>OX465478.1:16118600-17401100 GCA_950022335.1 Eurois occulta
ATAGGTTGGTCTATGGATGGGTGACCACCCATTACATACCGAGTTTCCTCTGTGCCTCGGAAGGCACGTTAAGCCGTTGGTCCCGGCTGTCATATGTAGATCTTTGACAGTCTTTACAGGTAGTCAGTGGCCCAAAAAGTCTGACAACCAGTCTTACCAAGGATATCGTATTACCCAATACTAACTGGGTTGTACCTAGAAGTCAGATAGGCAGTCGCTCCATGTAAAATACTGGTATACAGCAGTATCCGCTTAGACTGGGAGCCAACCCCAAAATATTTGGGAAAAGGCTAGGCAGATGATGAATTAGTAAGTGATTCGGTACATCTAGTTGACTTTCATGACTCGTTCGGTCATTTCACCATGAGAGTGTCCCGAAAATCTGACAACCAGTAAGACAGATTTTCGCGCCACTCTCATATCCAACCAGTCTTACCGAGGGGTATCGTATTACCCAATACTAACTCGGTTGTGGAGTTCAAATAGGCAGTCGCTCCATATAAAATACTGATATTTAGCTACATCAGGTTAGACTGGAAGCCGACCCCAACATAGTTGGAAAAGACTAAGCAGATGATGATGTTGATGATGATTATTTTCGCCATCAAGTAGATAATCGTTGGCCCCGTGCGAGTTCTATTTACCCACGAGCCCCAATCTACCAAATGAAGCAATCGATTACAATTTATTCAGTTATGCAATTAGACAGGGTAATTACAGCCCGTATCTTCTGCCACTCATTAATAAATTATAGACAATTAGACACACATAGATAACACCATAAATAAAATAAAACTTTGTACAACAAATCATTTTAATGGCACTTAGGGAATTTTGATTCACAAAAATCCTATATTTGGTCCTTACATGGTAATATTTCTTTGGCAATAATTAAATAACATCTGAAGCGAAATAACTTGTGATAGAAATAATAAGAAAAAGAGATACAAATAGTAAGTAATTACAACATAAGTTTAAAGAAAAGTGTAATTTTCTACGTGGATACAAATTCACAAAACTACTTAGAAGAATATTTGGTATTAAACTGTAGTACATAGTAAAGCCATTTTAAATACATACAAAGTCTATAAAAGTTGATCTATTGATTCACAGTCCATACACTACAATGCAGTTATTAAAAACATTATTCATGGCGTATGAACATGTCAATAGAAAGCGTTAAAACCCCTTTCATTATATTCTCTACTAACTTGAAGGTGATCGGCCTTTATCATATCAGCAGCTTTTTCTCCAACCATCATGACTGGCGCATTAGTATTTCCGCTAGGAATCAAGGGAATGATTGAGGCATCGACTACTCTCAGTCCTACCACATTATGGACCCTCAACCTTTCATCTACTACACCATGAGGTCCCATACTGCAAGTCCCCACACCATGTAGCAATGACATTACAGTATTTTTCGCAAAACATTCCCAGTAGTCATCCGACCCCCACTCTACGTCCTCGCATCCAGTCACACTCAATCTAGCAATACTACCCTGAACCTTTCTGTAATATGTGGTGTTTATCAAATTGTTCATATACTTCACTCCCTCTACAGTCACCTTTAAATCATGAGGATCTCTAAAATACCCTAAATGAATGATGGGATCATCAAGAGGATCTGCACTTCTTAAACACACTTGACCTCTTGACAAAGGATGTAAAAGAACGAGCAGTACATTGTCTACTTCGTTAAACGCATTGGCGGCCCCTTGTGAGAAACAAAGCTCATCATTTGAGTTAATGATGGTTTTACATGCAATTACTATGGCAGCAGAACCTCCAGCACCAATGTATGTATTGAAAAATTGAAAGTGAGGTTGTAATTCAGAAATGTCTGAAAAATTTGAGTGAACCCTAAAACTCCCACTTTGCACTGGAACAGGCAAAGTATCTAGTTGTGGAGCGGCTAATATATTTTGTGCACCCGAGAGGATTCCACTTTTACCTTTATAAATCAACTGTATGGTTTGGTGATCATGAAAATTTTTGCCAACTGGTAGATCTACCAATGTTTCTATACCAAATTTTGATAATTCTTCTATGGGGCCTATACCTGACTGCATCAGAATTTTAGGGCTGTTTATTGTACCAGCGGAAATTATGACCTCCTTCTCAGCGTAAACATGGATTGTTTTCATATCAGACGTAGAAACACGAACGCCATACGCACGCAATGTATGAGGATCAATTAAAAGTTTAGTAACAGTACTATATTTTGCTATTTTAAGATTAGGCCTATCTTTAGCTGGTCTCAAGTAGGCCTCCGCTGTGCTAGATCTTCTACCATCAAAGAAAGTAAAATGAGGTCGAGCAGCGCCAATTATTTCGGGACCGTTGATTTCCAAAACACGCGGAATGCCAATTTCCTCGTAAGAATCTAGTCTAATATTATCGATGGCAGCAGTTGACTCCATTGTTACTGGTCTGGATATTTTTACTGGACCATCTGCTGAATGAAGATACGCATTTCGCGGCTTCTCAAACAGCGTTGTGTCTGTCATACCTTCCGACTTCATAAAATAGGGAAGCACCGTATCCCAGTCCCACCCAGGTGCTATCCGGTTCCACTTTTCGTAATCCTCGGGTACTCCTCGGGAGTATATCAGATAGTTGGTGGAAGAACAGCCCCCGAGCACTTTCCCTCGAGGGTAGGGAATATATCCACCGGGATGTGCCTTGCCGATGCCTGCATCGAACAGACCTTTGTAATTCCAATCATATGCTGTGCCTTGTAATGTTGTAAATAATCCTGGAACCTGTAATATCACAGTGTAGTCAGTAATAGTTTCCAGCTCGGTATTTTATCATGCCGATTTTATTATTTTGTTTTTTTTTATTCAATATCTATATGTAAACCACATAAGTAAGGCAATCCGTATGAAGGTTGTGGTTTTAAATATGTTTCGAAGTTTGCTCGCAAGCGACTGTATTAAAATACAGGCTGGCCTATATTATTATTTGATTAAGTGGAAATCTTCATGAACGAATCGCATGAAACTAAAAGAGTAATTAATGTAGAGGGAGAGGAAGACAAAGGAAACAATGGATGTATTGTGTGAGGAATGATATGTAAGGAAAAGCTCCCTTTTCCTTACATATCGACTATCTCAAGTCAGTATTGCCACGACCTCAAGTAACATGGGGCAAAGGCAGAAAGATGATGATGATGTGGGAATCTTCATGGAAACCCACTCCTTCGCATCGCGGGTTGTTGGATGTCGTGAAAATAGGTTCTATGTCATGATGGCTTTCTTGTTATCTTTTGCTTTTATCATTGCATGCAAGGTAGGTACAAGGTTCTGCCAGGGCTGCGGGACTGTTCGAAAGAGATACCGCGGCCCTGGAACATAAAGGGCCAATGAAGGAACATGGGTGGTTTTTAGTCAGTAAGAGTCTGACACTCCCTCCCGCTCCGCCCAGCTTACCAAACTTCGTGAAATTTACTCATGACCCTCAAGGAAAACTTCGTGAGGACTGGCATGTCCTAGAACCTAAAATTCGAAGATATAGGATAACAGCCCACTCCGTCTTACTGTACAAGTTATACTTACTACGCTTTTGGCTGGCGGGTCTCCTCCAGTCTCGAGGAGGAGTACTTTGAAGTGCGGTATCTCCGACAGGCGTGTAGCTACCACAGAGCCAGCAGATCCACTGCCCACGACTATAAAGTCAAACTTTTCACCGTCTGTGACAAATTAACGAAATTTTTAATAATAGCGGTTTACTTCGGTTCAAATGGTCCGTCAGTGTCCTGTGTATGCAGTCGGTTGGCTGAACCTTACTATTGCAGGTCAATATTAGACCAAAAGTAAAATGTCATGTGAAGTTTCGGCGCTTTTGTATAATTATGATACTCTCACATATTTGACTTACCCAATATAACTATCACGCGCCTTATATGATTATGGTAGGAAAACTCACTTTGTCTTTGACAGATATTTCAGTACAGAAAGTCCGGTGTCCACAGTTCAGTCCAGAGTCCTGTCCACCCGATTTAACGAGCATCTTAACTTTGGCGGACCAAATAACAGCTCAGTCAACTCTGGGCCAGGACATGCTCAGCAGTCAAGCTTGCGAACACTAGACGTACCGTACTGGAATACCATTTACAATAGTGCATTATACTGCATTCCTAATAATACACTAATAAATACCGAGGCAACTGGATAGGTCTGAGTGTCTGTTATATTTTCACGGTTGAATTACTTTTTAATTATTCCAGTAGTCTAGCAGTAGTAGGGACAGCCGGCAAAATTCGCGATTGACCAATTTTTAACCTTATTTCTAAGATCATAGAGGCAAAAAGTAGTCGACGACCAACTTTGTTGGGTGTATGTACGTTCCAGTGGGATTAAGTTCCGACATACACGCTGGTGGAGCCGAGGACAAAAGGTTTAAAGTTCTAGTTCAAAATAATTGAATGTAAAGTTATCTACCTGTAAGCTGGTAGTTGTCGGGCCATCCTGTCGGAAGAAGTGCCTGTGACAACGTGAGGGCGCGAAGGAACCATTGAACCACTGATGTATAACGAAAAGACTGTATGACGTCATAGAATTCATTGACAACTTCATTCATGGATTCATGGACATCATTTTTGGAAGATAATTTTGTCATTCCTTCCTAACTAACTGATACTAGCTTAAGTAAATCTTCAGGACTTCTGAATTAGTCAGGAGAGAAATTTCCGTAATTTTTTCACTTAGGTCAGTTTATTGTACGTATTTTTGACAATGATGGGATCACACACAACGCGTAACTCTTTGATGAAAAGACTATAGCTCACTGCCCGCTTAACATAAAACGAACTAGACTACATTACATTATGCCAACTAAATAGGCTTGTAGTAACGTACATTCTGGTGACCAGATTTTCAAAGGAATATCGGATATCGGAATTTCTCAGTTAGCTGGAGCTCGTGGCTAAATAAAAACAGCCGCTCGGGTCGATCTTTAAGTTAAGCCGTGCTTACCTAGGTTGGTCCGTGGATGGGTGACCACCCATTACACACCGAGTTTCCTCCGTGCCTCGGAAAGCACGTTAAGCCGTTGGTCCCGGCTGTCATTTGTAGATCTTTGACAGTCGTTATAGGTAGTCAGTCACCCGAAAGTCTGACAACCAATCTTACCAAGGGGTATCGTATTACCTAGTGCTAACTGGGTTGTGGAGGTCAGATAGGCACTCGCTCCATGTAAAATACTGGTATTCAGCTGCATCTGGTTAGACTGGAAGCCAACCCCAACATAGTTGGGAAAAGGCTAGGCAGATGAGGCAGAGATGGCGGCTATTAATTTTCATATTACGGAAAAACAAATATGAGAATCTGAATTCATATATTTTGTGGTTCACCTACGATCCTCAAATGCAGTTCAAGGTAGCACTGGTGCTAACGATACAATTTATGGTTCTAAATAGTGATTTTTATTATCTTAATTAGCCTAAATTTATTACTGTTACCTAACTTTTTCGACGCTTTCATGTTTCCCTGATAGGATAGAATTTATATAATAATATGCATTATGTCTTACATGGAAAAAATGTGTAAGTGATGTGAGATCTAGATTTCTCCCTTTGAAATATTGGGTATTTATCGTAGAACGGAAGCCCGAGTGTAGCAGAGAGTGCGCAAGTAGTTTTGGTACTGTTGAACACGTGGTAACCTTCTACTCTTTTATGTCTGTCCGTCTGTCTGTGTGTCTTTTTGCTCCGGCTAATCTCCAAAACGGCTTGATCGATTTTGACGGGACTTTCTAAGAGGGTGAAATGGGTGTTTGAATTTTTTAGGGTTCCGTACCCGAAGGGTGATTAACAGGACCCTATTGCTAAGCCTCTCCTGTCCGTCCGTCCGTCTGTCTGTCAGCGGGCTGGATCTCATGATCCATTAAGTAGACAGTTGGAACTTTAACAGAATGTGTATTTCTGTTGCCGCTTTAACAACAAATATTACTAACTTATAAATGCGAAAGTTTGTGAGGATAGATGGATGTTTGAATGTTTACTACTCTTTCACGCAAAAACTACAGAACGGATTTAGTTAGAATTTAGCACACAAATAGTTAATAACTTGGATTAAAACATAGAATACTTTTTATTCCAGTAGAATGATCCCGTGGGACAATAAATTATTATCGAACTCAAGGCGGGCTAAGCGGCTGCGGGACTGTTCGAAAGATATACCGCGGCCCTGGAACATAAAGGGCAAAAGAAGGAACATGGATGGTTTTAGTCAGTAAAAGTCGGACACTCCCTTCCGCTCCGCCCAGAGCGGGAGGAGTCATTGATGACTACCCACCCGAAAAAAAAAAGCTAGTGAGATAATATAAACACTACCAATAAAACACCAAATACCTTAATTAATCACAAAACAGTTATAACTCAAAAACTTTTTTTTTTTCACAACAAGCGACAGATATCGCAGTTGCGGCAGCTTCAATGTGGCTGTCGGCTTGCACCGAGGGTGCCGAGGGTCAGATTTAAGCCCTTACCTCATCCTGGTGATAATGGAGGCCCTTACGTCGGAAATCCAGGAAGACACTCCCAGGTGTTTGCTGTTTACCGATGACATTGTGTTGGTTGCCGAGAGTAGCCCAGAGCAGATTGGAGGTGTGGTGGCAAAGACTGGAGAATGTTGGCCTGAAAGTCAGTAGGTCCAAAACAGAATACCTATTATGTGATTTCGGCGGTCTCTCCAGTCAGTCCTGTGCCCATAACTCTTTCCGGAACGCCCTTACCGACCTGTTCCGATTTTCGGTACTTCGGGTCGCTTGTCGAAGGGGATGGCGAAGTAGACCGAGACGTAACGCACCGGATCAACTCATGATGGATGAAATGACGACAGGTCACTGGAATAACTTGCGACCCACGGATGCCCCTCAAGTTAAAGGGGAAAATATTCAAGTCCGTGATTAGACCTGTCGTACTGTACGGATCGGAATGCTGGGCTGTGAAGAAAATGGATGAAAAAAGATTACATGTAGCGGAGATGAGAATGTTGAGGTGGATGTGACAAGAATGGATAAGGTAAGGAACGAGTATATTAGAGGAAGTTTAAAAGTTGTGTCAGTTACAGAAAAGTTGAAAGGGAATCGACTGTCTTGGTATAGACATGTGATGAGGAGGGACGAATCGCATGTGACTAAAAGAGTGATGAATATAAACGTTGATGCATGGAGAGAGAGAGGAAGACCAAAGAAACGATGGATGGATTGTGTGAGGCATGATATGAAAGATTAAGAAGTAAATAATAACGTGATGGTTGACAGAGGAGAATGAAAGAAAAAAAACGTGTTGCGCCGACCCCAAGTGACATGGGACAAGGGCAGGAATATGATGATCGCAGTTGCAGCAGTTCACTTCGATTCACTTCGTTATGTAGCCAAAATCAGACTGACTGCTCCCGCAAACACGACAGCTATTTATATGGCTACTGATCATTCGAGAAAATTCTAGAAGTCACTGGAACCTTCTTCACAACTTCTTAGTGGACTATTCTAGGATTATTCTCGAATCGTCTATATAATTCCATAGTCGACCTTACTAGACTCGAACGTAATCTAGAATGTTCTCGTAAAACAGCCGACGACCGATGTAAAAGTGAATGAAGCTGCAAACAGCCGAATATTAAAAAAACTAAGGGTTTTGACTTTAGAACACAAATAAACATTTTTTTGTCTTAATTTCCAAATAAAAACCAAAGTATTTTAAAAATAATAATGTTTATTATGATATTCATTATTTAATTAAATATTAAGGCCTTAAAAACATGCGCCTCTTTGCTGAGTTTAAAAGGAAACAATCATCACTATAAATAATAGGAATCAGTAATAGAACAATTGTTTATTGTTATCTGTGGAAATAAAACACTAGTTGAGATAAATGAAATAATCCACGACTGAGTAATACATGGCATGTTGAACCTAATCATAGTGCGATAAGAGACAATTTTGAGGTATTTAAAAATGATAATTACAATTAAAAAGGCAGGTCTGTCGAATTACGCCTACCTATGGTTGAACGTAAATATCTCTAAAATAAAACACGTAGATGAAAAACAGAATGTGTTCATGGGATGTAGGTATGTTTATTGTCATACAAAAAAAAAAACTCAAAATATTATTGGTATGTTTATTAAAATAATGAAAAGAGATCAGATTTCAAACACAATCGTTTTGGCGCAATTAAACTAGGTACTAAAGTAAAATTTCTACTACGATACTTTTCTTAAAAATAAGTACCTAGGTACTTTGTTTTTGGTATCATCACAATTTTCTTTAATTAGTAACATAATTATTCTAAGTATACAATCAGCTTAAAACTATCTAGAATTACTAAGGTAAGTAATAACATAAATATTTTATTTTTTCATTGGCACAGTTTAAACATAATAATCAAATAGTTCTTTATACAGATTAACAAAAAAATAAATTCTATGAAATAATCAAATATATGCGTTATTATACCCAGTTGAGCTAGTAACGCCTATCTAAATGGACATAGTAGAATTAGTCACAACAGTCAGGACATCTAAATTCTTCCGTGTAATTTTTTGTCAAACCGATACATTCCTCGGTACCAATGATATTCTAGTAAAAGTAAGTACCTAAGTAGTAGTATTCTAGTAAAGTTTATTAGAATATCATTGCTCGGTACCATTTTGTACAATTCACACATGATCTCATATCGGCAATACGATCTTCATAACAAGCATAACAATACCATTCCCCACTTTTGTTTTTCTTTACCCTTCTTTTTGCTAATTTCTTTTTTCCCATGTAGTTGGTGCTATATTCTCTTTTTTGTTTTTTTATCTTGTAATGTTTTTCTAGGGATGTTTTATAAAACTACTTTTATGTCCATGAGGCATGGTTTTTCTGGGCAGTTGACTTCATTTTTATCCTGAAACAATGAACTTATTATTTATTTATTTTACTTTTGCACAAAAAGCATGCTTCTTGGCATGCCATCTACAATGTACCTATATTGACCGAGCTTCCTATCCGTCCTGAAGTGGGCCAAATAGGGGGCGAGAATTTGTGTGAGAGTTCGTCACTTTTACGAATAGGTATTCCCATACGGCGTAACGGCTTGTTTTACATTTTTATAATTCGCCCAACCTCACACACACACCCCCACTCTACCCACCTGCCCACCTACAGCCCTTTTTCTTCTCGTTGATCCTGGGTTCGATTCCCGTGAGAAATAGTAACAATTCGACTAAAATATTGAACTTCTATTCTAGATCACTCGTATGGGACAGCAAAATACTGGGTGAACCTATATCCTGTACTCCCTTTCAAAATTTAAAAAAATACAGCACTTAAAAACATAGTTCAACAAGTTGTTTTATAAGTATGTAAGTTATCGGTGAAGAAACAAAATCTTATTTATTTTTTAAAACTTCATTTATGAGTGGTAGGTACACAAAGCAAACTTAATCGGTTTGCAGGGCACACCACAAAGATGTTGGTGTGCGTAAAATCAACTGGTGTATTACTTCGCCTATTTGTTAGTGTTTGCTTCACTGTATATGTATAATATGAGGTAAAGAATATGAAGCATCAATTTAACCCTATGACTAACCGGTGTCGTGGCATAGATGTGTAATCATTCGGCTGGTAAATCAAGTGTCGTAGGATCGAATCTGCGCCGCTGGCGTCAACTTTTTGCATTATTAAAAAACTTTTATTTTCATTTTGTTGAATTTTTATTGTAATTTACCTGATAATAAGAACATTATTCGAAAAAAAATATGGAAGTAAAAATTAAACAATTTGTATTAAGAAATCAACAACATTTATTGACTAGGTTTTTTTCAAGTGTCGTAGGATCGAATCTGCGCCGCTGGCGTCAACTTTTTGCATTATTAAAAAACTTTTATTTTCATTTTGTTGAATTTTTATTGTAATTTACCTGATAATAAGAACTTTATTCGAAAAAAAATATGGAAGTAAAAATTAAACAATTTGTATTAAGAAATCAACAACATTTATTGACTAGGTTTTTTTTTATATTATAATCACAAATTAAAAAGTTTTGTGCATGACAAATATTCTAAGTCGGACAAGAAATAACGTTACTTTTCTTATTCAAGTGGGTAATTTATTTATTAGTGAAATGAATAAACATGTTAATAAGATAGATATTAAGATACAGGTATCCTAAATTGTTATCTCACTAACAATAACATCACTCACATAAAACAAATCGAATTACCCCCTGATATTTTTATTAATATCCTATTGGTGCGCCTTCGCTATCTATGACTTATTCATGCACGAAGTAAATGTCTCCACTAGACCTGCATGGAAGAATATTTTTTTTTATGATAGCGCTCACCATCTTTTCGCCACAATATTTTGCGACCGTCCTTGTCTGATTTAAAACATTTTTCATCTCTAAATATAACTATATTATTGCACCAATCAAAATCTAAATATTCTCTTGCGAAGCGTACCCGGTTTTGCCTGTGAATATCTGACATTCAAATTTTCTTGGCTGGCCTACAACATTTCACACCAGCTGCTCGCAAGTGGTTTCGTACAGTTTGTAATGTCACGTCATGTTTAGTTGCCGTGGAACGAGTAGTGAGGAAGGGCTCAGCGGTATGCGTAGCAACTATATCAGATGCCAATCTGTGAATGCAAATCCAGCCTTTGGTCCCGGTCGGCAAGGATCAATGCTTCCCGAATCTGCATAACGATGGACCCACAATTGCACAGTCCTTCTCTGTGAACAATAATAAAATATTGTTACAAAAAACAACAATCAATAACATGTGGATTATTTAAACATATTAAACTTCTAAACATCATAATAACATTTTGTTACTCACCGATATCTTTAAACGTCTCGCAATTTCACTAATTGAAACATTTTGCTCATGCAAAAGAATTATTTCAGCTCATAAAAGTGTGGTTCAATGATTCATATTGATTCACAAATAAAAGCACTTCTCAAAAAACGCAGGGTATAATGTCTAAAAACGTAACGAAACCCCAATAGTCAATAGCATTATGACGATGAACTTAAACTACTAACTTAAACATGATTTGTCATTTTTAGAGGGTAGACAACTAATACATTCTAACCCAAATATAAAGAGACTTGCTAATAGTTAAGCAATGAATTGAACAAACAAATGTAAAATATTTTATTAAAACATACAAAAACATTATACTGTTGGCAGTCGGATTCGATCCTACGGCGCCGGCGCAGTAAGTAATTATTTATCGCACGCTCGACTAATGCGCCACGGAGACGATTGTATGATAAGCTAAATTTATGCGTCATATTCCCTGCAACATTAGTGACAAGAAATTTTATTGTGTGTGCGTGGACAACGGGTAGCAAACACTAATAAATAGGCGAAGTAATACACCAGTTGATTTTACGCACACCAACATCTTTGTGGTGTGCCCTGCAAACCGATTAAGTTTGTTTTTTGTACATAGGCGGATTTAATGCCACAAGGCATTCTCTACCAGTCAACCTTTGGGTCAAAGAGGACAGTATTGTGATAGAGTACAAAAAAAATAACAAAGAAAAATATTATTTTATTGACTTATATAAAAATTGATATACATAAATAGGTACATACTAATACAATATATACTTACAGATAAAATTATATAAACTAATATAAATTATAATACTTACATACAAATAGTGCAAAAAATAAACCTTACAATAATTACTATGACCAATGACTACTAATGACGCTGCGGGACTGTTCGAAAGAGATACCGCGGCCCTGGAACATAAAGGGCCAATGAAGGAACATGGGTGTTTTTTAGTCAGTAAGAGTCTGACACTCCCTTCCGCTCCGCCCAGAGCGGGAGGAGTCATTTGATGATTTCTCACCCCCCAAAAAAAAAAAAAAAAGACTACTAATGACTAGATTGCATAAGTGGACATAAAACCTGTACGGTGTGAGGGAATTTCAAGACGTAAGTTTTTGGAACCATGAAGGTTACGAAAATATGTATTGTTAATAATAAATAATACAAAATCAAATAACATACTTTGTGTAAAAAGGAATAACATATTCGTTTAAAAAAAAGTTACCTAAAAATAGTATCACTGTCAATGTCGAAACGAAACGTCAGAATCGTCAGAGGTATATTCTGTCTGTTGCTAAAATCTGCCAAACGTACAAAAAGTACCACGGTATTGTTTTGTTGTTGTTTTCAATGATAAAACTAGTGATAAGAAGAAATGGACATTACAGAAATGACCACAAAAATGTCGTTACAAGAGTAAGTTCGATGTATATTATCATAACAGGTAGCCATAATGTGTTGTTTTATAAGCACAACTATTATTAACCTATACTTACAGTATGTTAACTTAAGTACTTTAAACCCACCGTTTTTATTTATATATTTCAATACAAGAAATGAGAAAATTATGTATAGCACTTCTATTTTAATAAATTACTTATATTTTTACTTTTTCTGTGATTTAAACTGTAATCTATTAATGTTTAATCAAAACATCTACGTCCAAAGCATAAAATATACTTAACACTTTCATTGTCATTTCAGTGAGACTAAACTTAAAAAACGCGAAGACTACATAGATTGGCAAGAATATTTTATGGCAACTGCATTTTTGGCGGCAAAACGGAGCAAAGATCCTAGTTACCAAGTAGGGGCATGTATTGTCAATAAAGATAACAAAATAGTTGGAGTTGGGTAAGAACAGTATTGTATTGATTGAGAAACTAGCTTTTCCTAGTGGCTTCAGTCATGTGGAGGTTGGAAATTATCCTGCAGGAACATAACTGAACTGGCATAAAAAGTATCCCACGCTAGGACATACAGATAGACTATGGCTTGGACTAAGATCCAGGGCTTAATATACCAAATTTCATATAAATGTGTAACTCTTTGTTATATTTTCCCACCTTTATAGCTTTTGAAGTTTGATATCTCGGTTAGGTGAGCTCATAACATTTATGATATCTGGATATTTTCTAGTATGTTCAAGTGCTACATCGACTGAAAAGCTGATAATACTAATAAAATGCAACTAATTTTTTATTTTATCTGAAGTGCAGTGTTTTGTTTGTATAGTGCATCATTGTCCTTGATGTCTACTATCAACATAATGACACTAACTACTTAGTTTTCAAGCACTGATAACATTTTTTTTTTTAATAGCCTGTACTGTCCCACTGCTGGGCAAAGGCCTCCCCCAATTCCTTCCATGTGCTCTTTTCCCGTGCCTCCTCGAACCAGTTGTCACGGTAAGAGTCCAGATTGTCTCACCACCTCTTTCTGCGCCGGCATGGTAACAAATTATTATTTATTATAATTATTATCTGCTCTTCCGAACATCAAGGAAAATAGAACTGAGTTCATAAATTGTTTTATCCATCATAATTGTTGCAAGTAAATGTTTTGTCTTTCCTATGATAGTTAAACCATCAAATGATTTTCTTAATGATGCTGATGATCATACAGGGATGATGATGATTATACATGGCGGAAGGGACATCGTCACAAACTATTACCACGTATCCAGTACATCATTCCAAATCACCCAACAAAGAAAATTTTCGTCAGTAATTAAAAAATATAAATATCAGTTGTTTCTTACAAACGTAAGTTGTTTACTACACGGTCAAAATGTATGGTACACCTGATATGTATTAAGTTAACTTGAACAGTTCACACAAGTTATAGTTATTCCACAACTTATAGGTTTAATAGGTTTCTATGAAATTCTGCACCTGGGTTTAGACAGGATACTTTTATCCCGATTGTATGTTCCATCATATTGTGTGTGAGTGAGATCATTCCCGACCTCCATACAGATGAAGCCATAGCCAAGAAGAAGAGCTGCAAGAAGGAATAATTACCCTGGCAAACCACCCCACAGAAATAGAAGTCGACAGACTGTAATATTATATAAAATAAAAAAATACTTATATCCTTAAGATTTTATCAGACAACCTTGGCTTAATACCTTTTCGTTGAATAATTGGATGTCAATGTCATAGGACACATACCCAGCTAGACAACTTACACAATATAAAAATCCTTAATAGCTTATTGCCTGAATAAAGGACAATGCCTGTTCTTTCTGTTCCTACTACATTTGACTTGTATCTTTTTTATTACAGGTATAATGGAATGCCAATTGGATGTAGTGACGATGAATTTCCGTGGGCAAAGAAAACTGATTCACCCTTAGATAGCAAATTTCTCTATGGTAAGCAATTTTGTACTACAGGCCTATCGTTTCATTAATACAACCCTCAAATGAACTTTCATTTAACCCTATTCAATAACTATTTCATGAAAAGTCATTGAATGGGGTTAAATGAACTTAGAGGGTTGTATTGATGCTTTTAATGAATTCTGTAACTGCATAAGTGTTACTTGCGCGACTCATTTTTTTATCAACATACTATTCTTATTATTTCAGTGTGTCATGCAGAAATGAATGCAATTATGAACAAGAACTCAGCCGATGTGAAGGACTGCACCATCTACGTTGGGTTGTTTCCATGCAATGAGTGTGCGAAGATGATCATACAATCAGGGATTACCAAAATTTATTATTTATCTGATGAGAAAGGAGACCGTCCGATGTATATAGCCTCGAAGAGAATGTTAGATGCGGCTGGAGTTGAATATAAGTAAGTATATTATATATATAGTGTTACACAGGCTCGTGACTAAGTAATAACAGCCGCACAGGTCTGGTCCACAGACTGATCTGTGAATGAGTGACCACCCATTACTTAACAAGTTTCCTCCGTGCTTCGGAAATTACATTTAGCCGTTGGACCCGGCTGTCATTTATAGACCTTTGACGGTCGCTACAGGTGTTCCGTGGCCCTAAAGTCTGACAACCAGACATAATATGGGGTACTGTATTACCCAGTACTAACTGGGTTGTGGAAGTCAGATAGGTAGTCGCTCCATGTAAAATACTGTTGTATCAATCGAGTCTGGTAATAATAAAAGATTAAAGCTGCTATATAGGACATTTATTGTTTAGTTCTACAAAGAGCGTACAACTACACCATAAGAATATAAAATTTGGTCCGTTCTAAAACTTATCGTTGTAGTGTAATTTTATACCATGTAACTAAACAAGTATCGAGTGATACTTGTTTCGTTACAATACTGCATGTATACAGCTGGAAAAAAAAGCAGCTCGAAATGTCACAAAATACTTAACACTGTTTAGTAGAGTTGTAATATTCTCTTATAACGAATTAACGTGCTTTTACACGCATATTATAAGTATTTAAAAAAATATAAGTTCTAAATGGTCTGCTTTAGTAATGTTTCCAACGCTTGCGTGTTGGGTTGGTATTCAGCTGTATCTGGTTAGACTTCAAGCCAACCCCAACAAATTTGGGAAAAGGCTAGGCAGATGATATTACTAAGTACATAGGCCCGTAAAATAGTTTAAACCAACCAATTATTCAAGTTTTTAAGTTAAAGCTTGCTTGTGGTTCTGCGGCCTGCATGAACCTCAAATCCATGTTTTAAATACGTATAGAGCTAAATGCATTTAATATGGCTTTGGTTACTACTTTTTGTACCTCTTTTTTCTACAAGGTATACGCACTTGTGTTGTGCCAATCTAAATATAGGGTGTAAACGGACCCTTCACGAAGCCGACAACCAACATCAAACTAAATAACTTTACGCAAAAATTATTGCTGGGAAAAGATTTTTTTGGGGTGAAAAATGACGTTTTACTGTAGGACTCACTCAAAACATTGTGCTGATGGATGGATTGAATAGTAAGGGGGTCGTGGAGGTGTTTAAAAAAAACTTAGATTAATAACACGTATTTAAAAAAAAAAGTGAAAAAGTTGGAACTTTGTCCCCCAATATCTTGTAACTAGAAGGTTCCCAGGTATGGTCTAGAACAAAAAAATTATCGTAATGACGGCGAGAACAAGTGCGTTTCGGCGTCGTTAAGGGTCTTGTTACGGGTTATTGTACATTCGCCACAAAGTAAATTCGTCACAATTTGTAAACTCCATACATTGAAAGTGTATTCGCCACATGTATAAAAAATATGTGTAAATTCGTCACAAGTCTCCATAGGTACATATTTTTTGCATAAAGTACTGGTACAAAACAAAGTCATTAATTTTTAGCGCTCGAAATGAAAATGATTTCTAAAATCTTTCGTTTCTCCTGCGCTCCTGCACATGCTATCACGCGCTTGCTCGCTCTCTTTCTAGCCGTACCCATCAATGCATCAGTCCAGTCATCCAGTGGCTCACTTCCGACGTTTGGCTCCCAAACTGGAACGGGCCGGGGCTGCCTTCAAGTGGCTCTTGCCCAACCTGAGGGGTTCAAACGCCTCCTGCCGGAGGCTCTACGCGGGGATCGTGCGGTCCATGACCCTTAACGGGGCTCCGGTGTGGGCGCGTTCGTTGAGGCTGCGAGCCGCGCACTACCTGAACGCGCCCCAAAAGCTGGTAGCCCGTAAGGCTGGTCCGTGGGTACCGCACGTTCTTCGGCGAGGCGGCGAGCCTCCTTGCCGGATTGCCGCCATGGGATCTGGAGGCGATAGTCCTCGCGCGCCTGCACGAGTGGCACGTGGAGGCTCTACGCCAGGGGGAAACTCCGCTGCCGCGACAAATTGTCACTCAGCGGACAGACCTCCGGCGCGATCGCATGGCGACATGGAGAGAGCGACTGTCGCAACCCCGTGCAGGGCACGCCACGATAGTGACGATAAGACCCCTCTTTGAGGAGTGGCTAGAGAGACGCCGCGGCGCCCTCACCTTCCGTCTGACGCAAGTCCTCACCGGACACGGTTGTTTCGTAGCTGCACCGAATCGGGCGGGAGGAAACGCCCGGGTGCTATCATTGTGAGGATCGCCCGGAGGACACGGTGGAGCACACCGTGGAGATCCGCTGTGCTCCGCTTGGGTGGAGCACCGACGTGTCCTCGTCGTGGCGATTGGCGGCGGCGACCTCTCGCGTCCGGCCCTGGTTCAAGCCATGGTCCGGGGCGAGAGGGAATGGGAAGCCGTCACCTCCTTCTGCGAAGCAGTCATGCTAGTGAAGGAGGTGGCGGAACGTGAGAGGCTGAGAGGGTCCCAGCCGCCGCGAGAGAACCTACGGGCGTCGGGGGCCACGTGGTGGCTCTCGGCCACGCGCGCGCGGGCCTGTGGACGGTGAGTAATGGGCTAGCTCGCCGTCCGTCCGTCGTATGACGACCGGCCGTGTCGACGACGCGTTCGTGTTCCACGCGCGCCTCAAACAGATGTCAGCAAACAGGAGGGGCCCGCAAGGGCCGATGCCTGCCAGAGGGCTGCGGGACTGTTCGAAAAAGGCACAAAGGGCAAAGAAGGAACATAAAGGGCAAAAGAAGGAACATGGATGGTTTTTAGTCAGTAAAAGTTCCACTCCGCCCAGAGCGACAGGAGTCATTTGATGATTTTCCATCCGAAAAAAAAAGGGGTAGAATTCCCAAAAACGCTAAGTCACGTATAAATTAATTTTCAATCGTCAGCCTAAATACAAAATTTGAAGAACCTAACTTCAAAACTGACGGACTTTTATATAAAATTCCATCAGGTTACCCCTTTAGTGGTGGAATTCCCAAATATCCTATCTTTTTGGATACTTACTCTTCACAAAAAACACACCCTCCAAGTTTCATCTCTAGGACCAGCGGTTTGGGCTTTGTGTTGATATTCAGTCAGTCAGTTTAGCTTTCTATATAGGTACACCATTATTTTTAGGTCGTTCTGGAGCCGCGTTAAATTTATTCTTTCGTGTTTTTTTTTTATTGTTATTTTTTGAAAAAAATAGTCCCAATCGCTTCGAGTTCGATGATCGAGTTCATGGTATTCGGCTCCAGAACGACCTAAAAATAATGGTGTATATAGATTGTTTGATTTTTCTGCTGTCTGTACGGAAATAAACAATATGGCGGATTTTTATTCATGAAAATAGAGCTGTGGCGAGTTTACACATACTTTATTTCGTGGCGAATTTACAATAACCCCTTGTTACACCCTTTTTATGATAAAAACGTTGTTACTGAATTATGTTTGCAATTTTTCTGTTAAAATAACGTTTTTTTTACTCCTTTTTCAGGCAATACATACCAAAGCGTAGTAAAATAGAGATAAATTTTACAGTTGACTGGGAAGCTATGAGCCCTTCAAAATGAAGAAAAAACTTAGCATAATTGTATTTTCTATTGTAAAATAAATTATTATGAATTGTTTTATTGCATGTGATATTATAACGTAATAACGTATTATTAAGCTTGACGAGTTTACCACGAGCTTGTAAATGAAACAGAAATATAAATAAATTTGTAAAATATTATTTTATTCAGTACTTGTCTCCTTCCCTTTTTGTTACTTAGTTGATTGGATGGGTTAGGGGTTGCCAAACTTACCTACTCTTTTTTTTTGTTAGCCTATTTGAGTGTCCCACTGCTGGGCAAAAGCCTCCCACTTCTTCAAAACCTCTCTATCCTGTGCAATATCTGGCCATGTTCGCCCAGCAAACGAGATCAGATCGTCACACCACCTTCGCCGCGGTCTACCTCGAAGGCGATTTCAGCATTCAAAAGAGCCAGATCAGTTTTTTCGTCGTGAATGCGAAGTGGTGAGAAGAGAGAAACATGGCTACATTAAAATTGATAAAAATGATGGGCTCGTGATCTCATCATCATTATCATTTGGGCCGAAAGACGTCCACTGCTAGACATAGGCCTCCCCCAAGTGTCGCCATATTGACCGGTCCCTTGCGTGACGCCTCCAGCGGATCCCCGCAACCTTCACAAGGTCATCAGTCCACCTAGTGGGAGGCCTTCCAACGCAACGTCTTCCGGCTCGCAGTCGCCAGTCCAGAACTTTTCGGCTCCATCGGCCATCCCAGGCGGGATCGTCTCATTGGGTAAACCCAATGGAATGCCTACGGGGGCTAGACCAATGTTGCCAAGTTCTCCTCTACATATTATGCAAGACCTAAAATTTTCGGTCTATAATAATGACGTTTTCAATAACGGCAACATAAGCAAAACTGAATAGGTGCTTAAAATATGTTAGAAAGCTACGATATGGTAGTTTTAGAGTCATTCTTGTTGAAATTATTAATCAACAAATTAGCTGATATAATATTTCGGTTAATTTATTCAATGTTAATATTATTAAAATTCAATAAATATAAATAATCATTAATGCATAATATAATAGAAATACGCTCGTATAGCGTAGGTTGTAACTATGAATAAACAAAAGGGTTACCAATCAAGTCAATAAATAAATAATTAATTTAATTTACTGCAACAAATCGGGCAGAAGCTATTTATTTTCAAAATTTATTAATTTCACAAAATTAGGTTGGTAAGTTTTTGTTAAATTTACCTGGCCCAACACCACTTCACAAAAAGAAATGTCTACCGGTGCAAGTGCATATTGATATTATTTCTTGTGAATTCTCTTGTCATCATCTTCTCTTTTTGCATTGTTACGTGTTATCCTCGCCATTAATGACGTAGAATAGATAGAGCCTAGGATCCCCTGTCTGTTGTGCGCCGAAACACCCGAGTGTTGTGTACGAGATAGCGACTCTAGTATTTGTTTTCAAACATGAAGGGTTGGTAGGAGCCATACCATGCAGCTTTGTAATACCTATTGTGTAATCTATATATATAAAAATGAATTGCTGTTCGTTAGTCTCACTAAAACTCGAGAACGGCTGAACGGATTTATCTTATCTTAGTCTTGAAATGTTCGTGGAGGTCTAGGGAAGGTTTAAAAGGCGAGAAAAAATCGAATAATTTCGGGGAAAACCCTAAAAACAGCCCTTTTCTATTTCCCATACAAACGTTTTCTAGAGTCAATTTGAACTTTATTGCTATTCAATGAAGTTCATATTAAATTATAATCACTCACTGTTGTCTAAGCAATTTAGGTGTGTTCCTAACGTCAAAGAGTCAATTTGCAATTGATTACTGCTGCATAAAGTTCAAATTCAATCATAGCTATCAATCTATATTAAAACAAAGTCGGGTTTGTTATAATATAACACTTAAAACTCGAGATCTGCTGGACCAATTTTCATGGTTTTTGATTCGTTGGATTTGTCTCCGCCCCGAATAGCAGAATACATCTTAAAAACAATGGTAGGTAGGTAGGGTAGGTAGGTAGGTAGGGTAGGTAGGTAGGTTAGGTAGGTAGGGTAGGTAGGGTAGGTAGGTTAGGTAGGGTAGGTAGGTAGGTAGGTAGGTAGGTAGGGTACTGAAAGTAGTAGGTAGGAAAACATGCATTGCAACGCATGCCGGGCACAGCTAGTCTATACATATATATAAAACAAAGTCGGGTTTGTTACAACACTTTTATCTCGAGATCTGCTAGACCAATTTTCATGGTTTTTGATTCGTTGGATTTGTCTCCGCCCCGAATAGCAGAATACATCTTAAAAACAATGGTACGTAGGTAGGGTAGGCAGGTAGGTAGGTAGGGTAATAATAATAAAACGACCGCAGGGAGGTATGGCAGAGTAAGGAGCTTCACGGGCGCTTTTTCCGGGCCCTGCATGGGCCCGATGTAGACCTATCAGCGTCCGTAGCCTGGCTACGTCCCGGGGACCTCTTCGGGGAAACTGAAGGTTTTGTCTGTGCAATTATGGATGAAGTTATGATGACGAATAGGTACCTAACTGCCGGAGATTTATTGTGAAGGACGGCACGGTTGACATATGTCGGGCATGCCACCGTCCAAGTGAATCAATCCGTCAGATTATCTCCGGGTGTTCTCGTCTGGCTAACGGAGAGTACTTGCATATACACAACCTTGTAGCCAGAATTATCCATCAGCAACTTGCTCTAAAATACAATCTTGTCGAATCGGAAGTTCCATACTATAGGTATGTGCCCGACCCAGTTCTCGAAAATGGCAATATCACATTGTGTTCGATGCAATAATTGCAATCGACCACGTTTTGCTGACCTAGCGATACGATACGGCCGCACTAAGCGCGCCGCGAGCTCAGTGCATAACGGACAGCAACCGGGTGCATTCATTTCCATCATTTTAGCGATAACTTAGCCTAAACGTTACTTTAATAAACCCTTTAAAGTGTTTGAGTGTTTAACTTAGTAGCGTAGCGAACCCCACCAGGTACCACTTAGTCGCGTCCCCTACATTTTGGTCCTTCGAGCCTCTAAAAAGGACTTCGCGGTCGGTCTTTAGTTTTTCGGGACTGAAGGCTCGTGAAGTGAACTTAAACTGAACCAGTGACACTTTACTTAGCAGCGGTTCTTAGCTTAGCAGTGACTGTGGTGGTAACCTTAGCAGCGAGACGTTAGGAGTGACTTTAGTGGGAGTGTATTGAGTTGGAGTGCTCAATATATTCTCTCAGCGGTAGCAGCAAAAGCGGTGCTCGGGGAGTGCCCTTCCAGCAGCAGTGAGTTCACAGCTCACACTAGCGACATCAGCGGATCACTGGCGTGGGAAATAAACCTCGTCAGCTTAGCAGCGGCAAAGGATTTTTCCAAGTAAGATCGTTCAATTTTTCTTACACCAGCAGCGGGATGGAGAACCTTTATTTTAATCAGTCTGAGATTGCGGAGACCATTAGAAAACTCATCGTCAATTTTAAAAAGGATAGCGTAGAGCGTAAAACTTTAGATTACTGTAAACGTAAACTCGAGTTGCTTGAGAAGTACTGGGAGGACTTCCAAGTGAATCATGAAAAGACTCTTCCTTTTGAACAGACGAATCATAAATATTTTACGAACTCAGAATTTGAGAGTACGAAACAGCTTTATTTAACAGCGAAGGGGCTCATCAGTCAATGTAAAGAACAGTTGATGCAGCAAGCTCAGAAAGCACCGTATCTTCTTCAAACAGCACAGCTAAAGGCGCCCGGAACTTTAACGAGTCAGCCGGAACCGCCGGCAACAGAAACTTTGACCTTCGAGTCAAGAGGGTCCAACAGTAAGCTTGACGATATGCTCCATAAGCAGTCGGTCAATTTTAAAGCGTTTCTTAGAGCAGTCGACAATATTGATATCGAAACTATCGTTGACAAGTGGGAGTTCGAAGACGCCCTTCGAACCCTTCACAATCGGTGGACTACTATTGATAACCTTCATTGGGAAATCATTGGTGAATCGGGGGAAGATCTAGCAGAACACTATGAGTATTCCTTCAGCAAACACGAGCGTACCTTTAATAGCTTGAAAAAAGCTATTAACACCAAGATGTGGTCAACATCATATCGCGAGAAATCCACTCCTCAAATGGATATTCCTGTATTTACAGGCCATTACCAGCAATGGATGCCTTTTAAGGATCTATTTAGCGAAGCAATCCACAAGAACAATGCATTGTCAAACGCTCAAAAAATGCAATACTTGAAAGGCAAGTTAAAAGGTGAAGCGGAGCGTTTGATTCAGCACCTTCCAATCAGTGCCGATAACTATAACGTATGTTGGGAGATTCTAAATCATCGATTTGATAACAAAAGGATTATCTTTACAGCGCACGCCAATGTGTTCTTTAATCTTCCCAATATACAGCAGCAATCATTTTCAGCGTTTAAAAAATTGCATGACGTCACGTTAGAGAGTCTTCACGCCATCAAAAACCTAGGTGCAGATATTAGCACGTGGGACCCTCTAATTGTGCATATCTTATCGCAAAAGCTGGATAGTGAATCTTATTCCGAGTACATAGAGTCGTTAAAGAACCCTAGAGACCTACCTGTACTACAGGATTTTTTAGATTTTTTAGAAACTAAATTCACTAGTCTAGAAACATCTCGTCGACGACAAGACACCATGCAAAAATCGCAACAATCACAGCAGCAAGCGGGTTCCTCAAAATCATTTTCACACGGTTGGAAATTTAGCAATAATTATAAATCGAACGATAATAATTCGAAGAACTCAAAAGCAATGCACGTGCAAGAAATCAAATGTCCTCATTGTTTTGATCAGCATAAATTACACAATTGCGAAAGGTTTCTGCAAATGCCGAAGGCAATGAAACTTAAAACCGTTAAACAACTGAAATGTTGTATTAATTGCGTTTTTAACCACAATGGAAAAAAATGTCATTCCAAGAAACGATGCCTCACGTGTTCTGGCAGGCATCATACTTTATTACATGATTGTTTTGCTGAGGGCAACCAAAACAATACTAATGACGAAGATCTCAAGCAAGGAGAGAATTCAAAGCAAAGCAGCGGCAATGGTGTTCACGCATCTCAGCAAAATCCTACTCAGATTCTTTTAGCTACAGCGTTAATAAGGGTGACAGCAGCAGATAGCACGCAGCTTGTCCTGAGAGCTCTCATCGATCAAGGTTCACAGATATCGTTGATTACAGAGAAGGCAGCTCAGCAGTCAGGTTTAAAACGAGAGCAATTTGATGGAGCAGTTTCCGGAATAGGAGAAAAGGAATCAAACTGTACGGGCAAGCTAAGCATTACATGCCAGTCTATGTATACCAGCTTTAAATTCCAAACGGATGTTTTGATTATGAAAAGTCTTATCAAGAACTTACCAAATCGATCGTTCGAAAAGCCTTCGTGGTCGTATTTGGAACATATTAATTTAGCGGATCCAGAGTTCAATACAAGTCGTCCAATTGACTTGTTACTCGGGGCAGACGCCTATGCTCTTATCATGCTAGATGGTTTGATAAGAGGTCCAGATTCGTCTTCGCCCTTAGCTCAGCAAACCCAGCTAGGATGGGTATTATGCGGTGGCGTAAAGCCACAATTTCATTGTAACGTCATCATGAATAACAGAGCGGATATTCACAAATTTTGGCAAATTGAGGATATTCACGAGCAAAATGAAATGTCAGCGGAAGATCAGCAATGCGTCGAGTATTACCTATCAACGACAGAACGTCTTGAAAGCGGTCGTTATGAAGTTAGGTTGCCGATGAAGCAGCAAGCGAACGAAAAGCTAGGATCGTCAAAGGAAATAGCACTAGCGCAATTTAGGAATCTAGAGAAAAAGCTTAGCAAGCAAGAATCTTTAGCTCAACAATATAAGCAATTTTTAAGCGAATATGAAGAGTTGGGGCATATGAAATTAGCGACCCTTAGCAGCGATGGGATAGAGTGTTTTTTACCACACCATGGGGTACAGCGAGCGGAATCCTCCACTACGAAGTTACGTGTCGTATTTAATGCGTCCGCAAAAACTTCTTCGGGACTTAGTCTCAATGATGTCATGCATCGAGGACCTAACTTACAGCAAGATCTGCAGGCATTGTTGCTTAAGTGGAGACAATATCGATACGTATTCACTGCCGATATCGAAAAAATGTATCGACAGATATTAGTAAGCAAATTGGATCAAAAACTCCAGAAAATTCTTTGGAGAGCACAAACTGGACAACCTATTAGGGCATACCAGTTAACGACGGTTACATATGGCACGAAATCAGCTCCTTTTTTAGCCATGATGACCCTTCGAAAATTAGCAGCGGACGAGAAGCATAACTTTCCTACAGCAGCAAGAATAATACTAGATGACTTCTATATGGATGATCTAGTATCGGGGGCTCATACTATCGATGAAGGGAAAAGCAGCATAGCAGAACTTAATTCGTGTCTAAGCAGCGGCAAATTTCTGCTGAGAAAGTGGTCAGCAAATGAGAAAAAGCTATTGGAAGATTTAAATTCATCGCAGCAAAATAATCAAGCACCATCGTTCATTTTCAAAACTGAAAACACAGCTAAAACTCTGGGCTTGAGATGGGATCCAAAAACAGATGAATTCACTTTCCAATATACTTCAACAGCGGATACTACGAAGCTTACAAAAAGATTGCTTCTGTCGGAAATATCCAGGTTATTTGATCCTCTAGGTTGGCTAGCACCTCTAACTACAAAATTCAAATTGTTGTTTCAAAAGGTTTGGCTAGATGAAATTCAATGGAGCGATGAAGTTTCAGCCGAGATCAAAGATGAGTGGGTCAAATTAACTAAAGATATGGGATGCATTAGCAGATTCAAAATTCCACGATGGTTGCAAAGCAAACGAGATGACCATATCCAGTTGCACGGATTTTGTGATGCGTCTCTAAAAGCGTACGCATGTGTCGTATATGCTAGAATCGTATCAAATAATGAAGTATCGGTAGTACTAGTCGCAGCTAAAACAAGATTAGTACCAAACAGCAAGACCGTTTCGCTTCCTAGATTGGAATTATGTGCAGCGGAGCTATTAACCAGACTATTAACAAAAGTAGTCACTAGCATGAGTAGCTTGGATTACAAAATCTATGCTTGGAGCGACTCTAAGATCGTCCTTAGCTGGATACAAGGCTATCCAGAACGTTGGAAGCCGTTCGTAGCGAATAGGGTGAAGAAAATTATTAGCGTGGCATCACCTGACATATGGCATTACGTATCAACTAAGGAAAATCCAGCCGATTCAGCGAGCAGAGGACTATCCATTACACAATTGATAGAGCATACGTTGTGGTGGCGAGGCCCAGTTTGGCTATCGACACCCGATTTTAAGCCAAAGCTACAGCAAGCAGAGTATGCGACGGAAGAAGAGGTCCGGAAGCTAGTTATAACCGTCCAAAATAGTAATCCGGAAGACAGCGTAATTGAAGATTTACTAAATCGTCACAGCTCATTCGTAAAAATAAATCGCATCGTAGCGTGGTTATTACGTGCACTTGCACGGACAAGTAAACAAATGCCGCCATATCTCACATTACAAGAGCTAAGAAAAGCAAAATTTACTATAATTAAATGCATACAGCGCAGTGAATTTGTATCGGATATCAAGAGTTTAATGCATAGCAAACTTAATTCCAATAGCAAATTATTAAATCTACAGCCATTTTTAGATGAAAATGGCATATTAAGAGTCGGAGGACGTCTTAAAAACGCCAACATTAGCTCTGATATGACACATCCAATAATAATCCCATATAACGGGAGATTAACGGAACTTCTTATCCAGCAAGCACATAAACACACCTTCCATGGTGGAGCTCGACTCACCTTGTCTTTACTGAGACAGCAGTATTGGATAATTCAAGGAAATAGAGCTACCAAAAAACAGCTTCGTAAATGTGTGACCTGCAAAAAACAAGAACCCAGAAAGCTACACCAAATAATGGGAGACTTGCCTGAATGTCGATCTAATCCAGCGCCTCCATTTTATCATACTGGAATAGATTATACGGGTTTCATTCGAGTAAAAGCAAATAAAGGGAAAGGCATTAAAACAACCAAGGGGTACATCGCCTTGTTTATTTGCATGGTTACAAAAGCGGTCCATATAGAGCTGGTCTCCGACTTAAGCAGTTCGTCATTCTTAGCAGCGTTACGTCGCATGGCGGCACGACGAGGGACTCCAAAGCACATCTATTCGGACAATGGTACGAACTTCGTAGGTGCCAACAAGATCCTTCAGGAGGAACAGCAACAGTTTGAGCGAATTTTTAGCGGCGTATTTTACAGAGAAATAGCGGAGATGAGCATAGAATGGCATTGGAACTGCCCTTCTTGGCCGAGCGCTGGAGGAATCTGGGAGCGATCTATTCGGAGCCTAAAACAACATCTGAAAAGAGTAATAGGAGAGCAAGCTCTTACATTCGAAGAATACAGCACGATCTTGGCTCAAATAGAAGCGAGCCTTAACTCAAGACCGCTGTGCCCAATATCCGAGGATATTGATGACATCGATTTTCTTACGCCAGCGCATTTCTTAACTACTCGAGCCGGTCTTACTGTCATAGACACGGCACAAGATGCAAGGACAAGATGGTATTTAGTGAATAAAACGTTCCAAGATATATGGAAGCGGTGGAAAGCGGAGTATCTTAGCCAGTTATCGATACGCAGCAAGTGGTTAAAAGCACAGAAGAATATAGAGATAGGAGATATGGTAACCATTCACGATGATAACTTACCTCCGGGAAGATGGCCTGTTGGTCGGGTGGTAGAGGTCCATCCAGGAAAAGACGGAGCTGTCCGGGTGGTGACGTTAAAAACAAAAAACGGTTTCATAAAGCGGCCCATTATCAAGCTGTCCATCTTACCTATATCAGAAAACGAAGCAAAAAAGCAGCATCAGCAAAGCAATGAAGCAAAAGCGGAAGAGAAAGCGAGCAAGCAGTCTAGCAGTGGTCCTAAAATGTATAGGATAGTATTATCATTGCTATTTTTTATGAGCTTAATAATGTCCACTGAAGCATCTTACAAAGTAACAGCATTCGATAGCAATCAAACATTGTATTTTGACCCTTTAGGACAAATGCATCTCATTCGTGATCAGTGGAAAATCGTAACTTATTATAATATGTCTCCTTACTGGCAAGGAGACAAAGCGGTCACACAATTTTCGCAATATCTCGAGCAAACATGCGAAAAAATTCAAAAGCAGAGCCATTGTAAAATTATCATCCTACAAATACAACACGAGTACGATGAACTACAATACTATAATCAGCTGTTGCTCAATCAGCACTTCGGAGCACGTTCGCGAACTCGACGCGGGCTTATCAACGCTGTCGGCTCCATAGCCAATTCATTGTTCGGAGTACTGGATCAGGAATTCGCAGAAAAATACAAACGTGACATTGAACTTGTGCACAGGAATATAAACCACCTTAGTCAGCTGTACAGGAATCAGACATCGGTCATAGAAGCGGAGTATAATATCTTAAAGAGAACAGAAGAGACTATTGAAAAGCAGCATAAGATAATTAATAAACATTTGAATAATTTAGACAGCATCACCAACACATTGCAGCAGGAGATCGATGTAATGTCTATTCAGCAAGATTTCTCTTTAGCAGCGTTAGCGACCATAAATATGATTCAGAATTTAAAGCGGATTCAGGACACTTTTCTTGACACTATGACTGAGATCTATCATGGTCAGATCAATCTGCATCTCTTGACTCCACAACAACTGCGTGGGGAGTTACAGGTTGTATCTAGTCAAATATCGAAAGAGCTAGCATTACCCATAGATGACATTCAGTTCAACCTGTATGAGATCTACAAATTGTTACAAGTTAAAGCAAGGATCACGGACGAATATTTCATATTTGAAATTAACTTACCTTTAATTAGCAGAGATACGTTCCAGCTATACAATTTGATACCAGTTCCGGTTCAAATTAATAAAAGTATGATCAGCATCAAGCCAGCGTCTGAATACGTAGCGATCAACTTGAGAAGAGATTCATACTTAACAGCCAGCGTCAGCGATCTTCAAAGTTGTGAATATCAAGCGGAAACCTACCTTTGTCGTCTTCGAGGGCCAGTCCAGAGTTTAGGTCCCGATGAACAATTCTGCGAAAAAGAGAAGCCATCTACTTGCAGGATCATCAAATCTAGCTGTGAAAACAAATGGGTTCCATTACATGACTTTTCTACCTATTTGTATTTCTGTTGTGACTCATACTCTTTGAGAGTCATCTGCGGCGACGACCTACAAGCGAGCGAAGTCAGCAAGGCTGGACTTATTCAACTAACTAAGCAATGCATTGTGAAGGGACAAGATATAACACTTTATTCTCATCAGCAATTAGAGAATACGCTTAATCTTAAACCAAATATACTCGAGATAAAATTAACTCCCATAAATCGTATCATCAGTAATCTTACGCTACCTATCCAAGACTATAAGGTCGACGAAGATACCTCATCGATACACGTTTCTTTAAAGAATCTCGGTGAACAAATTGATTCGATGAAAAAATCAGCCGACCAGACAGAAGTTTTAACGACACATGACATACATCAGTATGCGTTGTCGTATGGCCTATTAGCAGCAGCTATCGCAGTGGTCCTGTGGTTCCTGAGGAGGAGGTGTCAGCGAACCGGTGGTCTGCCCATCCAAGGGCGGGTCGAGAGCGTACCAGCGAGTGTGAGTGTGTGTATAAACCAATCTGAGCAAGAGCAAGGCTCTAGTGTAAGTGCGCGAAATCAATCCCTGTCCGCGCAGGGACCAAGTGTTAGTGATAGTGCGCGCGTATCTAACTTTTCTAAACGGTGGTCTAGTTTACGTTCAAAGAGGCGAGACATGTCGACGTCTCCCTTAGCTAAAAGACAATCAGTATTCTCGATTAATGACTCAACCGTTTGAGCACCTATGTCTAGCTATAAGATCATGATTGTTCTATCACCTTGTCAATCATTTCTCATCTATATTGTCTAACTCATTAGCGTTTTAAGCTCACACTCACGTAATTCTTTATTTTTGTATAAGCTTATCTCATTATTTCATCTCTTCCCGTCGGGAGCATGTTCGATGCAATAATTGCAATCGACCACGTTTTGCTGACCTAGCGATACGATACGGCCGCACTAAGCGCGCCGCGAGCTCAGTGCATAACGGACAGCAACCGGGTGCATTCATTTCCATCATTTTAGCGATAACTTAGCCTAAACGTTACTTTAATAAACCCTTTAAAGTGTTTGAGTGTTTAACTTAGTAGCGTAGCGAACCCCACCAGGTACCACTTAGTCGCGTCCCCTACACATTGTACTGGGATCAATCCATCATCACTGACAGGACTATTGTAGCCAATAAGCCTGATATAGTGGTGGTGGATCGATCAGAGCGGAGCGGCGCGCAATGATTGTTGACATTACGTACGGTCCCGCATGACGAGAACCTCGTGAAAGCCGGGAAAGATAAGCAAATCAAGTATCTTGACTTGGCTCGCGAGGTTGCCATGTCGACATGTGGGATGTGGACTCAGCGATCATTGTGCCGATAGTCGTGTCAGCCCATGGCTTAATTGCCAAGAGCCTCGACCAACATCTCAGGAGGCTCTCGTTAGGCAGCTGGATCAAGGGCTTGATTCAGAAAGCGGTACTCCTGGACACGGCTCGTATTGTTAGGAGGTTCCTCTCTCTGGAGCCCTGACCGCCGGTAGCTTGGACCCTGTACCCGATACCGGTGGGGTACAATTTTTTATATTTTTAAATGTTTTTTATGTATTTTTTTTAATCAATATTTAAAAATGTAATAAATTTGTTAACAGACGAATAAAGGAAAGAATAATAATAAAGTTTATTGATTCATAAAAAGTGTTACAATATTTAGGTGTGACACTGGATCCCGCACTAGGATACCCTGTGTCGCAGGATCCAGTCTCTTTCGACAGATATAATGAATTATAAAATAAGTAAAATGCAACGGTTACAGTATAAGTACCTAGTTAATTTAACTTAGAACTAAAAGGTAACCAAGTATAATATGTGTGTCTGATGAGAGTGAGTGTGTATGTGATGAGTGTGAGTATGTATGTGATGAGTGTGAGTGTGTATGTGATGAGTTTATGTTTGTGATGAATGTGTGTGTACGTGATGATGAATACCTACTTTAATGGTTGAACGATAAAAAGTTTTCGGTTTCAGCATAATTAAGCCCAAGCAACAAGTCCTGAACCTGTTTTTTGCACGCAAACTTTGTCAAGGGGAAGATTTTGAGTTGTTTGTTAACTTTTTCATACAGGTATGGACCAATACGAGAGAAAGCCTTGTTGCCAAATTTTAGTTTGCATAAAACTCTATTCCATTTAGGTTTTCTACGTGTACGCTGATCCGTTACCACTGTTGCAGCTGCACTTTTATGAAATTTAAGGAGTACTGTTAAAATGTACAATTGGCGCACCGTAAGCACTCTCGTTTCTCGATATAACATATCAGTGGGGTAACGGATTCACAAATTATGAGAGACCTTAAGGATAGCTCTTTGTGCACGTTCAGCAGTAATAAGATAGCTTTTTCCAGCGAAACCCCAAGTTAATATGCAGTAGCTAAGCACAGACTGACATAGAGCCAGGTAAGTCAAACTCATCCTGAGAGTTTCTTTGTCAGCTATAGATCGAAGTTTTTTAAATATGTACAAAAGCTTCCTTACACGCGAAGTACCTAACCGATTGAGTTTGCTTTGCCCATGTCAGGTGTTGGTCTATGTTAATGCCAAGATACTTGATGCTGTCGACTTGTTCAAAAACAGGTCAGCTGCAGCTACCCTCTGGAGTATAATTGCATTGATGGGATTTGAGTGCAAGTTGTTTAGAGGCAGCTGTTTTTATGCTTACAGAAAAATGTACTACCCTGGTTTTTTGAACATTAAGGGTCAGCAGATTGTGTTGCAGCCAACTGGTAACCTTCTGCATACCAGCCTCAGCGGCAATGTAGGTTTCCCTCCAAGAGTCTCCATGGAAAACAATAGCTGTCATCAGCGTACGCAGATATTAACGCGTTGTCTAAATTGAGTGAGCAGAGACCATTAACGTACAGGAGAAACAATGTGGGACCAAGAACATTACCTTGGGGCACACCATATGCCACGTTTGCAAAGGTACTCTGAAAATCTCCCAGGCAAACCTTCTGTTTACGTTCGGAAAGATAGGAGGTGAACCATTCCAGAGCAATGCCCCTGATACCTAAGCGTTCCATCTTCTTGATCAGTATGGGCCGTGACACGGTGTCAAAGGCCTTGGCAAGATCAAGGAAGACGCCAACACACTTTCTGCCTTTGTCAAGGTTATCAATGATATGATCCACCAACTTAGAATGAAGAATACATCTTAAAAACAATGGTACGTAGGTAAGGTAGGTAGGTAGGTAGGGTAGGGTAGGTAGGTAGGGTAGTGAAAGTAGTAGGTAGGAAAACATGCATTGCAACGCATGCCGGGCACAGCTAGTTTATAATAAAGTACTTTCTCATAGAAAAAAAAAGTAAAGTAAGTAAGTGAAGTTTTTTCTCTTTGTCTCATGACAAACTACTATTTTCGTTTTAAAAACACTAGTAAGAAGCTTTGACTTTTTTCCAAATAAACCATAAACTTGTGATTTTTGTCAAAATTCAAAGTTTTAAACAAGTAAGAATTGTTTCATATTCACCTTTTAAGTTAATTTAAACAATTAGGCTGCTTGACCACTAAAGCGGAGCTGGAAAATCGTGGACAGTGAAACTGCACAGTAATTTAACATAGGTTACAGTTACAGTTTACCAGTTCTGCTTTTGTGGGCTGACCTTTATATAAATATCTCAAAGAAATTGGATTTTGAATTTCCCGCTTTCGGGAGTTTTCGGGGGCATCCACCAGGAGGCGCCAAAACCGGGCGATTTTATTTGTACAGACGCCAGCACATCAAGCTACTACAATCTGTCAAATTTCTTTAATAGATTTTCAACTTTATGCCTAAAGCGTTCAAGGTTGGTTGGGAAAATCTGACAGTTTTGGGTAGGTTGACCTGCTGGCGTCAAGTGGCGTCTGTACGTACTTGACATTCGTCTCCCTATTACCCCTATTAGTATATAAATGTTGCTTGGTTCTTCGTTCTGCGAGCAACGTGCCCTGCGCACTGCCACTCAAGTTTGACAATTCCTCGGGCTAAGTCGGTAACCATGGTTCTCTTGCGGATGGCTCGTCATCTATTTTTAACATATTTTTTTTTATACTTATGGACTCAGCATGGTTTTTAGCTTTAGATAGACCCGATAGGTGGCGCTGTTGCTTAACAACATACCTAATTCTCTATGAAGTTGTTAGTAAATAAAGTTAGTAACATTTCGATGCACAGCACGAGGTCTTGGGTCCGATTCCCAGGTCGGGCAAAGTATCATTTGATTTTTTCATCAAGATTTTCTCAGTTGCAGCAGCGGAGTCTGGAGTTGTGCCCGGTTGATGGCAATCGCCTTCGTACATTTTGTATAAAAACGTTTTGAAACGACGCGGCATCATGTCTGCGCAGCGCCTGCGCCGCGCCTTTACCTTACGCCGCTTACTTACTCGCGCCTAACGTTACGGTAGTAGAATAACGCTAATTGGAACGGGGGGCGAACCGACCAAGTGAACTAGACCTAAGACAGTTTCCTCATATCACTTACTAATTAGGTAAGATTTCCTTTTAATAATCCTCAGAAAGTATAAAAGAAAGGAAAAATATTTACCTACACTTCGCACTGAACATGACGCACACAAAATAAGGTAAAGACAAACACTGTCCCAGGTATATTATTTATTATTTTCAAATTACATTCAATTCTATGTGGGTCCTGTGCCTACAAACTGGTTTTCAGTTTATGTTATTTTTACATAAACGAATATCAACTTACTGTCTGGTAGTATAAATTGTGTTGATAGAACGATTGGAACTGTTATAAAAATGTTTGAAATTGTAGCTCATGCTGAACTTTAAATGTGTGTGTTAAAGTCGTTTTTACAACAACACATGTTCCACTTTGGCCAAGTTCTCGGTCGAAAACTCGATGTCTATTTTACGAAGCCTAGGTATGAATTGACTGAAAAAAAAGATTTTATTACTTCATGAAACTGAAACACTGTACAAAATTGCCGCAGAAAGGTCGGTAATGAATTTGAACAGACATTATGTTGGAATTTTAAATGTAAAATAGGATTCCTCCCCTCTTTAGATTTCTTGTGGGGTCTGTTCTGAATAAAGTACTGTAATAATTATATCCGAGGGTTATAACTTGTGTGACAATCGGTTGACTTGATGCGAAAGAATGAGGAAAATGTCGTGAGGAAAGTTTTGTGTAACAATGTGGTTGTGTATAAGAGTAGAGGAAGACCAAACGAGCGATAGATGGACTGTGTGAAGGATGATATGGCCAGAAAGCAGGTGTCTGATGAGATGACGAGTAGTATGGAAAGTATGGAAGACATGTAATTCTTTTTCTTCAGAAGCAGACGAAATGAAACAGACAACACAATATAGGTACCGTATGGTTGTCTACTTTCCAAACGTCCAACCAACCTTAAATTATGACGGCTGATTATTTTATAGGACTGGCCACCTTCGGCCGCTCAAACTATTTTAATTTTGAAATAATACTTTGTAAAATGTACCTATACTTGTTTTTTTTATGTGATGTCAATTCCGTCGGGTCCGCGCCAACTCGACCCGCTTAGACTCGACCCGAAAATTAATACCTTGATATTTCTGTTTTGATAGGTCTGTGTGAAAACATCGATGTATAGTCAAACAGAAAACTGTCGATTTAACGCTTCCACCACAGAGAGTGCAAAATTTAAATAATGTTTGGATAAATAAATCAATAATTAAACAGTAGTATACTACTACTACTTCTATTACTACTGTTCTACTTCTTACTTGTTTAATTTGAAATTAATTTATTCACCTGACATTGTAAATATCCATCCAAAGTAAAGTATGTACTTACTTTACTTTTTTATCGTATCGGCACCCTACATACTTGCATTTTTGCCGTGTTAGAAAGATACAGAACCAGTTCGAAAAATAGATACGAGCCGCTTTGTCTATTGTTTCCAGAGAACCGGCTAGCGAGGTAGAGGCTATCTTTGTAAAAGCTACATTTATGAAACGAAATTACTGACTCCAAGATAAATTATGATAAATTATGTATCACAACAAAATATTATATATTCTATGTATAATAAGTTATTTAGAATTAAAATATCGCTTTGCCTGACTGTACAAATGGCACTGAATTGGTAGTAAAATATCTGGTGTTATTCTTCGGGTCGAGTCTAAGCGGGTGGAATGTGCGCGGACTCTCTAAGAAATGACAAAGTGAGGTCCGCTCTTTAAAATAAATACTTAAAAGTTCCTGCAAGTCTTTTCTTTAAATAATGGTAACGTGTCTAAGGTTTGAACCTCAGCAGTTCAGCACAACACAACTCCATGCTGACAGATGAGACGTAGGTACCTAACCCTAAGGCCCTAAGAGTCCTCGGGCACGTTACAGTACCAACACACCGGGCCCATAATTTAGTAGAGCCTATCCATGATAACCATCCTCCAGAATTATTTTCAGGTGGATGGATACTTCCACCCCTCTGCTCAGGGGCCCGTGGAGTCGTGGCTTAATAATAACATCCGCACGGGACGATCTTCATGGTTAAGCACTCCTACTCGTACTCTCCTATTTTTTATGTTACCTCAGTACACTACACACCACGCGAACATTGTGGCAAGGAAAACTTGGGATGTAGTCTAGTTTGGATACAAAATATAAAATACTAGCGGTCGCCCGCGGCTCCGCCCGCGTGGATGTCGGTTACCGCTGCAAAAAGCCTACCCAGGAAAGACACGGTCAGCAAAATGATTCCCAGGTCAATTCACAGACACCGACAGTAACATCGACAACGCAGTCATTATCCGCAGGCTGCACAGACTGTCTTTCTGTGTACCTATGTTAAAGCTGTTAATGATGAAAATATTTAAATGTAATTAATACTAAGTTTTCACTTCTGCCGGCAGTCCCAGAGCGCAACCCGTTGTTTTAGGATAGATAACTAAAGCGATTATTGTAGAGCTTCTCTATAAACAACATTTGACGTTAAATTATTTTCAGGTAACAAAATATACCTACTGATGGTCGGGAGCCCCGACCCGTGATAGGGCAACGTAAAGTTGCCCATGCGTAAAACATTCTTTTCGTAAATCAATTCCTACTAATTTGAATGTTTGGCCCTAGGATTTGTTCGTTCGTTAGTGCGAAAGAAATTTTTACTGGAAATGGTTCTATCTTTTATAGTTTGGGCAGCGTAGTAGGTACGCAAAATAAGTAACTTTTCTTGTTGATTTTTTACACCTTGTGTCCGAAAAACCCAAATATCTTACGGAACCCTATTTTTTTCCCAAAATAAAATATAGCCTATGCTACTCGTGGATAATGTAGCTTTCGAATGGTGACAGAATTTTTAAAATCGGTCCAGTAGTTTTTGAGCCTATTCATTACAAACAAACAAACAAAGTTTTCCTCTTTATAATATTAGTGTAGAAAAGTCCCGAGCGAAAGACAGCTCGGGACTTGGGTCTCCCCGACTCCGGACAGGTTCGGTTACTTTAAACCCTGCAGACTAAATAGAAGCCCCGCGTAGCGCCAGCTACGTCGACTACGCCTTAAAACAACATTTTGATATTTAACTTGACGTTGATTTTATTCGTGTTTTATTTATTTTATTCCCAGAGAGCATTCGTTTTTATTATTTCCTAGAAGAATTTATATATTTTCTAGGAATTGTATGCAATTCCTAGAAAATATATAAATTCTTCTAAAATATATAATTCAAGTACATTTATAGTATAATTAAAGAATTTAAGTACCTACGAGTAAGATAGTTGAGGAAAATTCTAAAATACTTACTCATACTTGACTTTAGCCGCGTCAAACATTGGCTTGGAAGCCTTAAACTCGGCTTTGTGTTTTTTTTCATCGGAAAAATAATAAACTTGCTTGATCCCTGACTGTATGATGACCTTAGCACATTCATTGCATGGAAACAGAGTGACGTACATGGTGCAGCCCCTGACATCGGATGTATTCCTGAAGAGAATTGCATTAGTTTCTGCATGGCACACTGAAATAATGAAAATTACACACATTAACAAAGGAGCTCGTTACCGCTCGCTGCAAGCGTGACCTCATGGCTGAATTTATTACATATCGAGGCTCCTCCCGCCTCCGTGCCTCGGAAAGCACGTTAGCTAAACAAAATATCCCAGAAGAACATAATCCATGACCAATTATTAAAATATAAGATCCAATAAATCCTCAATAATTTATTACTATAATACCTCTAATAACAATTCTTATACCGTTGGTACCGGCTGTCATTTGTAAATCTTTGACATTCGTTACGGTTAGTTAGTGACCCGAAAATTACAAACAGTCTTACCAAGGGACATCATAATAAGTACCTACCCAGCAGTGGCGAAGGTTCCATACAACTCGATTCCTATCGGCTTCCCTTTGAAAAATGGCACAGTCAGTATTCTACAGACGAATAATTTAATCACATTAGAGCTATGTTCTCCGGCTTACTTCTTACAAAAATTGATCCTTCGCTACTGCTATCCAGTAACTGGGTTGTGGGGAGATCAGATAGGTAGTCGCTCTATGTAAAATAATGGTATTCAGCTGCTTCCGGTTAGACTGGCAGCTGACCTCAACATCGTTGGGAGAAGGCTGGGCAGATGATCACATAAATGCTTGTAGTCTCCGAAGGTTAGGCAGAGGTACTTAGAGCGTTTTTAGACGAGCGTATTTTTCTCCGCATATTTAAGTTCGTATGCGCCAAATTTTGCGCTTCAAAAAACCGAACTTGCGTACACGCGCTGATTCTAGCGTGTTCGCTCGAACCGGTGAGTTCAGTCAGTAGTATAGTGAGTGTCTCTCGCCACTCGCGCTCATACGAGCTTATGAGCGTGTCAAGGCTCTTACGAGTTGCGCGTGTAGCAAAAAACGTGCGTATACGCGCCAACACATGCTTCCAAAAACAAGAAAATACGCCAATCTTTAACCACCCATAAAGTGTCCACCCCGTCGTCATACGACGGACGGACGGCGAGCTAGCCCATTACTCGCCGTCCACAGGCCCGCGCCTACGGTGGCCGAGAGCCATCACGGCGTGTGTGTTCACCTCCTGGCTCCATCATCAAACCATCGACACTAAGTGCAATCTATTTAACTCATCAAAATGAATCCATTATCCCAAACTCGAGGGGTTCACTAGTTACCACTAAAGAGTTCCACTATCCTCCTGGCTCCATACTCCATAGCCAATATATTACTATAAGGGTATCTTGTAGCTGATTTAATGATGGCATTATATCAGCTCCCAACTGATCTAATGATAGATTAGATCACTTCCAATTGATCTAACGATGGCATTAGATCAGCTCCAACTGATCTAATGATAGCATTATATCAGCTCCCAACTGATCTAATGATAGATTAGATCACTTCCAATTGATCTAACGATGGCATTAGATCAGCTCCAACTGATCTAATGATAGCATTATATCAGCTCCCAACTGATCTAATGATAGATTAGATCAGTTCCAATTGATCTAACGATGGCATTAGATCAGCTCCAACTGATCTAATGATAGCATTATATCAGCTCCCAACTGATCTAATGATAGATTAGATCACTTCCAATTGATCTAACGATGGCATTAGATCAGCTCCGACTGATCTAACGATGCCATTAGATCAGCTCCAACTGATCTAATGATAGCATTATATCAGCTCCCAACTGATCTAATGATAGATTAGATCAGTTCCAATTGATCTAACGATGGCATTAGATCAGCTCCAACTGATCTAATGATAGCATTATATCAGCTCCCAACTGATCTAATGATAGATTAGATCACTTCCAATTGATCTAACGATGGCATTAGATCAGCTCCGACTGATCTAACGATGCCATTAGATCAGCTCCAACTGATCTAATGATAGCATTATATCAGCTCCCAACTGATCTAATGATAGATTAGATCACTTCCAATTGATCTAACGATGGCATTAGATCAGCTCCGACTGATCTAACGATGCCATTAGATCAGCTCCAACTGATCAAACGATGGCATTAGATCAGCTCCGACTGATCTAACGATGGCATTAGATCAGCTCCGACTGATCTAACGATGCCATTAGATCAGCTCCAACTGATCAAACGATGGCATTAGATCAGCTCCAACTGATCAAACGATGGCATTAGATCAGCTCCAATTGATCTAACGATGGCATTAGATCAGCTCCAACTGATCTAACGATGCCATTAGATCAGCTCCAACTGATCAAACGATGCCATTAGATCAGCTCCAACTGATCAAACGATGGCATTAGATCAGCTCCAACTGATCAAACGATGGCATTAGATCAGCTCCAAGTGATCTAATGATAGCATTATATCAGCTCCCAACTGATCTAATGATAGATTAGATCACTTCCAATTGATCTAACGATGGCATTCGATCAGCTCCAACTGATCTAATGATAGCATTATATCAGCTCCCAACTGATCTAATGATAGATTAGATCACTTCCAATTGATCTAACGATGGCATTAGATCAGCTCCGACTGATCTAACGATGCCATTAGATCAGCTCCAACTGATCTAATGATAGCATTATATCAGCTCCCAACTGATCTAATGATAGATTAGATCACTTCCAATTGATCTAACGATGGCATTAGATCAGCTCCGACTGATCTAACGATGCCATTAGATCAGCTCCAACTGATCAAACGATGGCATTAGATCAGCTCCGACTGATCTAACGATGGCATTAGATCAGCTCCGACTGATCTAACGATGCCATTAGATCAGCTCCAACTGATCAAACGATGGCATTAGATCAGCTCCAACTGATCAAACGATGGCATTAGATCAGCTCCAATTGATCTAACGATGGCATTAGATCAGCTCCAACTGATCTAACGATGCCATTAGATCAGCTCCAACTGATCAAACGATGGCATTAGATCAGCTCCAACTGATCAAACGATGGCATTAGATCAGCTCCAACTGATCAAACGATGGCATTAGATCAGCTCCAAGTGATCTAATGATAGCATTATATCAGCTCCCAACTGATCTAATGATAGATTAGATCACTTCCAATTGATCTAACGATGGCATTAGATCAGCTCCAACTGATCTAATGATAGCATTATATCAGCTCCCAACTGATCTAATGATAGATTAGATCACTTCCAATTGATCTAACGATGGCATTAGATCAGCTCCAACTGATCTAACGATAGCATTATATCAGCTCCCAACTGATCTAATGATAGATTAGATCACTTCCTTATTGATCTAACGATGGCATTAGATCAGCTCCAAGTGATCTAATGATAGCATTATATCAGCTCCCAACTGATCTAATGATAGATTAGATCACTTCCAATTGATCTAACGATGGCATTAGATCAGCTCCAACTGATCTAACGATAGCATTATATCAGCTCCCAACTGATCTAATGATAGATTAGATCACTTCCAATTGATCTAACGATGGCATTAGATCAGCTCCGACTGATCTAACGATGGCATTAGATCAGCTCCAACTGATCAAACGATGGCATTAGATCAGCTCCAATTGATCTAACGATGTCATTAGATCAGCTCCAAGTGATCTAACGAGGGCATTAGATCAGCTCCAACTGATCAAACGATGGCATTAGATCAGCTCCAACTGATCTAACGATGGCATTAGATCAGCTCCAACTGATCAAACGATGGCATTAGATCAGCTCCAACTGATCTAACGAGGGCATTAGATCAGCTCCAACTGATCAAACGATGGCATTAGATCAGCTCCAAGTGATCTAACGAGGGCATTAGATCAGCTCCAACTGATCAAACGATGGCATTAGATCAGCTCCAATTGATCTAACGATGGCATTAGATCAGCTCCAACTGATCAAACGATGGCATTAGATCAGCTCCAACTGATCAAACGATGGCATTAGATCAGCTCCAACTGATCTAATGATGGCATTATATCAGCTCCCAACTGATCTAATGATAGCATTAGATCACTTCCAATTGATCTAACGATGGATTAGATCAGCTCCAAGATTCATTTCGATACGACAGTTAGAAATAGGTTAAAATTGACTTCAAAGTTTTGATTACATTGAAAGCTATCTAATAGCGTGTCTATTACCATCAAGAGGCTGAGGATTTTCTGTTGAAAAATCCAATTTCACTATTAAACTACCCGTCCTCGGGAAGCGAAACGTTGTGCTCAACAGTAACGGTTGCTAACATGAGACCATAACTTATAGAACAGCATAGTTAATAATGATTTTAGTTAACAGTACCTAAACTATGTACCTACATTGATTTTAATCTTAAAACAGTTATAAATCTCTCACCATAGGAATGTTTATTAAATAACGGTTCAGAACCCTTTTTCCACGGAAAATCTTCATCTTTACATCCAGTTGGAAATCCATTATACCTGTAATGATAAAAAAATATACACCTACTAGCTTTTGCCCACGGCTTCGCTCGCGTTAGTTAACAGCGCCATCTATCGAACTCAGACTGGACTATATCTAGAGATCAACTGCGTGCAGCGTTGAATATAGATTTTCGATAGATGGCATTGTGGGTGTGACGTCATTTTTTGATTGAGGCATGTTCAACTAAATACTGATGGAGAAATTCCTGACCTAATAGGGTACGTGAAATTTGTCACAACAGGTCCTTATTGGCTATTAAAGAGATAGTTATAAGTATACCAGGGAACCCGATCAGTCAATACGGTTTGCCCACACCGACAGTCGATGGGGAACGTATAAACAGAGAGTACGTATCAGAAATTAGTTATAATCCCGTGAAACTCGCAGAAATTTTACAAATCTGCGCAAAGACAGAGGAACAGCGTCAGACGTTTGATAGGGTAAGCTGCAGTGTAGAAAACGCCTCGGGTGAAATCCTGTTTTTAGACGCACCGGGCGGAACAGGTAAAACTTTCCTCACCAAAGTTATTTTTGCTCGAATAAGGAACTTTGGGAGTATGAAGAACAGGGTGTAAAGCTCTTCAACCCCCATTGAAAAGGGAGGATCCTCCGACCAGACGGGTGTTATGTCTGGTGGGCTACTGCCCTACAGTTGTTGTCGGGTTCTTCTATATAGTCTTAAGTCGCGAATAACTTTACTTGCGCGATGCAGAATTTAGATATATTTAGATTTTTAGTTTATCCTCTGCGTCATAGATGGCACTGTAGTACTTTTTGTAGTGCCGCTACAACGCTCCCCCCCCGGAGACCAGGGTCGGTAGTAGAATGAGTCGTTGATTGCCAGGCCAGTGGCAAGTCGTTGCCGCATTGTTCACGGTGAGTCGGAACTGTCTGCGGCCGTAGTGCGAACCCCTTGAGTCGGGGTCGGCGCTGCATGTGCTCCGTTGCGTCGGACGTGGTACAGCGCCGCGATGTGGCTGACTGCTCGCGTCGACCGGGAGGTACAGCTCTCAACCGGCCGAAAGTGCAGTGCCAAGGTAACTTGATGAGGCTGAGGGTGCTGACCAGGAATGTGCTTCCGCTGCATGCTGGTGGTCAGGAATACCCATTTTGAAGCTGATTGGCTATATGACTCGCTGCTCGAAAGCTTGAGGAAGTTTGAGGAAGCTTGAGGAAGTGATGTTGATGACGTCACGTTGCTCGAAGGCTGCGCTGACGTCCATTTCGGGGTCACCAATTTGGGGGTATGGAGAACAGGGTGTAAAGCTCTTCAACCACCATTAGAAAGGGAGGATCCTCCGACCAGAAGGGTGTTATGTCTGGTGGGCTACTGCCCGACAGTTGTTGTCGAGTTCTTCTATAATTATAGTCTTATGTCGCGAATAACTTTACTTGCGCGATGCAGGATTAAGACGTATTTCGATGTGTACGGAGATTCCACAAACATGGGAAATCAAGCCGGTTCTTGGCTATGTCAGCGAGCTATTTTGACTCCTCGCAATGTCCAAGCTGCGGCAATTAATTTAAAAATATTGATTCATGTGTCCGGGAATAGAAGAGAATACACCTCTATAAATACAATTATGGAAGAAGATGACGATGACGCCACGCACTACCCGGTAGAATTTTTGGATTCCCTCAACACACCCGGACTTCCAGCCCACAAAATAGTTTTAAAAATCGGTGTACTAATAATTCTCCTCAGAAATTGATGTCCTCCAAACTTTGTAACGGCACTCGGCTCAAAGTCGCAAATCTGCAGAAAAACATAATCGAAGCTGAAATATTAACCGGTTGCCGCGCTGGTGATATTGTTTTTATTCCAAGAATACCTATAATTCCTAACAACTTTCCTTTCTCTTTCAAACGAGTGCAATTCCCAGTCAGTCTCTGTTATGCCATGACGATTAATAAAGCTCAGGGCCAGACATTATCCGTTGCGGGGGTGGACCTAAGTATTGGATGCTTTTCCCATGGTCAACTATACCTAGCTCTTTCTCGCGTAAACAACCCCAATAACCTTTATGTGTACGCTCCAGATGGTTCCACAGCTAATGTTGTTTATAAACAAGCACTAGCATAAATAAAAAAAAAATATTTGTATCGGAATCCTCCAACAGCGCTTCGCACTAAAAAATACATTGATAAGTTCCGACATCCACGCGAACGAAGTCGCGGGCACAGCTAGTAATACATATAATGCAAAATCATGATTCGAAAGACACGTGGCGCCATCACGTAGCTTTGGCCTCGGTCTCGAAGTCAGCGATAGCGGGGCGGCGCGCGGCGGCGGCAGCGGCGCGAGGAGCGGCGCGTTTCAATGCATAGATTTATATGGAACTGGCCTCGAAGGCAGCGGCGTATTATGAGCGATGCACACTGATCAAGCGATGCCCACGCGTCTGCCTTGACGTAGATCTTATTTTTTGGTTTTTACGGAGAAATTTCTATCAAAAAGATGTTGTCGTAGTTGTTTACACATTTCGTTTGCAAACAAAGACTAATAAATTTCTTAAGACACAACACTACGCCGCTCTAGCGCCGCGCCGGTCTGCGTTGCTGCGCCGTTCCCCGCGCCGCTGTCGCCCCCGCCCCGCAATCGCTGACTTCGAGGCCGAGGCCAAGGCATCCTTCGTCCGCGACTTAAAATCATATAGAAAAACCCGACAACAACTGTCGGGCAGTAGCCCACCAGACACAACACCCGTCTGGATGCAGGATCATCCCTCTTCTATGGGGGATGAAGAACTTTACACCCTATTATTTCCCTAAATGTGTATGTGGACGGCCTAGTTACAGACGGTGCATTCTGTCTACAGAGTTCACCCTCTGTGTAACTTACCTTACCTACCATTATTCTGGTACATTTCTAAATAAATACAAGGGTATACCAACCCAACTCCAATTATTTTTTTGTCTTCGTTGACAATACAAGCCCCGACCTGGTATTCAGGATCCTTGCTTCGATGCCTCGCCAAAAACGCAATTCCCATAAAATAAGTCTCCCAATCTATAGCGTTTTTACGTTGTTCACCTCTAGGTTCGCTGGAATCACAATGAATAATTATATACCTTCCTCATGCATCACTCTACCTATTGGTGAAAACCGCGTGAAATTCCAATCAGTAGTTTTTGAGTTTATTGCGAACAGACAGACAGACAGACGCGTCGGAGGTCTCTGTTTTATAATATGTAGTGATAACTGCGCTGCAGGTGTCATCAAGGATATTAATTAAAATATGAATCAAATTATGAAAATTTAACATTTTCCTTACGTTTTCCGTTTTTTTTTCATTACCTCCCAGAATTTAATTCTTATTAGCGACACTATCGAATGGTGTAATAATACAGTGTGTTTTTTTCCAAAATCGACGGGATCGATTCCTGGCTAGGAAAATTGATTTTTCAAAAATCTAATGATGCATGTTTTAGTTTTGATCAAAATCGGGCTCGAGACTCCTCTGAGTATTTTTCGCTATTCCCCATAGTTGCGGATTTGGCATCCAAACTCACTTAAAAAATTCACTCTGTAATCTGTATAGCTAAAAAAACTTTGATTTAATCATAAACTTAGCATCCATGTAGTCTCCATTGTTTATCTGCGAAGATGACAAACCTGTAAGGACCTAGGTACTGCCTTTGTATCGAACTTGGTGAGTGTCACACAACTCACACATTTCTGTGGTGGGTTGGGTACCTACCTACTCAGTGGTGGCGCCCTCGACTCACGAACAGTAAGTCGTGGGTTCGAACTCAGGGAGGCGCATTAGTTTGTGCAATTTATTTCATCACCACTGCTCTCAAAACGGTGAAGAAAAACATCGTGAGGAAACCGGCATGTAACATCTACCAACCCGCACCGGGCCCGCTTGGTAGATTATAGCCCATTCCCTCTCATAGTGAGGAGGCCGCAGTGGAAACATTATAGACTGATTATGCTTATGCTACGTGTACGGGATAGACTGGAGGCAGACTCACCATGACAGTTGGGAAAATGCTATGACGTAAGTATTAAGTGCTTAAAAAACAAACTTACCTTTGGGACGAGGACGACTCTGCCATGGTGCTGGTCGGTTTCGAAAACCCATTTCTATCTGCTGTCACTGTATTTAAAGCATATTTGTTATCAGTCGATCTCTTGTTCTATACTAGCAGGGCTCGCGGTTTCGCTCATGCCAATCGGCAATTAGTTGCTGGGCGTGTGGCGCTTGTCCTGTGTGTAACTACCTACCTGAAGTAAGTTCATCTTCAAATCTGCGGTGATACGAATCCATTTTGATGATTAAAACTCAAATGTTAGCAAAATATCGAAATCATTCTTATTATGGCGGGTTTTCAAAATGCTGCCACGTTGGTCTAGTGGTAGCAAGCACGACTGCTGAGCATGAGGTCCTGGTTTCGATTCCCGGGTCGGGCAAAGTGTCATTGGGTTTTTACATCAGGAATTTCTCAGTACCAGCCACGGAGTCTGGATTTGAACCCAGTTGATGGCAATAGGCTCGCCCCCTATTACATGGGCCTTAAACAGGCGTGATGTTATGTTATGTGGATGATTGTGCGTGATGAGTAGTGTAACCCAGTGGTATCGACCACGACTTTTATTTATTTAAATTTCTCTTCAACAATGAGCACCTAGCAGGTGTATTACCGCTGTCCCCATTACCCGGGGACAACAAGATTGTACTTATTTTAAGGAAATATATTTCACTTAAGTCTAAGTGCCCCATCACTTGAAGAAGTGCACCTCATGCGCATAATTACAACAATAATTAACAATTACAACAAACAACACAATAATTATATTTTCTGGTTTTTATAAATATGTATGATATCTACTCTTTAAGGTATATATGTTATGGGTCTTTGTTACCTGAAATAAATGATATATTATATACAACTAATGTACAAATAATGTTATTTAGATACAAAGAAAAAAAGAACATGGGGTAAGGCCGTAGATTTTGCCACTTTTTAAAGAAATTCTATTCTCAAATTTTGATTGCTTAGAAAAAACAAGATTGTGGGTAAATTGTAATGAAGGTAGTTTAATTAGGTTATGCATCTCGTAAACTCTTCACATTATATTCTTAAAATGATTCAGGTGCACATATAAAACAATACAGCGAATTAAATTCGTACAGGCTCTCAAATTTGACGAAAAACATGCTGTCTTTTTGGCATTTAGCACGATAAAACTTTTATTTTTACTAATGAACATCTAATTAATTGCGATTATCTGAATTGTCTAAGTTGAACTGCTACATTGTGCTGTTGGTGTCTTTAAAAACACGTTTTTTTATAGCTTTATTGTTATTCAAACTTATACTCCATATTTTAGCTTCTATGTTACTACTTTGTATGTTACCAAAAATATTCCCTTAAAAAGCATTGAAAACATTTGGTAGTGTTTTTTACTTGCACTGGCAACACCAAGTATGCAGACAGAGCAATAAAAAAATTAAAGTCGCCATCTTGTCGTCTCCCAGGGTTTGTCAAAGGTGCACGCGTGTATTTCGGCAGTGAATTTTAATTGTGAATTTTGGCGATTTCAAAGATAAATAACAGTTTTTTGTTGTACGCATCTTATATATCATTATGTATGGGTACTACTAAGTGCGTGGTAATTTGTTTATGTTTAAAATGCAACTCGATGTCGAGTTGTGGCTATTTATAACCTTGAAAAGTCGCGCTTAACGTTACTTCTATGTAACTTAGATGTCACTGGTAACGTAGATTGTATGTTTTGTAACGTTTTACTGTTGTAAAGGTTTGTGCATAACGCAATTCATTACAAATACTTTTTTGTTGAAGGTACTTTCAGAATAACGAAAAATCCGCCCAGTAATTTAATTTTTCTAAATTATTTTTTATTATTTAAGCAGAAACTCGGACTTTAGAAAGTAATAACTTTCTAAAGTCCGCGTTTCTGCTTAAAAATTAAACTACCCGTACCCGATATCGGTAATAATAAAAATATATACTTTACATATACTGATTTTAATCACATATAATGAAAAAGAAAAAAAAACCGTTACAGACTAATATAAAAGTGGACTTTAATAAATAAAAATGGAAATCAACAATTCGAAACTTCATATCACCAATTCCGAAATAATATGTCACCGATGCTGACAAGACACCAAGCCAAATTACAGAAGGCACACCCACCATCTCCGGGCTCGTCACTCAGCTCCGCCTCGCAGCCGCCGGGACGCGCCACACCCGTTAACACCGTGTCGCCGGTCGCTGCAGTTGCGTCGAGCTCAAGCGACGAGTTTTTCTCCCCGCCGTCGACTCCATCACCACCACGACGACGAGGAAGAGGACGGCCACCAGCGGGCTTGGGACCTCGAGGCCAACCGGCCCCGAACAGGGTCCCCGCTGCCGGTGGAAACGTGTCGCGCATGCGATGGACTCAGTCCATTAATGAGAACGTCATGCGCGCATATTATGGGGCTACTGAGGGGGGAAGCAACTTGACTTCGTACCGTGGTCGGATGCTCTCTCTGTTTCAGGTGCTTGAGCCAGGTGTCAGCGTGTCGGCGCAACGACTGTCGGATCAGGTGCGGGTCATCCAGCGTAACCATATGTTAGATGACACCGTACTTGATTGACTTCGCTCCGAATCACGGAGTAACCTAGTTACGCCCGCTTCACCTATGATCGCGGTACAGCTACAAAATGTTACCAGTGCTTCGCCGCGATCCGACCGCGGTGGTGAAGAGGATGTTGATGAAGTTATATCCGTGAGTACCCAGTGCAACGCACAATTGAGGAGTGCTTTGGAGGGTGCATTCCGGGAGTACCGTTCCACACCGCTTGAACTTAGACCACGACTACCTCGTTTGCCTATGCACAAGAAAAATAAGGCGCTGGTGTGTGCTCTAGATTCGCAGCTGTCAAACTACTTTGACAGCAGCAAAGACCTCGCCGATACTCACTCAATATTGTACTGTGGAGCTGTAGCGGCATGTCGTGTAGCTCAGGTCAAATTTCCTAACCCATTATAGACCCATCACTTGTCTACCAACAGTCTATAAAGTTCTTACATCCATTTTGAGAGCTAAAATCAACCAACATATTGACAGTAATTGTATCATGTCTGCCTCTCAGAATGGATGTAGGAACGGGTCCCGCGGTACTAAGGAGCTGCTCCTCATAGATATGGCCATTAGCCAGCAGGTTCGCCGCTCCCGAAGGGATCTGTCTACATGTTGGATAGATTATAAGAAGGCCTATGATTCTGTGCCTCATACATGGCTCATGAGGGTGCTGGAGTTGTATAAAGTTTATGCGACTCTGCGTACCTTCCTGATGTCATGTATGGGGCACTGGAGAACGGTTCTTCGCTATCCAGGATGTCGACAGATCCAGGGGAACAGCGAACCGATAAGGATAGAGCGCGGTATATTCCAGGGTGATAGTCTGAGTCCATTGTGGTTTTGTCTAGCCTTGAACCCTCTCAGTACACTGCTGGAAGGTTCAGGCCTAGGCTATCGGTTGAGGAGAGGTGGTCAGGTCATATCTCACCTTCTTTACATGGATGATCTGAAACTCTTTGCCCCCAACAATTTGCAACTGATGAAGCTACTGAAGGTAACAGAAACTTTCAGTAGCGCCATCAGGATGGAATTTGGTGTGGACAAATGTGCAGTCATGCATGTGAAGCGAGGGGAGATTATGGAATCCGTGGGAACTCAACTCTCGGATTCCATACACCTTAGATCCCTCTCCTCAACAGAAACCTACAAGTATTTGGGTATGTCGGAAGCATTAGGTATCAACACTGCCGACATGAAACAATCGTTGAGGGAGCGCTTTTTTGGTCGCCTGAATAAGGTTCTAAACAGTCTTTTGTCAGGCGGAAACAAGGTGCGCGCCTTCAACGGTTGGGTCATGCCGGTTTTCATGTATTCTTTCGGCATAGTCAAATGGACTCAGACGGAACTTGATGCCCTGGATAGGAGGGTCCGCTCACTGCTGACCGCAAATCGGATGCATCACCCACGGTCGTCGGTGATGAGACTGTATATCCCGCGGAAGTGCGGGGGTCGTGGCTTCTTAAATGCTAAGACCCTGCACAACCGTGAGGTATGCAGTCTCAGGGAATACTTCCTAGAAGCCGACATGGGCATGCACCGAGATGTGGTCTCAGTGGATAAGGGCCTTACTCCGCTGTCCCTGGCTAACGAGAACTGGCGCAAGCCTAGAGTATTAGACACTAATGACCGCATGGAGGTATGGCAGAGCAAGGAGCTGCACGGGCGCTTTTACCCGGCCCTACATGGGCCCGATGTAGACTTCTTAGCGTCCGTATCTTGGCTGCGTTTCGGTGACCTCTTCGGGGAAACCGAAGGTTTTGTCTGTGCAATAATGGACGAAGTTATGATGACGAATAACTACCGGAAATACATTGTGAAGGATGGTACGGTTGACATATGTCGGGCATGCCACCGTCCAGGAGAATCGATTCGACACATTATTTCTGGGTGTTCTCGTCTAGCTAACGGAGAGTACTTGCATAGACACAACCTCGTTGCCAGGATTATCCACCAGCAACTTGCTTTGAAGTACAACCTTGTGGAATGAGAAGTGCCATACTATAAGTATGCGCCCGACCCAGTTCTCGATGATGGTAATATCACGTTGTACTGGGGTCGACCTATCGTCACTGACAGGACTATTGTTGCCAATTAAGCCTGACATTGTGGTGATAGATCGATTGGAGCGTCGCGCAATGATTGTTGATATAACGGTCCCGCATGACGAGAACCTCGTGAAAGCAGAGAAAGATAAACAATTCAAATATCTGGATCTGGCTCGCGAGGTTGTCGACATGTGGGACGTGACTACAGCAGTCATTGTGCCGATAGTCGAGTCAGCCAATGGCTTAATAGCCAATAGCCTCGACCAACACCTGAGGAGGCTCTCGCTGGGCAGCTGGATCAAGCGCTTGATTCAGAAGGCAGTTCTTCTGGACACGGCGCGTATTGTTAGGAGGTTCCTCTCTCAAGAGCCCTGACCACCGGTAGCTCGGACCCTGTTCCCGATACCGGTGGGCTACTATTTTTTATATTTTTAAATGTTTTTACATTATTTTATATTCCAATATTTAAAAATGTAATTAATGTGTAAAAAAATGAATAAAGAGAAAATATATTTATATTGTCACAGATGCCGCAATGACTGCAGATGAAAAGCAAAAAAAATATCGCGATAAATTAAAAAATGAACGAAATTAATGATGATTTGATCATTTCCAATTAAAATTTCGTTTCCTAGAAATGTAACAAACTATTTTATTTAAGAATATTTGTTTTTTGTTAAATCTTTTTGATAAAGAGTCTCGTATGGTTTACTTAGGTACCTACATATCCTACAAATATTGTTATACTTTTTGTGATTTTAAATTTTATTGATCTCATAGTGTAGCTTATTTTCTAGGTTTAAATCATATTTTTTCTAGAAGAGTTTTAGATTACAAATATTTTTGTTACTTCAGTTATATCGTAGTATTATTTTCCTGATAATATTCCTTTATTTGGTAAAATTGGCCAGATTTCATGATTGTGTTATAATTCCAAAATGTTGATAGTTTAAAACATTTTCCAGTCTCATCCTCGTGCATTTAACTTACGCATCAAAACTTCTTTCTTTTTAAGTTGGTTAAAAATAGTGCGTTATGAAATTGGCCTTACAAAAATTATGCGTTACTTTCGCGTTACTCCTATAATACCGTAACATAGAAGTATCTATGTTACACTATGTTACTAAGTGGCAAAATCTACGGCCTTACCCGACAACTAAATGAAAACAACAAAAAGATGTATGCGTTACGAGTGTAGGTCGTGGGTACGAAGTGTGAACCTGTGGTATGAACCCAGACAGGCGCAGTTCCTTGTATAATTTATTATTTCTTCACCACTACCCTCAAGACCGTGAAAGAAAACATCATGCATGAGGAAACCGGCATGTCCTAGTAAAAATCGAAGACATCTAAAGTCTACTAACCCGCACTGGGCCCGCGTGGTGTATTACAGCCCATTTCCATTCATAGAGAGGAAACTTGTATAAACCATTATTTTGGCTTTCTAAAAGTTGTCTCATCAATCTCATCAAATCTCGTGTTTGCGTCGTAAGTTATTCAAGGTCAAAGGTCGCAAAAATCGTTAAAGGTTAACATTATTGAAGCCATAGAAACCGAGATATTTACAAAAAACTTACTTTTGCGACCTTTGACCTTGAATAACTCAAGACGCTGACACGAAATTATAATGGGTGTAAAAGAACCCAAAGCCGAAAGGCACTTGTTCTTACCGACATTGCGATATTTGTTTTGTTCTTGAACTTGAATGAATTCAAAAAGAATTTGCATTCAGAATCAACAAAAAATTGACGAAAAACAGTTATACAGGGCGTCCCAAGGGGCATCCCTTGGGACGCCCTGTATAACTATTTTTCGTCAATTTTTTTTCACACGGAAAAAAACTAGGAAGTTTTATTGAAAGAAGACTTCATTTTGATTTTGAAATGATCGCCTAGCGCCTGCCTGAAACGGGAAATTTGAAAAAAACATGTATTGTATAAATATATAAAAATCAGCCGTTACCTAAAAAAATGCGATACCTAGAGTCAAAATGTATGGACAAACTGTTTTATTTTTTTTTAAATTACCGATGAAAAATTTTTATGTGGAAAAAATATAATTACAAATTTTTCACGTACTGAATATGTGGTACCTAACCGTTGGTGCGTCGGTGTCCCTCCCACCCTGTATGTACATACATCTCGTACACACGGACATTATTAATGTATCGGAAAAATTGCATTATGACCTAATTTTTTATCGTCAGAGGTAGATACCTAACACACTGCAATAATGCATTTTTTAACTTATCATTAGCTTATCTTTGTTTTCGCACAACTTTTCTGCCCTTCGCATACCCTTGACCAAATCCGCCACGGCCAAGGCCGTGACGTCACAAATATCAACCAAGAAGCGTTAGTTCCAACAACGGCCACGCGCCAAAAGAAGCATGCAGCCTTTGGCAAAACACACCTTGCGTACGAATAAATATATAATATGTATTATACGTCATCATACAAGAAAGGGGTATCGTGTTATCTAGCGCTAACTGGGTTGTGGAGTTCAGATAGGCAGTCGCTCCATGTAAAATACTGGTATTCAGCTGCATCCGGTTAGACTGGGAGCCGACCCCAACATAGTTGGGAAAAAGGCTAGACCGATGATGATACGTCATCATACATAATAACTACTCATGCGCGCATCTACTCCTACACACGCGACGATCGCTATTAGTTTGGACGCGGTCTTAAGCCCCTATTTCTACGAAAGCGTAGATTTTTTTTTTATAAAATCAGATATGGTTATTTTATAACTCCTCTCCGCTTCGGTAGATACAACTATTCAACCGGGGAGAAGAGATGTCTCAGTTTTCACGCAAGTGCAGTTATAAATGCAGCAGAGAACTGTTTATATGTGTGGCGGCCCACGCCTGCGCATTTCTCCCGTCTTCGATTAATTCCAGTACAATAACAGTTCTCTAAGCTTCCACTACATATTGGTGAAAACAACCTGCCCACTTTGCCGCTTACGTTCTGACATGTTTTCACTCCTCTGCTTTGGTTGAAATTGAAACCGATCCTAGACAATGATGATGATGACTCATTGTATAATTTTCCTGCCTAGGCTGGTATAGCTTCCTGAAGACGTGGTTCTCCGTAGGAATGACATTCACTTGCAACTTTTCAGTCAACGGCGTGTCACGAATCTTATTTTAACCATTATTAATATTCCGGTGTTCTTTTAGTCACAGGACCTACTACAGAAGGTGATGCAATCAAAATAGCTCTCAGTAGATATGTATACAAGGTGTAAACGGACCCTTTACAAAGCCATCAGCCACGCATTCTGTACATTAAACTAAGTATGTAACACTACGCAAAAAAGATTGCTGGGAAACATTTTTTTTGGAGTAAAAAATCACGATTCACGGTGGCTCAATGTGACGCAGTCAAAACATTGTGCTGATGGATGCATTTAATAGTACGGGGGTATTTAAAATAAAGTTAAAACATTAAAAACTTGTGAAAAAGATGGACCCCCAATATCTCCGTAACTAGAAGGTTCCCAGGTATGGTCTAGAACAAATAAATGATCGCAATGACGGCGAGCGCAAGTGCCTTTCGGCTTCGTTAAGGGTACCTTTACACCTATTATACGTAACTATATGTATACCTATGTCGTTTCCAATAAATCAATAGGGGCAAACGAAGGGCAAACTTTATAATACTGATCGTTTTATCACCTGATAAAACTGCATTAATGTCGTCAATCTATGTAATCGTCAAGTTCTGATAATGATAAGCTTATCACGTAGTAGGTATGTAGAATACCAATATGTCACTTGTGGTAGGTTATGTTCACATTGTGGAATAAACGCAACAACAAATATTCAAAACACGAGAGTGAGTTTACCCGCCCCCCCCCCCCCAAATTACGTGTACATCATTTTTAGTACCTACAAAGAATCATACAATTTTTAGAAAATTATCCAGTATAAAGTATAATTCTATTCTGAAATTAAGGACCATGATACAAATGTCTAGACAGAAAGGTTGCAGGTTGTTTTTGACTGGCATAAAAATAATATTAAAGAAATGGTGTAATCATGCGAAAAACATATATTGTACTAGTACATGAACATATTTAATGTACATTGTCCTCGGACCACGGATTCGCAAACTTTCTTCAACACTAACAACTTTGTTTAGAAATCGAACATAATATTGAGAACACGAACATGGCCCATTTCGGGTAGGTGTATAGGGTGTTCGACAGGGTTGTTTAAAAACCGTAAACTAGGCAAAGTATTAGGTTTCTGCTTCATAGCGAGTGTCGCATATCTTATACCATTCAAACGTGCTTAATATAAATGAAACAGAAATGTAAATAAATTTGTAAAATAAAATTTTATTACTTTATGTACAAGATGACACGGGTACAGATACTCCGATCACACAACTTGAATACAATAAAATCAACATGGTGATTTATTAGTAACTTGGTTGAACATATTTTGTGTAAAATAAACATAATTCGACGCCATCCACTAAATTAAACATAACTATGTTTTATTTAAGAAGAATTAAACTACATTGGATAGTCAAATTGTTAATAAATCAGATTGCCTACATCCCGTGTAGGAGGCGACTCGAGCCAGCTCATTACAGAACAGAACCTTCCTTCAAACAAAGTATTTATTTAATTCAGTGGACGTGGTCTTAGAAATTAATTGTTCTAGCGTGTTTTACAACACAACAAAAGTGCATGTAATTGTTACAATTTGGAGTATTCAATTATATAATTATTGTCCAAATTTTACACATATCTACAAAAAGAAAAAAAAGTAACGAAATCTAACAAAAGTGTTTACATTTGAGTCCATGTTCACCATTCGTACATATTAAACCTTAGCGCCGCATGCAGTCAATAAATTTCGTCGACAGAGACCTCAGAACTAACGATATTGTACAGTACAAACTTAAAAGTAAGAATTATTTACAAGCGTCCCCTCCATTCCGAGGGCGATCCGCGCGGCCTTTGCTCAATTCGCCACACAACATTCTATTTTACACGTTAAAAACCAGTCGTTATTTGAAATGTTAAATCCTAATAATTATTCTGTTACGTGAATATTGTTGAACACTTGAGGCCACAGGATGTTATTTTACAAACGAGAGAATTCATTTTAAAATGCAAAAATTTTTCAATACGCCGTTTAATAATAATGTTGAAAAATTAACACTAATTTAAGAAATTATTGTACAAATTGCGTTGGATTGCCATTACAAACTTGCCAGTAAGAGGATCACAGGACTAGACACAACTGTTAACATTAACTCGTAAGAACATGTAACAACATTTTGATAAGTATTACAAAGTCATCCATAACGGCTAACATTATTTAAAAAAGAAAAATAAAAAAGTTTAAAAATTTTGACAAAAAATATTTCACCATTTCATGCAGGTGTGAGAAATGAGAATGATAGGTAAAGAAACGTAAACATAATATTTCTCTCAAATGCGAACACTTCCTCACAGGTAAGTGTGTTAAAGAGCAAAGCAGTTCTGTTACGGGGCAACAAGGACATAAGAAACAACGTCTTACTAACTAAAAAATATAAGGAACATGTTTTCACACTTTACATTGCAAATCGAGACTCTGAGTCATAACCAAACAAACTACTCTACGTCTTTATGATACAGCTGTCGTTGGAAATGAATACTCTATCAGTTACCAGTTTTTTTTTTATAAACTAGAAGTCAAACATTAATTAAGTATGCTCCATCGCCGCTAATCTATTTTTCTATGAAATCCTACTTCAGCCGAACGGTAACAAGTACGCAGTAGAAAAATAATTTAATTTTTTGTGGGCAAGTGAGATTGTTCAGCATCCTACTGCTAATGAAATAATTATGTGGTATTTCACCTGTAATTTGATTACCAATAAATAACCAATGACTATTGAAAAAAACCTGCAAAGGCAAAAACAGAAATATATTAACATCCGTTCAAAAGATTACATGATATGAATTTTTTTTTGAACAACATCAAAATTCAAAGAAGATCGTTAGTACCTATGTAATATGTTGAATGAAACTACTTGGTAACTCTCATCGAAGCGAGCGATTTTAGCATTTTTTATTACAGGGAGTTTTTTAAACGCAAAAAATAATTATAGCGGTTTAACTTTAAAATGTTGTCAGGGTACGTCCTAACAAGTTATTGTTATTAATAGTGTTTATGATATAAACAAATAACCTGATAACTCCACGTGTTCTTGAGTGAGAGGGTCGACACACAAACAGATGGAAAACGAAGGGATCTAAAAGGAACCACACTATTTCTTTCTGAGGTACGGATACAAAAAAAAAAAATGACCGTACCTAATAATGATCTTAGCATTAAACTTTAGTTATTAAAAGTTATGATGATAAACCCTGGCTCAGTTGACTTTATTTATAATTTAATTAATCAAATGAAGTTTGATTATTGTAATGTAATAAAATTATTTATAATTATGCTGCACGGTTATGGAAACCAATCGCTCGCCAAATAACGTATAAGAATTGGTTGCAGATTACATGTTGTTCAGCAAATTTTAGCTTTTATACCAGGTATTTTTTAAATGTCTTATATACCAAAGTGTAACACAGGACTAACGAAAAGCGAAAAACGACAAAACCAAACGTAATTCGGGCGAATTCTTTGTGACATTAATTAGTTGATATGAGAACACTACGGATCGAAACCAACTTCGATGCACCTAATGTTAGTATAATGTTTCTATATATTCTGTTATAAATAATAAAATTAAAAGCGAATTTCACCAGTGGAACTGATCGCGATCAGCAGACCTAAACGGTTGACACCGTCAACTTTTGAACGCAGTTTAAGGTGGAAGCGACAGGTTAGACCGCGAAATTCAAATTTTCTTACGTTTTTTGCATAAGTGTTACGTGTTCAGATTCATTTGTGAATTTCGCCTTTAGTCTGAATTGTTACATATTTTGATAGCTCCGAAAACAACCATCCAAGGAATTAGAATAAAATCAATTTTGTTATCATAACAAACATTTAATTATACAAAAAAAAAAAACAAGTGTCTTATCCTACATACTAAACCAAAATTTAATGCTACTGAATACATCGGGAAGGTTAATAATAATCAAGAACAAAATTGATTTTATTAAAATTTTCTAAAGAACGACTTTGTTGTTTTTAAAAAGAGCGCGTCTTCAGCATACTCATTTAATAATATTATTATAAATTTTGTTACCAGAAGTACTTATAAAACGAGTTTAAAGGTATATCGAGATTAAAATTCTAACATCAACGACATTTGTCAGTCAAAATAGTCTCAATACAATTCGTAATGAGTATAACGAATATTTTGCTAAATATTTCAGTGTGTCTTCAACATTCCGCTGAGAATGAACAGATCTCGAGTGAATCCGTACTAATTATTCGGTTATACTATTATTGCTTACAATATCCGCACCTTTAGTATATTTTAATAAGCGTTTGAAGTGTGTGGACTTAAATCCTAATTTGTAAAAAAGACCTAACGCGGCTTAACCCTTATAGACAAAATATTCGCAGTTTTTCGGTTTGTTAATGAGTATAAATCAAGACGTTTGATTGCATAATATAGAGTTTATTTTTAATTAAAAGCCTATCATTAATTCACTCCACGCTCATTTTTGTGTATTCATTTTCAGCGGAACAGCGGAGCCGTCAGCTAAGACTTTGGTCTATAAAGAGTGGTTCATATCGCCATCTTTTTTGTTTCAAGTTGAAACTATCGAATGCGTGGTCAGTTGATGTATAATTTTAGACCGTTTTCGAGTAAGGAGTGTTGTGTTGTTTTCAGTTGTTGACGGCGATCTCTTTCGGTAGTAGCGGATTTTCGTCGGAAGATACGGCCACGTCGACCATTTCGGCGAGCTCCGACGCCGGCTTGAACGCGATGGCGTACGGGTACTTGATGCGACACGCCTCGATATATTGTTCTATCTCTTTCTCGCACGGACCGAAGTCGCCGTCTCGCAGACTGTCTAAAACTTCCACGCAACCCTGAAAAGAAAGAAAAAAAAAACATTAAAATCATGATCTGACAAGGCATTATCATACATTTTAATCCTGTGTTCCGGTTACGGCTAGTACAAGGTGTGACGAGACAATCGTGTTGTCGGGTAAAAGTAATTTTATATCGTTCTGTTCTGAGTAAATCTTGGATGTCATGAGCATCACCTGTATGGACATGAGCATACCTGTATGGACATGAGCATACCTGTATGGAGGTGCCGGGGTGGTGCAGCGCGGTGGCCTGCGCGAGCGCACGCGGCGTGGTGTCGGGCAGCAGGCGGCGCAGTGCGCGCGCTCCCCACAACGCGTCGGCTTGCGTCGTGTCGCTGCGGGAGCTGATGAACTCCTCCGCCATCTGCACCGCGGTCCGGCCGCGTACCATCTGGAATTTTAATATTTTTTTTGTACAAACTAAGTTTAATAAACAAATAACTAAGCTAGGTACATTATAGAGTGACGGCTGACAGCAGGGGAGAATGAAAGAAAAAAACGTATTGTGCTGACCCCAAGTAACATGGGACAAGGGCAGGGAGATGATGATTTGTAAAAACTAAGCTGAGGAATAACAGCCGCTCGGTTCTATCGATCTTAAATTACACTTGCGGCAGGTTGGTTCGCGGATGGGCGACCAACCATTCTTACCATATTCAATTATTAAATTGAGAATAGAAAAACATTGAATACAATAGCTCTATTGTCCCAAATCAAAACTTCAGACTCTTACTGAAAATCTGCTTTTTTTTTGATAGTTTGCGGAAAATAAGATGGGAGTTATTACGAGATAATTCAATTAGAATTGCTTTTACAACCATTACGACTTCAAGTAACCGACACTACACGCGGACAATTACGATGTCACAACAATACCGATTTCCTTCAAGTAATGAGACAATTATACCACACAACAAATTACAACAAGCCATTGTTTTATTAGACTAGTAAACAATGATATAGTGTACTATAAACTATCGAGAATTAGACATAGTGTGAGATCTCCATTCATATAATATTCTGCAATACGCGGAAACACGGAGAACACCGACAGCGATCGCATATTTTTAATTAGAGAATAAAAACTGGTTTATAAGCAGGAGGAATTATTTCTCTGTGAAGGAAAGACTTACTAACATCGTCCACTTCTTTTGATAAAAACTCCTAGTTAATTAAAACTCCGCTACGGTTGCAACTACCACATTAAATAAGAGATGAAACCACTCTCATCTCATATTACGTCCAGCTGAAATGTTCTTTAGTTATTATTAACCCTTTAGTGACAAACCGATTCAACTATACTGTTAAGCCGCAGGGTAAATGCACTATAAAAGTATATACTCGGTTCGTCACAAAAATACGAATGTGATTTTAGTTAGGTACTGACAAATCAATATTTGTGAATTTTAAATATATTACAGTCACACAACCAATCGTACAAAGAATTACATATTACTAAGTACTTGATCATTCTGAATCCCCGCCCCTCCCCCCACATGGAAATTCATCGGAAAATTAAAAACAAAATCAGCCGTTTCCTACCAAAGTGAAATATACCTACACAGACAAAATGTATAGATAGACTGATTTAAAAAAAACTGATGATAAATAAACAAAATCAGCCGTTTCCTACCAAAGTGAAATATACCTACACAGACCAGTGGCGTGCCCGCAATGAAAGAGAGGCAAAGCCCAATTAACCAACTGACGACATTTGGGGAAAAAATAAAGTTTCACTCTCTGTTCTGAGTTCTGACATTGGTTTTTAATAACGCCGGTTTTATTTTTCCTATTATTTAAATATGCCTAAATATAAAAATACAAATAGTGGTGATTAACATTTTGTATTTTATATCCCTTCACAAAAGAAGTAAATGATATAAGAGCCATCTACGGACATAAATGTAACGCTCGTTTCGCGCAAAATCAGATGAATTAACTTTTTATATTATTGTTTGACGTAAATTTTAGTTTGTGTTAGATTTTTTTATTTTTTTTTTATTTGTTGTATTTAGTTTGATTGTAAGGCAAGCCGGGCTTTTCGGCTTGTATGATAGTTCCGCCACTGACACAGACAAAATGTATAGTTAGACTGATTAAAAAAAAACTGATGATAAATTTCGCTGGGTTAGAATGATGTACTGAGTACGTGGTAACCGTTTCGCGTCGGTGTCCCTTCCACCCTATATATTCGGTAATGCTATCAGTTTGATATCGAGCATATTAAACACGAAATTGAGAAAAAAATATGAGATAAAGTGGCCTTAATCGACAGGACGAATATCACAGGATAAATAACTCAGAAACTGGAAATGAGAAACATGTGACATAAGATAGATGTGTTGCTGAGGAGTTTGTTCTACCAATTCTTCTCCCCAGCCACAACACCCGGAATAGGCAAAGGGCAGGCGTTTTGGAGGGCTGTCTTTGACGTGCAGTCTTTCAAGAGCTGTTACTTGGCTTAGTAGGAATAAATGACTTACCGGCTCGATCTCTTTGGTGATGACAGCGGCAACAGCCGGGTTCATGCTGGCTAGGTTCTCGTCTAGCCACCTTTGGAACCTGATGAGACAGTCGTGGAGGTGATGGTGCGAGCTGTCCAGTCTGAACGCACGCTTTATGCTCTGAAGCATCAGCAGGGGTTTGTCTGGAAATAGAATAAAGTATATTAGGGACCGGTTGTCGAGGTATGGGCATGTGATACGGAGGAATGCGGAAAACATTGGGAGGGAAACAAGATCTAAGAAACGATGGATGGACTAGAAGGGGAGGGTGAGACTGAGATGTCGACTAATAGAGGATGATGCCCTAATAAGTTAGGATAAGAGCAAGAGGCTGATGAAGGAGGATCTTCCCTTTTCTATCGAGGAGGAAAACTTTACACCTTCCCCCTCATACCTCAAGTTTAAGAGGTGTAGTGTGAGTATAAACGGAGGTTCCTCCGGCCAGGTGGGTTTTCTGTCTGGTGGACTACTGCGCGACAGTTGCTTTCGGATTTCTGTGTTACAGAGTTTGTTAGACAACCGACACTATTTTTTTAAGGAGAGGGGGAGTCCTATCCTAGTTTTCACCTACAGAAACTAAGTGTCGTCACGGTGATTGAGATATTACCTATATATAATTTCTTTAATTCACGAAATATCACCTCCAAGTCATCGACACATTTTTGTTTGAGGCTGAAATAGAACGTAATAATCATATTAATCGCGCAGTTTTCATATCGCGATGTAGGATAATTTGTCAGTTTAGTTCGTATGCAGCAGTATAGATGTCGCTGCAGTACTTTGTTGAAGCTAAAAATGAAATAATTGAAATTGAACTTACCTTTTCTAAAGTAAATTTCGAAGGCCATTAAATATGTGTCTATCCTATCCGCGGCGAGCGTTCTTAGTGGTTGGAGGAACTTGATAGCTTGTTCTAGTGGATCGTCAGCCTGGAAATGACAAAATAAACACTATCAAATTATCTATACTAATATTATAAAGCTGAAGAGTTTGTTTGGTTGGACGCGCTAATCTCAGGGACCACTTACTGGTTTGAATTAAAAAATTTTTTAGTGATGGATAGCCCATTTATCGAGGAAGGCTATAGGATATAACATCACGCTACGGCCAATAAGAGCGGAGTATCAATGAAAAATGTTGCAGAAACGGTAGTTTTAATAATATCACGCCGCCCTTGCTCTCTTAAGGGGTCAATTTTAAACAACTAGCTTATGCCCGCGGCTTCGCTCGCGTGGAGTTCGTACCTACTACTGGGATATCGGTGTGCTAAATTTTAGACAAATCCGTTCAGTAGTCATTGCGTGAAAGAGAACTAAGGGGGCGAGCCTTTTGCCATCTACAGGGCGCAAATCCAGACTACGTGGCTGCTACTGAGACATTCCTGATGGAAAAACCCAATAACACTTTGCCCGACCCAAGAATCGAACCCAGGACCTCATGCTCAGCAGTCGTGCTTGTAACCACTAAACCAACGAGGCAGTCAACACGTAACACGTGTGTATTTACATAATTAAAAATGATAAATACAGCCCTCTAAGTTCATTTAATCTCATTGAATGAGTATTTCATGAAAAAGGCATTCAATGGTATTAAAAGGCTACCTTAGCGTATCCTCCTTAAGGAATAGGGGATGAAAGATTGTATGAACAAATTTGCTGCCGTCTCTTTTGCCGATAGGAAATCTCTTAGGGGTTGTCTCCACGAGCGAGAGAATCGCGGCGATATTACGTATTTGTATGGGATAATATCGCCGCGATTCTCTCGCTCGTGGAGACGGCCTCTAAGAGAGTGTATAGAAATACGTGGTACGGACGATAATATCGTCGCGATTCTCTCGCTCGTGGAGACAGCCCCTTAGGGCTTTTATCTCAACATACTATTATAAGTCACGCCTGCCACGAATCTTATAACGAGTTACATTCTTGAACAATAACATGCTTCATTGCCACCGACTGTCATTCCATTGTAAAACAGGTAGTGCCCGAAGTATTTTTAGGCTGATTTTATAGTCACGCGTTTCAGCAGCGCCGTCGGGCCTGCGCGCGCTCGGATATGTATTGGGGTAGTAGTAGCGTTTCAAATTCGCGCGCTTGAGCAGCGCCGTTCGGTGTTCCTGTTCAACAGCGCGCTGCCCAACGGCGCGTCTAGCGGCGTGACTATAAAACCAGCCTTAGCTTCAATACTGTTATAAACAAATTAATTGTGACATTCTAATCAATCAGTCACTTATTTGATATTTACTTCCTTAGGAAATGAGTTTAGGATGTGGAAACACTAACAATAGGTAGAGAATTGATTTGATTAGAAACTGTATCGAATACAATCAAATGCAAACAACCGAAAGGACACAGCACATATAACAACTCGGAAAGGAATCGCCGCGCCTCGGTATAAGCTCACGATACGTTGACCACCCCTTTCCGAGTTTATATGTGTGCTACTTCCTTAATCAAGGGCGTCCAACTACTTATTGTGACATAATATGTATTAAATAAGCCAAGACAATACAATAACTTTAAAGTTGTACGTGATAGCTACTTCAAAAAAAACCAAGATACCTATTTGGTTAGGCATGTAGTCATTATACAAGGACAACATCCGTCTTTGCCCAAATGTGAAAATACGAAAATGTCCACAGAAAACATTTGCTATATTCGGTGGGACCGAATACAACACAAACACTGTAGGGCCATTGATCTTGAAATTATTTGACTTGGAAAAATCTTTCTTTTAAAACCTCAGATAATATCACGCAAGTAATCCCCGAAGGTGTACGGTACCTCATAGTATACCCATATTTCGCCAGTTATGTTCAATCAAGTCCAATAGGGGGCGAGGCGAGGAAAGATAACTAAAAGGGGCGAGCCTATTGTCATCAACCAGGCACAGATCCAGACTCCGTGGTTGCTAATGATAAATTCTTAATGGAAAAACCCAATAACACTTTGCCCGACTCAATGGGAATCGAACCCAGGACCTCATGCTCAGTAGTCGCGCTTGCGACCATTCGACCAACGAGTCACGACGACCGAGGCAGTCTTAACGCGGTTCTTTTAGAACTGTCGGTGCTTATAGTATCTTTATTGCACCTTGTTGCAGTTGGGTGTCAGTGACAGGGATAATGCTAGTAGACTAATGAAGTCGAGATAAAAGGTACCACCAGAACCAGGTTACCAGTTGGTCTTTTAATGCTAACTCTAAGGACCGTGACCGAGCTTGTGGGTTTCTTTCCTGTCTTGGGGTCAGTTATGTAGGTCCTTAGCTACTCTTAAGGCTCTTGCAGAGATAGCCCCAAAGACTGGAGCATCGGCGTATTGTGCTGTAATATTTACCCTGGCTAGTTTGTCGGGTACGAGCTCGTCTAACTGCGGCGCTTCGGGGTCGCCCTGTTCCTGTTGCTGCCGTGCTTTGTGGTGCTGTTCGCGCTTCACCTGTAGAACAACAACTCTTACATACACGCACCTATTTCATAACTAAAATATATTTCTTATAACACTTACAGCAACAAGTAATCACAATTACACGTAATTTTTTGCCAATTCCAACGATGCGCCCATAAAAATTATGATTATAAACATAGTGTAAACTATGAACACCACCACCATATTACATGAATGTACCTTAGTGAATAGATCAAGACAAAATACAAAAATAAGTTGTTATTTTTTTTTGTTTTTGAATTGTAATTGAAAACTGACGTCTGGAATTGGTACATATTCCATTCTTCTTTAGAAAGTATGGACAGCCATATCCTAATCTCCGCTTACGAACATACTGCGATCCCCAATGTCAGCCCTGTTAAAACAGGCACAATTAGTTAAATTAACTTACCTGTACCTGGGCCTGTAACGCGCTTTCCTGTTCAGCTTTGCGCTTCGCTTTCCTCTGTTTATTTCTAAGCTTCTTCAACTCCGATGGCGCCAAGTTTTCTGTTGACAATGAAAAAATATGTGTTAGGAATTACTTAATCATGTCGGAGAGTGTTTTGTCACAAAACTCTTTTGTGTTAAGTAGATTAAACCTTTATATTACTATACAGAACATTTGGTAGCGGTAGCAGACATCCCAAAACCACTCCACATTTGCCGAGGATGGCAAATAAATGTTTTCATTTTCAGTAGGGGGAGGGAGTATCCAGTAGGGGGAGTTAATTTCTAAAATTTTAAAATTTCCTCAGTATGGCCATTAAAAAACGATCGGCCGTCACACGAGGTATATAAGTATCTTTTACCGACATAATTCTAGTATAACGCAAAATCAAATCGCGAGTCTAATACAAGTAATCAATAATGAGTGTAATGACCGACGTATTTAAATTCATAATGGCGAAGCATGCATCCCAAACATGGTCTATAAGTGTGAAGTGTGCGAAGGTTTCCTTACAGAATACAATATGTTTAGTATTGTCATGCAATGGCTTTAAGGTAATTAAAAAGTGATTTTTAAAACTTTTTACTCTGGAAATATACAGCGTGTATAAGAACGGTGTGCTTATATTTCAGGGTGCGGTACAGACAATCAAACTGAACAACTTTGACAATGGGTCCAACATCACAATCACGATAAAAAAATCTGCTGACCATCAAACATCAATACAGGACCTACTCGACCCAAATGTGCAGCTGGTGTTTTTTTGCGATTACGATGTCAAAATTAATATTTCTAATACAGTATTGAGCCTAACAGACAGAGCCAATCAATAAGCAGATCATTGAGATTAAGTCTTTTTGTTTGATACTACCTATTTACGTAATTCGGTCAGAAGGCTGACATTTGTGACGTTACAGGTAGTCAGTGACCGGAAAGTCTGACAACCAATCAAGGGGTATCATATTTTCCAGTACTAATACTAATAAACAGATAATTTTAATGGACTTTAATCAAATCTATGTGTCCAATGCCAAACCACGACAAAAGAGTATAGAGATAATGGCGCGCACAATACCGTATTAATAAACATAAAAGATGGTATCTATCTAAATGTTCACTGTTTCACATACTGCAATTACCCCATTACATACAAAGGGCTAAATCAGAATCCAAAGCATTCTGAACCAGCGAGCTGTCGAACAAGATCGTCTGATAACAGATAAGGGGTCGGCGTGTCGGCTACGCGTGAGTGAATGCAAGGGTCGCGGTCGTGCGCCCGCGCATACTACAATCATGGCATGTCACACTTTGTGATTATAGCTACATATATCTATAAAACTAGCGAAACGATACATAACGTCTGTCGAGTATTCCTAGTTTATTAATTAACTTTACTAATTGAAAATTTGAAATTGACCTTGACTTGGCTTAAACACGTAGTCTGAAATGTCAAGTAAAATGAGACAACGCACAAAGGACAATATAATTATTACATCATTGCAATGTAAGGAATTCATTTCACATTGGACAAAGTTTGCAAACATATTAATTTGTGACTCAGAACATAATTACATGACCTACTGAAATTTTGCAAATGTCACAGGATACACAATACAAATGTCATATTAGCCATAGTTTTCGGTGGTAGGGCGGGATATTGTGCAGTAAACACAATGGTGGTACAGCCGCTGACCATAGAGGCTTTATTGAGACAGTTTCGCAAGCATTGCCTCACGCGGCGCACGCCGTATGAACGCGCCCACAATTACAGGGTTGTCATAATAACATTAAGTATAACATATAACGTTCTCAGTTCCCACAGTTGGGACACGGAACAGGCCTCTTCTATGTGAGAGAGAGAGGGCCATACATAATCCACCACGCAGACCGGGGGATATCGTTATCACAATGGCTACGGAACCTTACCGTACTAATGCAATTGCATGACTTTTTAATGAAAATTGAAAGTTAGGTTGTCTTCAAAATTATTTTTAACAGGTTTGTTTTGTATCCCATTATATTTTTGAGAGAATGTCATGAAGTCTCGCCAAACTAACATTTCGTTGGGCATAGGACAAAAATATTTACTAAAGGAATGTTGTCCCTTTATGCTGCTGCAACGTGCCGCGTAGTTTCCAAAATCAATCTTTACTCGCATTTGACTGCGGTTTGGTTTGATTGAGGTCGATAATTATCCTACGGCTAAGCACTACCGGGATACAAAGTTATCCTGCGTCCTACCTGAGTAAAATGTTAAGTTCCAAATCCTTTCAGCCGGGTAAGGCGTGAACAGGTATCAGAAAGACAAACTTCCTTTCGTTTTTATAACATTAGTATGGAAGTATAGTTAGATTGGATCATTAAACATAACGATTTCTCACGTCCTAATTTGGTTTAAGATACTGACTTCCCGGACTTGACTGCATTTCAAACGTATAAATCTACGTTTCTTAGAAAACAATGCAGTCAGCCCTGCAATGGATTGTCAGCTAAGCATGATTACGTATCGTTTGGTCGGCTCAACGGTGGTGGCTCGTGGCTAGTTGTAACCAAACAATATTGCCACACAAAACTGACGCCCATATTATGTGAAAATAATCCACGCTAATACGATCATGTTTCCGAAGCTATTGTTACATATAAACTTTATAATCGGCCCAATACACTTAGGCTTTCGTGTAATTTAAGTACTTTCTATAGCATTCTTCTTCTTTCTAGCCATAATTCACATGATCCTTATTTCGTTTTCTTGGTTAAATGTCATATTGTAGAAGGTAATGTGTCTCAAAGCAGTCTTGAAAAAAAAATTGAATTTACGATTCAATTTGCAAAACATTTGAAACCAAACGGGTCAAAATAGCAGACACATTTTAGAGCTTACTTGAAATGAATATCAAATGACAGTCATGAGGAGTGAGCACAGTTCGTTTTCAGACACTTTACTAAGTGTACTCAGTCTTTCTTTCAAGGGCAGACAGAAAAAATAATGTTTTACTTAAATCAGGTGTTCTTTTGACACAATCCAGTTTATCCAACGAATAAAAACAAACGTGCTAGCAAATATGCGCATAATAGGGTGTATTTTACAAGAAATGTCACTACATGGTCTGCATACACATTGACCAACATCCCTTCAATCAGTTTTTGCAAGTGTTTTTTTTCCGTCCTCTCCGTTCTTATGTACAGTCACGAGCACAATATGTACTTATACACTTAGCCGCTTTTAAAAGTGATTTTCTCACAAAACATCGTGAGGAAACCAGCATGCCTGAGAGACATTTCTTGGCGGCATATAAAGCTAAGTCAGAGGTCCATAGGCGGCATAAAACTCTGACTCTCACCAGGTTTAAATTAAACACTAACCATTCGATAAAGAAGAAGAAGTGATTCTCTCCTTCTGTATTAATTGCATGTTCATGTTGTTGCGAACATAGTATTTTGGAACCTATACTATTATTTTTCTTCTATCTCAAAGTTGCAATAGTTATTCAACGAGCTCGTCGAAAATCGCTACTGACTTTAGGCAAGTGTATTCATATTGGTGCTGCTGGTTGTACGTAAGTAGAAAACAGTCGCAGTTAGTAACGGTTGTGTTGCGTTCATGATATCCGGCGCACCTTGCCGCATTCCCCAGCATTGCGGTTCTGTCCGGACAGGCAAAACGAGCTACAGCGCAGTTTGACGGGACACGCTCGAAACTACTATTAAACAGATCAAATTATAGAGCTATAACGAGGGCATGGGATAGGAATATGGCTATAATACGGCAATTGAGAATAGAGTTCTGTTTACTAAGAAAATAACATAACATCACGCCCCTAATCCCCGAAGGGTTAGGCAGAGACCTAATAGTACACCCACATTTCGCCAGTTATGTTTAAGTCCCATGCTAAAGGGGCGAGCCTATTGCCACCAACCAAAAGAAAGAAATTCCCGATGGAAAAACTCAATAACACTTTGCCCGTCCCGGGAATCGAACCCAGAACCTGACCTCATGCTCAGCAGTGCGCTTGCGACCACTAGACCAACGAACAATTACGATTAAATATTTATTACACGAAAATATTGCTCATAATTCTCTTACGTAGCATGTATGTAAATGTGTGTTTTTCTTTGATACATCTCTATCAGTTGTCATCTCAGTACCTATTCACTTCTTTGACATACCTATCAACGTATACACAGCTCATTTATCTGTTCATCGGTTTCCCCTCTTTCCTTAATATTAACCACATTTAGAAACGAGTTCATCACCATTAGCCTACAGTAGTCCACTGCTGGACAAATGCCTCTCCAATCGCACGCCATTCAGGAGTCTCGGCAGCTCTCATTCAGCTGCCACCCTGCGGATGTCGTCGCACCTAGTCTGAGGGCGTTCGCGGCCTCCACTCAAGAACACGTGTACCCCAGCGGTCATCAAAATCGAGAACTTGAGTGACACTAACAAAAAAATTGTACAAAGATTCAGCAAATTTTAGGTTACTCGTTGGGTATAAGTTAACGAGGTCTCAAACGTGACGGGTTAGCTAACGGTACTTTTGCAGGCTTTCATCCTTAAAGGTTGCTACGTGGAAAAACGCTACGTTACCTGACTTCTAAAAAGATTTCAAACATAATCTAATTGGTTTAACTAACGTTAGTTGGGTAAAGTTAAAACGATCACCGAGAGGACAGTAGAGGTGCTTGGATAATTTATTCTTAAAGGCATTAACGTTAAAATTAAATATCAGCGAAACATAGTGTAAATACGCCAACCTGGGTTTCAAGCTCTACATTACAGAAATGATCACTATGATTCTTAAAATACAGTTTTCTTTTTTCGATTTACTCCAAACATCTATCTTACGTGGGTGGTATTCTGCAATTAAAATTACAACGTTATTTGTCGTAGATAGAAATATCCGTCAAAATATGAATCTTTTACAAAACGAAATAGATAAGCCGATCAGCCCACGTAAAGAACGCGACACACCGACGACAGACACTCAAGTGCCTATTTACGTAAGTATATTGTGCCTTAATACGTCTAGGACACGTCGCCATACAAATTACTGCTCTAATTCACTGCAGGTTTCGTAAAAGTAATGAAACTGCGGCCGTGGGCCGAGCGACTAGGTCGGGGAGGTCATTTCTATAATTAAAATCTAACGTTTTGTAGACACAGGTATTTGTGAACTGTAGCATTTGTAGCCTACAAAGTATGAGGAGTTAGGTTACAGTCGAAAGCTTTGGTTGAATAAAAGCACTTTATGGGTGTGACCATACTTTTATCGATAAGTTTTTATTACTGCTAATACAAAATTGTAGTAGGTTTTAAAGCAACAGAGCACAATATTATTATAGCAACAAAAAAAACTTCGTGGATTTGTTTACTTAAAATTGGGCCAAAAAGCATCAAGCTTAAGGTGTTTTACTCTCAGCTCTAGTTTTCAGCATTCATGGATTTGACCAAGATAAAGGGGGAAAACCATCACTGTTTCATATAAATCCGGCTCCTAATAGAGAATCAAATAATATTTGAGCAACGCTGCTGATGCTAGGGTATGTTTTAAAGTAGTTATCTGTGTAAGTGCATGGTACGAGGAGGGATAAAACGCATATGTTTAAAAGTGCAATAAATATAAAATACGGATGGATGGGGAACGGAAGAACAAAAAAAGTTAAGGATTGAGTTGATATGAGTAAGAGTGATACGAAAGAAAACAAATTGAGTGTAGAGTAACGGTTGAAAGGCTAGAAGCCACCCCAAGTAACATGATGTGATTAGGGCTAGTAGATGATGACGAAGCTTCTAGAATCCGGTAGTACATAACTTCGAAAGCTTTGATGACAATATTTATTTTTGTAAGTAGATATTCTAAGGTACTTTTACAAGTAGGTATTTAACAGGTAAGTAAGTACCTAATTTAATAATATCGCAACAACTACAAACTATCAAAGCAGCCCTGACGCAGGGCTCATGTCGCAACGACCGGACTAGTTCGTGCGACAGGCGTGCGCCGGCGCAGCCGGTCGGCTTCACAAACTGGAGCACCATTTATAATGCCGAACTCTGGTGTTTTAAATTATTTTTATGTTTTAATTCTCACGAATGTCGTATTTTTATCTGATGCCCTTAGACTAGCGTTACTGGTCAGCGTTTTAGATATGTGTGTCAATTCGAAGTTAGAAGAGATGATAATTGTGACGATAGGGAAATAATAAAAAAATGTATTTTGAAAGCTTGTCTATCCTTACTTACATTATTAACTAGCTTTTGCCCGCGGCTTCGCTCGTGTTAATTTAGAATTTGACAATCAATTCAGGTTGAACTCTGCTTGTAATAAGTTATATAATGCAACCATGATTCGAAAGACACGTGGCGCCATCTATTATCATAAGAACGTTATTGTTGTTTTCCTCGGGAACAGCACTTCTTTTCGGGATGTCCGTTTCTGTACACCTGACAACGTATATGAAAAATTTCAGGATGATCGGTTCAGTGGTTTAGTCGTGAAAAGGTAAAAAACAAACAAACTTACTTTCGCATTTATAATATTAGTTGGGAAGGATTGATGCGATAATAACTCATGTAAACAACCTTTTCATGTCGTAACGGCTGAACTGATTTCAACTTTAGGCACATTAGTAGACCATGACCTGGGTTACAATATATAATATAAGTATATAATTAAATCCCGGTAAGTCGTACGTTCCCATGTGATGATTTAAGACCTCTACGGGTAAACTAACTAACTAAAAGCTAGTTTAATTTAAATTATCGCCTAACTTCATGTCTATTTCTTTGATTGGTGGTTGTAACTTGTTGTTTTTAGATAAAAAGCATGAGATTAAGAGGCAAATAAAATGTCTGAAAAGCATAAGGTCTACTGTTGCGTAGCGGATTCATTGTAAACACGTCCAAAATCTCAGAACTATTACTTAACACAATACATAGTCGAGGGTCATCATCGGGATTACCACGTATTCATCGGTACTTTGTTTTTTTTAATCTGCTTTTTCATACATTTTGACCAAGTGATGTGTGTGATTGCACTTTTGTAGGAAACAAGCTGGTTTATTTTTTAAATATCAATGAATTATACCTAACTAACTGTATTTATCTACATACCAAACATTACATTAAGAAATAAAATAACACATCTACACAAGCCATTAAATAAATGACTTTAGTTTCAACAGATGAAATAACAATTGTAACTGAAACGAGTTCAACGAATGATCATCAGTCATCAGTTTAACACCTGTCGAAACTCACCTGCTCGATTTTTTACATGATCATCATTAGTCACTCTTCTTCAATTAGGTAATAGAAGAACCTCAATATTTGAAATCATTGTCGGTATTGTATTGATTTGTTCAAAAGCAATGGTTCAGGGTAAGACAAGATTAGGACACGAACACGATCTTATGCTGTCATAAGCGTGGCACAAAAAGGAGAGAGGCCTATACACCTGGTTGCCAGATGCATAAGTTGTCCGGAGAAAATTCCGGACATTGAAGAAAATCCCGGACTTTTCTTTCCTTAAATTTTTTGTGCAGTATAATTTTATCCTGCGGTGTTTACAACAATTTATTAAGGTTTGTTACAGTCTTTAATTCTTATGTTGATTTAATTAAAAATATTTATATTTTGCTTGTTTCAAATTTCCCATTGTTAGAAATTCCGAACGTTTGAGAACTCCCCCCGCATTCCGGACATTGAGCTAAAATTTCGAACATGGCAACCCTATCTATACAGCCTTATTTATCTATTCAGTGTATACAGCAGTCGGGGAAACTATGATGATGAATGGGAATGATGAATTTAAGATTAAATCGTGGTGTGGTGGAAGAGGACATCGCGAGACAAACTTTTACCATGTATTAAGAAGTTTATGTTTATATCTAGTTAGTCCCACTAGCGTTGGCAAATTCGGCAAGAACTGGTTAAATTCACTAAAATATCGACGGTTTTTTCTATAATGCACTAAGATCAAAATCTCTCAAGACTCAAAACGGATAAATCCTGTATCAAATAGCAACAACATAAATACCCAAAAAGCTTTCTGAATATAAATAGGTGTTGCTCATTATTTTTCAGTAGACATATCAATAAAGCTTACGTCATACGCTGAGATGCTCTAGTTGAAATCATTAAAAACGTTAAGATTAATGGCACTTAGTGGCACGCGCACGTTCGAATTGCGAAAGCGACCACCTGCCTTCGAATAATGCCGAGCTAGTTGAACTTTTGTCCCTGTTAGTTTTGTAAACTTGATTTAAAAGTCTATTTGGATAATAACAATCTCATAAATTATGTTAAAGTTAACACAATCAGTAGCTGTGAGGCTGACAAGAACACATATAACTAGGACAGATATCAATGATAGGCAGAAGAATCAATAAATCTTATGTGAGTGCAGCATCGCCAGCTAAAGGCCAAGACTAAACTGTACTAAGTAACATATTGGGCCCCAGATTAGACGTCTTTGCACTACAAAGGGACACGAACAGCTAACAATATCAGAAGTGCATCATCACCGGAAATTTACATAATTACGAGATATAATGGGAGGTTGATTGTTATAAGTCAGCTCATCATACCTCTATCAAGACACATCAGCAACGTAAACTACAAACAGAAACATTCAAGGGCCCTGAAATAGACACGTCCCACAAATACAATATCTCTCTTTACAGCTGTGTACCTGATTTAGCGTGTTTACATGAACAGTCACTTTATTTCATGGCTCAGAAAGATGTAAAAAATCTATTTAGGTAACATACTGATAGGCATCGTTAACTAGCTAAGCAGCACAAAAATAAGCTGTGACCAATCGTTAAGTAAATTGAAAACCAATAAAATAACATCGGGAGCCTAATTTTACCCAAGACATGCAATAAATCTGTAATTTATGAACAAGACTTCTACGATGGCGCCAAGCTGCCATATTTGGCTGACCACAAACGACCACCAGTTTTTTTATGGCAATTCAAACTATTGTTAATTCGAAATAAATGTTAAAACTTCCTTAGAAATTGGTATGAAGACAACTTGGTCTTTATGCTGGAGTCGTAAATTTAAATTAAGGCAATTGGTTAGTTTTATTGTTTTCTAACAACGCATTTTATTGCGGACGAGCAAATCGCAGTTGATGGTATGCTAATAAACATAACTTTGGTTTTGGCGACATATCGTTTTATTGCTTCAATCTGTGGTTTTAGATATTTGATGAGATATGTAAATACTACACTATGCTCAAACATACCATAGGAAACAAAAGACACCCCTAAATTGTTTCAAGCATTAATCAAAATTTTAATTTCATTTGGAATACGCGTAATTGGATTTCAAACGAAAACAATTTTATCATTACGTAGCCAGTAGGGTGCCAAACCAGAATATTTGTTCTTACAACACTGTAGCGATACCTAGAATACTTGATCACATATCTCGCTAATTCACGTCTGGCGGCAAAAATACATAGTCTAGTTACTCGCAGTATGTAATAGCCAAGTAATTTTCTCACCAGAAAGACCTTTAAACGTACAAATTATCATTACAAACACACTTGGCGAGTTAGTAATAAATGCACCTGTCACGATCGTAGGATTTTTGCTAATAAGAAAATGGCAGCTAAATTAAACCTTTTTTTGATGTCAACTAAGGACTTTTGGGATCTCAAAACCATAGGGGTGATTTCGTGCACCAAGCGGCGTCTGAACAGCTCAAACAGTCAGCCAGTGAATGATATGCTGAGAAGCAAGGAGGCCGAATGTCTCCCTTGCGCAGTACTAGAGCCACGCGGCTGCTTAGCAGTAGCGCTAGCGACCATTTGGCCACGAGGTACTCCAAACACTTTCAGTAAGGAAAACCATGACAAACATGTAAAACTAAGTTCTAAATAAAGCTCTAGCTTGAATCCAGAAACCCTTGGAACATTGAACCTATTAGTTACACAAAAGCAATGCGATGCCACGTATACAACCACAACGGACACATAGGATTGGCATTGACAAGCACACGGAAACCTCGTGACAAATTCACCTATAATTGCAACCTGCAATACGCTGCCGAGTGCCGAGGTGAGCCGGTCGTGCATCCGTATCCGATATCATACATAATATTTATGTAAACGTTTAATTGAAGGATTTCCATGGCCTCCAGGTTTATTAAATGCTTGTGTAATATTAATATTGCTTGATTTAGTTGACAATGTTATTGTCGATTGAGGCAAATATTGGTTTCATTTGATGGTGTGCGAGTGATGCTCCAAGAAATTCATCATTCCACTTGCCAACATTTTTGAGTTCATGTTGGTTGTCCCTTACGCCCCGTATGCATGTCATCTTCTGATAAGATAGGATACACCTTTTTAAACTTAGTTATGAGGCCCATACGCCATAACGATCGTCACGGATTCTATGCATCACCAAGAATGATTCTCAACTCCAAGGTAAGTAGACTGGTAAGTAGGCTTTCAGTGGAAGACTCGATGGCATCTACATAGACCAATTAGTCAAGAACATTATGTAGCTACCATAGCTCGACATTTAATAACTCTATAGTCCCGGATGATGACACAGTAGATACAGATTACTTTCATTTGGAAAGCAGTTCAAGTCCGATTGAAACCTAACCGGATCAATATTTTTATCTCATTAACTAGAATTCCGTAGAAAGGAAACAACACGTACGGCTTTTCTAGGTTACTTTCAATAGTTATTGATAAGTATGTCGCGTCAGGTGTACATACATATGTATAGGTGTAAACGGACCCTTCACGAAGCCGTGAACCAAGCATTCTGAACATCAACCTAAGTAACTCTTCGCAAAAAATATTGCTGGGATACGACTTTTTTTTTGGGAGTTATATATCACGTTTTACGGTAGGACTCAATGTAACGCAGTCAAAACATTGTGGTGATTGGTGCATCGAATAGTAAAGGGGTCATGAAGGTATTTTAAGCAAAGTTAGAACATTAAAAACTTGTGATCCAGTTGGAACTGGTTGGAACTTTGACCTCCAATATCTCCATAACTTGAACGTTCCCAGGTATCCCCCAGAACAAAAACATGATCGCAATGACTGGGAGAACAAGTGCCCGGCTCAAATTGTCTAATTAAAGTGACGAATGCGATTTATTTATTGAATTATCAAGAGGTGGACATTTGTGATACCAATTGTGGGTTTCCTTTTCTTATTCGAAAGACTGAAACAGCGTTTGGTGTGATAGATCCAAGTTTCACAGGAATCAATTCAGACAAACAGCAGAATAAGCCTTTCAGAGGGCTAAATTAATAAAATATTTTTTTTTTTCCTGCCCTTGTCCCATGTTATTTGGGGTCGGCGCAACACGTTTTTTTCTTCCATTCTCCTCTGTCAACCGTCATGCTATCATTTACTTCTTTATCTTTCATATCATTCCTCACACAATCCATCCATCGTTTCTTTGGTCTTCCTCTCCCTCTCCATCCATCAACGTTTATATTCATCACTCTTTTAGTCACATGCGATTCGTCCCTCCTCATCACATGTCCATACCAAGACAGTCGATTCCCTTTCAACTTTTCTGTGACTGGCGCAACTTTTAAACTTCCTCTAATATATTCGTTCTTTACTTTATCCATTCTTGTCACACCACACATCCACCTCAACATTCTCATCTCCGCTACATGCAATCTTTTTTCATCCATCTTCTTCACAGCCCAGCATTCCGATCCATACAGTACGACAGGTCTAATCACGGACTTGTATATTTTCCCCTTTAACTTGAGGGGCATCCGTGGGTCGCAAGTTGTTCCAGTGACCTGTCGCCATTTCATCCATCCTGAGTTGATCCGGTGTGTTACGTCTCGGTCTACTTCGCCATCCCCTTGGACAAGCGACCCGAGGTACCGAAAATCGGAACAGATCGGTATGGGCGTTCCGGCAAGAGTTATGGGCACAGGGCTGGAGAGACCGCCGAAATCACAGAATAGGTATTCTGTTTTGGTCCTACTGACTCTCAGGCCAAACTTCTCCAGTCTTTGCCACCACACCTCCAATCTGCTCTGGACCTCTAGGCCACTCTCGGCAACCAACACAATGTCGTCGGCAAACAGCATACACCAGGGAGCCTCTTCCTGTATGTCCGACGTAAGTGCGTCCATTATCACCAGGAAGAGGTAAGGGCTTAGAGCCGACCCTTGGTGCAAGCCAACAGCCACATTGAAGCTGCCGGTAGTGCCCACTGTAGACCGGACTTGGGTACTACATCTAAGTACTGTACATCGCTCGGATCAACTGCACATACTTCCCAGGCATACCTTTCTCTTTCAATAATTAATTATTATTTATTATTATAGCTTTATTAATTATTTTATGTGCATAAAATTTTAATAAATAAATAAATTCTAGTTCAACCTTTACGATAAGTATATCTTGAATTATGAATAGTCGCATGATATGCGGTAACGCATGATGACGCACTTCTAAAAAAGCCAACATTTTTAAGATTCCTCAGATTTAATTAAGTAAATACTTATTTAATTAAGTAAATAATACTTATCAGCGTTCCAGTGGCACCGCAGTAAGATACGTGATGTAATTATTCACTGTTACTCATCGTAAACAACACATTTAGCGGGCATTGTATTCAAATACATAGTTATTCGTGTCATATGACGACCTAGATAGTGGTGGCGCTTATAATATTGAGAGTAAAGTCATAATAAGCTTATAATGTTCGCACTGCTAGGACACAAGAATCCTCTCAGTGCGTGAGGGAGGGAGGGCCATAATCCGCGTATTTGTCATATCGTGCGCACCGCAGGCATAGGGGTATCATACCGCCAACTTCCAAACTCCGGGCTAACTACTGAGAAATTTCTAATGGAAAAACCCAATATCAGTTGTTGCCTGACCAAACAATCAAACCCAGGACCCCACGCTCAGCAGTCGCGCTTGCGACCACGAGATCAGCTGGACAGTCTATCATCAATAGCCGTGTGGTGGGGAGCCTGGGTCCTGTATCCCAGCAGTGGGAGCATTATATACTGATTGTTAGAAAAAACAAGAAAATGAAAAACTTAGGGCAACCGACCTCCACGCGGCCGAAGCCGCGGGCATAAGCTAATGACACATAAAAGCTACTAAAGTAGTCATTAAGTTCTAAACGTTTTTCTGTTGGCTTAGCTCCAATATAAACTACAATACTTAATTGAAAAACGAGGTTCTAAGAACGGTTATTGAATTGCCTCTATCAATCGCTTTCAATTGAAGCAATTGAAGCTAGTGGTTATCCACTCAGGAGTGATAATTTTCTTTTTAAAGCCATATTGGCTTTTACAGAGAAACGAAGCAACATTAAAGTAAGGGTTTAAATTAAACTCTGGTTTATGGTAACGACCCCTACTTGCGAGTTGAAGATCGTTGGTTCGAACCCAAGCAAGTACATTACTGTGTATAATTTATTTCATAACCACTGCTCTCAAAACGGTGGAGGGAAACATCGCGAGAAAACCGGTGCATGTTCTTGAGCCAAAAACCCTAAGACATGTGACATTTACCAACCCGTAATGGGCCTGCGTGATGGATCACAGCCCATTCCCTCTCATATAGTCTCCCAGTAGTGGTTATTATGCATGCTATGAGCGTAGGATTCGATAAACTGATGATATGCCAGTTTTTTTAACAGTATAATATGTCTAGCGAAGGACCAGCATTTTAGTGATTTGTTTGCTTTAAAGCCGAGATCCATAAATGTCACTTTGAGCTCGTACATTGGGTAAGCGTTATGTCTGTCGTTGTCGCCACTGTCAAACTGTAAGAGCAAGATATAGACGGACAAATTTCTCTAAACCTAAACGAGTTCCAAAACAAGTAACGTTTACAAATCTTAGCCTTAGTTCTATTTTAAACCTCCGTTAAGTTATCTCCGTCAACTGTGAAGTGGGATCCGCTTTTTTTTTAAACCGTAACCATAAAACTTGTTCAAATTCAGTACAAGCGAGTCTATTTGGAATTTCCAAATGTATAAGGTATACCTGAGATTACCCAAAAAAAAACCCAACGGGTGTAAGAACAGGCATAAAACATGGAGGGGTTAATGCTAAGAGAGATGTAAGGTTTAACTGTAGAATGAGAAAAATGACGTGGGGAATGTTTGGTTGGATATGAATGTGGAATTCTTGATGGAAGAGTAAGGTACTAAAGAAACTGGCTGGAAGGGGGGGGGGGGATGTGTACTGGGATGACGAATTAAAGAAAAGCGCCTTATTAAGATTTGAGAAATTATTTTGTCCTATGGTAAATGCTGCGTATACCTACCTATAACAGGCAATTAGGCATAGACCAGCATTTATATGTTATTTTTATTGTTTCACTTTAATTCTTACTATGTACTACTGTTGGGGTATCAAATAAATAAATAAGCGTAAAAATAACTTGCTGCGTGGATCACAAATAAATTTGGGATCACTGCAGGAAAATGATTAACAAGATTTATATTTATCAACATTTTAGCATTGAAAAAAGTTAACCAAATATAGTTAAACCAGAACTATTATAATACTGAGTTATGATGATGACGAAATCACAGCAAGCAGCAAACGTAACCGCGTGGTTTAGCTATTTCTGCGCGTACGCACGGTAGCCATTACTTACAGATAACTGTGAGAAAATATGTAATAGCTTGCAAGACGACCAATGGAATCCTAATCCACTGAGCTTATATAATAATTGTGTAAACTTTGTTCATTGAGCTGAGCTAGTGCTGAAGGCTCTAAAGCACTTTAAATGATACAGGGTGAAAGGGACACAGACACCAAAACGGTTACCACGTATTCAGTACATCATTCTGAACCACACCCATACAATCATTTTGACCGTGTAGGTATCGCAGTTTTGTACGAAACAGCTGTTTTTTTTTTCAGAATGATGGACTATACTCCGTGCGTTATAGCATGGTGCGTATGACAGGTGCCTGTATGACGTTGACGTCTGTCAGTACCACATGACTAGGGATGTGACATTATGCAATTAATTTTTTCGATAACGATACTCGCAGCTTAGATCTAGTTCTCTTTAATATTGTTACGAAAATTAGTGTGTTATTCAGTTGTGCAGTGTAACTACGTGTATAAACTTGTCAAGATAAATGTATTATGGCTACATAAGTATCTTTGTACCTTTATAAAATAATCAAAATCGGGTTTATGTTTTTTTTGTGACAACATTTTTGCTCTATGGCGCATTCATCTAAACTCATATCTGGAAGGTATATAGCTTTTAACAGTAAAAAATTGACCTACACACAATATACGTTTTTTATTATATAAAATATCGACTTTCCATCGTAGCAGTACATCCCATCACTAAATACGTCTATGGCGTTACGTTATACGAATAACACTTTGCTTAATTTTTCATTCAATTTGATTTTATTTGTGGACTAGAACATTCTGGTTGGGTTTAAATTAATTTACTACAGTTATTAATGATTTAATATATTACGAATGTGGTACAGCTGAAATACTAAGTCATAATTTGTAAATCGCGGCAACTTAAGAGTGAAATGAAATGTTACTGAAACTGTCATACGCACCATGTTACAGCGTACGGAGTATAAATACGTGGTAAATGTTTTAGCGTTTCCACCCAGTATAAATTTTCTCGTATCAGCATATTCCAGTAAAGGTGAAACTTGCTCACTGTTCAAAAGGAACTGCAAAGTTATAACTATAAGAAACTCAGTCTGTTGCAGTCCATAGTCCTCCCCCTTAAGCTTTTCCACAGCACTCTAGCCTCCACCATCCAAACCCAGTCTGTCCCAGCCATCTTTTAAGGTCGTTCGCCTAGGTGGTGGGCGTGCCACGTTACGTTTTGCTGATACGGTCTTCACTCCTAAGACTCGTTTGCTGCATCTGAAATCGGTTCTTCGACAAATATAGCCAGCTCTCTGCACTACAGCTTGCTTACTCTGCAAGCTTTGTAGGTGGGTCCAGTTCTTCTTCAAGCTTCAAGTTCCTCAGTAATGAATACTGTATTCATTACTTCACGACTAATAAAGATGTCACATTTTCCTAAAAGAAAATGGTGTCAAGTGAAATCACCTCAGTTTTAATAAGATTACAACTGATTAGACAGAATTTCTGTGTGTAAGTCGACAGTTCACGCGCGAGACTTACTAGCATCAAAATTTCCAAAAATTTCTACTTATAACTGTGTGGAATTTAGTGAATTTACACCTGCAAATGTAAACCCATAACAGGTATGATTGAAACTTAGAGTTGCAAGTGGGCCAGTTTTCAATATAAACGACTATTTGAGCCATAAACCGGCATTGTTGGTGTTCCGCGTCGGCGGTACACTTTACAACGGCCTACTAAACGAAATATAAATCAGATAAAGCTTGAATTGCACTTGCGCAGACGCAAATGACTTTTGTTGGTCGCAGAATTAGGGAAACCTTATTTGGTAGCGATATCAAAATCGAGTAGTTCCATTGTGATAGAAAATGTAATTCTAGTGAGTCTATACTCTTTAATTTTTCATACTAACAGCGAATGAGTATTTTTAGCTTTGATATGTCACCGTAAAATTGTAAATACCGTTAGATTAAATTATAATCTAACTCGCGAGATTGTAAACTGTCGAAAGATTGTGAACCGTAACATACTGCTTACAATTTATCGCATTTTTTTTTCGGTAGATTATAAATTATAATCTATCGAAGTGAAATTGTTAAATCACAATCTGTCGCGCGTTAATTTGTCAACCGTCCGAAGGCTATCCCTGATTGGTCGGTCTTATTTATTTATTTAACACTTCAAGCACAAATTACAGAGGCCGACTTAATGCCATAGGCATTTTCTACCAGTCAACCTTCCGTCTTAGGTCGTTCTGTATCCATAGAGTCAGGAATCAAATAAGTGTCAGTCAAATATTTAAAATGAATGCACTTCAAGAATTGTGACATCAAGTGTATTTATTATTTAGATTTTAGTTGAATCACCACGACATCAATTTACAATCACCAAAACACTGTTTACATTCGACAACGAAAGAATTAACAAACAAATATGGCGGCCCGGGGCACAAACGTTCAACCAATAAGCGCGCGAGGGGCGTTCCGTCGCATGCCATTTCACAATTTGATGATTTCACTTCGATAGATTATAATTATAATCTACCGAAAAACAATGCGTTAAATAGTAAGCAGTATGTTACGGTTCACAATGTTTCGACAGTTTACAATCTCGCGAGATAGATTATAATCTAGCGGTATTAATAATTTTACGGTGACTGATATACCTATGACAAACCACTAATATGTAGTGCAAATCCTCTTAGGTATACCAAGAATCTTAGGAAGTTTTTGTAAAAGTAAATACACTGTTTAAACTAGGTACAACTCCACATGCTAAACGGATAATTTAAGCTTGCCGCGACAGTCAAATAGTGCCTTAAACGTGGTTGTTTCGCAAAATACTCGCAGTGCATAATTACTATCAACTTGCTATGTCCAGCTGTTTCTTGCCTGTATTTCTCGAATAAAATTATAACATTCCAACGCTAAAAACAGATTTTTTAAGCCCAAGGTTGCAAAATGTTAATGTAATGTCAACTTCCTTATGCACCCAAACACTTTGCATGACCCCACCTAGACGTGATGCTGATGACTCACACATTTTAAGACTAATCTAAATATTTGTCCAACACTCCTCTGAAATGATCACAATAATGACAGAGGATCCTAAATTCCTAACATAATCAAAGCAAATGCTATCTATCTATCTTATGGTGACTAGTAAAAGAGAAGTATGTAAGAAAAGGCCAAGCTGCTCCGACCCCAAATAAATTGGGATAAGGGTAAGAGAATGATCGATGACTCATCTCATTCTCCCTAAGGATTCTTCCATAATGGTTAACAAAGGAGTACCTAATCGCAGAGTGCATTGTTCCTGCATACAGTAAAAAAAAACTGCAGTAAATGTATTTGCTTGCAGGGCTAACAAGCTGAAGTGCGTGTCAAATCTTCAAGCAGAGGCCGCTCATCATGCCTTGATGATCATGATGATGATCGACAGTAATTTGAAAATGGTACCTGGATCAGACTATATGAGGAAAATGAAGGAGCGGGTGTCGTGGCACAAAGGAAGATTATCTACTAGGTGGGTAGTTAGGCTAAGTAGATAGATCCTGCCCATAATCCTACATTTGCGATAGCCACAACCCGAGACAGAGATTCAAGAGCATAGCAATAGCTTTTATGACTGGTGTCGAAAAAAGTTTTGAACTGTGTCGTGACACCTTGAAGGGCGACCGGCTGTTACTAAAACTTACGTCAATTAGGGTAAATACGCTAAACGTCGGCCCCCTTACGGATATTCTAACTTTGGATCGCTCTGGCTGCATCAGTTTGCAACAAAAGGATAGCTTGTGATGCGGTTTTAGAAAGGTTGATTAATCTATTTTATGTTTATACGCATGAGGTTGACTTTTCTACGAACAGATAAAAGTATTATGGTTCAGATGCGCTGAGGACGAAAAAACCCTTAAGTCGGCCGTTCACGGCCCATGTTCGGCCGCGTTTTTCCTAAATGTCGGCCGGGTATAGGGTGTTTTAAATTAAAACAATGAAAAATATTATTAATGTGATTTATTTTGGCAGGAGTATGATATCACAATAAGTATACATTTGTATTTGTTTAGTTGTAAATTATTTTTTTGATTTACACTTTAAGAATGTTAATAATTATAACAAAGTTAAACATCACAATAAAATTAAATACAAATTAATATCTAAGTACCTATGTGATAAAAATTGGAATTGAAAACAGAACAGAATTTTAAATAAGTCAAAGGGATTAAAATAATACTCATATCAAAAGTGATTGTTTGTTAAACTTTTAACGTCTTCAACTTTTAAACAATATTTATGGTAAAATTAAATATTTGTCAACAAGTCCGTCAACAATAAAAAAGTGTTTAAAATTATTATGCTGTGGTAAACACAAAATGTGTCTAGGTACGACAAAAACTACCATCGGGGCAGTACAAGTAAACCAGCAGCTGAGATGACTATAATTTTCTGTCTTTCCGTGAAGGTCTTGGATCTCTCTGCTCTATCATTGTACCTTAAATCAAAAGTATTAAGTGAAAACGAGCTTAGTATCTAAGGCAGCTTTATGTCTCACACAAGTTGATAAATTAACTAAAGATTCACGACCAACTCTTTATATTTTTTAAGCTAATAAACATGGCTTTAATAGATAGATAGCAAGTTTCAAAGAGCATTTTATATTTGTATCCCAAACCACATTTAGCTATCACAAATAATAAAAATGTCTTCGATATTGTCAACTCCTACATCCAAACTTAACCTCTTTATAATTTTAACAAATTATAATAATAGGTACAATGGAACATAATATTTATTCAAGTTTGAGAAAAATAAGTTTGATAAATAAATTAAAAATTACTACCCACACAATCAATGAAAAAATACAAAAGTAATCAGCCTGTATAGAGGCGCTCGAATTCGAGGCTGGCCGACATTACGATATTTAATATTTCTAAAGTCGGCCCCTGTTTTGTGTACCTTATTTCTCGAGATTCAACTAATATCACCCCGGCCGGTATTTGGCGATTAAACGTAAAATAGATTTATTTACCTATAAACTTTGCAAATTATTCTATTAAGCCAATGCAATTGGAAGAGTAGGAATTTATAAAACAGACTGCATTTACTTTAAGTCGGCCCCGGCCGAGAATCCGGTTTTAAATCGAAACTAGTATCCTAATGGCGGCCCCCTATTTCTCCTTTAAACCAATACGCAAAAAGTTGGAAAAACTATGTCAAAATATAGTAAAAATTACTGGTTAGTGACAACAAAGCTTAAAACAAAAAAAAAGAAACATCTTACCGTTATAATATCAATCCCCGAAGCGTGGGTATTTACAGCAAGTAAGCTACTTCAGCTACGAACTTGACGCTTCAACGGTGCCATCGCTTCTGACGCTCAGTGTGCGAAGAGCAGGTAACGTAATCGGATAGGGACGGTTTGTACGTATAAAGTATGAACTAAGGTTGCAATTCGAGTGACAAGATTGCCACTTAATTACCTTTTGAATGAACGCAAGTTGAAAATGTGCAGACGGCCGACGTTTGGGCGGGGGCCGATGTTTGGCGTATTTACCCTACGCACCTGGCGGGCAGTCAGGCACCGCCCTGTGAACTTATTCGTAACAACATAAATTCTACTGGACAGACTTATCTGCTACAGTAAATCTAATAATACGTGGTCGACTGTGCAATCAAAGGTCATTATTTGATATTATTCAGAATCAAAAGCTTATTTCGATTCAGTCTTATTATGAAACGGAAATGTAATCAATATTAGCTTGAGGTTTTAGTGTTTAAATATTCAGAAATCTTGATTATTTTCGTACGTAAACCTGACTTCATTCTCACTTAAATACACATGGCATATTTCGAGCACGTCCCAAAAAAAACCACGGTGAACCACGAGCAGACGTCACGTATTCGTCAAACATCACGATTAGCAGCTACCTAATCCGTACACATCCGTTACGCATCAAATTCACAATCGAGGATCGTAATCCTACTACGTAAACATTACTGAGAAAAACCCACTCGATTCCTGGGCGTGACGGTCAAACCACGGCGCACTTGAAATGACCAAACATGTAGCAAGTGCCTAATGTAGGCACGTACGGCTTGCATGCGTAGGAGCACGCACGTGCTGTGCATCAGGACGAGTCACAGCGAATCGTCAATAGTTGAGCGTAGGCGTGACGTAGACGCAGGGAAACGTTAACCTTTGTGCCCAAACTGTGCATCACCGTAAACGTCTGTGAATATACCAAACGACTGGTATGATGTCAAGGCAAAGCCCAATCAAACTGTGCAGTCAAATCGTCAACTGCTACGTAATTAAAAGCCACATCCCACAACACTTGCTAAACAAACAACACAATGCTACATGGTGTCAGACACCCAAATACCTAACCCTGACGCAATTTGGATTAATGACGAAACAAGAGTAATTATAACTCTACGACTCATTGCTGAGCACACAGACCGCAATGACATCATTCCCAAGCTCTAAAGCTGTCACAGAAACGTCACAGCATACCTAAATGATGAGCGACTGTCAAATCAAACATACAGTAGCAAGCAATCACTGACTCACAGCGATTAATACAATTTAGTAAACGAAGGAATATTCTTAGGCGCTGACCGCAGATGACTAAACGTATCTGAGTCCGAGTATTATGATGACTACAGATAATCGGGCAGAAATAAAGTGACGAAGGGACGGTGACCCCGGACGCTAATTTGTGAATGAGAGAGTTATTTTCATCCGGTTGTTGCTAATTCGCAGAATAATACTAACACTACAAAACATTGAGTTATTATGGTCTTAATTCTAGGAAATAGAGCGGTTTATTATGATTACCCTGATCAATCAATACCATAAATGTATCGTTTGCATCTGCATTTAGATTGGAACGAAACTAATTAGCATCAATTGTCATATTTGATCACCTTTTATGGTCCAGGACACAAATTTTTACATCATCTAATTACTTCTAGTGAATGATGATGAAGCTGTAGCTCTGTATGACAGTATATGGATGACAAATAGAATTGACCATAAAAACTAAGCACGTGTAAGTTGGAAAGATTCACTTATTCAAGATATTGGACAACATTGTGTTTTTGTAAGTGAAACTATAAGGACAAACAGTAAAGTGCAAAATAGTAAAGCCGATAAAGTTATACGCGGATCAAATAAATGAAACTGGACGTCAATGTATCCACAACCCGGAATCTCCGATGCATCTCATCAATATTAAAATTGTTGGACGACTTAATATCGATTCGAGGAATCTGATAATTGTATGTGTAAAGAATAACACAGTAGTGTTGACGACTGTCGACTGTTATTATATGAAGTTCTAACTACAGAGATCTGTGGGAACGAATAAATCTCCGGTGACAAGGCCGATGTCAAGTTTATTGTTAAAAACATTGAAATGATAATGGTTTTTCCGATGTAATCACTCATTTGCATGAAGTGCGAGTTTATTTTCCAAAGAAAATGTAAAAAGTTGGAAAAACCCGGCTGTTAACTGATGTATTGTTGTGCCCCCTGGCCCATTGTAGTGCTGAAGTGCGCCACGCCTACACTATGTTTATAATATTAACGTCTTTTACTTTTGCGATGTATAAAATGATGCTGATTTTTGTGGTGAAAACATTCAAATACATTTACTATAAAAGCATGAATGGTGGAGGTATACATAACATTGTTATAGATTGATGTTTTTATCAATCTTATGGTTTTCCATTCTCTCATATTGGCCACATACAGAAACTAGTAGCACTGTACAGCTTCTCTTTTCCACGCGATCCTTATTGAAAACTCAACGACATAGCTATCGATGAATCATGCTCTATTGTCCAGTCCACGTTGACTGCTGATCGCATCTTAAGCTCCGCCTGCGACTGCCACAGGCGTCAATTTGTCAATTCGCCATGCGTTAGCTTTACCTTCGCGTCATGCTCGGAGCTTGAACTTCGGAACGTAAACACAGTAATGGCTGTGAGTCTATGACTACTCATTGGTTTGCTCTGCCTTTAGTTCCTTTTGAGGTAAAGCAGCCAAGTGGTGTCGTAAGACACCTGACTATTGCGTAGGAATCATGTCCCGCCTCCCATTTTTAGGACTTTGAGCTTTATGACGATGCATGTGGTGACAAAGTTGTTAACGCGTCATATGAAAACGTCATTGTTAAATGGATTAATCAATATTTCCACGCTGACGTTTTAGCTCATAGTTTCATAGTAATATCACGTCATCTTTCAAATTAAAAAGAAAAACTGACGAATGAAAATTAAGCGTAAGTAACTGACAGCATTGATTGAAAGTTTCTTAAATATCAGTTTTCGTGAACATTACGTAGACAAGTAATTTACTATTGTAGTAATCCAACGAATGTTTCGACTATTACGGTACCTATTACCTATACTAATCCATAGTATTTTGATTATACTCTTGAGCCTTGGAAATGCTTTCTTAAATAAAGTAGGGTAAGCCAATTTGAATGAAATAAACTTTCCAGTGTTTTACTTTCATGTTAATTTCTATTATTATTACGGATATATGCATAGTGCAAAACTTTCTTATACCTTTAAAGCTGCAATTATGTTTAACACATACTCTTAATGTTAGTGGTAGTTCGAAATGCCTTAATTGCTTTCCAGGGTTGTGTAAGAGTCGACTCAACAGTCAATTGGAGGATGGATATTGGCAGAAACTGTTTATATATATTTTTTTATACTAAATAGGCTTGCGTCTGGATGATGCGGCTTAAAGTGGAGCACGCTTGCCCGAACCAATTCACTCGAACTTTGAATAGATCCAGATTATAATGATCAGGGAACAGAGAAGCCGGCAATGAATACCACAGACTACTGTGTGCTAATAACATGAGCATTGCGAGGATACAAGAGTATAAATGTAGTTGGTTATAATAGTAGGGGAAGACTAGAGAACTGATGAATGGACCGTCTGAAAGATAGAAAGGGACACTAGGGATACTGGGATGACAACTAATATAAAAATATGGAAGAAGACACGCTGTGCAGACCCTATAACCCTGTAATGATAGTTTAAGCTGTTATAAATAAATAAATAAATGATGATGCGAGGATTCACCAATGCATGTATGAAGGTTCCAATTGTAGTCAATTAAAAGAGGTATTTACTTATTTTAACTTGAGTCACTGCTTCTATCTTTTACCCTTGAATATGTCAGACTTGACTACATTCGCAAAACAAACAAGCTCATTGTTACACTCGACGCTTTCTAGTTACATTGTTTAGATTTCTTGGTTTTCCAAAGGGCAAGATCAATACTGCTATAAATATTCAATGTACGCGTTTGCCGGGTGACAATAAGTCGTTGACCAGCATTAAGGTACAATTCCGAAGGCGTCCGTCCGCAACCGCAACCAACGTCGTCGCCCAAACGCAACGACATGACTGTACAATACTAAAAGCCTGTCGTAGACTTAATAGGTGTAGGAGTAAACTATACAGTTATCCTTGGAATGGAACTCGGTTTTGCAAATACGATTAAAACTGTCATGTCACCTGGCTACCTAAAAGCGATGACATGCGGCAGATTAATGCCGTCCATCCGTAAAACACTACCGGTTTCTACGTATTTTTATAAAAAGCCTCCGTAGATAGCGACTGTGCCGCCTGCTGCTGCAGTCGGGCGGCGATCAAAGGGCATACCAGTGGTATTGATAGACGCTGTCATACACAGAGCGACAAGGTGTATTCTATTGCCAGGGCTGCGGGGCTGTTCGAAAGAGATACCGCGGCCCTGGAACATAAAGGGCGAAAGAAGGAACATGGGTGGTTTTTAGTCAGTAAGAGTCTGACTGAGTTCCCAGAGCGGGAGGAGTCATTTGATGATTTCCCACCCTCCAAAAAAAAAAAAAAAGGTGTATTCTATTGTTTGACGATTGAGTTTCGTCAAACTGAAGAAAAAAAGTTCGGTGGAGGCAATTTTCTTCCTCATCGATGTGACGTCGCGTTCAAAATTAAAACTGCAGTCCCAGTCACCGATTTATTGTCAATCCCAAGACCATTGCCGTCTACTGTCACGTTTAGAATCTTACCTTTAGCTATACGTAAAAAAATGGCGGCTTCGATAAGTGATGGACAGCATTGACGCATTAGAATGCCGGTAATAGCAGATGCATTTAAATGAAGTTCGATACGATTTTCATCTTCGATTGAGTTTTACGGGCGAGAGCTATAGAAAAGTATGTTTATTATTAATATTAATCATTGAAATCCCATTTACGATGCCAATAAATATATTTTCAGATATTCTTTTTTCTCTTCGCGCATTCAATATCTTCAGTAGTGGCTAATTGAAAGTTAAAGAACAAACTTAAGTCAATGAACCTCGGACACGTTTAGATTTTAAGTGAGCACAATCGAGGTACAAAACTATCATAGTGGGTGTTAAGCACAACCGTAAAGACATCAATAAATCACGTTTCAAGGGCAGTAAACCACACTGCGGAGACGAAGTGTATTTAAAACCTACAGGTAATACCACAGCTGCCAGTCTCTATACGTAATTAATACCAAAGCCACATAATTATCACGTATGGCTAAATGATTGATGGCGATGCTTCGACACAATTAGTGGTTTATATATGTACGTCAAGACAATTCGCTATTTACATGTATTTACTATACGGATGTCCATATGGACACGGATACGATAAGTTAGACTAAGGCTGCGTTTCCACCAGATATGAGCGAGGATGCGTAGCGAGGGATGTGTGTGAAAATAACCAATAATATCGCTTCTTTTTCACAGCTTGAGGTATTCTAGCTATGTGATTGGTTAGTACCACACATATCGCTTGCTACGCATCCTCGCTCATCTCTGAAACGCAGCCTAAAGGTGCGCTTATACCTACGGGTAACCGACGCAACTTAATTCTGGGTGGGTATGTTTCTCCGAATCATTCCCTCTATGTCGATTCCCGCTATATCGACTCGCGAAACAAATGACAATAAGTTTACGTTTTACCTCGAGGTTCGTCAAGTACACTTAAAACAAAAAGTGATACGCTTTTAGTTACAAATAAATTCATATTTTCTTTACACAAATTATAACTTATTCTAACAGAAGTACAACAACCGGGGTGCAATATTGGTTTAATAATGACTACAACAGCAACCAATTTACTGCGCTACCACTTTGTTATTGCAGTAAATTATCAATAGTTGCAGTTGTAGCTAGAGATGACAAATTCAGGGATACGTAGCAACATAAGATGAGTTTGACCAATACAAGTGAACGCGATCAGCTTATACAAACCGCGTTCAAGAGCGAAGGCTTTTGACGTTAATACATGGATAAAAAACTGCACGATATTTTCATAGAAATCTATTTTAATATCATAAATGCTAAAGTAACTCTGTCTGTTACCTTTTTCCGTCTTTACGGACCACCTAATTATTTATAATTTCTATGAAAAGGTAACAGAATCTAGTACAGAATATATGGAGCAATTAGAGGAACACAAGGAGTTTCTTGCCCGTTCTTCTCCATAGAGATCTACGTTAGGGAATGGGCAACTACAGTACTGTCACAGTTTTTATGCCTTGTAACTGGGGCTTTAGCTACATTTTATTTTTGTCTTTGTTTCGACAGTTCAAAAGTGCCTGTAACTGGCCTACTTGAAATAAATGCTTTGATTTGATTTGACAAGACTGTACTAACAATAACTGTTGAGTAAAAATCTGTGTGTAACCTCAGCTTAAAATTCTCTTCAGATAACAATATTCTGGCATTTTCTGTATATTTTACCAAATCTTTCTGAGACAGTAAAACTTTTGTATGACAAAATCATATAATTTAATAGGGCACTTTTTGGCGAAAAAAATATCAACGACCTCTCGCACATTCCTTGGGCTTATTGAGAACTTTTCATAAGACCTTATTTGGTTTCGCGTGATGGGTGGCGCTGGCGCTCCCCATCGAAGAATCAGACAATATTGACGTCTTTACTTACGGAATGCAAAGAGAGGAAAAAAAATTGTATAATACTAAAAGTAAGTTATTTTTTCCTGTAAATAAGTTCATTTTGTTTATTATTTTCGGCTGTACAACTGTGCTGGGCTGTATAACTGGTTGAATGTGAAAACAAATATTATGGTGGTCATGATAAGTGCTAGCCCACTAAAAATGGCAATTTGAACCTTGAGGTTGATGATTTTAAAGAATTATTGACCTGTAAATACATATTCGTTATTGGTGCATAAATTTTTTTTGTTACAATCTGATCTGAGTTGCAATTTGCAAAGTTTCGCGGGCTATCTGAGCGCATCGCCCTTTAAAATTCTAAGTCCTAAAGCTTAAATACTCCTTGTAAGAAGCGTAGTTAACAACAATTATACAGTAATGCGTAGTCAAAAGGCACGCATTTACTTCCTACGTTCAAACAAAGCTTTTTAAACGGTAGATTACGTGTCAAAAACAAAATGATTACTTGGTGAAGTGTTTAAAGAGTTGTTATGTGCTGACCTTGTGTTATAGCGTGAGTCGTATTGTAATCACACCCACACGCTTTATTTTTATAGATATTTGTGTGACTGGCAATTATCTGTTTTAGTATTAAAGGCATTTTTCACTTCAGGCGATACAGCTTTCTGCATACACAAATTTCTAATTAATGAAACCGAAATAAATTTGATATTAATTTACCGTTCAATTGTGCTTTTTATTCGGTATCTTATACTTGAAATGAAACGTACAAAGGCCAAATAAATATAACGAGAAAAATTTATTCAAACAAAATGAACAGTCACAGGAATGGTAAGTGAGTGAAGTCTGATATCGGCATTATATGTCCGTCGATATTTCACTACGAAACGCGGAATAGCCTTTATTTTTTAATTGGTTTTCGGGAAATCGCCAAGCGGTTGGTCGACTCTTCAGAGGGCGGGCCTATTTTTTGGCCAAAGAATCAGCATTGCCATCCAACGTGGTAATGCTGCCAGCCTTTTGGGCACTTTTCCTGTTGACAGCGATGCGGACGAATTTTTGGACGCCCTGTAACCCTTTCATACTTGTTTAAATTTATTTCTATTGTAGTTTTGTAGTTTGTAAATAATTAATCCGTTTTATTAAAATAAATATATTATTTATTGGTTTTGTTAGAAAATTTCCACAAAAACATGAACATTCCAAAAATAGCAACTTATAACAGCACAGTTCACAAAACAGGTTGCTCTAAAAATATAAATCGAAAACTTGTATTTTATTCGTTCCGATATATAATTAGGTTTAAATAATTAATTAACGTTGTTTAACAGTTCGTTTTAAATTACTAATGCTCATGATTCGTGCAGTGTTAGGTTCATTTGATTGCATATTGGCGGTAATGAAATTAAATGGATAAATACTGATTTATGCCCATTCGCATTTATACAACTTGTTGGTTCAATCAACTAGCGCCGTTACTGCTGTTTTAAATAAATCTTGGTATACAAAGCTTATTGATTGGGCAGTCTTACCAAGGGGTATCGTATTACCCAGTACTAACTGGGTTGTGGAGCTCATATAGGCAGTCGCTCCGTGTAAAATACTGGTATTCAGCTGCATTCGGTTGGACTGGAAGCCGACCCCAACATAGTTGGGAAAAGGCTAGGCAGATGATTGATTGGGCTGAAAATTTTAATTTTTAACTGAATTTCAAGTCACTTAATTTCAAGTATCACACACCCTGCATTATCTTAAATCGGCTTCATGTTTTCAGTTAAATATAATTCGTGTAAAATTCAAAGATATTGATACTTTCTTGAATTTAGCTTTTAATTTTAATTATGCGCTTAATAGGAATAGATTTTTTAGCCAATTTATTTAAGAAGAATCTACATTTGTACAAATTACGAATCAATTATGTGTAATAGGCCTGTGCATACAACCAATCATTTCCACAATTGGAAAAATCATGAATTGTGCGTCCTTTGGATTATTACGTAGGTTTAGGTAAAGGGGGTAATTACTACAGAATTAAGTACGGTAATTTACTGTGTTTTTATGTTGCTTACATATTTATCGACTACGAACTACTAACGATCCTATTTGGCTGTCGAAATATGGCAATTTGAGTAGGGTTTTTGATTTCGTTGTCATTACGTGTGTTAAGTAACCATTGCAGAACATTTTAGATTTATTTATTTTTTTCATATCAAATCGTAACATTATATCACGCCAGTAATCTCGAAGGGTTAGTGATAATGCAATTAAATGCTACTTGCTTGCCATCAACCGGGCACAAGTCAAGACTCCGTGACAGCTACTGAGAAATTCCTGATCGACAAGCCCAATAACACTTTGCCCGACCTGAGTATCGAGCCCAGGATCTTATGCTCAGCACTCGCTCTTGCGACCACTAGACCAGTCGAGAATTTATTTTCATCTTGGAAAAAACCGCATACCTTAGTAAATAGTTCCATAATCATCATCAATATGCTAAAAATATCATATAAATAATATTCAACGTAAGAACCCTGAACCATTACCAGCGGATAAACATAGATTAAATACATAACATCTAGTTATTTATCGAACAGGATATGGTGTGGCGAATATAATCATAATTAAACATAGTACCGGTATACGGTATATAAAATTATCCGTAACAATAATGCACAATCGTGCCAGTTCTATAAAGCAGTGGATGTAGTTATCTACAAAAGGAGAGTGACTTTTATTCATTTGTAAGCTGGAATCGCATCTAAAATTTATTAAAACGCTATCTCAAGATACTGACGCTAAACGAGTGATGTTTATGTATGGGCTGTTTATCAGGTATTACCTCCACTGTTGGAGACAAACCTCTTTCTATAAGAAGAAGTTCCAGAGTTCACGATATCGGTGGCTACTACTGGAGCACTACTGCCCTCAACGTTAATAATCCATACTTCCATACTAATATTATAAATGCAAAAGTAAGTTTGTTTTTTACCTTTTCACGCCTAAACCACGGAACCGATCATCCTGAAATTTTGCATATACGTTGTCAGGTGTACAGAAACGGATATAGGGTACCTTTCATCCCGAAAACAAGAATAACGTTCTTATGATAATAGATGGCGCCACGTGTCTGTCGAATCATATTATTACAAGCAGAGTACAACCCGAATTGACTGTCAAATTCTAAATAACGCGAGCGAAGCTGCGGGGAAAAGCTATAAATAATAAATTGCCCTTTATTCTGGATTTTTTCTGTTTCTCTATCTGTTGTTATAATATTGTTACGTCGGTTGCTTTACGAGAACATTCAAGATTACGTGCGAGTCTCGAATGTTCTAGTAAGGACCTGTCTAGAAGATTCGAGAAAGTTGTGGAACTTTCTGGAAGGATGATGTTCGACTATCAACTGTGAAGAAGGTTCCAGAAAGTTGTGGAACCTTCTCGAAGAATCGGACGGCATATAAATATCCGTCGTGTTTGCGGGAGCAGTCAGTCTGATTTTGGCTACACAACGAAGCGAAAACTTAATCGTTTAAATTCGTAAAATGGTCACAAGGATACAATTCATAATGGTAGACCGTACGTCTATGACCATTTTAAGAATTTAATTCATATTATTATCCTATTATGATTCTGCTAAAGCGGCCATTTTAGACCCCCTGATCACACTATCACTAAGTATCTTTTTTTCACTATTTTGAAATGAACTAGAATAGTGATCAGTAGTGTACTTGTGATTAAGTTTTAAGTCTTTTGTAATTAAAAAAGTTATTTCGTGTTTAATCGGTAGTATTTCTCATACCCAGCTCGTTACAACATGTCCCTTAATTCAGTGTGCCTTTTGGCAAAGGCTCCTCTAGCTCTTCCACTGGTTTCTGTCACGAGCCACTCTCCTCCAATTGGGGCCCGCTGTTTGTTTAAGCTCATCTTCCCATTCCATCGACGTTAAATTGATATGTAAAAACAGATGATTGAAGATGAATCAAGGACTCCCACTACAAATTAAAAGATGAAAATCCTGGAGAAATATGCGGCTAGTGGCCATGACATGCCGGACACAAGAAAGCAGAATATTATTTTCCTCACATAGCTAACATATTCAATCGCGGAATCAGTTGGCACATGCAACACCTCAGTACATCCGGCTAACACTCTGATGCTATTATTTATACCTACCTGCATCACTGCAGGACAATATCAATGCGTTGTAAATAACCATTTTATTGTTATTTTAGACTTCATTTACTATTAGTATTTTTCTTTCATTGATTTGCATGTAGGAGGAGCTCGTGACTAAATAATAACAGCCGCTCGGGTCTATCTTCAGGTTAAGACGCGCTTGTTTAGGTTGATCCGTGGATGGGCGACCACCCATTATATACCGAGTTTCCTCCGTGCCTCGGAAAACACGTTAAGCCGTTGGTCCCGGCTGTCAATTGTAATTTTTTACAGTTGTTATGTAGTCGGCCCGAAAGTCCACAACCAGTCTTACCAAGGGGTATCGTATTTCCCAGTACTAATTGAGGTTAGATGTGCAATCGCTTCATGTTAAATACTAGTATTCAGCTCCATCCGGTTAGACTGAAAGCAGACCCCAACTAGGTGCGGTAAAGGCTAGGCAGATGATGATGATTTGCATGCAGGAACTAATCTTGTTAGTAACCAAAACTCGAATGACGTGGTCATAAAACATGATTATCTAGTATGGTGTTTCTTCATGTCGTACTATTCTCTCTTGTCATCTCGCTTCCACGTCTAATGACCGTGGTTGCCATGGATGTTGGTGTTTGCTGTAGAGCAGTGGTACTCGTGCGAGTTTTTATCACTGACAAACCTAGATACTCGAACTCTTTTCAAGTTGTTATTTTTTTACACATAATATAGGCGTGCGTTTAGCCGTGTCTCGTCTGAAGTGAGGTAAACTTTGATTAGTATAGAATAATTGTGTTTGCCAGTTTTATTACCAGATGGCACTAGTTCAGTTTCAGTACAAATTGAGGTTTGCTTTAACGCGATCGAATTGTCGATCATTGTATCTTGTCGGATTCAATACTTATTCTTGCAGAATGGGTTAATTACGCTTAGCTCGGTTATCTAATTAATAGCAAATTGTATAACGGTTAAATTGCACAATTCAGTTAATCTAATTAGCAGGTTTAATAAAAAGTAATTAAGCTTAACAGTTTATTTTCCAGTTTTCCTGTCCGTCTGAAGTACCTACTCAAATGAAAGCCAGAATGTTATAAGTCCATACAATTGATTACCAAGACCCCTGACATTCGTAGATCTTTGACAGTTGCAATGGGGAGTCAGTGGCCCGAAAGTCTGATAACCAGTCTTACCAAGGTGTACCTTGTTAACTGGGTTGTGAAGGTCAGATTAGCAGCAAATATTGAACAAAGACTGTCGTCGCTTGTGCAATTACGAATCCTCAGATTCTTTGGACACGTTACCCGCAACAATGATTACATGGAGCGTTCAGTGATCACCAACCCGATGGACTCCATCAAATCTGTCACCCAAGATCCCTATGGCAGAATGGGCTCGCCATGCAGCCAATGACCGGTGGAAAAGGATCGCGAAGGAAGCGACCGCAATTGTGGGCGACCCCCCCTCCCCCAACCACGACCACTCTGTCAAGAATGAACGACTAAAACGAAGAAGACGTAGACAAATGATGATGAATCCAAACAATTATTGATTTGTAGCCTAATTAAAGTCCTTTGATTGTCTTTTGCTAAACATACCCGGACCTCATTAAAATATTTCGTTATTCGGTTGTATTTAGTGAGAACTTACGCCCGCGGCTTCGTCCGCGTCGAACACACACGCCCCTATGGCACGCGGTAATAATGTAACTTTAGATCAGTGAAAGAGTTTCTGAAATCGAAAATGAATATTTTCGTCGATTACAGTTTTGGATGTCAGAGACATCAAAAACTTTACCCCTTTATAATATTAAAGTGTAGATTGGTACAATTTAATACAAATAGGATTTACTTCTACATTCATTTGCTAGTATTGTGTACTTACTTTTGTGAGTTTGTCGTGGCACACGCTTTGCATTCTAAAGCTTCAAGGTTTTCTAATGTAAGGACTAATGGAGTTTGTCTCGACTCTTTTGTTACATGATTCTGATTTAAATATATTGCTACTAGATCTTCGAAATGTATGTTTACCTAAGTTACTTCTTTTAAACCGAATACGGCAATACATGCACGGTTATGAATCTTCTGGCTTTGTCATAATGAGTTTGTTTTAAAACGATTAACTGAGTTTTGACTCGGAACTTTAACGCACTTATCCCTGTCACAGTTTCATATCTTTCAATGGTTATGATAGTTACTTACCACATTTTTTTAGATTTCCTAATAGAGTAATTTACCTGTTTTATATTATGTATCATCAAGTATCCTCATCACCGTCTTACCTGTAACAAATAACACACTCATTAATAAGGGTTTTTTTTTGTAACAAGGTTGATGAAATCATAGGTTTTACAGAAAAAAAAAATATTATTGTGCATCAAAAAATATATAGCAACACGAATAACATTAAAGTGACTAAAATTACTAGTCTATTTCTTACAAGGAACTACTTAAAATATTCTGAAGTTGTATTATTTATGCCAATTTGGGGTGTTTCATGCTTATCAGGTCGGCACATTCCATCCAGAATTTGCTTTACAACAAAGAACGAACCCCAAGCAAATAATAGTCATAGATATTCGGATTTCATTCGGTTTGCCGACCAGTATATCGCGGTAGTGGTTTTACTTTCGCTATATGCTCAGACCGGCTCGGCACAATTCGAGCTATGTCGAACGACTTTTTCCCGATATCTACCTTCACACATTAGATTTTGCCGCCCGGCTGTCATATCGACCCAAACATGTGTTTACCTCTTAAGTATAATGGCCGCGTTCATCGAGCGCATCAAATCTGGAGTCGTAAACAAAAAAAAAATTTATTACGGATAACAACATTTGCGGTTCTCAAAAATCCAATTATGTGCCATCAAAAAGGAGAAGCAAGCAGAATACCGAAGAGCACTTTTGTAAAGAAAATAATTTCAAAAATAAACAAAACCTTCTCGTAAATTGATGTAAAGAAAGGAAAAAATAATACATTTCATCTTGCAAATGACACACGCAGTGTAAGTGCATCTTCTTTCCTCATCACTTTTTTTTGTTTCTTTAATAGCACTCCAAGTCATCTCTAAGATTACAAGGAATATTAAAAGGAACATCTTTTGTAAATGAAGTAAAAAATACATGTCTTTGCCAGGCAACGTCGGCAGCATGTTTTCTTCTTCGATACTTCTACAATAGTCGTCATCTCGGTAGTCACTCCCTTTGTAGTCATACCATTTTTTCTAGGCAACTAACTCAAAAATGTTTAGATATGTAGTTTTTTCTAATAACTATTGGGTAAACAAACTCAAACAACAATGTTTCGAAACATTGTTGTTTGAGTTTGTTTACCAACACACAAGCAAAAAGTTGATTTCAAAGTACTCGCTTTGAAAACTCTTTTTCGTAAATCTTAATAGCACACGCGTAGAATCACTAGACCAACGAGGCAGTCAATCATCATCTGCATTAGTTCTAGCAAGCACCACAATGGAAATAGAAGACAAACATACATACATAAACTAAGGCTTTTTTCCCACTGGTTGGGTAGGCAGAAACTACACAACGCAACCTAAAAGACAAACACTCCACAAATTCACGCGAATTTCCTCGTCCATGTTATCTCACTGAACACCAACAGTTTTGAAGACTTCTCAGTATATTCCACTCCACACGATTTCCCAGTATTGGCTTACATAATGAGCAGTCTCAATCGACCGCATAGGAGCATAGTGAAGTGCTAACACTTATCTAGAGCCGATAGCCTGTTAATGAGCCATTACGTCGCCGTCGAACGGCTATCGAGGAATTCTATATAAATTGTCTGCTAAGGTGGCTTGCGCCCAGGTCACGATCCTGTCTGCCATGATAATGCTACAATGTGGATACATACTATTTACAAAGTTATTTGAGTACTGAGGGAAAAATAGTCATATTTGATACCTCGCATGCCTTGCAGTACCCTTTTGGATCTGTCAAAGGCTTTCGACTGGAATAATCATGATGTGATTGTAAGGAAAGACGAGTGTTTTGGAACAGCTTATTTCTTGTTAAAATGATAGTGCCAGGGTTGACTTAATGCCAACTTAATTAAATGAACTGACTGCAACATATGGTTACTTCACAGCAAATCACAACCGAATCAAAATACTTAAGGATTCAAAAGGTCATTCTCAAGATGCGCCTGTAATTGGAACACTACCATATAGAAGTACAATTATTCGTGTCACTGCATTGAGCTGATGACGGTACATTTGCAGGTAATTAATCAGCCATTCTCGTCGCACCACGCTCCGGTATGCATGATGTTTAAGCAAATTAAAAATACGTTAAGTGCCTACGTACATATAGACAGACAGACGGACAAAACGTATGTGATCGCATCGGCATTCATGTAAATAAAAACTGTCGAATCGCAACTTATCAAGTGCCTGATTCATGCCGAAACGTGAGCATGGAATATTCAATAGGGTATCGTATAATTATGGTACATTACAAACGCTATTTACCTGTACAGGTTTCTGATAGATATTTGTATGCGTCCTTAGTTGAAAGTCACCTTTGTTATTTATTATAGTTTCAGTTTGACCACTAGCTGACCTGATGTTAGGCGTTGATGCGGTCGAATAAGGAGCACGCTCGTCTATTTTAAAGATCACAACCTGAGTAAGCAAGTGTCAGGTGATATAGATTCGCAAAATCTCATTAGAGTTATCCTCATAAGATATTGATAGTCTATCCTCGAATCAATAATAACCTATTATAACTCATGAGCAACCAGGCCAAGGCCTAAGCTTTTGAGCCTCAGGTGACTATAAATAATAAGGTGAAATGATTTACTGACACTGTAAGTACTACGTAATTTTTATAAGTTCTGGAAAATGTTATTACATGATACACAAACAATATATTTTTTCCTTTAGTGAGTTTCGTTCATCAAAAAATTTAAACAACAAAAACCTGTATCAATAAGCATTAGGAAATATTTATGTAAAAAACGGTGTTCATTAAAATTACATAGCAAAACGTTTTGTATTGAGATGCGTTGCATTGCATCAAACCATTGTTTTATTTAATTAATAGCAGCTAATAACATCACGCTATTAGGTATATAATTCAAATCACAAACGGCTTTGCATACAAAGTGGTATGGCAGCTACTTATCTTTTTATGTATAATTCCATGTTAAAATTAATATTACTAGCGTGATGGAACTTAGTTTTAATAAGCAATAATTAACAGGCGCAGCTCTTTTAAAATAATAAAGTTGTCTGTCGGTAACATTATCTGCGCACAAAGAGATTTAAAAGACATATAGAGCGGACTTTGGAAATATTGCCATACAAAAATTTTGATCCCGAACATTTTCGATTTTGACACACGAATGATGCTACCGGACCAGCGTACGTATGACGCATGCTAGGTGATTACTTTGCAAGAGTTTTAATTAGTAAAGTTCATCTAATACGCATTATAGAAACACTATTTCAAGATGAATTTGATTTTGTAAGAGATGATACGAATGTTAAGGGAGTGCATGACAATGTGAGGGCTGGCAACTTCAGAAGAGTATGGAAGACCGCGCCGACTCCAAGTTACATGCGACAACGTCATAACCAACCAATAATGTTCCCATTACTGAGAAAGAGAGTGGAGTGGAGAGTAGTCCACCACGAAGGTCCAGTTAGTATTGGTGGAGTGTCACATGACTCCAAATTTTCGGCTCCACGGCACGGCTGGTTTCCTCCAGCAGTTGCACTCCTCTAAACATGATATCCAGGGCAGGTAGGACTGTAGGAGTAACAATACAGGGTGGAAGGGACACCGTCGCTAAAACGGTTACCACGTATTCAGTACATCCTTCTGAACCCCCCACATACAAAATATTCATAGGTTATTAAAATCAAAAAACATCTGTTTTCTATAAAACTGCAATGCCTACACGGTCAAAATGTATGGAAACAGCTGATTTTCGTGCCGTGCGCATCAGTGTCCCTTCCACCTTGTATAGTTCCCGGCCAATTACGCCTACAAATCGTAGTTCTTATAGCAATCTACAGCCTACGACATCCTACGCGCGTTTATGTCGTTTATTCTCAAAAACGGCTGTCACAAAATATAGTCGTTTTAAGGATCTGTCTGTAGCATTATTATAACGGCTTGTATTGTTGTTTGGCATTATGTCGGCTTTTGCAGTAATTAACTTTCAAAGTGTCACTGGGCTCAAGCCTGAAAGTGACAAACAGAAAGTTTTTGAACAGCCTGTATATCTGGAGTCGGTTCGTGTGACGTTTCAATGCGATAAGATATTATCTGATTGCAGGTTCAACGATGTTACTGGTGATAAATATGTCTGCAAAAACGCCAGGTTAAACTTAAAACCCATCAGAATCTTATTAAAGAAGTCTAAATCCTGTCAGTGCAAACAAAATTCTCGGATGCCTCTAAGATGTAGAGAGCAAAACAGAGTTTTCCGAATCGAAGTAATTTCATATGATAGCACATTAAAAAGAAACTTGAAATACTGTAATTCAGCTAATGAATATGAGAAGGAAAATAAAGGTGCAATCAATTTGAATTCTCACGGTCCTCTTAAGTACCGTAACAATACCTAAGTACGTCAGAAGTATTTCACTACTAACGACTGTTTGATAAATAAAATTAGCTGAACTTAATAACAGTACACTTAAACATGACAGTGACAATACATGAGGACAAAAAATAATGGAGCTTATAAGTGGGAAGTTTTTCCCGCGGTTTCGCTTGTATTTGACTGGTTTGTTGCTAAATACATGTTTGCTTTGATATACAGAAGAGGCAACTGAATACCTTGCTTCTCTAGATTTTCTTGAATTATGGAGATTTATAACCAGGATGAAGTGTAGTACGTTGAGCTTATTTCCAGACAGAATAACCATTTAACAAAAAACCGTACATTTGTAAAAAGTCGGGACATTTATTTAACTTTATATACTTTACTCGAAACGTCCGGACAATTGACAAGGCTGGAGAATGTCCGGATAAAGGGGGGCAAAACGGACAGATGATAGTCCTATTTCTACACAGTCATAAAAGTATTTTATGCTGCTCTCAAAATCCATCTCGATAAACATTTGCATATCAAACGCAAATGAAGTAACTAACGATACGCTATTACATTGCCGTTGCGCAATGTTCAATTAAAACTATACATCGTAACAGCACGCAATGTTACCGTTACATCAAAAACATGTCGACTAGATAAGAAGACAAGACATGAATAACAGCTCTATAAGAATATGCATAATGGTGTATTCACACGGGTCGATTTTCGAAAATGTAAATAGCAAATATGTACAGCAGTTAAGCTGTATTTAACTAAAATCACAAACGTCAATTTTGGGATAGTTACGACAGGCCGCAAAGAATCGCTTATGATTGAAAGATGCTGTCTTACAAACCATTTTAGAAGAAAATGGCCTGATAGTCACTTGCGATTTCAATCAACTTTTGTAAATGGGGTAGTTATGCGATTTACTAAGCGACTAACCGTACGTCTAAAATCGACCCGTGTATATCCCTTCACAGAGAAACAAGTTGCGTCTGCCTGTGAAGTGTGTCTCACCTCTATTGTTGTGAGGATTCGGCAATTAATTTCGTATTAAATACTCTGTGTATGCGGATGAAGTGCTAATACGCAATTAGTCGTGGTTTGTTGTGGTAATATCGCTAATGGACTCTTTGTGGTCCGTAAATATGAAATAACCACGAGTTACACCGCATTTTAAACAAAAAAAATGTTCAGCGTAAAACGGCACGTGTAATTATCGTCAGTTCTCATTATACGCTAATTAAAAAGGTGTCAAGTGGAAGAGAAAACGCTTTCTTAAGACGACAATACCCGTGAAAGCTGCAGTAAGATCGCTTTCAACTTATTTTAAACAAATATATTATTTTGCCGCGACTCCGCGAGGAAAATGTCCAATATCGCAAGTAAACCGTTAACAACGGTTGCATTACTTTCTTTGGCAAGGAGTCTCTTTGCATTCACAACCACACCACAAAGGCGGAGGAATAAGAAAGTTGTAAATGCAGACTTGAAAGAAGATTTCACCTAAAAGTCACAAATGACAATAAACCAATCACAATGGACGTATAATTTACATTACATGGAATCGCAATGAAGAAGTTAAACTCCCACTATTGAATCCAAAGTGAACAATTATTAGCCTTAGTGATTAGTAACACTGAAGGCATTAGAGGTTGGAATCGAATGAACTTGATCTAAAAAAAGGCATAATAGTATGCTATAGACAAACATTGGAATAGTAATTAGGTAGGTACCTGACAAAAAGTGCACGCGCAAAAAATTATAGTCAAGTGGTAGTTGGAGTTATGACTATAAACTGACTGACACCGTAGATTTACATATAAACTGATTTAGTTATGAACGATGCACATGAAATTTATCATCATGTTCAATTTAGGCCCTTTGAACTGTGCCTAAATACTCGGTGCTTATTCTTCTACTTTGCCTGACCTCTTACACTGCAAAATGTGTTCTTTCATTCACCACTTTCAACAGACTATTTTATTGTTTGCTTCATCTTCTATTACATTTTTCGCTCCATTCATCAAAATATTTTTCCTTACTCACTTCGTTATTTACTTTTCCTTTCTCATACATTATATTTCTTAAAGAACACATCAAATTCGCCATTTTATCTGAGGTGTAATCTGCTAAGAAACACCTTTTTTCTTAAGAAAAAAGCTCTCTCGACAATGACTTCACTCTGCGAAAGTATTACCAAGAACATGGTTAAAAGAATTCAAAAAATGAATGACAAAGTCTTTTTGTACACAACCATCATAACTAACTACAATGTAAACCACTTGTTACAATAGATTCCGGATAAACAATCCTTTAATTAAGTTAATAGTCTTAACGGCTATTGTATTCTTAAGTTATACAATTTTCTGTAACGAACATCGAAAGCAAAGTTATCAATTGCTAATGAAAACATATCGTGAGACAATCACTTATATGTACTACGTAGATTTTGTAAAATTGCGTCAATCAAATACCTGGAACGTGATGGGTTGATAGCCAGGACCTATGCCAACACACGTAACTTGTGTACTACACAATTGAATAAAGAAAAAACAAGTTTTTCTTATCGACCGTTTACTAATGTAAATAAGGGCCTATCGTGCGAATATTTTCTGCCATCTAGATGTTTCTACGCCGACCACGCCATTGTACGCAGCATTTAGACCCAATCATGTTGAATTGTTGATTGTCGACTGCAATGGGCATGTTACGTACATAAACGCCATCTGCGATTATCATTTGCCTGACGAACAAAAAGTCAATTTGCATTTTTTATACAGACGACTAGAGGTTTTAAATAATGACAACTGCAGCTATAGGTGTACCTGTAATGGATTTCTCAGCTAAGAATTTACAATGCAATCGTGATGGATTGTAAATTCATGAATTTGTAATTATTTAATGTCAAATTATCATGATTTTTACACAACAAACCGAATGTTTTATTTGTGATATCTCTGGAATCAAATATCTATTTATCTATGTTGGTTTTCCCTTCATACATACAAAAAATTATAAAAACCGTTTCTCGAAGGAGCACATTCACCAGGTTAACGAAATCTTCCACATGCAATATCTAATAGAGATTTTCTGAACACCATCGAAATATCATTCTCCTACCCCTTTCCAAATTCATTTGGGATCCGCGTAGCATGCCTTCTTTCATACTTCTCTATTAGGGTAGAACCTCATCTGGCAACACGGAATCGCACTTTTCCATGCTCATCCTTTTCTGTCGCTCAGAACCGTCATTTCCTAGAGCGGGAATGCTATCGCACGCGGCAGCATGGACGATGCGATCGGCAGCACGCTGCCAGGTGTAGTTCAACCATTAGTCGTCATCTCACTAGTCACCCCCTTTGTAGCCAAATCATAGTCTATCCATCACATGCTACGTTAATTATGTTACGCAACTGTTAACAATTATACCAGCATAAGATTACAGACTGGTTTTCTTAAAGCTCATTACAACATATGACTCGGTATTTACGATCTAGTTCATTCGATGATTATAGGAAGTGATGATAGCAATTAATACGGATTGTATTGAAAAACTTTTTAATTGTAACCTGTAATTATGATTAATTCGCTCTTTCCTTGTTACATCATTCTCGTGTTCGTCGTGTTGGTTTTCATCACTTTCGGATCATTTTTTTCTAGATGTGTCTAAAATGAACTAAATAAAGCACTGTTTTTCGCATTTCTCATGCCATTTTTTGGGTGTAAGAACCCCGAAGATTCGAGGCTTACAGCTACTTTTTACTCCTCATCAATGATATTATAAATGCGGTACTATAGTGTGATTAATAACCGTTTTTTATTCAGTTTTGAAAACACGTGTTTGATATTTAGTTAAGGCAAGATTTTATCAATTTAGATATAAATTCATATACGGGGTTAGCTATCAAGATCAAATTAATTTTTCAACGTATTTTTCTGATATTCAAGCCTTTTGTTACTAGTCGTAGATAAATACGTTTCCCTGATATTGGAATGCCGTCTCATAATTCATACTACAATGTCCAAAATTACTTATTACCAAATAGGGAAAGATGTAGCAATTAATTCGACTAAAATTCATTCGGTTTCAAAATAAATGACTTACATGGCAAGCTTCATTATTCTGTCTAGATTAATTTGCGTTTTCTATATTAAGACGTAGATTCGTCACAAATTAGGATTGTCAGAAGTTCTTTGTATTTGAGAGCTGTGTTCTATTCTCTGATACAAAAGTAATTGTAAACTAGCTTTTGATGGCTTCGCCAGTGCTGAGGTCAGAAATGATCAACTACACAAAGTATCCTATGGAGCGTCTACCTGTACGTCCGATTTCATCGTAACCCGTTCAGCCGTTAAGCTGTGAAGGCGTAATAAACAAACAAAAAAATACATAAATAAGCAAATAAACTCTCTTTCACATTATTATAGTACATTTTAGTAAATAAATCTCAGGGACTAGGGAACGTTATAATTCCGCGAACTTGTAATACAAATTTTAAATCTGATGACGAACTTGGCTTACCTATTTCACAATAATTATTCCAAGACAGCATCTTGTTTGGATCAAAACCGCAAAAGATCCCCCGATACCTACCATAAAAGGTGTTATTTTTCCGTGCAGATTACGGAAATAAGAAATAACATAAATGGTAGTAATTTTCCTAGCTTAGAATCAGGATGTAACAATGTGCAATGGTAAGACGCGGATATGCAGAAGCTGCGTAGAACAGGAAGACCGGCGGATTATTTCTTGGAATACACAGATACACACGTAACTGTACAGCAAACCAACATGGTGTTTTGCAGTGCCCTGACAGGGTTCATGTACAAAAACCGACCGTAATAAGTATTGTAAAATGTGTGATGTGCATGAGAGCAAATAAATAAATAATACTTGGTAGGTATTAAGCAACAGCATCTATAAACTTGGGACACACTTAGAAGAACTATCATTGGCAAGGACTACATTTCTCATTACAAAATATTGGGAAACTTTTTTTACTCTGAGAGAAGCTTTAATTAAATATGTGATACATAAAAATCATATTGAAATCTCGATATTTTCTCAAGTTCAAAAAACCGTGCGAAGCAAGGGCTGTTAGCTATTAAATAAAGTATAAGTAGTTTCTGAGACCTGTTTACTTTGTGTTGTAAGCCGTAAGTACATACTTATGTTTTTGCCAGGGGAAAATAAATAAATATTTCAAAATAAGAGCAATACGATAAAAAAACAATACCATAATATAGTGTCAAAAGTAGAGTGTTGTTAATATTCACAACCACAAAGACACGTGTTACTGTGGTTTTCCTCAATATTGAATGAGCATGAAAGAATTCTGTGACCTATATTTTTGTGAAAATATCATTATTTTAGTGGTTTTATTCATAACACGTAGTATTCGAATGAAAGAATTGGCAAAATACTCTTTGATTTACACTTTGTTTTGACAAAAGTGATTTTGTAAAACTGTGATTTGTGGACTGTTTAAAAAAATGAATTATACCGAATGACAAAGAAGTGGTTGAAGATTGGTGAAGCCTGCTACAGAAACATAAAATCGAGCGGTCTTTCTTGGTACTGTCATGTGATGAGGAGAGATGAAACGCATGACCAAAAAGAAGATGGGTGGATTGTGTGAGGAATTGTAGGAAAGAAGAAAAAGTTAATGATAACGTAACGGCTGACAGGGGAGAATGGAAGCAAAACAAAATTATTTCGCGGACCCCAGCTACCCCAAATAGGTAACCCGGGACAAGGGCAGGCCGATGATGACAAAGGAGAGATAGTTTAGGACTAGGAGTTCTATGTATTTCAATGATACGATGAGCGATTTATTGCGTCTGTTATTCAGATTAGTGACCGTCAAATTTCCGCTAATTTTCTAGGTGTGAAGATATTTATAGGTGGGTAATGCGATGCATCCAACGCGACCTTGCAAGGTCGCCAGCGCGTGTGCAGCGGACCGATGCATTCGTTACGAATTGGACTACTTCAACTAAGCTAAGATGGTACGCTTCGGTGCGTTTGAAGACGCTGTTTAGTGTACAGTATAATAAAACTAACAAAAATGATTCTGCATTGTCTAAATTGCCAATCTCAAGTTTGCTTATACCCACAGTACCAGTTTTTATGTATGTGGCTTGTTTACCTGAACATAATAGGTAATTCTCACTCTTATCATCTTCCTTTTTCTGTAACTGGCACCACTTTCAAACTTCCTCTACGTTTTTCTTAAATCCTTACTTTATCCATTCTTATCACTCCACACATCCATTTCAACATTCTCATCTCCGCTACATGCAATCGTTTTTCATACATCTTCTTCACAGCCCAGCATTCTGATCCATAAATTACGACAGGTCTAATCACGGACTTGTATATTTTCCCCTTAAACTTGAGGGGCATCTGTGGGTCGCAAGTTGTGCCAGTGACCTGTCGACATTTCATCCATCCTGAGGTTGATCCGGTGCGTTATTGTCCGAGTCCCTTCGCATCTCCTTTGACAAGCGGCCCGAGGTACCGGAAGTCGGAGCAGTTCAGTGTGGGCGTTCCGGCAAGAGTTATAGGCACAGGACTGGAGAGACCGCCGAGATCGCAAAACAAGTATTCCGTTTTGGTTATAATTCTCACTCAATGTCGGTAAATCCTTTATGGTCATTCGATTTTTTAATAATTATAAAATTATTATTTGAGACAAGATTCATTTATAGCTTAGAAAGTAATATGTCATTGGCAATAAACTCAGTGACAGTAGAATCAAGAACCACCATAGCCTTACTAATAATGTTATTTATTTTTTATTATTGTTATGAGGTACAGTTTTGTACATTTGAAAGATCGTAAGTTTTGATGTAATGGGTAATCTTTGGAGCTACTGATCCGATTCCAAAAATGATTTCACTAATGCTGCATTATATCCGAGTGTCAATGGCTACCTTCAAACGTTCCCGTGGGATAATACACGAGCGAAACGCGGGCAAAACATAGAAAACTATGTTGATACTTTTTTATTCTACCGTCATTAAATTTCTTGTCACAGACATAATTCTTTAGTACATACTACGACTATGGCATCGATAGTACGACTATTCCAACTATGTGTAGACCTTCATATTTGCAAACAAATGGGCCCCGCACACGACAAAGTCGTGAACATACATTCGCCAGAGAAACATATTTATCATAGAGAACAAAGCCGAAATCGTGTTTCGGTGTGCGAGGCGGTATGCCCCGCCTTATTTCAATATATGTGCAAAATAATCGAAGTTTCCTAACAACAAAGGGCAAGTAAATTATAAATAAACTTCGGTTCATGGGCTTTCAATGTTGCACGAATTTGAATGAAACAAACATATCATATGACTGCCCAGCATGTACTTAGTTTTCACCATAACCTGTCGTGCAGATAACTGAATGCAGAAATAACAGACAAGCAGTGGCACAAATATATTTAGTATGGCAACCAGGAGCGACGATTTTGCAATTTAACTTATTGCATCTGAATGAGTGTAGCCGAGAAAACAGCTATTTGAAAAGCCTGGAAGCGTGTGTTTGGAGAATACGAATTCTGACTACGTGCACAGCTACACACCTAGACTGGTCAGGGCCCTGTTCACACAATAAGACTGGCGATGAGTTTACAAGATTAGGTATTACCAATATTCACCTGCCTGTCTAGACTCGACAGGAAAGGCCAGGTTACACATTCCTAGGCTCATCCACTTGAAGTTAGGACTCACTACGAAACGAATCAGCAACCAATTGATCAATAGAATAGGTAGCATGCAGTCAACACACCATAAAAGAATCGCAAATATGCACGCCGGTGGCGCAGGCGCACACTAGACAAAGGCCACGCTTTCATAACCTTGTACACTGCTACTTACCCACCTACCACAACCCGGCTATGATTCATGATTGTCTCGGGCAACTTGCTAATGAGACACTATGATTATCTACTTTAAAACTAGAGTAAAGTATTATATTGATATTTTTATATAATTTAATATTTTGTTCTCCAAAAGTGGGCTTAATATAAAAAAGCTCATAGTAACTGAAAAGTACAGACTGAAAATGGTACAGCTAAAGCGGTTGTATTCAGCATTAAGAGTTAGTCATAAATTCACCTTCGCTAATAATTGTTTAAAGAAATTTCCAGGAAAATCGACACGTGTTTCGTAACAATACCAACAAAAATGTGGCGATACTTAGAAATAAGTACAGCAGGTAGAGCTGTGTCAATTTAATTACAAATTCATATAAAATACATGTTACAGGCATAATAACAATTAACAATGTATTTAAATTATTCAATGAAGATTTCGGAATGAATGTATATTTTAAACTATAATTAGCTAACAGTTTATTGATAGATGTTAACTGGAATATATGTGAATAATACTAGCTGAACACAGCAACAGTAATATTTATCTTAACAAACAATTTTCAAAAGCAATTGGAAGCAATGAATTGTTGGGATGTAGGCGACAGTAACCAATATGTTGTGGGATAGCTCATTTACATTGAAATTAAAATAAAATTTAATAATAAAATCATGTCCTTCAATAAATGTTTGATTCATGATTAATGCTCGTTGATAGTGAAATATTCCTCGAACATAACAATTAATAAATCAACCTCAAAGGAAATTAATAACGCTATCGATGTAACATGTGACGTTAATACCAAACTACTGAATTAATGGACCCATGCAAGTAATCCATCAAATTCACAGCGAATAACAACTAAAAATAAATAGCCTTTCGAACCTTGAGCTTAGTTAAATTGAGTAATCCAATACGAATGGCATCGATCAGATTATCTTAAAAGGTCCATTTATAGTCAACGCACATGCTGTACGAAATAATTACGCGAATGAACGAAATACCGTAACATTGCGACCCGCGCATGTCACGATTTTTAAAATCGCCTTTGTTTTTTGGGTCAACGACAAGCGAGGCTTCAAAGCGGAGAAATATTGCATCGTCACGTATGCATTTGTGGCCTATTTCACATGGCTTTTTTACATCATTCCGTTCCATCCTTATAAGGTTCGTAGTGACCTTAGCTGGAAGTAGCAAGTTGATATATAGACCGCTACCTGTACTGTCATAGTTATTCACAATCTCCATTTGGTAATAACATTCTTTGCATTCATACGTCAAACTACATATCGGGTTTTACCGATTCGTTCAACATTGATTTAACTTCTCCGATTCAAGATTCTCGGTGCGATTTTTAAAGTCATTGTTTTCATTTTTGCCATCACTTCATTTATTACTTTTGTGTTTGTGGAGACGTCATTGGTGCATATTGTGTATTTGTACAATGTTCAAAATATTCTTGGGAACTTTATTAAACTGTCCATACAGACGACAAAGGCATTCATAACCGCAAGACTACGTAAGTGAGTCCTATCAATGGCATTAATCAAAAGCACATAACGCCTACGATGTTACTTCGTCAGAGTATCGTTTAACTTCTTAAACTTGCGTAGGGTTTCCACCTCTTACCTCTCATTGTTGAACGTTGTTATCTTCATCGTCTTGTTAAGATGTAATGGATTATGCAGTCGATCCTCTCGCATAGATATCTATTATCCACAAGTTACGGGTAAAACATTGGCAAATCAAGACAGGTGATGCAATATTTGCCATGCTTTAGCTTCTCAATGTTTTAACCATAAACTTACAGGGTGAATTTTCCAAGTGAGCGTGGATGACCAAATCTGAAACTATGAGGAATAGCGAAAAATGCTCAAAGGAATCTCGAGCCTGATTTTGATCAAAACTAAAACTGCATCATTAGATTTAAAAAAAAAAAACAATATTCCTAGCCAGGAATCGAAACCATTAATTTTGGAGAAAAAAACACACTGTTTTATTACACCATCCGATAGTGTCGCTAATAAGGATTAAATTCTGGAAAGTAATGACATAATACGGCTATGACTATGACTATGTCCCATTCATGGCTAGAAATATTGATTTATCAAAAATCTAATAATGCAGTCTTAGTTTTCATCAAAATCGGTCTCGAGACTCCTTTGAGTATTTTTCGCTATTCCTCATAGTTTCGGATTTGGTCATCCACACCCACTTGAAAAATTCATCCTGTATAGTAGACCTTGATCGTGAACTCAATTGTTTATCCGACACTTTGATGTTCACTATACAAATCATACATTTGATTGTTACATCTTTCAATTCATTATAGTTCATGATATTGTTTCATCTTAACGAGAATTCATCCCTATCTTCACCTCCATGATTCAATGAGTCCATCACGTGTGGTCCAGCCGATTTGTCTGTATGTCACTGCGGACAGCTGCCACTTTTCATGTCTTACAGTAAATTGCGCCAGCGGTAAATACTTACAAGAACATTTACTTTTCCCGGCAACGGATTGCAGATTAATGTTGGAGCTTATAAAGTACATAAATAATGAGAGGCTTTTTCATGAAGTATTCTCCTTGAAGTAACAAATAACACAAACACACACACAGAGAGAATTATAGAATCTTTAAATGAAATCATTATCTAGATAAACCTACAAATAGTACCACCGCGGCGCAGTAATAGAAATGTGCCAACTTTAAATGGGCATGGACAGCGAGTAGCCAGAAACTAGAACACTCGGAAACGAACACGTTTGGCAAATACAAGTAAACTGTATAAACAAGTCAACATATAAGTATATGCCCAATTTGTTTACAGTACAGCATGCGACCTACTTGCAACGCAACATATGACAAGAAAGACATTCTGGAAAGAAAGAACTTAATACCAGTAGTAAAAGAACCTCAAGTTTTACATAATAAGACAAACCCTATAAAGTCTGCTACAATTGTGTGAAATCAAATCTGTCTAATATCACCAGAAGAATGAAGAATGTGAAGTCACATTAGTAATAAGTATTATTTTGGTAAACATAGACTTGGTTGCACGACATCCTGTTTACGAGCACGCTGATTCGCTCTCCAAATAAAAGAAGAAGTCAAATGTTATATAACGAGTGTAATAACACGACATAATAAAAAACAGAGATCAAGAACATTAGCCGGTCACTGAGCGGTCAGATGATGCTATCTATTTCAAAATCATAGTACACGAGCCATGTTTAGAGAAGGCTGACCGGCGCGGGCGCATCCGTCGAAACGGTCAAGTTCACGGAGAACGCGCACGACCAACTGGAACTCTTGCGCATCGCACTCGACCGCATCATCATTTTAAACGTATTTGAAGAAATTATTTCTTTGAAACTGTTGTTACTAAGATCGAAGTTATGTCGTTGGAGATGAAAGTGGATGCTAATAAGCAAGAGGAAATGTCGCAGGAAATAAGACAGGAAAATATCACATTTCAAAAGATTGCCAAGACATGCGTCAGATATTACCGTTTCATTTGACTACCAACAATTAAGTTTGCAAAAACTTAAATGCTACACTTGCTAATTTGTAACTAATCATGTGACTTCCTGGTTTGATCTGTGACTTTGTTTTTTTTTTTGCTTTCATTTAATAATTCTTGTTCATCAATTACAAACGCGTTGATAGTCTAGAAAGAATCATTAAACTTTGGATTTATGCTTCCGTTAAAGAAACTCGAGGTCACAAGACTAAAAAGATTAAAACGAAGCTCTAACACCTCGCACTTTTTGCTAGCAGCAATTAATTAAAAAATAGTTGATACTACCAATTATAAAATAAAAGCAATCGATATAGAAATCAAAGAGACCCCGGCAGGTCAGTCATGAAGGCGTTCCGAAGCATCAAAAGAAACAATATTTACGGCCACTTTGTGAAGGCTATAATTTCGTCTTCATGTTCGTGTATTAGAAACTTTTGAAGGTCGGCTGATTGCAGGGTCAAGTTCGAGAGGCCGGGGCATCCGTACCACATTCGCGGCACGCTTCGCTGGCCCCAGCATCCATTGACCCGGTGGCGTGGCCGACATATCTAGGCCTGAAGGCGATTTGAAGATTCAGATATTTGAAGTAACATTCTAAGTTGGTTTTTAGAAGGTTACAGAGTATTGACGTACTTTCTATGACATATTATGTTCTGTATTATCGATTCTTATAATAAGTTGTTGACTGCATCAAAATCTAAACAGATTCTTGGCATTTATCAAGATCTGGGTGAAACTATTTTAACTACAATATGGGTACCTTTCCTAATAAATTAGAAAGTTTATTTGCTTGCAATCCAACATTTCAACTGTAAGAAACCTATCATACAAACTACTTATATGAAAACACGGTCAAAATCAAAAATGTTTTAAATGAAGCAATTCTTCTATCTCTATTACTATCTTGAGCAATACAAATAATGATTAATCACTGAGTACATTTCAATCATCAATAACCTCGTCAATTTCTTTAAATTTTCTTTTGTATCAGATTAATGTAATTTCATCCTACATACCTCTGTTTAATCGAAGGTTTTGTTCCGTCTATGAATGGATGGGTCAAGGTTTTAAATCTATACTTATATAATAAAGAGGTGAGGTATGTTTGTCAGTTTGGATGTAGGGGGTAATCTTCGGAACTACTGATCCGATTCCTAAAATTCTTTCACTAACGGAAAGCTACATTATCCCCAAATGTCATAGGATATATTTGAAACGTTCCCGTGGGATAATTTTCGACCAAAACGAGAGCGAAGTCGCGGACAAAAGCTAGTATCTAATAAATTACACTTCCATAGCTTGAGGATATAAATTTCCTCAAAGGAATTAACTATTCATAAGTAACAAGTACTTAGATAATACATAGTATGTAATTGATTTTTAAATAGGGCTTATCCTTATGGATTATATAATGGTGACGTAAAGCTTCTATGGTCAGGTATGACCATCGTGATAAATAGAAGTGTGATAAGCAAACGTGGTGATGTTAGAATCAAGATGACCGCTTTTATGGTGTCCTATAAACGTGTGTATGGTCACGGTCTGATTCTTATTTCCTTGCTAATTTAGTGGGCAGTTACACATAGCATAGTGGACATAATGGGTTGGAAACGGGTCATGCGTGGTTAAAAGTTGCTATTAGATGACATATTTACTGCAGTGGCACAATACCGTAGGAAAATAACGTAAAAGTCGGGTCTTTAAAAAAAAATAAGTTAAAGGTTTTGAAATTGGTCCCCTTTTCAGGGAGTTTTATTTTTCTGTATGGATATTACTAACACAGTTTATAAGTGTTACTAACAACATATGAATCAAGTGTTCAAATTAAATATTAGGGGTTAAAAGTATAAAATTGCTGATTCGTATGGACGATTTCGTAAAAAAGTGATGAAATGTTCGGAAACTTCTGAACCGATTTATGTATGATTGCAAACTATAGAGTAAAAAAAAAACTCTGAAATGTACGTATTTTAAAAATTAATCAAATAAAAATGGAATTAGGAAAAAATATAACTAACAAAGTTACAAACAGGACAAAATGCGAGAAAAAACGGCAATTTCATAGTTAAGGACCTATTATACAAGGTGATTGGAAGATGGGTGCAAAGCTTTAAGGCGAAGATAGTACAGACAGTTTAGAACAATTTAAGCCATGGTTGTCTTAGACGAAGTCTTACCATTTTTTTTTAACCTAATTTTTAAGATTTTTTTCGAAAATTGCCAAAATTTTAACTAAACTGGTTATTTATAGCTAAATTGAATGATAAATGAATTCATTTTTATTTTATTTAATTAAAGTAATGTGTAAGCAATCTAGCAAAACATGTTTTAGGCCTCTGTGTCGTTAGACATTTTTTTTACAGACATTTAAAGTTCATATAAATTTAAAAAAATCATAAATCATTTTTGAAAACCTTATTTAAAAAAAAAACAAAGGGTGCTTTTCTTGTTCAAATATTTTTGAAAACATGCGTGATAATTGCTCTTTCCTTTGAGGTATCATTTACGAGGATATTTTACAAATTATTGAAATTAGGATCTACAAACCAATTTGAGGGAGAAATTTTAAATTTTAGGCAGACTAATTAAAACAAAATTTTTGCTTAAAAAACTTACGCTAAGCTTACTTTATGTGTTCGAATTCGAAATGCCAATTGAGGGGATTATCTAAACAATGGCAGCAATGCGCGGTGCGACGGCATTTCCAGGTATAACGCCCAGTGAATAGAAAATAGCGATAAATACGTTGGTTTTTACAGCAAAATGGTATTAGTTACTAAGGCAACAAAATCGTGTTTTTATTTAGTTAGGGTTAGTCAGTCTGTGTTGAAGCGGTCACATCTTTTACTTATTACAATTAGTTGAATTAGTCAAACTACAGCTGCCCATGTGAGAGGACGTTGTCGTGTTAATTCGCAATTTACCGTGTTCAGTTGTAGCCCTTTGCGTTCCTGCACGTGTTGTTTGCGTTAGTTTTGAACATTTTTGTTTCACCGTGTCCAGTCGTAGCAGCAAGCTCCTGCACGTGTTGATTTTTGAGGTGTGTTGAGTTGACATTTAGTGCGCTCCTACGCCGTTTTTCTTAATTGTTAAGTAGCTATGGCTACTTTTTCCAATCAGGAATATGCGGATATCGTATTCATGTATGGCAGAGCAGATGGCAATGGATCCTTGGCGCAACGGATGTATCAAGAACGCTTTCCGAATCGCAGGGTACCGAATGTGTGAGTGTTTTACAACACTTTTCGTCGACTTACCGAAGTTGGGTTTCACCGCGTGGAACCTGGAGTCACCCCAGGCAGACATGAAACTGACGTCGAAGAAAACATTTTGGCAGCATTTCAAGCAGATCCTACTACCAGTACCAGAGCCGTAGCTCAAAATCTAAACATTTCACAATGGAAGGTGTGGCATACAATGCACCAAAATGACAAATATCCGTTCCATGGTAGGAGTGTGCAAGGTCTGGAAGAGCAAGATCCCCAAAGAAGAATACAGTTCTGCCGTTTCCTCCTCAACAGAGACATCGAAGATGCGTGGTTCCTGAAATCAATCTTGTGGACGGATGAAAGCAAATTTTCTAGGGAGGGCATTACAAACTTTCATAACCTCCATGAATGGGCCGACAGAGACAATAATCCACATTTTAAGAAGCGAGTGTCGTTTCAGGGAAAATTCTCTGTCAATGTATGGGCTGGAGTAATTGGCAGGACATTGATTGGGCCCCACTTCTTACCGGATAATTTAAATGGTGAAAATTATTTGCACTTTCTACAATTCGATTTACCAGTTCTGATAGAGGAAACCGGTGTCCCGATATTCGAAAGAGACCGAACAGTCGTCTTTCAGCAAGACGGCTGTCCAGCGCATTGGACGTTAAATGTAAGGGAACACTTAATTAATTGCTTCCCTGACAGCTGGATCGGCAGAGATGGACCCATCCCTTGGCCCGCTCGCTCACCAGATCTGACCCCGCTGGACTTTTTCGTGTGGGGCCGGGCCAAGGAACTGGTGTATACGAATGTTGAAATAAACACGAGAGAAAAATTGATGGAAAGAATTAATTCAGCGTTTGAAACGATGAAACTGGAGATGATGTTGAAAATAACAACAACAGAAGTGAGAAGACGTAGCCGTGCTTGTATTAGGAATCATGGCAGACATTTTGAACAAGAACAATAAATAATTTAGATTCAAATGTTGTTTTAATTACGCCGCCTAAAATTTAAAATTTCTCCCCCAAATTGGTTTGTAGATCCTAATTTAAATAATTTGTAAAATATCCTCGTAAATGATACCTCAAAGGAAAGAGCAATTATCACGCATGTTTTCAAAAATATTTGAACAAAAAAAGCACACTTCGTTTTTTTTTAAATAAGGTTTTAAAAAATGATTTATGATTTTTTTAAATTTATATGAACTTTAAATGTCTGTAAAAAAAATGTCTAACGACACAGAGGCCTAAAACATGTTTTGCTAGATTGCTTACACATTACTTTAATTAAATAAAATAAAAATGAATTCATTTATCATTCAATTTAGCTATAAATAACCAGTTTAGTTAAAATTTTGGCAATTTTCGAAAAAAATCTTAAAAATTAGGTTAAAAAAAAATGGTAAGACTTCGTCTAAGACAACCATGGCTTAAATTGTTCTAAACTGTCTGTACTATCTTCTCCTTAAAGCTTTGCACCCATCTTCCAATCACCTTGTATAATAAGCTCTAAACTACAGCTGAACGAAGAATGATCTGACTTTTAAATTTCTCAATGACTATACAAAGTAAGGTAAAAATTTGTGCAAAATTGCAGTTTTTTTCTTGAACATGGCTCTTTCTAACATCAAGCTATACCTATTAGAGGCAAATTGTGTACAAAATAAAATTGTTAGCTGAGCACACCTACACTATTCGAAAATAATGCCATTCATATCAATATCGCTATTATGTATGCCTATAACATATTCCAAACAATACATTGACGGACAACATAACACCAAATGTCTTACCGTGACCATGACATATTTACCCATGTTTTCAACACCGTAACAAAAGGATCGAGGACCTATGCGATCTAGCGCGTGCTATTGTTCAAAACTAATCAATGTTCAGTGACAATGGCCTCATATGTCAAACTTGATATTAGATCATACGCACAAGAATAGATCTCGATAGTGATCTATCGAGATGGTGAATTAATTCGTTAATGTATTTTTAATTTAATCATAATATGTTTGATTAGGTTTGTTGGAGTGTAGTTTAAGGTGCTGTGTACTGTTTAGTTAAGTTCGTTATAATCGGCTTTTCTTTGAATTTCTCGCTATTTTTTTTCTTTTTGTTTCTTACCCAGTAGTATGTTCTTATGTGGATTACAAGATGCATTATATGATTTTAAACTGTCATCGTCACTAACATTATAATTATCACTAGAAACGGAATCCCAAAAAAAAACACCCCGTTTCTACTGTTAATTATATGAGGCTACAGTGAGTACAGGCTTAAATTTAATGGGACCTTAGAACGTTGTACTAAGTTCCTGACAAACTGTTTCATCGTCATCTCTTCCACCACCCAACACCAGTCCACAGCTGGACATAAGCCATTCGGCCCGATTCAGGATTCCTCTCATCCGCCTGCTACCAGCCACCCTGCCGATTCACCGTCTCCACACAAGAACACGACTACCCCAACGGGTATCGGATCAACGGCTAATATGGCCGGCTCATTGCCACTTTAGACTTGCTTACACATTCATGTAAGTTATCCCTGATCTATACAAAGTTAACCCTACATTTATTCCATGCTACATTTCCGTGCAAATAATTAAACTCTACCTTTAACACAATAGCGATTGACCTTTGCGGATTATTGTCTAGCAACTAACACTGCATGTTAATATGAGCTATTTTTGTACCGAACACAACTAAGTATGGAATCGTGCTGACACCACCTTTATTCCGCATTGATTAGGTACAATTTTTTTTACATAATCGTGAGATAACAAGTGCCTGACTGTTAAGAAGGAAGCAATGATCGATTAGTTAATAACGATTTGTCTATTGTATTTGCACTTTATTGATGAAAACGTAATGAAAAACGTTTTAAACAATAATTACACTAGACAGAACGTTTGGCGTCGTGGCTGAGCGATTGGCCGCTGCACTGCGTGTCGCAGGTTCGATTCCCGCACGGAACAAATATTTGTATGGCCTACAGGTAGTTGTTCCGGGTCTAGCTGTTTGTGTATGTGAGTTTAAATATTTGTAAACGCATCCACGATACACGAGAAATGTCTAGTGTGTAAACTGCATACTGCACTGTCTAAACTGCAAGGAGATACAACGATTATATTCGTGTTTAGGCTAGTTGATGTAAGTAGAATTATTTAGTACAATACCTTCCCAGCACCAAAGCTTTGTTCACTCGACAGGGAATCTCACCTCTTAAACTTTTTATAACAATAACTTGATTTAAAGAGTATTTTATACTTAAACATGGCGTTTCTTGCCCGTTCTTCTCCATAGAGATAGGTACATTTTGTTTTGGGCAATTGGCTTCGTTATTTATTATTACAAGCACGTTTGAATTATCAAAAAGACAGTAAGCCAAATTAATACTTTAGAGTATAGTTTGATTCTTAAACATTCAAAATAATAAACCACAACACTTCTCGAGAAGATGACATATAAATCACTTTGTATCCATGTGTCTGTGTACAAATTGACAAGTCACGTTTGCAAACCATATAATTTGTAGTAAACAAAAAATATAACTACATATATCTTAGGTACAAATGTAAATGAGCACTGAGGTGTGAGAAAAACAAAACCAGCAAATAAATCTATCTAAAAAAGCACTGTCACAATGTATGTCAAAACAGAAATTGTTATAGTAACTTTTTTTAATATCCTACCACTGAAACTATACTCCGTGCGCTGTAGCATGGTGCGGGTGACAGTTTCAGTAACATTTCATTTCACTCTTGAAAGTTGCCGCGATTTACAAATTATGACTTAGTATTTCAGCTGTACCACATTCGTAATATATTAAATTATTAATAACTGTAGTAAATTAATTTAAACCTAACCAGAATGTTCTAGTCCACAAATAAAATCAAATTGAATGAAAAATTAAGCAACGTGTTATTCGTATAACGTAACGCCATGACGTATTTAGTGATGGGATGTGCTGCTACGATGGATAGTCGATATTTTATATAATAAAAAACGTATATTGTGTGTACGTCAATTTTTTATTGTTAAAAGCTATAGACCTTCCAGATATATGAGTTTAGATGAACGCGCCATAGAGCAAAAATGTTGTCACAAAAAAAACATAAACCCGATTTCGATTATTTTATAAAGGTACAAAGATACTTATGTAGCCATAATACGTTTATCTCGACGAAGTTTATACACGTAGTTACACTGCACAACTGAATAACACACTAATTTTCGTAACAATATTAAAGAGAACTAGATCTAAGCTGCGAGTATCGTTAGCGAAAAAATGAATTGCATAATGTCACATCCCTAGTCATGTGGTACTGACAGATGTCAACGTCATACAGGCACCTGTCACCCGCACCATGCTACAGCGCACGGAGTATAATAATTATGAGAAATAAACCAAAACGTTTGAAACATTTTCTATAATTGATGACAATTCGGATGGTTTTTTTTTTGTATTAATTCAGATAGATTACCATAATTTATCGTATAGCTACTAATGATCAATATTTGTCATTGTGGCTAAATCATAACAGTCACTCGGGTCGATCTTTAGGTTAAGCCGTGCTTGCCTAAGTTGGTCTGTGGATGGGTGACCACCCATTACATACCGAGTTTCCTCCGTCCCTCGGAAAACAAGTTAAGCAGTTGGTCCCGGCTGTAATTTGTATATCTTTGACAGTCGTTATAGGTAGTCAGTAGCCCAAAAAGTCTGGTAGCCAGTCTTACTAAGGGGTATCGTATTACCCAGTCAGTACTAACTGGGTTGTGGAGGTCAGATAGGCAGTCGCTACATGTAAAATACTGGACACTACCACTGCACCGCACTACTGCTGCATCCGGTTAGACTGGAAGCCGATACCATAGTTGGGTAAAGGCTAGGCAGATGATGATGATGATCAATATTTGTCATTAGAGTTTGCATGTGGTTCTAGCTTCGATTCCCGGGTCGGGCAAAGTGCTATTGGGTTATTCCATCAGGAATTTCTTAGTAGCCGCCACGGAGTCTGAATTCTTGCCCAGTTACATGGGACTTAAACGTAACTGGCGAAATATGGGTGTACTATCAGGTACACCTCTGCCTAACCCTACAGTGATTACAGGAGTGATGTTATGTTTTGTAAAGAGTTTGTTTCGGTGTTTCTTCCCAGTGTAGTTACAAAGAAACACAGACTACATTTAGTTTAAAAAATACTCGTAAAAGTACGAACCTGCTTACAGAAATCAAGATCATTTATCAATATATAAATATACTCTATATTCTCAATTCTGGTTGGTCAATGCCAAGGTCTTCACTGTTTAAATAAAAACAGAGGCACGTTTATTAGCAAGTAAATATTTATACCTAGGTACGTATGTACCGCATATAGCAATATGCATGAGACATACCTAAAATAATTCTTCTTTTTACGAGTACCTACTATTTAATTTAATTGGGATATAAAATACTTGTAGTTTAGAGGCAGCACGTGATATAAGAAAAACTGCAAGCGGGTTTTTCGACGAATGGTGTTTTTTCTTATTTTTTTTAATGAGCTAATATACCAGTTGTGTATCTCTATGGTGATATAACTTGAAGAACAATCTAAATCCCTGAGAGCTTAGACAAAAATTCTATACGCGGTAACGACGAGGGAAAGTCATCAATGTATTGAATTGACTTAAGCTATCGAAAACTTCATGTGAAAAGTGCAGTAGGAATACGAAACACTTCGCAAGGGATTACTAATTGTCTTGTGCCCAACTCCAAATCGCATTCAAACCTTGTAGATATTCAGATTATGAATCCTTCTAGCCTACAGTTTTAATTCGATACTCTACATGGAAAGTACTTAACATACTTTTTCGAAATGGCTAAAATGACATAATTTATTGCAGACTGCCTCGTGCAATCACGACTGCTGAGGATGAGGTCCTGGGTTGGATTTTCGGGTCGGGCAAATTGTTATTGGGTTTTTCCCTCAGGAATTTGTCGGTAACAGTCACGGAGTCTGGATTTGTGCCCGGTTGATGGCATTAGGCTCGCCCCCTATTACATGGGACTTATACATAACTGGCGATATGTGGGTGTACTATCTATTAGGTACACCTCTGTCTAACCTCTCGAGAATTACAGGCGTGATGTTATGTTATCTGCAGCTATTACTAAAACGAACACTAAGGGTAACAGTCCCTCCACACATCTGCAAGACCTTTAATCGTTCACGAACGTGATCAGTCGCATTCTACGTTTCAATAACCGAACGATTGTCTAACAAAGCCATAAACACAGACGGTTTACCAACTAAAATATCAAGTTAGTTGCACAAAAGCAACCAGTACAAGAAAACCCGTGTAGATTACACAGCATTAGCACACACCGTAGCATTACCGGTAACTAGTAACAACGAACAGGGGAAATGCACGCTTACTGTACCTATTAGATGATGAAATGTTTGTAATAACACTAGCACCTGCTTCAACAACTGGATTGTAAGGGGAAAAAACTTGTTATTCCTGCTTCTATGGAGTGGAAAAACGAAAACTGGAAAGCGGTGCGTGCGACCCTCGAACGACCAACATGTAACACGTTGGCATCGGTAAGAACTGTAATGTGATGGACATAACATAAGTACTATCTATCTGTTACGTTGTGGCCAGGCAGATAGCTGTTCGAAGAAAACTATCAGTCTGCAATTATTAGCCTGTTCATTTCCATGTTTCTGGGAATCGCATGAATACATAGAATGTGCCAGCTGCGGTTAATTATCAAGAATTTAAATGTGCCTTCCTTATTTATATCAGTTGCCATGGAACTTCTTGCATTGCATATCTATTGTAACCATGATGTTGAGTTTTGATACGCATTCCTTCCTTTCAAAAATTCTACGTATCTCATATAGGAAAAATGTTGTTTACCACGAATTCGTAAAATAAAAATACACGTAAAAAAAGACATTAACAAATTTGGCAAATCGGCTTCTTGATATAGAAATTGTTGTAGATCTATTTTTATCTGGAAAATAACTTAAGTTATTATGTTAAGATTATCCACAAACGTGCGAGACGGCGCCACATTTACATTTTTTTCAAATACAAAGGTCTGAGTGTCAATTTAATTCAGTGTAATAATATGTCACTATTATCAGCTATTAATAATGGTCGTGACATTAAATTATTAACGAAAACTATCTAGATTTGGCTACCAGTTGCAAATTAAGTACGAATGACTGAACAACAACAAAGTGTGCAGCGCAGAATTCACTACTGGGTCAAATAAATTAACCCAAAAATATTAGTTTTAGATTAAATATGTAGGAGACTAATTTAAAATGTATAACAGGTAATCATTAAAACTGGTAGTCGGCGCCAGTCGGAAAATAAATTTCGAATCCATTTTTCCTTTTAAGAAACAATGTTTACAATTTTAATGTTATTGGCGATTCTGAGTATAGGACTCATTTGTCTTGTTCTGTATCGGAATATACTTAATATTTTATAATAACGTGTTATATATCAAGCATCAAATAAGGCAAGGATAGGTAACCTATTCTTCGTAACAAAGCTAATTAAATATGAATTTATGAATGTAACAAACAAGAACCTTCTCGCATTTGTCGGATATGAATTTGTTGCTTTAGTAGAAGTTTCGGTGGATCACCATCATCATCCACAACCCGAATTTCGGGCTGTCTGGATGATGAATTCGGGCCCCGAATTCACCTAAAGCTGGGCAATCTGAGGATAGACCTCCGTTCATTTGTGTCAAGCATCTGTGCTGGCCTCAGTAGAGACTTGAAAAATTCAGAAACCAATTATGTATTACTACAACTCTACGACGACGCGATGGATGATAGCAGAGATGGTTCATCATACTCCTACCTTTATGCCAATTTATTTGGGGTCGGCGCAGCTTGTCCTGTGACTGCTTTGTGTGTGTGCTTGTGTTGTTTGTGTTAATTCTTCCTTACTTCTCTATTACTCGTCATCTTATGAGTCAGCTTTCTAGCATATCATCTTTCAAACAGACTTTCCATCGTTTCTTTACACTTATAGCCATTCGATGGCAGAGATGGTTGCGTTGCTTTTGTTAGCTTATTTTTAAAGGAAATGGGCTCAATGAAAGCTTGAAAGTTTAAAAGTCGTACTCAACTAAGCCACTTAACGACAATGCACCGGATAAGCACAGTTTACATTTAATTGGCCATAAACTCTGAAACCTGTCTCCGCTGAACATTTCAATAAGGAAACCATGTTCTAGATCGTACTATTACGATACCAAAATAAAAAGTTGTTTACATTTATTTTTTCTAATTATTTTTCCTTATAAAAAACCTCTGATTGATGTAAACATTATACTCAAGCAGGTCGTTTATTTTATTCTTTTTATATGCCAAATAGAATATTCAATTCTATTTAAGACAAGTTGATGATACGATAGTTAGATATTATCATTTTCTTGAACCGATTTGTAATTATCCAATCAAAACGTACAGTGGATAGTAAAATCGATTACGATTCGATACATAATTATGATTACGCTTAATCGATTTTGAGCATCTTTACTAAACATACGAATCGATGTGTAGTAAAAATGAAAGAACTGTGTTAAAATACATTTTTTTAGGTTTCCGCGGGATTTAGTGTTGGCGAGCATGCATTGCGTTGTTCGTGCGCTTTTCATACTGCGGCCATGTTGTGGGAAGGCGCGGGAAAGTGGAAAGTGCTCGGGTTATCATCTTATTGTCAGTGTCGAGGCCGCGTCATTGTCTCTGGGCGCGATATTCTCTTCCCGTGTGAAAGCTAAGATGTAAGTGCAATGGAAGAAGCCTTTTTATTCAATTATACACTTGCGTAACAAAATTCAAGTTTATTACATAAAACCGTAGTTGTTTTTATAATACAGAGCTAGTTAGGTCACTCATCGAAATATTTTTAGTAACAAACACCATTTTTGGTAAGTTACCAACCAGAACAGAGACAAAACAAAAACTTAAAAATGTATATGTAAAACAACCACAGCTCAAGAATCATTGCAAGGTGAAATTAGCTATTAACTAATGACAGAATACCACCTGGGCAAAACCATACCGACATCAGAAAGGTATGTTCGCTAGACTACATAATATCCATATAGCTGTTTACCTAGTTCTTCTAGCCACCATATATCCGCAAAAGCCGGGCATTTCACTAGCAAGTTCTCATTAATTCAAATTGATTCGCGATTAGAGAGGAGAAAAACTCCATAATTTTCATTTAGCACACAATGGCTATCGAAAGTGAACTCCCGCGCACCTTATGATCTATGATCTAGATATTCTAGATCAATTACATGTTTCACACAAGGTGACGGAGGGAAACGCCCTTGACACCTTGATTATATTCCATTATGTTAATAAGAAACGATGTACAAGAAACAGCCGGAGCTGACAATGACTATCATATTTACATCTTCACAGAATTACTCATCATTATTTTCATATTACAGAACCCGAGAATACTGAAGGTGATCTTAGTTTATTCATTATATTTACGAAATTATTTTAATAGGATGACGGAGTGGCAGCTGTTTAATTGCTGGGAAATCATTTTACGTTTATTTAGAATTTCACGTTGGTCATAATTTATCGGCGAAACGTAGAAGAGTCGTGTGCCAAAAGCTGCCCAACGTGAGTAATGCTCATTGCTGAAATCTGACCAATGTACCTAAATTGTATTTATCTCTTACTAATATTATAAATGCGAAACTTTGCGAGAATGGATCGGTGGATGTTTGTAACTCTTTCACGCAAAACTACTGAACGGTGATCCCGGTAGTAAGATCCCATGGGACAGTTATCGAACTCCACGCGGGCGAAGCCGCGAGCATAAGCTAGTTCTTCATAATACAATTTATCCTTTCGACAAATCTTTTGCACATTCAAAGGCCATGATCCGATTTTGTCTGCTATTTTTTATCGGACCCCACACGGCAAACCGCGTAGGAGTTTGTTTATTCCTATCTCCGAAGTCTTCGGACCCGTATTTTATAGTTATTGGAATTTTTACGACTAGATATGATATTAGGCGGATGTTGAACGTATTTTTTTCTAACATCTCGTTAATTATGCTTTCAATAACAATGAAGCATCGAAGTAAACAGCTATTAAAATATTGGACTTTTGACGCTGCCATTACCGTTGCTAATGGCGATTCTGCTCGGATATGCTAATACAGAAGTTCGGTCGGTAGAGCCATAACTAGAAGTATAACGACTGGGTTTATAATCTTTGGACATTAATCTCGTTCACGGTCATGCAAATTCGTAACAGTCGAGAATTCATTTGTTGGCGCCAGCTATCAAATTCTTTATGAAAATACCTCCTGGTTCTGGTAAGTTCAGAATGTCAAATATGGTCACCTTCGCTTAGCGACAGCGTTTATGTGTCACCTTCATAGTAAGAGAGATGTCGCCTGTTATGGTAACAGCGACAAACGTAAGATGGGTTTCAATTCGAATCCAAGATTTATATACTTTTTTGGAGTGGATAGTCCAAAGTATGGATTGGATTGTTTGTTGTAATATAATTATTGCACTTTTCTATATTATTATTGTGAACCTTATTGTCCCACTGCAGGGCAAAGGCCTATCTGTTCCCTCTTTCTATTTTGCGCGATCTAGTGCGATTTTAGGCCAATACTTTCAGAATGAGTCCTATCCATCTCCTTCTGGGCCTGCCACGATAATTTAATATGAAGGTTTTAACACCCATTAAATTACTCTACATTCGCGAATTTGCTCAACACGCTGCACTAAAACAATCTTTCCCGTAAATCCGCGATGTTATGGACCCGAAAGATCCGCGAAGTGCTATCTCTCTGTCTATAAAGTGTAAGTATATTCTCATTTAAGTCGAGTTTGATGGGAATTCCGTTGTGGGTCGTATGCGCATGTCCTCCATCGGAATGCGGAGATGACCGCTTGCGCGCGCGCCGTCTTTTCGTAGAGCCACCTTTCTCATTAGCATAAAAGAATCGTGTTTTAGATTGACACTCGACCTTTTGATTTACACGTACGATCAATGTCAATGTCGTATGGTATTAACATAATGATAACAATAACAAGACGCTTAATTATTGAGATGTTCGTTAACGAGCCCCCGACTGGGATGATGTTGTGTTAAACTTGTTACGTGTTTTCAATGTTGACCTTTTTAAATGATTAATTAATAAATTGCGTGGTTTATTAATAAGAAAATTAATTTCATGCAAATCTGAGAATGATTAACAAAACACAGTCAATATATGTGTAGTCAGTATGACAATGTTATTGCAACTGAATGATCTGTACAGACATAAATGTAACTTTAGTCATGGGCTCATGGCCAGTATTTTCCAGGTATCTATAAATATGTAGTCTATTAGTAAGTTTCCTCACGTGACCATAAACTTGAGGTGAGGTCGGCGGGTCGGCAGATCACTAGCACGTTTTCATACATTACGTTTTAATTAACGTGACTCGGGCTTACGTAAACCAATACAGTTATAGTAAGGCAAGTAAGGTAAGTTACAGAGGCAGACTGTTAGCTAGGCTAGGCCTGTGTTCACCGGCGTTTAATTTTAATCAATCGTTTTAATAATTGACCGGTTAATTAGATTGTGGTAAATTCGGGCCATTTACAGTTACAACAAACCGAGATGTATTGCAAATAAATAAGATTTAACAATAAGTGAAAGACAAATAACATTTTAAGTTAAACGTTTAAAGTATTTAAAAGTATTTACTCGGGATGTTTTTAAAAGGAATTAACGGTTTTTAATGATGTTATTATGAAGTAATTTCGTTTTGAGCTAATATTTGATTAGTGATTATCAAATGGACAGGGTTTATTATGGCCATTAAATTTTATGTATGATCCGTCAAGTGTTTACCGCCCACAGCGCAATCATGGCGTTTTTGCCTCAAGTTAAAAGCACATACATATTGCTCCGAGATTTTATTCCGTTATATGACGATTAAATTGTTTTTTCCTTCATTCCTTTGTGATTGTTATGGGGAAAATATTTTTAAGAATATTTATCTCGTCTTTACCTCAAACTACTATAAATCTAGGCATTTCAAATACCTTCTCACCTTGTATTTACATTGAAAGAATAATTATATAATATAGATCAGGTAGAACATTCCTTCGCCAGAACGCAAAATCTTAATTAATCTACACGAAGAAAACTGGTCAGTGCAAAATACTCCATATTCAGAGGCCGTTACATGTCGCCAATTAAAATAGCTGAATGATTCAACAATTTAGACGCAGCGGATGCTTTGAACTACTTGAGAGCAATGAGAGCTAAAATTGATCCCTTTCCCTTTAAAACGACATGTATTTTCCACGACTATACCACTTTCTACATACAAGTTACGTCCGCGGGAACCCGGCTCGTCTTGCATCCGTTGCGTAATAAGCTCTCTATTCACTGGCACCTATAAAAACTCTTTTGTTATTGTCCTCTTGTGTTATATTTCCGCAATATTTGTTTAAACGTCAGTTGTGTAATGCCGGGTTATTTTGTATGTAAATAAACTGCAAAACTGTCTCACAATGCGAGTCATTTGGATTATATTCCCCGTACTTCCGAAAAGCTGTTATGTATAACAATGCATGCTCTTACAACTCCTTAGGAACAGCCGAAATTATCTCAGGAATGCATGCTTTATCTCCAAAACCGTAATAAGAAAAAAAGTAGTAAAATTTTTATAATACTTCCAAATACGCGTAATACTGGCAGCTTATGGCCACCGCCGACGCCATAACTTAATGTTCGAAAAAAAAAAAGCAGAAAAAAGGCGCCAGTATACTGTCGCGTCGCGTCTCTTCGTCGGGATCCGCGTGAAACCCAGTCGTTTGCATTTTATACGTTAAGTATATGGACCGCGGGCCGACCGTCCAAATCCGCAATCTCGGCAGTGCGACGACCTTGGTCTTTTATGAGCCGTTATGAATAATTCGCAAGGGCAAACTCGGTAAGGTGAGAAGAACTGGACGCACATGCTTTATTACCCAGCTTTGTTACATTTTGAGGATTTGCGATGACTCTTTAAAAGACGACAAAACTAAATCTTTAGTCATAACACCACGCCGAAAGGTTAGGCAGATGTATACATCTGGTACACCCACATTTCGACATTATTTTAAAGCCTCGTGTATGAGGTGGCGAGCTTATTGCCATCAGACGGACACAAGACCTGAAAACATCTTTGGTCACAAAATTTTACATTTACCATATTCATAAAATACATTGCCAATTTTAATTCAACAGTTTTCGCAATATGGGTTAATGACTTCCGATTTTGTCAGCCCAACAATCCACAATGCAATAGGTAAATAGTTAAGCATATAAGTGGAACGGTAAAAAAACTAGTTAAAAGTGTTTCATTATTTCCTCATTAGAGGGTGCTTCAAGTGAATTATCCAGTACTAACTGGGTTGAGGAGGTCAGATAGACTGTCGTTCCATGTGAAATACTGGTAGTCAGGTGCATCCTGTTAGACTGCAAGCCAACCCTAACGTTGTTGGGTAAATGCTAGGGAGATGATAGGGTGCTCGCGCAGACCAGGGAAAATGGCACATCATTGTGCCATTTTACCCTGATGATGAAGGTACTCGAAATCTGGAATAATAGTTTGGAAACTATCGCCATATCTAAATGGAATAGATGTTTAAGATTTTTAATGTGCTATCCATCATCAGCGATTTAAATGTCGCATCCAAACGAGATTCCTTCGCATATGATCAAAATTCTTTAAGTGGTTCACATACAAAAATAGACATGGATAATAAAATATTTTTCTAGAATATAAAAGACGACTGTATTAAAACTTCTGATAAATTGACGTCCCGTTTTTTATCAGACGTACTTATGTTTTAAAGATCTTGTTTCTTGAAAGTTTTTAATAGAAAATATGTAATTTAAAAGCAATTGAATCGATATTAATGACAAAAAGCTAAGTTTACATTGCACACAAATGGCGAATGTTTAGAAACAAGTTTTTAATTGGACTATCGAATGGTTGTTATTTAAACCTAGATTAGCTGATTAGATCAGTAAAAATCTATAATTTCAACTTAAGTAGCCTTTTACGGGTTGAGACTACTAAACTTGATACCGATATTTTTTGTGCTCAAACTAAAAGTGCAAGAACAGTAACTACCTTATACGTACATATACCTATGTATACGTTTTTATGATTATGTTGCAGTTTAAGATGGTCAAATGTCAACTTCTCAACTGTTAAGTAACAAAAACATCTGTCGCAAAAATGCGAATAACAATACTTTGCGATGTTTTAAATAATTTAAATACCTAGTGGGTCGATGTGACATAATCAACGCATTCAAAAATATCGTGGGTTAATTAAAAAAGAAACAAACTTGATATTTAAATGGACGGTCAAGCATCAATTTTAGGCAGTGCAGAGGTGGTGTTTTCGCAGGTATTTCAATATTTATATGTTCCAAGACAATAATATTGTGATGACTTCTTATTAACTATAATTTATAACAAATAGAAGAAGCAAAACACAGTTACAGAAAAAAATTAAAACGAATCGACTGTCTTGGTATGGGCATGTGATGAGGAGGAACGAATCACATGTGACTAAAATAGTGATGAATATAAATTTAATAGTGATGGATGGGGGAGAGGGAGAGGATGACCAAGGAAACGATGGATATATTGTGTGAGGAATGATTTGAAAGAAAAACCGGCCAAGTGCGTGTCGGGCCACGCACAATGCAGAGTTCCGTAGTTGTCCATCAAAATATGCGGACCGATTTGCCTCCGAACGATGATTTTTATTGTAATAATAATAAAAAAAAAAACTTAAATTTGCAGTTGAAAAACCTGTGCCCATACAATAATACATTATGTTTGGGAAAATATGTGATCCAAGTACATTTTATAAGTTGGTCGGCTATTACGCGTAAACTTGTAAAGCCTACTCAGCTGTGTGATAGTTATCCTTTTAATTTCGTTATATATACTATCACCGTGAATTTTTTCACGCACCCAAACACAACCATTAGCTGGTAGAGGGAGCGGGACACTTGAGTCTAACAAAAATTTGCAATTTAAAGCTTAATATTTCACAAACGAATCCTTTATTCAATCAATTTATAATTAAATATTTTAACAAACTCGCAATATTTTTTAAAGACTCATCTAACGACATACCACAGTATTATGGTACGCGAAAAAAAAACCTCACTACGTGCAGGTACTGGAGATACCATAAAAAAATTATAAGTATTCGAGATTTTATATTACCACTTTGTCGGCGTAACTAATCTGTATAAACTAGTCTTCTAGTACTAAGCGTCTTTGAGCTAAGCTGCGGACAGACAGACGGACATGGCGAAATTATAAGGGTTCCTTGTTGACTACGGAACCCTAAAAAGGATAAAATGGTAGCGTGACGGTTGGCGGAGGTCAATGGAAGAAAAAAAACTTGTTGCGCCGACCCCAATTAAGCAAAAGACACCATTAATCGATAAATAAATAGAAAAATATGAAAGTCAGTAAAGATAGAATATTAGTATTTTGTCAAGATAAAAGAAATCAATCAAACCGGTATCTCGATAGGTGTTTTCAATTCAAGCAATCGCCTAGAAAGATCTAAGTGGCACAATGACCCATGACCATACAAATATAGGTGGCGTTTAACAAATTTATAATATTACATATATTGTATTCAGAGTTAAGCAAGCAAACCAACCAAGCATTTCTAGACTTGCAACACTGCCGTAGTGTTGACTAGAAAAAATGCGTTTCAAAATTTAGCTGTAGTAAATATTTTAATGAGAACGTTTTTTTATGTCCTAGTATGTACTATCTAATGAGGTAATCAACGCCACCAAAGAGAACCGAATATTAAACTTCATCATCATCTTCCTGCCCTTGTTCCATGTTCCTTGGGGTCGGCACATTCGTTTTTTCTTCCATTCTATCCTCTTAACCTTCACGCCATCATTCACTCCTTTTTCTTTCATGTCATTCCTCACACAATCCATCCATCGTTTCCTTGGTCTTCCTCCTCTCCATCCATCAACATTTATATTCATCACTCTTTTAGTCACATGCGATTCGAATTTTAAACTTAGCTTTTAAAATGAAGTAAAGTAGTGTTGAAAAAATTTTCTTGAATTAATGACAACCTTTAAGAACGGAAACCACACCTAGCCTATTGAGCAATTATCACATCGTTATAATTTTCATCACGTTTTTAATAACAGCGCTCCATAAAATTATCATACTAATCAGGAAATCATAAGCGCCATTTTATAATACCAATTATACCAAGTTTTTTCCCCATCTGTTTAAAAAACGTATTTTAGGGTCAATATGCTCCATGTATTATCATTTGCCACCAAGAAGACTACAAAGCATAAAAATCTGTTTCAAATTAGTAAAAGGCTCCTTCCAATTTGGCTGAGAAAAATATTACGTACTAAAGGGCCCATTTAAAACCTCCAAGGTGTAAATTGGAGTTGCATCATAAAACCGCAAGTTGCATCGGGTGCTAACAGATCGAAACGTGCTAAAATATCAGAGGAAACTAATTGGAACAAGGCTCTTTATTGCGAAACTCCATGAGAATATTATGTATGAAAACTGAACAATTGAATTAAATGATTCCACATCAAGCATCGAGAGGGTTCAATGTAAAGTTTATATATAATTGTTTGATTGATAATAATTAACACTCCGCATTCCGGCAGAAGATGAGAAACGGGAGATAATTGAAGCTTTTAATGGATTGTAAATGGTCGCCAATTATTTTTATCTAGAGATAAAGTCATTGAAAAAAATTCAGAAAATTCCTCATAAACAAAAACTTATTTTTCTCGTTATTAAAATACCATAATGTGTGCTATTTTATGGCTGTATAATTTAACGAAAAGAATTTACTATCTTGTTGTCAATTAAATATCACAAGTCACAGTTACATGGGTATTTCTCAAGTCAAGAATCCGCATACTCCGTAAACAAATGACCTGCGTCAAAATACAAGAATTCCAACTATTTGATATAGCATCCCGTATGTTTTAAAAAAATACCTACATATGTATGTGTTCGCTAGAAAACAACAAGTTCAAATAAAATTAATGGATCACCCGTGTGACAGACGTCACGGAATAATTTTATAGATTTGCCGAATATTTTAATGTGCCAAACAGAAGTTTTGGAATGATAAACAATAACACGATCGAACATCATTAAAATAATGAGATCTATGAAAAATTTAAATACATTTACATTTGTTTTCTATAAAATATTATCTGTTTATCCTGTACACCAAAACGAGCAAAAAAATCACCGACGCAAAAAATTATATCTACAGAATTATTAAATAACACCAAAAATAAAATCACTAATCAATCAGTCCTTTTTTAGTAGACGAACAAAAAACCCGATCAAAGTACCTACTATTAACTGGAACGTCGAACACCACCAAAAATAGAAGTATGAACCAAATAAATTGCGAGATTTTTATCTAAAACCGTTATCAATACACAACTAACTTTTAATAGCTTTTCGAACGAAACAACGGATGCTAAATTATGTAACTAAAGAGCCTACGACCAATAATAACTAGGCGTTACGGCTACAACCGCGAAATCGATTCTGATATCGATTAAACTGCCAATTGATCGATTACAATCGAACTATATATTGAGAGTATTGAAGTGTCTGTCGATCGCAAACACCATGCATGATAAATTATAACACTCTTTAAGTAGCGTAACTTCCATTAATTGAAGCTCTTCCGCTTAAATCTGATCACTATTTATTATGTCTTCAGTGAAAACTTGCATTACATAAACATAACGGCCTGTGCAGACATCATTCGCTTATAATGTTCCCACTGATGGGACACTAGCCTCCTCTCTATAAGAGGGATGCGGCCGTAATCTTGGCTATTACGTGTTTGAATTTTTGGTTTCAGGACATGCTTTCCCCGCGATGTTTTCCTTCAACATTTTGAATGCAGTGACGAAAGAGTGTGAAAAAACCTGAAGCCAAAATTTGAGCGACGATTGCTAGAACATTGGGTCTCCAAAATTTCCTCAAAGCTTTTAAGTACGTCATAAATTCTCTTTAAACAATACGAAAAACCGCAAACGGGACCGTGAAACACGTCTAGTTATGGGATAAAAAGCGATGCAGCCACAAAAAGGCATCATGAATATTCGATTACATAATTTAAACGGAGACTTGGAGCCGAACTTTGGCGGGTGCCGGCGCCTCTGCGGATGTTTCTCATCTTACTATGGTATCGCGAATTTGAGAGGAGGTCCTTCGACTACCTATATGAATATGAAGAACTATTACTTTGTTTAACAAAGTTCAATATGGTCCACCAACCCGCATGGAGGATTACGGTTCTTACTGAGGTCTGAGCTCCATCAGTGAGAATATTAAAGGCTGATTATGCTATGCAGTATGGTTTAGCGGCTAGAAAATTCTGCATAATATCATAAACTAACCGAAGCACCATCACACCCTATAAAGTATAAAATTAATTTCAAGTTTATCTTTGCGCTGTTACTCTACCGTTGACAGAGCTCAATTTTGTGGTAATTTGAGCTGAATACATAATTTTATCATTTAACATTTTTGAGATTAGATCCGGGTCAAGAGATGCATTTGCAACCTGGTTTCAAAATCTAGTTTGATTTACGGGCATTTATGGAATCTTATATCACAGTCTTACGACAGCACAAATGTCATTTCCCTGAAGGTAATTATTTGTTTTGGTGGTTATTTCCGTCTTTCCATGTTTACCGGACCATATCGCTGAAATGATTTAGCTAATTTGCTTCATAGGCTTCAAGTCATCTTCTAAATGAGGCGGAGTATATCTTGACTTATGACAGCATAATCATTTTAGTCTACGACACAGAAGACGGTGACTAATTTCTGAGTAAACGCAATTGGCGCCAGTTCAGGAATAATACAGTCAAATATCATATGAATGTCTTCTTTAAAGACATAAAACCACAGCTGTTTTCGTTCAAAATACAGTAACGTTAAGCAAAGTGAATCACGAAAGCTATAAATCGAACGTGACTAGCGTACAAAATGGAGTGTACGGTAAAGAATAAGGGCGAATTTCACCAATGAATGAGCGATCAGCACATCTAAGCCGCGTTCAAGACCATAATTGCTGGAATATTGACACTGAGCTCTTGAACGCGGTTTAGATATTGTGCTGTATGAGTTTTTATGAAATCCGCTCTAAATGTTACTTATTCTCGTGACCAATTTATTCGAAATCGAGAATAAGTAGTAAGGTCCCCAAAGTTATGAAGTGGTCAAATGGTCAGAGCCAGCAAGCGCCGCGGTGTCGCGGAATGTGGTACGGACGCGCCGCGGCGACACCACCTAAACACGATTCCGAGAAAAAAAACATAATGAAAATAACAAACGACCATCGCGAATCGCTCCCAAGTCTGCGCTCGTGAATTGTTCGAGTTGATAGAATTCCACGAGATTACTTATACTGACCACCGTGTAACTACGAACAAATATTTACCAACTATTTTAACGTTTTAATATCTACTTTGAAAAAGAACGAAGTGCTATTAACAGAGGACAGAAATTATTTGTGTGATTGTTCCGCTCATTGCGCAAGAGCATGGACAGAAGTGACATTAAAACTGCAGTTTAAATAATGACACACGATTTGGCAATGATTTACTCTATTCATTGACAGCACACGTAAGTAGTTAACCTCTTCATTTACAATATTTACTTATTGTCAAGAAAAATATTAATTTTGCTTCGATGTTAGAGGTTATCCACTATTAAATGGGTAAAATAAATCATGTAATTAATCATAAATTATTTTTCTGTTGATTGATGATATATTTGTTTTGGTACGTGCCATATTTTATAAAAACCGACAAGTTACAGTCACTAAAGTGTGTTAACGGCACAGCGAGTAGCGACCTCATCAATTAAAATATAAATTTCGAGACCTCTATAAAGTGAACTCAATATAACAGTCAGCATCTAACAGAAATAACTAAACCAGTACCCGCAACAAAAAACAGACCACAAAACTGTATTTCCTACCCCTAAGACTGGGAAAAACCGTGCCAAGTCAGGTAACGAAAAAAAACAAACCAACGACCTTTTTAAAAGCTAGATCCGGCACACACACCAACACATAAACATGTTGATACACAACGTTGATAAGATTTTGTGAATATAATATTATTATGGTAATGTGGCCAGTCCCGTACGGGGTCCGTCCATGTCTCCGCGACCTTCCGAGGACGCGCCGGTGTCGATGACTCGTGCGCTTGCGCAACCGAGCGCCGCCGGCGAGTAGATGATCGCGGACTAAAATGCGGATCTCTACGTTGAATTCGGACTTGACTTCGAGCTGCATTGACCGTGGCTATCTTGAACTGTAAACTGGTGAAGGGTCAAGGTCATGATTCTTTGATAAATAAACAAACACGAATTTTGGGAGTTTGGTGGACGGAATCAGTCTTTTACAAAAAATATCTGGCGAAAGATGGGGTGCTCCATAGATTCCTCTCTGCCTAACCTTCGGGGGTGACATGCGTCCTGTTATGTTGATACAAAAAAGAGGAGGCTGTCAATTCGGTTGCATATTCCTGCTATAAAGAAAACACATCCTTTTTTCGCCGAAAATTTTGGCAGACAGGAAGTGCAATAAATTTCTGGTCAAAGGTTAAGAGATACGGAAGTAGACCAAGTAATGTGACATCACATCCTTCAAGCCAGGTAAGGGCATAGCCTCTTTACATTAATAACTGGCAAGAATACGATTCATGCTGCATCGGATTCCAAGAATATCAATTTATCATAAGTCTACGTCCCTGATGATGACATAATTAACTATGACACTGGACCCTTTGACACTCAGGCCTATGTGAAGTCACATGAAAATAGAACTTAGTCATAGTATCTCGTCATTGTATGTTGACCACAGTTAAAATGTGGTTAAAATGCTGTCCAAAGTGTATACATAAATAGATACTGCAAATAAAGACAACAATTTAAATGGTCTTCTCTTTTTTTATGTAAGACGGATTTTTCCAAGAAAAGGGGATCCCTTGGACTGAACTTTAGTCCTGGGTTTACCCAATGTTACAACATTCCAAGGTATTGACAGATATGAGAAATTCCATATTTTTCTCACATCATTCAGAAACAGAATATCTTATTATTTTAGTTTCATAATATTATGTAGAACTTGGAATTATCATTTATAACGTTTTTAGGCACTGTTTTTATTGTAAACATAACACCTAGCATCATAGCGTTGCTAGTGGTCGTGTTCGATTTTTTCTTTAATGTCTTGTTGCATAATGGTAGTGATTATGCTAGGAATTTAAACTTGACCTCATCTTTGTATGTTAATCGGTGTATTTATGTAAATACAAAGAGATTATACGTGTTTTAATTTGAGATTATGCATTATTAATAAATTAAAGAAAAAGGTTTAAATGATAGTGTGACAGTTGTCCAACGAGAAGAGAAATAGATAGAACTTGCTGCGCCGATTCAAGTAACATGGGACGAGGGTAAGAAGATGATGATGATGAATTCTCAATTTGTACTTACGACAGATTAATGCAAATCAAAATTACATTTGAAGTGTTCATAATGCAGTAAGAACAAGCAATTCAATAAAGATTAAATTACTTATTGTTCGTTCGTTATCTCCACATCATCATAAATTATCGGAATTATGCATATCATAAATCTGTCACGTCAATCAATCAGCCCTTCGTGTCCATATAATTGATGAGCCGTCGATTCACGATAATCGGGATCATTAAGGTAATAGTGGATAATAACCTACGATTATCCCACTGATGGGACACAGGCCTCATCTCTGTGAGAGAGGCTGTAATCCATCATCCGGGCCCAGTGCGGATTAGTAGATGTCACATGCCTTAGAGTTTTCGGTTCTAGGACATACTTGCATGGCTCCTTCACGGTGTTCTCCTTCACCGTTTTGAGATCAGTATAAACAAAACAATGTTACATCATGGATTATTAAAGCCAGGTGTACGTGGTTTGCCTACATCCGTATGGACACGAGGGTATTAGGGTTCTCCCATAAATTCCATCTGAATAGGCATCATTAGAGGTCTGATCGGCGCATCACGTCACGGTGTCGTCGCTACAGTGCGACGCGGCGCAGTGTGCGTCGCGGCGCGTCAGTGTGCGTAGGCGACGGCACGCGCTACGGCGGCGTATTTACACCGGCGCCCCCTACCACCGCGGCCACTCATGCGCCGCGCGACCTGCCGAACACACGTGCTCCCCACCACTGACCGGCGCGGTGACCCTCGGGACATAACACTACCGACATTCCACCGCTAAGCGACAACCGTGACACTACACCCCCAGTATGTGCAGTGACTGATCACCAGTGAATTAGAACAAGAGTGAAGTGACTTTACATCGGCGTCGTGTGATGTGCGATTGAAGACAAGCAACAGTGTATACAGCCGCAGCCTCAACCGTTAACAGAAAACGTAAGATAGTGTTTGTTTACAATCTTTATAGTAATAAAGATTAAGTTAGGCGCGTTTGATAGTAAGCTAGTGAGCGTATATGACAATCGCATGCATCCAGTCAGGTCCCCGACCCAGATCTCACGGGCTAGACGGTGCGCCGGCGCACCAACAATAAACGCGACTCCAGAAACAATGCAGCCGGTATCACGACACAAATATTAAAGTCAAAGTTTCACAGCGACCAGCCTTCGACATAAAACCCAATGACGCCACTACAAACACCTGTGAGAACATTTAAACAAAAGTGTTTCAACGTTTTGTGTGAGTAGTGTTGCTTAACGATCTTAAAATGTGGTCCTGACGTGACCAAATTCAATATTCGCTTCTAGTTCGCCTACTTGCGCTGTAATTACAAAGCCGGTTATTATTGTGTAGCTTGACAGGCGTCCTAACCCACGATGCCAAAACATCACCCACGGCGTCAATCGTAAACAGTTTCAGAAAATTATGAATTAAACATTGTAAATACAATCTCTGGTAACGATGAAAGTTCTCAAAATAGATATAACGTGAAAACTAAGTTGCAATAATGGTTTCTTCCGAGCTTAATGGCGCCGATGCACAAGAAATACAATCATCCTTGCTTAATTGAATTGCATCAACGCGAGCTTAAGAACGCATTAGTCATACTCTAAGCAAAGGCGGTATAATGAGCGAAGAATATTCGGTATTCGGGTAATTCCGAGGATACAAAGTACAACATAATAAAATGATTAGCCGTGTTTACGTGATCTATCAATGGTGATTCTGATGTCAACAGTGTGATGGTAGTTAACGGAACTCTTAACCGGACCTACATTCGTACGCGTGCAAAATTTATAATCAATGATTCGACAACGTCATTACGTGACTATTTTATATACCTACCATTAAATAAACCTCTAAAACGGTCGATGTTGTCGTATTACGTTATATCACGTACCGATTCGGTACTAATTGGGTTTCAAAGAAAAATTTCGGCGCGAAAAAAACATGATTTGTATCGTGTGAGAAAATTTATTCAAATGCAATGTCGACGACATCTTTGATTCAGTTTTTGTATAGCATTCCTTATCAAAATCGTCGGTTTATTTTTGTTGTTTTCTTCCGTATCGCAACTGAAATGCCACACTTTGATTTTGCTAACAACAGAAAAAGAATATGTAAAATCAAGCGTTCGTGTTGATGATCCGTTATATCACAACTGACAGACAAATAGCCGTCTTCCGATCGTTAGTAGACGTACTGTAAAAGCGAACGAAAGCGGCGAGACTACGAAAGTCGAACATCGACTTAATATGACATAACAAAATGGTAGCAAACTGCAATGTTCGGGAAGCTCTGCTTACGAATAAGAGCAATTTGTCGCTTTTTCTCATGGGCGGACTACATATTCTAATAAGCACGCTAAAGATCCCAAAACTGCGGAAATTATATACAACAGTCATCTTAAATACGCGGAATGTGTAATAGTCGATGCGATCAACTTAAATCAAAATAAATGAGCGCATAATCACCGATCCGGATAAACCGTGTGAACGCGAAACAAATGACAATTAAAACACGGACGTAAACACTAATATCCATGAATTTGAACAACAATCACATTTAGATAAACATCTTATTGGGGCAAAATAATAATATTTCCGGCGTAATACAACTCGGCTAACTTTACTAGGTGAGAAAAAGTGTGTTAAAAAACTTGCTAGATCTAACACTTCCAGTATTAGAAAGTAAATGTTACCGATACGTTGATATTGTACTTGTCTGACACATACGTCAACATATGCTAAACCAACTGGTTCATTAAAATCAGCATCATTTGTATAACGTGTTCGATCAACATTGTTTCTTGGATTACGCGATTTATCAATTAAAATATGGTATTTCTGTGGAATGCAGACGCAGATATGATCACAACTTTAGTAATATTCAGCTGAGTAAAATACTGGTTTATCGGCTAGTCAGATAACATATTAAAGCCTTTGCGTGCAAACGGAAATAATAAAGAATATTAAGACGGAGTTGAAGTCAAGGGTCAAATAACATACACTCAGCCAATGTGAAGGTGTTAGTGCAGTTTATAGTACCCAAAGGTCCTATTGCATTACGATGACACATCAGCATGAAGCCAGTTTACCTTCCTCAATCCCGGAATGCCATACCCAGCAATCTGCCTTGAGTTTATTTCTGTCTATCAGTTTCTCGAAGCTTTGCACAATAATACAAGAATATAATAATAATACAATCCAAACCGAAGTGCAGAGCGTGCAATCACGCTCCTTAGTGTAAAGTTACATTCTAAACATCAAAAAGGCTTCTTTTAATGAATTTTCATATTGATTTAAAGTCATACCGTAAGTCATTAAAACTTTCTAAGCTAAAGTTTTATTGCAAATGATTCGAAAGTGAAAAATAATACACCGCGTCATACACCATCACACATTATTCTCTATTCTTCATAAAATTTCTATTAAAAAACATATTATGATGTTGTTAGGTAATGGCCTCGCTCCAATTGAGCTATTTTGTCAACATTGTACATTTCACTACTTACAGCAAAAGAAATATTTCTATTGCGGCATTGAATGCAGTGTCAACGCACCGTCAGGTATTGACAGAATTTGTAATAACATTCAAGCCAAAATTTCCCTGCGATTGAAATTGATTTCAATGACGATAATATAAACATTAGATTACGTCATGCATGAGCTCTTTTGATCGTCAACAAAAAATTCGCATCCGGCTCCAAACGATGAAAAGTCCACGATAATACTGCAGCAAAAAAGGGGCAACACTTGTAATAAACCGGTCGACAAGTATCTCGATGCGAGCAAGGTCTACGAAAACTTAGAGAGTCGAGAACAATGACAAATTGTTTTGTATGTAGCAACTTTGAATGTGTCTGGTGTGACATGTTAAACAATAGACGCGCTCTCAGCAATTAGTTGCAGCCGCGCATCGTCAGCATCATCAGCACCAGCAGAGCTAATAGCCGTGACGAATATAAGTCGGCATTACAGGCCCTTTGTCACGTAACGCGTTAACTAAGCGGAGAATCACCGCCGAGGTAATCACCAACTCCGATAATCCGATAGATACGGACGGCTTAAGCGATCGCCACCGATGCAAAAAGTATTACGAAATTCGCTATTAAAATATGCAGCTTTTCCTCGCACGACTCCAAGCGAAGGACTCGGTCGCAATCTAAGGTTGCCTATTATCCGCCACGCTCCGAAAACCACCAAAAGGTAACACAAGAACAGCGGAAAAATTTTGAAACTTATTGCACAAGAGACGCCTCATATTAAACAATAAAGGAGTAACTAATAACGTCGATTATCTATCTGAAATCAGTTAATTGATGTTTACTACACCGGTAGTAGGAGCGCAATGGGAGAACCGCCCACAGCAGCCGATCCGATCTAACTTACTATACAATGTTACTTACCGAAACAGCGCAAGCGTTGGAAAGATATGAATTCTTACCTGTAACAAGAAATAAAGGCATCGTTAGAGAAATAAAAACACAGATAAGCCAGTTCAAAATGTTAACAAGGCCCACGTATTTGCTTAGTCATTACTTTTAAAAAACTACGGTCGTGGAAAGTGCATTAAAGCAGTGGAGATGCGGTAATAGCAATTACTGATGACATATAAACGAATAACGAGCATTACGTTAAAGATTACATACGAACAGTCATCGAGTAGGACCAGTCGACAATTACGAAACAATGAACAAGAAAGTTTTAAAACAAAGAAAGGAAAGCGCGCGCAAATACTAAATCGTATCACGTGCTGACTTTGAAAACCACAATGGAAACTTGAATTTCAAAAAAACTTAAGATAACAGTTTGAAATGTTACAATAATATTTTAATAAGCAGTAATCATATAGTTCACGTTTTAGCTAGATCGACTTCCTTCATCTCAAGGACTATTTGCGATAGCCACGTTTGGTTAATACATAGACGTAATAAAGCGACATCTTTGGCCATATGGACCGAGAGAGAACTTACTTGGCCAGGCGATGCGGAAGCTTCGGACATATAATCGGTGTGAAGGTTATTTTTATTCTCAAGGGTGGGATTAACATTGTATGCATAAACTGTATTTTATCTGGAAAACGTGTAGAGGGCGTGGAATGGTTAATAAAAGATTTAACATTAAATGAAGTATGTTGTTAGTCCAGTGCTTATTTGAGATCAAGTTCAGTTAAGCGAGACGTTTCTCGATCTTTGCAAGTTTCCATCTGAGACCACTATACTGGTCATATTATATTTCCAATTTACAATAACGTGATATTCGCAGATTAGACCAGACCTTATTGGTTACTAAGTAACGTATGTCATGTCAGCCTTAACTTACACAATATAGAGCAAATCTATGAACCTTGAAACCGAGCTATGGGCATAAATCATAAATCCGGCAACAATAGTCTACATGGCAGTACACTTAGTAGAAATAGTTTCGAATATTTCACTGTATGGCCCCGAGTCGGCGCGTGCGCTCTCCACGACCGCAACCGGTCACGATCTAGAAGAATCGATTTTTCATAAAATTGTGACCTTAAGATTTTAATGGCAGAGACAAATATTTGTGACCAAATCTAGATTCGAATATTCGCATTGGGTTTTGAAATGTAGTTTAACACTTAAAAAAGATTCTACCGAGTAAACAATCGATGATCGCACAATAGTTCCCTGTAAAACTGAGTTCACAGTTAACATCGACTTAGAAAACCCACGCGAATAGGATCAAAGAAATTGTGCAACCCGCTAGCGGAGATATTTTGCACAAAGCAAACATTTTATTACAGCAATCCGTTTCTAAATAAAGATACTTAATCTAAATTGGAACTAACAAGTAGAGGAATGCATAAAAGAATTCCCACATTAAAATGCAAGGTCTTTTAATTGGGTGTCTTTGATCGTAATAAGGCACGTCTAAAGAATAGTAATACACAAAACTCGTGAGACATTAGCCCAGTACCTAATAATTAATTCGAAAATGGGCTAGATTGACACAAATAAAACTGGAAACCTTACTATGACGTAAATCCAGTCGGTCGTTACAAATAGTTGTCTATGTTTTTTCAAATCTGAGACAAGGTTATGTTTAATTTTAACGTTACTACACATTAGTTTCTTATCATTGAAAGCTTCCGTCAATTCTTAAATCTTTTAAATTTACAAATTGAATAATTCATGGACCAAATCAACAATTTATACATCCTGCATCACTCCAACGGTAACTTTTAAAAAGGTCGTAGTGTCAAAAGCCTCTAAACTTCCAGAAACAAACTCCATTGATAAACAAACTAAAACAAATAAAACATAAAAGGCATTTAGATGACATAACACAAACCAAGACGGGTGCATTTGCTAAAACAGGTTGTAGGATGGCACCGCCTTGACCGAGCGACTTGTCCACTATATACCTTAATTGCTATACGCCACCGTGACACTATTAACATTTCTCGTAGTTCGTGCTTGCATACCTGAACGTAACTTCTGACATTAAAGGCTTAGAACTTAATAGTCTTAATACCAACGGATTGATATGCTGAATTCCTTTGTGTTTGCGATAATGTTTTATAGGTCGTATGAAATTGGAATTGGCTTGTTGCAGTTGTGGTTATAATATTGGCTACATCTGAATTACAGTTCTTTTCAATTATTACACAAGTAGCTACATATAAATTTAGAGAATTAACTATGATTAAAACTTTAATGATGCCACAAAAAACTCACTGTGCATTCGCTTTAAAATCATTAATATCATCTTATTAACTGCATATCATTTATATCATTTGCGCAAGAGTATAATGTTTTGTATCAGAACAATGGTCGGGATAATCATTAATTTTAATTTGAACAAAAGGCAGACAATTTAAGAGCTAAGTAGTTGGGGTCTAAAATAAAAGGAATTGTAATGAACCGGTTGATCAATCAAACGGCACGCGCCTGGTTGCGTTTGCGCATCAAATTAAGGTTGCCACGAACCGGAATACACGGTTCAAATAAAATGTTTTATATGCAATGTGAATTTCGCAATAGGTGTACAACTGGAGTAGTTAAATTACACATTAGACTAAAACATCATTGTTTAAATGCAAGGTTCTATTAAAAAAAAAACTTAACAGCATTCAGTTCAGTACTCAAAACCACAAACCTTATTTATCAACTAAACTAATGAACCATGAGCGCACCCTACTACTGTCTTGCTTTATAACCTTTGCGGTTTTAAATCTCTTAAAATTAATCGCAAACATATATCATTAAGCGCACGCGACGGCCCGATGATACGCCAATTACTTTCGTCTTGATAAACATGTCTTAAAGAGACAAGTAACGTTATAATTTGCGACGGTCGACGCTCGAGGGCTTCAGCGATCCAATACGGTTTCATAACGCCGCGACAAACCAGAGCAGCCAATACCGTACCACATATAAGACCGTTTTATTGATTGCCGATCGCAATCATTATTATTATCCATTGCACAATGTTCTGGACACACGCGTGCCGGACACTAAGGAGTGGTCAACAATCAGTTATGTCGCAAATAGGCGGTTATAGTTTGTAATAAATAAACGCCGACTTTCCGTCGTTCCGCAAACTCAAGGAGATCAATGCATGCAATTACCTGCCACTACAAACGTATACACTTTAATTTGTAGGGGACTTATCTCGGTAATTATAATTACGTAAACAAGCAGCCTTCGTACGCACTTTGAGAATTAGTTGAGAATAATCTGACGATCGCGTAACAAGAACGTAAAAATACCTCAAATTACACAGTCATTAAAGTTATTTGCTTAAGTTATTGGAAAGTGTGGAGGAATACAGTGAAACGTGGCAATCGGCGTGTCCTGGCGGTTAAACTCGAGTCAACACAAACAAAGACCGATGGAAAGTTAGCGCAGAGCGCACGGGCCGAGCACTGAATACAAATCGTCAACAATACATCAGCCGAGAGAATTTCCCAACGCTCTGTCACCGTGAAACTAGTACGTGAAGAAAGCTTTTTATTCACATACTAAAAACCCTATGAAACAATTGTCGTGCCTCGTTCATTCCGCGGGCACGCCAGCAAGGTTGGCGGTATTGTTGAAAGCACCGGCCACCGTGACACTCCCAGCGAGTCGTTGGTTAATAATCACTTCACGTTTTGTACTGACCGCAAAAAAAAATCGGGCACCTTGCGGAGCAAGGCCATGCGCTTGTCTTAGTTTCCATCGCAGATTTTAAATAATTACGCCAACAATGCACACGGTCTCGTTAGAACGCATGGCTTAAACAATCGCGACACAATTTTTATGAAGGCAAACTGGGTATCGCAAACGAAAGGATGCAACGGCGATGAGCCTTAGCGTCGCGGCCAAATGTCAAGTCGGTGTATTGGCTGTGAACTTTACGGCTCACCTGTCTGTTGCTACGTGCAGTCAATTCAATCGGCGGTTTGTTATGTTACAACTTATAGATTTCTGAAAGGAAAGAACCGGTGACTGTTACGGCAAGTGTTGCTCAACCAGACTCCGCGCGACGCTGTAAACGTACCCAATGATCATAAACCGAATCAAGGTTATTCATTATGAATCACGTGGCTAATGAGCGTTATCGTTTCCCTCTTTCACAAGGATATTCTGGTCAGATATCCTACTTACAGGTAGCTAAAGTTGTTGTTGAACTTTAAATATTAGGTAAAGAAAATGTGTGTAGTGACCTATTGTAGTAATATCATTAGTCCTACTGCGGCACAATCGAAACCAATTAAACCGCCGATGGAGCGCAGCATTGCAAGCTGCAAGGCGTTAGCGCACGGCGCGGTGCCGCCCTCGCCGCTCTATGATCTGGTACAGGTTCGGTGCATAGCTTAGCACAATTACAAAGCGGGTTAGGCTCGTGTTTTATCGAAGGCGAAATCGAGTTGGGTGACCGTGCCTTTCACGGAGCCCGGCCACGCCCACCGGACACCACGGGCGACTTTGCCTTCACTGCCCTAATAGTTCCATATCTGGTTCGGCCATTATTCGGTTCGGTATAGTTCAGCCCGACGCCTTCGTTCCAATTAAGCTAACACCATTTTGTAACAATAGCTATTTTGTCACCCACAGCGACCGCAATAACTGACATCTTCGATGTTTCCAATAAACGGCATTACAAATAATAAAGATAATATGAATATAATTTCGTGGCTGCGGCAAGAAGATTATTTTACGGAGCTCGTGCCGATTGACATTGAAAAAATTATCCGATCATTGTTTCAAAACTCTCGAAGATTTCTATGTCGTTAGCGGTTGCAAACTAGGCTAATGAACATTTCTCCGGGGAGGTTACACAGCCGCTGTAGAACAATGAAGCTCCGGTTTGATATCTACTGAACAATACGTAAATAGAGTCAAATTAAGCGCGACACTTGTATTTTTTTGTATTTAGGCCTCGCGGCCTTCCTGTCTCGCGGCGGGCGTTAATTCGCCATTCAATTTCCAATTAAACGCTTGATTCTCAATGCCAGCTGGGTCGGAGGTGGTCGCTCTACAAACTTAATAAAAGGCGGGTGGTGGCGCGCGGCTCGCCAGTGCCCGAAACAGCCACTGGCCGACGCTTTTGTCTCCTTCGGTCCTTTCACTTTGCGCGCTCATGTACCACTACGTAGCGTTCTACACGATTAACAAAGAAAGCCCGACTTAGATAAGTTTATGGATTAACGTGTTGTGTTCAAGTGTTTATGTTGTATGTGCAATTTGACTAAGAAGTGATGTTTTCCAAACTTTCAGATGGTGAGAGGGGCGGCCCTAGCGCTGGTGCTGGCGCTGACATGGGCGTGCTCGCGTGCCAGCGTGCTCGTGCCTACATACGTGCTGCCGCCTGACTCGTTCGTGCGCGACCAGCGCAGCCTCGGCGTACCGCCACAAGACAGCGCTCACGCCGAGTCGCAGAGAACAATCAAACGACTCGTCGGCGGACACCTCAAGATTAACCCCGACAAAGAATATGGCACCGCTAAGAATTCTTTACACTACAACGAGAAGAGCGCGAGTGGTAAATTCGTAGGCGTGATCGCGCCGGACCAGTCAGGCGGCAACGTTGGCTGGAATCAAGGGATATGGGATGACGGCATGCTCATGTCCAGCGCCGGTGAAGGAAAAGACGGTCCGAAGACAAAGGAGGTCGATGAAGATAAAAAGACACTAGCAGATCAAGTGGCCGAAGGAAAATATGGTCTCATTCAAAATGAAATATTCGCCAAAGCTCCTAAACGACCTGGAATCGTAAGCTACGAGCCAAACGCGGAGACTCGATCAAAAGATAATCTTCAAAGTCTCGGTGGACTCAAGAAAGACGAGATTTGGCTCGCAGAGGATCACCTACTAGTTATAAAAGGGGGATCCTTCCCTGAGCGTACTCAAGAGACTGAAGGTAGACCATGGCCACCGATCGACAACTATGAAGCGCCTAACAGGCAAGTAAAGCTACCACAGAAACCCAAAGTGCCACCGCCCTTTCCGGTACGACTCTCCGACAACGGACCGCTCGTTTTCCTCACGCCAAACGGCAGTGTCCCTGCGTCCCTTTTCCCTTCCTTCTTTACAGGAGAGGGCGAAGGCCCTCTTCCTCCTCCGCCATTCCTCTTTCCATCGGGAGCGCCCTATCCCTCGAGTGATAATCAGGGAAACGCTACTTCCGGGGGAGCGCCGCAGCCAGGTCCTCCGTTCCCATTCCTACCCGGGAATGCGAGCGAGGGAACATTCCCTTTCCTCCCATCCATGAACGGCTCTTTTCCAGAAGGCTTTCCACCGGGCGCAGTGTTTCTACCACCACCGAGCAACCAGTCAGACCTATACGACGAAGACGACCCTTCGATCTACTATCCGCCGCCCTACAATTTTTCCTACCGCGCTGACTACAACAATAAAGTGCCTGCGGGCCCACTAGTACCTGGAATTGTACTGCCGCCTCCACCAGACTTCTTTGCTCCATTGGAGGAGAGCACGACGGAGGCTGTGAAGACTACTACCGCTAGGCCGTCCACGTCATACACAAGGACAAAGACGACCCAGAGGCCGACGACCAAGCACACAGTGCAGCGTACGAAGTACAAGACGCGACCTACCACGACTGAGGCGCCAACAACCACTGAAATACCAACAACAATAACGACACCGCGACCAGTAGAGATTGTGACTACTATAAAACCAAGGAAGCCGCAACGCATTCCCTCGAGACATCCAGTAAGGGTTCATAACTTGCCAGACGAAAATACAACAAGGCCGAAAACAGAGAAACCTGTTTATAAAACACGAACAAAGGTTACATCCAAGCCTCTCTCCGTGTCCGTAATTTACGATTATCCAGAACCACAAGTATACGACAACAAAGTACCGACAACATCAGAGAAGCCTTACATAATATACGACGTGCCACAGAGACCTACAGTGACCACGAACGATATATCTTCCACGCAAGTACCGCTGAGAGCACACTACTCAAACGTACAGAACGACGTACCTACAACGAAACTGCAACCTGTCTACAACAACAGGAAACCAAACGATAATGCGTTTGCGTCGTACTATTTCTATGATGAGCAGCCAAAGACCTCACCTTCCCCAGCCACATACTTCGATGGCAGGAATTACTACAAAACGGTAACAGTCAACCAAACGCCTTACCCACAACAGCAGAATGTCAATACCCAGACAGGTTATAACCCAGCAGTGGATATTTCGTACGGAGCTATTGACCAAGCCGATGCACTATTCCTATGGCCACAAAAACAGGGACCACGTACTCTGACACAAGAATACTTCAGTATACAAAAACCTAGAACACAGCCTGTCTATGTACAACAGCAAAAACAGAGGCCAGAAGCTTTCTATCAACAAATCGCTGATATACAACAAACTATTGATTTCTTCACAACGAAGAGACCCAAAGTGCACTCCCACAGGCCGCATACACACAAAACTAAAGCTATTACTGGCCGACCAGTCTATCAGTTCAGCTACCAAACCCAACCGAGGCCGGAACAGTTGCCCTTCCGTGCACCCAAATTGGACCCGGAACCTTTCAGGCCTATGGTGAGCTACAGCAAGCCTTTCAATGTGGCAAATGACTTCAATGTTAATACACCGTCAGTATCACCTGGTTACAATCAGCAATACCTGGTCGAAAACGTGCCCGTGACAACAGAGTCGCCGACTTCCAGCAGATATTATCCTACGACAAAAACTTACGATGACTACGACGATTCTCAGTTTTCCACGGATGTTCGCAATAAGAAAAACCGACACCAGTTTCAGATACAGAGCGACCAGCCCGCGCCTGTTCATCATGTGTCAAGGTATCCGAACACTACGCCGAACCCAATCAGCCAGGGATACTACACAAAACAGGACGAGACATACTTCGATGACATAACAAAGAACTCGTTTGACGTATTCGGTAAGAAGCTAGAGGACAACACTCACGACGTCAACGGATTAGCAGTGACAGCACCGCTTGACACGGTCAGAACGCCAATAAACAACAACATAAACCTGCAATACGCCTACGAGCTCGTCGAGAACCAGAGCCCTAACCCGCCGTCTCTAGACAGAGATACGCTTGTTAACTACCGTCTCCCGAGGCCTACAGTCAACCCAGACAGTGAGCAAATACCACCACAAGTGAACGCTGAGCTGGTGCAACAGAAGCCACCCTCACTAGAAGACGATACGTTAGTCAATGATCGTTTTCCGCGACCGACAATAAATCCTGACAGCGAGTTCATCCCCATCGCGAACCCCGGCTACAGGACACCACAGCAGTACAGAGCGCCGACACAGGTGCAGAGGCCTCAGTTCACGGGCGAACAGTACGATCTGAACAGGCCGTCACTGGCGGGAGACACGGCCGTCAACTACAAGAGGCCACTGCCACCGGTTAATCCCGACGCGGAGTGGATAGGACCGGTGAACACGGCGGGTGAGGGCCGACCAGGATCGTTCGTCTCCTACAGGCTGCCCGGAGAGGGAGCACACGTGTACTTCCTCACGCCGCAAGCCGCGGCACAGGCGGCGCGCGAGAGGTACCGGGCGCCGGGCTACGGCCGGTGAAACCAAAGCTCTAGTCTGAACTGATAACGTCGCCCGCACGCGACGTGCCGTGTAAATAAAAGCGCAAATGTGATGTTAAAGTGTCCTAAGTAGTGTAAGAGACTAGCGGGATGGACCGCGTTGCCATAATATTTAAACAGCGAGTCTAGCTTTATGTGAGACACGTTCTCAAAACAGCGATGTTGTGAAAAACGGACGCTCTACTTTTGATACGTTATTTATTAAATTATTTCTAAGAGACTGTGGTGCATGCATAGTGATAGTTAATTTATTTATGTCAGTATTCAACGAACTATATGGAATGATGTGATATGTGTGCGATGATTGTGGCATTGTTATTGTATGTAATGATGGCAGCAATTGTTAATTGTATAAAATTGTTATTTAAAAAGTTGATGATGAATCAATGTGATTTTGTATTGTATTTTTAAAACAAAGAATTTGAAATAAAATAATACAAAATGTTACGAATAAATGGTGTTTTTTTGTTTCCTCTTTCCCATACCTAGTAAGGCACATACTAAAAAGTTGACAACGGTATTAACTAAGACAAGTAAGATTCAAGAACAGATATAACACTATTACTCAACGAACGATAACTAAATCAACTAGTTCGATGATGTAAAAATGTTTCAGGTCAGTTTTTTACTAAACAAAGTTGTTCAAACATTGAATGATCGATAGTAAACTAAGCCAGGGGCAAAAACTGTTACCTTAGAACAATTACTCAGTAATGTGTAACATAAAAACGTTTACAACTTGACCTAGCAGGTGTATAAGGTCATGTAGTCACTTTCCCCTATACAATATTGCGCTCATAGATACTCATTACTTGCTATGAAAGTAAAGTGTAGATAAATGACTGTAATATTAATAGTGAAGGAGATAAAATACAGTATTTATAGGTGGTTTATTAGATCAATGACCGCGTATTGAGAGATAGCTGGACTATGAATAAGTGAACCATCTCACAAACAGGAGATCTTAAACGATTGTTTTCTCATTTTATGAATTACTCTCGAAGGCAAAACATCAAAAAAATGTACAAAAACTCATGACATTATATTTTTGGAATTTTGTCAAAAGCTCAAGAGGACAAAAATAGAAAAATCCTGGCAATGAAAGGTCATGAAATCCATCACTATATTACTTCCTTCCATATTTTTATATTTCTGTTTTTTTTTCTTGCAGAAGTCAGATAAAGGTCACTTCGAGTAAGACACGGATTTTTTCAATTAATCAGACTAAAAGATGACATAGTGAAAAACGCTAAGATGAAGAATATTACATTTTCATTATTACATATTCAACTACTTTGTCTATATCCTAGAAACTAACCTTGTTTTGACCAACTTATTATGCCATTCGTTCCGAATATATTAAAACAGAAACATGTGGGATCTATAACAACACATATTGTATACAAAATTAATTCTGTTCAGTCACGGCTATTAGCCGTAACGCAGAACTTATGAATATGAAAATGTTATTCATGAAATGAGTAATATGCTGAACTTGACTTGCAAAGGCGTTTAGCGTTGAATCAACAATACATAATGGTCGTTTTGTAACTTTATGATGTGAGGAATAGTAAAAGGAATAATACTTGTATGAATGTCGCTTTGCATTTCTTTCTGTCTGTCTCAACGCGTTGTTATTATAAACTACACGACAGATTTACATGCGGTTTTCAGTTTTATTTAGATATTTCTTCCGAAAGGTAATATCTGTACCAAAATCATCATCATCATCATCATCATCATTCATCATCTGTATCTGTATCGGTGTATCTGTGTGTGTGAAGGTGTATCTGTTCAAATTCGCAAATTGAATCACTAGTCATAAACTAAACTGAGCTCGTCACACCCCCTTTGGCTTTGGCTAAATGCGTTATTTTGAACACACACCAAGCGTAAGGAAAGCTCTACTAGTCAGTAAGAATATGCGTAAAGCTGGGTGCACAGCACATATAATCATTTACCCGATTCGATCACCGTATTCGTATCGCCGACGCGTAACATGATCGCCTATATAGACGGGTGATGATACGCGATCATGATACGCAGTCTTGATACGCCACTCTGATACAAAGCGCGATACGGTCCGTTCCATTTCGAGTCGGTTTTGTCCGATCATCAAAGGAGATACGGACACGTTTTGGCGCCTGTCAGTCTGGAAGCGTCCAATGTCTTTGCATTGGTTTTGACCTTTTTGCTATAATACTGTGAATAAGAATAAAACAGGCACACGAAATTGCTAAATTCTTGTACACTTCAACCGACGTGGCGTCGTTGGTTGATGTTTGATCGAGAGCTGACATAAAACTGTTAGCTATTCCATACGCGATCATTGCTACGCGATTATACCTGCACGCGTAGCATGACCACCGTAGAAACGGGTTTTGTCGACGACGGAAGAATCGACAAAATGTCATGCGGAGTTAAATAAAGGCGTCCATAAGATACGGAACTTGATACAGTACGACCAATGATACGGTGATCGGATATAGCAGTCGGGTCGGGCAAATGATACATTTATGTGGATTCGGCTTTAGGTGTAATCGGTTTCATATAAAGGTCTGGACTCATTTTTTTTTTTAATAAATAAATAAATAATAAATAAACACGCAATAATTACGCTCGTTTAGCCTTAGTCTATACCGACTGGTAGAAGAGTCAGAACGCCTATAAACTGAAGGTAAGGAACAGAAATTTAAAGCTTTCAGAATTATCTTTCTTTTAAAACTAAAGAACAATGTTAGATAATTCAACCCGGCCTAAAATAGAAGATGCTGTTGTGTTTTTCCCACTGTAAATCCCATACGGAGTACGGCTTGTATAATAAACAAAACTCGATATAATGTGAAGCCGAAACAGCGGGAACCTAGTAAAGCGAACTGACCTGTGTCGGGCTCCTGCGTCTGCGGCGCGTCTTGCAGCGGCTCGGTGTAGAGGCGCAGGTACACGTCGATGGCGACGCGCGCGCAGCGGAAGTAGAACGGGTGCGCGCGCAGCACGTCCTCCAGGCGCAGCAGCCCCACGTACGAGCGCAGCGTCATCTTGCGCATGCAGTACGAGTGGAAGTCGAACTGGTCCTCCATTATTTCGGAGAAGTGCTGTGGAGGAATTATGTGTCGTTAGCTAGCGAAACTCCGAGACGGTTTTTATAGGTCAATGACCCCTGGTTGTTTCAGCGTCGCGTAGCATACTCCCCCCTCCCCGCCTCGTCTCGCAGGTAGCATGTCCGGTGTGCGTGCGGCGTCGTGTGACATACCTACCATGGATTTTTATATGCAGGACACCGCTACGGCACCGCGCTGTGTGTTCTTAGTTTACAGGTGTTAAGCCCGTAATACACATGTCAGAAGTTGTTACGGCTCAATGGCACGCATGCTTCTTGCATACTTTTATGCAAGTTACTGACTTGTTTATTTGGGGCTTGATGTTACGCATTATGCAATGCGCATCCACTAACGTGCACTGGGCCTGCTTGGAGAATTACAGCCCAATCCCACTGACAGAGCGGAGGCCTGTATCCCAGCAGTGGGAATGTTATATTCTGGTTATACTATGTAAGTCACTTAATATCACGTCTGTAATCCCTAAAGGGCTAGGCAAAGGTGTACCCAATTATAGTCTACTCACATTTTGCCAGTTATGTTTAAGTTAAATGTAATAGGGGGCGAGCCTATTGTCATCAACCGGGCACCAATCCAGACTCCGTGGCAAATTCCAGATGGTAAAACCCAATAACATTTTGCCCGACCCGGGAATCGGACCCAGGACCTCACGCTCAGCAGTCGCGCATGCGACCTCTCGACCAAAGAGACAGTTATGCGACATACCCTGTCAACTTCGTGCGCCTTCTTGAGGGCTTCGCCCCATTGGTGTTGCCGCTTATACGACGCCGCGGCCTCAGTCTGGAACCACATGCACTGCATCTCGTTCAGGTTCTCTGTCGCCGGTACACCTGCAATAAAGAGCAGTCAACTAAACAACTATCAACTTATTTCCACTTAATTATTTATCAACTTTCATCATAGTTAACCACTTTTCACATCTATGCTTTTAATAATAAGGTTGAAAAGTGGTCAACCGCGAACTTTGCCTGCTATACATAAGTTTCTTTTGAGCTTGACGCTGTCTTTTGAGGCGTATAGCGAAAAACGCAATAAACGTTTTATTTCGTGACTGGTTTTGTGTGTTTGCATCGCTTAGACTTGATTCTACCGATATTTCGTCGCATTCGCGGAGCGTTTAAACTGCATATATGATCAACGCACGTCTTCGATGCATCAAAGCTACATGCGGAGGCGCTATTCCATCTCCCTATTCCCTCTTCAAGACTATGTAGTAGCCAGTAACGGATCATATCAGGCTATGGCCGATGCTGACTGCCCTATGATTTATTTCGTACCTTCTCAGGTGAAGTTTTACAAAAGGGAGTAGTAGTACCCAGTACTAAATGGGTTATGGAGGTCAGATAGGCAGTCGCTGCATGTAAAATACTGGTATTCAGTCTGGAAGCCGACCCCAGCATGGTTGGGAAAAGGCTAGGCAGATGGTATACCTTCTCTGGTGAACTTGGCACACATCTCCTCCGCCCGCTTGACGTGTCCGGCCCGGAGCATGTAGCGCGCGCACTTGCTGTTGACGTAGCGGTCGGCCGTGTCCATCGCTTGCGCTTCCTCTAGCCACTGGTACGCAGACACCGGGTCGCCGGCATGCTGCAATGTAATGATTGTTATTTTAGTTCGTGCCGCGTATTGTTGACCTGTGAAAAGTTTGGTCATATTAAGAACATTGTCATACTAAACTGTCAATTAATAAACTAATACGACAAAGTCCAAAAGTGAACAAGGTTTTCGTAAGGTATTCTTTCGCGTTTCATACATGCCCAGTTTGCTTCTTTCATGGTAGTGGGGAGAGTAGGGCGTGTGTGCAAGTACCTTTTTGAAGAACAAATAATGTGTTTTTGTAAAAATTTGGTAATTTCTAGTCTACTGTTGACCTCGTAATATGGCTAGTAATGCCCTCGCACTAACACGAAATCCAGCGCAAGCGCAGCCGTGATTTAATTGAAAGAAAGTCGCGTGGGCGCCGCATTTACGCAGAGGTTACGTCGTATTTACGCAGCGTTTACGCTGAACCAAAATCAGCAACTCCAACCAATAAAAACAAACCTGTACTAACCTTGAAAATTCTTCCTTTAACAATAAACAATTCTATAAGCGTAGGCGTATGTTCGATGGCTGCATCAATATAATGCAGGGCCCTATCAGTCTGCTCCTTATGATCAAAGTGTTGCGCGGCGTAATAGTACGCCCAGAGCAACGCGCTAGCCGGCTGCTTCGTTTCACTGGGGTCGGAGCCGAATGTGCCATTTATGGTAAGGTTCTCCAAATATTGGAGTATTAGTTTCTCTATTGTGTCCGCTTTGCTCTTGTCCTGGTATAACGATCTGGAATTATTGAAAGGATAATTAAGATTGTAGACGATATTAGCATAACTTATTTTTTTTTTTAAATAATGGAAATGTAGTAACAGCACATTGGAAGAAATATCAAACCTTTCTTGAAGGGAAAGGATCTTTTCGTTTTAATAATCTTGAAGCAAGCAAGAAATGTTTAAAGGTAAAAACTGTATTTTTTCCTCTACCTTAGCATAAATCGAGCTCAGACAAATGAGAAACATGGCATATTTATGTCACCAATCATTGTGCTTCATGGTTGCATGTACGTGGCCATACTCGGAATTACCGTCAGAACCTTGTTTCATCAATATAATTTCTGCAGAAAATTTCACTAATGTTTACCTATAGCGAACTCCTCTTCAAAAGCCAAAATAACCATGCTGCACTTTAACAAGATTAAATCAATCACAACTTCAACATCTACAGTTCTAAAACAGAGTCATACCAGAATGACAAATGACAGCCGGGATGGCTCACATACACTTTAAGCACTAAGTGCGGAAACTGATCTTTATTACATAGAACAAGTCTTACCTGAGATCAACAAATAGCGGCGGTATTCCTTTATGTAGTCCGTGTCTGAGGTACTCGTCGACTAGCTTCTCAAAGACGGGCTGCGCCAGCGCCTCCGTCAGCTGCAGACGACGCGGCGCTATCGCTCGCGGGAATTCTTTCCTGGAAACGATAAAGGTAGGTTGTAATTAATCTTCCTTTTATGTATTTCGGACCAACCCCACCCTATTTCCAACTATTGCAGCTTCTAAAAGCTAGAATCAACAGTGGCAAAACGCAGAAAATGAAGTTCGACTAGTCCCTGAGAAACAAATGGCTTGGACCCCCGCATCGAAATAAACAGAGTATAAAAAAAACATAATACATGTCTTTCTATTTATGTATCGTATCTGTCCTATGACAAAGGCTTTCTTTTCTCTTAACCACAGTTCAATCAATCTACTGTAGTAACAACTAAAGTAGTTGGGAAAAGGCTAGGCAGGAGTTGACTTGCAGTCTAACCAGATACAGCTCATCATTCATAATTTCATCATCTGACTAGCCTTTTCCCAACTATCTTGGGGTCTAACCCAGTCTAACCGGATGCTGCTGAATACCAACATTTTACATGGAGCGACCGCCTATCTGACCTCCACAACCCATTTGGTCCACTGGGTAATACGATATCCTTGGTAAGACTAGTTGTCAGACTTTCGGGCCACTGACTACCCGTAACGACTGTCAAAGATTTACAAATGACAGCCAGGACCGACGGCTTAACGTGCTTTCCGAAGCACGAAGGAAACTCGGAACGTAATACGGTCACCCATCCACAGACCAACCTAGGGAAGCACGGCTTAACCTAAAGATCGACCCGAGCGCCTGTTAATATTAAACCACGAGCTCCTAATACAGCTGAATACCATTATTTACATGTTTCACAGAGTTTGACCAAGACCTGGCTCCGAGCATAGGATACTGGTAGTACGTGCCTATTGGATAATTTGCGACTAACACGGGGGATCCGCGGACAAAAGCCAATCGGTTTTTTTTCTAAATTCACGCGAACCAAATCGCCGGTAAAATCTAGTTCTTATTATAAGACAGCAAACAGAAGGCCTTGTACCACATTTAAGCACACAAACAAAACACTCCTATTAGATCTATTACCACTATTATTATCGATCAGCCACACATTATGTCACTAGGCCGCTAAATACATAACGTTATGTATTACAGATAATGTGCTCCACGCATACATAATATAGCAGGCACAGGCATGTGCATAAATAGGTAGATAATATCGGTATTTGATGAACATATTTATGCACTAGCACTTTGCCCGCGTCTTCGTCCGCAAAAATAGCGATAGTTCGGCTAATATGCATGATATAAAGAAAAACCCACGAAAAATGTAGTTTTCTGCTACTGAATTTTTTTTTAGGATTGGATCATTCGTTCCGGAGATTACCCCCTACATACAAACTTACAAATTTTACCTCGTTAAAATATCAATATAAATGGATATAATCGTGATAGACAGCAAGATGTGGTGCTGGAGAGTTTGTTTTTCTCCATAGCTCAAAAGCTAGGAGGTAGTGAAGGATGGGCATTTAGCGGGTTCGTCTTATACAATTTTGACGTTCAAATAGGGCTGATTTGCAGCCTAATTTCAATAAAAGAATAAATGACTATAATTAAATTTTTTTTTTTTGTGTGTAGCAGTAAGGCAACGTTCACACTATGCAATGACTAAAGAAAATAATACCACAAATGGAATGTGAAACTATTGTGTGTGGAGTATAATAAAATTAATCATGCCGAAGAAAAACGTGTGAAGTGTGCCTACTCTATCCACAGTAAAAACTCTACTATTGCCTACTTGGTATTACAAGCGTATTTTAAATTCATTGGACAGGTAGATCGACAGATAGAAGTACATTTTAAGAGAGCTCATTCACAAAGCAATAATATTCAGTGAACAGCGCGCTTATCGCTCACAGCGATTTCCACGAGAACAATGTTGGAAGGTTCTTGTATGAAGCGTGCCCTGCTTAACTTTCGCCATTTTATTTTCAAAATAGCGGCCACGCATAAATCCTGTATCAACCAATAGCTGACATCAATACAAACAAGTATTGTGTGAGACAAAACCTTCTAAAGCTGCGCATTTCCGAAATATAAATTATCAAAGTTGTGCTGATGGCGAAGAAAGGCAGGCCGAGAAATGTGTAACAACTAAGTCTCGAAAATTGAGATTATGAAATGACCCATATTTCTAAAAAAATACGTAATATTGAAGAAACTACTATCAGTTATCGATTACGATTAGTTCCCGCAAATATCGTCAATTTTGGTTATCTTCAAATATTATCTAAATATCACCAATAAACTGTTGGTCCGATTGGGAATTATAAGCTTGAATGGATGGGTTCATGCTTTCGCCTTTCTAGGACATCACATATTTCAAAACTTACACTGTCACTTAGGGGATATCTTCCGTGATTATCAATTATTTTGTGCTCCCGATATTCCATATCACGTTTTTATCACAACTTTTATAAAAAAAACACCCTGTAGTATTCCCATAGCAGGGACACAAAATTGCTCTCTAAAAGAGAGGAGGCCTCTTTTACTCTCTTTTCTTGGTGAGTGCAGGCTGGTGCCAAAATAATACAAATAACAATATTTGGTACTTACTTATATACATCAAAGAAGGCCACTTTTTCATCAGGATTAGTAAGTTGTTTAGCTTCTATAAGTTTTTCATAATACATCACATTCTCAGGATTTCTCTTCAACAAGTCTTCGTAAACAGCTTCTGCTTCCTTAAACCTGAAAATTAATGTTTTTTTTTACAATAATGAAGAACAAAGTAAAACCTTATTTTCCTAATTTTCTTTTATGCTTGCTAGTACGGGTTAGAGCAACCTCAACTAGCCCATTATTAGAGAATATTGCAGGCTCCTAGGTTGATTGTCTGTCCTTTAAGCCATCAGTACTTTGAGGCAAGTCTTGATGCATGTACTACAAGAAAAAGAACTAGTGGGGAACAGCAGGATACAGGCAGCAATCAGTTTCTCAAGTGTCTGCCTAACAGTTAATTCATTAAAAAACTGGTAAAAAAAAGGCGGAAGTTACTTCTTGCAGAAAGCTATAGCTGCAATAAGTAACTTGTTCGTATCAAGAATGGGTGCAACAAGAATCTGAGTATTGTGGAATACTCCACGACTTTGGACACGAGATCGATGATTATGACGACAATGTCAAGCACAGCATTTGATTTTCAACTGTTTTCTTTTAAATAATATGGCAATTTCCAACTCACCTTTTCAATTTCAAATAATATTCTCCAGAGGTTTCTTTAATGGATAACTTATCAAGTATTTGGGCTGAGAACTTGTGCAGATGCTGCAATGCCCTCTCATACTGTCCAGACTCTGCCAGCACCATATTCTGGTACAGTAGCAGTTCTGAATGCTCATAATCATAAGGCCCCTTCATCTGGTTGGTGCGGAAAGCATCCAGGATGCTATTGGCCATCTCATAGTCACCAAGGAGATGGTAACTCATGGCAAAACCGATCCAGGATGCTCTCTGTGTCGGTCTGAGCATGAATAGCTGGTAACGAGTATCCTGGAAATAAGTTTAGTATTTGTCAGTGTAACTCATTTATTTTATAAAAGTTCTGGCTAATATTAGTTCAAAATACATGTTTGTTTCTGGATTCACAATCGTAAAGACATAGCATATAAGCAATCTTAGATGTTCCTAAGGTGTCAATTTTGCCTGCTTTCAAATATATAAATCAACAACAAATATAAAATAGAAGAGCACAAAGTCCAAACACTTTATAATTACGGTCTTGGCTAGCCATCATCATCATTCATCATTTCAGCCGAAAGACATCCACTGCTACACCACGTGTGATCCACTGCCACATCGACAGGTGCCGTGCTTTTCGCATCCAGTGGATCCCCACCACCTTATCAGGTTATCGATCCACTTAGTGGGAGGCCCTCCAATGCTAACCAGTGTGCCGAATATTAATGATTATAACCCCACAGCACCCTTCATAATCCGTTTAAAATGTATCATCAAAAGTAACATAAGTCTCCATCTACTGTACTATTCTGCCATGGTGTTCGAGATGACAGTTCTTCCTTTTCCTTTCTTTTAAAATATATACAGACAAAGACACAATGTATTTATATGTATGTATACAGGCGAGTTGCGGCCAAAATCAAGCCAATTAAAAAATATATGCAATATTAAAATCAAATATTTAGTTTTTCACAAACACTAAATACATGACATGATTCCGTTACAAGCCATTTTGACAAAACCACCCTTTTTTACTTACAGTCCTCTCAATTACTAGAGCAGTATTATGAATAGTTGTTGTATATTGAGAAAATTATGCAATTAATTCAAAATTTTAGGACTGTTTTTAAATTACCCACAGCTGAGATTACTTTTTTATTATCCTAATGTTAAAATTAGCAGTAGGTCAAATTCCCCTGACAATAACAATGCTAAGACAGTGAAGCCAAATGACTGTCTTATAATAGAGCCACCACATATACAGGACATGTTTAGTAAACATCTTCTGATGTCAAATAAAGAGTTAGCATCTAAAACAACAACAACTAAATGACATAACAATGTCTGTAACTGTGACATCAGAATGATATATTGTGAGACATGTTTTAAAGATCATCAATTTTGATTTTATGCTTGTTTCATTTGTAAGGGTGTTTTTTGTTTACTCCGTCCATTGAGGGACAAACTTTATTTAATAAAATAACCAAATACATTATCGATGATATAAAGTTCTGGAATTAGCAGCAAGCTGCAAGAATACTATATTATTTGTTTTATTAAGCCTATCCTTTAACTCAAACTAAAAAAAAAACTTGAAAACAATGTATAAGAAAATTCTGAACTAGTTCTAATGCCTTATCATATTCATTGTGGCCATAAATTGATGCATCAATTTAAAATTTAAAAAAAAAAACAGTTAAAAACACTTTGACTCACTTTGTACCCTTCCAAATCACGCATCTGAATTTGTAACAGTGACAAATCCCGTAAAATCTGAATGTTTTCCTTCTCCCACTTGAGGGCATTACGGTAACATTTGATGGCCTCATCATACTTCTTGTCTGAACGCTGCAGCAGACCGTACACATGCCAACAGACAGGAGACTTGAGGTCATTGCGAAGTCCTCTGCGCACATACTCATAAGCTTCATCTTTGCGACCCAGGCAATTCAGAGTCAATCCTTTCATAGCCAATGTTTCTGGAAAAGTAAACATTTCATCTATAAGTATTATATTTATTTTATATTTATTTATATTTCATCAATTTTATTTTTATCCTTTTATTCAGGTTTAAGCAATCCCAATTAAATAATTACAGTTATGAATGAATGCAATCTCGAAAGGAATATTTCTAACAATTCCAGAAAGAGTAAACATTAACACAGGCTTATGTTTTGAAAACAATTTTACAACTTCATAACTTCAGTAGAGAGAATATATAGGTGATATTTACCAAAGATAGTGCTTTACTTATATGGGAATTGTAAATACATAGACCACTAATCAAGCAGCCAGAATATGGTCATATAGATTTTATATGAACAACGTTTTTATTTATCATTCAATGTTTTGTGACATTTTTTGCCATGATTTTATTATGGTATTAAAACTTACCTCCATGCTCCTGAAATTTAGGGTTAGACAGTATCTGCTTGGCAAATTTCAACCCATTTTTATATTGTTTATGTTCGTAACAGCGCTGAAAGATAACAATGCATTTATCATTAAGTGTTTAACCTCTATTATTAGATGCACCTAAAAGGGTGCTAGCTTTAGTACGATTAGTACTACAGTATATTGATGCTAATATGATTCACAGCCTCATATTACGGCTGTAAATATTTTCATACAAGTTTCGGCATCACGAAAGAGCTTAAAAATACTCCAGTTGTGATTTGCATTATTTTATAAATCGGAGATAATCGCCAAGAATGACAAGCAGCACCAAACCGAATTGTATGTTTACAATCGTACTTACCAAAATTCTTTTGAAAAGCGCATTTTCTTTAGGTGGCAAAGGATTACTGGGTGGCATTTTGTTCGAATAAAATGAAGTATCTTTTTATTATTTCACTAATAAATTGAAATATTTCTAAAAACCTCGTGGCTATAAACCAAAGAAGTCGATGAAGGATTGCTGTCTATGGGCAACAAGAGCTGGTCACGTGACCAAATTGCCAGTACACAGATAAGAATATTAAACTTTTTGAGGTTTACTACTAGATATGATTTGTATTTCATTAAATTCTTCTAAACTTTGATTGTGTAACAATAGGCTGAAACCTAGAAAAAAAAACCAACAGTTTCACCCTGTGTTTCAACCGGTTCAGTTTGCGATGATTTAAAAGTGCATTCATGAAATGAGCTATAAATAAGAGATCATTAAAGAAATGTGTTGAATCTTTTGGGTGATTACAACCGCTATTCATATTAAAATTAGTAGTTTTTATTCAATATATAACACAATTTTGGCCGGCCTAGTTCATGTTAAAAATAGCACTCCCACACAACTAGATTTTAAGCAAAACGTCTTTCACAAAAGAATTCAAAAACAAAACTGGCCATCATGGCCCATCCATGGCCTAAGTCAACTGTCATTGTCTAAAGTCAACTTACGTAGATGCTGTCAATGTCAAAACTATTTTTAATTCCCTGAAGAAAAGATCAACGAATTGTGAATTAAATTAACCGTAAATCCAATTTAATTTAGTTCAGTTCAATTAATCTCTATACTGTAGTAACATGGGCATAGAAAACATGCGTCGCTGGCCTATGTACATCGTATTTGCCGTCTGCATTTTATTGTTTCTTTCCTTAATCAATAGTTGGAGTGCGGAAATTGAGTTGCGAAACAGAGTTTCTGAAATAAGTACACAACTGCAGGAGTGCTCCAAGCAACAGACATCATGCATGGAGGAATCTTTAAATTTACTGGAACAGCGCGACGGATACGTTATCAAGGTGAATGAATTAGATAAACAAAAATCTAGATTAGTCGACGATGTTGATGACTACAAAAGTAAACTTTTAAAATCGGAAGGTCAAGTGAACCACACGAAAGTAGACGTAGACCTTTGCAAGACAGAGTTACAGTCACTGAAGAACCTGCAAGTAAGTAAGACTGCAATAGTTGAAACATTGAGATTAGAGAAAGATACTCTGACTACTCAGTTGGCGGAGAGAAAGCAGAAGATTGAAGACTTGGAGAAAGAGATTGAGAAGCTGAAGTTGGCACTGACAACAAAACCATCAAATCCATCAGCAGTTCCTAAGGTGACGCCTGCCGCTCAACCGCCGAAGATGAGCCCAGCCTTAAGTGCCCATAACCCTATAAACGAACCAGTATTAGAGAATAATGATGCTAAGGAAGAGATAGAGGACACTAACGCCTTGAATGATGGCAATGACTTTGACCCTCAGTTACAATAGGTATAAGATAATAGCTCATAATTTGGTGGCCTGCTGGTGTGATATTATTACCAAGTAGAGGACAAAGTATGAGGCTGAGAGTAGAAAGGCTGTAAGCTAAATAGTGTACATAACAACTTGAGTAACTATACCAAAATTGAACTTTCTATAAAATTTGGCTTACGATACACAAGTTTCAATGAAAAATTCATTAAAACTTGTTATTATCTAACAACTATAAGGCTCGCTTGCACCACGAATCACTAAACACGTCTAATGCTAAACATTATTTAAACCATCATTCTGTCTCTGTCATCTTCAAGTGTTGGCTAGTAACAAGTCATTTTAAATATATTTAACGATAAACGTGTTTAGTGATTCGTGGTGCAAGCTGTCCTTGTATGAATCAGTATATTACAATACTTGATGAAAATAAAAATAGAAAGTTTTGTTTCAATAAAAGCTGCATGAGCAAGTGTGACTCACCACCACCCTTTCTATGTTCAAAAAGCACAGGATGAATGAAAAGCTACAGATCAAAATAAATTTTTGCTCTTTACCTGTAATTGTTGTATGTCATTCCAGTGAGAGGATAAATAAATAACATGTATTTAAGCAATTAAGCTGCTTTATGCATACAATGAAATTATGATAAATTCATGTTTGATAACAGGAAAAAAAAATTTGCACTTAATTGACCTGGTATGATGATGCTATCATTTTATTTTAATCCTCTCCAATCTATTAGTTTTTATCTAAATATATCAACAAATTATACAGAATATTCCACAAAATGTTTAATTTGTAAGTTTCCATTTTTTGTATAACTTAGAACAATTAGATGCCATATTCATAATTATTCAAGATTGTACATTTCTAAGGAAATGAAAATCGGGTAACTATCCATGAAGGAATCATTGTTTTTATATTCTAAAGTAAGGTACGGTTCCATTTTCATGTTTGTAATTTAGCCTTTGGGATGCTGGGACTGAATTAAGTCTGTTGTAACTTGCAATGTGTGGTATTATGCCTTTTGGTGTTGTAGAAATACATTATCTCCCGTAAGTGCATTTACTAAAACTATGGTGTTACTATATGCCTTTCTACTGTCAAAGTTCCAAGCATGCATTTGTTTTTATTTTATTTTTTTATGAAATACTATTAATATTATGAAATAAGGAAGGGCTTGATTGAACTTCATACCTACCTTATATGTGCAATTTCAGGTAAAGCCATTAGCCATAATTCATACTTTGTTAGCAATAATTTTAGATAATATTTTCATGAATCACAAGTATTGTTAGTATGAATATTGGTATTAGGTAGTTAGTAAAAGCCATGATGGTGCCAGAAATGAGTATTTAGATCTGACAAGTGTAATTTCTATATTTATTTTGCTCAATTTTCGAATTTGAATCCCATTTTATTGACATTTCTAAAATTACTGTTCATAATATTTGATCTTATTATCCATTCTTAGAAGGCAAAATATGTAATATTAGAATAGGTAAGAAATACCAAAATGTTATTGAAAAATGTTTTGAATTATGTCGTCCTGTTATTTTCGTATGATAATTATTATTATGAGTAATGTTAGAACTATATTGTTTCGTATTTGTCTTTTATATAGTTGAGGAATAAATTGTATAGATTTTTCCTTTTTTTATTAGTTCTCTTTTAATGCATCTACATCAATTTAATATTCTTAACTGGACGACCCAATCGAATAGTTAATAAAGTTATTAACGCATATAAAGATAAGAAAAATTGATATTAGTTTCGCCTCAACATTTCTACTAAGATGTTCCTTACTTCCCGTGATTTATGGTTCATTTTTCAGTGCTCCATTTTGAGGCAACACAGTTTCCATACTTATAAACTCACGCGTATTTCCCATGATGCTAGGCAGAAACTACAGAGCACCGGTTGCTACGATTCTTCATTGAGACTTCTTAACAGTCAAGGCACTGTAACTGCAGCCTTACGTTATCGTAAACAAAGTTGAACTGTATTATGTGCCTTTCCATAATATCAAGCCGTTATTGCCAAAAGGGCTAGGCATAGGTGTTTAGTACGCCCATATTCGCCATTAGCGGACCGCCATCATCTGCCTAGCCTTTTCCCAACTATCTTTGAGTCGGCTCCCAGTCTAACCGGATGCAGCTGAATACTAGTATTTTATATGGAGCGATTGCCTATCTGACCCCCACAGCCCAGTTAGTACTGGGTAATACGATACCCCTTGGTAAGACTTTAAGACTGTTTGTCAGAGTTTCTAGGCACTGACACCAGCACGCGTAGCATGGCGATTCTATCTCTATTCTACCAAGAAAAGACAAAGCTCTTTCTATCCAACTCGACATGTCTTCTGCCCGAGCATGGCGTGACCCGTAGACTCGCGTTTCTATGAAGACAAAGTCTTTCCATAGCAACGGAGAAGTAGCTAGTGATGTGGTCATTCTGCGCATACTACGATGAAACAAAACTTTGTAAGGTAGCCAGATGCTACCGTCTGCCTTCCTGTCTCTGTGTTTGGGAACATTATCCACTGTGGTTTCAATCTGAAATAAATAACACATATTCATTCAAATTGTTGACACAAGCCTATTTATTACATGCCACTCAGACAATACATATATAGGAAGGTGTAGGTATTATTTACTATAGGTACTAACCTTGTATTCACTGCAACAACAAACTGTTTTAAAAATTTACTGACAGTGGTTTGGCCAATAGACACATTTTGCTCCTGGCCAACCCCTCGTTGGTAATGTCCTGTAAGCAGGACTTTAACTGAACAAAGAACCTGCAATAATTAGGCATTGTTAAATCTTTTTTTTCTGTTTATTTTCAGGCAATGAAGGCAATAGGTACTGAATAAGACAAATAAACGAATGAATTGAATACATCTTTCTATATTTAAACCTTAAGGACGAAAGCTTTGTCATATTAATTTTGGTCGATAACAATTGGAAAGCGAGCGTAGGTATCGAAATAAATTAGACTGTAGGTAGGTACTTACTTTGACAAGAACAGGCAGACCCTGAGATGTGCTAGGAGACAGATCCTGACTCAATTCCTGGCACAAATACTGCACCATCTCTTTGGACATTTTAAAATTTTCGAGAAACTCGTTTTCAGGAAGGTCGAGAGCCCTGGTTAACGCTCGTACAGCGTTTCTTTGCGCTTTACGCTCATTCTTCTCAGCATAAAAACTGACCAGATGACGACGGTAGGATCCCGACATACTTTTTAAATTCAATTTTAGAAAAATAAAATTATTGTTGAAATAAATAATGCTTGTCTAGGTCCGATGAGATGTAGATTAATTGACATTTCATATAGAGAGTTATTTCTACCCCCAAGTGTCAAAAGTAGAGAAAATATAGTCGGCATGCTCGACGTTGTAGACTTATGTCGATCGAAGAAAAGAAACATTTCTTTTCTCCGTCTCAATCATCGCCATGCTAAGGACGATAGAAATCTTTCTTCAATCTGTCATTATGTCGATTCTCCGGTCGACAAAACCCCTTTCTACGGCGCCATGCTACGCCTGCTGTAACGACTGTCAAAGATCTACAAATGACAGCCGGGACCAACAGCTTAAGGTGAATGCTCCAACCAGCCCGCGAAATTCAAAATTTCTTGCGTTTTTTGCAATTTGCAGGCCAGTGCTAGGTTGTATGTTGATTAAAATATTATTCGCGGCTGTAAGACGTATGTAGTTACAGAATTATCATCATCAAAATCACCAATACAACCCTCCAAGTTCATAAAGGCGTAGGAACAAGAAAAAGTCATTCCTACAGCTTTATGAACTTAGAGCGTTTTATTGATGATTTTGATGATTATAATTCTGTAACTACATATGTCTTACAGCCGCGATTAATATTTTAATCAACATACAACCTAGCACTGGCCTGCAAATTGCAAAAAACCCAAGAAATTTTGAATTTCGCGGGCTGGTTGGAGCATTCCCCTTAACGTACTTTCCGAGGCACGGAGGAAACTCGGTATGTAATACGGTCACCCATCCACAGACCAACCTAGGTAAGCACGGCTTAACCTAAAGATCGACACGAGCGGCTGTTATTATTTAACCACTAGCTTCTCCGCCAATATCCAATAGAGATAAAGAAAATATCCTGAAATAGGTACAGCCCGGCTGCGATGGTTCATACACAATGTAGGAGTTAGAAAGTATTGCGATGCGGCGCGGTTCGGCCTTTGTGCGCCAACCTAAAGTTTCTCAAATACAACAACAGTCATTTTCAAAACTTAGATGATTAGGTATATATAAAACAATTCTCATGCTAACATAACATTGGAGTTATAGTTAATTATGTTTACATTCTTGTAAAATAATGAAGCACGTTGTCTTTGTTCTTCGGTTACCTACTAATTGATGGGAAAAATATCTTCACGCATGCAACCCCAATTTAAATTATTTTAATTGTGCAGTTGCTGAATGGAAAAACGTTTAATTTTAAAATGAATAATGCAAAATTGTGGCGCAATTACACATGGTCGTTCGCCCGTATTCGATTGCAAGGAATTCGGGCAAACGACCAAGTGTAAATGAACGTGGACGAGTACCTACGCCCGTCTTCGGACAAACTCGAACGGTTTCACCGTCTGTTGTTTTTTCGCAATTGTAAGCTTGTATTCCATTGCGATCGATGACTATAGTGATTATAGATACATCGGGTTCCCGAATTCCAGTCAAGTCGATCGTATACGGGCAGACGATCGAGTGTAATTGCGCCATCACGCTTGCTTTCCCCATAGAGGTATGCACGACCTCCACATTAATCGCCAGTACGTAATTTTACAACCGAAGAGTAGAATATCTAAGTATACCAAAAGGAAGTTACAACGAAAACAGTCATTTCATAATTGCTATGGCATTTCTGAGACCCAAGGTATAAAATAAAGTCGAGTATCCTCGTGACTTTTGGTACAAGTAGTAGTCTGAACTTCTGAAGCTAAGGACTTCAGCAAAAATAAAAATCCCCTCTTCCCTAGAGGGTAAAAAGGGGTTACCTATACAGATGATACTTTTTTTTTTTTTTTTTTTGGGGGGTGAGAAATCATCAAATGACTCCTCCCGCTCTGGGCGGAGCGGAAGGGAGTGTCAGACTCTTACTGACTAAAAAACACCCATGTTCCTTCATTGGCCCTTTATGTTCCAGGGCCGCGGTATCTCTTTCGAACAGTCCCGCAGCCCTGGCAGGCACCGGCCCTTGCGGGCCCCTCCCGTATGCTGACAACTCTTTGAGGCGCGCGTGGAACACGAACGCGCCGTCGACACGGCCTGCCCGTCGTCATACGACGGACGGACGGCGAGCTAGCCCATTACTCACCGTCCACATGCCCGCGCCTACGGTGGCCGAGAGCCATCACGGCGTGGCCCCCGACGCCCGGTGCTTCTCCCGCGGCGGCTGGGACGTGAGGAGGTTCTCTCCCTCTCACGTTCCGCCGCCTCCTTCGCTAGCATGACTGCTTCGCAAAAGGAGGCGACGGCTTCCCATTCCCTCTCGCCCCGGACCATGGCTTGAACCAGGGCCGAACGCGAGAGGTCGCCGCCGCCAATCGCCGCTACGAGGACACGGCGGTGCTCCTCCCAAGCGGAGCAGACCTCGACGGTGTGCTCCACCGTGTCCTCCGGTCGATCCTCGCAATTGTAGCACCAGGGCGTTTCCTCCCGCCCGATTCGGTGCAGGTACCTCCCGAAGCACCCGTGTCCGGTGAGGACCTGCGTCAGGCGGAAGGTGAGGGCGCCGTGGCGCCTCCCTAGCCACTCCTCAAAGAGGGGACTTACCGCTACTATCGTGGCGTGCCCTATACAGATGATACTTTGGGTTCTAATCAAACTCAAACGTGTAGTGGTACATAGGTAGGACAGACTATAAATAAAAAATAAAAAAAAAAACAAAAAAAAATTGATTGTTTTTTTTGTTTATTATGTTACAGGTGGAACATTTCACGAGAGTTAGCTAACTACGTCCCTTAATTCTACATTTTGATCTATTGGTTTGATTGTCTTTGGCACATAGGTACCTACATACGGGCAAGTGCTTTGCTTCCTTTACCTTTGTGACGTATGGGGCATTGGTTCCACAAGTCTATTAGGGTGTTTTCCGATTCGGCGGTACTTGTTCTTCTTTTACTGGTAAGGGAGGTCGAAGGCTTGATGTCAGTCTGGGACTCATACGTATGCTGTTGCAACTTGCAAGATAAACGCTCTAAACTAGGACTGGAACACTGCGATTGAAATTGCATGGTACCGCCATAGATTAAATGTTTAGCCCAGTCCATTTTAAAATCTAGGTACTGCATTATTTGCTTCCGGGGAAGACCACATCTCACAGCATCTTGACGTTATTCTATCTTAGCTGCTCCAGACGCAAAATAAAAAAGTGAAGGATTCCTCGTTCCAGTGGGTAACTGTTCTTCCACGCATTGCATATTACTTACTTACATATATGTAACAACTAAAAGAGGAGCTCGTGGCCTATATTATCTGTGTCGTGGCTAAAATAATAACTGCCGCTCCGGTCGATCTTTAGGTTAAGCTACGTTTCTTAAATAGGTTGGTTCGTGGACGGGTGACCAACCATTACATACCGAGTTTCCTCCGTGCCTCGGAAAGCACCCGGTTAGACTGGAAGCCGACATAGTTGGGAAAAGACTAGGCAGATGATGATGATGAGATGATGATATAAGTAACATCTAAATGTACCTACCTGTACACATGAATGCAATAGTTTGAGTTTATTTTTTGGAATATGCAACCCGGAACCGGGTTTTTATACGACAGAACCGTTTTTTTTTTAAACTCAAAACCGGGTAGGTATTACTGTTTTGTTAAGAATCGGCCAAAAGCGATTCCGATGCCCTACTCTGTACAGTATAGGCACCTATATATTTTTTATCATTACTTAGGTACTTACATATAAGACGCAGGGGCGGACCGTGAGTTTGTGGGGCCCTGGGCTAATACTACCTACTTGGTGTCTGTCTTTGTCAATTTCTCAAAAAACTGTTTTTGATAATGATATAAGTACTAGGTAGGTACAAGGTAGGAAAAAAGAGGACAATTGTTATTTTATTTAAGTATTAACACTAGCGACTCGCCCCGGCTTCGCACGGCTCGGACAATTTTCTATCAATTTATTTTAAAACTTCATGTGTTATACCACATTTTTTGTTCCAATTCCCTGAGACTTTAAAATAAATTAATTCTATGCATTTCCTGACCAGAGAGACCAACATACAATTGCCCATGAGTGAAGCAATCTCCCCTAAAATCAAGTCCTCTAAGTTTGTATGTTTGGCCTTGAGATTTGTTGATGGTGATCATGGCCAAAGAAATTTTCGTTGGAAACTGTAATCGCTCAAACTGGAATGGTAAATCTGTAGGGAATGCGGAAAATATGAGCCAAATGACAGCCTGCCGTTGGTCCTGTAAGAATAATACAATCAATAACAATTATGAAGTGATTTTACTTTTAGTGTACTAGTACGCGGTATTAGTTCTATTACGCGGATTTAGTAACTGTAACGGTAACTGGGGGCTGCAGCCCAAAAAGCCGTTATAGAAGATCCGCCCCTGATAAGACGACATGCACCGTCCTACCACGTAACTTACTGCGTACGTAGTTCACAGCAAGACTGCTAGATGGCGTGGAAAAATATATTAAATCCCGGCATCGATCATCATAGATAGCAATACCTTTTTTTTTTTTTTTGGTGGTTGGGAAATCATCAAATGACCCCCCCCCGCCCTGGGCGGAGCGGAAGGGAGTGTCAGACTCTTACTGACTAAAAACCACCCATGTTCCTTCATTGGCCCTTTATGTTCCAGGGCCGCGGTATCTCTTTCGAATCGATCTAGTCCCGCAGCCCTGGCAGGCACCGGCCCTTGCGGGCCCCTCCCGTTGCTGACAACTCTTTGAGGCGCGCGTGGAACACGAACGCGCCGTCGACACGGCCTGCCCGTCGTCATACGACGGACGGACGGCGAGCTAGCCCATTACTCACCGTCCACAGGCCCGTGCCTACGGTGGCCGAGAGCCATCACGGCGTGGCCCGCGACGCCCGGTGCTTCTGCTCCCGCGGCGGCTGGGACGTGAGGCTCTCTCCCTCTCACGTTCCGCCGCCTCCTTCACTAGCATGACTGCTTCGCAGAAGGAGGCGACGGCTTCCCATTCCCTCTCGCCCCGGACCATGGCTTGAACCAGGGCCGGGCGCGAGAGGTCGCCGCCGAGATAGCGATACCTTCGGTCTCAGTAGGAAGACGTTGTCGTTGTCTTGTTTTAAGAAAAAGGTTTTTTTTTTAGGAAAAGCACGATTTTTGTAAAAAGCACAATTTTTTACAAAAATCGTGCGGTTGCCTACCGTGTGATCGACGACCGTAAACTTTACAAATGACAACCGTGAACTCTGGCAGTGTAAAAGCCAGCACACACTGAGGACGGCAGGGCAGTGCATTTTATCTTTAGCTAGCGCCCGCCAGGCAGGGTATTTTCCTACTTACCCCCTGCACTTCCTCACCCCGTGAAGGTATGTTAGCGGACTCTAGCGCATACCGTCGCATGCCTTGACGTCGCCGTCGTTCAGCTTGCCGTTGCAACGTGCCATTACCTCCTGACCGTCCCATCCCATTGCATGCCATCGCATCGTTTTTACCACTAGCTACATAGGAATCTACGTTGGGTAGAGATAAAATGCTGTCCTGCTGTGGTGTGCGCTGACCTTAAGGTGGAAGCACCAGGGTAGCCCGCGAAATTCAAATTTTCTCACGGTTTTTTGCAATTTTCTTGTTACCTAGTTGGCTGTATGCTGAACCAAATATGATTTGCGGTCGTAACACGCATGTAATTAAAATCGACAATGCAACTCTTCAAGTTCGTTTAATCCCATTTGACTTTTTCATGAAAAGTCATTCACTGGGGTTAAAATGAACATTGATGATTTTAATGATTATAACTGTAAATCCATGTTTGTTACGTTACGGGCGCGAATCATTTTTTACTCAACATACGAGTACAACCTGACCTTGACCATTGCTAAAAGCGTAAGAAAATTTTAAATTTCGCGGGATACCCTGGCGTTTGATAAAAGAAAGTAGTTATTATTTCTAAACAAGTTTTATTTACCTTATACATTTCTAGCATAATCAAAACAAAAATATTCCCATCGCCATTACTTCACAAGTAATGAGTTAACAACATAAAACTTAAAGTAGGTAGTTAAAACTAACAATGCACAATTGGCAATCTCATTTACAATACATTTGCCGAATTCCTTAGGTCAAAATCATAATAAAATAAAGTAAATAGTCGGACTTTTTACAGTTACAGCTCATTGTAGGCCATTATTACACCGAAACAAATCGACAATAACTCGAATCGAATTATAGCAATGAAATGTGCGCTTTATTCCGTTGACATACAGTGATATTTCTATTGGCCTCAAGTGGACGACTTTGATAGTCGTTACTAAGTTTACAGGTAGTCAGTGGCCCGAAAGGCTGACAACCAGTCTTAGCCAAGGTGTGTCGTATTGCCAGAGGTCAAATAGGCAGTCTCTATGTAATATACTGGTATACAGTTGCATCCAGTTAGACTGGGAGCCGACCCCAATATAATTGGGAAAAGGCTAGGGAGATGATGACTGTATGTGACATGGTGTAAAACTCGCAATTCAATGCTGTGCTTGGATTCGAGTTCATGTTGAGTGGCTAAGGTGTGCGACTGCTCAAATGGGCACATAAAACTAGTAAGTAATTACATTACCATGATTGGTTTAACTAATTTCTTCATTTAATGAGATTTCTTGACGATACTATTGTTCTTAGGAAACACTTGATGTATTTTTACAAATATTGGCGGTATCCCGTTCGTAGACTTTGCAACAATAGAATATATTTTATATTGCCCAAATAGCACTTGAAAAGCAACACGCCAAGTGCCGCCAGCATTAAATAGAGCCAGTGTAAAATCAAATTAACTAAATGATTTCGAAACTATCAAAATCGCATACATTTCATGCTAGAAGCGAACATTTCTAAAACTATAAAATATTTTATGACTTCATAACATGAACAAGATTGAGTCACAATTTTATTTTAAGTTCTAGTACTAAGCTAACATTCGTGATTATAATTAAAACTATCCCTAATGAATACAAGCTACAAGTCGGTGGTAAAGAGAATAGTGGAATTGACAGAGATCGAATTAAAGGCAAAAGAAACGTCAATTATGATTGCTAAACTGATAAAGTTGATAAAGACCATTTTTTATTATACACTACATGCTCTCAAACTTTAAGCAAGCAAGTTCATTAGAAAGTGCGAGCAGGATAGAGAATATAGAACAAAGTCTCATGTTATCTCGCTCCCGCGTTCGGTGACTGCAACTGCCATGAACCACTATAGTAACTTCTTAGTTATTTTGTGACATAGTACTTTTATGAAGAAAATGGTGTCAATCAAATCTATCATCTGTAAATCAAGCACAGAAGTATTAAAAATCAGAACCGACGGTTTCCTATTTTACAAAAGAGATAAAAAGAAAAATAGTTATTCAGAAATTCATTACTATGTAACTTCACATGCCTCAATTCATTGAGAATGCTAAGAAATAGTAGCACAAATGTTGTAAGAAATTTTCACAGCATTTCATTTATAAAAACCTTGAGGCATTTTTTTATAAGTCGAAAATTACAGGATTCTTAATATCATAATTATGAACTAAGAAAGTAAAAGTCAGCACATAACAGTACAAGTTTTTGTACCCTCGGGTACTATTTTTGGCCAAGTAAAAACTGTCACCATTAATGCACTGACTTACTTTACAATGAAACTAAAATTGGGTTAAAAACTTTGGTCAAGTCTAAAGAGTACAGTAATCAAAATATTTGTTATATTTATTACTAGTACATAATTCATAATGTCAAGAGGTACAGTTGGTCACATTGTAAACAGTCAGTATTATAAACATACGTAAAAATAAATGCTATAACATAGAAAAATACAATATCTGCATATCACATGGTTATCAAGTTGTATAAAATTGCTTCCATTCAATGGGATTTTATTTCATTTTACTGTCAAATTCTTTTATAACTGTAGTCGTTTTAAATGGGGAGTATAACACAACTAAAATTAGGAACATAAATATTAAATTACCTACCTAATATTTTTGTTAAAATATAGTGTATAGGATAAGAAATAAGAATCATAATGTAATTTCTTAAAGAATGAAAAAAAAAAAAACTATTTTGAAATATGATACATGCCCAGCCATGGCATCAATACAATATCCCTAGTTGACATAAAATAGAAAATCTATTAATGGCAATTTGCAAATTGGCAACATTGTAGGTCAACAAAATAAATTTGACAGTAAAATGATTAAATTCTAATTCTATATTTTCTTTAATTCCTCTTCTTTAGCGACCTCCTCAAAAGCAGCCAAAAGATTCCTTCTGCACTTACTCTCATCTGTGTACCGTAATGCCCAAATGATATATTCCCCAACATTCAAAGGGTCTTCTGAATAACTAATTTGTACTTTGCACTTTCTTTCCCACTTCATTGCATCAGTGCTTCGACTGTTACGAGTTCTGGTAAATTCTATGTAACCATTACATTCTACAGCTAATTTTGGCAACTGAGCATTAAGTGCATCATGTGATCTGTCAGAGTCTGTACCACTGGTGGAGGGGAGACAATCACCTTGTCCCAATTCAGGGTTTGGCGGTGTGACCGGCACACACTTCCTCTTCACTTTGCGTAACCCATCACCTTTGCCACTTATCTCTGAATCCTCATCTGGGAATGATCTTTTCAATGGATTGTGATCTGTTGCAACAATTTTTTCATCAATGCTTGTGTTGTCAGTCTTTTGTTTCTTGTCTATGCTAATTTCTTCTTGAGGCTGGCAACCCTCAGCCCACTCTGGACTGTTGCAGTTGGACCTAAGCTGTCTCCTTTTGTGACATCTGTCTTTTGTACTGATAATTTCTGGGGAATGGAGTGGACTAGCCAGGATTGAATCATCTTTTCTGAAAATTACAAATCATTGATGAGAAAATATTCTCACTAGCTAGTAAGAATTTTTGCTGGAAGCAAAGAGCAATGGAATGAGAAAAATTTTTGCTTGAGTACATAACACACTTGACTTTTGTGAATATTGCAATATAATAATTAAATTAGTATGATGTCAGGGTTACCAGGTAGAAAATGTAAAAAGAGGAACATAAAGAAGAGACTAATGTAGTGTTTAGGGAGTTGTTAAAATTAAGCAAACCACTGGTTTCTCACAGGTAAATTTTGTGAGCAGGATGGGGGTAGGTAGAAAGCAGGGTAGAGAAAAGAAAACCAAAATATAAAAGCACCTATTTTAATGAACACTATTTCAATACAAACCTTTGCAGACTTTCATGCCTGGTCTGAATCTTATCTATACTTTCAACCGTAGTAAAATCATGCCGAGAACATTGCATGTCAAATTTTAGGAAGGCTGTGACTTTTTTTCTGGTTTTAATTGTTCGGCCGAACCACTCCAGCATTGCATCATCAGATAGGTACAGTGCTAGGTTGGAACGTTCATGATCAATCATGCGCTTGTACCATGCAGTGAAGGTCTGTGCTTGTTGGCGTTCCGAGAACTTATTGCTAGTATTATTATTGTTTTCTCGTGCATTTTTGAATCTTGATTGGGTGCTATGTTTACGAGGTGTGGTTGGTGAAGACATTTTCTGTAACAGAAAGGAAGTATATTACCTAATGCATGTTAGCTGGTCTGGCCTTTATTGGAAAATGTAATGGATGCCTGCATCAGATAATGAAAGGTCAATTAAAGGTTTATTAAGTTATAGATCGGTAATCGGTTTATTAAGTAGGGAACTATGTTGTTTTTTCTTATAGTCATAACTTGCTGTTAACGTTTCCACTGCTGGGACACACTTCAACGTTTCCACTGCTCCTCTTCAGAATGATTCATAATGTAAACAAATACATATAAAATACTCACATTTTTCGGATAGTATTTCAACAACTTGTTGTGAACTCTTTGCGTTGTTTGCTGCTTCCAGTCGAAGCCCTGCAAGGCGTTTCTTGCTCTCTTCAACGTACGCAGTTATTGACAAGTTTATTTCTAATAATTCCTTATGTAATGACGTTATGTTTTGGCTGTTCAATGATATATATTCTGTAAAACACAAAAAATACACAAAATTGCAAATAAATTTGTCATTCAAAAAACAATTGAAACATGACAATTTCGATATTTAAAACATAACCTACTTAAACACTTTGCTGCTTCAAATGCTAAATGTTCACGGGTTAAATCATCAGATATCGTCGAATTATTCATCTTACGTGTTACGACACCGTCAGTTTCGATTAATTTCCGTAGGTTTATTCACAAAACTCGGTCAATGTTATTAATCACAAATTCTCATTCAGGAACAAAAGCAAGCATCGTTTTCGCCAAACAAAATGGCAACCATAAACTATAAACTATTTCGTTTTGACACACTCTTCAACACACATGTGGTGCATTTAGGAATAGCTTCATCTCATATATCAAATTGAGCCATCGAAAGCATAGTAAAGACGACTCATATCATAATGCTATACGTCATTATTTTTCGGTTTTACTCTGGAACTCTTCAATTTTATTCAAAACAGAATTGTATCCATAGAGGGCTTGTTTTTTTTTAACGTTTTTTGTTCCTTTTCTTCCACTTCGTTCCAACTCATGGTACTTTGGTCCAAATAAGTAGGTAGTTGGCTGTCGCAAAATGTTTTGTAAAATACAAATGGTTTGAGCAAAATTCATCAGCATTCTCCTGCCCTCATCGTAATTTATTTGGGGTCGGAGCATGTACGGTTTTGAAACTGCATTGAAGGATTTGTACGGAAAAAAATTACCCGTAAAGAACGCATAAATACCCTGCCTGATCTGATAGTTTTAAAAATTTGCCATGTACACATAAGTTACAGCCTGCCTAAGTTTACAAATCATTGTCATATAAATTGTTGCTAATACGTAAAGTAAAGTAACTCACGATAATATTATTTTATTTTATTTGCGGTTTATCTTTCCCGAGATAGGCTAATTTCTACCATAGACAAGGTATTAATTACGTGAACGATTGGATAGCTGAGGGAGCGCGCTTCTTTGGGAGTGGTAATGCGCCGAACCAATCTACTGCGTTCTTGCGATCATTGACTTCGGCCATTGGTCTATCTTTTGTCAACCAATCATCGAAAAACCAGTGAGGACCCAATGTAAGTTTGCAATTTATTTTCGCCGAATATTCTCTCGTGATGGCTGTACCGGTACAGGTTTGGGAATACACGAAAAATAAGACATTTCAAGTAAATGTTACAACAAAGTCTGATGAAATTACGTGAAAAGCAGCAGCCATTTTGATTACGTTGCATTCCTTGGCCTCGCAGCAGTGACGTGTTGTTTTCCCTGTGAGTTCGACTTCAAAAGTTTTTCTATTTGGTTTTCTTTTTACCTGTGCACCAACAAAGGTAGATAGGTATGTAAGTCAAAGGAACTATAACAAACACTGGATTGTTAGATAGCCGCAAACAGTCTAGTAGCTGACGGGCTAATTCGGCAATATTATCTAAATCTCCTGGAGCACTATCGCACAACCTTCACGCTTATCTTCAAACCAAGTCCAAGTGTGACACAAACAATAAAAAATTAGGTACTTTGAAAAACGATGCTATTCCTCATTATTTTACTTATTGGACCTTTTACCTTATTGGATTTAAAGGGCAAAAAAAGCTGATTTTTTAGAGAAATTAAATTCATGTATCAACAACTTTTTATTCAAAGTATTTCTATCACAACCACACCCTGAACAATGTAGGTAAACAAATAAATGCTTTCCTTTTCCAGAGTGCCGCACAATGGAGCACGCACAGATTCAGAGCTCCGATGGGACCCAAGTGATGACCATAAACGGGCAGCAGCTCCAAGTTCTACAGATGAACAACACTCCACATATGATACAAGGTCCTAATGGGCAACAGATTGTGGTGCATGCCGTACCTTCCAATGGACCATCTATACAGGTATTAAGAATCAAAGACCTATAACAGAATGGCTATAGCATGTTCTAAACTCATTCTTCACTCATCAATCATTTTGATGTTTGCATGTGTTTCGGTGTAAGACAATTGATTTCTGAATTAATATTTCATGTTTCGGTGTTATTTTTTTTTGTTGTGTAAACAAATGGTAACTCATTTTTAGTGGTTGATAACAACATGAATATTGTAGTAACTTTTCCTGTGATGACTACCAATCTACCACTATTCTACAAGCAAATAAACCTACCTATCTTTATTTTGTAAGTTATAAAAATGTTATGCAAACCTTTTATGTTATTAAAACTTTAACTCCTTTTTAATTGTACATGCATCCAGATTGGGACACAACAGATCCAGGTAGTAGTATCATTTATAATTTATCTTATTTTGAATGCATGAATCACCAAACCCATAGCATAATCTACCATAAAAATGTATGGACAGACCATGGGAACATCGCCTCTAATCGGTTTACTTATTTATTTGTTTTTTATCCTTTCTTTGTCACACCATATAGCAATTACACCAATGGAACAAATAAATTAGTATCAGCTGCTTTTCATCCATCCTTTGAGGAATGGGTCCTAGCTGGCTAATGCAGCATCAGGCCACCATGCTGCCATAGTTCCACAGTATACTCCATTATTCCATATTGAGCCACTGTGACCTTTATGTGGTTCATTGGACAGGGTTTAAAAATAAAATTGAGTCTCCAAATAACAACAAGTTTGTTGTGTATTTTCCAGGTAGCTACACCTGGTGGTCAACAACTTCAACAGTTGCAGGTTGTGCCTATAAATAGCATTCAAGGTTGGTCAAACTTTAAACCTACATATTTTGGCTAAAAATACTTAGCTGTTTCTTACTATCCAGTTAAACTTTATCACATTTTGCTAAGTACTTTTGCTTAGGAAGGAAGTGAGGTTTATACCCAGCCGTGAGTGGATCTGGGCTGCAAAGGTGATAGTGAAAATGCTCATGGCTGCTGTAAAAATATTCATGCATGTGAGAGGCTGTTTATAACAAAATGTTTACCATAAATTAGTGTTACTAACAGCAGCTATGTTTGGACTTTGATCAATCAATTATAATTTTATCAGTCTTGAGTATCTGCATAGAGACTGGCACAAAATTTATTCATTATAGATTATTACCAACAAGATAATATCAGGCCTATGTATAGGGTTTCAGGTGTGTAGGGCTTAGGTAGAGGTGAACCAGCCAGGAGTCTGGACTTGTGCCCAGTTGATGTAAATAGGCTTTTCCACTGTTACATACTTCAACCCACTGGCAAAATATGGGTTTACTGTACTGTACATACATAATTTATTATAATAAAATTGTTATTATAAACCTTGTTTCAATTTGATATAATATTTCTTTTTTTTCCACAGCTGGTGGAAACATACAGCCAATGCAGCTAGTCCAGACCCCAGATGGACAGACATTCATATATCAACCGGTAGCCACAAGCGCCCAGCCTACTATTGATCAACATCAGATTATACACCAACCTACCAGTAAGTTACTTTTATGTTAACATAATAAAAGCTACAAGATAAATTCTTCCATTTTCACATTTATGATAAATTGTCATTGACAGCAGATAACTGTTTTTTGATTCTATGACAAACTGTCTTCAAAAGTCTGGTAAAACTGAGCCCTAAGACAAATGCACAGATTGATTTATTTTGACACTTTTTTTCTACACCACATAAAATAATAAGTAGGTACCAACAGAAGTTGTAAACTAGTGTACAATGTCAGACCTGATATGTACCTTATGTCTGCATTCTAGAAATCAAAATGCATTGAGCTAGTATGTATAATTATTTTTGTCGTATTATTTCAGTGATCAATCTGAACGGCAACTTGGTGCAAGTGGCGGGCGTCGGCAACGCAGTTCAAGCGCAGCAGATCGTCAACCAACCTAATATTGTTATGGTAAGTTGAATTATGGTCAGATAACTTGAATGCTGGAAGCACAGGACTTGTCACTGTGGCAGTTTTTATCGCCTAGGAGGGCTCCCTAGGCGATAAAAACCGCCACGACTGATCAACGTCCACAGTCAACTGTGGACGTCTTTCGATTATGATTTAGTTGGTAAAGAACACTTAAAACCGTTTTTTTACCTAACAAGGTGGTATAGAAGCCAGCTCATCAAGCTACTACAATCTGTCAGATTTTTTTAATAGATTTTCAACTTTACCTCGAAACCGTTAGGTTCAAGGTTGGTTGGAAACGAAAATCGTGACAGTTTCGGGTAGGTTGACCTGCTGGCGTATGTACACGGGGCAAATTAGATCGGTTTGCAGGGCACACCACAAAGATGTTGGTGTGCGTAAAATCAACTGGTGTATTACTTCGCCTATTTGTTAGTGTTTGCTTCACTATAGTATATGTATAATATGAGGTAAAGAATATGAAGCATCAATTTAACCCTATGACTAACTGGTGTCGTGGCATAGATGTGTAATCATTCGGCTGGTAAATCAAGTGTCGTAGGATCGAATCTGCGCCGCTGGCGTCAACTTTTTGCATTATTAAAAAACTTTTATTTTCATTTTGTTGAATTTTTATTGTAATTTACCTGATAATAAGAACATTATTCGAAAAAAAATATGGAAGTAAAAATTAAACAATTTGTATTAAGAAATCAACAACATTTATTGACTAGGTTTTTTTTTATATTATAATTACAAATTAAAAAGTTTTGTGCATGACAAATATTCTAAGTCGGACAAGAAATAACGTTACTTTTCTTATTCAAGTGGGTAATTTATTTATTAGTGAAATGAATAAACATGTTAATAAGATAGATATTAAGATACAGGTATCCTAAATTGTTATCTCACTAACAATAACATCACTCACATAAAACAAATCGAATTACCCCCTGATATTTTTATTAATATCCTATTGGTGCGCCTTCGCTATCTATGACTTATTCATGCACGAAGTAAATGTCTCCACTAGACCTGCATGGAAGAATATTTTTTTTTATGATAGCGCTCACCATCTTTTCGCCACAATATTTTGCGACCGTCCTTGTCTGATTTAAAACATTTTTCATCTCTAAATATAACTATATTATTGCACCAATCAAAATCCAAATATTCTCTTGCGAAGCGTACCCGGTTTTGCCTGTGAATATCTGACATTCAAATTTTCTTGGCTGGCCTACAACATTTCACACCAGCTGCTCGCAAGTGGTTTCGTACAGTTTGTAATGTCACGTCATGTTTAGTTGCCGTGGAACGAGTAGTGAGGAAGGGCTCAGCGGTATGCGTAGCAACTATATCAGATGCCAATCTGTGAATGCAAATCCAGCCTTTGGTCCCGGTCGGCAAGGATCAATGCTTCCCGAATCTGCATAACGATGGACCCACAATTGCACAGTCCTTCTCTGTGAACAATAATAAAATATTGTTACAAAAAACAACAATCAATAACATGTGGATTATTTAAACATATTAAAACTTCTAAACATCATAATAACATTTTGTTACTCACCGATATCTTTAAACGTCTCGCAATTTCACTAATTGAAACATTTTGCTCATGCAAAAGAATTATTTCAGCTCATAAAAGTGTGGTTCAATGATTCATATTGATTCACAAATAAAAGCACTTCTCAAAAAACGCAGGGTATAATGTCTAAAAACGTAACGAAAACCCGATAGTCAATAGCATTATGACGATGAACTTAAACTACTAACTTAAACATGATTTGTCATTTTTAGAGGGTAGACAACTAATACATTCTAACCCAAATATAAAGAGACTTGCTAATAGTTAAGCAATGAATTGAACAAACAAATGTAAAATATTTTATTAAAACATACAAAAACATTAAGCTGTTGGCAGTCGGATTCGATCCTACGGCGCCGGCGCAGTAAGTAATTATTTATCGCACGCTCGACTAATGCGCCACGGAGACGATTGTATGATAAGCTAAATTTATGCGTCATATTCCCTGCAACATTAGTGACAAGAAATTTTATTGTGTGTGCGTGGACAACGGGTTATTGTGAAGCAAACACTAATAAATAGGCGAAGTCAGACGGCCGTTGATTTTACGCACACCAACATCTTTGTGGTGTGCCCTGCAAACCGATCTAGTTTGCCCCGTGTACATAGATAAAAACGGGCTGTTGTGTTGACGCTTGGCTCAGTACTGAGACTGGGACTTCCTTCAGTGCAATAATATTCACAAATTCAGTCATGTGTCGCTTTATATTAGTGACAACGGGCATAAATTCTTGATTTGTAAGCTAAAAAGGTTATAAGAGCAGAATATTCTCTCTCTTTTGAAAGATGATTCAATCTACAGACTATTAATTCCTTGCCACTCTCATAACCATCTAACCTCTCACTTCAGATGGTGAACAGTAGTAACAACAATGCAAGCACTAGCACATCAATGTCGGAGGGCGCCAGTTCTTCAGCAGCAGGGTCTGATGAGGAACCTCTTCTCTACGTCAACGCGCGGCAATACAAGCGCATCCTCAAGCGCCGTGCCGCCAGAGCCAAGTTACACGAACAGGGGAAGATTCCTAAAGAGAGACCTGTAAGTGGACCTTCTTTAATTTCAGATGTTGCACCCAAAACGTCATATCTGATAAATTTGATAAGGCTACGACAAGCCGTGAGAAAGTTAAATCGCCGATTTATCCCTGCTGTATCAACTCACAAGCTAGTCTGAATGAGGAATGCATGCATGGAATTTATTCCAGGCCATCATCTAATTCTACTTTGCTGCTATATGCTAGATGTCTGACAGTGCTCAAAACATACAAATGTCTAATTTATTGGTTTTCTTCTTTCAGAAATATCTTCACGAGTCGCGACACAGGCACGCGATGAACAGAATACGTGGTGAAGGCGGCAGATTCCATTCAGGCAGCAGAAAGTAAGTTAATAATGCCAAATACTTGATGTTTGTTGAAAAGCAATACTATGTTAGGGAACAAGGGTCATAAGAACTTTATATTTATTTGTTTGGTATGTGCTGACATTACAGGAACATGGAGAATATGGAACAAATGAGCGACGACCAGAAGCTGTTAGAGGACATCAAACCTGACACAGTTTCAATAACAATTATTCAGGTAATTGAGATTTTTACTATGTCAAAAGAACAAACAAGTTATTTTTGTATTCCTTCCTTTATAATGCAAAATACCATTTAATCATTTCTGACGCCTAGCAGTATTGCTGTTTTTCTGTTAGTTCACTATAGTTGCCAATGTATTTATGGGCACAAGAGATATTTTAGTTTCACCAGCTTTAGGATGTCAAAGCATCTACAATGGCTCTGGTATTGCAGATGATTATAGGCTGCGACGATTATTTAGCATTTTGACGACTGCCCACTTGTGTACCACCTAAAAAATATATTTGACTAACTTTTGCCAGCGGTTTCGCCCGCCTGGCGGTCTGAATTGATCCCACGGGAACACATTACTGGTATAAAAATATCTTCAGTCCTTAACATAGCCATGATCTGATAATAAGCCATTCAGGCGTGAAATAGTAACAGGCAGTCTGACGCATTTACATTCCCGTCTGGATTTAATTCTCGCATATACTTACAAGCTACTTTTTGCAGGATGACGAAGGACAAGAGCAGCAGCCGACACAGTGGAGGAGACTAGCGCCACAGACTATGCAGTCCACGTAGCATTCGTCTGATGAAGGCAACTAAGGAGACTATCTAATCAGTGATCTTGTGACGTACTGAATAACTATGTCCAGGAACTAAACATGAAGTTCAAGTGATTGTGTCAAAAAGAAGTGTGAATTGGGATTGTGATCATGAAAATTTCGACTGTAATGTATTGTAGATGTCCTGTACTGTACACTTATTTCAGGTTACAGCTCAATTCAATAAAAATGACAAATTATGGCTCCATAAGTGAATGTTTGATGGATTTCCCATTGTCTGCGTATGAGATGGAAGTCAAAGGAGTACATAAAGATCATATCAGGTGGCGCTCTGTAGTGTCTGCCTACGCCCATGAGAAACGGGCGTGATTTTATGGATGTACGAGATGGAATTTGGTCAATATTAGACAAAACGTGAAGTGCAATTTTGTAACTACTTAACTGCCACCTTGAACTGCCCTGCAAATGATTGTAATTTCATGAAGTAATCAATTATTATTCTAAAAGGACTTCATAAAGGCTGATGTGAATAAACTTTCTATATTAGAGGCTAGCTTATTATGTCGATATAACAAGTTATTGGATTAGTATAGTGTCGTGATTTCGTGGAATTTGTTAACTGTTTTGATTCCAAAATTATAGTGTGAACTGTTTGTTTTTTTTTTATTACTTTTATAAATGTTAAATTATGTGAAAGCAACTCTTCAAATCAATTGATTCTGTCACCACTAATATTACATTTTTCTGCATTCATTTTAACACAGATTTATTATTCATTGTTTAATATTAGAAAGCCAAAGATGTTCTGAATATTTCAGTTTGTTGATGAAAAAAAGTGTTCAAACGACTTCTTGTATGTATGTAAATATTTATGTTAATGATACTTTAGATTTAACAGACATTTTTATAACGCAATTTAAGTACAAAATAAATATGCACTTATAAAAACTGCCTTTTATTTTGGGAAGAATAGTAATTGATTTAAAAAATACAATATGAGTTCAAAAGTTTTATTACAAAGAGATTCAAAAACAGGTCAGGTAGATTAGTTGAGTAAACTACAGTAATAAATTGGCATCAAACATTATTTTGTACCTATATAATAACATTATGTTATCTTATTTATGTGAATTACTTATGATTGTATATTTTGCTAATTTTGATTTTCTAAACCTAAACAAAAATCTGTACATTAATAATACGTATATACGAAAAGAAAATACAACAGCGGTAAAATCATGACAATAAAACAAATATAATTTCGTAAAAATGTTTCAACAATTATAAAAATGAAGACATAAACAGAGATTCATGATAATAATATAATATCTTTAATAATAAATTGCACTTTGTTTTTTTTAATAGGTTTTTTAAGGAAATATTTAAAAATGTAAAAAATACAATGAATAAAGGAGATAATAATTGCACTTAGACTTATAAAACTATTCAAGTAAGGCAAGATCACCTTGCTTGCAACTCATTTCTTATAACAAGTGATATTTTTTAGCTGGGACCTTTATTTCCAACTTAGCTCGTCTATTTAAAAATACTATCTTATAAACGAAGTTCCTTATGTAATAACAAACTTACCCTTATTTACCTACACTATTTTTCTGACTCTTCAGGCACACGACCCACCATCGACGATAAGCGAAAAGTGAATAAACTAGCATCGAGTTTGTTAGAATTTGTGTTTTTCTAACGAGTTGAAAGAGTTCTCACCGGCATTGTGAAAAGTCAGCGATCAATTACGTATTAAACTAAATAACAAGGTGTAAATGAACCCTTTACGAAGGCGACAACCAAGCATTCTGTACATCAAACTACGTTGCTATGAAACTGCTCTTGGGGTGAAAAATCACGGTTTGCTGTAAGGCTCAATATAACGCATTCGAAACATTGGGCTGAGGGATGCTATGAATAGTGGTTAGAGGTCATGGAGGTATTTGAAGTTTTATCAAAAACTTGTAAAAAAGTTAGAACCTAATATCTTCGTAACTTGGGAACTCCTAATTACAACAAAGTGGATTTACGTTCGGCTTCGTTAAGGGTCTTTTAGACCAATTATAATGTATCTCTTTTGTATAGCACAGAAGACTAATCCGGCAGCAATGAAAGGCACTCGCACTACTACAACTACAAGACTTATTGTTGGTATCCACAGGTTTTTAAACTATGTGTCTGGAAGCGCAGACACGACAGAGTGCACATGTCTCGTAAGTTTTTAACTGCGTTTAGAGAGAATTGTTGAACTGTAGCTATCCTTTCCCGAAATCAGTGAATGTAATAGTTTTAAAACCTGTGGATACCGACAATATATCTTGTAGCAGTGTTCGTGTACTTCGTGTGCCTGCCGGATTAGTCCTCTGTCCCCAACATCTTTTACTGATCTACATCTATTGTACGATTAGTCGCTTTCTCGTCAACAGTGGGCAGGTACCTCAAACGTGATTTATCCCATAACCTAAAAATTCATCCATTTGGCTAGGTGTTAGGTTTGCTGGCAGTCTCCTTGATGCGTTGTATCTCCGTCTTGATGGCCGATATGAGGGGTATGGCGGGGTCTTCACCCGGCAACCTGCCCTCAGTGGTGATCAGCGCTGGGTTGACGCTCGGCCGAGCACCTAGGGACTACCACCGTTAAATTATCATGGAGTTGGCGTCCCATCGCTGTGTGGAAGTAAGGTCTGGTGATTCAGGAGTGGTTTTTTGGAGTATGTTAAAGATTAAGACTTACAGGCTTGGTTAACCCCGACACCAGCTGTTAAGGTAAATTTTTTGGATTAGTCGCGAAACAAATTATTAATAATTAAACGGTACTGCATCTGTTCCGCTTTATTCAATAGTAAGGTAGGTATAGTATACTAAACACTGAAGTATTACTAAACTAATGCTGTAACATGTGGATACTTTTTACAAGAAGTATGTTATTTTAGAATTTTTAACCGACTTCAAAAAAGGAGGAGGTTTCTCAATTCAACCGTATATATATATATTTTTTATGTGTGTTCGCGGATAGCTTCGACTTCATGAACCGATTTTGATAAAAAAAAAAGACGGGTTGCACTCCGGGAGTGCCGGCAGAAGTGAAAACTTGATTATAACAACGTTTTTTATAACAACGCCCTCTAGTAGCAGCTAAAAAAACTGTCGCGCCTACCAGTAACAGTGTTCTCTGTATCAATGCATCATTTTAGTTTTCAATATCAAAGATAGATGGCGCTTTGTGCTAGCGCCATCTACCAGCGGTCTCTCACAACAGTTACTCATTGCATTTGCTAATGTACTTTCTACTACATTCTACAAGATGTCGCTAGGAGTTATAAAACTACGATCATGTTCCAAAACATTTAAAAAATTCTTTAAATAATTTTAAACCATAAAATGTTGAAGGTTAAGTTCAAAATCGTCTACTCTTCATCCGTCTTACGCTTTTTCCAAATTTCTTTAAATAATTTTAAACCATAAAATGTTGAAGGTTAAGTTCAAAATCGTCTACTCTCCATCCGTCTTACGCTTTTTCCAAATTTCTTTAAATGATTTTAAACCATAAAATGTTGAAGGTTAAGTTCAAAATCGTCTACTCTCCATCCGTCTTACGATTAGGTCACGTGTCCTGACGCGAGTGTCCTGACGCGAGTTTAAGATTTTATACCCATTACAGAACAATTTTTTTAGAGTGCTCAACGCCGCTAAAGAAGTTTTCACTTCAAAAAATTACACTATTATTTTAGTTGCTTCAAGTGGAAGGGTCGACGTTGAGTTCGGGCAAACTGGTCTGGACTCCGGGCTTCAGGACTTTGACTATGTTTTTGTTTATATTGAATGAGCCTATTCTTCACCTCAATCTTGCCCTGAAAACTGAGATGAAGTCGACGATGGAACGAGCTAATCCAAAAGAAGCCTTAATAGACTTCTGTCGCGAGTTAAGAGGGGACAGTGGATGCGATTCTCCATAAAAGTTTTGACGAAATCGACGTTTTCCCCTTTTTCTCCACGGAAACAGCCATTCATTCCCTTCCTGAATAATACCTCTAGAGCAATATTTTTTTTCATAAAATCGAGGGCTATTTGTAGACACGTCCCTGTCATTTCCTTTTTTTCAGCAACTAATAATTAAAAACTCCAAATTAAAAAAATATGTGCCTGCAAAATTGACAAAAAATGCCCCATTTTTACGGCCGTGATTAGAGGACTACTAAAATTTTATTTTTTATTTATTTAAACTTCATGTTGTACAAGAGTGGTACATAGGCGGACTTAATGCCACAAGGCATTCTCTACCAGTCAACCTTTGGGTCAAATAGGACAGCATTGTGGTAGAGTAGGTACAAAACAAATAAAATTGAGAGGTGTCAAGGGACACCCGGATGGAACGAAGTTCATTTCGATTAATTTGTGAAAAAAAAAACCTTGGCAGTCGTTGCTTAACCTTGATCACCCATCCACAGACCAACCTTAGCAACCGTTGCTTAACTTGGATCACCCATCCACAGACAGACCTTGGCAGTCGTTGCTTAACCTTGATCACCCATCCACAGACCAACCTTGGCAACCGTTGCTTAACTTGGATCACCCATCCACAGACCAACCTTAGCAACCGTTGCTTAACTTGGATCACCCATCCACAGACAGACCTTGGCAGTCGTTGCTTAACCTTGATCACCCATCCACAGACCAACCTTGGCAACCGTTGCTTAACTTGGATCACCCATCCACAGACAGACCTTGGCAGTCGTTGCTTAACCTTGATCACCCATCCACAGACAGACCTCGGCAACCGTTGCTTAACTTGGATCACCCATCCATAGACAGACCTTGGCAGTCGTTGCTTAACCTTGATTACCCATCCACAGACCAAAGACGAAACGAAAATATCTGGCTTGCTTTCTATAAGAGAGAGAGAGACAGACAGAGAAACATGCGCACGCCGCACGGCTTACAATAGCTTACTATAGCAAAAACACATTACCCTCCTTTGCGTCGCGCAGTCGGGTAAAAAGTGTCGTTACAACTTTTCGTCTGATTTTTTTCCGTCTAGGCCCCTTTCGCAAGGCGCGATAAGGAACTTCGTTCCAAAAAATTTGAAAATTACCATTTTTCCATTTGAATGTCAAAAATAATTGAATGGCTCAGTTTCCGTGGAGAAAAAGGGGAAAACGTCGATCTCGGCAAAATTTTTTTGTGAAATAATCGTGTGCAGCTGGCTCTATCGCACTCTAGGGCCAGGCTTGAAGCAGCGCGACGGCAATTAAAAAACCGCCCCGGCTTCGCACGGGTGCATGTGTTATACATAAAAACCTTCCTCTTGAATCACTCTATCTATTAAAAAAAACCGCATCAAAATCCGTTGCGTAGTTTTAAAGATTTAAGCGGTCAAAGGGAAATAGGGACAGAAAAGCGACTTTGTTTTATAATATGTAGTGATTCAAATACCTATTTTTCAAATTCCTCGCAGGCCCTGTCCCCTCTTTATACTCGCGACTTATTAATTGCCACATCACGCGACATCGCGTGAAGCGGCCTGTTGTGCTGTGGCCGTGCACGCGATGTCGCGTGATGGTGCCTTACAATATTTACAATTATGTACGAACCGCCATAAAATAGCGCCCGCAGCGTATTGAATTCAGTTTGATCGCGCTCGCTAGTTCGCTCCATGCAGCCGCGCGGTGTAGGTGTGTTTTCGTTTATATTATTTGTTGTTGGTCGTTGGTCGACTATTTTCGTTTTGTTCGGACAAAAACTTTATGATCTCATAATGAGTAACAATCCAAGACCGACAAAAAGGTCAGCAAAGCCCAGTACATCGCGAGTTTCGGAAAGAAAGCGACGAAAAAGTTCGGAAATGGAAGAATTATTACAGGAGTCAGACGAAGATGTACGTCAAGTAGAGCCTGAAGTGTCGCAGGAGTTGCAGCAAAATAAAAACCACAGACTGACTAAAATAGAAAAATCTAAGGAGCGTTCTTTTAGCAGTGGTAGAAAAGCTACTGTAACGGCCAGAAAGGATTGTAGAAATTGTTACTCAAATAAAAAAAGGGTAAATACTACTATGGAATGCAAAGAATGCCCTAATTCCCCCCCGTTTTGTATTGATTGTTTTTTTGACCTGCACAAGTTTGTTGGTTTTTCTAACAATAAGTGAAAAAAACCAAAGTATACTCGTAATTCCAATTTTTATTCTTAGTTCTAAAAGTTGATTGTAAGTAAATTAATATGTTGACTTTGTTCTCTAATAAAAGTTTATAACAAAATACATTTTGAATGTTTTTTTTTACTAATAAAAGCTTATTGCCTTGGAAACACAATTAAATCACGCGAATTCGCGCGTTATCAGCCATGTGGGCAATATGTATCTAATAAATGCGTACCGTATGACCGATCACGCTGCTGTCTGTGTGCTGTCTTCGCGTGATAAAAATATACATACATTTATGAAATATGTTAAAAAAATCCTGTCCGATCCGAAAGGGGCATAAAGGTATACCAATGACATTACCAAATACAATGAAACATAAAATATTCATGACAATAAAAACACTAATGTATTTTAAAATGCATGAGTTTTGTCCCAAATTACCACCATTTCCTTAAATTCTAGCAAACTTTTATAACGTGACAACACCATCTTCGGCACAAGTATGGATCAATCGCCAATTTTTTTTTATGATGTCACTACCCGTGAAGCGACTGGAGCGTCGCGTCGCCGCCCGCGCTCTTGTGTTGCCATATCAGATTCCTTATTTTAGTACATTCTATTTAATTTTAATCTGGGTGTTTTTTTTACTTGTTATCCAAAAAGGATTACGTAAATAGAATCTAATCTCGATATCTAATAATACCCTCACGGATAGGACAAGGGTTTTTTTTTATCATATTGTAACTAGTAATTATATTTGGAAATGTTATGTGGACTTTATATGAACTTATATGTATATTACTAGCGACCCGCCCCGGCTTCGCACGGGTGCATGTATTTATACATATTTAATAAACCTTCCTCTTGAATCACTCTATATTTAAAAAAACGCATAAAAATCCGTTGCGCAGTTTTAAAGATCTAAGCACACATAGGGACAGACAGCGGGAAGCGACTTTGTTTTATACTATGTAGTGATATTATATAATTGTAGATTACATAATTATGTAAAAGTATTACTGGCACAATTAAAACCTTAATCAAAGATTTTTTTTTATTTTGGCTGTCTGTATAAGTTCAGCATTTAGGCTTGGCAATGAACGTGTTAAATAGATTCGGGTTATATGTATAGACGCCAGCACTTAAAGCTACCCGAAACTGTCAGATTTTCCTAACCAAACTTGAACCTAATGCTTTAGCGATAAAGTTGTAAATCTATTAAAGATTGTAGTAGCTTGATGTGCTGGCGTCTGTACCTACTGAAAACTGAAGTAAATGTAGAGAATCTGACTATTTTGACTGATCATTTATTAAGGTGACTGGTCTTGGTATGTAATACCTGTGGCGGCGTATGTCCCCAGGCCCTCGCCGGCGGAGGCACTCTCCTCTCGGCCGCAGTTCTTGTGAACGACGTGCGAGGTCGACCGCCCTCACCCTGCTGGATTGGTGTCGATGTGCTGGGGCCAGCTCGACTACAAGTATAGTGCTGTATTTTAGAAACTCCACCTCGTTCGAAATACCATGTCTATATTTTGGGAAGGTACGCCAAAACCATTTTATGCCCACCTCCTTTACCACGAAATTGCCGACAATGAGAGTTTGTAGTTATGCGATTTTCATTATTTCCAAAAAAAAAAAACAGTGTTTGTTAAACTGCAAATCGGTTCGTTGACAAAACTTGCAAGACGCCAATATTGAGCTGATTTCTTATTTATGACAGCGAGTGGCGTCAAAAATATAAAATGTTTAGTGATGTTACCCAGGCCCCGCGGATCTTCCTCTCAGTGTATCCATGGCGGTGTATGGCGAGCCGGGGAGACGCACGTTGTCATTACGAGCTTGAGCTAAGCCAGGCTGCTCGTCTGAACCTGAAACAACCCACGAACATAGTAAGAAAAAGGCAAATCAAAGCTTGGTTTGAAGTATCCTGAATAAAAAACAAATTGTTTTTCAAATAAATATCGTGTAAAGTGGTCAAACTATCCGTCAATCGAAAATCCAACAGTCCTAACCCACCTCTCCTAGACTGCCAGTCTCCACGACATCCTATGCCTAACCGTTGGACCACCAGCACAAGCTCAAACGAAACGTCTTGCGAAGAAAACAAATTAGAGAAATAGCAAAGAGTAAGAGCAATATTATGCCTTTAGTAACGACGCAACTTGCGACGTGACAATACTTGCGGAAAGAAACCAGTGAAGCGCCCGCGCGGGCCGCGTGACATTTGACGCAAGTCGAATCGCATGATGGATGTCGTGTACGGAGCGTATTATTGAAGTGTTAACATCGCACTTAGAAGACTCAAGAAAGTCTATCACATACCTGTACCTCGTTCCTGACTTTGTTTCTTATCCCTAGAATCCCGTTCATCCACAGTGTAAGTGTCATGTGAGTTGGGGCTGGAGTTGACGCTGCCGAACAGCGTGAAGGCGTCGTCCATGAGCTCGTTGAAGCGCTGTCTCATGCGGGACGGGCCCGGATCTTTGCGGGCTGAGGCAGTTGAGCGGGCCGGGCTGGAGGGTTTCGACGCTGGAAGATGTGATAGGCGTTAGGCTATGTGGTACAATTTCCAGGCTGGATATAGGACTCTCCTATTGCACGCCATCATCATCATCATTCTCTTGCCGTTATCCCAATTTATTTGGGGCCGGTGCAGCATTTCCTTTTCCGCACTGCCCTATTAGTTACCGTCACCCCTTTTCTAGCCATATCGTAACACAGTATATCCGTCGTTTCTTTGGTCCTTCCCAACTCTTATAGCTATCCAGATTGTAAGCAAAAGTACCTCACATATTCCTTTTTCCTCCTCATCAAATACCCATACCGTGATAACTGATTTTCACAAACTTTTCATCACATCAACCACTAGCCATCCGGCGAAAATGTTCAGGTGAAACTTTGTTTATCAAAACTTACCATCTTTAATCCTCTGACAATGTAGATCCCAGACCAGTGGTCCTATGACCCCAGGGTCCTTGTCTATACTCCCGAGCCTGACCAGCTGCGACGCCATCTGTCTCCGAGGCACCACATCCTTGGTCTTTGTGTCTGGCTTGCTTGCCTTTGGCGTAGATGGTGCGGAGTCGATGTCTAGGTGGCGAACTGATACCGGTTCTAAGATACGGGAGAGAGGCTCTACTACGTTGCCTCTGGAAAATAAAAAGGTGAATAAATTCATAATTGCAAATATTGCAGTTGAATAAAACAGGGTTTTTGGAATTTTTTCATAAAAACTAGTAAGGTAGTCCATCCTAAAATATAAAAAAACCCGACGTAAAAAATAACTAATTAATAACTTTAAATAAAAACTGAAAAGAAAAAAACAAGTTCAGTTCACATTGAATAGATAGAATGATTTTAGTCTAGATTATTTAATGGGTCCCGACTGTTGCAGTCAATATGTTCCGTATTAGAATTTATTATTTGTTTTGTTTTATCTATGTAATTATTGTGTTTACAACTTTTTTTTAATTAAAATATGGTCATGATATACCATTTTAAAATCCTCATGTTGAGCCCTTTAATTTAATACCCTTATTGCAGCATCCAATTTTTTTCTACTTTAAGCTATAGCGTCTCACAGTCGTCAAGTTGGTTTTTTTCGCGTCACCTATCTAAGAAAACTTGGGTTACCAAGACGAATCTAACGATACGTTAATTAAATAAATCCGTGCAGTGGTTTGGAAGATATGAGGTAATAAAGTACATGCATACATACAAGATACGCGCGAAAAACTTAACCCTTCCTTAGCAGTCGGGTAAAAATAAAGTATAATAAAAGGTAAGTAAGGGCAGCCGTTGTCAAAAAGTCAATCGTGGAATCTGAGTCTGCTAAACTGGGCAGCATTACAGCACGTCTATGTGTCTCAGATCGGGTGAGGAGCAATGACTTGCCAAAGATCCAAGAAAGTCCACTATTTCTCCGTAACTATTACTTAGACATACCTCGGGAAAGCGTTGACTGAAGGCATGGAGAGATACGAGGTGGGTGTAGGTGGTGCCGAAGGTTGTCCACTGTCCGAGCTGTCCAACCCAGCAGCTTCTAGCAAGCTGTCAGTAGTGCCCACTGAGAAAGACGTTTTATGGAGGATCAGGCATAGCCCTGTTGCACCAGCTAAACCAGCATCCAAATGCCCAAGAATTGTGAATGCCTTGTGCATTGATGATTCTTGGACACGATTCGGAAAACTGGTAATTCATTTGCATCATTTCTACTTGCATGATCATTAGCCACGTAGCTTAATTGATTTTATTATGAAGTATATGCGCTTGCAAACTAAGTGTCTCCACAAAGACCGGCCACGGAATAAAGGATATTGTAAAAGAATTACTTACCTCTCTTCTTCTGTGGCATCCTAAGAGCATGTGGTTTCTTCTGTTTGCGCCGAAAAGCTGTTGCCACTTCGGATACTCCAGAAGATGTCGTGGAAGAACTAGAACAAAATTGATTGATGAATTAAAAGCATTTTTGTTGTTTTAACGCGCTCCACTAATAAGTTTTTTAACCTTTTTCTGATAAGTTACATTATAACTTTATATGGCGTCGGCGCGGTATTTTTTCTTCCAGCGGTTAATTTCCAACAAATTCACGAGCCAGCATTTATTTGGTAGAATGTCTTAGAAATTGTGAAAGAGACAAGTCTTGTGTTCTTGTTGTCTTGTAAAATTATAAATAATGAAACAATTAGAAACAAAAGACACAAAACTGATTACACACTGGACTCTTCCCGAGGGTTCATTAGCGCAAATGTCGATGTTGCTCAGGAATTCGCAACGTTCTTTATCACTCTTCCAATTAAAACCACAGAAACGCTAAATTCTTCGCCATTCCTTGCCATTAATTTATTAAGAGAGAATGTTTCAACCTGTAATGTTGAATTTAAATTTAAACATAAACCCTGTGGTCGTTATGAAGGGGATCCTGCCGTTTTGCCGAAAAGATTTTGCCAAATTTTCATTACCCAAACAAATTTTAGCAACCTTTTTTTATGCCAATGTAATATTTGGAATAATTTTAGTACGCACATTTTCATTTGGTCAAATGTTTACTTGGCAGATTATTACTAAGGATAATGTCATTAAGGCTTTTGGTCTTTAATCAAATGATTTATTACAGCAAACAAAATTAAGACAATAAACGTTTAGTCAAATGATTTGTTATGACAAAAAATATAAAGGTAAAAATTTTGGAATGAAGACATAACACAAATTGATTTAATATAACGTAATTGAAATTTAACAGATGCTGACAGAAACCCTAACCCTAGACGGTCGACGTCAGGGGCACCCCGAGGTTCGGTTAGTTAGGTTCCTGTAAACCTTGCAGACAGAAATAGGAGCCCCGCGCAGCGGGGTTCCGTCGACCTGCTGACGGAAACGCTAACCCTAGACGGTCGACGTCAGGGGCACCCCGAGGTTCGGTTAGTTAGGTTCCTGTAAACCTTGCAGACAGAAATAGGAGCCACGCGCAGCGGGGATCCGTCGACCTGCTGACGGAAACGTTAACCCTAGACGGTCGACGTCAGGGGCACCCCGAGGTTCGGTTAGTTAGGTTCCTGTAAACCTTGCAGACAGAAATAGGAGCCCCGCGCAGCGGGGATCCGTCGACCTGCTGACGGAAACGCTAACCCTAGACGGTCGACGTCAGGGGCACCCCGAGGTTCGGTTAGTTAGGTTCCTGTAAACCTTGCAGACAGAAATAGGAGCCCCGCGCAGCGGGGATCCGTCGACCTGCTGACGGAAACGCTAACCCTAGACGGTCGACGTCAGGGACACCCCGAGGTTCGGTTAGTTAGGTTCCTGTAAACCTTGCAGACAGAAATAGGAGCCCCGCGCAGCGGGGATCCGTCGACCTGCCGACGGAAACGCTAACCCTAGACGGTCGACGTCAGGGGCACCCCGAGGTTCGGTTAGTTAGGTGCCTGTAAACCCTGCAGACAGAAATAGGAGCCCCAACCGAATCCAAATAGGAGATTCCAACTAGTTAATAGTGCTTTGGACTGAAATGGTAAGTTTAAAATTGACGACACCAAATATTTGGCTTATGTAATTTTGCGTAAAATATGTTATACCAACTGAAATATTTGACTAGATAAAAAATGGTAAAAGTACTAGTTGGTGAACAAGTTATTGTTCAAACGTTCACTTGCCAAACATAGGTTTTCGTAACAATTATTTGTAAAGAGATTTTTTGGTAAGTAATAATTTGGCAAATGAAATTATGCGAAAATTTGTTTGGGAAGTGATAATTTGGCAATTTCTTTTCGGTCAAACAAGGGAGACCCGTTATGAAGGCTTAAGCAACTTAAAATAAAAAGTACTGAAGACCTTTGGGGCATGTCTACTAAAGTCTGTCAATCAATTGTCGAGACAGTAGCTCCCGATTTAGCCTTAATATTTAATTTATGTGTAGACCAAGGGGTATTTCCAGATTTAATGAAGTATAGTAAAGTTATACCAGTTATTATGCTAGTTATTATGTTAGTTATGCTTTTTAAATCTGGAGACGGCAAAGACACAAATAATTATAGACCCGTATCTATTTTGCCGGTTTTCAGCATGATATTTGAAAAAGTAATGCTAAATCAAATGCTCAATCATTTTAATCGGAATGAAATCCTGCATGATCAACAACATAGTTTCACCCGGTGTCACTTTACTAAAGCACATCTTTAATGCATGGGAAGAGGCAAAAGATGCAATAGGCCTTGAATGTGTCCTGGTGGCTGAGAGAATGTCATGCTCTCTCAAATGTCTCGTTGATGGTGAAGGGTGTGTCGGGTCATGTAGTTCCCTTCAATATGGTTGAGTTGAATGGCGCTGATCCATGCGTCATGTTCGTGGACGGGCGCTGTCAGTTGGGACTGGTCATCTCTTAGCTGCCACGGTTTATTTTAATTACTTACTTTATTTTTGAATTGTTGGTTTAATCTTTTACTCTGGACGCTCTTAATGTGCACGTCTTTGTACATCGTTCTCATATATGTATAATCTCAACATGAATGATGTAACCAAGATTTTGTAACAATATTTTGATTTAAAAGAGTGTCCATGGAGTTTCTTTTTGGAATGTGCAACTACAGTACTTTCGCAAGTTATTATGCCTTGTGACTGTGACTGTAGCTTAGCTTTTTTGTTTTTGACTTTGAAATAAATGCTTTGACTTTGACTTTGCTTCACAAGAAAAAAAGTTAGTAAATAACATTTTTGCTTCAGGAATATTTTAGAACTTTTCTCCAGACAAATTCATCCTTGTTTCTTTAGCAAGTAATATCCAAATGGACCGTTGCTAGACTCTTAAATATTTAATTTCTAATTCTTTGCGAAGCTCCGGGTAACGTAGAGGACAGACTATTTGAACGTCTTTGAAACAGTTTGTTGAATTTAGGAGTCTCGAATAAATGAACACTTTCCATCTCAGAATCAGAATCATTAGAAGAGCTAAAATATTGTTAATCTTAACATTCATTTCAATTTGTGAATTGTGAATCAGAGGATATATATTATATGTATATTTTATTTTATAAATATATATTTTTTTTGGGATAGGAATTTCGAATCATCAAATGACTCCTCCCGCTCTGGGCTGAGCGGAAGGGAGTGTCAGACTTTTACTGACTAAACCCATCCATGTTCTTTCTTTTGCCCTTTGTGTTCCAGGGCCGCGGTATCGCTTTCGAACAGTCCCGCAGCCCTGGCAGGGTATCTACCTTCGTACGACTAAAATGACTAAACCATATAGACACTACGAATAGCATCCCATAATTTTATCATTTTGGGTTTATCTCCATTAATTTAGAGTTGATGCAGCACTTCTTTTGTTGCCATCATAATTATCACTATATTCGTCATCGTAAAAGATCGTATCGTTAGCGATATCATCTTTCACACACAATCCAACCTCTTTTTAACTTGTTATGAAAATAATATCATTTAGACCTTACGTACCTGCTGGCAGCACTAGCTGCTCTGTAAATCGGCAGAAGAGTGCTGCTCGGTCTCGTTCTGCTTGGAGATACTACACTGATTAGCTGGAAACAAAATAAATACTTATACTCTCCATGTAATAATTAGGTCCTCCACATTATATTATTATTTATAATTATCGATTTTCCTATCGTGAGGTTCAATTCTCCAAAATTCAATTAGATTTCAATTTGTGAACAGCTCTGCCACCCAGAATCTGCTTGTTTCATTGTTGTTGCTATAATAATAATAATAATATCATTTATTTCGGGCTATGCCCATAGTGTTAGTAAATAAGGTCTTAAAAACTAGTGTTAGTAGACATACATGGCTTATTTTCTATGGATTTTCATCCAATGTCGCAGCATTGGAGACTCCCATCTATCTGCGAATAAACTCAAGATACTGTTGGTACCGGCACGAAGACGAGCAAGCAGAGAAGCGCTTCTCTTTCGTATGATGGCCGCAAAACCATCTATATGCCTTTCCGCAAACATCTTTGACGCGCTACATCGCCATGGCAGCCCCAACAGTATCCTGAGTGCGTTATTATACTGGACCCGCAGATCGCTATAAGCACGCAAACTATAACTAGTCCACAGGCTGCACGTGTAAAAGGACGAGCAAAATGCTTTAAACAGAGTAATTTTGACCGCCTCTGTACATCGCGCAAACCTGCGGGCCAGCATGTTGCATCGTACCGACAGCGATCTACGTTCCCTGTCAATGTCCAAGTTATCTTTTAAATCGTCGGTAACCCAATGACCCAAGTACTTAAAATTGACCACCCTATTTAAGGGCGCTCCGCAGAGCGATACCTCTGGTATAGTTGGGTAACCTATAGCACCTGCCTTAAAAACCATTATTTCGCTCTTATTGGTGTTATACTTGAGTCCTTGAGCTACCGCGTATGCCTCACATATCGACACCAGTCGCCTCAAGGCACCGATCGATGGGCTCAGCAACACCATATCGTCGGCATAACTAATGTTATTAACACACACCCCATCTATATGACAACCGATATTAGTGTTGCTGAGCTCAACGATCAGCTGATTCATGTACAGATTAAAAAGTCGAGGCGAGCTCAATCCCCCCTGCCTCACCCCGCACTCCAACCGATACACATCGGAAAACGACCCCTCCCACTTCACACTGTTCTGTTGATTATTATACCAATATTTATACAATTTTATGATGTTACTAGGCAGGGTAGTTTCTTCTTGCAGCTTACGCCACAGTGCTTTATAATTAACGAGATCGAATGCCTTCGACAGATCCAGAAAACAGGCAAATACAGGCGTTTTCCTGTCAGTATAGTACTGTACAGTCTGCTTGAGGCATAAAATAGCACTCTCTGTGGAGAGTCCTGGTCTGAAGCCGAACTGACGGTCGTTTAATATAATATGCTTTGATAACTGCTTGTCAAGCAGACTGTCCAGCACCTTGGCTATGACAGTCGCCAATGATATAGGCCTGTAATTGGAAATGTCAGAGGCATCCCCCGTTTTATTTTTAACAATAGGCACTACAGTAGTGTAAATAAGGTCATTCGGCAAATAACAGTGACTAACACAAAGGTTAAAAAACATGGCCAACACTCGCGGCAGGTGCACGCCAGCGTGTTTCAGATGTTCGATGCTAAGACCGTCATGACCGGGCGACTTACCTCTTTTCATTCCCGATATCACCGATGCAACTTCCTTTGCCGTGAAGTGGAAGACAACGTCATCTGAAAAGGTCTCAGCATCGAACATCTGAGTCTGATCTCTAAGTATTGAATCAACCTTAAAATGTTGTTTAAAAGCATTGGCTATACTTGTCGGTTCATGCACACCCGCCACACTCACAGGGCGGCTCGACCTTGGATTCAAGCGATTTGTGGACTTCCAAAAAGATCCAAACTGTTTCTTTGAATGGTTTTTTGCTATTATGTCCATTATTATTTGCTGTTCGTTATCTTGACAGTATTTTAATTTGCTTTTAAATATGTTTCGAAATTTACACATATTATTATAAATATACCCTGTCCTGGGTTTATTGTGCAAAAGCCAAGTTTGATACCACAGTCGAGCCTCCTCGTGAGCGCCACGAACATGCATGTTCCAACCAGGTACATATTTTTTCTTATAATTTACACCATTTCCACCACCCACATATGTAAGCTCAGCACCCTCTGTCAATATATTAACCAAACTAGTATACATCTGGTTTAACAGTGTGCAGTGGTGAGTATCAGAACACGTTCCATGAGCACAATTAATGAGTTCAATAGGAAAATCGATAAATTTTAATTTGGAATGACAATAGCTATAGTATTCAACAATCATATTATTATCCCTTTCACCCCATATAATTTTATTACATTTATTTATTTTGGATACTAATTTGGGTATAATTAACTTTAAATTACATTCAATTATCACCGGAATGTGATCAGATGAGTACACATCATACTTAACAGACGCATTCACAACTAAATGTCTCGCAGCACTACTTACCACACAGTGGTCTAGCCATCGAGATGCACCATTTGCGGTACTTACAAACGTATATGTGTCCTGCGGCAACAATTCCATGTCCACACATGACCACAATTGCTCCGCGCACACCGTCATTAACTCGCTTGCAAAACGTTCACCGGGATGCGCATTAAAATCCCCCAATACAAATACAGACTCCGTATCACTATTCTCACATATTGCTATTATCTCACTGAGACAGTCTGTAAACACTATTAGATTTTCTGTCGAATTTGTAGGCATGTACACTGAAAACACCAATAGAGAACTATCCGCATAGTCAATCTTAATAGCTACTAAGCGATCACTTTGGCACGACAACACGGTAACTGTTTGGAACATAGTCTTTCTCCACAACAGTGCCACTCCACCATAAGGCCTTCCAATTAAAACTCCGGCTGATGTGTCAACGGCGGATTTGCCAGTATACGCGAAGTCACTGTGTAGATTCCCCAAGTATGCTACGTCATGAGGAAGCAGCCAGGTCTCTTGTAATGCTATGACGTCACTAACTTGACATAACTCTCGCACGCAATCAGCTGATCTAACAATATTTTTACAATTGAATGTCGTAAATTTCACGTTCCTAATTACTATATCCATTATGTGAGTTGTTTATTTGCGTCCTTAATCACCGACATGGTGTCTCTGCCATTCTTGAAATGAATAAACCGTCTGAAGGTTATACCTTCCGGCCATAGGTTGTCATCCAAAAAAGTGGCTATTTTAAGTTTTGGTACAAATAATTTGAAAGCATTATATGGCCTCTCTTTCTTCATAGTAATTTTCTCTAAAGTAACTGTTTCATTGGACTTCATTTTTATGTACTCACAAATGTCAGTTTCCGTAGTCTCTTTATTGACATGCGATATGAACAACGGGATTTTTAATTCAGCCGCTCTAAATTTTCCTGTCATATTAGAAACTGCTTTTCCTGTCATCCCAGCAAAGCGTTTGTTATTGTTCCGCTTTTGTACCAAGATCCATTCATCTTTCAGCTTATTTTCGTTCGACTTGCCATTGCTTACTATTTGCGCCATGGTTTGTTGTTGCTCAACAAGCGCGGAGTCGCCGTTATCAATGATAGTCAGATTTTGCGGAGTGAGGGAGACCGCCTGATGTTGTGTCTCGGGCTCTCGATCCTGCTGCGTGTGAGAGGGAGTGCGCGACACCTTGCTCGCTCGTTCGTGACTCATCACCGTACGAGTGATACTCGGTTGAGTTTGAACATCAGCTGTTACATTCCGGGCGACATACCCTCCTCTTTTGATATTCACGTTCGAACTGTGATTTTGATTATTTAATTGTTTAGAATTTGATTTTAACTCCTCAAATTCCCCCTTAGTCACGTAATTTTCTTGGATGTCAGTAATGTCGGCCCTTAAAACCAATAAGTCTTTTAATAACTTAGTCACGTCAACATGATCGAAACAAATCGGCGGTAATTTATGTAGATCATAGGCCACAAATACCGGAATTTGCTCTGGATCCATAGTTTTAAACACAGAAATCATATCTTCTAAGTCCTTCTGTTTTTTGTTCTTGCGCCTTGATACTAATTTTTGCAGTGTTTTTGTAGATGTAAACAACAGCTTCTTTGCCTCATCAATGTCTTCTTCTGAGAACGCAGACGCACAAATCCTTATAAGGCTCTCGTTGTCGACGACGTCATGCCTATTTCTTATAAAGGCTAGGACCTCCGAAATTACAATATTACACGTAGTGCACTTTAACGTTTTCACATTTGTCACAGACATGTTTTTCGTACTTAATCCGCGACCGCCTGCTAAAGCGCGCGCGTAACGCTATGCTTACCCTTCCATCCTTTTCTTCGTGAACTTGCTTCAGCTGGTTTCTTTCCGCTTCCCTCAACAGCTCGTTTCTATACGCACGGATCGATGCTGCAGATTTCATTGCCTTTTTTCTAGAACATAAATTATCTAAATTGTTGTATTTTTCATCGTCTCTACGGATAGGTCATTTGATCTACATAACTAGTGTTCGAAATCGCAATAATATTATAAACGTGAAAGTTTGTGTTAAATCACGCATCGAAAGGGTGAATGAATTTCATTTAGGCCCAGTTGGACATGTATAAATCCTTGTTTTTCAGGTGCAACAAGAAATAACCGACTTACCGAACGAAATAGTAAAGAATATAAATGCTTACCTGTGAGCAAAACACAGCAATGCTAATAAGACGAGGAGCAGTAGGATCGCCACGGTAGCTCCTACTGCCAGTGCCCATAGCTCTGTGCCATGGACTCCACCTCCTGCTTCTCCCTCCAAACCCTCCGCTGTTTTCAGGTACGCTGCTAAAGAGAACGGATTTATACTTGATGACTTCAAATTGCGACCCATCCCAAACAGTGCACAACCTCCTACAAGTTCCAGAATTTGAGTGGTAGCTAATCGACACGAAGAGAAGAATATTTGCCATTTTTCCAACGTACAACTTTCCTTATTCAATTTTGTTACTCGAGGAGCCTTTGAAAAATAAATGTATCAACACAAAAACAAAATCATTCTTGTATCCAAGACTTATTAGTAATGGTTAGGTTAGGTTAGGTCTTTATGGCCTTTTTCTTAACGAGTCACAAGAAACTTTTTGCAACATTAAAGGCTCAGTACTCACGCTCGGCTTTCGTAGTAACAACAGCTCCCAGTTCTCTTGCAACCTCAGCATCCCTCACGAGCCTCATGTCTCTGGCAGCCACTGCTGCAGGAACTGCCCTTCCACCAACCAGCACCACGTACACAATCTGAATGCTACCAGTTTCTGGGGACTGATGGAATTCGCGGATTAAAAAACTGGACTCGGGCATGGGGTTCTATTACGACACATTGTTTAGTTTTATGTCAACAAAATATACTTTTTGTATATTCTGATAGTTTTCGTAAGTTTTTATGATTAATTTATTTCTGAAATTGGTGCTGTACAGATGATATAGTGATTGGAGGACATTGAAAGTTGTTATTGTAAATCTAAAGTAAATAAGTAGTTGCTCTGCTTGCTTACTTGTTCAACAATAATAATAAATAAATGTACCTCTGTTATATTTTGGATATGAACTTGTACCGGTGGCTGCTGCTCTGGTTTCAATATTTCACGTTTAAACAACATTGTTTCATTGCCTTCTGATTCTAAAGGTATATCTATCGAATCTTCTTTCATTTCTTCTAATTGTTCTCTATCAGTCACTTCCCTTTTACGAATAACAACAGTTGGTGTGGCTAATATCCACGATTCTACTTCATTCAACTTTGTGGCTTTTATCTCAGCGTTTAATGAGATAGTATTTGAGTCTACAGAGAACATTTCTATATTCATGGGATAGACAAAATCACTAGAGTTATCTAGAACATGTTTACTAGAATTTTCAACCTTTTTATCTAACGTATTAGCTACTGAATCGCCAGGAGATACCATAGAACTGGTAATATCAAGGTATTTGAAAGGCGTGTTGGTACTTTGGGGACCAACTGGACTATTATTATTGTCTTTGTTAACTACGAAAGAATGAACGTCATGTTTCTTGCGGGCTGGTGGCGCGTCCAGAGACTTAATAATGCCCAGGTGACGCTCCTGTTGCCTGGAATGAATACGAATAAAAAACATGAAACAGATAAAAGAATTCTATAATCAGCAATTGAGCCAAATAAGCTTGTTTCAATCAATATTTTCGAAAATGAACTAATGATGAGGCGGTTTCGAATAAATGAAATGAAAAGATGTCGACAATGAGTTTAATGAAAAAATCCCATGGCATGATGGAGCGAAAGAAGCTTGAAAAAAAACTACTAAGAAACATAATTTTAAGGGGAACGTTGGTTACCTCAAGAAAGCTTTCTGGTACAACCTAGCGAGTCTCAATTGCAGGCTATCTGGAGTGGATCCTTGAATGACAGTAAGGAGCCAGTACCTTCGATCATCGGGGATCTCTGGTTCCAAGCTACCTGGCACGCCAGGCTCGCCGCAATTGAGCATGCATTCTCCAGTCGATTTGTCTGTCACCGCCTGCGAAGAACTTAATTTTTTTAGCAAATAACGAGGAGAAAATTTAAAATTAATATTAAAAATTGCATGTGTCTAACACATTAGCACAGCAAGACAAAAATTCAACTACACAAAGGGTGAGCTAAACGAGAATGAATGACTCAATTATGACTGTTATCCCCCAAAAGTTACAGAAAGTTATAAACTAGTGGAGTGGAGGTATATGCTCAAGTAGTTAAACATTCGTACTTCCATAAATGTATTTTAAAGTCGGTAATCGTTAGAATTCGATAAACCACAAGACAATGAAGGACACAGACACACGATGTAACGCAAGATTAAGAGAGTTGTAAAACATAAAGATCTAGTAAATCAAGACTTACTTGTGGTGGATAAGAATCCAAATACACAGTTGCAAGGACCGTGGTGGTTCGTACCACTGGCGTAGATGGCTGAACAGGAACTGGTAGCGGCGCATCTGGTGGAGGAGGTGGCCCGTCTCCTGAGCCCGTCCAGAAGAAGTCTTCCAAGCGAGGAGTGCGCTGATGTTGGTCTTGAGATACCAGCATGAATACTGGAGATAGAGTAAAGAGATTTCTAGTATGATCAGTTGATGATTTGATCATCTGTTCTTATGGAAACAATAAAATCAACGCAAAAGAAAATGAAAAAGAAATTCCTAATGGAATATCAGTTCAAACAGTTCTTGGATTTATCAAAGAATTTAGAAGAAGAGTTTTAGAACTCTTCTGTAGGATAGTTCCGTAAATTGAATAATAGAGACATTTTACCTAAAATAAAATGTGTATTAAACCATACTTACCTTATTCGAAACCTAATAAAACATGAGAGTAGCATTCTTGACTTCCTGCTAGTACTAGCCGTGCGGAAACAACCCCACCACTGTCTGCGTCTCGCTCTAACGTCTCTCCCACCACCCCCACCACCACCTAAGGCAGCTCGCGTGTCGATCGCGAGTTTTGCGTCATTGAGTTTGCTCATGTTTTTATAACACCAGGCAGGTATTTAAGTTATTAGGTTTCGAATAAGGTAAGTATGGTTTAATACACATTTTATTTTAGGTAAAATGTCTCTATTAAACCCACTTGACCGTTATTCGAAACCTAATAAAACATGAGAGACGTGTTTGTTATCGCCTGGTGGTGGTGTCGCCAATGTGATCTAGAGTAAGCTTGCAGTATATTTGCAATGAAATAACAGAATATTGAAAAATCACAATTGTGTTTTTATTTACTAATCACAACAATAGGTACAACAATCCTATTACTTTTAATATACATTTTGTACGTATGAGGATTAATGGGAGAGCATCTCGAAACTTACAAAATAATTTATAATTAGTTAATAATGACTATTAATGAATTTTCTATTCTACAGGCTCAAAGAGAGTAGTAATCAAATCAGTCTTTGATGCATCTGTTCGAATCTCACGGCAATAGAATTTCTTAAAAGTATTGGCCGATTTCCAATTACCTCTTAAGAGTATGTCGTCTAGATGGAACTGTTCCATCCAGTTCTTTGAGGCTACTGCTGATCGGAAGCTGCCCGGTGTGCCCTGTATGCCAGCGTCCTTTAACGTTTTCTTCATCCAACCGGCAATTATAGTGCGGGTCGCTGGTTTGGGGTCTCCAAAAGTGCTCAGAAACAAGTTGTCTGACGAAATTACTTCCCTTCTTGGGCGTGACAGATGGATCAGATGTTTGACCCAATGGACTGGGTCTAAACTTTTATTTTCTTTATTTTGTAGAAGTTTCCAGCCTGATTGTCTCCGGTTAGCTGTGTCTGTCTTTGATCCAAAAGCCGGCCAGAGAATTATATTATCTTCGGATTGAACGTAGTGTTCTGGTGAGATCCGAAGGAGTGTAAGATCGTGAACACGTCGCCCAGAGCAGAGAAGTAGGATTGCGGCAGTTTGACAGGAAGCTTCGTAGAAGTTAACAGTTTCAGGATTTTTCTGACTTAAATATGAAATGAGCGTATTAATATCCCAAATCGGCGGCTTGGGTAGTTTAGGATGAGCCGAAGAGATCGATTTTAGAACTTGTCTTACGAGGGTGTGCGAACTTATTTTTGTTTGATTATCCGGGTCACAAAAAGTCGAGACCGCCGATTTATGAACGAGAATCGTGCTCAGGGAAAGCCCCTCTACTTGATGCAGATCAGCTAGGAATCGTGCAAATTGAGAACCAGTCGGTTGTAGTGAGTTAATCTCATTATTTTTAGCCCAGTTCATCCATCTTTTCCAGGCTGGTCTATAAGTGTTAAGAGTAGACTTACGCCAACTGGATAATAAAAGAGACCTTTGTTCTTCTGACCAATCCTTCAATGTTGGCTCCCACCCCCACATCTCCAAACTTCGAGCGTCATTGTTGCCACGTTTGGTGGCGGAAGACCGGTTGAGACATCTACTAGCACCTTGGGTAGGTTCCTGATGGTGAACGGGGGACTTAATGCTCTGCTCTTCAGATCTGGTCTCCAGTATACTTTGTCCCACCGTGGAGCGACTATCAGGTAAACGCCTCTTGCCTTGTTTAGGTGTGCTAGTACTCTGGGGATCAAGTGGGGTGGTGGGAACACCCAAGCTAGCGTGTAAGTCCAGTTCGCTGCTAGAGCATCGTACCTCCTGGCTCGCGGGTCGGTTCTGTCGAGTGTGCAATAGTCCTGTAGGATATGTGCCCGTCGAGATGCAAAGAGGTCGATTTGTGGTTGGCCCCATTTTGAAAAAATTACTTCTGTTGCCGTTGGCAGAAGGTGCCATTCTGAAGGCGTCTTCTGACGAGACAGGTGATCCGCTTCCGAGTTGTAACTGCCTGGCAGGTGATAAATCGTCATGTGGATGTTGTGGTGATCTAGGATTGCGAAAGCTTCTGCTGCAAGGTCTACTAGGGCTTGAGATTTTGTGCCGCCTTCGTTGCGTAGGTACGATACCGTGGTTTTGTTGTCGCACTGGACTAGTAAAGCCGAAGAGCTCAGGTAACGACAGTGATCTCGTAAGACGTTTATTATGGCAATGAGTTCTTTTTGGTTGCAATGCAACTCCTGTTCCGTCACTGACCATGTGCCTTGTAAGCTCGTGTTGTCTAGCAAGGCCCCCCAGCCGATGTCGCTCGCGTCGGTTGTCAGATAGTGTGATGGTAGAGGACAGTGAATGGTTGAAGGGATTCTGTAATTCGTTAGCCACCACAGGAGTTCGCTTTTTGCTTTTGGGCTTAGCTGAGTTTTTGTGCAGGCAGGTGTCTTCAGAAGAGCATTTGCATGCATTTGAAGGCTTCGATAGTTTAATCTTCCTCTTGTCACGACAAAGCTGGCGAAGTTTAGTACCCCTATAAGCATCTGAAGTTGTTTCAGTTCCACCGAACGAGATTGCAGGGAATTCGAAACGTAGACTTTCAGTTTGGATGCTGTTCTTTCTGGGAGATATTTGACATTTTTCCATGTGTCCCATACGATGCCTAAGAACTCCAGAGACTTTTGTGGGACTAGGACCGACTTTTTTCTGTTTATTATCCATCCCAGATGTTCGAGCAAGTTTATTGTGGTTGCAACATGGGACTGTAGAACCGAACGGTTCTGATGGACTAGGAGGAAATCGTCTAGGTATACTAGAGTGCGGATGCCTTGTTCCCGCAGCATCTGGGCTACCCAGTTTGTTAGACTGGCAAAGGCTTTGGGAGCAGAACTTAGACCGAATGGCAAGCAAGTCATCTCGTACAGTTTTTCGTTGTACATTAGACGTAAATATCGCTGGTGTGTTCGTGCAATCCGTAAATGAAAATACGCTTGGTGCAAATCTATTTTGGCCATCCAGTCGCTTTCCTGAAGGAAGTCGGGTACTCTGTGGATATTTATAAGCCGGAATTTGTCGGTGTGAACATACTCGTTTAGGTTTTTCAGGTTGAAAATAGGCCTCATCGTGCCGTCGCTTTTCGGCCGAAGAAAAATGGTTGATATGAAACTCGGGGATCGCTTGGCCTCTCGTATTACACCTTGTGATAACATTTCCGAAATTATGTTTGACATCTCTGGCGTGTGTGTAGTTAGACGGTGACGAAAATGTTGACTGAGCGGTGGTTTCCTGTTGAAAGGAATACGGTAGCCTTTTATAATTTTTTGAATGTAGGGCGGTGCCCCGAGCGCTTCCCAACGGCTGTGATAAAATTGAAGTTGACCGGCACGAAAAGGCATTCTCGAGTCAATATTTGCGGTTATTTTGTTCTCTCCTATCCCGGCGGGATGAGGGAGAGTTTGCCCTGCGGCCTTTATGACCCTCGTTATGTCTTCCTCTTTTTCCACCTTTGCCTCGAAAGGATTGATGATTTTGGTCACGGTTGTTCCTTCTAAAAGCAGGTTTATTGTCCCGTTTTGGGGCCTGGGATATTTTTGACGGAGGACCGTACGACGTACTTGGTCGCTGCGATGGCCCCGGATCGTTCTGCGGTGCAGAGTTTGTGCGATCCTTATTTTTGGGCCAAAATACGCTTTTCACGCCTCCTGCTTTTTCCAGGACAGTTGTAAACTTGTCGCTGTCAAATAAGTGGGAACATGTCGGTGGAATTTTCCGCAATGCACTTTTATGATATGTGTCTTTCACCGAAGCTATAATGGCCTCTCTTCTGTATTGTACAAGCTCAGCTCTGTGTCCACAAACTAGTTGAAATATGTCACTTGTTATTTTTGGATACTCACCTTTAGTGAAGATTTCGGTTATTTTCTCAACAATATTGGCATGGCTTAACTGCTCAGATTGCTGTGCCCATGTTAAAAAGCTACGCATTTCATTTTGCATTACATCTCTTTGCTTTAATAAAGCATAAGTTATACCTGAAAAAGCTTTTTCCATCTGTGCTGTAAACTTAGAAGTATCATAACGCTTTATTTCCTCATTAAGTTCGAGGTTATTAAAACCTGGATCATGTACATACAGCTTTTGTACGTCCGCGTAGCGCACACTGTTCCAATCGGGAAGCCCAAAGCGTTGCAAGATTGTTAACTGATCCAAAAATGCTGATGAAGCATGAGGGACCGAAGGTTCCTTCAATTTTGTACTAACGTTTAGACTAAACGTATTATCGTAGCATGTTCCGGCATCAGCAGCGGATGACGGAGCTAAGGGGGGTTCAGTGGCATCCCCTTCAAATAAGTCACCGCTAATGTTAGGATCTACATAAGAACTACATTCTTCTTGATAAAATTCTCTTGGGGTGCTAGTTTGCCGCCGGGACAGCTCGTATTTTAGGTTAGACACTTCGGTTAATAATTTGTTTAACTTACTTGAGTTACGTTTCCTTTTGGATTTGTACTTCCTACGACGTCTGTTATTACGGTTCGTATGACTGCTTGACGAGAAGCTTGAGCTTGTTGATGAACTACTGCTCGAGCTCGACTCTGTACTTGAAGATCGTTTACGTTTCCTTACGTCATCGGCACCATTACGATTCTTCTCAACCACACCTTCCTCCCTCGTTGCAGCGGATGGGCCTGCCTCATCAATGTTCATATTCGAAATCGCAATTTAAACTTACTATACTGTTGGATAAAAACACGATATCAAAAAACGTCGAAGTTTATAACGAACAAATTTCGCGATACCCACTGAAATATACGTTTATAAAACCTAAAAATCTGCTTCGAATATCGAAAAATATCACCATTAGAAAATAAAACACTTAATAGGTTCAAGAAACCTACACATGAAAAAGAAAAAATATCTAATTTAAATAAGTATATCGAACGGTATCACCGTTTAAAAATTTTTGCATTACTATGGGTAGGTAAATTATAATTAGGCTTTTATCCAAATACAATAATATTTCGTGAGTATACCTACGTAATTAGAATTCGAATTCCAATAACAAAGAAACCAAACTGTTACCGTTAAAAACAAAGTATTTTACGATCAAAATTTGGAAATTCAGTAACGGTTTAGGTATGTAGGTACACAGAAAAGGAATGGTACTTACCAAGACAGCGAATAATTTACCTTTGTTAATTATTAAACACAGTGCAAAGACTGTTGCACAATAATATTATCACCGCACGGCACAATAGTTTTAACAAAGCGACTTGTAGGACAAGCACTTTTTACTAGCGACCTATTTGGTCGGAAATCAAAACGCCAATGACGCAAAACTCGCGATCGACACGCGAGCTGCCTTAGGTGGTGGTGGGGGTGGTGGGAGAGACGTTAGAGCGAGACGCAGACAGTGGTGGGGTTGTTTCCGCACGGCTAGTACTAGCAGGAAGTCAAGAATGCTACTCTCATGTTTTATTAGGTTTCGAATAACGGTCAAGTGGGTTTAATAAGATATTTTATTTTCTTTCTGTAACATATCGTTTTGACAACAAGCTTAAAATGTTTAAAATGATTTCACTTTCGATTTAAGTCAAAGCTAAAAGATCTAAGAAATATAAATTATGTGAAGAACTTCAGTAAGACATGAAAATATTCTGGCAATTAGGTACTTGGTTAACTTATGATAAGTTATAGGTAAGCAATCGCAGTAAAACGGAAAAGTAAAACAAAATGCTTTATTGTTAACATTGCAAGGTTTTGAATGTCGACCTTGCAACCGGTAGTTAATAAAGTTAATTGTAGGTGTATTACGAATGAAAACATTTGTGTTTTGAAAAGCTGCAACGTTGCTAAAAATTTACTGCTATTATAAATGCGAAAGTTAGTGAGGTTGGATGTATGGATGTTTGTTTGTTACTCTTTAACGCAAAAACTACTGAACGGATTTCGATGAAATTTGGCACACAGATACCTAGATACACTTAGGGTACTTTTTACCCCGGTAGGGCGATCCCGTAGGACAATTACTAAACTCTACGCGGGCATCAGCTAGTAACGAATTAACGATCTACACCGTGTAACAGAAATATACTGGGTCGATGCGAAAAATTTCTATGTGGGGGGGCGTCCACCCAGGATGCGAAAACGCCCGCCCACATAGAAATTTTTCATCGGCAATTAAAAGAAAAATCTGCTGTATACATTACATATATGTATGTGTCCATACATTTTGAACGTGTAGGTATTGCACATAAGTGAATTAAAAAAATAAAAAGCTGTTTTTTTTAAAATAACCGATGAAAAATTTCTATGTGGGGGGGTTGGAATGATGTACTGAATACGTGGTAACCGTTTTCGCGTCGGTGTCCCTTACACCCGGTATTATGGTTTTTACAGACTTAGCTGTCCCATACATTTGTGTCAAGTAGTATGGGAATATTGCTTGGTTCCATGGAAAACAGTTCAGTCTGATGGTCGACAACCTACCAAATTTAACCACGCATTTCTGATACACGCTGTCTGTATTTTTTTTACAAATATCTGGAACCATCAAGCATTCACTAACTCGTAAAGCATTCATAGAGAGACAAAAAAAACCTAATTTTAGCAACCAAGAATTTCATATAGCACAGGAATTTTGATGGTAGACAATATTTGCATATGAATGACGAGACAGCATAAAATACTTAATGATGTTAAAATATGCAAGCTGCATTAAAGTGCATTCACACCGAAGTTGCAGCAATTGGAGCAATTTTTGTAAGTGTAAGGGGCTGTCTCCACGAGCGAGAGAATCGCGACGATATTATCGTCGTTGCCACGTAACGTATTTCTATACACTCTCTTAAAGGCCGTCTCCACGAGCGAGAGAATCGCGGCGATATTATCCCATACAAATACGTAATATCGCCGTGATTCTCTCGCTCGTGGAGACGGCCTCTTAATGGGCAACAAGGGATCATCATCATCTTCCTACCCTTGTCCCATATTACTTGGGGTCGGTGCAACATGTTTTTTTCTTCTCCCCTGTCAGCATTCACGGTATTATTTACTCCATTAGCTTTTATATCATTCCTCACACAATCCATCTACCTTTTGTTTGGCGTTCCTCTCCCTCTACATCCATCAACATTCATATGCGTGGGTACCAACGGATGACAGCCGATAAAATCCGTAACAAATATAGAATGTTGCACTACAGAAAGTATGTAGATGCACCTTTAGATTCCATAAATCAAGCATATGCGCTCAAATTGGAGTAGCCAAAAGGGCGGAGTCAGTGATTGTAGTAAATAAGTCGATGTAAACATGTCAGGTTCTGTAACATCGACATCGCGTGATCTCCCGAATAAATGAGGTTTACAGTTTATTGGCCCTCCCTGTAACTTTCAGTTGCTGGGAGTTTTTTCGTCAGGTACAAGTGATAGGAGCTAGCGATTAACAGCGTTCACGATAGATCTTATATTCCAAATAACACGCTACCTCTTCACACAATAAGTTTAAGGTATCATAATTATATACAAATAAATAAAATTGAAGTGTCTGTTTGTAATATCAAAATAACAGCTTTTTACTGATTGCATAAGAAAGTATAGACGGTACTTACAAAAAAACATTTTTTTTCAATTTTTGTCTGTCTGTCTGTTTGTTCCGGCTAATCTCCGAAACTGCTGGACCTAGGACCGATTTTGACGGGACTTTTACTGGCAGATAGCTGGTGTTATAAGGTCTAACATAGGCTACTTTTATTTTAGAAAAATTTAAAAATTTAGGGTCCGTGCAAAAAGATTAAAACCCTTGAAATTGGTAACAAAATTCGATTGAAAAAGGGAAGTAACATTTTTTAAATAATAATTTTACGCGAGCGAAGGTCGAGGGCAACAGCTAGTTTTAAAGAAATTCTGTTTTGGTTTCATGCACAGCTATTGGACGCCCTAGCGAGACATCTCACTAAACTTTTTGGTGATGTTCTCTCAGTATGTGTATGCCCAAATGTATGAACTTAAACGAAACAAAAGAGGAACATAATCGTAGTAGGTGTCGTTCTATAGGTTTTGCTTACCCCATGCGAAAAAGGCGTGGGTTTATGTTGATGATGACGGCTAGAAGTTTCTAAATATACTCGTGCCACTAGACCATCAGTATCAGCCGATAACAAGACGATCCTTAAAATCGCTAAACGCTCATGACTTGGAAGAACCTCAAGACACCAGGATTAGCGCCAACCCGTACCATGCTCCAGAGTTTGAACGATACGGAACGCATTTCCTCAATATTATATCTATGTAGTATAAGTTTTTAGTGTATGGATGTTTATCTTTCGTTCATAGTCGTAGTTTGTATGTAGGTATGCTAATTAGTCGTTGCGTTCGACTGCGCATCGATTTTGTAATTACACTTTTAAAATTGTAATTTGGTTTAGGTACAGTTTATGTTCATTATTTTGCATCAACTTGAAACCGGTAAAGATTAGTTGAATTATAAACTGTTGGTACCTTAGAACATAATTTTCAGGTTTAGGAAAAAATGAGAACTGAATTTTCTCTACGGTTAGAGCCAACATTCTTTTAATCTAGATGGAATTTAAACCATTAAAAACCCTTAAAAAAATCTCGTAGTAAACTAAAAATACCTGAATATTTTAAAATATTTCTATAGGTAGGTACTTCCATAACCATTTCAGCATAAAGTAGAACGTTAGGAAAAATTGCACAACTAACCAGAAATGAGTGAAATATTAGGGCGATGGCGGAAAACGCGAAAAAGGTTCAGTGCACCGAATGGCACCGGAATTATCGGAGCGGTCACGACACGGATACTGAACAGAGCCAAACAATTTTATAAACCGAGTTATATTCTAATTTCTGTTGGAGCAATAAACTGACATTGCAAATAGACCAGCCATTCTTCCTGTGGGTAACATCTTCCACACACACTTAGACTATCTGAAAACACTGCTAAGTGCGAGCTCTAAATTAAAGTCTGATGTAGTCCTCACAAAAGTTAACCTTAAGTTTTTGAAATTAAGGCGGTATTTAGTAGAGCATTTCCTGCAAGGTATTGTCATTCATACGGCATTACAGTGCCGAATCGTACCAACACTATGAGCAGATACTCCAACAAAAGGCAACTTGGCTAACATTTGACCATCTACACCCATTCAGTTTCATTAAAGGCCGACGCACGCAAGTACTTCAATCACCACCCACATTGAGTCATATAGGTCTGTGGAATTCGAGAGCACGCATCCTGTCAGTAACCAGAATTCGTTTCCAACAAAAAACTAACAAAAAGGCATATAATAGCATCGTAATGGCGGCGGTTACGCGGGCACTGCGCGCACGCACCTTTTGTGTTCCATGTGACAGCGGAAACGCGGGACGCGGTCGGCTGACTGTGATGTTGCCTGTGCCTTGATTGATTATTATTATAATTGTCTATGTCATTGTACGAGTACCTACGTGCGCTATGGGAACTGTAGATGTACTTGCTTGAATTGCAATTATGAGCGAATACGTGGTCGTATTACATGATGTGCAGCCTCGCAGGGTTAATGATGACGTTAACCAGACAGTTTAATTCTAGATGAGATTGAATGAGCTCTGTGATCATACACAATCGCATTCAAAACTCTAATAATACATTAGCTATGACCAGGGGACAGGTCCATTGGATAATTATGGTGGAACGGCTTGGTAATAAGGGAACTCTGGATAGGCCATGTAAGATGCTATGCTATTTTAATCGAACAGACAAATTTTGGACATCTTGAAGGTCGAAAAGCAAACCTACCATACGGTCAGGAACTTAGTGAATAGGTACAGGTTTGAACAGGTTTTTCGAGAGGACGGACGAAAAGTATTTTTTTTCTCAGAAAATGTGAGTTGGGGAAACACGGATCTTCTTGTAATGTCGTTGTTTTTGGACACTATTATTCTAATCAATGTACTTAGCCGTTGTTTTTGATACAGGCTGACGCTAGCTGAGCAGTAGGGTCCAGGTTACCACTCGCTAAGCATAAGGTGGCTATACTGCCTAGTGCCTATATACGTATCGTTAGTCATACTGTTTCTGTTTCTATTAAGACGATGACGTGTTTTTAGGTGGAGCCCCCACAGGCTACGTGAGGCAACGGTCTTCGCAGGGTGGCTGGCTGAGAGCACTCTAGTACTCTAACTTACTCTAGTTTAATACCGTGTGATTGGACGGACAAATATCCAACAGTGGCATGCCAAATTCGAATAAATTAAAATGACAAACAGAAAAAGTACGGACGTAATTAGTACCTATGTATACTTCCGTACATATTCTGTTTGACTTTTGAATAGTGCTTTTAGTACCACATAAACCAGTGGTGTTGAAACCTGAGACACAGGTTTGCGATCCGACTGTACCCAGAGAGCCAAATGCAAATTTTCACAGTCAGTCATAAAAATAACAATATTATGTCATAAAATTCTTTAATAAATTGCAACTGCAATTAAGTATTTGAATACTTTTTTTAAAGTAAGTAAATAATTGCATAGAATGATGAATAATTAGATTAAGTTTAAATTAAAGTAATAAAAAAAAAACCGGCCAGGTACGAGTTGGACTCGCGCACCGAGGGTTCCGTATAAACTTATAGGTATTTTGTTATTAAACTACATATTTACGGTTTTCAGATTTTTCCCTTTACATAAGCTAAAAGACAATGCTTCTTGCCAAATTTCATAATTCTAGGTCCATGGGGAACTACCATATAGGTTTTCGACCCAAAACCGATAGGGTACTTCCGTTTGAACTAGAATTGTCAATTTTGGTTAAAAGCAAGGTCTTACAGCACAAGTGAAGGTAAAATTCCGAAAATTAAGGTAAATTTTGGTAAGTTTTCGGGAAAATCGAAATTTGCCCATATCTTTTTATTGTGTTGACTCAGGACCTTGATTTTTATACACGTAATAGAGACTATAGACCTCAGTATCTGGTATAAATTTCAACTTGTTAAATCCACCCGTTCCTGAGAAAATCGGTGGTGACACACGGACAGACGGACAAGAGAGTGATTTTATAATGGTTCCTTTTTTATCTTTTGAGGTACGGAACCCTAAAAAGTATCTATACTAAATAAAAGTAAATACTAAATAATTAAATAGGTAGGTAAGTACCTACCTACGTAATTTTAGCGAGGTCAAAAATAATCAAAAGTTGCCTGTTTATGATTTCTTTTACTGTCATCTATTCTAGTTTGATTTTAACCAAATTTTACCCAAATCAAAGATTTAATTAAAGTACCTTCCTATCATCCTCAAAGCTCAAAGTAGGTAAAAACATCAAAAAATTGGTTCTTTAAAATAAATAATTTAAAAAAAAACATGCAAAACTTACGTTTATCATCACTTTCATAATCTTCAGCGAACGCACAAACGATATAATTAAAGAACAAAAACAGAATATTAATTTTAACCATGCTGTTAGATAGATACCTATCGTTTTTAGAACTACATTAATTTAACAACAAATGCATTATTTTAACACCACAACTGCAATATATACGTCCGAAAGATATTAGAAATAATATCTGACATTTTTTGTAATCAATTTTTAATTAAGAATGGATAGGTTCGTGTACCTCGACACCTACGCCCGGAAATTATTTATAATTCATCAGGACATGAACCCACTACGAAAATCGGCCAAATACAACTGTGCTTTTAGGATTATTATCGCGTTGCCTAGCAACAAAATTGAATAACGCGCGCATGACCAAAGACAATACATTTGAAAGGTTTTATAGTGTCAACTGTATAGTTTTTTCCTAATGTCACAAAATTAATTTGGCTAATGTCGAGTAATCAGCGAATTTTTAAATAACTAAATCAATCAATTGTTCATTGCGTTTTAAGTGAAACAACTAAGCACATAAATTAGGATTTTCAATAGTCGACATCAAACAAACTTACTGGTTGTCTATGGTTAAAGTGATGCCTCGAAATAAAATTTCTAACTTTCAAGTAGAAAGTCTCTCTTGAGTTGGAGGTTATTTTCTACCAATTTAAATTGCGATTTGATTTTTAACTACATGAATAGATTATCCAAACTTATCTTGAATGACACTAAATCGACTGACATTTTCCGTAGATGTAATTATAATTTACAAACCCGCAATTTTTATAAATTTTGGTTTTTGCACAAGATGCAATGTTGCAGTCGATCAACCACCTGAATCGTTACAGTGTGTTCATAAATTACGTACCGTGAAAAAATCCATGTTGCGCGTAGAACTTTCACCAGGGATAAAGTAAATGGAAAATCATGCAAAATCATTTTGATGTTTTAGTAGAATTTTTATTATTTAGTCTGGCAACTACAACATTTGCCGTGGCACGCAATCCGTAGCTCCATTCGTGTGAGTTTGTCGCTTTCGTCCGTCAGGGACTTTGTGCGACGTAAACGGGTGTGTGCGAAAGTATGAAGTGAAATCGTACATAAAAGTGTGTGAGATGTTAAGTGTTAGTTTTTATTGTGCGTAAAAAATCAAAAATGAGTGCGAACGGATAAGCCTGTTTTCTTTTTTGATCCTCAAAACATTGTACGCATCGGTACACGTAACATTTCGTATGAACGGTTTCAAAATGGCTGTGTTTTGAAGGACCCTTTGTCCGCTTTCGTGTGCTTCTTTCAGCATGATATTGGGATCGTACTGTCAGAAAATTATCTTAGAGAGGTGAGGAAGGCTCTTGCTAAGTTCTAGTGGTTCTTGTGTAGAAACGCGTAGTGGAAAATTACTGGTTCCCGCCGCTGAGCGGTGTCGGTTGATTGCTTTCTATGCGAGCGATACCCACGAAACGATCGCTAGCAACGTGTGAGTTTCTAATAACCTTTTTATTTTCTCGTTTGTGTGCTGATAAAGCTGGTGGAGGTATGCGGGCTGGCTTCAACGCAAGTTTATTATTAGTTTGGTGTTGATTTTCGTGCCGTGAAACTCGAGGTTTGTCGGTACGAGGTAAACATATGACACGACTAAAAATAAACTGTTTCCACTAATACACGTCTTATTGGAATACTTTTGCGGCAGTCACGTGTTGATGAATGAGGAACTTAACATGGTGTTATCATGTTGGAAGTATTTGATAACTTATAGTGTGCATGTTTAGAGGTTCTAAAAGACTAGATACATAGATATAATATAGTCAGTTAGTTTGTGTACAAACTAACTGACCTATCAAAGTAGTTAGGATACAGTATGATAATACAAACTTGTCTATTTCTATGCACAAATGTGTTTGTGTCTTATATATATTTATGCTTTTTTCGTCTCTAAACATAATACCAATCATATAAATAACATTTTATATAAGTACACAATTTATTTCACAAATAGTAAGCATTCACATAATAAAATCTTTATTCAATAATATAATAATTGACTGTCCTTATAAACCTTTCATTTTTATGTTTTTGCAGTTATCATGGGTTTTTATTTTTAAAATATTAAGGAAATTAATTTTAAATATCACAAATCAATTTAGTATGCTTGTCAAGACATGGCATTCAGATACTTAAACATAAATTTAAATAACTATGTAAGAACCTCATTAGGCTATCACAAATTATTTTAAAATATAATGATGGACATTAAAAATTCAAAATTAATAAATAATTGCGTCCAAATTATTTTAAACCTACTAAACCAGCATCAAAATATCATTCTGTTGATGATGTGTTAAACTGTAGAAATAGAAACTGACCAATGTTTTAAATTTATTTAAAGCTAAATATAGTAAAAAATAAATGCTAAATGTAGTAGTATATAGTGGTTTGTGGTGCAAGCACTCTAGTGTTTAAAACAGCAGTGATTTTGATTACTGTAGTATGATCAAATTAATATTTTCAACTAGCTGTACATTATGAAATTATTATAAAAATATTACTTCCTATTTAAATCGGATTTGGTTAACAATTTTTTTTTTGTATGGAACCCTAATCCTTTTTCAAAAATAAAATTTGCCTTAGTTAATCCTTATATCATCAGCTATCTGTCAGTAAAAGTCCCGTCAAAATCAGTCCAGCCATTTTGGCGATTAGCCGGCACAAATAGACAGAGACAAAATTTTCAAAAAAGTTTTTTTTTGTAAAGTACCGTTTATATTGTATACCATATGCATTCAGTAAAAAGCTGTTTTTTTTTTGTAATTACAAACACACTTCTATTTTATTTTTTTGTAAATATAAAGGTTCTGTTAGTAATCAAAGCTCTTGGTGGTTTTAAGTAAGAATTTAAGCAACAGCATAATTATGTACATTAATAGCACTAATTTATAAACTTTAATTTCCTGTTTGTATTTTGCAGTTACAAGGGGAGACCCCTCGTATGTTCTTGAGCATTTCATCTTATTATAATAACAAGAAAGTAGATATTTGGGCAGTAGATTGAATTTTACTGTTAAATGACATTATTTAGTATGTGGTGGTAAGAAATATACAAAATCCCACCACTTAAGGCCTTTTCCATTTCCGTGTCCCAAAAAGCGCCGTGGTTTCGGTTTTTTACTTGCTGGGATTCCCCTGAGATAGGAAATGAAGGGAATCGCGAATTCCAAATCACACTAAGAAAAAAAAAACTATTATTTGCTCTATTATCTTTCGATAGTATTGTTTAAAGATGGGGATTTTTAGAGCTAACGAACAAACGCTCATGGCTCATTCCATCCCTACCTTTTACCTTTCTCAAAAGACGCAGAGCATTAATTGTTCAATGTCGTATGAATACGTTACTAAAATATCCAAACGAAAATGTTGTAAGCCCATGGATTAATTGCACGGTGCTTCATTGACAAGATTTTTTTTTACCGCGCCCTTAAATTTTCACCTCAATCCCCAGTGCGCTAAAAAACCGTACTACTAGATTTCTAACGCTCGACTCAACGCCAAGAATTGCAAAAAAACATAACATAACATTACGCCTATAAACCCCCTAGGGTTAGGCAGAAGTGTACCTAATAATACACCCACACTTCGCCAGTTATGTTTAAGTCCCATGTAATAGTGGGCGAGCGTATTGCCATCAACTGGGCACAAATCCAGACTCCGTGGCTGCTACTGAAAAATTCCTAATGGAAAAACCCAATAACACTGCCCGACCTGGGGAAAATAAACACGTTGCGTTGTAAAAGCGGCGTGCGCATAGGGTTACTCTTGATCTGGATTTACGTTAATTCGATCTAAACTTACCTTCACATGTGTAATAGAACAGTTGTAACTTGTAACCAAAGGTCACACCGCTCAAATTCTAGTCGTGTATCGTGATATGTCGCAGAACCGTTACGTACTCGGCTATTGTCGGCAGAAAACCGAAACGCATAACGGCAACCAGTCATTGTTTGTGCGCACACGCACGCACCGAGGCTGAGGATGAATACTAGATATTATTTTCGTTCTAGATAGATTGTAATTCGTTCGGTCTTGTGTAGGAACAAACAAGAAAAGAAGGATTCCATATCATTATGGAATTAAGTGGGATGCGTAATGATTGAAATCATACAGCTAGCAATACAGCTTAAAATTGCAAAAATCTAAAAAAAAGTAACTTGCAGTCTATCCTCACGCTTTTGCCTTAAAAGACTGAACATTTTGCTTATTTTAATATCTGATAGAGAAGATAACATGAGGAATGACGATATCTCCAAAGTATCTCCACAGCGTTATCAATCGTTCTTTTTTCCGATGTACAGCTCTGGACCTTTGAAACTCGTAGCGTATTTTTAGATTTTTGAATAAAAATGTGATTCAACAATGTCAACAGCTTAAATAAAATTAACTTCGTTTGCTTTTAGTACACGGGAAACTAAAAAGACACTAAATTAAGTTTATAATCAAAATAATATCAAAACGTTCATAGATTTTAAAACCCATGTTGATTCTTTTGATAGTGTAGCAGTTGACCTTTGCGGTTTCGATTTTATACTGATAATCGGATTGCGTAACCAGCAGATACTGCAGATTTTTATCAGCTAGAAGACTCATCTTTAATATTAATTCATGTGAGTTGTCGTGCAGCAAAAGCGTTATTTTATTCTAATTAGAATCATATTTAGTATACCTGGAAACGCCCATGTAGTTGAGAGTTTCCGACTATTTTCATAACCCATTGCGAACTTTGACCTTCAATATCTCCATAACAAAAAAAAAATATAGCAATGGCGGGTGGAACATGTGACCTTCGACTTCGGTGACTTTTTTTACCCGTTAGCTATTTTTTCTTGATGTCATTGTGATTGTAAAACACCAAACTGAAAAACATTGGCGACAAGGGCCAGACAATACGTTATTCAATTTTACTTTTCAATATCCAGTTTTTTTCTTGGCCACGTCGTGCAAACGTGGCGAATGAATGATACTGAAACCTTGTGCTGCTATCGTAATATTAAAAACACCTCGAAGATTTGAAAACACTGATTGCTCCTCCCATTTTAAGGTGCGTTTCTGAGGCCCCCAGATAAACACTCGTGATTCGATAAAGTAATCTCGAAAATCGTATTTAGTTCTGAAGTCAAAGAAATTGTGCCAATAGGACTCTCAAAAAGTTGAATTCAGGTTCAGAAAATTTCAGAAAGTAGGCATTAATGTCACACCATGTCTCACCATCCAATTTGCCCAAACACCAGCACTTTTGAAAACCTCAAAAACGGTACTGATGCAACAATTAGTGTGGCCCAACTTATTTTAATGAAATAACGTTTTACTACCAATTAGATTTGACAATTAAGTACCTTTTCGGTTATTAAAATTTCATTCCACAAATTGAAACCCGATCATTAATTCCCGAGTCCATGACATAAAGACACAACAATCTTTTCTCGCGAGTATGTTGAACTGGTGTCAGATATAGAGGTGAATGCCTGGCAAAGTGGCAACTTGCATATCGAGTTGCGCCAATAGTTCATGTTCCAAGCGATACGTTGCCTTTCTTAGGACTTGTGCATATGGCAACAGTGGCAGGAATTATGTCTACGTGGTTTTGTAACAGCTTGTTCGGTTTATAATGCCATTCTTGCGTTTGGGCTGAGATTTTGCGGATTCTTTAGGTTGGACCTTCTTTTCTTTCTTGATGATTGTTCGCGAAGCAGCCAAGTTTCTTCGTCTTAATTTATCTCTCTTATAGATGGATACAGCTCAATTTTTTTGGCTCTAAATACTGGGCTCACTGCTGCATTCATAAGATCATCAAGTGCGCAAGATGCAAGATGGGCTGCGGCTGTTAAAGTAAATTCCAATTCTACGGTACTTATCGAAATCCATGCTTATTTTAGAGTTACCTTGACACCGAAACAGTTGCACATATCTTTATGAATAACGCAAGAGAGAAATAATTATGTACACACCTTTTTATATCTTTTTAATAGAGGCCCATGGCGGCATAAAAACGCTAACACCAAGTTAGGCACTAACCACACTATAGGCGATTTTTCTCTAGTGTGGATTTTCTTTCAAGAACTTCATTTAGCAACTTCGTTTCGTGTTACAATTCAGTTGTTTTCGCCGCCAACATTAAAAACATCTACTGCGTAGGTAACTCGCTGTCGTAAATGTAGATATTATTTGGCAGTTCTTTGCAAATATATTCAGGTGTTCTTCCTTCATTTTGCAATTGACGTAATGTTTAACACTAAGCTTGTTTGTAAACGCGTATAAATGCATAACAATATCTATTTTATTTTAATAATGGAATTTCATTTTGAACAAACCGAATTTACAAATCGATTTCAATGCCTTGACAGTTTCCGAATGATTTATGTAACTTATTTCAAAATAACAAAAGAACATACAAAACTAGCTTTTGCCCGCGGTTTTTCTCGCGAATTGTTAATTTAGAATTTGATATTCAATTCGCACTACTAAAGTTTCTATAATTCAATCATGATTTGGAAGTCACGTGGCGCCATCTGCTATCATAAGATCGTTACTGTTGTTTTCCTCGGGAACAGTAATTTTTCGGCATGAAATATACCCTATATCTGTTTCTGTACACCTGACAACGTATATGTATATGCAAAATTTCTGGATGATCAGTTCAGTGATTTAGGCGTAAAAAGGTAACTAACTTACTTTCGCATTTATCATATTAGTAAGGAAGTTAGGATTACTAACTTGGTTTACCTAGATTATTAATACATACAGCAGTTGGTGCTATGAAAACTTTTCATCAAATATTTATTATACCCATGAATAGTATTTAAAACGACCTTGGTATTCTAGTCTCTCATGCACTTGGGTCCATATCCTTAGTCAAAAAAATATTGATACCAAATTACAAACACAACAATTACGACTAGACGATAAAACGCCATAACTTTCAACTTTATGTTCAAGTTTACAAAACGGCTGCGTAAATTGTGATAGCTATTACGCACGAGCAAAGATAAACCGCGAATATAATATGTAATACAAACATAGTATGAGCTAATGTTGTATAGGGCTTTTTGTTTATTATGATACCGTTTCGTATCTTCCCTGCTGCGAACAGATAATGAAAGGAAAACAGAGCATAGCAACTAACACAAGTTAGTACAGAAAAATCGTCCTATAAATTGAACCAAAGTCAGAAAATACAGTATGAAATAGTATTTGTTTAAGCTTCACTATATTTTATCCGTGAGAAGTACCTATTGTGTAGCGTTTGGTCCACAAAACTTGGACATTGCTTGTTATATCAATATTTTTCTATGAAGATTACTCCGTGACTGCATTTTACTGCAAAGTGTGTTTTGGCGTTTCGTTCTACCACCTTTGTACTATGCAATGGTATGGCCAGTTAAAAAAACAAAAATGTGACATTGCATGGTTTTCCCCTGAGCCCTTCACATGTAAGTCGGGAGCGATACCACCACTCAACGATTGATAATCCCAATTACCTAACATTATTATTTTCACATAGACATGGCAGCATTATTATTATTTAATCTTAGAAATATGAAATCCCTTCTTTGCATAAATCACACAAAGATCGTGAAAGCTTGAGCACTTACGAGCAATTTTTCAACTCGATAATGATCCCTTATTATTCTAAATGCCGTACATGTCATTTGAAGATCACGTTTTCGTCATAAAACTCTTGCTTGTGCATAATACGTATAGTAATAATTACTAAAATCACTTAGCAATTTGAGTGAGCTCATTTTTACAACCTTGTTTTAGATGTCGGTTAATCACGGGTTTTAGTCGTTTCACTGTATTGTCTTGTAATCTTAACATCACCAAATAGACGTCGGAAAAATAGTTACGTTTCTTAATTCCTAGGTCCTCAGTACATGTTCTCTGCATATCATCACATAACAATAGGCTATTAAGGTGTAAGAATGATAGATTAAATCAATATTTTATGTGTTTATGCAAAAGTAACAGTATGCATAATATGTTCCCGTTTCAAGCCTTAACAGCTAGATTGATTTGGATGAGATTTGGCATACCGATGGTCCATGACTCGCCTTAGGATGATTTCCGACCACCACACGGTCAAAATCGCAGTTAAAAACCATGAATGCATCAATCAGCCTTTGATTTGATCAAAAGCGATGTGAGCTCTATAATTCAGGACACGTCAGAATAAATGTTTAACAGCTAGTTCTATTCGAGTCTGACTTTCTGTTTACTGCAGCTAATCGCGAAGTTATAGGATCATTATCTAAAAGCGGACTACGTGGACATACGTACAAACGTAGTAACGACTTGTTCATTCCTATTTAAGAGCCCAATTTACCATTTGTAACATGTCCGGCGGTTTCACCCACGCAGCCACGCTTGCCTTTAGAAAGTCGATGGGAGCCGCGATAAATACTTAGGTTTCGGCGCCGGCGGTTCTCGCATTGTTCTCCGGCCACAATAGGATTATAGGATACGGCCATAATGCTATTTTCACTTCCGCACGACGAGGATTTGGTGTGGCGATTATTTAAAAGCAGCTAAACCGGTTATAACTCGCCAAGAATCGGTTTAATTCCCGAAAACGTATTGTCCATTGTGATGTTGCATTTTGCCGTCCAATTTTATAGAAAAACGGCAATTTTCTAAACTTAAAGCGTTACAGACTATTCCAATGCGATGCTTAGAAAATTAGACTAAATTGAGTCGGCGCAACAGATTACGCTAGCGAATTTTGTACTCTGTTTCTTTTGCATAAAGTTATGTTCTGGTTTGAGCCTGAATTTTGAAAGGATGCTCTTAGAAACGAGGACGACAGAAACCCTCGACTATGTAGTAAGTAAGTAGCGAGTAATAATTATGGAAATTTCGACCCGCCTAGTAATAGGTTAACACGATTGTAGATTTGGAAGTTTTTAGTTTGGTCTGTCACGCTATTTACCCCTTTGGCCACTAGTGCGATCATTCTTTAACCTTATGTTAGTATCAGAAATAATTAATTTTATAATCTTGGCTTGACTTCATAAAATGTTTTCATTTGTCTAAATATAATGAGATCAATTTTCCTTTGCCAGTTCTCGGTGTGATTTAGATAGTAACATGCATGATGCCGTAAATGGAAAGGATCACGAAAATCAAAAGTTATCGCGAATAGACAAACTAGACAATCGGCTAAAAGTAATTTCTACTTGACAATTTCCTAGATTTTTTTCGTTCATTTCAGCAGCCTTTTCACCCGATAAGAATTACGATTATTTACCTATGTAAGTAAATCCAAATTCTAGTTTTATTTGCAGGTCGCAAACTTAGTCAAAGAGATACATTTTATCCCTGAGCAATTTTCTCCTCAATATCAAACTTTAAACGCTCTCGTAACGAGTTTCCAACTAACAAGTTTAATTAACAGACGCTAAATCTGTTTTGCTTCGTGTCCACTTATAGCTCGACCAGCTAGCTAGCCAATACGCGTGTGAACTTAAGACTGTGCCACCATCTTGCATCTCCACGATAATAATTTATATAAAATGTTTAATTTTTTTAACCTAATCAAATGTTATAACTTTTAAGTTCAGATCGCATATTCGGATGCATATTTACCAAAAGTCCGTTTTTTCCTGGCATCGGGTACAAAAGTATGGAAGCGGCATCTTAAAATGTATTTTTTTTCCGAGATTGTGGTATTTCATAAACAATAATGTGTATATAAATAATTTAAATTTAATTTAATTTCACAATTATTGTAGTAATCATAAGCAAAATGAATAACTGAAATATATTTAAAACCAGGCAAGAAATATGTTGATAATAACACGAAAAAACACTATTATTTTAGAATAATATTTAAAATAAAAGTAAAACAACAAAATTAAAAAAGAATACCGGGGTTTTTCCGCACTAACACGCGCTACATACTAGTCAACACTCAAACTTTAGGTAAATATGCATCGGAATATTCGATCCCTAGTTAGGTATAAGCATATAACACTAACTTCATCGCCTCAAAGTTTTCGCATATGATTGTCTTCAACTACCTATTAATAGTGGTCATCATTAATACGAAAATACCTCTTTCTAATAGATAATAACAGACATTGCTGAATTCTTAGGGAAACCTTGTAGTCTCAGATTTTATTATAATAAGCGGATTTCACGTTGTCTCGGCGGCTCAAGTTGTCGCGACTGTTCAAGGAGAATCGGGTTTCATTGTAAATCTAGATTGTTTTGCTCCACTCGTATTTCTTTCGCCTTTCCGTTAGCGCAAATTAATATCATAATAGAAGTTATAGTCAACTAGGTTAATGGCCATCCAAGGAGAGATTGTTATCATCGTTACATTTAATGTCGCCATCTTAAGTAGGTGTATCATGTTTAGGAAAGTCTCTTCAATTTGTTAATGAATCATGTGCCTTCTTCGTGTTAGCGTCGTCGGTTTCCTAGCCGAGGCCTTTACGGGTCGGCTTCACGGAACGGAGACATGCTTCACGGTAATGGTGGCTCTTAGCAAATGAAAACTCGATTTTTACGACGCTTTCTGCGAAATTACTTTGCTGTAAAAGCCGAAAAATATTAAAATTGCGCCGGTGCCGGTGTCTCGTGCGGCGTCCTTTATTTCTGGTCGCTTGACTTTTAATATTGAGGTTTCATTATCAGAATTTAATAAATGCTTTTGCGGCAACAGATTTCGCCCTACTTGTAATTTAAGTCGTATCAATAAGTCTTTTCTTCTTCTTTCTTTTGTAGTTCCTGTGTATAACGTATGTTATCATTGTTGGTAGGGAATGCATGTCATGTACCCGGAGCCGGCGTCGCAATACCACAGCAGTCAGCCCCAGTGCCCGCAGCCAGAGTACCGCCCGGCAGTATCGCCGGCGTTCCAACAGCCAGCCAAGAAGCGCCGCGTACTGAGCCCCACACAAACGCAACAACATAACGGAATATCACACGCACAGCTTGACAACAGCGGCTACAAGGTGAGAACTGATACAAGCGAGACAATTAATTAACTGTATGTGGTGACTGAACAGAAGACTTGTTATAAGACTAGTTTGTAATTAATCGCGGTGGTATTACTCCTAGGCTGGTATTGTCAGCGTACAACGATGCCAGCGTAAACATGTACGTAAAGTATGAATATTTGAATAAGACTACCACCAACTGTAAAGTATAAGAAATTATCAAATTACGTCAATTGTTTAAGTGACTAACCAATCCTGTTAATATTTTCAATTTGCACTTCATAATTAACTTTCCATTTTCTTTAGCACCAGTATTCAGTTTTTGTCACCTTCGTAATTATTAGAATCAGAGTCGTTAAAATTGTTCGTCCTTAATTGAGCAAACTACAGAAAATGACAAATTGATTCCAACCCGTTGACTGGAATGCTTAACTTTTACTATAAGTACCATCTTTTAATTAGAGATTGGTTGATTGGTTTTTCAAGTTTGACATGTCCAGAGTAAAATATTGTTGTTGTATTTGCATTCTTTAACTCGGCCATACATAACTCAACTTTGCATTTTTCGTCGCACACAGTGTACTCGTATCTCTTTTGCAGTCTCTTTGTCTCGGGGAAAATGTGAGAACGTAACGTGACGGGAAAGCAAAGATTTAACACTTTCCACACTTCTTCGACGATTTCGATTCACGGAAAATTCCACTATATTGTATACACGACTCATATGTTGCGTAGGAAAGGTTACTTGTAGTATTTCAACATTTAATATCCATGTAACAATATCAAACCAGTGCTCACTGTGCTCAGTCACCTCTGCCAGTTGATAAACAACTGGTTTTATCGATAGAGGATAACATTGCTTTACTAAATGTTTTGAATTTTATTGGATATAAAATGTGGCAATGGGCTGGTTTGTTTGAACAGTCGGTCTAGATTCTCTGTAACTGATCACTCTGAACGGGATCACCGTGAATTGGGAGATAGAAAAAATGATATAAGAGTCGAGTAGAAGAAATTTTCTGATTAGTTTACTTTCATCTAAATCCAAAGCAAGCAGGAGTTGATGATCAACCTTCAGTAATAGTAGAGGCACCACTGAAGCGCGCCTCGTTCCTCAAAACCACCTGAATTCTTTATAGGAAAAATCCTTTCTGCCCTAAAATTCAGATAATATTATTGTTCCACTTAACGAATCGACATTTCGTTCATCGATTCGATTTCATAGCACGAATACATGAATATTATAGATAGCATATCTAATATTCTACTTGCCTTTGTCGAATATGATATCAAAATTGATACAAGACGGTACAACGCGAATGTCACATCAAGGAGTCATGTGTAGTTAATTTTGCGTGACGCTGGGACCGACCATCTGATGAATATGTAATCGCGTCAACATTCGCTTCACAAGGGAGGGTGTGGAACCGAACCATACGAATTTTCATGTAAATTGATGGCTATAGCGCGTACTGGAATCACTGCGTTATTTACTTTATTATCGCTGATTTTAAAGCTAAAATTATTTTGATATGGGAATTGTATTAGCTACGTACTGTCATATCAACTGATGTTTTCTGGCTAGACGAAATCCATTCAAAACTGCTAGTGTTTTTGTACATTTTCCCGAGCAGTTCCAGAACTTTTGCTGTTCTTCAGTCGAAGAAATACTTCATTTCATGTCTCAAAATGATTTCCCGAGAGAAATTCGCCCCTTATTTGCTCCAATAACTAGCTGGACTTTATTAAATGTTAGATAGAAGCCTTATTCCTCTTGCACACGCACAGACTTCGGTCGAAAAGTGACCTTCACTAATAAAGGCTTTACTATTTATTTATTAAAAGCGAATCCGATTGTGAGATGCCTAAAGATAAAGGCTATGTTTTTAGTTTCGTCATATTCCTTTCACAAGGGTCTTATATGATCCATTCTTCGAGAAAACAATTCAAAGACATAACGATTTTCCAAAACAGCCGGCGGGTATTTTAAAACAGCCCCCCTTTGCGAACTCCACAATATGCAGTGGCGCATCTGTCGTGAGATGGACTTTTTACCGTTAATCAACATCTGGGGCACTTTTGAAAGTATCGTCCGGCATGCGGCTCGCTACGCGACGCAACCGAAATTGGTTTGCAGTCCTTTATTGTGTATTTAAACTAAATATTGGCTTACGTCCCAACCTCTCATTTCAATTTGTAACTTCATTTGTTGTTCCAAATTACAAATAACCCTCTAAAGGTACGTGAAAGTTTAAAGAATATGCATTACGAAAACTTCAGTGCCGTTGTTAAGTAGATAGGTACATACAATCGTGCAGACTTACGAAACTCTGTGCAAATTGCCGTTCTCAATTTGCTGCAAAAGCCAAACAGCTTTTGTTTAGCCAGTGCATCTTTGTTTGCGACCCGAATCTCATTTCATTCGGTCATGTGATCAAGTCACTCGCGTTGCTAAACAATGGGTTCCCAACCGCGCTAATTACGTACCAAAGTTCACTAAAGATGCTCGAATGACAATATTACCGAATGATCTTCCTCGCCAAATGCAGTTAGTGACGTAACATGCGATTATTTTCAAGTAACTTTATAGTAATCGACCCATTATTACTTAATGTACATCAATTTGCGTGAGTGTCGCTATAGATTTTTATGACGATCCAATTGTTTATACTGAAATAACTGTGGCGGTATTCCGTTGAGAAAAATAATAGAAGCGTTTGCGTAAGCGGCCGGCACGTGGACGGGACGTGAGCCTCGCCTCGTGATCGGGGCTCAACGTGAGCCCCGTCGCGAGAATACACAACTGAACTAGGACTTACTGGAGAGAAAATGTCACGTTGGAACCCGTGCTTTTCAAGAATTCATTTGTCGGCCTACGAATTGGTCGAGACACCTGATTACGATTAAGGAAAACAGCTCGAAAAAACACGAAATGCTTTTGGAAAAACTTTATTGGAAATCACTGGTTTTCGCAATTGTATTCTTTCGTCTTGTTTTGTAATGTTGCATTAACCATATTTATTTTTTTATTTGTACAGCACTTAGGTACTCCAATTAAATTGCGCAGTATTTTTAACTGCTTCTGTTATAGGAAGCAGCCATGTTTCGTCAAAAACATTTAGCTTGAAGTAAAATCCAGTTCCAAATGATTTTACATATCAAAAATTTCGTGAACAACAATTTAATCAGAACTAAAGCTATCGATCCATTTGAAATATGACTTTCCGCAGCCGGTGTTTAGGTGTAATTTCGTGTGTATCAACGAGTGACGCAATAGCGTTTGTTTACGTGGAGCAAAGTGGGTACGTGCATTTAGCGAGCGGTTTGTACGATCCGACGTTGCCAAGTCGTGCTTGTGCCAAATTTGGCATCGCGATGATGGTTGTCTACTGAGCCTCGCAACGGCATGACCACTTTTTGTCAAGTATTGAAGCACTACACCAAATCTTGTTTTTGATGTGTCAACTCAACTGAACAGCCGCATGGAGAGATTGCCAAGATTAACTGTTCTTGATAAATCTCTGATACTTTGCCCAGTTGTTCTAAAGTCCCTATGATCTTATGCCCATAACTCCTCGATGCTATTTTAGGTCTTTATCAATGCAACTATTTGCTTTTGCATTGCTCCCTGCGGTCGTCAACATGAATAAATAAATGGGTCCGACAATTGAATGTCACGATTATCTTATTGTCGGAGCGACGTTGCCACTTCGCAGACCTCTAGTGGCGATTTTGCGGATGGCTGCGTTTAAAAAAATGCTTCGTGTCTCTTGCTCTTGCGCATTGGTTTTCGCGAAGGTGGGAAAACGACAGAGAATGCCAAGTCCCGGATGTTGCGACAGACAAGCTGGTATTATTCTGCTCGTGTTTCCGGTTTTATACTGTTTTAATTGGAAACGCCAAGGTCCTGTTAGCAGACAAGCAGATTTATTGTATGTAGAATTATTACATGGAGAAAAAAATCAGTCTATTAAACACAGATTTTTTTCTCCATGTTGGCCCATGCACAGGCTAGTACATTTAATTAAGTGCTTAATGAGTATAAAGTTTCTTCTACGAATTCTGAATTGAATTGATAGTTGAAGACATGTGATGACGTCCTCCACAAAAACTCTTATCGGTCGGTGTATGAACAGTCGCTTACTTTTACATTGTCCGTAAGCCGAGGGTACATTATGCGCCTTGACATCATTTGCAAATCCAGCGCGAAGGATCGCTGGTTTTTGTTCACAAGCCGGCGTTGCATCGTGTTTGTGCAATGAAGATTTCGTGATGTGATGTGATGGGCGAATTGGCACCGACGGACCATACAGGTCAGTAACCCGGCGATGCCGCTCTCCCCGCGCCCCTCACGTTACGTAACACCCGCGCTGTTGCCACACCGAGACGACGACATTGCCAAAGTCGATAGCTCCATACCGATCATTCGCGCCTGGTAATCTTGTCTTATCAAAGTCACTCTGCCCGTTTCGGTCGTCCGGACCGGTTTATCTAAAATTGCTTTGCATAAAAGAAACTGGTCTGATATAATTTAAAGCAGAACTTGAAGTTTGCAAAGTTTTCTTGTTTTGCCATGCGATAAATCCACAAAAAACGGCCGAGCTCTATGTCACATCGATTAGTCAGTGTCACAAACTTTCACCTCCGTGCACCGTAGGATATTGTATCTCCGGGTCACAAACGTTAACTTTCACGGCCTTTACTGATATAGCTTTTGTGCTTGTTCGTGCGACCCCGTCAAATGAGAACCATCGATTTGCCCGGTGCACTATAACAGCACGGTTAGAGCTAATGTTCGCATGTTAGGGCCCATTCCCAAGGTAGATGCGTCGACACCGACCCGGCTCCATTTCCATCGATGTCAATCGATACATTCACGACTAGCTTCGAAGTGTGTCGTTAGCTTGCGAATGGCCTACCTATCTACTAATATGACTGAGTCGTGGTACATCGTGTCCCCGCGATCGGTACTTGCGCGGCATTGATTTATAGTCCCAGTCATCGATAGATGATCCAAGCTACATGGAGGTATATCGCACAGGCGCGATATGAAGTGAAGCCCTGGGGAAACATCTGCCTGTTTGTATTACAGTCACCGAACCGTGTAACATGGAAGCTATGAACAAAAATTGATTTCATTCATCATCAGGAACAATTAAAGAAACTAGAACAGCAATTATAATTAATACAATAATAAACAAGACGAGTATTCCTCGAACTTGAGTGGCCTTCAGTACCGATTGTAGCTTATTAAAAAAAAACTCGAAACGTCTGTTTTCACAAATTAAACGTCTTCATTATAATGAAAATTCAAGTAAAATTCCACAAGAGTACGCCTAATTAAATATGGCGTATAAAATTATCTTTCATTATGATCTTATTGCGTTTGTTCTCAAGAAAACGTATAATTCTACTGCGCATTGTTGAGAGTCGTTTGCGCATAGTTGCGGTTGGAAATCCACAGAGTAAATCTCATAAAGTACAGAGAGATTAAGTTAAGACAATGAAAATAGCGGCTCACAAACTAATGTCACCAACAATATGAAGGATACAATGGATGTAGAGACAGCTAAAAATGAAGATCAAATCTTCAGCATCTATCTAGGTATAATATTGATACTCTCAATCTCAACATGAAAAATGTCGTCGACAATCTTCCTATCTGTGTGTCAGTATTTATTAAAATTTCCAACTGTACTTCTTGTTGTTACTTCTTAACGTTTCTGTTTTACATTGTAAATGACATTGACAAACGAGATAAAGTAATGACTTGAACACATCCGTCAGCATTAACGCTAGGTACTCTCACAATCTCAAGGTTTTAGAAAATGTTGCAGTTTTCTAAATAGGTACGCTTTTACGTGTCATTATGGCTTAAGTCGTAAAGTTATTTGCATTTGAATACACCGCTAAGATGAACACGTCCAATTCAAATGTGATCAGCTAAGACGGAGTGATAAAATTAAAATCGTTAAAGCACTTGGAAATTGTCTTATTCTAGTTGCTTCATCAGAGAGACAGCTTGGCACAGACATGAATATTTTAATGGTTAAGTGACCCTTTTCATTAATTCCACTACATCGGGTAGTCTCATTTTATCTGGCATAGTGTTTACTCCTTCGTCTTGTACCTATAACATCATTTGTTCCATTTGCTTCTTTGCCTTTGTGGAATATTAGCTGTACTATTTCATGATTTTCTTAGAGAATCGACCACCATTTTGGTATGTCCCCCCGTCCAAGTCTGTTTGTAAATGGCTTTATTAAGAAACGGAGTAGGTACTTGCAACACTTTTATGTGCACAGCATCCGATGTTTGTTTAGAGTTTAGGCGATAACCGCTGTTTCGAGCTGCTTCTATTCTAAGCACATTCCATGTGTTTCATATTTGGAGGTGACCAGTAGTTTTACGATCGTACAAAATGGTCTTTGGTTGTATTTGTTTTAATATGATTGGATCTGTCCAGTATCTCCAAAATTTTCAAGTGTCAAAGGTCCTCGGAATATTGTGATCTTCCTTCGTGCATATCTCTCAAATATCAACTGTTAGGAAACGTCTTAAAAATTGCCACTGAAAGTCAAAGTACTTCCAGTGAACGATACATTCGTTCACATGGCCGATACAAGATGTAACACAAGTGCAAGTTCTGTTGTACGGGATGTTTTGACGTCCATGTACTCAAGCATCGTGAGATAATGTATAAACATCCAGCTACGCTGTTATCCTGTTATGTTATTAATTAATTGTTGTATTATTAACGCATCTGTCGAGTATCAGAAATGTCTTCTGAAGCGATTGAATGAGTGATCATGAAATTGTTTGACGATGTGTCTTATTTATAGCTTCGGATCATGTTAATGTTTTTATTGTGACCCGTAAACGACATTTCAGAAGGAATGACGAATATTCTAAGAATTTACAAATTGAAACCAGGACAGAGTAATGAGGCGACGAAATGAAACCAATCTAATTGCTTCAAAAATCAATAAAATAAAACTATGTACAGTCTCGAAGGTAGCAAACGTAGAAGGATATTTAAAAATGACAAAATATATCGCTATTACTATAAAATCCGCAAGCAGATTTTAATCGTAGTATTATCCAGTATATTTCCATTCATTTTAGCACCTGATATCAGCATAATAAACCCCGTCAATCATGCCTAACTCTATCTGATAAATAATACTTCAAATCCATAGATAGAAAATTTTCGGCCAGAAATACTCGTAAATAAAGCGTACTCGTATGTTACGAATACAACTGAGGTTGTGGTTTCATTTTGGTTGCGTTATGATCTGTTTTCACCTAGAATAATCAACAAAGCGGTCACTGCTTTGCTTTTACTTATTAACTATCTCTTGGATTAAATTTAACAGCATTTGAGTTGACCGCATCTGTTGCATTACAGAAAACAATTAAGCGAATATCCTTTCAACTAAAGATTAAAAATTCCAAAATGGCGCAGTGGGGTTCTAATTGAGTGGTATTGTCACACACCTACAAAATAAACTAACAAGATACAGAATAGGACATAAATTACGCTGGTTATGCTAACATCTTTATGCGTTTCCTTAGGGTGTTGATAGGAGAAATTGCAGCCAGTTACACAAAGTCGTTGGTTATAAATTGACGGTGTGCGCTTTTCCGATGATGGCTTCGTATGTCACATGGCTACAATAACGCTATTGGCTGTGTACATTGTAACTAGGGCTGTCTATAACTGCAAGCAAAGGAGTCTTTGATGATCCTGCTATGTCGCTTGTCGAAACTCATACAATTGTTTAATCTTCAGCCATATACATATGTTCAAATAAGAAATAATAAGATTCAAGACGAAGATCCCAGTGATTTGTCGCTTAAATATTTGATAAGACTTCATCATCATTATTTCAGCTCGGAAACACCCACTGCTGGGTATAGACCTCCCCTTTCTTTTGCCACACTTCCCGTTTCTGCGCGTCCCTCATCCAGGAGTTTCCCGCGACTTTGCCGATATCATCAACCCAACAAGCTTCAGAACGACCCTGGTTTGTTTGGCCTATCTGGCGCTCGTTGAATTTTTCTATCACATTGACTGCAATATGTAGCATGAGTATGAGTCTAGTCGCTTTAGTATTAGGTATTGGCAACCCTGTCGCAGCATAGCATTGTGCCGATGTATGTCGGCCGTCACATCTGTATGGGACAGTTTGTCGTTCATTTGTATGCTGTTGGTAGACAACGCTGTGTTATCTATTGTGTAAATGTGGACCGGTAATGTCAATAACAATATACGAGGAGGTTCTATGTGTGTGTGGACCACAGTCGTTGTGTGGAGAAAGTTTTTTTTAAACTAATTTGGACACCGTAGTAAGCAGGTTTCTAAACTGGATCAATTTGACAAGATTCTGAAAATAATATTTGATCAGAACCTTCAATAAACCACATACAACAGGAGAATTATTATACGTCTTCCTTGTAAGTCTGCCACTACTCAGAAGGAATGTGATATTATGATATTGAGACGATGGAGTCTCCTGCGAAACATTATTATGGCAACATTCACTAACTGTTAGCTAAGACGGTCCTTTGAATCGAGATTCCATGAAAGCACGATTGTGGGCTAGAAATGTAGTATTTATCAATCACCGTGGTTTCTACTGATAGATGCAATACTTTCATACAAGCTGCTTTCATGCAAGTCTGCTCGCCCTATGAGCTTGCCGTATTGTTGACCCCTAGGCACGCCAGTGTCTACTGAGCATAGGAGGCCTCCTCTCCTTCGCGAGCCTGTGGACGGTGAGTAATGGGCTAGCTCGCCGTCCATCCGTCTTATGACGACAGACCGCGTCGACGGCGCGTTCGTGTTCCACGCGCACCTCAAAGAGATGTCAGCAACGATGAGGGGCCCGCAAGGGCCGATGCCTGCCAGGGCTGCGGGACTGTTCGAAAGAGATACCGCGGCCCTGGAACATAAAGGGCAAAAGAAGGAACATGGATGGTTTTTAGTCAGTAAAAGTCTGACACTCCCTTCCGCTCTGCCCAGAGCGGGAGGAGTCATTTGATGATATCCCATGCGAAAAAAAGGCCTCCTCTCCTTGTGCTTTGCATCTCTTGACACTGCTTCTACATAAACAGATCATCAATCATCTGTGGAATGAAGTAACTATAGCCAGTTGTCTTTGTATGAACTACTCATAATTCCTGTAATCCTGTTCCATTCTACTCGAGATCGGTGCAACCCGTCAATGTTTTATTCACCAATAGGAGAGAATGGAAGGAATAGTGTTCGTGTTAAACAGCATCCTAGTAGGCACTGCTAGAAAAACATTTTTGGTCGAATTTCATACAATATTTGTCTATCCCTGTGACGTAAATGTCATTGTTAGTTACCTCCCTGCAGCTTTGGCCTCCTAAAGTCTCATTACGTCGCTTTATTTGAAATTTATTGTTAGCCCTCATAAAACCTTAATTAATTCGACGGCTCTTTAGTTTTACTGCTCGTAAAATACGTTTTTTTCTAGGTTGCTCTTGCTACATAGTCAGTTTCGTTCAATGTTACGGAGTTTCTTTTTAAATGCTGCTTATTTTCTTTTTCCAAGTAATTGATATTTTATTATTGTTTTCTGAAGCTTCTGAATTAATTACTTTTTTATTTATTTTCAACTTTTCAATTTACTTTACCCTTTTTTTAAACTTGAATCAGTTTCTCAAATTCAAATAGAGATAATAAACTATTCCTGAAATGTCAAAAACTGATCAACGTAGCAACAATAATATACCCGTGTAATGTTAGTCTGCGAGCTGCTACTGTAACGAAAGCCGTACTTAATATTAAGTCTCATCATTTATTTAAATGGCCGTATCCATATTCATGACAACATTTTACAAACATAACGATATCGAAGTGAGATTTACATCTCCATAGTAGATCCCGCCCTTAGCATCAATAACGTCGCAGAACGCTTCGAATTCAAACAAGGTGCTTATTAAAGAGAATTTCTATCTGTATTGTGGCGGTAGTTAGTACTCTTGTAGTTAGATGACGCATGTCGACGTCGGGCTGCATTGACAGAGTGCATTGCACTCTAGTCCGCGACCATTTGCCTATTTGCACACTCCTAAGATAACAATTGACGTCGGCGTCAACCATTGTTCCTCCAAACGTTCGCCTGTTTAACTCAACCGCCACGAAATTTAAACGAAAAATTACACAACACCATTGTTCCGTACTACGAGCTTACTTTCACCAAACACATTTGCTCTAAAAACTTTTTGCCAATGGGTCGATTTAATCGCGTAGAACATCGTTTAATGTTAAACGCTACAATTTGTCAATAGCCGTTAAAGAACGTTTCTTGTCAACCCGATAATAAAGTTGAATTTCGTTTGTTAATGACTGTGTTGGAGTAAAAGTCAGTGATCGATGTTTCCTACACTGTCATATCGCGATAACATCGATATGGACCAGTTTAGATCTTGCTCGCAACTAGTCCATTGTAACCAGCTGCGCGGGCGCAGAATTAACATGTATGAATTACACGAAGGCTTGAGGAAAAATCGAAAAATCTTGTGTTTTCCTTACAGGCCAGAATAAAAAAAAAACATCAAGCACAGACATTACTTTTTCATTGGTATTGAATGGCTTGAATACATTTGATGACGCTTTCCTAAGTGGAATGATTAATAATTCAAGACCCATTCGAAGCCTCAGCTGTTATTGGGACCTTAGCATTTTCCTTTACGCCTGAAATGTTAATGCCAAGATAGAAAGCGATCAGCAACAACGCTTTCTTGATAAAATATATCGCGGATATTCAAATTGGAAAAAGTGTAGCTTGAAGCCGTCGAACTGGAGGTCAGTTAGTAACAGTACAAGTGATCTGAGGTCATACGTGCGATTGGATTTTATACCCTTGAACGAACAATTAACCGAATCATAAAATAACTTGATGATTAAAATTGGCTCTTTAAAAAGTACCGTTGCAAAAAGTTTTCATTAGAGCATATTTCCCATCAGTTTCCAATTTTCAATATAGCCAGTTAAATTTCAATACCCAGCTTCAATTTTGTAAACAAAATCTCACTGTTCTATGCGAAAGGTGGGTGGGTTTTTCGAATTACGTAGACACTGCGACAAATCAAGCTACACATTTCCAGTATAAAATGGCCTCGTTTTGTATAGATTTCCCGTACAATGAGAGATACGCATAAACTGGTTTTGTATAGCTTGATTGGTCGTCTTGCGTACACAACCAATGTAGCTAAATACTAATACGAAAGAATTTACTGTAATAACATATCAAGTACATTGAGTAAGGTAGGCTAGGCTATTAAATGCTATTAGTGTATATTTTACTTTAGTGATAATAAAACTAACAATTCTCACCTTCTGGCCACAAGGTCGAATATTAGAATTTTCGTGAAGTTTGACGGCCGACCTTGGAGGGAAACTTTTATTGAAAATTCACCTTATTACTTAGTAAACACATACTACTACAATAACCCCAAAAAATGGTAATTTGATGATACAAAGTGGACGTTTGTCATGAACCCCTATACCAAGTATGTTGCATAAAGTTTTTTTTACAGTCGTTACGGGTAGTCTGAAACCCGAAAGTCTGATAACCAGACTTATCAAATGGTATCCTGTTACCAAGTTACTGGTTTGTGGAGGTCAGATAGACAGTAGGTACCTACTCCCTGTCAAATACTGGTATTTATTTGCATTAAACTGTAAGCTGTCCTCTACTTAGTTAGTAAAAAGGCTAGGCAGATGTTATAGAATATTATCAGTTTAATCAACATACTTGTTTTTTTTTATCGCTTTTCTAACACTCGTGTTCTGACACTCATGTTGACAATTAACAACAAACACTGTCAATTGCTCGTACAAACACATCTACGATTCAAACGCTATAGCCACTTAATATGTAATCGAGTTGCGTTCGAGTTCCAGTAGTGATGGCCGGTGACCGTTCCTCCTATTCTCCGAGTTCGTCGGCCGGCTCAAGGCTCACAAATGTATTATTTCATAGCAAGACTTCACATGCTATGTTTTGAACGAACCATTGGGAAAACGTTGGCGTTATTCCATACAAAACAAGCTTAAACGATCTTGTAAGATCATTAAAATTATCATTGAAACGATTTATCTAAAAATAATTTGGATGGATCTGCAAGTACGTAATTTTATATAATCTAGTCTTTCCTGCTCTCTTCCCACAAACTGGAGCTCGTGAGGGTTTCCTTCATACTATCCTACTATCCATCCTACTATCAATGTGTGATGAACATTTAAATTCATCACCTTTTTCAATCTTAACTTCATTATGAACCTGCTTGCAATAAATAGGCTCGCCCCCTTTCACACGAGACTTCGTTTTTGGTGAAATGTGATTCTCTAACAAACAAACACACACACATGAACACATCACTCCTGTAATCCACATTATCCACATAGGGTTAGGCAGAGGTGTACCTGAAACCTTGTACACACGGTAACATACTCGTATCAAGCTATACAAAACAAGTATAACCTGACCTCGCTTTGTATAAGTTTTCTAGATAATGAAGGATCAGCCAAATACTGGTTTTGTTAACCAAGTGCAGGCTGGCAGTTAGGCAGAGGTGTACACCTCTGCCTAACCGTTCGTTTCAAACCGTGTGTTGTGTATGATTATCCTCCTGAATATATAATTCTATGGCTTCATTACATACATATTAATGTGTTTCTAATAGCGTCCCCGAAACATGTTTTTTTGCCGATACCAAAACCGAAGGTTCGGTTTTTATTATAGTTTCGTACAACATGGTACTTTCGGGTCGCGTTCGGCTTACTTCGGGTGCGCTCGGCTCGGCTGGCAATATGGCGTCGTCGGTTCGGCAGTTTTTTGGCTGAAACCAAACCTTTGGCCGAAACCGAAACTTCGATCGGACACTAGTTTCTAAGAATAGTTTTTATCAAACACATTATAATCAAATTAGTTTTGGTGTTATTTGGGCTTCCTTCAATATAACTTTATACTAACACGCGACTGGGGGCAATGTTCAAGTTTATCCAAGTGTTTAGTCTTTTATAAAAAAAAAATGTTTTATTGGTTCACTGGCAAAAAAAAAACTAAAATCTAGCTGTTCAAAACAGACCTTGAAAGACAATCTGATCAGTCCAGGCAAGGGGAAATTGCCAAGAAGTTTCTATCTATGCTAAACCAAGAGGCGGGAAATCTCTAATCGTAGGCGGAGCGTCTCGGAGTAGCCGGTAATGGCCACTTTGTCTCCCGTCTCTGTCCTATCGAAGAGGGAATAGTCCCAGTTCGATAGCAGAGAGCTGCCATAAGCAATGATTTATTATTGTGAAAAACTGAAAACTTCACCGTATCGTTACTCCATCTATGTATAACTTTCAAACGATCTAACTTGATAGGTATGTTTTAGTGTAGAAAACGTTGGCAATACTGATTATATTCTTAAGGGGTCTGGATCTTAACCCGGCCTACATTTTACATGAACAATGTCTAGAAAACCGATACTTAGGTTTAACTTTCACCGCCTGTCTAAGTTCTTAAAAATTCAAGACAGACATAAAAATAACATTTCGTTTATACCAATCAATAGAGGATAGGATTCCTCGAATTTAGTACGCTTAGAAACAACATTCAGACATTGTAAATAAGTAATAGGTACGGATTTTGGATACGATTTCTGCCAAATAACCGAACAAGTCTCGTGTAATCTCATTGGCTCTAGATTGTAAACATCGTTAGTTAGCCCTTAATAACTAACGATGAAGGATAGGCTAGGCCTTGTGTGTTCTTTGGAGTGAATCATTGAATTAGTTGGGGCTTATTGGCTTTGTCGCACCTCAAGCGGCATGTCCGAGGTAACACTTAGACCTCCAGCTGGCCTAGCGTCGTACGGAGTTTCAATGGAGTGAAGAGGCCAGCGTATACTAGTTTTGTGCGTCCACTGCGTGCCATGCATCCTACTGTACGTAGGATTAGGATCAGGGGTGTACAGGTAAATTGGCAGATGGTCAACCGGATCATAATTGATACAGGCATGATTAAGTACAGGCTTACTGGTAGGATTCTCGTTTTCATTCCAATTATGAGAATTGGAATGAAAACGAGAATCCTTTGAAGCTTTAAATCATTTATTTAGGGGATATTTCGCCATAATTTTATCAATAATAATCAACGATGTTTAATGTTCTTAAACGAGGTCTTACGTGTTGGAACTTGCGAGCCTATTCAGTGCAAAGACGTGTCAAACAAAAATTAGCGTTAGTAGCAAACGTTTGCTTACAAATTTACGATGCAAAATGCTAGCCCATCAAGTGTCATTAGCAGCCAGAATCTCACGTTGGAAAGTTAAACAGTTTTGCTTGCTGTACGGTTTCTGTTCTTAGTTCATTCACAATTTTAGAAATGTTCATTTTATGGCGCAATTACACTTGGTCGTTCGCCCGAATTCGATTGCCTATGGAATTCGGGCAAACGACCAAGTGTAAATTAACGGGGCCGAGTACGCTCGTCTACGGACAATCTCGTCCGGCTTCATCGTTTGTTTTTTCGTTGTAAGCTCGTATTCCATTGCGTTCCCCAGTGTAACAAATGAATCGGGTGTCCGAATTCCAGTAAAGTCATTCGAACACTCGAATACGGGCAAACGACCAAGTGTAATTGCGTTTTCATTCAAGTGTGATAAAACATAAACACGATTCTATAATTAAGGTTCTGTCATATTTACTTATTTACCGTTGAACTTAATTCTTAATGTGTTTCTCCTCATATTGTTCCGAAAAGAGTATGTTATAAAAGCGTCCACCTTATTTATTCACATCTAAAGCGACATGTTTATTTTGTTACAGGTAAACAAAGCAGCATTTACGAATACTTTTAGCTTTGAATAAGGTTAGTAAACAATACCGAAATATTGTGTTTTCAACGTAATTAAACTTTGTATGAAGATCGTTATTTTAAAACCTCGCCACTCAATGTAACACGAGGTCACCACTCTGCTTAGTTCCTTTTGGAAAGTTGCGCAAGCATATTTGGTTTCGCTGTTACGGTCTACCTACCAAATCTAGTCAGTACTAAATCTAGAACTAAGTTGCCCAAATGTAGCATCCCAAGGTAGAATCTAAGGCAGGTTTTTGTTGATAAAATAATTTATAGCTAATAAATTATTAGCTCCTTTATGGCTACATGATTTAATCTTCAAATAATACGATTTTAATCTCTGCTTTGTTTTCGTCTTTATAGTGAGAAATATGTTAATGTTATGGTTTTACCATAGAATACTGTTCGAAATAGAGACATCATTTTGTGAATCCACTCAGGTCTATAACAATAATTTTATTTTATGTGGACAACTTGAATTGGCCTTTAATACTAAATTATTGTCAGCGACTTTCATTACTTGTTCAAAGAATCATATTTTTTGTATTATTCATGTCCTCTTTACCAGTAACTTCAATTTGTAAGCCTTCTCGTTGGAATGATAGTTATCGTTTCCTTCATCATGTTCTATTTCTCCAATCCCTATTTCCTTCCATAACATAGCCTTCTAAATTAGTAATGTTATCCTCGTCATATCTCTAGGCGTAATGTCTACGTTAATTCTTTGGTTTTAAAACCATGTTGTCAGTTTCTCAACGCAGTCGTCTTTGTGAACCGTGGGAGAATACGCCATGTGCTACAAATGCTTTTTCGTTTTTTAAGCTAACTTGAAGCAGCAGTGCCGAGATATAACACGAGTGCTGATTAAGTCAGATGAGACTTAATCTATTTATCACTGCATCGAATTTAAGAATATCATATTAATTTAGGAAAGTTCAGGCTGGTGTTTTTTGGCTAAATCTTGGCGGATTTTTTGACTAAAGATATAAACATTTAATTTTGGCTGATTCCAGACTTGGCTTCCGTATCTATCGTCCAGTTTATTTTGTAGAGGTAAGATGTAGATCTAAGTAAGTTTTTGTCTATCGTCGCGATCAATCTTCAAAGATTTTATTTTCACACGGACCAATTTTAATATAACTACAAATTGCAGTGAGAATTTCGGTTGGACTAAAATCAGCTCACTTTGTATACTTTATTATACGATCTTGGCGTTCAGTCTACCTACATTGACGTCAAACTTTAATCGACGAGCTGAAATTTCTATCTAGTATCTACCATCAAATATAGTACCGCAAAATAGTGCACTGCGTCTTTACTATTGAAATTATAAATTCTTTGTTCTCTTCAATTTACTAGCCCGACGTGGACCACCTTGGTTTTGTTGCCAATGTTCCACATTCTATCGTTTTGGTCTATTCATACTTTTAGAACCACAAAATCCACTATTTTTAGTCGGTTCTCACTTTATTGAAGTTTTGCTCGGGCGTTGACACCCAAATGGGTTGGCTGGGAGTCGAAGCATGTTACTTTGTATTTTGTACCAGCACTATACATTCATTACCCTTTCTCTCCTTTAGCATTATAGCTGGCTTCTCCACCCCAGACTATAATTCTATTTCCCAGCTCAACAGTCTGCCGCCCACGCCTTGTTTTTACTAGCGATCAATGTTTTTTGGTAAAGTCTTCAAAAACATCTCTGATTTTTACGATGTGGGTACTCATTTTATGTCTGTTATTTAGTTAATCTAATTATAGTCCAATCCAGCACTTTGAATGTCTGCAAATTAAGATTACATACATTATTGCTGTCCCAAATTGCTTCTCGTTAGTCCGTGTTCCAATATACCAATTACAAAAATTATAATCTATCAATAAAGTATCTGCCCATTACAAGCAAGATAAACAAATTAAACGACACACCAATAACAAAGTTAGATAGAATTATCCATGCCAGAGAAAATATACTCCTCGACAACATGTTTTACCGTCATCATTTCACTGAAAATTGCGTTCATTCCCAAGTCCTCGGTTGTGTGGAGGGTAGGGGTGGGCCGTGACGTCAGCCCTCCCGCCAGGGCCACCCCTGGCCCCTAAAAATAGATGCCTGAGCCCGGGAGTCGTTCAATGGAGGCTCGTGGGAGAGGCCTCGCGCCCTCGACTACCGTAGAATGAGCACCACACATAGATACCGCCCTATTACTTTAACATATAATATATGCCTCTTTAATATGGAACTCCGAATTTCTGTTAACAACACCATTTTAGTTTTATTATTTCTGAAAACTTTCTCCATTCAATATGACAGCGAAAACATACGGAATACGTTTTCTCAGACACTTTCGAACAAAGGATTTCGGGGCGCTTTCCTATTTTATTCATAGTTCGGAGATGTGCTCTGAGTTTTGTATGCGAACTTGTGGGGAAAGATGGATGAGACTTACAGGAAGAAAAATTCATGATATGATTTCCACTCGGAAAAGTACATCTCTAATTTAGCATCGTCGATCTGAAACTAAAAAGACTCACCAATCCGGGAGACTATACGTAGATTCTACTAGCAATATTGTGATTCGTCAATTCGCCTATTTCTGTTCCTGAAAATAGATTCCATGTAAGTCGAATAATTTTATTCATATTTCTTCGTGACGGGGGCAGTGCGTGCACTGCCCCCGTCACGAAGCTAAATAAAAATAAACTTTCAGGAGTACGGCTCAACGGGCAGGACTCCAATAGGATCGTTAGTTTTGTTACTTTTAACGATAGAAAATATCTCGATGACTTCATGGTTTTTCTATTTTTTGTTGCCAGGATAATAATTTTATAAATAAATATTTCAATAAGTAGAGGATTCTGCTTAGGTTTTCCCCATGAATCAAGGCCGATATTTAAACAAATACTGATTGAGTAAAATTTGTTGACTATTTAGTAGTACAGTCACGACCAAAAATATGTAAACAATTAACAACTTTTAAGTGTTTTTCTCCTACTGTTCTGAGTAAAATTTCATGTTGTTACGAACATAGTATTCTGGAACTCATATTTTAATGAAAAAGATCCTATCTCCAAGTTACAAACGTTAATTCTCGCGAAAATTGCTTTTAAGTTTAGGAAAGTTTATACATATTGGTGCTGGCTACTGTATCTAGTTACCTACGTTAGTTTTTTGAAAAACCTTAAAAAGGTCTTCCAAAAATTGAATTTTAACGAAAACACATTTAGTGGAAACAAAGAAATAAAGCCACATTTTCACCAGGCGAAGTCTCAGAATAACTGAGAGGGGGATTATCGTATTACGGGGGACAGTACGAGTTTACATCAGCATATTTCGGAGCCCCAAGCCCCGGGGAGCCGCAACCCCAGCGACTCATTATAGCCGTTATTTTCTAGGAACAATGAAAAAATCCGGACGACTTGCATGTAGCCACCCCTGGAATATTACAGTTGCTTTGCATTTGAAAATATTCCCAGAAATTAAGCTGCGGCACAAAAATATGGACTTCTTTTGTTTTGCTACAGCACGGCTCTCTAGCGCATGGGGGATTTTTCTCTATTCCGTTAATGCATAAAAGCTTTGGGAAAAACTTTAACCGTGCGAATGTAAGTCCTTAATTATGCAGTACTTTCTTCTAGCTACATTTGAAGTGTGTGGTTTAATGATCATAGAACAGCTTCATAATTCTTTCAAAGCAGAAAATATTGACGTACTCCATTCTTCCCTAGACAGTTCCGACGACGGTACATGGTCATAAATCAAAGAATTTCCATATGTCAAGCCTGGTACCGGTCCGAACACCTGTCCTCATCTTGTTTTATGTCCTTTTTCAAACGCTCTTGCATTTTGTAAGAGAATACTGTCCGACGTATCTTGAATGTATCGAAGAGCTTCGCCTCGATTTTGCAATTCGGAGATATTGAAACCAATGTACATTTTGTAAAGTTAAGGCATTGAGGCAAAGGTGAAACCTGATTGTGCGGCCTCGTCTAGATGTTTATTGGGCAACATTTCGTGCTTCCGTTTCCAATGAAACGTCGCCGACTTCTCCGATGGAGGACGCCGGTGGCTTGACTTGCGGTCTTGCCACAGTTCAATAAATTGTACTAAACTTGGAGTTTTAAACCTTCAATTACGTCTTTCGTTTCTAAAAAACTTTGAATTGCAACATTATCTCATGCAAATCCAGGAGCATATTGTGTAAATCGTTAAGTTTTCATTTTTTCTCCTGGCTCGCGTCCAAACACATTTTGAACAAAGTCGCAAAAAAGAGAAGTAATTTCAATGTCATATTCATTGAGTTATTTTGATTTGTGTTGTGTTGTGTTGTGTTGTGACTTGCTCTTTTTGCTGATTCACATCGTTTAGACACTTGCTTATAGGTCCTTTGTACATATGTGTGTTCTGTTTGTAGCACTTAAGTGAAACATTAACATATTCAAATTAATTAGACACTACGTTATTGAACGCCTCTATTCAAATATTCTCTCATTATTATGTATGCTTGCAAATGCATTCGTACACCGCACATAATAAACAAACAGCCTTATCATTTAGGTATCTGTGGTTCGATACGCCTGCCTGATAATATACTTGATAACATTATCTTACCGCAAGTGCTGTGTGTACCCCACATCGTATTTAAACACCACCCTCACTATATGTTGTATAAACTATGGTATTTTCCAGTTCAATGGAGGCTTGAAGACCGAACTAAATATAGAGTTGCTCAATCGATCACCGAGGCGGGATTACAGGGCTGTTTGTTTCTCAAACCATAAAAGCTGGGCGAGTCGAGTCGATACTGCTACCTAAACATTAGCGAGGCACGTGTAAATTTCTTTATGTACAAGATGTTTGTGTGAGTGCGTGCTCAATGAGCGGCGTGGTATCGACGCAGCCGCTCGTTACCGGGAGGGGAGCAGGCTCGGGCCCGAGGGTCGGGAGGGGGCGAGTTCGGCGCGACCGACCTTGGCCGTGACTCCTCAGCTCAACCCGGGAACAGCCCGCACCAGCCCAAATTGATTTTCGAATTTTGGTATTCTGAAATATGTACGAGCTGCTTCTACGCTTTTGTCGATACGTTTGCGGTTCACGAAACGTTGGTAACAGCCTTCATTCGTCATGCGTGGGTGTGAAACTTGGTAGGGTAGATAATCTATCAAACTGTGACTAAGCTTGTTCGTTTTGGTCTGCTGTTCAACAATTCTATGACTTTTTGAGACTATTTTTCTCGCGTGGGTCGTATGTTCACGTTGAATCTTTCAGTACTATTCGTTGTAACATGTGAAACATTTAGAATTACTAACAGAGATACTTTTTGTACTGAGTTAGTGACTAGTTCTTGACCATTTATTTTGTCATGTGTTCAGCAATAAAAAAACATAAAACCCGTATTTCTAGGTTTATTTCACTTCAAGCACAAAGTACAGTACAGAGGCGGGCTTAATGCCGTAGGCATTTTCTACCAGTCTATCAAGTAGGTGTTTATGATATGAGCGGCAATTACTATTGTGTATTTTCGTATTTTGATAAAAGTCAACACCTGATACGTATACATACAGATTGTAATAGGAAATAGGAGTATAAGTTGTAAACACTGTTTTAAGGTTTCACGGGAGCTCAGAATAATTGAAAATCACGGAAGATATCCCGTGATAGTATAAGTTAATACAAGTTATCCCTTTGTTTGTGGGTACTTTGCCGGATTAACGAGTGCTTTTCAAATAACTTGGACAGAGGCAGTATATCTCTCCTGTTCTTTCTCCTAGACTCTGTGAAAGTTTGAGCAAGATAGATGCAGTTTTTATAAGCAAATTTATGACATAAAGTTACTCTCCTTATAGGATCATGATTTCATAACTGTGATACTTACCTAATTTAAAAAAAATCGAACTCGACTTCTTAAGACCAAAACTAAAACTAGCAAGCAACCCTGACCAAGACATCGTATGTATAGTATATTAGTAATGCATAAGTGATGTTAACATGTCTGCTGACCCAGATTTTTGTAATTGTTAATGTCGTAATTATATTACACATACAGCAGATTTGGAAATGAATACGTTGGAGTATCGGCCCATTTATAAATGTATCACGTATGTATCGTTACATACATATATTCAGTCTATGTCCTAATGCTAGATACGTTAAAATACCTAGGTTGGAAGGACATGGTAACTGGCATATTTCCTTTATAAATGTGAAGATAATGAACTGCACTGCAACAACACTTCGTAATAGAATAAGTAGCATAGATAGAAGTTGTATCCACCGCTCCAAAACCTAGCTTCTGGTTAACACGGTACCCCTAATAACTACTCGTAGCGAAATCAAACATCAGCAAATCACAGCCGAGACCAACAAAGAGTACACTAACCTTCTAACTAGGCAACATAATATCTACACCATACCTCCATTCCCCTTTAGCGGGCAAGGACCAAGATGATTGACATTCGTTTAAATATCTCAATTTGGTGTCAATCACAATGATGGATGCTTGACACTTTATTTGTATAAAGTGCTATTATTTTTAGAACCAATTAAAATTCTTTGGCTCAACTTAGTGTAGGATCTCTTAACACATAAATATACTAACTAATATTATAAATGCGAAAGTAAGTTTGTTTGTTTGTTACCTTTTCACGCCTAAACCACTGAACCGATCATCCTGAAATTTTGCGTATACGTTGTCAGTCGTCATCGTTCTTATGATAATAGATGGCGCCATAGTCTTTACACGAGTACAACCCGAATTGATTGTCAAATTCTAAATTAACGCCAGCGAAGCCGCGAGCAAAAGCTAGTCTGTTCATAATTTTATGTCTAAATAGTAATATATAGACGTTGGTCGACTTGTAATACCATTGTCCTGCCATTATCCCAAATTCATATGGCAGCTGTGCAGCACTTCTTCCATACTTCTCTATTAGTCACCTCTGCTTTCCTAACCATAACACCTTTCACACAATCCATTCATCGTTTCTTTGGTCTTCCCGGACTTTCCAGCCATCCACTTTATACTTAAACAGTCCTAACGACTTTTTCCTCATTCCTCTGCTATCTGCATCATATGCCCATAACACGACAACCGATTTCCATACAACTTTTCAGTCAACGATGTCTCTTTCAGATTTATAATAAAGCGTTTCAAATTATCTAGGCCAATGCTATCCTGTACACATACAGTCATCCTTTCATCTCACTCCCACTCTATCACTCTTTACGACGACTATTGTCTGAGGACGATGGAATCATGCCATAATCATAAGTTCTCGACCCCAGTAATACATGACTCGGGCTAGTACGGCAGCCCAGTCATTTGTCAAGGTTTCTGCATGGTAGCATCTTCCTAGCTTAGGCAATTTGTTTATGTTACTGCTAAAGTTCACTTGCTTGGTAGAGTAATTTACTAATTGTATGGATTAGACAGGGTAAAATGTCAGCCACCATGTTGCGATATTTTGCCAATTAGGTTTAATTATATTCATGTAATACAGCTGGTGTAGAGAGTCGCATAACACATGGTCTCTCTTCATTGATCATTTTTCTCTCCTGGACCATATCTTCCTGTTACGGACATTTGATAGCCACGATACCAATATCACCTCTGATACATTTGAAATACTAAAGAAGATTGCTATACAGGGTGTAACATAATAAACGCAACAGCTCCCGTGTGTTCTCTTGGACCATGAAACTGAACTACTTTTGTTCTATGACTTTTAGAAATACATAATTATTTTTTTTAGTTTTTTCATGTGTTGATCAACCGATTGGGTCAGTTCCTATCCACACGGGAAGTGTTGCGTTTTATTATGTTACATCTTGTTTATTCATAGTTTCCCCGGTTGCATCATTGTACAAACTCATTTATTTAAATGAACTCACACTGAAATATCACCATATCTAAAACACGATGTTTTCTCATACATTTCGTCATAAATTTTTTCACTGAACCCCTTTACATTATCTAAATTGCTTGTGTTTCGAACGTATCACGCGTCGTGGCCAAAACTAAAATAGATAGAGCCGTATCTTAGTTGGAGGCCGACAAGAATAAATTGTGGTTCTATTATTAGTCGAATGGCGTCTTCTGGCTAGTGGCTCTTCACTGCTACTTGGTGCTGGAGTACACTTATCATGTGCCACCATCCCCGTGCCGTCTGGAAAGTTTAAATTTAGGACTCTTTTCGTTACGGCCGGCCTCTGGTTTGAACTTTGAAGTTTGGCACGTTTGTAGCAGTCCCGGTGAATTCGATTTGTTTTTTTTTTTTGTTTGGTTTTATAAAACTAACTTAATACGATATGACAGAACATGGAGATCTTATTATTTTATGTACTTAAGTTTAATTTACATAAACCTTACGGAATAGTATTTCTAAAATATTGTGAAAACCGGATCAAAACGTACGTTGCGCAGCTTAGAATAACAACACTGTCGCACAGGCAGGTATGAGAAACTCTTTAATTTATAATATGTAAAGATATAGATTGATTTCCCAACTGATTTTCTGCTGTCATTTTACGATTCACTTGGAGCAACATTACTATTCAGTAATGTTGTGGGAGAATGTTTATGTTATGATACCGAAAAATATCTCCAAATTATATTATGCTGTTCTTGTTTCATAAATACGATTAAGTTATCGTCCAAATAAATAACTTTTTTATTAGTCACGGCTTCGTCTGCAGCCAACTGATATTGTTTCGCCATATCTTGTATGTCATTGATGCGATGTTGGAGATAATTCTCAGTAAATAACTCGACACGAATACTTGGCTGCAAGTTATTAGCTGCATTCTTGAATATAAAAATGTTTGAGCAAATTGTGATGTGAATTTTGCAACGTCTGGCCGTGCGAATTTTGACAAGGGTATGGAACTAAGGATAGAAGCCTCGCCTTGGAGATACCTAACTCTACTAAGATGACACGATATATAAAAGTTGTAAAGGCTTAGGTAGTCAAGTTGTTTGACATGAATTATCAAGAAATACACATCCCATACCCTACTCATGAGTGTCCTTGTATAAAGACATCGGAAATGGCACCTACAATATTTATAAGAAAAATAACAAACGACTTGTTTTCACGACTTGTACTCGTTGACTTAATAACAGCTCCTTTTAATTTCCTTATGAATATGGAGTACGATAAACTAGAAAATTAATAGATAGCGATAATATTCATAGAGGTATGATCACGCACGTCCACAACACGTCCACATGTACTTCTACGAATTCAATTTACTGAAGGCGATGCGTGACCTCAACTGTTTTCATACAAACTTACCTACATACGATATCTCTATTACAAACACGTTTCCCACTTAATTATCTCTCGCAACACGAAAATTTCTAACAGAAGAATACGGAAAACACCCACGGTAACATAACCAAACATTAATTAATCAATTCAGCTCATGATGGTTCGAATGACATCAAACTAATGGTTCCACCTCATTTGCACCGTCCGTAAATTAAATATTGACTTTCTAAGTGGCAAAAAACAGTTGGTGAGCTTCCGTTTGTCTTTAGTGTTTGGTCTCCCCCCTCAAACACAAAATGTTATTATCACGCATTTATCGCAGCCTTGTTCGGCCGGACCGACTCGGAACCGGTTGCAGCGAGGTTGATCGACACAACACTAGCTTAAGCTGGTCTGCCACGCCTCCTTCATCGGTATATTTGAACAGGGGAACAGAAGAAAGGTGGTGTAGACTGACGGGTCTAGTTGAAGTGGTCATTTCTTCACATGACGGCCCGCCAGCCAACACGCACTTGCGTGCATGCGGGCGACTCAGACCGCTTGAGGAACTAAACTCCAGTTTTTAAGCTTTATAACGAACGATTTTTTGAAATTGTGTGGGAAGGTTCCGAAGGTTGTCTGTTGAGTTTGAGTTTCGGGGCATTTTACAATGTACAAAATTCAGTACAACTGGCGGTTTAAAACGTTGACCAATGATGGTGATTGTGTCATTTTTATATTTTTTTCTCAGTTTTATGGGCATTTCAGTAACTCGATTAAAGTTATTTACGCCAGACTGCTAAAAAAGATTTGGTGTTTCTTCACAACCTCGCTAAAATTTTCAATAACGTTCGATACAGGTCGGTAAGGACAAGTGGATTCGACAATTCAACCGAATAGCGTCTGCGTGAGGATAATATTTATTGTTGACCTTAACGCTTTATTCTACTCAAAGATAAAGTTTTAATTTTAACCTTGAACCAAAAATATCAATAGAATTCAGTCAGGCAAATCGCTCATTAGGAACTTTCAAATTAAACAAAAAGGTAGGTTACGTAATTGAGGTGTGATTGTACGATATCATATTTATCACGATGAATTTATGACCAATGTCCTGGGGGTCTAAAATGGCCACTTTAAGCAAATCCTCTAAAAGCGATTAATCTCCAGAATTCCCAGCAGATCATTAGCAATTCTTCTAATAATCGTAAAATGGTGACACATGTTAAGTGAATCATATTCAATTCTTTTTAAAATCAATTTAGATTTCAATGCTATTTGCACCAAATGTGATTCTGAAATGGATTAAATATGATTATGATTTTCTTTATTGATTTAACTACACATTTTACATATTTTTAAATATTTCTTAAAAAACATTTAAAAATATTAAAAATAGTGGTCCGCCAGTGTCGGGAGCAGGGTCCAAGCTACCGGTGGTTAGGGCTCCAGAGACAGGAACCTCCTCACAATGCGAGCCGTATCGAACTATCGAGGAGTACTTCCTTCTGAATCAGGCCCTTGATCCAACCGCCTAAGGCCTAAGAACGAGTGGAAGGATAGATGGTCATCGAGGCTTTTAGCCATAAGGCCATTGGCCGTTACGACAATCGGCACAATGATAGCAGAGTTCACATTCCACATGTCGACAACCTCGTGTGCCAAGTCGAGATATTATGATTAATATTTATTATGGATATTGCCACGTCAAAAAAATAAAGACCGCATTTTTACCGGTATTTTATTTCAGGTTTTACTAATTTAATTTGTTTTTTGTAAGCATTTCACATTATTTTATTAAAAAGACAATTACAATTAACAGAATGCCCGAACCTTTTTACTGCAGCTTTTATCAAGCACTTTCGGCCACAAACAGTTCTTCATTGAATAATTGAAACTTTCTCGGCCCAGATCACTTGTATTCTTTTATAGTCATACGGTTTAGAATGTGTACCAAATCATAAGTCATCCGGCATTCACTTCCATTGCCCTTCTGCTTAAGGGCCTTAAAATTATCGTGTTAAGTTTCTCCATGGTCTACTTCATTATCCCTTCCATTTCGAACGCCCGAAGAATTAGTTATGCACTGAACTGTAACTGATACCTCAGAAGCAACCTTCGCTGCCTATCATGGCCTGACCGCTGATGACGCAGACAGGCGTTATGCCAAGATTTCACCAAAGAATGACGAGTTGAGTCGTTAACATTTTGACAAGAATCGTCTAGCTAGCCGAGTACTCCCAGATTGAGCCATCAGTGCAATTGTAGAGAATTGCAGCCAATCATCATCATCTGTGTCAATTGGTGGCACTGATACTTGAATTTATTGTTGCAGTCGTCTTTCAATCTTCATTGGGGTTATGTAACTTGTTAAGAATCTGGTTATTTTCCTCTCTGGACCCATGTCCGAAGAGGAAAATAACCTGATAGTTAGCAAGTATCGAGTCAAGAAGGGGGGGGGGGATCGGTTTTGTCCATCCAATTCTTCATTTAGCAAGAAAGAACAGATCTTCCCTGTGCGTGGGACTTTGAAATGTGGCTGTAGTATAGGTACGGTACACCGCTGTCTAACACTTCGGCTATTACAGGCCTGATGTTATGTTTGTGTTAAAAACAGATCCTCATATTTTTATTTGTAACAGTTTTATGCAAAGAAGCGTCAGGTACTCCGTCAATAAACGGCACTGTAAATAGTCTCGATCGGTATGCAGACTACCATCGGGTCTAATATGAGATCATGCAATATGACACGTGCGCGTATAGGTATTCGCGTCTGCATTCTAGTGCTCAGTTATACTCGCTTATTTGGCTTCCCGGTCTATTTTCGATAGATCGGCTCGCTGACGCCGTGCACGTATCTACACTATCTACCGAATAGCTGATGGAATTATTGTATCTGCTGGATATGAGAACAATTATGATGCTGATAAAAATAAAAGATAGTGTTCATCTATGAGAGAGCGTCCGTTTTCAGGCGTTAATGCATGTTCAGATAGAGACGAATTTGCATGTATGTTAATACCTGCCTAGATATTTTTAAAATACCCGTTCATTTAATGCATCTATTCAAAATACCCGTTCAATTAATGCATCCATTCAAAATATTATGATTTTGTAACGCGAAATTAATTCGAAGGCAGGCAACACTGACCAATATGCATGTGAGCTAGAAACATGATCTGACTGCATGCAATGCGCGTGCACACATGCTCATATTCGCTGTGGAACCAACTGGTTTCACTAGATTGTTGTGATTCCACATAATTATGTATGTATCTATGATGTATTGCGCAATACTACATGATTCAGGTCGAGGAATACACCTAGGACAAAGTTACATCCTCTTAATACCTTTTATGACCTTCCGCTTTTATCAACACAAAAGGCATGGCATAAACGTAACGTGTAAATGTGGCGCCACCTGTTTAACGTTTCTTATAAGAATGACTGAAATCCGTTCATATAGGAGACGCTAATTGCCTCAACATGTCGTCAATACCTAACCTCGCCTCGGCCTTCGGTTCGCAGTTAACACGGTGTCTCTTCACTATCATAGTGCGGCCATCTTGCGAGGACAAATGCCGTAAGTGGCCAGTGCGGCTACGAGTACAGTGAGGTACGGAAAACGTAGCCATACTGGTGACTCAGTTGACCACTACGACAGGTGTCCTTGTGGCTAAGACCTACCTCAAACTGCGTGCTGGTGATTATGTAAATTAAAATACTTTACACGGCTTGAAAACATCGATCCAGTACTACTAAAGCGCTTTAGAACCTTAAGCTGCTGCCAAGTAACTAAAATATTGCATTACTACATCATTTGTCATATTCTCGCACGCCTTTCTTGACAATGTTCGCCTGAAAATACTAAAATAGGTACCAGCATGATTGATGCTAGATTCATGAACGTAGCTAAAACTTCTTAACGCAGTCGAAAATAATTTTAGCCTCTCGTAAGCAGTATGTAACGTAGTTTACGACTCAATTTGTGGCGGTTTACATTTGGTCTTTGGACTGACCTCTCAGTGTCGACCATAAAGTTTTCCGAAGAATTTTTAGGCGCAGTCCAATAAAGGCCGTAGAGGTCACTTAAAAATTTATACCTAGCCGGTAAGCAGAAAGTACTTACCTAAGTACATTTTATTGTAAAAAGAAATGTGGCGAAGTTTTCTTGGAATTATATTTACTGTACAAAATACCTTTGGAAATGTTTTTCGTAACTGGAGAATAGAATCCTCGACGTCATATTTTGTTTTGTCTGACAACTTTCCAAGTTGTTTTTTCTTTCAACTATCTAAGTTTAGATATTGGACAAATAAACACCAACATGTTAGAAGAAGAAAAATAGAATTTAAAGCTGAATTCAAAATGAAAACAGGTCATTTGAAAGTTTTAATGATGATGATTGAAATTAAAGGGAATGAAAGTAATTATTAAAAGAACAGTTCCATTAAAAAATCTAGCTTTAAATAAATTAGATTCGTGTCTGCGACCTATTTGCGACATGCCACCACTATACACTAGAAAGTGGTACACCATGTGACGTTTGATTTGATCGATAGACCCTGTTGTGGTGTAGTAGCCTTGGGCGACTCCACTAATGTACCTATATGACATGATAAGTTCAAGGTTCACCAGTGACGGACATATTTTAGTTAAGCCCTTGTTTGTAAGGGCAAGTCACGTTTTCTGGTAAATTGTTAACGATAGTTTAAGGCACTAGCTGGTACCGTTACTGAGAATTGGTTCTATAAAGTGTTGACGGTCCTTGATAGAAGTCATTCCATTCTATTTTGTACGCAGTCATTATTTATACCCGACATTTTAAACCTAAAGAAATGACGTCTAAAGGCGAAAGCATTTATTCTTCGAGCCTCAACCTCGCACCCCAGACACATAAATTCTAATCTCAATAGTTGTAACTTAAACTGAACCCTTTTCTAAATAACAAAGGCAAATTACCATAGTGTAGTACAAATAGTGTCGCAATGCTTGCGTGCCGCCCTGATACTAAACTCAGTCATCATTTGGCACTCCTTCCGTAGGCATAATGCCAACAATATCACAAATGGAGTCGGTGTTTTCCAATGCTTTGCCTTAAATTTTACATATCACGACATGCTTTGGGTTGCGCCTCATATAGCAGCACAGAATCGCATTTTCTATGCTCCTATCCTTAGCCGTCGCTGAGAACCGTCATTTGCTAGCGAGAAACAGAGCGGGATTGCTATCGCATGCGGTCGGCAGCACGGTCTGTTCTTTGCTCCGGAAGAAAATGACGGTTCTAGGCGGCAGGAAAAAGAATAGAAGAGCATGGAAAAATGTGATTACGTGTTGCTAGATGAGGCGCAACCCTAATACGGTTGTGGACTGTATTGACTGGCCTTGTCGTATGTTGAGGAAACTAATGTAAATTACTGACCAATGTGTACTGTGTGAGTATGTTCTGTTCGGCAAAAGTTTTTGTAGATGTTTTCCGTGATATGGACAGGGGAAGGTCTGATGAAACTTTCTGCACATACTGCAAAATGTATTTATTATGTCCTCTCAGTGAACCCAATATTTTGATTAACGCCATTAAAATGCACTTTTGTGAGTCAACATTTACAAGGAAATAGAATTGATTCTAGTTGCCCAAAAACTCATGAGAGTTTCTTGCTTGCTTGAGTAACTTATATGGAGCCACTCTATGGTTTAGTACAATCAGTTACCTTACATTCTATTATTTACATTATAAACGTTTTTCATCAAAACATAATATTCATTTCTAGTTAACGATCCATTAGCTCTCAATTGGCTATCAATTAAAGTTATTACCTAGTAATTACACCAGGTTGCAAATGAATGGCAATACCAATCACTGTGCTTCTTTCAAGTAAGAAGTAAATAAAGATAGAATCGCGAACTGTTATCTATACATACAAATAAATAAAATTGAAGTGTCTGTTTGTAATATCAAAATTTTACTGAATGCATATGAAAATATACGTCACATAAAACAAAAACACATTTTTTTGTCTGTCTGTCTGCCTGTTTGTTCCGGCTAATCTCCGAAATGGCTTCACCAATTTTGACGGAACTTGTACTGGCAGATAGCTGATGTTAAAAGGTTTAATATATACTACTTTTATTTTATAATAATAATTACGATTACGATGATTACAAAAAAATTAAAAACCTTCAAATTGGTAACAAAATCGGATTAAAAAAGGGGAGTCTCGGGCAACAGCTAGTATTAAAATGTAATGGCTGTTTATCCAGGACAACTGGCATACATTAGCATTGCAATGCCCAATTAGTTGGCGAAGCTGTGGACTTAGTGATAATAAATGCAATGACTACAGAAGTAATTGCATGTGACAATTATCTTGGATAGACGCCTTTTTAGGGTTCCGTACCCAAAGGGTAAAACGAGACCCTATTACTAAGACTCCGCTGTCTGTCACCAGACTGTATCTCATGAACCGTGATAGTTAGATAGTTGAAATTTTCACAGATGATGTATTTCTGTTTTTTCTCTTTATTTGGTGATTGCCGCTATAGCAACAAATACTAAAAAATAGAATATAATAAATATTGAAGGGGCTCCCATACAACAGACGTGTTTTTTTTGCTCGATATTGATAACGGCAACAGGTAGACGCTTGAAATATTCAAAGAATATTTAGTTAACTATTCACTTTAAAAATAAATAATTAAATTAAAATAAAACAAATATTTAAGTGGGGCTCCCATACAACAGACATGATTTTTTGCCGTGTTTATAGATAATGGTATCAAACCTTCGCGCGTGAGTCCGACTCGCACTTGGCCGGTTTTTTTAATTGTAGTGGGCATCTATGTAAACAAGATAGATTGATGGAATATTCTTTATTATGTACACTATAATTTTATTAAACTTTGTTTACAAACATTTAAATTCACTTACACAAACAGCCAGACCCGGAACAACTACCTGTAGGCTATACAAATATTTGTTTCGTGCGAAGATCGAACCCGAGACATATAGCGCAGCAGCCAGTCGCTCAGCCACTGCGCCAACTGTGCCGTCAATTTCAACAAGCTTAGTGGTGTCGGACTGGTTAGAGGTGTTAGAGGTAGATAATATGCAAAGACTGTAAATACGGTATTAATAATAATAAATACAATTCAGTGGTTCCTTTTAAGAGGAATATCATAATTATATTCTTATCGTATCGATGTTCCTTCCATATTACACAGTTTGTGTCCAGTAGTAAAATAATGAATGGAATAGGATTTATAATATCAGCGTAAAGATGTTTGTCATGTTCAGTGACAAAGCTAAATAATATTAAAATTTTCTAAAGTTCACGAATTAACTTTGCAATAGCTTTCACATCTTAAGTCATTATATAACAAAAACATAAAGCTGTATTTTATTAATAACACTGCAGTCTAATAATATTTAGACACACTGAAAATCAATTACGAAACCAAAATGTATGTTGTAGGTACTTATTTATTTGACATACGGTACATAACAGCGTTGCTAATTTCTTGATGAGGGTTATGTAATGTTGACTTGACGTTATATTATTATTGTGTCATTTATTTAATGTTACATGATTAATAAATGATGTCAATGACCCAAAAATGATAGATAACGAGTTGGGAGATTTGTACCTAATAAAAGAATCAGTAACATTAAACAAACTCAAACACGCATATTAATGTCCGTTTTAATTAAAATTAAGCGACACCTAATATATATTATGTATAAATGTTAATGCAGAAAATTAAATGGTAATGCAGTTGGAATATCTACTTTGAAAACTGAGCCTAGCGTTGAAAATCCTAGTGTGCTTTTATGTAAGCGTTTAGTTAGGATTAATGTCTGTGAAGATTCTTGAATTTTACGCAAACACATCGCATTTGATTTTTTTCTATTGAAAATTAACACACATAAAAAATAAAACCCTGCACTTTGCATCGACTAAAGGTCATACGCAAATGTCAAATCTCAAAATGGCGACCTAAACAAAAAATATAAAGGCCGTTTTAATATGTTTATTTAAATCAAAGAGGTATGACGTAAGTCTATTATCAGCCTACAACATTCCCTCTGTTGGGACACATCATCTACCAAACAAATCTGTAGATGTCACATGTCATCGAGATTTTGCTTCTAGGACATGCCTGTTTCCTCACGATATTTTCCTTCACAATTTTTGAGGGCAGTGTTGATGAAATAAATTGCACAAATTAACTCGACTTCCTATTTTCGAACCCACGCCCTAAAACTCTGTAAGTCAGGGCTGTTACCACTGAGCTATCATTGCTCTTGAATGATCATAGTGGCCAGCAATAATAGCCACGGAATCTGGATTTATATCCGGTTGATGGCAATAGGCTCACCTCCATGACATTTACATGGGACTTGAATATAACTGACGAAATGTAGGTTTAATATTAGTTACACCTCTGCCTAACCCTTCCGGGACTACAGGCGTGATGTTATGTTGACCAGCAATAAGGCAAAGTGGTCTTGTTATAAAACAGTCGCATAGGGTGCAGTAATGCTAAACAATTTCCATTAGCTTAATGAAAATTATAACCCGCATAGAGTTTAATATTGCTTAATATCAATCTTCGGTTAAAGTTATTATCGTTTGATAGTCTTTTATCGTAATGTACTGGACATTAATTTGATAGATGTGTATGGAACTAGTAAATCATGAAGGTCAATTGATTTATTGAATTAGATGGAACTTAAAGATAATTTATAGCAGAAATAGTTGAAACAATATTGTGTTTTTGTTTGTTGGTAGAGGTATGTGTGGAACCGTTTGAATCTACCGTTAATTTTGTAACTATCTACTTAAATAAATTTAAATTAATAGAAAACCTCCAACCTAAACCGCTGGACGTAGAAAGTACATAAATTTGCTAAGAGTGCCTTTTGTAACGAAGGAGAGGAATGAATTTTCAAAAATCCTTCCTTGAATTAATAATACAAATTCATCTCTTGTAGAAGTTAATTAGGGGATGTTTTGTATGAACATTCGTAATTTTTGTCAGTGGGTGTCATCGCGCAAACGGCAAAGCTTTAATATAATAAGAATGTAATATAATATAATTTATTCTTCGTAATATATAATATCATTTACCTACTCTTCTTTACGCAAGTTACTTTGTGAGAGATTGGTGCTTGAAGTAGGTCTCTATAAAAACCTGTACCTATTACTATAATTTTCATGCAATATTTTTCAAAGTTTTGTCACATAATTCGTCAGACACTTTATTGTTGTGAAGACAAGTATTATTTAAACAATAACTACTGAACAAAGAAACACATAGAAATAATTAACATAATGAAGACAACCATTCACAGTAAAGAACAACTCCATTCATTAAAACAGTTAGCTATTTGTGTTATTTCTACACAATTTTAATTTTCTCGTTAGTCTAGTGGTCACTGAGCTTGAGGTCCTGGGTTCTTTTCCCGGGTCGGGCAAATTGTATTTGGGTTTTTCCTTCAGAGGAATTTCTCAGTGTGCCCGGTTGATGGCAATAGGCTCGCCCCTTATTACATGGGACTTAAACATCACCGTCGAAAGGTGTTTGTACTATTAGGTACACCTCTGCCTAACGCTTCGGGAATTACAGGCGTGATATTATGTATGTTAAAACCTATACTATTTGCCCCTACCGAATCACGCTTACTTATATTTCGTCCTTTTTGCTTGCCTAGATAATTTTCCGTCCCATTGCGATCATTATCTACAAAAAACGAATCCCAAAGGAGTTTTTACTGAGAGTCTTGACCGTTTAAGCTTCGTTTTGAACCCATACAGTAAAACTTTTTTTGCAGGTCTGGTCTGTCCTAATTGTTGCCAACGAAAACTTTAAGGATAGCAAATCTAGTCTAAATTCTATACTTAGTTGCCTTTCACTGACAGTCACGTCGAAAACCAGCCGAAGAATAATATAAAAACAAGTTCCAAAATTCTCCTCACCTCAGCTACCGTCCTTGTCTGACCCCCAAAAATACACAAAGTATACAGCTTGAAATACTGCAAATATTTTAGAAATAACATCTACTAGACATTTTATTAAAAGATATATTTCGTTTTTTCCAGGTAATGAAGACTCAACGTGTATTTTGAAAAGAAACTGGGAATTTTATGAGAGGTAAATTACTGAAAAATAAATATACTAGTACAATGCTAACTATTGTTTTTAGCTTAATTTCACGCTAGTATTTAACGCTATCATACACCAAACAAATAACATAAATCATGTGTACGATAATAATTTGTAATTCATTCAGTGGGCAACTTTCTTAGTTTTTTAAGCTCGCACTTTGCACTAATGGATTGATTAATTGCTCTGATTTCATAGCTAACGAGAATTGTATTATAATGAACCTCTGTTTATCTTCAATTCCTTAAATACATCGAATTAAAACACTTTTCCTTTTTAGAAATCGTAATGCTACTAAGTAAACCAGATGTAGTTGTTTGCTACCAGGTTCCACTTCCGCACCTACAAAATTACGGTTTCGTGCAAAACTCTATTCAATTGATACAATTTTACTGCATCTATAACTGTTAACTTTATTATTTCCTGGCGCCTAACTTCATGACTGACGAAATTCTGCCTAGAAATTGTATCTTGCCGGGTGTTGAGTCACTTAATTTATTGTTATTTCAATTAAACTTCCGTTTCCTTTTTTAGTCATCACCGTTCTACTCTTAGTTACGTTGAATTTGCTTCCATTGTCTTTGTCTGGGTATTGTTTTAGTTTCATTACTACGATCTGTCTTGGCGTCTCCTCATTTGTCTACATCTTTATTCCCTAGATGTTGTTGCTAAGTCCTGTAGTTAATGAACGCTTCTTCGAATTTATTACATTGATCTGCTTTCTGATCAAGGAACGTTTTTGTGCATTGTTCATTGATTTTTGCATCTCAATCAAGATGCTGTGCTGAAACTGCATATCACAGTGTATTGATTGGTGCAATAAATTCTCATAAACAGTTCCATTTGATTTCCCAGCACAAGTTTGTCGTTGTCGTGTTCACTTGGCTCTTGTTCTTGTTTTGTTTCACAAACACCGCCTCTGTTGCTTTTCTTTATCACATCCTTAAGGCCATTGTATTCTTTTTTTAATTAACCACCCGTTGGTACGTTAACAATAGTTTGTTTTCTAGCATCCTTGCCACGTTCTTAATTACTTCGCTCTGTGAATTCTTACTGTTAATCATTTTAATTAGGTTTTGACTATTGACGAAAATTTTCAACGAATTTCATTGACATAGATTCTTAATTAATTATTTTTACTGTTACGTTAATTTGACTAAGTTTTGTGAGATTGGGTCGAGCGAAAGGTTGGTGGTTCAACTGGATTTTTCCAGGGTTGCGTACAAAACGAAGAAAATTAAATGTGTGTTATCAATGCAGCATAAATTGTAATCGTAAAACATTCAAATTGAAGGGGAACGCTAATTCTGATTAGCGAAAATTCCATGAAGGCATACAAGAACTTAAAATGTTTGTTATTTGACGTTCCTAATACCTACGTATACTGATGGAGATAGCGTAATTTAAAGTTCCGTAATTTCGTGTGTATGTTACGGGTAATGCTAGAAGAAGAAGTAAACGTAGGTTTACCCGGGTAAATTTAGTATTATCCAAGTTTTTTGGATAATGTTCTAAAAGTAACTATGTTACGGCTGAAAGCCTAAGCACGGTTACACCTAGATCTAGCCGGCTATACCTAGGTGCGGTCGGCAGCAGTTGCTTAAACTTAGCGTATCATTTTTATTGCTAGGGCACACCGACCAAGTGGGTTAGGTTAGGAGGGTGACCGAACGCGCGCGAGCCGAGCGACCGTAGCGAACGGTGCCGCGGCAGTGGCCGGCGAGTACTTCATCCAAATTGGCTACAATCGCCAGTACAAAAAAGGATAGACTTCCAAATTCAAATTATTTTAGATAATATTCGGAGTTTACCCACAAAGCTTGGGTAATTCTAAGTTTACCCGAGTAAACCTAGGTTTACTTCTTCTTCTAGCATTACTCGTAACATCTTATACTGTTTTACATACATCCACAAAAGGCTATCTAACTTTGAATGAAACTCATGGTTAAGATTATTATTTTGTTTCTGTTCCTTCATTATATTTTAATGGCCAATGTGTGATATCGTGTATTCGCGTGTTGTCTCATGTTATTATACATTGTTATTTTCCACATCAGTACATATTATTGATAACGTCCTATACAATGTACCACACAATTATTGCCTGACTACTGGTTATTATGTTCCTTACTTAGTTACAATAAGGTTTAAATTCGTATGAATATTTCCTGCGAATGGTGTAACTGTCTATTGGCATTCGTTCAAAGAGTTGTGAAAACAATGCTTGCCGCTATTCAGGTGGTCATTATAAGTTTATCGGTCTCATTTTGCCCGGACGATAATATAGTTCTTTATATACCATTGTCCTTCCTTTAACATCCAATTATTGCGGTCCAGTTGATGATAAAAATTGAGAACCTGATAGTTTTATCAGTCTGCACGGAAATTGTATATCATTCTGCCAAGAGCTATATTTTTCAAATCGTTTCGGTAGCCAGAAAGTTATAATCAATCAAGCTGTAACAAATGGATACTATAATCCTTTTAGTTTTAACAAAACTCGAAATGCTCGAAACAGAAATACATAAAAATTTAGATTAATTACAGATATTTCTTGGCAAGTAAAAACAGCACAACTCGCAAAGGGCTTATCCGTCCGTAAAACTAACGTTGATAAATCGATAGATGCCTCCGTAGTAATGAATGGTAGGCGATTAAATTCACAAGCGTACTCTCAACACGGACCAGAGATGCTGATTAATTACACAGCACCAATAACAAATTGCTGGCCACTTTATAATTACTCCTTTGTGGTTTTACCCAAGTTAATCCCCGAACTACCCACAAACCCACGATGATTGATTCGTATCAGAATCTAATTAAACTTCTGCTCAGTATTATTTTTGAAGTCTACTGAGTTACCATCAACTTTACACATCTGTTTATCCCCTGCAGAGATAACTTCGTTTTATCTGTCGAGGTTAAACTGTTACTGATTAGTTTTTCTAGAAATCGTAAACGTTGGAAATAAATGTTTTCCAGTTAGATTTCATTTTCTGCCTGTACGTTATCGAGTAAAGCCTTGATTTTTTTCCATTTAAAGAGCGCTTAAGAAATATGGTTCGCTTCGTTTATAGACGTATTAGATTATATTAGTTGCTTCCTTATATGAAACAAGAATTTTAGTATCATATTCCTGCATCCGTTTAAGTAATCTCAATGGCATTTAACAAAATTGTTCAATGATTGAATGAGGTTCTTGTGAGCTGTGTCATAATTCTGGTAATTTATACTTCGGGTAAGTGGTATGGGACTTTCGACCTTGCCAGTCCACTGGTCTATACTTAATGAGATCGATAAAATATCCAAGGTTTTGAGCTTGAAAGAACTAATGAAATATCATTTTCAAGGCATAGATTTAGTATGTTCGAATAACTATTTAGAAGGACTTATTCTAGTTTTCACTCTAATATTGCAGAAGTTTAGAAACGAAGAGTACTTGCCTTATAGCTTAGTGACTTTTCCTATGGAATCTTGTGCTAAATATACACAATATTTCAATAAGTTGATGACTGAATTCCATAAGTCATTCAACACATCATGTTTAAAGCAAGTACTCGCAAAGTGTATGCTGCTGCCTTTGCTCAACTGTTTACCAAAATATTATATTAGTTGAAGGCCGATAATTAATCAAAATAGATTGACTCTTGACACCTACCCGTGGGCGTACACGTGTACACACGTATCGGAATTACTTGTAACGTACGTTTAATAAAACAAAAACGTTCGTTGGCGTTACCAGAATATTGTAGCTAGATTTGGACTGATTCGAAAGTTCAAGGGAGTCATAACTACTAATTTTCGTGATTGTGAGCCTAAAATCAGAATCCTTTTTTACCGAAAGGTGATATACTCCTGTATCAACTATACATGTATTATTTCCAATAATTCCGCCCACATTGCCCTCAGCAATAACGTTTCTTTAACCTCCTAATGATGTTGCTTTACTAGTGACATTTTAATATTAAACAACTCCTACGTGTCTGACGAAACCGTAATCATCAAATCAGTATTCACAGTCGAAGTTTATCTGAAGATTTCAACTAAACGCTTGCCTATGCAAATGTTAAGATATTCCTACAATTTATCACGCCTACTCAACAAATAATTATAGTACATACTAACTTCCCTGTTTTATTCCTGGATATTTTTTAACCTTGAAACTAGCCAGTTAAGAGCAAATTCGCTTGTTGTTTTCCCTGTTCGAAGGTTTTTGTTAGATTATTCCAACGATGCATTTACTTCTATACATATAATTAGGTATCGATTTTTAGAGTTACTGTTTACTGTATTAAGACCAGATGCTTGAGGTTTAGTACTAAATTATCATGAACAATTTAAAGAAAATCAAGTCGAACATTACGTGGTCATCATAACACCATTTTAGAAGCGCCGCCGGCCATGTTTCCTTTACTGGCCATATCTCCTAAACTAGCGGCTGCCCTGAGCCCCTGAGCGATAGCAGTGCCCTCTATTACCCTCTCACAGATAACATGGAGCACTCACAATGTATTATGTGGGTAATGTATGTGACCCGAGCACTATGCCCTCAAGTATTTTGGGAGACCCTCCAAACCAACACAAATTGGTTTCGGAAACTGAGGCCGGTTGTAATAACGCAAGTTGGCTCGCAAGTTTAGTGTTAAGAATTTGATTCTGTAGAATGGTCGGTTATATTAATTTAATATCCTACGTACGTAACCGTACCTATTGCTTACTTAAGTCTAAGAGTTATTGCAATTAGATCTTTAACTTTGCCGAATTAAAGTTTTAAGTTCATAACTGGTTTGATGGTTTAATGTGTTGGACGGAACAATGTCTTTGTACAAATTTTCCTTGTTACTTCTGATCAATTCTACCAAGAAGTATTTTGTGAGCTTGGCTTCCAAGCATCACCATCATTCTCCTCCCGTAAACATATTATTGTGTTCTTTTCCAAAAATCAGTTCTTATTATTAGTACCGCTGTTTACTCAGTGGGCGCTGGAAAAACACCTCTTGTACAATAACAATGCATTCTTTCTCAGTGAGAGGTAACAAACACTACTAGCGAAAACAGTAGCAGATATTCAGATAGCCACTCGAGTGCGAATCGAGATAGATTGATGGAATCGTTTACGATGTACGTAAGTATTGCACGTAAGTCATTATTACGTAACTGACTGTTCTTTCACGGAATTTGTTTAGCGTCTGATACAGAAATGATTTATCTTATACGATTTCTTCTTTTTGGCTACTTTGCCTTTCTTTTCTTCTTTGTTCATGAAAGCTACATACTATTTCTGTTTTGTTTGGTTAGAATTGAGAGCAGTTTGCGTAATACCATTCATTTCTTTTATTATTTTCTAAGCGACATTTGTAAACTTTTCTTTCATGAGTTTAGAACTAGCCTATTAATATTTTACGAACGACGACGTAATTTTAGTTATGTTTAGGCGTTATTAATATTAAAATCGAATTTAAATAATATGTTCAGTTTAGAACTACCAGTATGATAAATTGATAGCGGTCGCAGCATGTTTTCCGAATTGGAATAACATTAAACTTTTACTGCTGCCGTGCATATAAATTAGATTAATTATTATATTCAGTATTATAATTTTATTGGTTTTCGTTAGTAACATAATATGCATATTAAATACGGGTGTGATTAATTTATATTCCACCCCAAAGCATTATTTAGGGATCCGGATGAATATTTGAAATAGTATCTATTGTTTTCGTCCACGTGATGAATTTTCCTTGTTTAGTTTACGGGTACGGGCAGGTAATTTGATTTTCCGGGTCGGGTTTGTCAGCATGTAAATAAAATATGAAAATAAATGTTCCAAACAATACATTAATTTTATTAATATTATGTTATGTTATTGCAACGATGATTATAAAGAAACAATAATCTAAATAATATACTCAGAATTCTAAATCATACTTGATTACCGCAGAACAATATTTTAAACATCTTAATTATATTTCCAGTTTTAATAACTTTTTAAAGCAATGTAACAGTAAACGAAAACTCGAAAGTAAAGAGGAAAAATGGCATTAAAAAATATTCCTTGTTTTATTTCGTCATTTGAATGCTCACTTTTTAGCTTTCATTTCATAAAAATGTTAAGTTTATTTTAGTAGGAAATTCTACGTTTAACGGCTCCGAAACGATTTTATTTTGTTAGCGTCTGGCTTACCTCAAAATGCTCCGCAACTCTACCACTAGAGTTTAATAGTTATAACTCACGACTATTTGTTTTTCAAGTGTAATCTGTGTAAACTTTTCCTAATATGTGGTGGAGGAATCTTAGATTCTTGTAAATGCCCATTAATTGTTTTTACATTCAGAGAACACCAAGTTGGTAACAAATATCTTCGAAACTTGATTAACTTACCTATCATTTACTATTTGTTAAAACATAAAATCCCGCATGTACGCCCCGCAGTGTAAGGTAGAGGTGTACCGACTAATACTCCCATCTTCATGGAATAAGGGGGCAAGCATTTGATTTACCTACAATTTGTTTTGTACTGTTAATTAATTACTATTAATGAATAAGAAACCTACAACGACGACACAATTGGCATAAAACCCTAGTCACCGCGCATGACTCAGTCAGGTAAAACCAGGCACAACACTACATGATGACTAGTAACCAATGCACTAAAAACAATTTCAAGTATGAAACAGCATCTCATCTACTCCACCACCTAGGGTTACATAACACCACGCCTGTAATCCCCGAAGGGTTAGGCAGAGTCGTACCTAATAGTACAGTACACTGCAGTAGCGAAGGGTCAATTTTTGTAAGAGGTAAGCCGGGTACATATCTTTAATGTGATTAAATTATTTGTCTATAGAATACTGACTGTGGCATTTTTCAAAAAGGGAAGCCGGTAGGAATCGAGTTGTATGGAACCTTCGCCACTGGTACACTGCCTCATTATTCTTGTGATCCCAAGCGCGCGACTACTGAGCACAAGGTTCTGAGTTCGACCCCAGGTCGGGCGAAGTGTTATTAGGTTTTTCCATCAAGAATTTCTCAGTGCAGTCACGGAGTCTGGATTTAGTTTGAATGATGGCAATAGGCTCGCCCTAATAGGGCGAGCATGGGATAAAAAAAAAACAAACAACCAAAAACATAACTGGTGGAATGTGGGTGTACTAAGGATATTATCATACCGTCTTGTGTAGCTTGAAGCGGAGAAAAGCGCTACTGTTCTCCACCTCCATGGCTCTACAAACAGAGGAGGGTTCATTAAATAAATGGAAGTTGTACTTGTTACAAGTTTTCCCTGCATATTGCGGTGTAACCGACGAGTTTTGTTCAAAACTTACACATTTATGGAATAAATAACTTTTGGTCGACGCCCTTCATGTCTCCCTCGGCAAATATACAGACAGAAATGAGATAGTTGTTTTAGTAACTCGCTATACTTCGACCCATACTTACGCTATGTCGAGTGGTTGTTCCGAAGGAAAGCCGACAAGAATCGTGTTATTAGATGCCTTCGGGACAGTAATTGAATAAGTCCGTCTAACTATAATTTGAAAGAAATTTCCTACCTGGAAAAACAGACGTTTTTCAATGCGCCAGATAAAAATGGTGTTTATTTGGTTGATTTTAAGATTTGGTTCTAGCAATAATAGGGGTGTACTATTAGGTACACCTTTGTCTTACCCTTTGAAGATAACAGGCGTGATGTTATGTTATATTCTATAATATCCTCTTGTAATCGTAGGTCAGTTATATTATTCTTGCACTGACGTCATTGGTTGACGTCAGTTTCAAGGAAATGCAATCAATACTGACTATAATTCCTATAGTATTTTAGACTCACTAAGACCGTTCCGCAGTCAATATATTTTTGTATGAGATTTCTACTAAAGTTTTTTGGCTGTCTTTAATTATTTGGGGCACTTTAGCAGTGCTTATTTTTGATTCTTTAAGAGTAAATTGCAAATCAATATGCGCTTTAGTTATATCCAAACATAAATCATTCCGCAAATCCGTACAATTTCCTACCCTAATGATCACTGAACTCCTGCTACCATTAGCTACTTCCTGACTTAAAGAAAGAAAAACACAAAATTAATGTTTCAAATACCATTAGTCCTAACATCAAAGAAGTTCCTAGTAGAACTATTTGCAAATCCTCAGTAGGAGACCGAGTCTAATTTTGTTTGTACCACTTTCATCTAACACTCAGTTTATAATAATAACCGAGATATGCCCCGACATTAATCGTCATCAATTTCGCTCGGTAGTCAGGTCTGGTGTTCATTTTACAGCTGTATGCTCGAAATTACATTTAAATGTTGAAGTTACATTTAATTTTATTGTGTGTTGGTTTTGAGGAGGTCGTTTAATATACATTATCTAGGATAACTTTTAAACCAATATTATAAAAAAGTGTTGTCATGCACGAGATTGCGCGTTCAAATCTGGACAAGTACCAATGTTACTTTTTCAATTCCTATGTTCTTTAAATTTACCAGTCTTACCAAGGAGTATCGTTTTAACTAGTACTAACTGGGTTGCGGAGGTCAGATAGGCAGTCGCTCCATATAAAATACTGGTATCCAGCTCCATCCGGTTAGACTGGAAAAGGCTAGGCAGATGATGAAGTTAGTAGTAGTAGTTTTTAAACGTAAGATCACCTTGTAACTTTACCATTGCAGTTTATTCGTTGGGCCCATTTACAGCTCTGAATGATCGGTTCATACACCTTCCATTTATTAAATCATATTTATGTGACTCAGAAATCATATAAAACTTTCCGACATCCATAGAAAATACATTACAAAAGATAACTATTAAATTTACTGCTGTTGTACATGATGGAGTTTTTGATTGATTTATGTGATAATTGCAGCTGTAATAAGTCCGCTTATTACTTCATACACACTGTAATCAAAGAAACTAATATGGTTTAAATTATCATTGTGGCTACTGGCTGGTAGGACGATAGGATTGATAAATTGCACTAGAGCTGAGGTAACTCGGACACGAAATAGATTTACATACAAGAACTTTTTATTGTAAATAATGAACTAATATGATGGGCTTGGCTACTTTTAAAATTGATTTTCTCCTACTTTATTCATTGTTATTGTATGTTGTAGTTATAAATGAAATAAGTCTTATTTTAAAGGTGCAATCGTTATTCCACGAGATTCTTGATTTTTATTTTTACTAGCTTGTATACATACATATTATTAGTCGCAACTGTACACTAGTTTCTGAAACGCAACAAATTGGCAATTGTCATAACAATTAACAAGTCGTGTACTATCTGGTTACGCGAAGTTAATCAAGCTTTTTGTGGTAATTACGGTCGGGTTGGTTATGTGGCGTACTGGCGTCGTTTGGGCTGCCACAAATAAACATGTTTGCTCGTCCCCATTGCGTCCGCAACGCAAACTCTATACCACGTTTACAGGGATGCCACTACGCTAGCTACGGCCTTGATGGGACTTGCAGTCTGCCACATTTACCTTTGTGTTCTTCAGTCTGGTTAGGTTTTTTTTTGGATTTTTTTATGTCTAGCATTCTAAGTTCCTCAGTACTTGGGGCAAATCATAACTGAACGCGATCAACGTAACTAAACGTCATCAAGGGCTGTCAGTGTCATGATTGCTATGAAACAGACAGCTCTTGGACACGGTTTAGATGTGTTGAACTCAAACATTTCTATCGGTGAAATTCACTCCTAAAAAAATATGGCGGCAAATTAATAATCAATTTTACTGAAAAACGTTTCATTAATTGTCACGATAACTAAAATCAAGTAGGTGTAAAGACCCATTTTCCTATTATTTCATTGCCAGAACCCTTGTCTTCGAGAAAGATGAATGGTAAATACTGCTATCATTATGGAGACACATCAAGCAACGTAAATACAGTACATATATGTATCAGTGTTTTAATGGATAAACAGACTCGACTCCCACTGACAACTGATTACCGCTGCATTATGTTATCACACTGAGAGGTTAACGCATGTAGGTTACGAGTTACTTGTCCTATAATTAGCACTTAATAATGGTTTTATTTTAGAATTAAAACATATGTACATAAACTCACGCCTTTTTCTTATGAGGGGCTGGTAGAAACTACAAAACGCCACCTGCTATGCGAAAACGATCCTTATGTACTTATACTTAATTTACCACGTTCATACATCTAGTCATACAGGTAGGTACGCCTTACGTTCAAGGCATATGACTTCTTAGTAAATAGTACGTATTCGTACTTTTTGTGCCTAGAATACATTGGTGATTGTTTACATTTGACAATGCGGCGGTAAAAAACTGAAATGTACAGTATGCACACTTCAGTTTTTTCCTTTTGGAACGTCGGCTCAACGCCGAAAGTTAAAAATCCGACATCACACTCAACGACCCACCCTTACGTTACTTCATTATTCTCACAATCGAATGAACAGACTCGAGCATGAAGCATAATAAATTAATCTTTACATACGTAGAGTATTACATACATGTTTATATATATGGAATTGTAATTTCCGGCAATACATATCGACGCGTATATCTGTACATGCGTCCATACATATCCACTCATTGCTGTACGTACTACCGCGCTCACTGACGTTCGACTTTTCAACCTTATTACTCAAGGCATAAGGGTGAAAAGTGGTCGACCGTCAGTGACCGCGGTAGTATACACACTTATGAGCTATTCATTCCAAGATACAGACTTTGGATGCCATTAATTAGTTTTTATGGATCCATACAATTTGTGATCGCTTTGATCGGAGCGCCTCTTGAAATGTTCAGGCATTTTTAAATGGGGTCCTGTTTATAGTTGATGACAGTAATTAAAAGCAAACATTGTGTCAAAAGATTGAAGGTCCGAAATTCGGATTCAACTCTAGATTATAGTAGCAATTGTCACTAGGCAAATATGTATACAAAATTCACTGAAAATACAATTTTCAGTGAATTTTGTGAGTGAAGTAATGACATTATAAAGTATTTACCCATTTAGAAGAACCAAGAAGAAATTAGCAGCAGCTCTGTCATAATAATAGTTAAGCGTAGTGATAGTTGAAACGTTGATGTGAGGCGAAAAAAAATGTATCCTTGGATGGGTGACCAACTGAAAAATGGGTGGTAACATAACGAGTTTCCTCCGTGCCTCGGGAATCACGTTGAACCGTTGGTCCCGGCTGTCATTTCTAGATCTATAGACAGTTACTCGTTACAGGTAGTCCGAAAGTCCCGAAAATCTGACAACCGGTCCTACCAAGGCGTATCGCATTACCCAGTACTAACTGGGTTGTGGAGGTCAGATAGGCAATCGCTCCATGTACAATACTGATATTCAGCTGCATCTGGTTAGACTGGAAGCCGACCCCAACATAGTTGGACATAAGGCTGATGTTGACAGGTTGATCGACAATACGATCTATTCCGTGATTGGAATTGGTTGCATATATTATAGGCTCTAGTCCAAACCGATTAAGAGAGAGGTCGAATGAACAATAACCCTGTGTAGTATTTGCTAGCCATATTTACTGTTCGTTATTAGCAACGTAAACCATTCTCACGTGATACTTGTTTGCTTCAGTTCGGAACTTCGGACTCCGTATCTTTATTTTTGCCAGACGCTCGCTATTTAGATAAGATTTATGTAGTGTAGTGAATAATGAGACTCGAATGTTTTATGTATCAATTTTTAGGTATTGAAACTAGTTTGCTAGCTCCTGTGTTTTTTTTCAAGAAGATTTGAGAATGGCTGCTTCAGCAACCTAAAAAATATTTTTAAGAACATGTCTTGGTGTTGGATAATGCAAAGTGACCCAATCTCACTAACATTGAAATGTTTGTTACACTGATCTTTATGCAAATTAGGCTGAGAATCAGCTCTTTTCGAACGTCAAAATTACATAATTAAGATAACCCCCCAAAACTCTCGCCCTTCGCCACTGATCAGTGATCGATCATACTACCAAAAACACACCACACGCAACAACCAATTTAAAATTTCCTAAAATTCACCGATTGGTCAACACGACATAATCAAATATTAGTCAGGTTCATTAGCTCCAGGCTCCAGTGTCCTTTCCGCTGCACCAATTAAGCCACACCTCGCAACCAGACTCGTATTGATGCAAACTCATCAGTACTTGAATATCGATTGGCGTCCATGCGTCGAAGCCCGGCCGGCACATAACTCAATTGGCTGGCAATCTGGTGGAGGCGCCGCCGTTCCCCTCGCTTTAATTACATCACAACTGGTGGAGGCAGATAAAAATGCCTTTTAAGCAGCTGCGGATGAGGGAGTGGTATTTATGAAACAGAGAAACTGTTTGTTTACAGATATTGTGATACGTTTGGCAGGAGTAGTTATAAACTGTCATGGTCACTAACATTATCATTAACACTAGAAACGGGATATTTACCATGTTTACTGTTTGTTATGAGTGCCCGATATTTCAGCGCTGTTGCAAGCACCATCATCATGGATAAACTGAAGTTATTGCCGGTGGGTATTTATGAGCAGACAAATCGGTCTACCCTACTTCTTGTTCGTTTGTTGCACTCAGTACCGCTACCACTGTCAGAAAAGCGACTGTCACTGTGCTTGCAACAGCGCCGAAATATCGGGAACTGGGTGGTCGATCACGGTCGATTCTGGCTTTCAGGAGTTGCGGTGGTTTGGGAATAGTGTAGCGAGCAAGTCCGGTCTCATAGAACATATTCTTAGCCAAGGTCAAATGATAATGTGAAAGACTGGTGACTGCTGGATCTTAACTCAATTGGCAGGCAATCTGGTGGAGGCGCCATTCCCGTCGCTTTAGTTACACCGCACCGACGCGACGTAGGCAGATAAAAATGCGTTTTTAGCAGCTGCGGATGAGGGAGTTGTACTTATGAAACTGCTGGAAGATGGGTTGTTTACAGATGTTGTGTTATCAATAATGTCAGGAGCCAGGTCTGCTATTTATTGAACATATTTTTACTCTAAATTTAACGAACTAAGTGGACAGAGTTACTTTGGCAGATATTCTATACAGAATCAAAAGCAAAATCGGTTAACACGTGTTCGGTAATTTTAAAAGAAACTGCTGTTCCATACGTTTTGACCGTGTGGGTATTGCACTTTTGTATGATGGAGCAGTTTTTTTTTCTGACGAAAAATATATATGTGGGGTTCGGAATTATGTACTGAATTCGTGGTTACCGTTTGTGCGTCCATGTCCCTTCCACCATCATCTATTATATTGTCACCATCTCTATTTCCACCATCTTATTTTGCTATGCAAAATTTTGGCGAAGTTATTGTAGGTGCAGAATAATAAGAATAAATTAAATCTGTTGTGTGACTAACATAAATTCACATAATTGATTTATAGTGTAATGCAGATCTCAAGCAACAATCTACGGACATAAATGTATCTGTTATGTATAACACGATCTGGTCAATTAGAATGTAATCAGACAAATCCATGTTAAATATGAAACCTGTAAAATTGTGATTTTATTAGATAAATTATATTAAGGAAGTGATTCATAAAACTGCAAGAGCTAGCTATAAACGTGTTATTCTAATTTGGCGCTCAGCTCAATGATTCGATATTCACAGACAAATAAAGTTTCTCTCATAATCTCTAAATACATTATCAGATTCATCTTTGAATGCTTTTGTTGAGCGTTAGTTACAATGTACAAAGTTCGATGCTATTCTCAAACAACTACCAACAAAAACAAGCATCACGCGATGATAATGTAATTGCTCATTGTTACAAAGCAAATTTAGTTTTGTCTAACGGTCATAACTATTGTTTCAACACCAATCTGTATTTTTATCTAGAGTAGAGAGATAATCAAACACGCCAACTAAACAGTACAATTCCAAGAAAAAGGACAAGAAATTTCCATCGTATAACGCAGAATTTAAAAACGGCTGCAATAAACCACAGCTGATGCAAATCCAATCTTTCGAGCTACTTATCATTAATGTATTCAATTTACTTCAGGATTTACATAATTGCGTGGACACAGATATTTACAAACAGATTGAACATTTCCCAAATCAAATTGGAATTATACGGTTCACACATCCATCGACTAGCTAGCAAATGTGGTTAGCTCGCTATCCCGGAGTCCCGCATCCCGCTGTAATGTAAAATGTTACCGTAATTCTATTGCCGGAGTTGCGATTCATTAAGCTTTAATATTTATTGCCCCGGGGTTCGAACAGCACGCTAGGTTTCAGCTAGCTTTCATTACAGGGTCTGATAAAAAATTGTCGATGCATGCACCAATCTGATTTCGTTTGAAGGTTTAGCTATAGGGTGTGTCTCGTTGCTACGGTGCTGTTGTCATGTTGTCATCGGCTAACAATAGTAATACGAATAGATAAGGTAACTTGGATAAGTGATGATTTTTTTCTTCAATTCTTCGAATAATTTACATTTCTATCTCGTCTTCTGCTTCTCACATGTCCAAAGACGAGTCTTCCTCACATAGTTAAATTGAATCAACAGATAATTTGGCCCAATAGATATCGTGATCCAAAAATATACTTGTAATAATTCCAACACGTATGTAGTGTACTGCTACTCTGCATGAGTCAACCATGCGCTAGTCGGGTTTAACTCTGTACCAGCAATGTGGGACGTTTCGAAAGTCGCTGGCGCCTGCCAAACTTTGATATGCGTTGCCAACATCGTAATGCAGACGCACGGCCCGACCGCCCGACCACTTTCACAACATGTTCCGTTTTAGTTCATCATTGCTAGTTCTAAAACTAGTAATACACGAACTAATTACTATGTTACAGAGCAGTCGCTGCTTCGCTAGAAAATGTCTCTAGGGCTTTAAATACCAAGCAAATAGCGCTGGCAACTTTGCTGTGAGGACTTGACTGGCTCTTTTATGTTAAGCGAGTGCGACACAGCTTACAAACTTTTGATGACAAATGCGATCATTGCTGACGTCGGACATGATTCGTCTGATCTATCGAACGGTCAAGTTTATCGGTTCTTTTGTCGTTGAACAATTCTCATACCGTTGAATCCTACAAAGGATTATTTTGTTTGGATCCTCGTGTCCATTGTTTGCCTTCAAAAAATATTCCATAAAGACTATCTGTCGTTCAATAAAGTAATATTTAACACCGCAGTTTCCTAGTTCGATAGCTAAGGGCTGCGGTGTCAGCCACGACGATGCGGTCACGTTTCGCTTCACACCGATCACGACCGGAGACTGAACCAGTGACGACCGCCGCTCTCGAGCCATTCAACGCCGCTATAACATTCCTTCACTTCAATGAATCTCTAAACACCCACTCCATTAATATTAAAAAAAAACATTTGCTAACTGAAAATTCCATTAAAATTTTCAATGAAATACCTACTTATCGGTAACGCTAAAAATTGTTTTATTAACCCTGCCAATGTTTAACTAGCTAAGTTAACTTACCGAATCAAGGACAAAACCCTGATAATATTGTGCAAATATTTTCAAGTTCTTAAAACTACGGCGGTGACTAACACCGACGATATTGCTCGAATAATAAAAAGTATGTAAAACTGGGTAGGCCGTATGACGCATTTGGGGGAGGTAAACAAGACACTTTACGATGCTGCTGAGACTTTCATTTTGACTGTGTGCCCGACCACCGACTTGACTGTTGGCTTGTAAGACAAGATCAAAATGTGCCCTCTAACTTTAAGTACGAAACTCAACCGTATCCGTAACCTTCAACAAGATAATAATATGTAGAAAGAAATTACTACAATTCATGCACGGCTAGGTTTTATGAACGGAAAATTCCGTTACGTAGTCACTATGTTTGGTAAATAAAGACTATTTTTTCATATTTAGCTAGGATTGTCATTTGTCGGCAAAACTTGAAGTCTTTAAAACCTTGATAAGACATGAAACATTACATAAATGTGTATGTTTTATCAAAAGCACAGTCAAATGAATGACTGATATGCCACGATAAATATTGTTTTGATTATGGTCCAAACCACAATACCAGTTGGACGGACGAATTTATCAATAATTGTGACACTAGGACATTTCTGTGGTTTAGAATGGCCTTTTCAGTCGAATCGTCGATTGTCATGTCGCCTGCAGAAATAATAATGGACTGTTTATTTGGTACGAAAACCTAGAATGTACCTAAAGTTTCCAAAGTGCGTCATTCGATTCTACCACAACAAACCAACTCTGATATCGTTATTTTTTTTTATGAAATGTACCTAGTAAAGTTATCAATATAGATAATAGTGATATAATTATTTTAAGCGCCATATTTAATATACATATCAAGGTACAAATACCTACTCCTGTTAAGTAAGAACGCAATTAAATCCCACAAAAAAATATTAAAGACTCGAGATATCAGAATCGTACAATTGCGAAACAAACAACACAAAATGACCGTCTCAATGAAATTATCGCAACCTCCTTTATAGAACAATATAAAAAGAGTATTTTAATTAAAAGAAAAAATAGCGCAGCTGATATCTAGATGGTGATAAAACTCGTTATAACAATAGATTTGAGTGCACAGACAACTGGAACGATAGAAACTCGGCATCAGCCGAGTATTGCGGAGGTCGGGCCAAGCGGCGCAAACGACGATAATGGACGCCTTTCTCACACAGAAAAAAACTTGTTAGTGGTTGCAGTGAATGTCGCAAGGGAACAGCCGCTATTGGAATTGGAAAACAAACTGACAATAACGGCAATCACGAGAATTGTGACTCTTGCTTTACAAGGAATTTTAACGGTCTTGAAATACTCAATTGGGTTGCTGGAGTTTTCAAGCCTTAAAAAAGTAATTCGTGCATTGAATTGATGCTTAGTTAACAGCTTGAACAGTTTCAATTTGTTACCTCTTTCCAAGTCATTGCTTTTGATTACCAACTGTCGTATCGAGCGTATTCTTTTTTAGGCTCTCTGCACTACAAATAAGCGAAACTTGGAATAATCAAAATTACGCTCTGTTATGGATACTACCCGCAGCACCCGCATGACACTGTTTTTGAACACTCATCCACCCTCAGCGTCGTATCAAAGTAATTTGTTTAAACGACCGCAAGGTCAATACAGTCGCCTTCGTAAACACAACTCTTGAGCCTACTGCCTAGCTTCAACAATACTTCAATTGTTGCTACTACGCACTCATAAAGTAAGTTACTGAGCTCGTTTAAATCATCTTCGTTCATTCAATCTAATAAAGTTACGTCTTCAAAGACATAATTAGATTTAGGATTCATAGAATCAGTATTTTTGTTCACCCAGTCACCATCTGCTAGGAACGACACTTTGCATATATAAAAGAGAATATGCGTGACTCAAAGAGGCTCTCTAATTTGAACTCCAGCCAGCTTTCTGTACCAAAAGATTGGATTTCTAAATTCGCTAACTTTGTAAAGAGATTTTCCTTCTCACGGAGATATGATACTTTGGCGTTAGAAAATAGTCTCAAGAGATAATCTCGATAAAATATAAGGCATTGCGTAATAGGGGTATGTAGAGGGAGGTGAATAAATTGGATGTTCAAATAATTGCTTATTGTCTCCACTTAGTTTGAGTGCGTCAAACGCTCCGATAGACGAACCGGCGGCGACGCGACGCTCAGCTCGCATTCTCGTAACGGTGTTAGCAACAAGGACGGGGGCAAATAAAGCAATACAGACAGCTGTATTTGGAGATTCAAGTATCTCGCCTGCGAATTATACGAGCGACTCGAGCGACCCATAAACCTACCGCCATAACGAGCAAGACCGCTTCGAGGATGTATGTTCGTAGCGCACAGGCCTTTGATTTATAGTTGTCACTGGCCCATTTCCAAAAATAGTCAAACTTATGTTTATTATTTGCTCTTACGCACAAAGTGTGTTTCTGTTTATGACTTCTTTCTTCAGTTGCTTAGCCAAAACATTATTTAGTTAGGGCTAACAGAAATAAATGATGCCAAAACGACATAACCCGAACAGTGAGTCCATGATCAGTGTTTTCTGCAAATGTCATTTCGAATTTCCGTAAAGCACCCGTGTATCTGCCACAAACACTCCATTTGGGGCCCGTCAGGCATGAAGTCTAAACAACGGCTTTGTCACGTTATCGTCTACCCACAAATGCTGTCTAAAATTCAATTAGCGTCATGGTAATTAAACCCGGTATCGCTAATCTCGCGACGAGCGTACATTCGATAGGTATTCGGCGTGAAGCGAATGCTTTGCGGAAATTCGCGACGCTTCGCAAGCGACCCGTCCGTCTGATGTATTTACGATGTTTTGCTTCGTGCAGCAGTACAAACGCAAATATTAATTTCATTTGGAAATACTAACACAAAACAAAGATAGATTCTAAAAACGGTACCGAGACTAATAAGACGTGAGACTGAAAGAAAGAAAGAAATATATGGAAAAGATTATTAAATTAGGTCTTCCTACGCAAGACTGAGAACTACTTGGTAATAAGTGTAGGAGTTAGGTAGGTGGTAGCTAAGCCTGGTAGACTTATTAAATCTAACTTAGGTTTCTGTAATTCAAATACTGTCTGAGTTACTGGACGTGAACTCCTGCATAACTATTCATGAGAGTTATAAGATACTGATATTCATAGATAAACAACATGAATACTAAGAGTAGTGCACGACGGTTACGAAATCTGTTTGATATTCTGATACAAATATCGTGATCCATCTTGAAGATAGCTTGGATTTACGATTAGAATCTGTTATCTTCTTATCAGCCTATAACTTTTCCTATTTAAAAACTTATCGTGTAGTACAGAGTTGTTGCCGTTGATAACGTAAAGACAAATGTCCCTTCGAGAGTATACAGCAAGATTTAAACCACGCGGATCATCTATTTGAAATTTTGGCAAATCTGCGTTGCGCCACATTAACTAATAGTTAGTTCTGCTGATGACATTGACTTAGAAATAAGTGTTGCGTAACGATTACGTCACGTTTGCAAAAGAGTTCGCAAAAATTTCTAAAGCTCGTTTAATCATCTTCCAAAAACCTTTTAAGTTTCGTTTTCTACACGCGTAGATTGTCAAAGGCAACTTCAGTTCCGCACAGGAAGCAATCATCATACTGATGAACTAGATTTCCTACAAAAACTAACACTTCGAATCGAAAAAACAACTTGAGACAAGGAAATTGGCTGCGATGAACAGTCCTTGAGAAATTCTTTCGTCCAGACGGATATGAGAATCAAACGGAGGGGGAAAACCAATCAACGGTTGACGTGGAAATCGACGTCAATAAAAAATAACACGTTGCTTTTTCGCACGCGATTGTATCTTAGATGCTTAATGTCACGTCATAGCATGTACATATCTTACATAAGGAATGAGCTGCAAAGCTTATTACAGCGCTAAAATGGCTGTTAGGTGGGATGACGTCAGTTTTGTGGGCTTTCCTCGCGTAGTGATTCATAAAGCGGCGTCTGTCGCGTGCCACGCCATCTATGACGTCACAGTCTTGCTACTAAAATATAATTTTCTATTTTATTAGACAGGGTGTAAGGGACATCGACTCGCAAATTGTTACCATATACTGCGTATATGATTTACCAGCTTAGGTTTTTTTGAAGTTTTGTTGAAAACAGTTGATGTTTTTTATGAACGGACAAAATTTTTATTCTGCATCATTGTATTGAATTCTGACACCAGAATTACCAAGGGGTATCGTATTAACTGTACCCAGTACTAACTGGGTGGTGGAGGTCAGAAAGGCAGTCGCTCGCATGTAACATGGTATTCAGCTGCATCCGGATTCCGGTTAGACTGGAAGCCGGCTCCAACTGTAGTTGGGATTTTGGGAAAAGGCTAGGCAGATGATGATGTGCTGAATTAGTGGTATCAGTGCGCGTCGCTGCCTTACACCGTGTATAAAACGTATAATTGTAACAATAGTAGGCGTTAGGCGTTTCCTATTCATAATAGAATTAAAAATGACAACCAATGGCAATAAAATGATACTAATTATAACTACTACGCAATCAGAGCGAACAAACAAGCTAATAATCTTGATGCTGTACAATCACGTATATTTTTGACGGCAGACAAACAAACCGGCTTCCACAGTTTTCAAGAAGTCATCACCTTTGTGATAGTGGAGTGAACGGTTTACTGGGCTGAAATGAAAATTGAAGTTATTATTTTATCTTGAACATTCGTGTAACAAATTGATTCCAAGGTTCGAAGATTTTTCCTGTCTCCTCTGCCTCGTGTTTCTCCAATGATTTCAATTTGCATCAACGCGCAGTTAACTTATTGATATTGAAAAGTATTGTATCAATGTTTTATGATATTGATATTATGAATAACAAATCAATTCGGCCTTGCACAACAACAACAGCGTCTGGTAATGAGTCTTATCTACCCACATGTCTTGCCAAAGTGCATCAGCCTAAGCTGCCTACACAACCATTTGTATCAAGTTTCAGTCAGTACTGACGTCAACTGACAGGAACATTTTAGTATCCGAAGTGAGTCAGAGCAACCGCGAATGGTACAAAATGATTCCTGGTTTAAATATAAACAGTTCATTTTGGATCAACGCAGGCGCGCCCTTACACGCGTGACTAAGACACGGTATACGATACTCTGGAAGTAGCCTTTTAGGAATACGGTAAATTTAGTATGTTGGGTAATTGAGAACGTAATGTATTCTTAAGTACTCGAGCAGAGAAAGGTGAGAGGCGTCGGGAAATGCTAAAGGAATGGGATATAAATACATTTTATGTGCAAGCGTAAGCTGGATTTGTTTTGACAGATTTATTACCTTCAGATCTCGTTTTAACCTCATCTTCCACATACTCAATTTAATTTCCGCATTTAAAACGAATAACAGATTTATTAGTCTACAAATGTATGTGTTTTAATATAACATGACTATTGAGTAATAGTCGACCAAAGACCAGAAAATTAATAACAGCAAATGCAACGTCAAACAAAAAACTCAATTGAAACCACAAATGAAACCAAACACTGTTGTGCTATTCAATTTCAGAAACTAATCAATTGAATTATTGAACGCAAGGATTTCCACGTTTCTCACAGCATAGTATTGTATCGCCACAGTCCACGATTCGTACGAAACGATATAAAGTATAATAGCATAGGTGCTGCAATATGCCCTTGACTTGTTATTTTAATGCTGATGATAAAATTATTCATCAAAACTTAATCTAATAACATACTTTTCGATTTAACACCTTGACCTCTTTATATACAGGGTGGAAGGGACACCGACGCGAAAACGGTTACCATGTATTCAGCACATTATTTGGAGCCCATAATTATCGATGAAAAATTTCTTTGTGGGGGGCCACAAAGTAATTTTTAATATTAAGATAATTATTTGAAAAATCAGCTGTTCCATTCTTTTTTTCCGTGTTTTGTTGCACTTGTAGAAAACAGCTGTTTTTTTTGTTTTAATAACCCATGAAAAATTTCCATGTGGGGGGCTCAGAATGATTGTACTGAATACGTGGTAACCGTTTTCGCGTCGTCGGTGTCCCTTCCATCCCTATAGTTCAGTTTTCATTGGAATTAATACGGTTTTATGATCATTGCTGTATTTCTTTTTACTCTGAAATCTACTTAGTTTACTTCTTCTCAAACTTGGTACTAGCTTATGCTGTATTTCTATTATCATAGTGGCGTTAGCTTTGACTTCTATTTCAAGGTTTTCGTGTGTTATATTATGCCACTGCTAAGTTGTAGTTTGTGTTCATTAAATAATATAAGCTTACATATTTTTTATTTCATTATCATTTTAACTAACAAATGTTTATTCTTATTTCTAGGTAAGCGGACCATCGATTTGAAACCATATCTGAGTAAGTTATTATAATATATCATTTAATTTGTTTGTGTGGCTGGTATTGGACTGTCACAACCACAACCCGTCAGTCACTACACATTACCAATGGTACCAATAGTACTAAAGTAATCATCTCGTCATCGCCTAACAAAGCACCCGGTATTTTAAAACTACCTCAACTTTGAGGGTTCTGTAGCCTAGGCAAAAAATGAACTTTAATTTCATCATGATCTTATGTTCGTCCTTGCGGTTAATAAATTCTATACTGTGCTTGCCTAAATATTCATCTCTACTACGAAACCCTTCACTGTGCATATATTCCGACACGCACTTGGCCAGTTTTTGAATCTCTTTAAGATAAATGCTCTCAGTGACTAGGTACCTATGCTACAATTGACATAAATAAATACAGTACCACGTGTACTGAACCTCGATCACTGTCACAGAAATGGGTCGTGTCCAAGTCCGGACAATAGCAAACAGGAGCCGTGCCGCGGACAGTCCCGTGCCTGTCCGTGTCTGTGGCACCGTGACAACGTGTCACAGGACCTGCTTTGTACTGTTATTGTTCTCATTGAATAAGAAATAGTGTTTTTGCAAATTTTTCTACATTATTTTCTAGTCGGGTTTTGTTAACAGGTTGTAAACATACAACATGTTTAGATTGAAAGTTATTATCATTCTTCCTATAGTCCGCGTTCTAAATTATTTGGAGTCGGCTCACTATCTCTTCTTCTGCCTTTTTCTATCTATTAATTGTCTCTCTACCCCTTTTTAGCCATGGTTAGTGACGAAGGCAATGGAATCCAATATTAGAGTAGGAATTACGGTATCACATAGACTACCATCCCTTGAAGCAGATTAGACATTTTGACAAGCAACGATAGATGTCTTGCATGTCTGCAGTAAATATGGGTTTTGGTGGATTCTGTCGTTAGTACCAAGCTGATTGGTAGACTAGACAACATCCCACGGATCCACGAGATGAAAGAGAGTAAATGATGCAATCAAAATATACTCATAATTGCATTTTCATCTGATAGGTATACCCGTGGGCGCTTGGCTCCGGCCGGCTTAACTTTGATCGATTCAATAACAAACAAACTCATTGGATGAATTCAAACGAATAATATCTGTCAATACACTCATATTTACTCACAGATATTTCGAGTATCTGACTTTGTCCGTTTCGTCACTTTGAGTAGGATGGCCAGCCTCTCTGAATGAGTTTGAATTTAAATTACTTTGCTCATACATATTTGTATATAGTAGGGGCGAATGGCCTGCCTTTTGCAGTGGTCCCCGCCCACCCCTTAGTAGTTATAAGATTAAAATACTCTTTTACTACTCATATCACCCTAGTCATTCTCCTGAACCTTACCACCTTACCTTACCTTTTTTTTAAATATAGGGTGGAAGGGACACCGCCACTAAAACGGTTACCACTTATTCAGTACATCATTCTAAACCACATAGAAATTTTTCGTCGGTATAGTTACGAACACTGTACTTACTACTGATATCATAAAATGAGTTACATTCATTTACAAACATAGATAACTTATGTATAGGTGCATTTGATTGACGTATGTACTCGCATATTACCTATGGCAAACAATTAGCAAATATTTCAATATCAAGATATCAAATCATAGCCCATTATTTATGTTGGTATTAACATTTCAGTAGAGCGCTGTCTACCCACTCCACATACATATCCGTTTCAACATAGACGGTATACTAATATAATGTTGGATTTACCTCACTATTTCAGTATTTTCTTCTATCCATGGGAAATGGCCTTGCTGGTTGAAAATCGAGTCTATTTCCATCCAGCAAGGCATAAACTCGCGTGGCGTGTATCGTATATGCGAAGGCAGTTGTTCCATACTGCGAGGGTTCTTATTTCCGTCAGGCAGTTGGCATTGCGTTATCTGCAAGGATTTGTCGGCGCCGGTACCTTCGCATCCGGCCCTCGGTACGCAGAAAATGAGCGAAATAAACAAAACGCTGTGTAGGACATACTACCTCTTAAGTAAATAGGTAATGTTGTGGAGAAATATTTGCTGATATGTTCAAGTATTTGAATGGAAGACTGCTTATAGCTGTAACAATAGTGTTTGTAACGTAAGAGTTTTATGAAGGATGATGATTGATGATGGATCGAAGAAACCACAATTTGTATTGAAACAGTAGTGATCAAAGTTGACATTTTAACGATGATTGGGTTACCTAAATGTCTTGTTTATGGGTTTAACTGTGCGTCATTCAAATTTTATTATATCTTTTACGCCACCTATCGTTTTTAGCAAAACCTTAAAAGTTCTTCCAGAATGTCGTATGAAGCCAATTCGTCATACCTGCTTTGTAGTTCTGCTATATATTTAGTTCTTGGTATTTTGTACACAATTTATTTCTGATAAATAACCAAATATTTTTTTCCGCATTTATCATCAGTACTTACAGTTATTTTCTTATCGCTATGCATTACTCAGAGTTACGTTACTGATAGGCGTAACCTTAGCAACGTTAAACTAAACATGCATTTTTTATCAGTTACCTTCCACAATACTGATACTTACAAGCAAGTTAAGCACTAGATATAACCCCTAACAGAAACACTCTTAAAGGTTTACTGATATCGCAAAAGGAACTATTTCCATAAAAGCAACTAAATATGCCAGTTTCGTTGGAGAAAACGTAGATCGCGTCGCATCTAAAGCAGTTATGAGGTCAGGTGCCGAAGAGAGGAGTCAAGTCATTCTAAACACGGATTGTCGAGGTGGATGCTCTGCAGCACACAGGGATCCTTGACATCGTTCGCCAAAGCCTTCATAGATAGACAGTTAGACATCACATTAGGTATGTGGAAACACCCGGTGTTACTTTTTACCCGACTACGGTAAAGCCATAGGAGGTTTATGATTTTTTAAAGTAGGACTTGCGATTACAGGGTACCGTTACAATAGTGATAAATGATTAGACGTGTATTATGAAATCTTATACACTTGATTTGCAAGCAAAAAATAAGGGATTAAACATTTATATATATAACTAGCTGCCCAGCGCTACTTCGTTCGCGTGGTGTCCTACCCCTTACTCTACCCTACTCCTACTCTACTCCAACACTACTCCTACCCTACTCCTACCTTACTCCTACACTACTCCTACCCTACTCCTAACCTACTCCTACACTACTCCTACCCTACTCCTAAGCTACTCCTACCCTATTCCTACACTACTCCTACCCTACTCCTACACTACTCCTACCCTAATCCTACCAAAAAAAAAAGTATCCTAGTGTTGTTTTTAGACTTCTACAGGCAATTTTTTAAATTTTTCTCGCCGTAAAAACCATCCTTGAACTTCAACGAACGTTTAAAAAAAATAATTGGCCAAATAGGTCCAGGCGTTGTTGAGTTATGCGCTTACCAACACATTTTGCGATTCATTTTTATATTATAGATAGATTAAACAAACTTGCTTTTGAGCTACGAGCGATTTGACTGTATACGTAGTCTTTCAGTGAATCTAAAACCTTGACTTGTTTTTGCTCATTCTAGTTTACATTTTGTGTTTATTATTTTACTTAGAGATCAGAATTCTCTGATTGTAAAAAGTTAAATGCCGAGCGAAACAGCAAATTGCACAAAATAGTTTCAATTTGATCTTTGAAGCAAAAATAAATCTTTTCTAGCGCAAGAAATTCGAAAACTCTTATTGAGAAAAAGGTTAAGATCTAATTCGTAACCCAATTAATTACTCAGAAGATCCAGCGTGAAATTAGGATGTCTGTAGACCGTTAAGAGTTACAAATGTTCAGACATTTTCAATCCAAAGCCGTATTTACAGCCAAGTTACTAGATTTCTACTACTATTTTGTTAAAAGCATAATGATTGATTTCATTAGATTCAGCATCGATTCATTATGGAATCACTGTCAGTCACTCTTTATTGGATCATTTCAAACCTCATTATTATTGGCAAATGATATAACTTTATCACAATTTACGTCATTATTACTATCGTAGTTTAATCCACTTCGGTTGCATTTTCTGATTGCGATTGAATAGGATTTTTAATTGGTTATTACATAATCCTTTGTATTACGTGTTAAATTTTAACAATCTATATAGGCTTTCGAAATCTTTGATACGATTAAAACAATTTTGACTGCGTTTTGCAAAAATACATTGGATTGGGTCGATGTTGACACCAAAATCCTACCTGTACAAACAACAAGTATGTCCACCAAATAAGGGAGGAGACGTGATCAATACAATACTTATCATACACTTGTATCGGCCACGTACAGGTACGCCTCCACCTCAATTCTCAAAGACTCTTTTATGACTAAGTAAATGAATTTTCATACCTCTCGAACCGGTTTCCAAGTAGAGGTACCCAATTATCATCCCGCTCTATTCATTAATATGTGCCGGAGCTGTGGGCGATACTCGACGACCATCCGACGGATCTGGCCCACGTACTTAGACTTAGTGCACCCATCCGTCCGGATTCCCAACGGATGTGTCCCAGATTTCGAACGAGATGAAGGACGACGAAATTTTGTAAGCTCCTAGACTTAGCCGTTGATGAAACTTTGAATAGTGAACGTTCTTTTGGATAGGTTGGAGGAGTGATGAAACGTTCTGCATCAATTCTTTACCTTTTTTCATTTTTCGGATAGGATGTAATTTAACATGATTTGAAGCTTCTTAGTTTCAGTCTAATGTGATATAGACTCAACTTGAATTGACATTATTCGACCAAAATAGTTATATAGTACGAGTATGATAATCAGCATTAATGTCACCTACAATGTCTTTACTATTCACTAGATATTAACCAAAGAATTTCGTGAGTTCATCATATTTTAAGACCACATCGACTGCAACGTCTGACTTAACGATTTCATATGTTCCATTCCCGTATAATAGAAAGTTTTAAACTCAAATGATGCAATTTTCTTTTGTAACGTCTAGTTTGCAAAATCACGTATTGTCCTAACTGCCATGTTCTTCTCTTATCTTTCGTTACATGTCTAGAAGACATTCTTAGTTACATCAGCGCACTGCTATCGCAATTCATTGTACGGCTCGATAAAACGGGTTCGTCTTGTAACGTGTAGCTCTAGTTAGATTTCTATGATAGTATCGCCATATTCGCCATGATATGGACTAATAATCTCTAAGTAGGTGTTACAAGGAGCATTGATGGTATATCAGCACTATTGGGTTTATCTGATTGCTACTTTTGTAAGACACGTTTTTGATTTGAGCATGTGCAGTTGCATGATAACCTTGCAAGTAGGTAGTTAACCAGTAATGCAAGTAGTTTAAATACAGTATGAAGCTGTTAATATGGCCCATCAAGTTTTAGAAAAAGTTCGACTTTGTCGAGCGTCCGTTTTGTCACACAAACCTGTCTGACATTCCCTTTCTGAAATTCGATCTACCATATTAACGCGTAAGTAGTGCTTGTGTGTTTTTCTTTGGAATACCTTTGACCCCTGTATATTTTTAGCTTGGCTTTGTATACAGTTGCGTCAATACTAGCTGTTACAGTGTCGATCACTGTGTTCAGATTCCAAAGGCGCTACAGTAAAACTGAAAGTCATTGTTGTGCATCAGTGAGTACTGTTTGCATTTATGATTTTCAGGACAAACGTAGTTGCATGCTCATTACTGCAGTAGTTTTTTGCTTTGAGCACGTATCGAAGAAAGTGCGATGTATGTTTAATTAATTACTATTGATTTTAATCGGTAGTGTGTACATTCTTTGGTACTAATTAAGTAATTAGCATAGTTTGAAATTTTTTGCACTCATGTTTGTTTTTATCGGCTAATTTCCGTTTTCACTTACTAAAGCGACACCTTAATGTAGGGGAGACCGGGGCGCGACTTAACAAAATTTATATTTTCAGTTGTAGCTTCAAAACCCCTAAACATTTTGAAATGATTTTTGTGTCAAATGATGTCCAAACTATTCAATAACCATATCGTTGGTTTTAATTTGACAATAAATTGGTACCTTTTAAAAAAAGTCGATTTTACTCAGAAAAGTCAGAAATTAATACTTACCCCGCGATCGGGGCTACAATTAACGGTTCCGAGGTAAGTATTAACAAAAGGGGCAACAATTAACATTGTAAGTATTTTCCTCTATGAATAAAGAAAACGCAAAATTACATTGATATTTTTTTATTAAGAAATACAATTAACATTAGGGTTAAACAATATAGCACTTTGTCCCTGCAACAGCGATATAAGTATGTAGATAAAGTAACCTAAACAAAACCTCTCTATATAATAACAAAATTCAACAAATATCTGAATGATTTCTTATTAACAGTTACTTTTACTGTTATTTTATTGAAGGAAACGTTAGTTTTTAATGATCACAATCTTCACAACAATAATTAACATTATGCTTAAAAGTTGTAACACTCCGATTTCAGCTATATCAATGAATAGAAACAAAAACTCAAAGAAAACCTCTTCGTAGAAAAACAAAAATCAACAAATCTTTAAAATTCTAAATAAAACCATTTTTACTGTTTTTATTAAGTTAACAGTCTTCTATGTAGTTTAATCAGACTTATGTGTGTTATCGAATAACAATAATCACTTTAAAATTAAATGAGGTAGTAAACAGCTTATTCTTAAACGTAGCAGTCTTTTTAAAACCTACCTATATAGACTAAAGCAGTCTCAATAATGCTTAGTTTCATTATAAAATCAAGTAGATTATAATTATTGTTAAGATGTAACAATAATTATAATCTACTAAGAACTACTACTACTAAGATTATAATTATTGTTAAGATGTAACAATAATTATAATCTACTAGAAATCATTCTCATAAACAGCACACTGGTAGGCTATTTTTTTTACTTCCGCAGGTAGCAACCCGAAATAAATACTGGAGCACTTTAATAAATAGTCAGCAATTTGTTCTCCTGCTCAGAAGTGAATACTAACCGGGTCTTTTTGTAGCCTACTTCTACTGGAACTCCTGCTTTCTTCTTTTTCACAAAATTGAACAGCGAAACGTGACAAATTTGAAATTCTGTGGCTACTTCTCTGTAGTTCCTTTTTTTCTCCATTACTTCTAAAGCAGCTGACTCGTAGGTTGCCAGCGAAGTCATGCCTCGAGTCGTTTTCCTTTTGTAAGTCCTCATGCTGTAACGTTTAAGCTCTATAAAGTTAGGACAGATGGACGGACAGACGGACGAACAGCGTAGGCTTAGTAATAGGGTCCTGTTGGGCACCCTTCGGGTATGGAACCAAAAATAGAATCCAAAGGTATATACTGTTAATACTAACCCCACATATGGGGTAAGAATTAACAGGTTAATTCTTACCCCGTATGTTTTGTTAGTTTTAGCCCCATGGGTACCTTTTCAATAAAAAAAAACATAATTAAGAAATAGTGTACATTAGCGTTAGTAAAGTTATGTAAGATTATTATGAATAAAACAAGCTACTGTGAAAAAAATAAATATTACGGTGAAATTAAATATTTAACACGTAAATCAAAAAATCGTAAAGTGAAAAAAGTTCGTTACCTGGCCAAAATAGACGCACATCACACAACACACTCCCACGGCGCACTGAGCTGCCCTGACGGGTTTCAACCTGTAGAACACTGTCACAGGGACGAATTTTAGGAATCACTAGTGACGTGCTGTTTATAGTTTATTAGAAATTCGCTTGTTAATACTTACCTCTGTTAATTGAAGCCCCGGCCTCCCCTATAGCCTAAATACACTTGGAATTGCAACTCTCGGTTCTCAGTTTGCTTTTATTTAGGTGTCGTCTAACACGTAGACTATTCTTGTATGTAGTCATCGCATCTTAGCTTTAACAATATATAGGGTGGAAGGGACACCGACGCGAAAACGGTTGCTACGCATTCAGTACATCATTCTGACTTCCCCCCCCCCCCCATATAGACATTTTTCAACGTTTATTAAAAAAAACAGCTGTTCCATACATTATGAACGTGGAGGTATTGTACTAGGAAACAGCAGATTTTTTTTTAATGATCGATGATAAATGTCTATGTGGGCTCAGAATGATCTACTGAATTCGTGGTAACTGTTTTCGCGTCGGTGTCCCGTCCACCCCGTATAACCATTCTAGCTAATTTTAGTCACTATATTGCATACATATTTGATACGAAAACTCGTCAATCAACTGATATTTCAACAACGTGCGCTGTCAAAGCATAACATGACTAAGTAATGACTGGTCCTACAAGAAATAATCAAATATTCCGTAGCATGTGAGTCATTGAAACACCTCACATAGTAATTGTAAGTTATCCATCAATGAAACTTTAATGAAGCCATGTTGACTGAGAAGCTTCACGGCCATCGATTGCCAGGCAGGTGGTCGCAAGTCGCGACCGATATACAGTGACATGAACGTAGAATTTCTAGGAAATCCATTGCGTTTCTAGAACTACCAGCCAAAGGCCAATAGTTCAGGTAAACAGCAATGGACGGTATACATACAGCTATTCTCGATTCTAGTACGAGTTCTAGTTTGCGTGCTTCGTCGCTCGATTTATAATTCAAATTCAATCCTTTCGATCGTCGACAACTGTTAGGCAGAACGGCTGAACACGAAATTCTTTGATTTTTCTTCACCGTTAGCTGGAAAATGTTTTCTCATGCTAGTCAATGTGAAATGCACCTGTGATGAATTGAAAATGTGGTCAGTTTTTCCTTCTAATGTTACATGGGACTTAAACAATACTGCCGAAATATGGGAAATCTATAGATGCTCCTCTACCTAATCAATCCTTCGGGCTTGATGTGATGATAATCTTTTAATAAGTGAAACTCCATATAAATATCAGATTCCATTGTTTTTGTGCGTGAACAGAAACAAATAGACTAAAATATACCCTACCAGCTAGCTTCCAAGTTCCAATACACCATCCCATTACACACTAAGCCTGTGCCTCACAGATAGCGAAGCGATGCTACGTCAAGGGCAATGGCGTGAAAATATGATGGATTCCCTTCCAGATGCTAGGCAACCCTCATACATCATACTGGTTCGCTTCGTAGGCGAAACTGTTTTGAGATATTGGGTAGCTAGATTGCGTTATACTCGACTAGATTTAAGAGCCTTGCTCAGGAGAGATATTGTGTAGTTTATCGTAGAAGAAAAGTGATGGAGAAATAGAGAATAACACAGCTTCTCTGTGAATTATTCCAAGATGTTTTATTAAATTAATTTCCTTTCTTCTGTATTTACGACACATCGTCTGAATCTTAATGTAAAAGAAAATGTAGCCACGTACGGTTTTAGGTAGAAAATATTTTATTATCCAGGTAATACAGTAATAAGTAATAAACACAGAATGAGACAACACTGGTCATTTAAATATTACCTAATAACTACGAAACAAAGTTATTTTACCAGTGAATAGACCCGAAACTAGATAGTAATTCTGTATATTGGAGCTCGAAATGATATGAATATAAATGAGCTGTTTGCTTTTCTGCTTGAAATTCAGTTCAATCCAATAGCAAAATTGATCAGACAACCAACCAGCCGATACATATGTATGTAAATAAATACCTCAACACAACTAAAACTGTCAATACTATTCAGTCCTCTACGAAAACATATTTCGTAACTATGTCTAATACGATTTCCATAATCTTATGGTAATTCGTTTCTTGTCTCGCTATTCGCCATGAACTCGGTTCCCACGTGTAACACTGTTTGTTTCGCCTATGACGTCAATGGTTCCTGTCTGGGTTTACAATAGTCTGTCTGGATTGGAATATCAAATGTTGAAAGAACGTTTAGGACTCTGTTGGATATTTGCAACTTGCAACCTTCGGCTCAGCGCTGGAAGTTGCAAATCCATCAGCACGCCAATACCCTGTACGACACTTTAACATTTTCACCGTTGAGTATGCAATGTGGACATGAGTGAGCCTCTTCGTGGCTGAAAATTGGGTTATTAAGTGGCATATCGGTCTATTGTTGTTGCTGATTTGACTTCGATTAGATGTCGCGAATAGGGCTTGTTGAAAATTTTAATTGCTCGGGTGGAACTCTTGCATTACTTTTGAAGTCTCCAACTATTGATCGATTCGGTTCATAAGAACTGAAATACTTTGCTAGACAACAAATCTTGATTTATTTTGAAATCGAAAGTTTCATTTATTTACTTTATTTTTATCAAATGGTATTAAAGCTGAAAAATAAATGCTGATGGCTTGGACATAAAACTAAGTTATAAAGTCACCAGGAATGTAACATCAATTTAAGGCCTACAAAACTACTCGTTTCTAAGATTACAATATTGCGTAAACCGCGGTGACAGGTTGCACGTCTGCAATCATCATAGCATTCAGTTGACACTTACATAACAAGGAAAATACGAACAAAGTTACAACTTCCTAGTCCAAAGGAATTTTAACCAAAGAAACAAATAACTCCTCTCGTTTTTGAACACAGAGGTATTGAAAGTGCGTAATAAGTTAATTGGTTTGTCTACGCAACCCTCATTAACATAGGTCGGTCGTTTACGTCGAATGGTCATTTCATCATAGTTTTACATTAAACGTCCATTCACTGTAACGTGGGTTGGAGCTACGCATCAGACGTTGTGTGTGAAAGAATGTCTATCGTCTCTTACTTCAAAATTTCGATTTTGTTTTTGAAGGGATCTCCATAGAAGTCAGAAGCCCGAAAGTCTTAGAACCAATCTTATCAAGGGGTATCGCCTTAGGTCAGATAGTGAGTAGCTCGATGTCAAACACGGGTATTCTGCTGCATCGGGTTAGTCTGGAAGCAGACTCCAACATAGTTGGGGAAAGGATAAGCACATGGGATGATGACAATTGTGTTTTTGTTTAGCTTTTGAGTTTCCTACTGCTGGGCAAACGCCTCCCCTTTCTTCTTCCAAACATCTCTATCTTGTGCAATGTCTGGCCATGGTCGCCCCGCTAACAAGATCGTCATACAATCATTGAAAATAAAAATGGAAGTTATAGACATATCAGACACTTGATTAGTAGCAAAATTCCAAAAGCATACCCAGCTTTTGTTTTACCAAATTATACCCAAAAGATATCCAGTAATAGTGAAGTCTCTAGGCAGCTTGTTAGGATGGCCATTGTTTTTATATACTGTCTGTACAAAATTGTGTTCGTGTTTTCCAGTATACGCTATGTATAAAGTGAAAGTTGTAATTAATTTGTATCCCAAAGGGATCCCTGTCATTCGCCTATCTGACGCTTGTTGTGGTTATGTTTGCAGCTTTAAATTGGTATGGCATAATTATTTTCGGTATTATTTATTAGCTATCTGACTTTCTCCTTCAGTATATTGTACTCTTTAACTGAAAAAACTGCCTACATAGAAACACCAAAGAAGTTCAGGACACCGCATTCAATCTTTACTCGTATTCTTATCTGTTAGTCTCTGCAATCTAATATCCTCCCAACATTCTTCTGTCTTCAAAATCAAGGTGTCCTGACCAATTTTCTGAACTTCCACATTCTTCGTTTTCTGCTACCCTGACAATAAAAATACTCCTCTTCTTATTTAGTATTTTTCTCAGTCATAATTTCCTCTCAGAATTGCAACCTGAATAAACAAGGTTTTATCCAATTCCTGATCACAGAAATTTAGAACAAACACAACAATTGACAATACTGTGAAGTGAACTGTCCTTCACGGGACGTTCGCACCCAATGTTGTATGCTCTGCATGTATGTGAGTGTGTATGACCATTGTATTGACGTATTTGATAACAACTACACACATTTACATACAAACGCGGTTATTTACTTTGACCGTTGTTAAAAGACGTGATAAAATATTTAAGAAAATTACTGAAGCTAGAGAAGCAATCGTTTTTGTAAAAGGCGATTGTCTCTTGCCGGATCTTCTATAAAGGAAACGATACATCGATGGGTCCATGATTATCTTGCTATGCATTCACAGTGTCACCATCATCATTGACGTCTTGTGTCTATGTTTCCCTTTTAATATTCTTCCATTTCTAGTTTTACAGTTAATTAATGAGCAATTTAAACCATCATAATGAGCTTCTATTTCACCTTTTCTTTTGGAAAGATTTCTCTAGCACATTGTTAACTTCAAGTCAAGCTAGATGCAAACCGCGCGTGGTAATTGTATCCGCCTCTCGTTTATGAACAACGTGACTAGTTTGCGTGCGCAAGAGTCGCCCAACTGCTATCGATTGATTGATGGTGAGTGCGTCTCTACAATTACTGAAGAATTTATTGCTGCCAACAATTTACGTATTCAGGAGTGTGTGTGACAGTTGTTCGAATTATTTGAATGTGGTTATTAGCAAACTTTGTCTCATTACTTTTAAATGGTTGTTTGCGTAACAAAACATCTTCGGAAAATGATAAATTCCCCAATCGTGATACAAAGTGCCTAAGTGAACAGTTCAAATAATATAAAGTTTATTGCAATTGAGACGCTTAATATTGAATTTATTAACACCAATGTGCTATAAATATGTCCATAAATATTTTATAGCTGACTATAACGTTTAGATTCAAATTATAACAGTTTCATTGTAATAATTCACTCTTAGACGAATGTGCTGTAAATTTCTAAAAGACTGAAACGTCGCGTGCGCATTTTCATTAGACTCTGTAGACTTCGGCTCCAGTCGTTCATCTTCGGCAGAAATCATCCGATGCGATGATACTGCAGCACGAAATCGACTTGCAATCATTGACCATTTAGTGGACAACTAGTCATAACATCTACTACGTAACAAAAGTATACCAAACCAGAGGGGGGATTAGGGCCATTAGAAATGATATCATGTTATCTTTCCACGTAGTCACAAGAACAATAGTATGCAGTGTCTTGAAGGTTATCAACCTGTCACTATTACTGCATTGTTTTATTCTGAACAATCCTATGCCTTCGAAAAGTAGGTACTCGAAAAATCTACTGTTGTCTTTGTCAGTTTTGCCTGCAAAGGCTAATGGGTAATTCTGTCCGTTAAAAGTCTAACTAAGTGCTGTATAATACATTAATTATGTTCCCTGACCATATTAATCAGTGATTTGCATGTGCAAACTTGATTTGTATGTAGACTGAGTGACTGCTGAACGGCTTGATTAGCAGGTTCATAGGAGAAAGTTTTAAGTGATTAAATTTGTGACGTATTTTGATGCGTGTTAGGTATGCTAGAGATACAGATTCTATACGTAGAGCTTATACACTAGTTTATTTATTTATTTACTTAAGGTTAGCCAACAATTGTTTACACATAACATTACATTGCGATTGACAGGTATACATTGGCAAGTGTAACAATTACTAACACCGCATGCACAGGAAACGGATTAAAGATACAAAATTAATTATTATTACATATTCTTTGATTATGGTTTAGGTTAGTTTTTTGTTCAAAGATTAGATTCCATGATTAGAAAGGAAATAATAATTTCTTTCCTTGGAAATCTAAAGATTTTCCTTTTATTTTAGTTCTGATTAACTCCTTTGAAAGTAAATAACAGAGTACAATTTGTAAACCTGTACGGTATCACAACATTTCAGGTACTCTCAACAAAGTAGTCGAAGTTTAGCTTTCCCGAAAAGTTAATACAACAATTTATGTTGAGGTAATTTTCCAGTTGTCGAGGAAGATTGTTGAACAGTAATTTTCGAGTACTCTTGTATCTTTACTTGAGATAAATCTTATCTAAACTCGAACTTTACCGAATAAACTAAAAATCTTGTATTCATATTACCTCTTTCTTGTATCAAACTTTTACCAGGAAATTATGGGTGAACGATCTTTACATGATTTCATAGACTCCATTTTTACTAAATAGGCCTGTTTCATACTAGATTTGATCAGTATAAAAAGTAATAACTATTCAGGTGCTAGTTTAGCACAAATTCTAGTAGAAAATGTTGGTCGGCAGTCAGATAAGGCCAGTTATCTAGCTCGATGTCGCCCGGACTGGTTCAAAACCGGACCACACTTGCTTGCATTATTGCAAGGTTCACTAGATGTTTGAGATATGAATAATAAATACACGTACACTGCCGGCCAAAAGTTTGAGACCACCTACAAAGAAGGAAAGTGAAATAAAACTCAAAATAGAGAGCTAGAGGTTTAATTAGTAATTAAAATACGTATTTACTAATACAAATACATCTTACAAGAAAACAAAAAAAAGATATCAACCTTATACAATTAACATTAAAATGCCGTTCATATTATAAACTCATTTTTCGTCAAATAACCCTCCCATGGAATCACCACCATGCTTGACTGTTGGCACCACACAGTGTGGCACATCTGTTCCTCGGCGCTACGTCGAACAAAAATTCGTCGTTTTGATTCAAATATTTCAAATTCATCTGATGAAACAACTTTTTTAGCCTTCTTCAGTGCAGTCTCGATGAGTAAGGTCCCACTGCATCAGTTTCTTTTTGTATTGTGGCCTTTTTTTTTTTTTTTTTTTTTTTTGGGGGGTGAGAAATCGTCAAATGACTCCTCCCGCTCTGGGCGGAGCGGAAGGGAGTGTCAGACTCTTACTGACTAAAAAACACCCATGTTCCTTCATTGGCCCTTTATGTTCCAGGGCCGCGGTATCTCTTTCGAACAGTCCCGCAGCCCTGGCAGGCACCGGCCCTTGCGGGCCCCTCCCGTTTGCTGACATCTCTTTGAGGCGCGCGTGGAACACGAACGCGCCGTCGACACGGCCTGCCCGTCGTCATACGACGGACGGACGGCGAGCTAGCCCATTACTCGCCGTCCACAGGCCCGCGCCTACGGTGGCCGAGAGCCATCACGGCGTGGCCCCCGACGCCCGGTGCTTCTCCCGCGGCGGCTGGGACGTGAGGAGGTTCTCTCCCTCTCACGTTCCGCCGCCTCCTTCGCTAGCATGACTGCTTCGCAGAAGGAGGCGACGGCTTCCCATTCCCTCTCGCCCCGGACCATGGCTTGAACCAGGGCCGGGCGCGAGAGGTCGCCGCCGCCAATCGCCGCTACGAGGACACGGCGGTGCTCCTCCCAAGCGGAGCAGACCTCGACGGTGTGCTCCACCGTGTCCTCCGGTCGATCCTCGCAGTTGTAGCACCCGGGCGTTTCCTCCCGCCCGATTCGGTACAGGTACCTCCCGAAGCACCCGTGTCCGATGAGGACCTGCGTCAGGCGGAAGGTGAGGGCGCCGTGGCGCCTCCCTAGCCACTCCTCAAAGAGGGGACTTACCTTGTTTTGTGGCCTTAGTAGTGGTTTTCGAACGTCACGCATCGACGCGGCCAAATTACTTAGCACCTCTCAATCGTCTTTTTACTGTAGTCAATGACACAGGTTTAGACCGGGATTTGTCTATTTCGCGTGCTGGTAACGACGATGAAATTATCCTCGCTAGACGTGGTAGCTCCCGGCCTTCCCGATCGCAAACGATCTTGATTACTGCCCGTCTCCTTGGTTATTGTGTTATGAACACAAGTTTTCGAGAACTCAAGTTAGAGGCAATCGCACGTTCAGATTTCCCTTTAACTCAGGTAGTAAACATGTTTTAAGAAGCTAAAATAATCCTGAATTTCGGTTAACGCGAAACAAAGCCAAAATAATTAGTAATGAGTAGTTCATAGAAATATTACAAAGACTCCACCATTTGGTCCTTGCGCGGCACTCATTGATGTTTTGAAACAATAGACCTTTAAAGGAGCTTAAAAATATACAGAAAGAATGACTTAGAAATTTCTATAATAGCAATTGAATACACAGGTGTTCAAATTAGCTCTTTATCATGTACTTTTGAAATATTTTGTTGGTGGCAAAGATTTTTACAAGTGGTCTCAAATTTTTGGCTAGCAGTGTAAAGAGTTTAAAGAGGGAAGGATTAGCAGAGAGACGAAAGTAGTGTATTGTTTTGGCAGATTCGAAACTGCTGTAATTTTTACCTGATGATGGCAAAGCCAAAAGGATTATGATTTAAGCAGTCTATTTAATTTTACTTTATCCGCTCAAATATTATACAGCCAAGGTTGCCTGAAAGATAGTTATAAGGCCTAAAGCTGAGTAGTTTTTTTTGTTCTAATAAGTGGTTTCCACTCAACAATCTTTTACTACCAGTTTTTTTTAAAGAGTTATCCATTGAAACTATTGAACTATATTTATAAACAACAAAACAACCCGAACCGTGCACGGTTCGGGTTGTTTTGACGTTTCATAAGTGCCCATGTAGGTTTATGTAAAATTATATATTTTGATTATACCTACTAATTATAAATCTTAGTTCATTAATTCAATGACAGATAAAGCACAGCCTAAATAAAAATAAAACCACTGAGTCTAGAAGCATAATATAATGCACAGGATTTTGAAATAAAATCGCATTTGAGCACAAAGGAAGGATTAAAAACATCCCCAAGGAGTTAAACAGGGAAACGGAAATTCGTTATTTTTTGCCAATGGGAAATTCCATCGGGAGGGGCTTGAGTTAAAATATAAAAAGGTTAATTAGCCCTGTGTAATTAGTAATCCGATCTTACAAAACCAACCTTTGAAGACCGTATCGGATCGGAATGTACCTACATGTAATCATAATATTTATGCTTTACCAACAGTAGAAAGTAATTAACGATACCCAACAAATTCTGATAATTAACACGTAACGCGAATTAACGCTATATAGAGATATTACATAACGTTTTCCCGTTATTCCCAGATTAGGTGCGCATAAACACATGCCGTAAGAGGAATTATAATAAACACATACGGGAAAGTTTCCACGGTTTACGTAAGCTTGGTTACATAGGGATTCACTGGAACAACTGTACAGGCTGGATTGGATACTTCAAAGGGACAGTAAGGGGAACTACCTTAACCGCTCCAGCTACACGAAAATGGTCTTAGGAGACTATCCATCGTTTTTCGTGAAATTTTCATCACAGATTTTCAAGAAAAAACACTGTTAGCAAGAAAATTGACATTTTACACAAAACATTTTTCTTGATGCCAATCGATCTTGTTTCTAATATTGATCAAAAATGTTTGACTTTTTAGTACTCCAACGTTGGTTGGTCCGATAGAACGGTTAAGGTAGTTCCCCTTATTGCCCCGTTGAACGTATCCACACTGTATACCTAGACATAGTTATTTAGATGATTTTAATTGAAATTACTTGAAATGATAATGCTCATAGATTCTGCTCTAGAACAGCAGGCAGCACTTCTGCGGTAACAAAACCAGCGTAAGCTAGCTTCACATTTTATTGAAGCTACATGCTACTCCAGGGCCGGCAGTCTCGACATAGATACCGACGCTGTCGCAAACTTATGATCGCTTAATAATAACGAAAAGATTCGGTTGCAATAACGGTGTTTGCAAGATACGCATCTTGGATGTTGAGACTTGCATTTCTCGCAAGCATCGTTATTGAAACCGATTTTTTCAGTTATTATTAAGCGATCGAAAGTTTGCGACAGTGTCGGTATGTATGTCGAGACTGCCGGCCCTGCTCAAGGTCAAGTTTACGACCAACGTCTACTGTACTTTAATAATGTTGGAAATCATTTATATTCCTAGAATTGATACCGGAATACAAAAACAGGTATTTAGATAGGTAACAATATCATAAAGCGAACAACATTTCATACAAGTGATTTACGCGGCTGGAGTTAAACAAAACTAATAGCTGGCTGGGAGCCATTTTCTGATAACTTTTACTTGGAAAAATAAAGCTCTATTTACGATGTAACAAATAACCGAAAAATAAGCATTAATAAATGGAAACTAACACATTTTAACACTATAAATTCTTAAACTGAAAAGCGAGTAATTTCAGTCTAATGTATTCAGCATTTGCAAAACATTGAAAGACACGTTTTCAACACTTTGCTGAACATAGATTTTAATTTGACGTTCATGTTTGAATATTAACACCGACTAACATAATTATAGGCGTCGTATAATACGTAAGCTTAAGCGATTCGCTAATTAGCACTTTAACTAATTACGAAGTGAGGCCATTAGTGAAATTCTGAGAGCTTAATGACAATAATTTAGTCTCACAAATTAAGACTTAATACTTTTCCGTGGTAGCATTTAAAACAATGTTTTTGTTATCTCGAAGTTATTCCGTGCATTTAACTACATGCATTTAATAAGGATAACAGACCTTATAATTACTTATGTACTTAATTATTAAATTACTGTTTAGGTCTAACTGCTAATTACCACTAAATGCGTTAGTTTAATTATTCGTATGAGCAAATAGCTATTGTAATTCGTGTTTGAATATATTGAACCTATACTGCGCTTGCGATTTAGTTTGCAGACATGTAAACGCTTGAGTTTTTAGAAAAACCACTTTAAAAGTCTATACTTAAAAGTTAAGTTTCTGTTACAACTTCTAACATAATTTTTATGACTTTTTTAATAGTACTGGTCATGATGCCATTAAATTTGATTTGCGGTAATATAAAGTTGATATTCGTTTGAACAGAAATAACAGCAATTAGATTTCAACAGAGTTTAGGTGCTAAATGATAAAGATCAGACTCGTTTTTGCCTTGGAAATGGCCAAAACAAGAATTCACCTATTTGAATATATCCATCCTGTCACTGTAAATTAGGCTATTTAGTTCGAGGTAGCGTATTAGAGAGCTTCATCAAGTTATGAGCAGTGATCGGATAATCGAGCGCTTATATACCTTAACTTCTTCCCGTGAAAGAATAATATGGACATTCCTTTCTGAATAAATAAGTAATCCCAGGTTCCCGGGATTGAAAATTTTTGTAAAAACAACTATAACAAACTTAATGTAATTAAAGCAGTGGTTATTTTATCTTTATTTTATTCAAAACAAATAGAATATCTATAAAAATTATAATGTTCACAATGTGGTCAATGTGTTGTATTTATTACACGACTGCCCAAGAAAAGGAGTGTAATATTTTTTATGTTTGTATGTAACTTCTAAATGCCTGAACAGACTTAAAAGTGTGTGGTATTGTCAGAATCCTCGTGTCATCCGGAGTGACATATAGGGCACCTAATTTTCAAAAACCACCGTAAAAAAATTAAAACACGCCTGCAAACTTTTTCAAATTAAAAAAACTGTCCCCCGACTTCTTAAAAAAGATCACAGTTGTATTTTTTAATTATTGATATTTCCAAGCAAGCAACACAAAAACATAAGAGTCTACATAAGATTAGATGACTTTATCCAAAATCTATTCGTGCAAATGCAAGTAAGTGAGTGAGATAGCAAATAATATTACCTGCAGATATGCCGTAATTCGGGCAAAAATGCGATACCTACGATAACGCTATGAAAGCATAAAAACTTTAATTGTAAATTAAAAGATCCATTAGAATCGGCTTTTTAAATTTAAAAAAATTACAATGATGGTTCACAAAGAGTGCTAACTATATTTTGTATGCTGGGATTGCTGGCATTTTTAGGAATCTCAGGAATTTCGAACGATTCCGGGATCCGGGATTCTGAAAAGCATGTCCATATTGTACTTTCGTGGGAATAAAAGTGAAGTTTAGGTATATAAGCGCCCGATTATCCGATCACTGGTTATGAGAGATTATATTACAACATCAAATAGCTGTGAACATTGAAAAAAGTGGAGGGGAGGTTTAGCTCAGCAAGCAGTATGTACTGATAAAATACAAAATTAAAACGAAATTACATTTCTGCGTCATCCACAATTCCACAGTAGCCTGTAGTACGCCAAAGCGTTTGTATAAAGTAGCTTGTTGTACTTGCAGAACAAGTGGTGGTCAGGCGTCGGGCCGGGCTGCTGCACCGCGCCCGCCGTGCCGAGTCGCGCGTGCGATGCGGAGCGGTCCCCGCCGCCCGCGCCTCCTCCCGCTCCGCCTGTGCTTTGCGCCAGACCCTGCTGTCGCGACGCCACGTTAGTATACGGAGTTTTATTTTATATGTATAGTAGCACCAGCAGTAAGTTAGTTACCGCTAAACCGCCTCCCGCTCTGCCTGTACTCTCGCTCCGGACAAACCTTTCTGTCAACTGTAGAGGCGCTGCGATGGAGCTATATCAGTGTCCGATAAAAGCCTTATTTTCTATACAAAAGTAGTATCAGCAGTTAGTTACCCATAAAACCGCCTCCCGCTCCGTCTGTACTTAGCACCTAATCCTTCTGTTACATTTTGCGGCGGCCGGCGGCGTGACAGCTGCGCCATGTCAGTGTCTTATACAAGCCTTATTCTCTATCGCGTCGGAGTCGTTTCCCGTTCCGCTTATAACTTAGACCAAACCCTGTTGTCGCCTCACCACATCAATATACATAGGAGCTATTTTCTATACCAGTCCGCACTGATAACTAAATTATCTGAGCTCTTTAGTAGTTGTATATGAATCTAAGGAAAACAGCACAATAATCAGTGCCTTATTATTATTACTGAAAGCTCGCAAAGACCCGACGCCATTTTTAATTTGAGCAAATAACGGTTAGTGTCCAACAATAGATGATGCTTAAATCATAGGGATGGTCAGAAATTCCGAATGTTAACGATGTACTTACAAAGCTAAAGGGCATTAATTACAATTTGTTTTGAAATACAAATAATGACCACCCTAATGTAATACCATTCTTCGTATGACCAAAGGGTTAACAGCCTGTGAAATTTTTGTAATCGCAAAAAAGAATGGAAAGGATGTCGTACTCAAAAAACTTTATTATTCAGACTTGGTATGGCTAGTTTCACAATGCGAATGTCGGGAAACTTTCCTACACAGTAATTTTGAATGCGCCCCTATGAGCGGTCTTTTTTTAAATCCGGCTTTTAACTTTGGCTAGGGATAACAAAATGGCTACGCTACCAAATCATTTGTCACGAACCAAACCAGGGGAACTTTTCTAGGATTTATTTTTTGCGAAATAAAACTAGCAAGGAATTGCCTGCGCTCTAACATAATTATGAGAGAAACTGCAGATGCAGTTGCCAGTAGAATTACGTCAAGTGAATTTTACTACTTTCTCATTTTGGAATGTTCATATAGATCTGTTTTGGCTAACACAACGCTAGTTTACTTTCAATAGATTGGAACTACGGCACTCTATGTCGCTGTTAGAAAACAACTGAACAATTCATAGCATCAACATCTAATTTAAAAACAAGCAAACATTTTCATACAATCGTGGCGTTCCCACCGCGTGCGTACGCTGCGCCGGCGCAGGTTACTGGTACCCTTATTATTGAATGGGGCACACAATACGGGGAATTTGGGTGTCGAGTCCCCTCGCTACCTGGACCCCCCGCTACCCACAGCTACCCTCGTCCCTTCGCGTCAGTCGGGCCGCCAACCCCTACGATGCGCGCACGCATACTTCCACGACGCACAAGTTTAAAACAAATTTTAAAACTAGCGTTTTTACTGGACTGGTTATGATATTAGTGAAGTTTTGTACAGTGTAATATAGTGAAAGTGTAGATATTTTAGTAATAATGGATCTCTCGATACCTAGAGTGAAATTTGAGTGTGAAGACGATGGTTACGAGGATTTTAGTCTTGCTGAGACGTAAGTTTCATAATCTGATTGTGAATTATAAATTTATGGAAATTCTTATATGTTTAGCTTATCATAATTATAGTCATTTATCTCACAAGAGATACCGACCCCTTCCAATGTGTTCACTGATTGCATCTTTTTATCGGTAAATCGCAGTTTTTAGGGTTCCGTAGTCAACAAACAAGGAACCCTTATAGATTCGCCATGTCCATCTGTCTGTCCGCAGCTTAGCTCAAAGACTCTTAGTACTAGAAAGCTGTAATGTATTGGCATGAATAGATTAGTTACGCCGACAAAGTGGTAAAATTGAAATCTCGAGAAGTATTTTTTTTTAGGGTATCTCTAGTACCTACACGTAAAGTAGGGATTTTTTTTCTCGCGTGAGTACCCCATAGTGTGGGAATCTGGGATGTCGTTGGATAGGTCTTTAAAAATATTGCGAGGTTGTTATAATAATTTTTCGATTAAGGGATTCGTTTGTGAAATATTAAGCTTTAAAGTGCTAATTTTGTGTTTGGTTGCGTGATAAAATTCACGGTGATAGTATTTATAACGAAGTTAAAAAATATACGATCACAACTAAGTAGGCTTTACAAGTTTACGAGTAATAGTCGACCAACTTATAAAATGTACATGGATAACATATTTTCCTAAATATATTTATGGGAGCACAGGTTTTTCAATTGCAAATGTAAGTTTGTTTTTAATTATTACAATAAAAATCATCGTTCCGAGCCAAATCGAACCGTAGAAAGTATCTTCATATTTTAATGGGCAACTACGGAACCCTACATTGTGCGTGGCCCGACACGCACTTGGCCGGTTTTTAAACTATAATTAAAATATCGAGTATACTAATCACGTCCCCGTTTCACTTAACATAATGGCTTACTAAATAACTTTTTATGTAGGTACTATATTTTCTGTATGCAAAAACAAATATTGCACACGCAGGTTGCTTGTGAAAAATGTTTAAATCTTTAAATAGAATCTGGGGGTCTAAAATGGCCGCTTTAGCAGAGTCATAATAGGATATAATTTTAAGAATTTAAACGTAATTCATATTATTATCCTATTATGATTCTGCTAAAGCGGCCATTTTAGACCCCCTGTGCTTTGAAATAAAAAAATCCCGTTAGGTGTTAATTGTTTTAAACAGTTCTCAGAATCTTTTGTCTTCAGTTCTCAAAATCTTTTGTTCTTTCCTTGTAGTGGGGAGATAGTTGGATTAACACAGATAATATTTTAAAGCAGAATATTGTTTCACAAAAGCTTAAACGTTCTCGGAATTGAAAACATTTCTCTTTATCTATAAACCGTACTTTCTCTCTCGCAAAAAGTGTTTCACTTGCATCGGTTATCGTAAATAATAATAAAACTCGTCCCTTACTTTCAACGATATTTCCAATCTATATATATAAAAATGAAACCCGTTTTCCTTGGTCACGGCATCACGCGTGAATGGCTGGACCGATTTCACTAATTCTTTTTTGTTGTATTTGTTATTATTAGGAGAAGGTTCTTACGGAAAAAAATATTAAGAAAATCTCTCAGAAATATTGAAAAATATACATTTAATTTTGCATATTAAAAAAACGCGCGTAACGAATGTCAATGTCATTCACAGCCATAGACTATTTTGATAGAGCATTGTTTGTTCGGAAACGTGGTTACTTAATTAAATTCGAGCATCATTTCCTACCTAAGGTAGGTAGGGTAGGTAGGTAGGGTAGGTAGGGTAGGTAGGGTACCTAGGTACGGTAGGTAGGGTAGGTAGGGTAGGTAGGTAGGGAGGTAGGGTAGGTAGGTAGGTAGGTAGGTAGGGTAGGTAGGTAGGTAGGGTAGGTAGGGTAGGTAGGGTAGGTAGGGTAGGTAGGGTAGGTAGGGTAGGTAGGTAGGGTAGGTAGGGTAGGTAGGTAGGTAGGTAGGGTAGGTAGACAGGGTAGATAGGTAGGGTAGTGAAAGTAGTAGGTAGGAAAACATGCATTGCAACGCATGCCGGGCACAGCTAGTGTTATTATAATCCTTTAAGTTATTTTACACTCTACTGTTTACAAAATTGAGTCGAAAATTCCATAAACATAATTTCCAAATTTATCAGAATTATTGGCCCCAAGTTAGACCCGATGCAGACATGCGCGTACGCCGCCGAATGGATTTTTTCTAATTCTAACGGAACTTCTGCGTGGGCTCCGTGTATTTTTTGTGGCTAAATTATTTTTGGGCTTAGCAAAAAGCTGTGAGCCCCGAGTAAAGTAAAATGTAGGTGCATTTACGTAAAAAATGTTCAGGAATGTTTGAGTTCCACTTGTGGCGGAAGTTTCCACCTGGAAATTGGGTATTAGTGACTTCCAAACTATGTTTGCTATAATGTGTCGTTGTCTGGTTACTCGTTGTAAACATGAGTGTAAGATCTACTTTCATAAAAACCTCCTTGAGTCTTTCATCACACACTTCAGTCGGCAATAAAGTACAAGAAGAAAAACTTGAAGACCACCGCCATCTTTGTTGTTCAACGTTCCTCTTGCATGTGTTGAACACATGCAAGAGGAACGTTAAATGTACCGAATGATACATTTTCTGAGACTGGCATTGGTGAAATGATTGAAAGAAAGTCTTCAAGTTTTTCTTCCTGTTACTGAAGTGTGTGATTTCTAAAACCGAACTGCAATAAATGCTTTTAACGTTGGGTTTTGTAACCAAGGCCTTAGCTCTCGAACCTAACTTTGTTACCGACAGATGGCCTGATGAACAACGTTCTAGTGCTGGCTGTTTCATCAGCAACTGAGTATTGGGTGGTTACGTACCCACTATTTAGAGAAATGCTTGTCATCAACAGACATCTTTGTAAGATCATCATCATCATCTTCTGTTCTCCATATTAATTGGGGTCGACGTAACACGTTTTATTCTTCATCACAATTATTATTTATTTTTGCCATAGACCTAGCTTTTGGAGGCTGCAAAGTGGATAAAGACCATTCAATTCAACCATCTTTGGTTGGTCCTCCATCGACGGGTAATGCCTGTCTGTAACTTCTTCGACTTTGAAACTACCAATTTCTAACCATTTCTTTTCCACCAACAGTGTCGCAGATAGCATCGAACAACGTCGCGTCGTTGAACAAGTCGGCAGCGGGGCAGGCGCGGGCGCGGGCGGCGCGCGGCACAAGACGGCTCCACAGGCCGCAACGACGACGGCTCACAGCAAGCAGCTGGCGGCGGGCGGGGCCAACCACCCGCCCCAGCCGCAAGGTAACCATAAACGTAATGTCTTTGTTGTTATACCCCTTTTACGGTGGTCCCTTACCACGAGCATTCGCCGGTAATGTTACAACCCCAGATTCGATTTTGTACAGAAACAAGTGAATCTGAACTGTTACATTACAGGCGAATGCTCCAGGTGACGGAGCGCCTTTACATGCACTCACTCACACATGTACACTAACTTAGGTACAAAGAATTTTGGATAGTTAGAGAAAGGACTGTTTTAGATATTGACTGGTCAACGTTGTACCAGAAAACCAATACAGTAACCCCAAACGTAACGTATTTTTAGTTATCCTACATTATCTTTTACATGCAGATATTAACATATTAAGATTAAGATTTTTGACGGTTTGGATAAGGGCTATTTTAGAAAGTGACCGGTATGAGATAAAATTGAATTCCCTGACACTCCCTCCCACCTTAACACAATTCAGTGGGATTTATTTAAAACTTATTTGGGTGTTGCAAGCAATATGCGAAGACAGGTATTAGGATTCATTCATAAACTAACCCTTTTTTCCCATGGGGGTTGGCAGATACTATCACAGAAGATTAGATATTAGACTCAATCTAAATTAAATCAACATGCAGATATTTAGTTGAATTGATTCTAAATTGTTTAGCCGGTGTTAGCTCTGGTTTTTTACTTGATGCAGACAGAACCAAAATATTAAACAAATAAAATTCAGAGATGTTTTTTTTAATAAAAATACCAAACATAATTAAAATAATTATTGTTAAAAATGTTTACTTGAAACTGCATGTTATCACCCAATAAGAATGCACTTGACATTTTAAATGTACCAATCAGATTAGCAACTTTCAACATTTGCCCAACCTTGGCATTATAACTTTTGTAGTATTCCACACCGTCTGCTTTATGTTGTCCTACAAAGATGACAATAGCTATAAATTTTAATAATCGGTACTAGCGGACCCGATATACGCTGTTCTGTCGCAATCCAGTCTAAAATGTATTAAAAAAAATCTGGAACATGGACAACAGTTCCACCTACCGGTTCCAATTATAGTTAGGAACCATCCAGGTGACACCAAGTACAAAAAATAAAAGTAGTAGAATTAGGAATTAGTTGTCGTAGGAGAATTACGAACACACGGCACATCTTAATTTCATGTGTAAAGATGAGGTACATAACTATTTACGCATAGTTTACAAATTCAACTAACTAAACAGGAGATACCAAGGGTCCCGTGGGAACCCATCTGTAGTTTGTTTGAACTTTCATGCACTACCCTTTGACAACTGCACTCCGTCTAAGTGTTTAGGTTGACACCGCAAACAGTTCCTTTGTACACATCGAGTAGGCTCAAGCTGAGAATATTCCATATTCTCTAACTTATCCTTAACATATATCGATTAACACTTTTGTTAACATGTATTAACGATTGCTTGAGCGCATTCTAATGTGTACCATATTTTTTTTCACTATACATCTTTTCTTTCGTGTCTTTCTTTCTTATTTTTAGTAGATTCCATGTCATGTCTTTTAGAATCCTCCACAATTCTTTGGACTTCTAAAAGGTTTTTTAATTTTAATTAACACTGTGTAACAGTCGGTATACTAAACCTCACAACAGCAGAATTTTATGGTCACTAGAATTAATGTGTTTCAAAGTGTTAATAGAACCGCAATATATTAGACAGTAGACTTTGTAATCACAGTCATTATGTTTCTAATAACAAGTCTGCTTACATTAAACCACAGCTGTCTGCAAGTGTCCGAACCCTATACATTTTAATGAGTCTATTTCTATCGCCACTTCGTCACCGAAGGCCATTTTGAATAAATCATAATTATAAAGCCTTTCAAAGATGGCCATTAAAGCTGTTACTTTGAATTTGAATAGAAAATTTCACAATTTTGCAATGGTTTTAAAGGGACTCGTTCATAGTAAGTAGTGTTGAATCACAGGCTTGTCGCTTTAAAAAATTAACTTCAAAAATAACCCCATTTTTCTCAGTTGACGTGCACAACTGGGGGAAATGACATTCAATTGACAAAACCCTGTCTTTCTTTCTTCCCCAGATCAACAAGGCAACAAAAAATATGATAATTCTAGAAGACCTACAGCTCGAACAAAACGTGAGATATAGACACACATATTTTATACTATAACCTTTTAGAAGTCCAAACAAACTTATTATAAGTATCATATAACATTAAGCCACGTGACTTAGAAAACATTTACCGAAACTGTTCCGATAATATTTTCATAGTTTTAAAAACTTCCAATTAACGAATCGAACAGTTTCGACAAATATCTTCATAGTGCTGGCATCAAAGTGTATTTATTAAAATAGACACATGATGTTAATATGTCGTTATCCAATATCTGTGCATGCGGCTGCGGCTGTGCCTGCGACACGACGCTACACGACACGACTGCGACTACAGGGTCCGGTTGCGGTGGCGATGGCGACTACCAGCTGGTGCAGCATGAGGTGCTCTACTCCTCGTCCAATAGGTGAGTTAAACAATTTCCTAATATTTTGATGATAGTCATGAGTTTATGGCAGGCAGATTATTAAGTGCAAGATATAAGATTCTATGAGGGGTATAAGGTAAATAAAACGTAGTTATATCCCCTTACACCTGATAATCTTTTGGGTCCTCGGAGAGGCAGAAGGAGCACAAGCAAATTGCTCTCTCCTTGTCCCCCTGGGTTTGAATTCATGAAGATATCCCCGAATATTTGATCAAGGCTACATACCGGACAATTCGTATTGTGTATCTGATTACAAGCACAAGATTCAAGATTTATCAACGTAACATAAAAGCACAATTACCCGCCTATCGTCTAAAAGCGCCCTTCTCTACGATTCACATATTTACATCCTGGTACGATTCTCAATTCTCACAGTGAAGGTCTATCCCTACATAATACAGCATTTAATAAATATGGATCCAAGCTAAGTACAAGACATCGTGAGATCGTCGCCGTAAGTGGCCGTAGGTACCCCGTTCTCCGATAAGATCGCACGACGAACAAGGCGGGACTGTTGATTATACAGATTGATCTTGATTAACCAGAAGTACTGCAACCTTCCTCGCAATGGTATATTATGAATACGTTACACTAAGGCAACCATTCGTTATGTGAATGTTATTGTAAAATATTGACTCTAACCATATTTTATTTCAACATGAGTTTTGCTATGGATTCTTTGATAAACTTTAGTAAACGGTCTATTGTATGTTTATCGAGTAGTCCCTTTTACTTTAACTATATGGTTAGGTTTTCTTATCATCTCTTTCTTCCTTCATCCTGTGTCCACCCAATGCTGAGTGTACATCTTCTAAATTGTACGCCACTTTACCCGGTCCTCTGACATCGTCTCTCAACTCTTGCCTGCTGCTCTGGTCAGGTCGTCCATCACCCTACCACAAATATAGACTTTGGGTTGCTACTGGGAACTTCCTGATGGATAAACCCAACAACCTGACGTGAGAACCAGTAGCGCTTGCGACCGCAAGACCGAGGAGGCAGTTTTCATGTCATTTTATTGAATGTTTTTTTTACGCATGAGAAATCATTGTATTAACGCGCACAGTTCGGAGTAGAAATCCTTGCGCTCGTTTCATTTATCAAGAGTCCTTGCATTCTTTCTAGTCTTCCAAATACATTATTCATATTACCCACTACACGCTTTTAAATTTTGTTTTAAATATACACTTTTTTATTTATAACTCATTGGCGATTCCGATCGGTAATTGGGTTTGACTGCTGAAATGTCCGGAGTCTTGCACTTATAAATTACTAGCGACCCGCCCCGGCTTCGCACGGGTGCATGTATTATACATATAAACTTTCCTCTTGAATCACTCAAAAAAACCGCATCATAATCCGTTGCGTAGTTTTAAAGATTTAAGCATACATAGGGGTATAGGGACAGAGAAAGCGACTTTGTTTTATACTATGTAGTGATGAAGCTCCATTTCCTTATCACGTTGGGATTTACTGGCAGAAATGATCTAGTTTGCAGTTATATCAGCCAGTACGTAATGGCGTAAAACTGTGGCGTAGTCAAACTAATCTCCGTTTTCACAAATACCATGCGATACCTAAGTAAAAGCACGCCAATGGTTTTTCTACACCGCTTCGAAATTAATAATCTAACTGCGAGCTTAATTTTACGCATTTTGCTGTCGCCTTCGCAGTGAAATGGTCATATGGATGGAACCTCATCTGGCAGCACGGAATCACACTTTTCCATGCTCCCATTTTTTTCTGTCGCTCTGAACTGTCACTTGCTAGAGCAAGAAGCATAGCGAGAAAGCATGCGGGAGCATCGACGGTGCGATCGGCAGCACGTTCTGAGCAATTCCGTGCAGCCAGGTGAGGTTCAACCTCCAAAAGTACAATGCAACTGTGCCTTTTGGTAGACGACACCCGTGATTCGATAGAAATGTTCTTAGCGGCGACTAATAAGTACTAACGGTTCTTAGGAAGGTGACTGAAAACCCAACAATGGACTGCTTAAACTAATGATGAAAGGTTCCACAGAGCATGCACAACATAGCCTCATGCATTGAAATGAGATTCCGAGGTAAGTTAAGAGGGTTAGGGTAATTAATGGTCAAATAAATGGCCTACCAAGTCAAATGCTCTTTATAGTCAAATCAAAACTGTCATTCTTTGACAGTTGGACGAATTATCAAGTCCGCCGATACACCCTGGTATGCTTAAAGTATTAAATAATGTGTTTTTGTATCACAGGTACGAGGTGTTGGAGTTCCTCGGGCGAGGTACGTTCGGGCAGGTGGTGAAGTGCTGGAAGAAGGGCACCAACGAGATAGTCGCCATCAAGATCCTCAAGAACCACCCCAGCTATGCTCGCCAAGGACAGATTGAGGTAAAGCATACATATTTAGCTTCTGCAGCCGTTTTACCGATAAGCCTGCGTCATCCATGCCCCCATGACGTTCGATCCAGGGATGATGTGGACCACTCGTGGTTAGTTATGTTCACTTCGTCTCGCCATCTTCTACGAGGTCCCCTTCTTGTTTTGTCAGAGCGTGACAAAGCAGTTATTGGCTAACAGCTCATTGGACATACGGCAGACGTGACCAGCCCAGTCTGAAGGCCATATTATAAAGTGTTAAAGCATTATTCAGATGTTGAAAAGGGATGGTGCCATTTTTGTATAGCTATCTTCTTCTCACACTCAAATATGGAATGCCGTAACAGTAGCAGTTCAACTATGATTGGATGCAGTTATTTTTGGTTTACCAATCACATCAGCTCACATTTTGGCAGCAAGTTTGCCTGTCAGAGATTTGATTAGGCTTTCAGAATCCGGAGTATGATTTGTAAGGGGTACTACACATTCCCGATTTATCTCTAATTGTACCGAGCCGCCCCGATAATTTTTCAGCAATGATAGATGCCGAAAGTAGTTTGCCCGATCGGCATAAACTCAATAAAATTCCAATATTTTTAGAACATGTTATTATTGTTTCTTAGCCACACATAGCTCGCGTATTATAATGACAGGATATTTGCAGTCATAAAAACTTATTGCATTAATCAGACAATGGATATGTTTCCTTTGTGTGACCGTGACTGTTCAGTTTTACCAACCAAAGATAAATAAAATGTTAGCAACCACGCTACATAGTTAGGGAAGGTTAAAAATATATCTTGAATCGTTTCCAATTTCTACCGGTCGCCAGCTAGTCTGTAATAAACATAGTCGTTAGTAATTTTACTAACATTAAATGCCCATTATTACAACAATGAGTAGTAAATATAAATACATCAATAAAGTTATGACCTTTTCCCATGAAACCTAGGCAGAAATTACTAACATACATACTCCTTTTGCCACTTTCTTTCAATTCTACTTTTACACCAGGGGGCCTCCTAAAATGGCAGCTTTAGCAGAATCATATAATATGATAATACTTTGAATCACGTTAAAATTATTAAAATGGTCAGTGACGCAGTTAATATTGTGAATTGTCACTTCGTATCTATTTTAGGAATTTTAACGTAATTCGTATTATGATTCTACTAAAGCGGCCATGGTAGGCCGTCAGTATCTGGTAGTTGGTAACTGATAGTCAACAGGACGGCAATGGTAACGAATGTCCATACAATAGTATTTTTGAGAACCTAATACGTTTATTAGGTTCTACTGGTGCTGCTATTAACGTGACCACCAGCTGAGCCCATCTGATCTTAAAAGTACCAAATACTCGAAAAGAAGTATGGTAACAGTTTAAAATCGTCTTTATTACGTAGGCTGTAAGGGCGTTTCTTGTTATTTAGGTGTTCCTACTAACGTTTGCTTAATACAACATTTTCATATTTTTGACGTAGTACAAAATGCAGTTTTTGAATAGTTGCCAAGTTCTCTAGAAATATCATTTAGTTTGAAAACCCTTTAAGTAGGTCAGACTTTTATATAGAATACTTTGTTTGTTTCAAACTATAGTAGGATAAACAGAACACAAAGAAACGTAATTATATTGGTTGTAGTCCAAGCTTACTTTAAAAAAACATTTTAAATCAAAAAGTTTCTGAAAACAGAGCTTATCATATAATGCTTATCACTTCATGTAAATGGTATTTTCCAGACCCGTAAGGTAAAAACACCTATTGTAAGGATAGCGTAGGGTAAAAGCACCTATTGTAGGGTCGGGACAGGCAACAAAATTGATATTCTTGTCAAAAAAATTAAATATGGCTGCCGCTACCTATGACATTATTATTTTTATGTTTGATTAGCTAGCAAGGCTCGATCCATTATAGTGAGTTTGGCCGTGCTCCAGCCGTTGTTTGTGTTTGCCCACCGGAGTGGTTTCCACCTTCTCTATACAGGGTGAGATTTGACGAAATTTGAAACTTTTAGAAGTAGAACGAAGTGGTCTAGTTATTTCAAGAAAACTAAAACTATATGTATTTTGAATTATGAGCAAGTTTTTGTTAAAAAAAACATCCTGTGTTATTTATTTATTGCACTGAGCGATAAATAACAGCTTGGTAACGATGAAATACCAACTGCAAAGATTGTTTTGTGGAAAATCGTAAGGAATAGGCGTGTATTACGAAGTTTCATTTCCACCTGTATCGAATGCTTGGTACTCGTATATATGTACATAGTAGCCGCTAGCCGTAACGTGTCACTCGTGTCAGTGTTCGGCGACCTCCATTTTCATGTTATGACAGGTGAGATGAGGACTTGGCTCGGTTCGACATTTTCAACGAATACTATAATAAGTGCTTATAGTTTCGATTTGTAGAATATTCATGGACAAAATAATATGTAACTAGTATTCATGTGAAAATGTAATCTATATTATTTCAAATGTTACATGTATGGTGAAGCATCACTTGATGCTCGATCGATTCGGCTGTTTTTTTTTTGGTTGATTTTTAAGAATAAGTTTGGAAAATCCATCCGAAAAGTCGGAAATCGAGATGGTAGTTTTGTATGATAATCTTAATGAAAAATGTTGCACTCATGCGAAGCCGGGGCGGGTCGCTAGTCGTTTATAAATAGTATTCAACTATAGTTTTACAACTTTTATGGACGTGGCGATGCTACCTGATTCTGCGTAATAAAACTATACTGGGACTGACAATTTACGTAATTGAATTGTGACGGGACAGTACAAGGCTTATTGTTTTGAGTCATCATCATGATCATTGGCTGCCACGTTCCAATCACTACTGAGTACAGGCCTACTGCCTTCTGTACCATGCTTCCCTGGTCTGGAGTCTAGAATAAAGATACTGTGCAATACTATTTTAACTCAACAACCATCCTTCCATTCCAGGTATCAATCCTCTCCCGCCTCTCCCAGGAGTCGGCGGATGAGTTCAACTTCGTGCGAGCGTACGAATGCTTCCAGCACCGCTCGCACACCTGTCTGGTGTTCGAGATGTTGGAGCAGAACCTGTACGACTTCCTCAAGCAGAACAAGTTCTCGCCGCTCCCGTTGAAGTATATTAGACCTATACTGCAGCAGGTTCTTACGGCGCTGCTGAAACTTAAAGTGAGTATATTTAAGTCTGATTTTGTAAATATTATGGAATGGCTCCTATTTAAATGCCGTTGTTAAAATGGGTTCATCGAGAAGGCAAAAATCGGCCTAGAGAGTTGTTACTGTAGTTCATATCGGTGTGAAACCGGCGGTACCAAGGGGTATCGGTGTTGAATAACTGGGTTGTGGAGGTCAGATAGACAGTCGCTCCATGACAACACTGGTATTTCGCTGCATCCTGTAAGACTCCACCGCGACCCCCAAAATTGTTGAGAAAAAGGCTAAGCAGATGATTATGATAAATAAGTTTGGCCTAAGTTACAGTATGCATTCATTTGTATCTATCTACGAACGCTTCATGTTGGTATTTTCAAGTTTTCCGTCTTATGGACCTGTTGCATAAGTTCTGACTCAATATTTTAATCATTTTTCCAGCAACTGGGTCTGATCCACGCTGATCTGAAGCCGGAGAACATAATGCTGGTGGAGCCGGCGCGGCAGCCGTACCGCGTCAAGGTGATCGACTTCGGCAGCGCGTCACACGTCAGCAAGGCCGTCTGCAACACGTACCTGCAGAGCAGATACTACAGGTAACTATATCATTATGCTGTTCGAGTCGGCGTGGACGCCGTACCAACAAAACTAGGAAGACTACTGGATGCCTGCGTCATGAGAAAGGCAGATATCAAGCCTATCGACGGCCATTGCTGGGCCCTGGCCTGTCCTAAACACAACTCCTTGTTTTCTGGCTTACGCATGCAGTCTGAGCTAGCCACCTTTATAAAGCCGTCGGTCCAATTAACTCTTGCCTACCACGAGATCATACCGTGACATTTTGTGAAGACACGTTTAGCGCATAATTATGACCAAAAGCAGGAAGCAATCGCGTCTCCTGAACCTGTGGTTCTTCTGGGTTCGATTCCCAAGTTGCAAATGTTATTGGTTTTCTCTATCAGGAGTTTTTCAGTAGCAGCATACTTACTGGCTTTGTACCGGTGCTGGGAGGCTCGCATTGCAAGGAACTAAAAATACTGGTAAAATATGGGTGTCTAACATGCCTCTGCTTACTCCTTTATGACTGTTTATACAGGGTTTAAGGGACACCGAGGCACAAACGGTTACCACGAATTCAATACATCATTCTTTCTATGTGCGGACATAGAAATTTTTCACCAATAAGTTTAAATAAAATTAGCTGTTTCCTACACAAGTGCAATTCCTACACCATCAAAATGTATGGAACAGCTGATATAAAATTTCTATGTAGGGGTTTCAGAATGATGGACTGAATACTAGTTGTGTTATGTACTCATGTGATCTCCTTCCACAGAGCACCAGAAATCATTCTGGGCCTGGCGTTCTGCGAGGCCATCGACATGTGGTCGCTGGGCTGCGTGGTCGCCGAGCTGTTCCTAGGCTGGCCCTTGTACCCCGGCTCGTCCGAGTACGACCAGATCCGGTACATCTCGCAAACCCAGGGCCTGCCTACTGAACACATGCTCAACAGGTTAGTACTGGTGGAAACTAGTAGGCATGAAATAATAGAGATGAAGGTTGCAAACACGTTTAGTTAACGGATCAGCTGTTGGTAAACCTTTATTAATAAATAAATAAATAAATCAACTGTATTTTTAAAATATTAAATTCGTCAATACTTATATAAAATAAATCCTTTAATTTTTGAAGGATGGATGAAGGAGAAGTAGCCAGTATAAGTTAAAGTGAAAGACTGATATTATTTTCAGAATTCAGTTTTAAATTTATAATGTTGTGTTCGACTTGATGGTGTCGAAAAACACTTTCTATGTGAACGGATTTCATTCTATGACCGTTATTATTACGGTATCACTATCTTAGGAAACCAAACTTTGACTCGTATTAAGTATCTTGCGCCTGTAGTATCTCAAAATTAGGGAAAGTTACTGATCGTGGTCGTCCTCTTCGAGTATCTTTCCTCTTTTCAACATAACTTAGCTACCTGCTACAAGATTCTAATCCTTTAAATTTATTTCAACAGCGCAAGTAAGACGGCGAAGTTCTTCTACCGCGATGTGGACAGCACGTACCCGTTCTGGCGACTCAAGACTCCTGAGGAGCACGAGCTGGAGACCGGCATCAAGAGCAAGGAGGCGAGGAAGTATATCTTCAACTGCCTCGACGACATTGGACAGGTAACCTGTTGTATGAACTTTGTGATTGAAGCATTTTAGCTACCCAGGTGTAAAATTGACATATTAAGCTTTGGAAAGAAAATCCTATTTCGTCTGTGAACTTGGCCACATCAACTACTTTAAAGAGTCTGCCAACTACACTGTACCATACCATGTCCATGCTATGAACGTATCAAACGCGAAAAGAAACTTGATACGGACTACTATGCATAATTATCATTTTCTAGAGAGCAAAGTCTCATACTGTTTAATACAAATAATATTTTTTTGCCTGACACGTTCCTAGCATGGTTAGGGTATGATATGGTTTGGACAGACACCTTGAAGGTCAAACTGACAACGGACTGACTATTATACTGATGTAATTACCAGTGTCTAGAGTCCGCAGCCAGTCCACAATTGTCCGTACTGGTTTAACCGAACCATTAGCAGTGGCGTTAGACAGGTCCAAGACAAAGACAAAGTTTTTCTTCAGCTCTATATGACATATTTACTGCTGGATAGTATAAGTTTCTCCCGTTTACTGAAAGCCGACTTCTCTCTCATTTTTTAAATCCTGGAGGTTTAACCATGGGGGAACCTTATAGGCTGGTTATGGGTAACTAAAGTCCTGGTGAAGGCGCTCCTTCACCGGGAGCATTCGCCTCTGATGTCTGTTCAGATTCGAGCATAACATCAGTGAGTGAGGCGAACCCTGTAACGTTACAATTTGTAACAAACACTTGTTTCTGTACAAACTGAGGAGCTCGTGGCTAAATAACAAGAGCTGCTCGGATCGATATTCAAGTTAAGCCGCACTTGCCTGGGTTGGTCCGTGGATGGGTGACCACACAATACCTATCTAGTTTCCTCCGTGCATCGGAAAGCATGTTAAACCGTTGCTCCCGGTGGCCGTTGGCTGTCATTTATTCATCTGACAGTCGTTATAGATTGTCAGTGGCCCGAAAGTCGGACAACCAGTCTTACCAAGGGATACCGTATTACCCAGTACTAACTCGATTGTGGAGGTCAGATAGGCAGTCGCTCCATGGCTTCCATGTAAAATGCTGGTTAGACTGGAAGCCGACCCCAACATGGTTGGGCAAAGGCTAGGCAGATGATGACCTGTTTCTGTACAAAATCGAATCTTTTACTCTTACATTTTACGCGAATGCTCCGGTGATGGAGCGCCTTAAAACAATTGTGCATTATTAATGGAGATTTTTTTCTCCTAGCTGAAAATAGATGGCTTATTCAGTGTGGGTTCTGTATATTTCAATTATTTTAAAATATATCATGTATTTATTGTTACATAGGTGAATGTACCAACGGATCTTGAAGGCGGCCAACTATTGGCCGAGAAAGCAGACAGAAGGGAGTTCATCGATCTACTCAAGAGGATGCTCACTATGGACCAGGTGCGTTCTTTACATATAGCATTAAGAACCATCATTATTTATTGTAGGAGTCTTTCCGCAAATCTGAATTCGTCAAAATTGGAGTTGATAGCAATACACAGACTTAGGTTCTTTACTAGTACTAAGTGTGGTAGTTTATCAAGCTGTTGTAGGTCCGTTCATTATTTGTCAATCCCGCGTAGATTGTTTCTTTACATCCAATCAAAAACCCAACATGAATCGCTTCTTCATCATTTCTGCTGTCTATCAATGAAAATTATGGTTTTCAAGTTACATGTTCAAGTTAACTTCTCTAGCAATTGCCATTACGAATTATGTTTCATCAGAAGGCTAGGTTCTACTCAGACAATTAATCACATTTGTTTACAAGCACTACCACATACTAAATGAATTTATATTTGTTACAGGAAAGACGAATAACACCCGGCGAAGCTCTGAACCACGCGTTCGTAACACTTGCCCACCTCGTCGACTACGCGCATTGTAACAACGTCAAGGCCTCCGTTCAGATGATGGAGGTAAATATTATAACGTCCTTCTGGCCGAATTTCAAAAACCGACGGAGATATTATGGTGGACAAGTGCGCGCGCATGCAGGATCAACTTTCAGTATTACTAAGTAGAAGAAATAGAGGGAGTTTTAGTTAAAACTAGGAAGTAGTGAAGAGCGGGCGTTTTGGGAGAGCGTCTTATGTTATTTTTAACGCTCAAAAAGTGCTGATTATCAGTCTAAGTTGTGATTCGATTACTTATTGATGTTACCTACTCTCAGGTTTGCCGTCGCTCAGGCAGCGGCGTCGGCGGCGTGGGTGGCGTGGGAGGCGTGGGCGGCGTGGCAGGCGGCGCGGCAGAGTACGGCGTGGGCGGCGTGGTGCCGGGCGCGGCGCCCGCGCACCACCTCGCGCTCACCATCAACCAGCAGAGGCTGCGGGCCGCGCCTTATGATAACTTGGTATGTACACAAACTTTGCTCAGCTATCTTACTTTTCAATAGATATGTCTCATAGTCTTTGACAGCACAATACACCTAATACGTTGATCGCTGATAGCTGTTCCGGCTGTCTATCGGATAGGTATCGCAAGATTTAAGTTGGGTTTAAACTTGACTCGTCAAACTTTATTTGGTTTGCGTAGCGGTCTCAGAAAATTCTTTCAAACCAGTATCTTAACAATTTGTCGTGAATTTAACAATCCTGAATTATCTACTGCGGCGGACATTTGAAATAACTTAATCCCTATTGAATGAGTTGTGGTATTTTAACTTTGCAACAGCGCGTTCAATGTTCCTCACGGACGTTAATTTGTATTATTTTCTTAAAAACGTTAACATTTATTTACCTTTTTTTCACAGTACCAACTGTACCAAGGCGGTCGCGTGGCTGTGGGCGGTGCGCGACAGTACGCGACTCGCGCGGCGGAACCGTTCCCGCACCAGTTCGTGTCGTCGATACTCTGCCAGCCCGCGTATCAGGTAAATATCTTGATAAATATCTATTATTACTGGATGGAAAAGTACCTGAAATTTCTTGAATGTATTGGTTTTTAACTTTTTTAAGACACTTGAAAAGCCTCTCCTTCGCTAATTTACTTTTAGTGATAGTTAATGCAAGACGCAGACTTAGGCCGACAAACCACTTAAAAATCAGTTGCTTTTGAGAATTTAGCTGTATGTTTTTAGATAAGTATTAGGCGGAATAATTTTTTTTAGTTAATAACTTTTTGCGTTCAAGTGCTCAAATTCGGTTTCATACAATGAATTTAAAATGAATGTTCTATTTGAAGTATGCTTTTAGATGATTGAGATTCTCATTTCACCCAGTGTTTAATCGACGATGTCTGCCAATAAGTACCATCGTCGCACAAAATCGACTCTAATAACATTACATAAAGTATGACATCCACCAGGTGCAGCAGCTGGCGGCCGCCGCCGCCGCCGCCGCCGCCGCGCACCACCAGCACGGCGTGGGCGGCGTGGCGGGCGTGGCGGGCGTGGGCGACGTGGCGGGCGTGGGCGAGTGGCGCGCGCCGCTCATCGTGGAGCCGGCGCCCATGCCCGAGCCCGACGTGTGGGACGCCTTCCATCCGCACCATCCGCAGCACCATCACCCGCACAAGAGGTCAGTTTACTAAACACTTACAAGGCGATTAGGAATTGATTAAAGAAAATGTATGTTATCGGGCTCTTCATATCGCGAATAGTGATATGATAAATTAATTAGTTCAAATAAAATCCAGTAAAATAATAAATTGAATAATTTATGTGGATAGGTTGCTGAATGTCTTCAAATAATTATGAAATAATTTTAAACTCAAATTCCAAAAAAAAAATTAAATAAGGGTATGAGTAAGTAAATAATAATTAAGAACGCCCAATAGAACTTTCGACTTGAAATAATTCACTAAATATCCACATTGAATTCGAAACGTTCCCTTTTTTTCGAGTCACAGAAGAGTTATAGGGAAATCTTTTAGTTTTATTAGATTTAGATAAGACGTCTGTAGGTAGTACTAAAAGTCGGAGTTGTCGACAGATCAACCAAGCAGCAGACGACGGTGCCGCACTACCAACCGCACCACCAAACGCATCAATACAGGTGCCTATAATCGTAGTCTAAATGTAGTTGTGTCTCACTATGTTACCGACGACCCACTCCTAATTTGATTTCCTTTCCAATCTTATCACAGACCAAAATCCTACACACCTTTAAACTATAACTGTAATTAGATCTATAACATTAATTTGATATAGCTGTGCCCAGTATTTTTAGGAAGATTCGTTCTTATTTTAGTTTTGCTTAATTAGGTACTAATAACAGTCGTCTAGCACGTTAAACCGTTGGTCCCGGCTCTCATTTGTAGATATTTGACAGTCGTTACAGGTAGTCAGTGGCCCGAAAGTCTGACAACCAGTTTTACCAAGGGTTATCGTATTACCTAGTACTAACTGGGTTGTGGAGATCAGATAGGCAGTCGCTCCATGTAAAATACTGATATTCAGCTGCATCCGGTTAGACTGGAAGCCGACCTCAACATGGTTGGGAAAAGGCTAGGCAGATGATGAGCAGTCGGTTAGCAGTCAGAACTTTTCATTGAAAAGGAATATCTGACTCCAAGTTTACACAAAAGTCCAGAGTTACAAAACTTGCAGACTGTAATTATTTTTCGTTTGGCTATAGTAACAGCGCAATACTTCATGTTCGTGACGATGTAGAAATCGTTCGGTTATATATAGCAACCGCTTAAAAATGTTAACTGCATTGAACTTTATCGTTGCACTGGGCGATCTACATATTATATGGTTAGAATTCAATCACAAAGTACAACTTTTAGGTCATAAATTTGCAACCAAAGAAAGATAGTCATGTTTTTTTAGTTTAAAACTGTACAGGTTGTTGATTTTGGAGTCAATATGCTGTTTTTTTCTGATTGATTTATCTATATCAGAGTACTACCTTACGAATAGTACTTTTCCTCATAAAGAAAAGCACTAGTTTCATAATGGATACAGATGTCTAAATCAACAGCTTGTATACCTACCTTATAACTGTTCAAATAGTCCATATAAGTAATCTATTTGTTTAATATGTAGTATGGCAAGCAGCGGCGGTAAGAAGGAGCCGACTCAGCTGTCGCCGGTGAAGAAGCGGGTCAAGGAAGGCACTCCGCCTTCGAGGCACAGGCATCATCATCATGATCACACGTAAGTATACCCAGTTATTTTGTTTTTGAGTAAAATATCAAGAGCACTACTATAAGATTATTTTTAATTCTTAGATAACATCTACATATAGAATAAAATAATGGTTGTTTGATATAATGTTTTAAACAAAACGCGTCCAACTGTCTTATTCTTTCGTCAGTCAGAATTTCCACATCGACAATAATTGCCTTCCTATTAGCAAATACACCGTGATTTTTTAGTCGTCTTACAAAGGTGGTCCAGTCCACTCAATGTATCCGACATTAAATATCTCTAAGCGCGATTTAATTTAATAGGTACAAAGAAAAACAATTAATACATTTTTTTTATGATTTTTATGTTTAGTCATTGGATACATGAAGTGGGCTGCCGTTGTAAAATGACTAAAAAGTCACGGTGTATAAGCTTCGCTTTCGCTAAAAGTGGTGACACACTAATTGCACCTTTTGGTCCTTCTTTGTCTTCTATTTTTGGGCTTAATAGATACGACGGATTTACAAAGCCGCATATTTAAAAATCAAGGGTTTATGTTGTTCCCCCGACACACTAACACCCCCACAACATATTAACCAACAGCGTCATCGATTTCGGCTCACACAGCATTCCCTCCCGCAGCGCGCGAGCGGCGCCTGGCGGCGCGGGCGGCGCGGGCGGCGCGTGGGACGGGCCGGGCGCGCACACCATCACGATCCGCGACACGCCGTCGCCCGCGGTGTCGGTGATCACGATCTCGGACTCGGACGACGACGCGGAGCAGCCGCGCCGCGCGCGCGCGCCTGCCGCCATGCCCACGCACGCCACTCAGCCGCATAACAATCAAGGTACGGTATAGCGCTTCTTTACCCGACTGCTGCCAAGCCCTAAATGAGGATTATGTGTTTGACCTGTATGTAGAGTGTACGTATGTGTGTGTTTATATATATATATATATATGTATATCTGTTTCTTTGTTACTCTTAGGAGTAACAAAGCGGGTGATGCGATCTCTATAATTTATACGTTGTTAGATTCGTCTTGGTGGCATGAGTGTGAGTTTAAAAAAAAAAAAATGGCGGATTTGGGCGCCATATAGTCAAGTGGGGTATCAAAATGAAGGATTTTAAACGGTGATAGCAAAAATATCTTACCAATTATCTATCTTAACAATTGTGTTCTCCAGGCGGCAGTGGCGAGTGCGTGCCAACTCAAGGCGCAGGCGGGTCCAATGGCGCGACCAGTGGAGGCGTGATATGCAGCGCGCGCTCACCCAAGGACGACAAGCACGTCAAGCACGAGCCGCACCAGAACTGTCACCACCACCATCAGGTAACACTTCACAACATCCAAGCTTGCCTGTTAGTTCTGTGGGAGTGACCACACTTTATCGACGCGAAAATCTCCTTAAGCCAGCCTCCCCCCAGTCAAGAACTTGAACCTATAATTTAATTCTATCTTTTTCGATTTTCAGCAGCAGCAACAGCAGCAACAACAACAGCAACAGCAGCAGCAGCCAGCCCCTCAGCAAGCCGTACCCCAGCAACCCAGCAACCAAGCGCGCAACTCCGGTGTGAGCGCGGCCGTGGCGACGCCGCAGAGCCAGAAGAAGCGCCTGCTGGCGCTGGCGCAGCAGGAAGCGCAGGCCAAGCGGGAACACGAGCATGCGCACGCGCACCTGCCGCCTGTTAGTATTGTGTTACTAATAAAACAGATTTATAAGAGAGCTTTCTCGTAAGTGTTGAGATTTGGAAACTAAACTTAATCAACATCATGCTGTACATCTCTGTCAAACCTACCGAAAAATACATATTTGATAGAAGTGTTATAGCCACCACCACCACACATTTCACTACTATTTTTAAGGCTGTGCATTCTGAAAGTTGACAATATTGCAATAACTGACATAATTATTACTTAATAACAATACGAAATATCTCTCTTTATTGCAGTAAAATATTTAATATGAATTCTAATATTTTTACACCTATTTACAACTTTCAGAAATCACACTTTTAAAATGTATTATATAAAAAGTACTAGCTGTTGCCCGCGACTTCTTTCGCATGGAAATTTTGATGTCTATGAAAAAAATAAAGAAAAAAGTATCATATGCGCTATTCTAGACTACTATGCCAAATTTTATCCAGATCCGTTAAGCCATTCTGTCGTGATTGAGTAACAAACATCCATCTATCCAAACTTTCGCATTTATAATAGTATAAGTACATATTATATAGTAAGAAGATGTCCAAATTAATCAAATGTGTACATTCTGTTTCATTAATAAGACTGACCATTAAAGCATTTAGCATATACCACAATCTACCTCGTCTAACACAATGGCTTTTATAAAGTTAGTTTAATGTTGTATTGCAGAGTGGGTCGACGGTACGTCAGACGAACGACTATCAATGCAATCAATACGTGCCGGCGCAACATAATAAGAGAGATAGCGTGAGTATTTATTTTATTCTGTACCCTTAATGGGTCCATTAGCATCTGTCTCATCGCCGGTGATTAGTGCGAAAGGAATAAAGTTAGTATGTAAACATTAGGGGCAGTCAGCGATCCTCAATCTCTGGCCCCCTGCGGGGTACAGATGTGGAGAGTCTGCCATTTGAACAGACACAGATCCAAGACGGCGCCGCGCTGTGTTCTGCGCACGCCTCTTGTGAGGAATTGCGGCGTGTACGGTTGCAGACGTCGACGGAATCCGTATGTCTATTTAGGGCAAAACCTGGCCGAGGGGAGCTTGACGAACTTCGCAAGTACTCTGGCACCCCGGACCAATTAGTTAAAGAACACCGTATGGGCTCAGTCAGTACAAGTCTGACAGACACTTCGCCTACCCTGGGGTGGAGGACATCCATGAGGATTTCACATATGATATTTTTTCGATTGATATTGATATTTTCGAAACCAAATGTCTACAGTGGCAGAGAATCTCCTATATTTGCCGAATCTTCTCAACAGACCTGTTGCTAAAAACATACAAAAAATTTGAACTGAATATATTTTCTAGCCCAATCTGGTAAAAAACGAAGAATAAAAAATAACCTTTCACAAATGTTTACAGAGCGGCGGTTGTCGCGAGTACCTAACAAACGCAGGAGGCGTGGGCGGCGTGGCAGGTGTGGGTGGCGTGAGCGGCGTGAGTGTGAGCGTGAGCGGCCCGCCCGCCGCGCACAAGCACGCCGCGCCGCACGCCTGGCACCACCACCCGCACCCGCATTACAAGTCAGTACACTTGACATAAGTATTAGCTTGACAATCAGCACCCTTTGAACGAACTTACAACAGACAGACCCCCAAAACCCGTCTAATGTTTTAGCAGGGGATAAGTGGCAGATCAAACTCCCTGGATACATATATTTAACGTTCATTGCCACATCAGGCGACGTCGCGTGAAGCGGCCTGTACTGCGGTGGCCGTTCACGCGACATTGCGTGATGGTGCCTTACAAAATGTATGTATGAGCCATAAAATAGCGGGCGCAGCTTATTGGGTTCAAATACAAAAAAAAAAAACAAAAGAAATTCTTTGAAAAAAGAAAGAATTTTTCATTTTAGCCATCTAGGTAAGTTCAGCATTTTGGCTTGGCAATGAACGTGTTAACTGTGTGGACAATTTATTTTTATACACCAAACGTGTTTATTGAGTCGGAATACTTTCATTCTTGAAATACGCGAATATCAACTTTCATTTTTATATTGGTAATGTTTTGGCTTAACTCTACTAATGACGGTAATTAAAAAAATATTATAATTTATCCTAATATATCATATTATCTTATTTTTAATTACCTATGGACAAAATAGAAAATGCCAAATTACAGATTTTTTCCTAGCCAACAAATCCACAGCTCTGTCTCGCGCTTATCGTAGTTACAGTATTTATAAACCGTAGCTGTATCTTTCTAAGGTTGAAAATGCAACAACTATTATATCCTTCCACGTTCTATACAGACCACCCGAAGTTGCACACAATGCGTCCCTCGACGGGATACAAACTATTATGATGGAACAGTTGATTGCCAATAGACCAATGAACGCTGAAAGGACCATCGCGGAGTACAGGAGCCATGCATTGTAAGATTATACTGCCGAAAACATCTTGAGTCAGTCTTTTGTTTATTAATATTTAGTATGCTCGAGATTTGCAAGTTTAAATTTCTTGATTTAATGCCTTTACTGAGAAAAGTTCTTGGTTTTAGGATTATTTCATCTATTTTTCTATAGCATGTTGGAGAAATAAAAATTGTTTTAAATAGTTTGTTACTGCCGCATCTAAAGCATTTAATGACACGGGTTTACTTCCATGGCCCTAAGAGTACTGCTGACATGAAACTACAACCATCCGTTTCGACAATGATATTCAAGATTTTGTATTGATAAAGATCGAGTGTTCCCCACTAGGTCGTTACGACAACGTCTTGCTCTTTTAAGTAACTGAAAGGGTAGTCTACCTATTTGGTCTAGTGGTCGCAAGCCCGACTACTGAGCATAATATGAGGTCCTGGGTTCGATTCCCGGGTTGGGCAAAGTGTTATTGGTTTCTTCCATCAGGAATTTCTCAGTAGCAGCCACTGAGTCTGGATTTGTACCCGGTTGATGGCAATAGGCTCGTCCCCTATTACATGAGACAACATAATTGGCGAAATGTGGGTGTACTATTAGTTATACCTCTGTCTAACCGTTCGGGGATTACAGGTGTGATGTTATGTTATATTATAAAGGAAAAAAACCCATTTCAGCCCATTTCAACGCTTAAAAGGTATGGTGGTTATATATCATATTAACGTTTTGCGAATCTAAAAGTAATGTGTATTTGTTACAGGACCGGTAGCGGTGGTGTACTGTCTCCGGGGGGTGGAGTGTCACCCGGCTACCTGCCGCCTCCGCTCTATGTGCCCACCTATCATTATCATACGTGAGTTGATATTCTATTATATGTTATTGCAAAATAAGCCGTCGAGATGACGGTCGGTAAACTTTTCCACCTTTGGACAACTGCAAAACAGAAGAAGAATATGAAGTGTCAGCTAAGGCTAAAGATGGGGTATCATTCATCAATCATTCCAATCCAAACTCAGTTTGAAAGTGCAGTCTTATCACAAAATCCTAGGTCCTGCCTGTACCCTACGGACTGGTCAAGTATAATTTAGGTTATCGGAGAGCTGAAATGTCAGAACTTACTTGTACTTACCCTGATACCACACATATACAAAACCAGCATCGACACTGTGGTTTTAATTTTCATCCAGAATAAAGTAGTATTCGCGATCCCGTCCACGTCCACAGGCAGCTGTTTTTATGTCTGTAAAAAGGCGCTATACGATTTCCACTTACATAGTCCTGTTTACTCTTCCAGCGGCGGCGTGGCGGGCGTGGCAGGCGTGGCGGGCGTGGCGGGCCCGCCGCCGGCGCACCACGCGAGCGGCGCGCGCCTGCCGGGCTACCTGCAGCCGTACTCGCCCACGTACCTCGTGCCGCAGCACCACCAGCAGCACCTGTGGTACACCGACTGAGGCGCGGCCAACTGGCGACCTGTCGCGTGCCTACTCACCTCACACTACTCGTGAAAGTGCAGCAGGCCAGTTCAAGTGTGACCGCGGTAGTGCTAGCCGCCTGTAAAAGACATTAAGCTAACCTATTACTTGACCAACGTAACTTGAGACGCGGTGAAATTTGGAACTTCGATTAAAAAGGTAAGAGGGTGACGTTCTTCTAAGCAAGCAGCGCCACCCTGATGTGTCAAGTTGTATTAGTCAAGTGATAGCTGTGTATGCGCACTCCGCGTGCCTACGGACGAGCGGGCCTGCGCGGTTGGCCAGGCCCCCTCGCCCGTAAGCACGCACGAGTGACGAAGGAACACAACTCGACTATCACACTGCAATTTTTAAATAAATCCATGACTAGTGTGAACTAAACGCGTTCCTTTAACAAACTCACGTTCAACGCTATACGAAGTTGAAACGATAACTTTCTTGTACAAATTGTGATTTTTATTTCTTATTATTATAATTATAAAGATGGGTTTTATATTTTTCGGCGACCTACAACTGTAGTCGCCCTATTCGAGGTATACTTAATCGAGTATAAAGTGTTTAATCATTATTTGTTTAGATATGTGTAATTTATTACATGGTAGCGTTGTGTAAGCGCTTATAAATGTATGTATAATAGGTTAGTGTCGCATTACTTTTCATCGTTTGATGTCTGTACGGTCACGTATATAGACACAATTTATTCACATGTATTATATGGATTGTAAATTTCGCGTTATATTTTGCTGATAAAGCGAGTAGGTTGCATTTACTAATATTTTATCATAGTTTAGTGTTTGTACCAAATCATTTTAATGGGGAATTTATTGATATAGCGAATATAATATGTAACGAGTATGTGTTTGTTTGTGCGGAGGCTTCCGTCGCGTCCCTGACGCGCGATGCATGCGCCGACGACTTTTAGTTTTACGGCACACTTTTTGTCAATTATAAACGTTTGATTTTACTTGTACGTCGTAGTGAGTACGCTTTAGATATATCGAGATTCGTTGATACGTTTGTTACGTTCCATATCAAGTAACACAACTATAACAACACAAACATTTATTGCTGTGTTTACTATTAGTATATTCAAAATTAAAGGGTTTTATATTACGTAGAGATAATTAAATGTCTAGGGCGCGGTGATGGACTACTTGTATAGATGTAGATTCGAGTATATTAAACGAAATAAAAAAAACTATCTAAGATATTTTATAAACATTTAGTACACACTAATGATTAACTAAGATTGTAATAATGCATGTATAATCACATTAGATAGAACGAAATTGTTTAAAAAAAATATAATAATGTCCTTTATAGAAGATGAAAAAAAAAATGTTATGCAATTATTTTTACGACTGCAATTGATTTTTAGTTTAATTTGATAAGTGTTTAGTGACACTAGAGCTTATATTATTCGCTGACATGATACGCGTCGGTAAGCGACTGGGTATTTCATTTTGCAGTGTTTTGAACATAATTGTAACATGTATAGTCCGGTGAGACAGGCCCGAGTATATCCCCCTCGCCGCTCCACCACCACGCCGCGTTATGTACGCCCTCCGCGTTGTACATAAGTATTAAATAAATAAGTCATATCGTACAACTTTCGTAGTCATATAAAGAATAGATCGATAGAAGCCGCCGTTCTGTTCCGCGGGCGGCGTATGGCGCGCGGTTTATCTACTTAGCATACGCTACGGAATACGGCACAATATGCATCAGTTGCAAAATATATTCCTGAAATCGTATTATATAAGATGCATCACTTTTAATATATTATAGCAGTAAATTAATTACAGATCTTTATTAGAAGTTTAATGTTACGCTTCTTTGGACAAACGACGAACTCTCTTTAGAAATGCCTAATATTATATGATCTTATTAATATAACTTTCGTGTAGCGTGTTTTTATAGAGCTTTTGGTGTCATGAAACGGTAAATATCGACGGATGTGCTTATGTGTCTATATCCTATTAATTATAACGAAATTGTCCAATTCAGGACCTTAACCTCTTTAACAATTCTAGAAATCATTACGAATATCGCTGTCTCGTATGCTTCCCGTAGCGTATACTAAGTAAGTTTTTTTGATTGAATATATTTGGTTTATTATCATTTAGTATTAAGTGTTTAATTTATAAATATCCACCATTTAATCACAAGATTCTATAAACCACTGCATTATTTTAAATTCATATTAAAGTTTTATATGACAAGACTACTATGTAATATTATTAGTTTCTATCATAAACTTAGTACATTCGTTTTGCTACCCGACAATAATTATTATGTTTAGTTTCGTATTCTAACGGTTGTAGTTATAACTATATGTATGTTACTTTATTTTGTTTTATCCTCAATTGCTAAGTTGATTTCGGGCGTCGTAATGAATACGTCAATTTAAGATTCACAATTTTCTAAATTGTCAGAATCTCTCTCTTTTGTCCTTTTTTGAATCAAATAACTCTTTCAAAACTGAAACCTTTCCATAATACATAAATACAATAATTCATAAAAAAATATAATTAAATATATATTAAAATAACGGCTTACAGAATGTTTTCACAATAGACGAGGAAATTGTGTCTTTTTCATGTCCTTTGTATGGGACATTCTGTACCTGAAAACTTAAGTCTTTACGACGCCTGACGTGACGCGGACATGTGACTGACCGGGCCTTTGTCTACAAACATTACTTAAAACACGTTTGAGTGATCTTTCTTATATTCTATAGTGATCAATTTATTAATTTGAAATCAGTTCTAATTGTATCAATTAATCAATTTATTCTTTGGTTGAAATAGCAATTGATTTTTATTATAATTGAATATGAATGTAATATTTATTTCAATTTTTGTATGAGAATCGTATTTTTTATTTCTAAGTGCATCTTGGTACATATTATGATTATGAATTATGAAATAATAGGGTACCCGGCCGTAAATTGACGCATCGAGGTTTCGTAAAACTTCGTGTTTTTAGAATATCGTCTCTGTCACACAATGTGGCAGTCTCTTTCCTACACTCGATATGGCTTATGAACGGTCGTGTATTGTATGATATGTCGTCCAAAGGCCCGCCCACTCGCTGCGCCCGCGCAGTAGAAAGCGAGATTGCCCCTAACGCGAGGCTTTAGTCAATGATCTCTGTCGAAACGTGCACATATTATAACTATTACCCCGACGTACCGATGTAGCACGGCGTTAGTTCGTCTCAATCTTTTGTTTTAGTGATTTTATTATTTCTAAGCTTTTATTGGAGTTTTGGGGTTTATTTTTAAGAGTATTAACATAATGGAATGTTAACACATTTTCTATAATAATTTTGTCCTAGTTCATCATACGTCTGCTTGCGGTATCGTTGAAATTGCCTTATTATGTTTTAGTGTGTATATGGGGCATGTTGTCGCGACGCATTCGACCCATTATATCGCATACAATTTATTTGTATCGCGTCGCGGTTCGTTGCACACTCGCTGAATCGATTCCTAATCACTACTCGGCCGAGCGGTGGACTGAACCGATGACTCGATGCATCTAATACACAAGATAACTGACTGTTTGTCGACGTGATTCTGTGATTATTACTCATTATAATATTAGTTCGAAAAACTGTAAATGTTGGGTTGTTGCAATAAGTAAATTCTTTTGTGTGTATAAAATTGCATTTTGCGAAGCAGCTGTATGAAATGCCCCGTGTATATGTATATTTAGTTTAGTTGTTTATGGTTTCACCAAAACACGATACCGATTATATCTATAGAGGAATTATACGAAAAAAGTCACGATTAGCTAATTCGAGTGTCTACAATAATTTATTGTTCTATATGGTAACAATTAAATGTACAAAATACTCCTTGTAAGATGGTAATACTGCACTGGCTGGCTACCGCTATCGATATCTTATGTTGTTTCGTTATAAGTTCGGACATATTATATTCCACTGTGATTATGTTACGTTCAATGAACTGTATCGGTGAAACTGTTATGGTAGGCTTACGTTTGGTTTAATTCATGTAACTTTTAACTACGTACCTGTCGGTACCAGCTGAGAACTAACTCTACAATAATGGGTATTTTTATGTTTTAATTTAGCTTATAGGGGCTTGTGTAAACAAGTTGATACTATTAACATGTTTTAAAATTCGATATGTGGGTGATCAGGGGATATATGTAGCACTGATGTTGCTTAAGTTTCTCTTCAATAATAATCAAATCGTTTATTATTAGATGAAAAATTGTAAATAAACATCCAAATATCCCTTTTTATTTTATTTTTATTTTTTCCCGTACCTTTTTTTCCTTTATTTTTGTTTTTTTTCGCGTTATAGTGGGCCTGTCTTCATGCATCGCAACTAGTATACTCGTGCGCCGCCGTTGTCTCATGACTTATCGCTTTGTAAAGTTTATAAAATAATTTTAATCATATTATATTAGTGGCAGCAAGCATTGCTATACATAATTGTCGTCGGTGTAGTAGTAGAGTGGTGTAGGCGTGAGGCGACGGTGGCGCGCTCTATAGTCAATAGCGTGGCGAAAGACGCCAGAGCTGCTGTCTCGACAATAACCCAGTGTCAGACAATAATCATTCTTATTATTTGCCACTTAGTAGACAGTTTTGTTTGGCCCCTTATTAGTGACCATAGTGTGTACGGTTAAATAGGCCTTTAGAATGTAGCGTGTGACATGTTTTAGCACAATTCGCGTCAACAGATAGTGGATATATTTCACAGTACGAAATCTTTTCCATAGCATATCTTATAAATAATTACGTATATTTGATGTGCATTAGAAATCCATTTGAATATGTATTGTATTGGAGGAGTGAGTGTTGCCTGTCGATACTCTAGTAGCATTTTGTCGCAGGTTTTATAAAGTAACGAGTACTTTACATTACAAATATTAAAATCATAGAATACTCTTTTTATATGAAGTGATGTTATCACCCATTTTCTACAGCTAGCACTTATCTAAATAATTTTTAATTATTATAAAAAGATTCAACGTCGTCTTTGAATATTGTATTCCTTATTAATATTACATTTTAATATTATATTCCATATAAGGCCCAAAAGAGGCCAGTATAAAATTTTGAATGAATATTTTGCGTTCAAATTAACAAACATAAAATTTTAAAGAATTAACACGATTCTAGGGTGTATTATTACAAACTTTCTTGTTCATAAACTATATAAAATTAATTTTTCAAATTATTCGTTATAAATTTTTACACATAAATCTAAATGTATAAATAATAGATTTTCCAAATCGACTGACTGTTAACCATTTAGATTATAATAAATCGTTATTCGTGCTTAGTCCGCATCTTGTAATCCGATGGTAGTAGTGCACAGCTACGTACTTAAGTAACTTCAATGGAGTAATACTGTTACGATTTTAATGTTTCGATGTTGAGCACCGCGTTATTTATATTGATGTACTAGCTAGCAAGTTTGGCGACGATGGGCCGCGCGCGGCGCCTGGCCCGGCGCCGCGGCAATCCTCACAAAGGTGGAAAGGGATCAAAGTCGCTATTTGTATTTGGCATAACATAAGATTATAAACTCTAATTTTACAAGTCTGATGTCACAAGTTTGTTGTTACTAGACATAGTTAATGCTGCTGGTTAGGCTCTACTCTATAGAATTAACTTTTGTATATTCATTCTATATCTACCTATTAGGTAAACTATATGTGTGATAATAACAATAAGCTTTTCAACTAGATGAAGTACAATGAATTCTAATGACTAACTCATAGGCCAATGTTTATAAACATTATTTTTACACTGTCTATTAAAAATGAATGTGATTTTGTCTGTAGTGAGTAAAGTTATATTGCAGTCCAGTGTCATATCGCTTAGTTACATAACTCCTTCAGAAGACCCGTAACGTTCGGAGATTTAACTTTATCTTATGCTTAGGTGTGTCGTGTATAGCGTGTTAGGTCAATTGTACAAGACATTATCATGATCAGCTTCAGAAACAGTAGTTAGTTGGTCAGGTAGTGCACCGTTCACCAAAATGTTTTGCCGTCCAATGATAACAGTACCTTCGCGAGTACATTATGGCAGCTGGACTGCTCTTCGATGTATTTCGTTAACTATAATCGCATATTTCGACACCAAACCGACTATATTATAGATGTCTAAAATATTTTATATTTATCTAGAGCTTATAGAGTGTTTAGGGCTGTAGTAGTATTAAGTGGCTGCGCACTGCGCGGCGCGTGCGCACGTTTTCATTAGAGGATAGCATGCGACGCGCAGGACGCTGCCCTCAAAAGAATATCAGGGATGTATAGCGGTAGAGACAGCTTTTTAACTTAGAAAAACTTTATCAAAGATTTATACAAGCTATGGGTGTAGTAACTGCGTAGGATTAGGTATATGTCTGCATTTTATCTGTGATTGACTCGATGACAACGAAGGCTGACCAATGAAGATTTTAAGTGTTTTACGAGCAACAAATAATTATAGGAATTACCTCGGCTAAATGTACCTGAATGTAACGCAATTTTATTATAGCTAATAAACGTTCATGTTTGTTCTGCAGTCGTCGAGACCCTCAAGTTCTCACACAAATGCATTCATGTTAATTGATGACTGATTAACATTTACACAAATACCGCATCATTTCTTTGGATTAGCCTCTTATCATTAGGTAATGTACGAATCTTTTATTCAAGTCACCATGTAGCTACGAGTCTTTATAATATTGAATAGAAGCTAGGATTCACTTACTATTATAAGTATTGTATTAGTTTAATTCCGTGACGGTTAGACAATCCCACGTCGGAATCCGTTGTCGTCGAGCAGACACAAGTTGAAAACTTAGATGAGCTCCATTTTCTAGATTTAAACTTATTGTTTCGATGTCCAAATTTATTCGAGATTTACTGTCTTCTTATACTACATTTCATTACGATTAAATGTTTAATGAATGTCCAGCAAATACAAATTTGAGTGTGTCGATGTTACGCGTTAGAGCGTGTTATTGTTACGACCTAACACCTATTTTATGCTAGAATAGAGTTTCAGTAACGTAGGATTACGACCAAATTAGAAACGTAACTTTAATATGATATCCTAAAACACAAATATTAGGTACCTTATATAATATAAATAAATAATGCTACTGATTAATCCCGTGGCGGGGGGACAAATAAAGTACAAAGTTATCACTAAACCCCCGGCCGTCGCGATGGCTTTAAACTCTTTTCTTGTATAGTTAGCATTCTACGAGAGAAAGATGTTGCATTTTATTGTTTAAAATTAATATTACAAAAATTAAATGAATGTTGTCGTAGTTTACTCGTATTCTCAATTATTTGAATTTTTAATTATTCTAAAATCCTTGTACGTACATTTTTTTCTTATAATAATCTAAATCCGACGTAATTTTATAATCACATTACGTGTACTAGTTTGTGGTAGTTTAGCTAAATATCGACGACAGGATCACATTTTCGAATTAACAAAAAGTTGTATTTTATAACAATTGATGTGCCTAAGTGTAATACTCTATTATTGTAATTGTATATATTAATGGATAGTTATCGTACTAAATGAAAGTCTCAGGACCGCGTCGTACGGTGCCCGGCGCGCGGCGCCCGCGCACGCACCGTGCAGGTATTGTTCAAAATTAACCAACCATTGTATTTCGTGTTTATGGAAACGCTGCATAACTCCAAAAATTCGTATATTGAGACAATAATTCTTTTGCATGAATGTCATTTTGAAAGCACTTTTTAAATTCAATGTACCTAAATTGATGTGAAACTTAAACTTTACCATATTTGATTATCGCTTGTAAATTGTAATTCCACTTAAGTGCGAATCTCCCGTAATATTTGTCACAAATCAAAATAGTGTTGTTGTACTGACTAGCGAGTAATTTTCTATCGGTAGATTTTCTTTTCTCGTCACTAACAAAATATTGTGAACACTTTAGTATCAACTGTCGTGGTACACTAGTACATAGTCGTTAAAGATTTTATAGCACGCCAAAACGACCTTTTTGCATTTTATCCAGGTTTAATCACTGTTTCATTGGGTATTACAAAATGGTATAATATATTTATAACATTTTATGGTAGCAACGTCGGCCATTGTAACGGCGTTTGAATGTACTAATTGGTAATGTGTATCTTTGTGTAAATCATCCATACTCGCCGTGTACACGAATATGATGGGTAATTAATTGGGTAGTGTTGTAGTCTTGATTGTGATATCAATAAACATTTTCATACGAGCATCAAGATAGTTGTTTTATTTCAGAGACTATTATTACCTCTGTTTACTCTTTTCAGTGTGAACATTCTTTTATCTATACGGTTTATCTACCCACCTATTGAAAACAATCAGGAATCACCACAACATATCTGTTGACAGTAATTTTATTTTATTGACAAAACAATAAAATATGTTTTTTTTTATCGGGTGGTGTGATTTTAAAGAATAATTATTAGTACACATTTCTTTATTGACTGCCTCGTTGGTCTAGTGGTCGCAAGCACGACTGCTGAATATGAGTCCTGGATTCGAGTCCCAGGTCGGGTAATGTGTTATTGGGTTTTTCATCAGAAATTTCTCAGTAGCAGCCACGGATGTCTGGATTTGTCCCCGGTGGATAGCAATAGGCTCGCCCCCTATAACATGCGACAAACATGACGGGTGAAATGTCGGTGTACTATTAGGTACACCTCTGCCTAACCCGGGGATTACAGGCATGATGTTCTTTATTAAAATTATGTTGGACCACTGGACACACATTTACAGCATTGGTGACTATCATTTAAATTAATAAATCAATGAGCAAATTGTAAGCAACGGTGCCAAGCGGTGCGGGAATCGAACTGGTGACAGTAGGTTCAGCAACCATATTGATCGACCACTGCCGGTTCCGTTACTTATACATTTAAAATGGCCTAAATTTTGTTCGGTTGTTGGATGACTTCGGAAAATTAATAATGATTTACCTACAGTTACCTCAGTAACTGAGGTAACTGTAGGTAAATCATTTACGCTATACCGAACAATCACTTTACTCATGGACTGAACTGTCAATTGCTCGAAAGATAAGCTCGGTAATCACAGTTTCAGCTTTTAAAACTAAGATGCTGTTGCCCTTATGACCACCAGTGCATAAAGGCACGCTCGTGTCCTCCACGCTAAGCCAAAATTTCGCCTACTATTGTCATATAGGTATTTTATGACACGCGCTCGCTTGTCACGTATATGTGGCTATGGTGTGGTCAAACAGTTAAAACACCTTCATGGTTATAGGTAGTGTTTTTTATTCTTGTCATCACGCACGATCATGTTGATACTTACACCGAGGCATAGTCAGGCTCATGACATAGTAGGCGTTTGCACCGCACTGGCTCCTTTCATTTAGGATAATGTTTATCATCCCTTGACGTCGAATCGTCTCGGTACATTATTTTGTATCTGCATTCGTTTTTACTAGCTGTTTTTTCATAGGCCTTTTAGATTTCATACTTACGAGATGTAGTAGCATAGGACCTTACTATACCCGTTTGGTTCAGTAAATCAATATTTAAATCTTTTCATTTCTCTTCATCTTTTACCAGGAATGGGTGTTATGAATAAAAAACACAGATATCGAGCGAAAGAAGCTTTTTTTCAACTAAATTTACAATACACATGTCTAAGAGTTCACAATTTCACATAGTATAAAAAAAATCATCAATTGTTTTCTGTTTGATATATTTACATCTTGTTTCAAGAAATGCTTGCATTGTGTCACTGGGAACGATAAATACATTTATACTCGCATAAACAATTCGCGAGTTGTGGAATATTGCTTTGTTATGTTCTCACTGTATGTTCACACTGGTTAAGTTTGTTAACTTTGAATAGTACCAAGGGAACAAAAAGTTCGCTTGGGGCTACTCAAAGTTTCATCAACTTAGTATCGAATAATGGCAAATTGCTTGTAGACAAACGCATTTATTGACCACAACGTAACCTGTAAGCTTACAAACCAAACACTACACAGTGGAATATTTGGCACATAATTAATAATTTGCCTCTCAACTTTCCAATAAAATAATTAATCGTAGTAATATATTACGTTAAATATTTGTAGTATCCCTATAATTTCCTTTTAAACCTACGAATACGTTCCGCCGTTAATAAATACATACTAAAGTGCACTTTATTTACAGTGCAGCAAGAACGTAGCACATTTTTACATGAACCATCTCCTTTTCCTTCGTCCCCTACATAATATTATGTCACTCTAACCGTTATTCAGCTGATGTATTAAATTATCTCTCAATTCAAACACCCGAGGGATACAAGGCAGTTTCTTTCCACCACAGACACCGGAACTAACTCTATTAAAATAATTAAATATGAAGGTAGTAAAATTATGTTTCGAGATCATATTTAATACATCACAGGTGTTAAAGAGAAAAAAATATTAAAATTATTATGCAAGTGTCCTCCAAATGTTTTGTTTACCAAGTTATTAGCGCGTACTACGTAATTATTATGTAAAATGTAAGGAGCAATGTTATTTTATTGCTTGTATTGCATTAATTGTATATTAATAGAATTGCTGTGTAAACAAAAGCTGACAATGGCAACCAATATCTTGTAATTGCTAATTTATGCAAAAGCGTCATGATTATGAATTGGAAACACATTTTATCAAAAGTAAAACTGAAAAACAAAACCCAGAATCGCCCATTTTTTTGGACTTGTCTGCGATGCGCGGTGTTAGCCGCAGAAACATTGAGAGGAGACTTAACTTCTATATATTGCAGACTGACGCGGCCCAGCATGGCCAACGATCTCGTCCGCATTGAACAACATAGTTATACCATATCTGATGTGGTCTCACAAACTGAGGGAGTCTTTGACAAAACTGCTATTGAAGTTTTGGGAGAAATTTGGGTAAATGCAAGTATTTTTAGGGAAACTCATGATTTAAGAGCGCGGTGAGAAAATTATAGATGAAAATGATTGTGCCTTTAAGTTACAATATAAACATTGCAGTAAATGCTGTTAGTTAAAAATCAAAACGATTGGGGACAGGAATATGGTAGTTTTGTTAAAATGTCTTTAAAGACTCATCGGTTCTAGAGAACACAAGCAAACACAAAAATTCATAAATTACGAACGTCAATTTGAAACAGGCAATAAACTACATCTGTAGTCACCTTTACAACAATATAAAAATTATTCATTATTTTTCTGTCAAGTCATAAAAAGTTCATTTACTTAATTTCATTTGTGTGAATCGTCGATAAATGTACACCGGCTTTGGTTAGCTTTAAAAATGCTCTACAACTGTCGTTGTATAGAAAAAATAAACATACACGATGTATGGTATATCCGAAACTTATCATAAATGTTAGAAAACTAAACATAAGATGAGTAATGATGATGATACAATGTTATGTCTTTTTGCTGCGACCGTGAGCCCTCGACCTAAACCTGATGAGAAAATTTGTACTTTCACAAAGGGCCACGATAAGATAAATCCAATTGACTGCTTGTAACTGTAAACAAAATTTAGAATACCAATATTTTGAAAAAAAAAAACAATCTTCAATATAATTATATTATAAACCATTAAAATACAACAACAAAACAAATATCCTAAACTTGCAATACGAGTGGTTATTACTGGAACACAAATACTCAAAGTGAAATGTATTGAACTACTTAAACTTTAAAATTGCAAAAACTGTTACTTTTGAGGTAACAATGTCTTTTATTATTGAGTATTTGTGTTGTTTTATACTATAACGTCTATTTGTATGTGATGACTTTCGCAAATTCCGCGCGAAGAGCGGTGGAAGATTAGAAAGTGATCTTGGGGAGAATTATGCGTCAAAAATGCTCCGACGCCAGTGATGAAAATTTGATTTGCATCACTGCGTCCCAGCATTCGCGAGGCATTGTGTTGTGACTGCGTAACCTTAGCTTTTCGACGTAAAGTGTAAATATTCTTATAGTTAAACCGAAGCTATATCTAAAAATAACTTAATTCAAAGAGATCATAATTCATATAATATAATCATAACTTATTTCAAATTGTCACGACTGTTCAAGTTTTGTGAATGTGTTGTAGTGGCGTGTTTGGAGGAATCGCTACATCGTCACATCTGTGTAAGATTTCACTTTCTTGAAGACCATTCAAATAGCAATTTTACCATAGTTTGTAATTAAAAAAGAGTTTCCTTTATTTTTCTACAGTTTGGAAAGAAAGAAGAAGTTCCATTAGATACTCTTCCTTCTAATTCCTGGATATTGAATTTGAAAGATGCTCTCTTGGATTCAATGCTTTTTGTTATTTTGAGGGATATACTAAGCAAGTGCTCTGGAGGAAAACTCGAGGGTCTAGGTGAGGTAAAATTCATACATACACATATGTGATGCAAACGGACCCATAAAAGATGAAAAAGAACGAGTAACATGGGTACTCATTCTTTTAATTCCTGGATACTGAATCCGAAAGATACCCCTCGTAGATTTAATGCTTTCCTTTTTTATCGAGGGCTGTACTGAGTAAGTGCCACAGCAAAACTATAAGGTCTAGGTACATGAAGTAAAATACTGACACATATGTGATGTCAACGTAACCTGTCAAAGATCTGCATATTGCGGAAGCATTGAGCAAAACTTGGATGTGATGTTCAGTGACATATTGTATGATATATTAATTGTTGAACTAAAGATATTCCTTAAACTATCTTACGCATTACTTAACATTATTAGTAATTTGGAAACGGTATTACAATAAATTAATAAAACAAAAATATTCACAGTATGACAACGAGTGTGGCAAAATTGAACAGTTTAGAAGACGGTTCGGTACGCGTGGAGGTCAGTCAAGTCCTTGATGCCAGATAAACACTTAGGGGATCTTGAGTTTAAGAGTCCCTAGTTGGTTACTCTCGAATCTTAAGATTCTGGGGATCCTGTCCCGTTGAATCTGTTTCTAGCTGCCGAAGCTGTGTGTTCAATTCTGTGTTGTCACGTGTGGACGTGGCCTAGCTGGTGCGTTTGAGATGCGCGGGCGCAAGTCGCGCCACTTTCGGCGGGCGGATGTGCGCGCCGTGCCCGCACTCGTGCTTGTGCGCGTGCGCGGGGGACTTCTTGCCGCTCGTCGATAACCGCTTGCGCGGCTTCAGGAAATCTGGAAAGATAGAGAAATGGAAATTAGGCTTTGTTTGATACGGCTTTTTATGTGGCGTGAAAGAATGAATTTTCGCTCTAACGTGAGCTTATAACAATGGCATTTCGATGCCGAGAAAAAAACGCCCCAGACGGTCTCAAATTCGGCAATAAAAATCAATTCAAATTAATTTCGTTTCTGTTGTGTTCATACATCGGTTATTGACTTACAGTGACGACGACGTCGTGATAAATCGCAAGGTGAAAGCGGTTTACGACTCTTGTTAACATTTCTCTGAGAAGGGTGACGTACGCAGCCGCTACGATGCATAAAATCAGTCGTAAAACATTATTACAGAGGGCGTGGCCGGCACCATTGTGAATTGGGAAAAATTTTACGACTCTCAAACTGAAAGGTTCGTTAAGACGCCCGGAGCACCGAGCCTCTAGCCCCGGATGCAGCGCCTGCGTCCTGGGACCTCACCATATTTTACGACTTCATCCATGAGGATCGGATTGTAAAAAAGTAGTTTTAGAGTACTTAAAGCGACGGAATCCTTTTTTTAAACAAATCCTTGGGCGGCGACGTCCCTTGTGACCATTTCTAATTTTGAAAAAATATGGCCTTAATAACTATAAAATTTTACGACCTTTTTACTACTGTTTAATCTGCGTTATAATAGTTGGTTGGTGAGTTACTGGTGCGAAGGTTGCCATGGAGCCCGTAGACTTTTTTGTAATGACTCCTATAACTCTCGTTGAATACAAAATTATTACTCGTGAACAAAATGTTAGGGATTTGGAGCGTAAAGATGATTAAGAAGATATTATGCTCTATGATGCAAATACTGTTGAATCTGAAGATATTATTAAAAGATAAGGTAAGTATTCGTTGCATTTTAATAACAAAATGCTAGTTCGGGAAGCGAACATGAAAATAGTTTGGAATCGTTAGCATAAGACTTGGCGTGGAAACAAAACAAGAGAAAAAACAATGGGTACTACGTACGTAATTATAATGATCAACAACAAAATCCTGCGGATATTATGATTCCTAGAATCAAGCAGATAATATTACTAAACTTGATGGTGAAGAAAAAACTTATAATAATGATTGGATTCCAAGAGCGAACGGGAGCAAACAGTAGTCTGGAACAATCGTACGCTATGATCATCTAAATTATCGGAACGGACAAAAAATGGCGTCGCGGCCGTTGGTTCCAAGGTCGATTGAAACTTGCTCCAATGAGTCGTGTTTTATCCTCCTGGTGCTCAAGTTTTTTAGTTTAACCAAATAGGAACAATTTGTTGCAAGTCTTGACTTGACATGTTTTTTGGCCATAGTATTATGGTCTTATTTGGGTTTGGCTAGTATATAACGCAGCTTCAGCGTGATTCACTGTTTAAAGAATTTCAAGAATGTGTTTTCTTTTCCTACTTCATAGGTGTTTTCAGATGCTTTGTTTTTAAATCGTCTCTATGTTGTGCTGGTCTATATTTTTTTTAAAGTGTGTATTTGATTGTAAAAGATTATTTTCGTCCAGAATGAACTTAGCACCATCTAAATTATCTCTTTTAATTTAAATAACTTCAAAATTATCTGTTAGAGGACTGAGAGTTAGTAGTACTCGAAGACCTTTAAAATTGCTAATTACTTAGTAAAAATGTTATAATAGGTTATCGCTGGCGTTATCGCTGACTTTTAACGATACTGAAAAGTTAACTGCGTAAATATTTTTCATCGTAGGAAAGCAAAGAAATTAGTTTTGTAAGTTTTGAGTTCGATAATTTTATGTAAAATAGGTTCTTATGCAGCATTTTAATAAAAATCAAGGGTAAATGTCAAGGTGAGGTTAGCTTAGGTAGCAACAAGTGAAGACGCTATTAAAACATTCGACGTAAAAGTCTCGTTGGTAATAATAAAATTGTCTGAATCATGATAAAAAACGAGGTTCGGTGGGCAGGCGGGAACTATGTCAGTGACGTCACGGAGCCAAGGTCGACTGGTGCTCGCCCGAAGGTTCCCGCCAAATTCGTCAACACGTGGATTTATAGGTTATAATAATGTTCCTCATAACAATATAACCTACAAAATTATGTTTATATAACTGCTTATCAGCAACTTTAGAAGTAGTTTGTTACGTAAAAAGACTCTGCCCACGTTTATTACGGTATAAAAGACGTGATAACACGCGGTCATAAATAAATATTCTAATAATACACTTCCTACATTCATTTTAGGCGACTACATTACAATACGTTAAAAATAGCAAAACATAAATAGGTACATGAAAACGCGCAACACACGATGCAAGCGCAAGAAAATACTTTCACGTGGTTACGCAACGGTTTCCCGCCAAACGTTCAATGGAGCGTTTCGCGCCATTTTCATCTTGATATAACCTGGCTAATTCGCGAAGTGCTTTGTGTAGTATTAGTGTGTTTACTAAGGGGGACTATATGTGTTAGTCGTGTGTTATTGGGCACGCGTAAATATGCGGGTGTACGCGTTAACAGAATGGCCTTGGGAGGCGTGCTCGCGCACAGCTCGGCACAAACAACTCACACACGGTTATCGTGGCCACTATCAATCTATTATCGTATACTTATATTTACTAGCTAACTGTGGTACACTAAGTTAATTTTGATAATTTTTTAAAATAATGCGTATAGTCAACGTAGTCCATGTTATGTCATTGTTTAACCTTGATAGATAAGGTGGCCATTGTGATTGATAATGCGTTTCGCGTGATTCTATGATTGCTTTGAACGAAACGATACATGTTTGATGATGATTGGTTTAATGATCAAATACAACGCGGTTAAACAGCATTTGAGCTGTATTATGAACTGGCGTCCGAGTGCTGAGGTTATTTTGGGCGACCTAAATATCGAAGCGGGCGCACGAACTCTACCTCTTTTGATGCGGCTATAATTTACGTGTTTACCGCGCAAATGCGAATCATAACACGAAACCAGTACGTATACAAGAATAATTTGACGCCATTCCAAGCAACTAACAACACAGTATGCAAACGTGTTAGTAGAACTAGTCATTTGCATATCTTCAAATCCGTTAAATGTTCGCAATTTGAATGTTTTAAATCTTGTATAGGTTACTGTAATCGATACTGTGTCGTTACTAAGGAGTTATACGTATTGCTTCTTGTTAGTGTGCCAAGTTTGCTCGCTAGCAACAGTGCTGTAATGCAATCCACGTGCATTGAAGGCCGCGGCTGGGCTTGCATCCGTCTGCTAACACCGCTAGAATCTCTGATCGCATGGGAATAAAAAACAAAAGTACATGTAATGGGAAAGTGAGAAAAAATGTGATCCTCATGAGATGCGTCAAATTAGCTTTTTACCGGAGTGACGTCGCGTCGGGGGTTGTCACCGCCCTTTGATCCTGCCGCCTGCGCAAGAGTGCAGGAAACAGGTAGCGCAACGGGAATAAGTAATTGAGGAGCGTGGCTTTGTGATGCATACAATTATAATGAATATATATTCACTCATTGTGTTATACAAGTATTCTTTCTCCTCACCGCCATTACCGATATCTCCAAAAATTATATCTGGCAAAAATGTAAATTGCGTTATTATGTTTATTGTTGTCGAGCGTGCCACAAAGGAGCCCTGTTTCACAAATGCTGTCCAAATGTTCCTCGTGGGAATGACGCAAGGAGCCCGGGTCCTGGTCACGATTCCTGCATCGAGAAAACGTTTCAGTCATTACAGTCAGAGAAAGGGACTCGAACCTCCTTTTGTCCGCGAACTCGTAATTACAGGGACGTGGCTTGTCTTGTTCAGAGTTTCTCTTCGTCTTTTTGTGAAAGATTGGAGTAAACATTGTAGTGAGCGTGGTATTACGTGATCCAGAGATCCAGACGCAACGATAGACGGTGCCTACGCATCTCTACGTCTCACTACGACACATAAAACATGCTGAAATAGCTTTTGAGTAACACAGCAAAAAGTTGATTGCAGTTTTTGTTGCAGGTGGGCGTTCCATGAAAATGAAATAATGCAAGGCAAAAGTTGGAAGATTCTTTCCTTGTCGAAAGCGATACCGGAGTCCACGCATAATACAGTTTTTGTATAAGGCAAGTCGAATTTTGGGAATCGCCCGGCCGATGAAGCGAAATTGCGCAATCAATTTTCCTCTTAGTGTATTTGATTGGAAGTCGGGACATTTCTGCACATATTTGTGGATGAGAAGTAACTGTCGCATGAATTTCTCAGAAAACAGTCCAAACTTCCATGGTCTTCCTCTTGCATAGTATTGGGTGCTCGGACAACAAGTCCGGACTTGATCGGACACGTTCGTGTTGTAATCGTGTGTGCTGCGCGCGCGCCGATTTGTCAGGCGTGGGCGGCGCGTCCCGCTCAGAACAGGTTGCGCGCTAGCACGCTCCCGCCATCTTATTTTATTCATTTACACCTTAGGGTTGGTGATTAGTTTTCTTGTTATAATGTTGGTAGGTATCTAAATATTTTTATATGTGTGGTGATGAATTGGTATGTGATTAGAAAAAGGTAAAGTTTTGATTCTCAAGGGTGTATTTTATACTTTTTCCTTTATGTTGTATTAATCATTATTAAAACCTGTTTGGAGTTAGATGAACACCAACACACGAGTTCATAGAATTTTCAAACAAAAACTAATGTAGGGCTGTTGAACTCAAAAACTGGTATCCTTTGGTTAGATTTTTCACAGCTGCACAGTGCACAGGAAATACATTGTTACAGCAATGGCGAGTCGTTTGTTGGGAGCCGGCAAGTTTGCATTGTGATTACGAACCAGTTCCGAAATATCTAGGCCAAGTGAAAGGCGATTCGATGTCAAAATGGCGTGCCTCGTTGCGCATACGGCGAGTTTTTGTAATTATACAATGAGAGATGTAAAATAAAAGTAATATTCATGACTTGCTAATGGTTTTTTTCTTTTCAAATTCGAATTTTGTAAATATACAGTAGTATGGAACAAAACCTGTAAGTACTTATTTAAAATTCAAGATAGTTATAAAAAAAGATTTACGATTTCCAAAAAACAAACACGATAACTTTGAAACTAAAACAAATCATTTTTTTGTTCCCGTCGTCTTCGAATTGGAAATGAAAATATCGATATAAGCATCGCACAGCCCTAGGCAAAGTTCTATTACAACTGGACGTAGCATAAAAAAGGCAACAAAAAGTAACCCTCACTCAGAGCATATATCTGTATATTTGTATACGTTTGCTGGCTACTGGTTTTGAGCCGACTCCTAAACAAATAAGTGACACTACCTGGTAGCATTGTATCTTCCTCTTAACACTTGTTCTATATTATCTGATATATACTTTATTATTGTTTTGTTAGCTTTTTTGAGCTCTCCTTATCGGCTTAAGTGGAGTTGAGAAATTGACTGCAGTTAATATTGGAAAGTTAATACAACAAGACTTTTTTTAAACGGGAACGTCCAATATTTAATCGAAATATTACACTTTAACGTGAATAATAAGCGTAAGTGCAGCGCGTAGCGTAAGTTTCTCACTTTGATTCACTGTACATTTAACGTTTTTCTTGTAAACTGATAAGATTTCTGTATCAGATTTTTACGGAAATAAGAAAACAAAATAATACAGCACGGTCAAGGATTAAGCGCCGTATTAAATTATTAAAAGCCTGGCTATTTAAAACGCTAATGAAGTACCTACTGAATTAAATACTAAAACCTAAGTAGGTACATTAAAATGTGCGAATTAATATAACATTCATGATATCCGATAGTGTTTAACTCTGCTTATATTAATGGTTTAATTATTCAAGTCTTTAGCAGGAGATTTATTTAATTATATTTACATTAATCTGACTTAATGCTGGTTGGCCATTTAGCAACTGGAATAACTAGTGATATTTTACATCGAAATTAAGGCTTAAGATAATTGCAAAACGGGATATAAGGCAATCCAAAATGGTCATCAAAAATGTCATGCCCGTATATTTGCAATGCGATGTCGCCATGTCTAAACTAAACAGGAAGCCACTTTGTCGGTTACTCAGAGCTATTAGTCATAGTACCGTCGTATACAGGTTAATTGGTTACTCTACTTTTTATATGATGAGTTGATGACTGAAAAGCCAAAGTCCGAAGTCTTTTCACGGGTTACTTTAATGTAATGTTTGTTGGTGGGAATTCAGACGAAATTATGACTCTTTTTGCACAATCCTTACAAGTGCAAGGTATCCTGTAAGTTTTTCACCTTTTTGGCAACCCTCTTGAACGTCTGTGGATGATACAAAGGTACCCAAAAAATTACACCGAAAGTGTTGTTTTTTGTTTTCGGTGCAAATACATTTCAAGATATCCGCGTTTTATAATTTCGCAACATAAACGAATTGCAACTAAAACTGACTCATAAAATGGTATCATTCCAACAACATTTTATTATACCTGACATGATTGCAGTTAAAATTGTCTGGTAATTCTAAGGTAGACTAGTCTCAGTTGCAATTATTCAGATTCGATCTACAAAACAGGATGTCGTAAATACATGGTTAGATTGCAAACAGAATTAGGCAGACTTTTTTGTAGCTATGCATGAGAAAATGAATAATTTGTAAAACAATCGGGCGTGTTCCAGTTGCTGGGACATTTGGCTTTGGCTTGCATGTAAATGACGATCTAAGTCATCCAGAGCAATTGTAAGTAATCTACCAATTAAGAACACGGCGCATACAAATGTATCTTTTGAAACTGTTTACCAAACAATTTAGTTTCTAGCATATTGTTTTGAAAATATGTGGGCATTGCAACAACATGCAAGCTTAAATATTATGTTAACAGAAGTGTTTTTAGCACTCTCTAGCGAAGATATTTCTTCATCTTTAAAGCTTGAAACATAAAGTTAAAATTTCCGTGATGTTATAATGTAATTTTCCTTAATTGGTTGTCGTGTGAAACTAAGCAATGAAATGACAACATGGCACCGCGTTTACATAGAAAATAGCGGTGTTAGCGTATGTATGATGTATGTATGAGCTAGGAAATGATAGATGGTGGCAATGATAAAGTTAGATTGATAATCTGATGTCAAGTGAATGACTCTTCTATCTCTTTTGGAGTGTTATTAGAATGTTAGTTGTGTTTGCCAACAAAATCGAATTTGTTTCAGTCAGTTTCAAACTAAGACGCAAAAATCATTAAAATTATACTGCACCATGTGAAAGCATTTCAAGCTCCAAAACCAGTCTAAAACGCGATTAGGACATGTCCGAGTAACATTAGAAAACGCCAGTGAGCGAGCTACGCGTGCTTGTGAAAGTAAATAGAACTAGCGAAATGCCATTGTTACGTTGCGTGTCCGATCGCTCCCCAGTACCCAGAGATAATAGCAGAGGCAGATCTATTTGCAGGGAAAATTGTAGGTGTTGCGTCAGTTCTACCATAAACATAGGGTTTTATACGTCATGTATTATTAATATAGTAAATTGCAGAAAAGATTGTGTTAAAGAGTGGGTTGAACCGACTGAGATTGTTCTTCCCTTCGAAAGAGGTTTTAAATACTATACTATAAATAGGCATTTTTTATAAATGTCATATAAGATGAATGTTGCTAGCAAATAACTATTTTGTTTGCATTGTCTATTATTAGTATATTTTTTTGATGTCTGCAGTAAAGTATCCATAAAATGCAGAAAAGATACTAGTTTAATAGAAAAGGTTGATCCAACTGATATTTTCCATTTCCCAGCGATTCTAATGACTCAAGTAAAGTGATAGCCCCTCATCATAAATTCAAGAGCAAGCTTCACACCTTTTCTGGCGTTTTTATACAAAAAACAACAAAGAATCCTTAATTAAAATTAACAGACAGTAAAAAATTCTTTGTACGTCCGTTTATTTATTTGTCAAACAATCATGTATGAATACGGAATGACGGACCGCCCTCAAACACGAATGTTGACGCAGTTTTGACGGGTTGTTTGTCAAACATGTTTGATACTGTGCCGCGTTCCCAGTTCCCAGTGAAATTGACAAAATTATTTGATTATTTATTTAGGAGTTATGTCGGATTATGATTGTTTATTTAATACACATTTAGGACAGCATTTATTTAGGTGTGGGTTGATAGATTTGTCGTGAGAATTGCATCTGTCATTAGGGTCAAGCGCATTTATTATACCTATATTGAAAAACCAACCTCAAAATATGGTGTTATTTGCTGATGACACTTCTCTAATTTTTAAGATAAATAGACGGGCCCAAAATCTAGATGACGTAAATAATGCCCTACTTCAGGTCCATAATTGGTTCACAGCAAACAATTTAGTATTAAATGAAAAAAAAACGAAATGCATAAGATTTGCTTTACCAAATGTTAAAAGTAACGAGTGTGATATAGTATTGAATAAAGAGAAACTTGAATTCGTAGATAAAACCGTTTTCCTGGGGCTTACGCTTGATTCAAGGCTACAATGGGGTTCTCATTTGAAATCTCTTGCGGGGCGCCTAAGTTCAGCAGCATATGCTGTTAGAAAAATCCGTCAATTTTCTGATGTAGATACCGCTAGACTGGTCTATTTTAGTTACTTTCATAGTATAATGTCTTATGGCATTCTGTTATGGGGACGGGCTGCAGACATTGAGTCTATATTTATTCTGCAAAAAAGAGCCATCAGAGCCATATATAATCTTCGTAGGCGCGATTCTCTAAGGGAACTGTTTAAGGAAATCAAAATCATGACGGTACATTGTCAATACATCTACGAAAACATAATGTACGTTAGAAAAAATCTACATCTTTTTAATAAAAGAGGTGACAGACACAATTACAGTACGAGAACTAGAGACCAATTAGTTCAGCCGGGCTTCAGACTCGCTAAAGTAGACTCATCTTTCATGGGGTACTGTTTAAGATGCTATAATAAAATTCCACAAAGTATTCTTGAACTGAATGAGACGAAATTTAAATCATGCATTAAACGCACACTATGTAAGCAAGCATATTACAAGTTGGACGATTATATCTCTGATAAAAATGCTTGGCTCAATGCCGGTCCTGCTCCACATGGACAGGGGCGCATAAACTGATTAATGGATAGCATTAAATAGTATTGTTGGAGCTGCTGAAGATTGTACAACTATCTTTGCATTGTATAGATTCAATTTCTTTTGGTATTATATAACCGCATAGCCCATATTATGTGAGTACTATGTAATAGAAAGCTATCCTTCGTTGGAAACCTACGTCATTTTTTTGACTTGAATTTGCCCTGGCGGTTAAGTGTATGTCATGCTCACTCAAATGTCTCGCTGATGGTGGCGCGTGTGTCGGATCAGTTAGTTCCCTTCAAAATGGTTGAGTTGAATGGTGCTGATACATGCGTCATGTTCGTGAACGGGCGCTGTCAGTTGTGACTGGTCATCTCTTGGTTGCCACGGCTTATTTGAATTAATTATTTTATTTTTTGAATTGTTCTTTTCCTTGTTTTTACTATGGACACTTTTAACGTGCACATCTTGCTACATCGCTCTCACATAATGTACCATCTAAACATGAATGATGTAACCAAGGTTTTGTAAAAATATTCTGATTTAAAAGAGTGTCCATGGAGTTTCTTGCCCGTTCTTCTCCATAGAGATCTACGTTAGGGAATGGGCAACTACAGTACTTTCACAGTTTTTATGCCTTGTGACTGGGACTGTAGCTAAATTTCATTGTTGTCTTTGTTTCGACAGTTCAAAAGTGCCTGTAACGGGCCTACTTGAAATAAATGCTTTGATTTTGATTTTGACCTATCAAGCGTTGCAACAAAAAATATGATCATTAAAAATCCTAACGACCACACTGGATATACAATTATTCTAGACAAGAATCCGCAGTGCTCTCGAACCGTAAAATGATGAGATAAATCATGACAAAAATTGCAAACACTTGTGGCATTACGGTGCACGGGCGAAGGTCATCGCACCAACATTTTGAATTTATTCATACGAACCCCAGTTTGATGCATTGTGCAAAAGTGGCAATGGCCTGTAATTTCAGGCTTTGTTTAAAGATTTTCGACTAAAATATTAACGCTTTACCTTATACTCTGCATAAAATTATAAACCATATTCTGATTCAAAACATAAATGCGGAACAAACCGACAGATAGTTTCTACCAGCTAGTTGTCAGTTGCTACCGATGAGGCATTCCGGTAGCTAAGCTATAATTATTATTTATGATGCATTCTATAATTATTAACAACCACTTCAAATTACGGCCTGTCAACGTTCTACGTGTGTTGCTTGTACGGGCGAACAAAGACATAAAAAGTTGCCTTTTCATATAGGTTTCACATAAATCAAATAACAAGATTTTCTATACCTACACTTATGGAACTCCTTCTACAAAAAAAAAATAATTAAAGAATACACACACGATCGCTAATATGTTTATAAACTTCGCACTGGCACTTTCTAAACAATTTTATTGCACTGGCAATCCCGAGATTTAAAAACAGAACAAAATAAAAACCAATTCATTGACGTTTCTCTCGGCGGCCATTACGTTTTTTGCAACATATCCTATCGGGAGCGGGTGGATAACCCGGGTGCGTTGACTTATGCCCAGACGTGCCCAGCCTGTGCCCAGTGCCCAGGTGTCGTTAGGTAAGCCCACGGACGGACGAGTAAATTGCAGGGAGCCGCGAGTTACTGAAGATATTGCCTCACTATGTGTCATTATGTCGAGATTCTTTTTTTCTATCGATAGTATTGATTATTGAGAAATGTATAGGATTATAGCGAGTTTTATGATTGATGGGATGGGAAGGGATGTACTTATGGTACTTTGAGAGCATCTGGGAACTTAGATAGTTAGGAGGATGTACTTGAGATTATATTGAGGTGTGGAGTCAATCTGGGAAGTAATCAAGAACCTTCGAATAAATTTCATTTTAAAAAGGACTTTATCATCAGTCTGTTGACACCGTTTTTCCTCATTCGCATGACATAAAAAAGAGTGCAATCGAAACATAAACATGTAAACGTTACATCAATTTCAAATAAAACATTTAGCTTTAGCGCACTGTGCAACTGATATTTTAATAATGCTTAGATATAGTAGCACAAAAGATTGGAAAATAATCTTCAAGTCAATGACCGACCCATCCCTTTTAAAAGGCTGCAGGTTCTATTCAACATTCTTAAGATGCAATACGAATCGTCCCTCAAAACTACATAAAGGGAGCGTAATCAAAAAATCTTTACAGCGTCATTGGGAACTTTAAAAAATATTTTATTTATTTGTCGATTCCAAAGATGTAACTTCATCCCGACTACTGTGCAGGTATGAGCTAAACGATGGGTCCTAATGAATGTTTAATAAAGCGCGCCCCGCGGGGGCGGGCGGCGAGTTCAAAGGATGCGCGGGCGCGCGTCGACGATCAAAGCCGCCGTTATCGAGCACTCGAGCTATCGACAGATACCGCTCATTTACAGAACATTGCTACTGGGATACGCTTCTCGATTATCGCAAGATTATCTTTGCATGGCACCGTTTTAAGCGCTTGAAATGCATTTACAGTTTTGTCAAAATGACGCGACTTGGCCTAAAAGCACCATAAGTGTAAATTTTAATGGGTTAGAGCAAAAAGCGTTTAATTTTCCAGATGTGAAGAGTTTCTCGTTCAGAGATCGTAAACAAAACAGAGATATGTTTCAACAATGTAAATGTTGCAATATCTTTAAAGTAACACAAAAAAAAGTTTCGTCGTTCTCGAGACTATTTTTGTTGCAGCCACTGGAATGGATGCACAAACCGCATTCTCAGATTTTATGCGAACATAAACGTAAATCATACTGGGCCGCAGTCGCAGCTCCCGAAACACGCAGCGTAAGACAAAAGCTCTGGATAAAGTACGGAATTTATTATTCTGAAATCCAGTTTGGCTTCCTGAATTGCAATTGAGTAATGCGTCAGCTTTTAACCTGTAATATTAGTTGTTTGATTCGGAATTACAGTATCTGACAGTTATTATCTCCAAAATGGTTCCCATGAACGTTAATATTCAAATGTTCACATAACAGGAGCCGCTCTATAAATCGGCAACACAATGAGATCGATAATACCTCCAATAAAGACACATAACGGCCTAAAACGGTAGCTAAATATCGTAAAAGAACAATGACGCTATTGTCCGTTCTCATTGTCCCGAGATGAGTCCTATTGTGGACAACAATCCGAGACAAGTACACGATTCCACGAGCAGCCTAAACATCGGTCGACAAAGGTAAACACGATACCTCGCATTGTCAGCTATGACCTAAGGTCTACGGAGATGTGTGACCTCTGGACCAACCTCGGTATCCCACATTGTGTGGGACAATGCAATAGAAAGGATGAGATTACGAGGGGTGATGCTGCTAAGTATTACTACAACAATGGACACAAAGACTGGTGTGTGTTTACCCATGAATATGTGGAGTATAATGCACAATAGCCGGTGCTATAATAAGATGCACACAACAGGTTAACAGCGTATTTTCTCAAGATAAGCATACATGTATAACGAATTCGCGTTTCATGTTAAATCGTGCATATTTGGGGACCGGCCGGTGTAATCCCGTTTTTTAAACGCACTATTTAGATGTTTCTGCTAACTGTAATAGCTGTATTGTTAAGTAAATTAATGTAATTAACATTTTCGTCGTGATTCAGAAAGTTTATCGTGTATCACTTTACGGTCGTTCGGCCAGACACAATAAACAAAAGGTAATTTGTCGGTTAATTAATAAAACAAAGCTTGTGCTCGTTTTCGTGAGTTCGGTTGTGTAGGAATGAATACTTTTGGTTTCCGAAAATGTTTTTGGGATCTGGGAACTGGAAACAAAGAGTTTTCGAAAGTGCATGTTCGGCTGTTTGGTCATTCGGAGCGTCATTTGGCAGATGAGAGACTATTTGAGCAATCATAATCGGTGTAGTGGCTTAGAAGTCCGGGGCAGGGTGGCGAGCGGCGGGTGCCACATCTGGCCTGGATTAGCTGTGCTGTGGCTCTCACTCGACCTATTGGGTTGCGTTCTCGCGTTACGCACTCGAATTACTAGTTTCCTTGAACTGCAAGTTTCTAACTAGAATGGAAAGTCGCACCTTTCCGTGGAAAGGCCGCTTGACATTGCTCTTAACGTACATACGTATAGTTGATTAGCTATCGTTCGATTGTGGTGTGAAGGTGGGAGCGAAGGTTGAGGTTTAATGTTTCTATTAGTATTTGGTCACGTTGCAGGAGGGACGTAACAAAAAAAAATAATGTGAGTTGATACAATCGTGTGTCGGGGCGCGCCGGACCACCCAAGCCGACCCAATGATCTATTACACTAAAGTGATTCCAAAAAACTAAGTAATCTAATCAAACACGAGTTTTTTAAACATCACGACACGAAGTTCTAATTACCGTGAGTCATTAATGCGAGCGATTTGTTACGCTTTTAACGATACTATTATATGAGCGCGTAAGTGGAGAATGGGGCTCGTAAATTATTTTTAAGTCGTCGATAAATATTAAAAATGGAAGAAAATAAAAGCACTGCCACGAAATATATATTTTTTACATTAAATATTATTTTTACGACATTATTATACGAAGGTTGGGTGCGTAAATATATTTTTTTCTTAACGAGCTTTTACGAGCTGACCGGTCGTTCAAAATCGACAAATTCCAAGTTTTAAAACGTGTGAAAGTAAAACATTGAGGGGTGGCTTGACACTGGCTATAAAGCTGTTTAATAATGACCGGCCGGGTCATGTCGTAAAAACGATTGGTCAAGCATTGACGGATCAAACGTAATAATTATGTTCTAAGAAAACTTTGAATATGGGTCAGTGGCAGCCTTGGGAAAGGAAATGCTAACTGGACAACGACGGTTGAATTTTATAGCTTTTACTGTGTGCAATTTGATGCCTTAAAAATACATAAAACTATGACAAAGTATTTGTGTCACCGAGTAATAAAATAGATGTTAAATCATACAATGGTTTGGTTTTTGTTGTGTACAAATTGAGCAAAACGTGGCTACTTAGTCACGAACGGTTAGCAGTAGGCCAATAAGCAATAAGAACGTGGGTTGCACAGTAATCCATAACGGTGCAGACGTTGACACTATATGCTATGCATCACAATGAAGTTTGATACCAAAATATTATGTTTTGTTGACCTGAAAAGATATAACATTCAATAATACCAGTAGCTTTAGGACCTAGGGCATGTCTAACAGGCATCTCTTAAATAAAACAGAATTTGCTCCAAACAATTCTTCAGTTCAGTTAACCGGAGTTCAAATTCCGCAGGTGGTGTAATCAGTCCAAAAAATATTGACAACAAAAATGACAACAAACAATATTATCAGGGAGATTGTCTTATTCAACCTTTTATAATATGACCGGTTTGAAATTATTGTTTTCGTTATTAAATGCAAGTACCCGATATAATTGATGTGCCGATATTAAAAATATAATGCATATTCTCCGTGGGAATGGGCAGTGCATGTGAACTGAACTGACCAGTTTATCGAAACATCTATGCAAATTTTTGTGGATTCGTATCGCACTGCACCGATAAAACTGGATTTTTAATAAATTATACATAAACTGTGTTGCGGAGATTTTTAATATCTGTGGTTCAAGGGATGTTGGAGGGCTTTTACTTTTTTTTGGAATTTGTAGTTTCTTTTTGCAATAAATGTTTTTTTTTTTTTTAAATACACAAGGTATGGGCCAGGCCTTTGCCTAGCAGTGTATCAATACAGGTTGATAAAAAACTACTCTATTGTGTCAATAATTTGTTTTCAATTTTCTTTTCGTCAAAGATGATGACAATATTTTGTTATTGCGATAAATACATAATTATGTAAATTACCGTGACTTTGGATTTCTAAAGCCTTTATCTAATAGATATGTTATAGTCAGCTATTTTTGTTCTGACCGATAAAATCGTGCATTTCCTTTGTTTTTTTTTTTTATCTCAATTATTTAAGCCTCGATATTTATTATTCCCGTTCATTCCTTTTAGCAACCAAATAGCGTTCCCACAAGTAACCACATGCAGTTTCAACGTAACGGGTGTTTCGTTTAGATTTGCATACATTAACGTGCATTCATATAAACAACGAGGTGCACTTGTAACAATCAAAACAATGTAAACCGAATAAAGACGAGAATAATCATTAACGCCTCGATAGATGTCAACAATTTAAGATAATTAAAGGGTTCCTAAATTCTCTATTGTTTTTGAAAATTTGCATAAGATATGTACGTTTTGTAACGATTTTTCGACCCTTTAGTTGAGACAAAAGGGTCAATCTAACCGGAGGGTTACTTTAAACGAAAGATTAGAATAACTGTCGTCAACCTCTAACAAAAGTTTAAGATCGCGAAAAGGAAAATTGCTTTCGTGAAAAATAAACACCTACAATTTGTGCAAAAATACGGTCAGTAATTTCTAGTTAATAGTGTAAAATATCTAGCTCACTTAGTAACAATAACAAAACAATGCAATAAGTATTACAATGCGTGGAATCCAAGGCTGGGCTTATCGCTACTGCGTGTAGAACCATATTAATCATGTTATCGCTTTTAGATAGCTTTATGAACATTTAAAGTGGCTACATAGTACATAGTTGTTGAATAATTTATGGGATATTACACAATTTGTAACATAATAATGCAAGACCATAATTAGTTCATTTTCGAGCTGGTAATTATTTTTTTGAAGTTCAGTTATTCGTTGCATATAAATTTGTAATTTTCTCGAGTGTTTTTTAACCGGTGGCTGTTAAGAAACTAATATACCTACTCTATGTTTCACGTTATATATTGGACGTTATGGCAGTTCCATTTTGATACGCTCCAGCAAAATAAAACAATACAAACGTAATCAAACAAAGACAAAATCGAGAGTCACCGGAGCGTAACTTGTAGTGGTTCACACGAAACAAAATCACCGAAAAATCTCTCAACCCCGAATTGGGGGGAGGAACGTTTAATTAGAATAGGCAAATGAATACAAAATGTGTATGGGAAACGATTTGGCTCTCGATGACAGTGTTTTGTTTATTCAAATTGCCGGTTGCTTTCGTAAACCATTCGTTAAATTTTTGGGGGAGTGGGGCCGTTTTAGATTTTTTCAATTGTTTGAAAATTTAACTGGGATTTTTTTCTCGCATATTTGTCCATTTTTAACTCTTTTCTTTAGGGATTTTAATAAACTAAACTGAAAATGAATGACGAAGGAAATAACAGTCCGTGAACTTTAACATGTACGACGCACAAAAACATGCGAAACTTCTGTATTATTTCACAAAACTGACCATTTGTTTTCTATTCTAACATAGGATACGTTTAGAAATGCCCACTGAAACTGTCACTACAATAATTTTCCTGTAGGGAAACGCATGGCTCTCTACTAGACCAAGACACAAACAAAACGCTATTAGCTTATGTTCGCATGCGCGTACGCACAAACATGATCCGTGTAAATCAGGGCTGCCTTTGAGAATTATGTTTTTGTTTCGTGATGATTCTCACGGTTTTTTTTATGAATTTATGTTTATAAATTGATACTATGAAACTCTTGTGTACTTGAAAAGGAATTTTACTTGGATGATTCTTGAATTTCTTGTCATTTTCAATGATTTCTAAGACTTTTAAGCAATTTTCTTTTTACCTTCAAAAAATGTATGCTTCTTAAAATGTAAATGTGCGTTTTTCTTAATCTACTACGCCACTCACAAGTGTTGGCCCAGTTACACAAAAAAATGCATATTAATCAGTTGATAAGCGAACATTCAGCCCTGCTCCTTAAACTAAGTTTACACAAGCATAACAACGCCACTTTGTGCAACTCAAACGTTCCGTTAACAGATAACCGATGCATATTTACATTTTCAGTTAACAAAAGTGAACGAAAGCTTATTAGATTCAGTGCATCTGTATCAATATTGATGTTGACAACATGTTTATCTTTATTTAATTTAAAAAAAGAATAAGTTGTAGCATTTCAGGAAACCGTTACGTGTCCTAGTTTAAAACTAGGTTCCGCGATAATTTGTTAAGTTTTTAATATCACATCTTTGTAACTCTTAGGCCTATTATAAACATAAAGGAAATTTAAACGAAACTTCATAATTCAAATCGGCATTCGAACAAAGCGGTCGCTAATTCTATACCCAAAGATTAGGACGAAATTTCTTTTGTATACTTTCAAGTCGTATTACAATATAAGACATGGTCTTTGTGCATTGTTCGCTATTGTGCGAGGGGTCTTCACAAAGGGCTGGTCTTTGACCCCTTGCCCCAATTACGTGCTCGACTCTTGCGCAAGTTGATAGTATATCAGTTGATAGCGTAGTAAATAATGCGTAATGACCAGACTGTATGTCTGCGTGACTGTTGATTTCGCAAATTATCTACGAATGTTTGTTTGTTGTAATTGATTACTCGGTTTATTATGAGATGTTGTGAGTTGTGTATATGAGGTTTTAATGTTGTCTTGTGGTCTGACAACCAGTCTCACAACCAAGAAGTAGCGTGATACTCAATAACTGGTGGTCAGATAGGCAGCAGCTTCATGTAAATACCCCGACCTCAATACAGTTGGGAAAAAGTTAGGCAATGTTGATTTTGGATTTCTGGTCCTGTGGAGTTCAATATGGTCATGACATGGATCTAAACAATCAAAATATGATTCCTGGCATAAATGTGTTAAGTTGTTTGTTTACCTTTTTGATATAATTTGAGTACGCGTCACTGATCGCGGGATCATTATTTCGGACATTTGATCCTTGTATAACCGAATTATTCATTCTAATTTTAGTTTTATTTTCAATGCAAATATACTTTGGTACGGAAAACAAAGCATTTCCAAAAGGTACAGTACGTTCAAATTCTAATAAGAACCAAGGGCGTATATTTCTACCAAAGGTCGTTTTCCACATGGCCGTGACGAACTTAGACAAAAGACGTACAATGTTATAAAACACATATTTGTCGGTGTATCGTAAGAGACGCGTGTTGTTTACAATATTTCTGTGTACAGTCTTAATTTTGATTTTGACCTACCGCAAGGCAAGGAATATTAAAAAAAAAAAACATTGTTTCGGTTCGTTTGCTTTCTGATATGCGGGATAGTGTATCATTGTTCTCTGTCAACAAATTAGCGCGGCTGTATAATTTGACGTATCTGCTTTTATAATGTTTTATTTGTATCTGTTCTATTTTATAAAACAATCAAGTCTTTATCGTATTTTTGTTGTTAATTTGTGCATCACTTGCGTCAGATAAAGCCAGTAGGGTGTCCAAATTGCTGATTGAAACAACTCTATAATCATTTCCAAAGACTAGGCGCCAATTATTTTCAGATTAACCTTTTCTGTATACCAAAAAAAAAAACATGTTACAGAAAAGCTTAGTCATTGTAATTTTCGCGCCTCATTCCCGACCCTAATCTAGCCCAAAGCAATCCATCATTCTGCCTATTATAAACTCAATTAAATCTCATTTGCATAACCTTTGCCGGACTAGTCTCCCCATACTCTCGTCTTAGAGATGTCACCACCTTTGTTCGGCGGTAACCTACTCCTATTCAAAAGAGACAACTTAGCGACAAAGCAACGTTTGACCCTCAATGGATGAGAAAAGCATTATTTGTGTATTTTAAGCAATAAACAGTGCATTTTATGCGATTGTGAGCTGTTTTTTTATTTAAATCAGAATGGCTGAATGCATATTGTCCGTTGCGTGAGCTCGTGGACTGCAGTGCGCAGGTACCGTTGATGCATAATCATTAAAAATTATCGAGTCGAGCGAGAGTAAGTCAGCTTTGCTCTCGACTATTGCATGGGAATTACGCGCCGATCGCGCTTGGCGGGAAAAGTGACGTTTGCGAGTGACAGGTGACGGATAACAATGACAGTTGCAACTTTTTAATTTATGATATCAATGAATTAATTTTTTCTGCCTCTTGTTATTTTTGTGCGAATAAAAATAGCGTTGCATTTTTTGAACTCATTAATTTTCTTTTATGGTTTTTAACAAATAAAAGGTTGGTCCATTTTTTAAGACTCACAATGACGAACGTGTCGCGACGTTGGGAATCAGAATAAAAGAGCGAGTTTAATCCTCGAGTGATGCCTAATCCTTTTTGGGAACGCCTGATTGCATTGTGTGTCGTTTGTAAAGACGCGAGGCAAAAACGAAGACATAAAAATTCGTTTAGAAGTTTGGTTGAATGACGACCTATAGACGCACAGGTATGTATACTATACTTGTTATGGATACAGCATGTCAAAGAATAATAAACTTCTTTTGATATTCCATATGCATCACTTCAAACTATGTACCCAGCGTATACTAAACTAAACAATAACAAAACGCATCAAGATTCAGGATTAGACGCACACACCCACACTCATACACACAAAAAAAGGATAACAAACAGTAATACAATAATTTTCATTCCTTTTCTGTGCGTACGCGCATCCTATCTGTTGCACTCGCGCATGTGGTGCTATCCCGCTCGCTCACCCCGGTCGTTGACCTCACATCTCCGACGAGATTGCATCTAGTGGCCATACCATACAGCTTCCCCCAGATAGACGCAGCACAATTTCTGGCCAATTAAAACATACATTTTTAATACGGCTGCTGTATTGGGCCAGATTTACTAACATTTGTATTGTTTAACAATGTTTTACTTCTAAAGCCACTTGCGAAACATTAGATTAAGTTTGACCCAGTTACCGGTAGTGTATTTCAGATAACAAAAAAATTGTACGCAATTTTTCCGGCGTCGCGTGCGCACCGATACTGATAATCCTGGACGCGGTAAAGCGTGGCACGCTGACCGTTGGCTCGTTCCAAACAAAATTTGAATCCCGCCCCAACAAAAACTACAAGCCGTGTAGTAGTTTATTTGTGACATAGTACAAAATCTCCAACAAGACGAGCGTAGTTTTTTGTATCCCACTAAACCCGTGTTGAAAAAACCAAAACAATTTTTTGTCGAATCCAAAATCGTTTTACGAGCGCCCTCGAATAGTAAGCAAGCGGGACGGGGGATATGGTCCATCTCTTTCCTTCTCTGGAGTGGAAAGAAACTGACACTTTGGTTAATAAGTCTTTTGTAAGGTTTCTTAGAACACGTTGCGTTGGCGTGATCGCTCCCCATCTAATAAGACACCTCGATAAAGACAGTCGTAATTGCGCTTCGTAGAACTAAGACAAAGTAAGCGCAGTTGACTTTTGATCGTTAATTGACTGTGGACGTACTAACGAAATGGAAAAGACAATAGAATCAGCTACATTACTTAATTGCATCATCAATGGATGCTCTCCGCTCAACAGAGAGAGCAGTGGAAACTGAAACATCGGTGCATTCGTGCGTGCAGCGTTTCATGTAGTAATAGATTTATAATCATGGCAAATTAAATAATGAAATGTCCATTTGATTGCGTCAAACGACATGCCACGTAATAGACAATGATATTGCAAGACTCCGCACCATAAAGTCCGTCTGCAAGTAATGACTCTGCTATTCGATGTTATTCCTGAATCATTCAATTTAAAATACATTACTGCAGCTATAAAAACAAAGCAAATGAACAATCACTGCCACTTAAGAAAAACATTCGCTGCACAGAAAATGGTCCATTTGCTTTCACTTGCTCATAATTGAATCTTGCGCAAGTTTTTATATAAAGCTGTTTTAAGGAAGACACAGTGTTGGGGAAGGTCAGATTCTGGACAAAGAATTTTTCAACTCGATTTTTCTTGTTTTAAACAACAGAAAACAAAGCCTCAAGGCAAGTCATTAGATCATTTTTTCGTGCTCCTGGGCATAATGTCTAAAAGATTACATAATGGCAGTTACCACAAGGAGAAATTCTTATCATGTCATGGGATTTTTAAATGAGGTTAGTGGAACAAAAAATAATCATAAATGCCCTTCATAGTAATGGTAACCCACTTGTCTGGGAATGTGATAGCCCTTGAACTTATTTATCAGGCTACTTTGAACAGAAATAGAACGGAGATGTGGGAAAAAAAATCCTTTAAGTGACACTTTATCGGTTTAAAGATTGGCACTTAAGGTCTTTAGGGTCAAAAAAGTTCGTACAAACTTTTTTGGGGTGTGTGTTGCCATTTATGATATTTTCAATTATGCATGTCCACCAATTTTATGTTTTTTTTTTTAATTTTACAATTGTTACTATTATTTTATTTTTGAATACTTTTAAACTCACTAATCATAATGAATTCTAAGTTGTTTCTTGCTGTGCTGTGTCACACTGTACATTCGAATGCAATCTGCCTTTACTGCTGATATTGGGCCACCAAGATGCACGCTGTGCCTAGTTTGGGGCCCACGGCTACCTCTTCTACTTTTGTACTATTTTAACTTTGCTCATGTATCTTGTTTTTTCTATATTTGTATGTTATCTAACTTAAAATATAATTTAATGTAAGAGGTTTATAACTAATCGAATCGAAAAACATTAAGAACAAACTTGACCCAAAAATTATGCTTTTCAAACAAGCGCTCACGACTTCTCCTTTCACACACTCCTGTGTTTAGACAGCCGAAAGAAACAAAAACCCACTAAGTAGACCCGTAGAAAAAGTGGTAGTCATAATGTGGATATTAAACATAGGTTACACGTTAAATTGGTTGTGCAAACTGAGAAATACTTAGTAGCTGTTCAGTTAAAGATAGATGTTGATCAACAAATAACAAAAATGCTCTAAATGATCCATTTTTGACGTCTATTGGGATACGCCGCCGTCGATGGCAGGAAAAATTCTCAGGATACGTCATTTCAGAAGAATTTTTGTTTGTTTTCTTCCCAATCGCCTTTAATATAGCCCACTGTGTCGGCCCCTTCGGAAGAAAATCCCTAGTATATTTTTATACCTCTGGGATAAAATTGAATGTTTGGGTCGAAATTAACTTTCCATACAAATTACAAGATTTCTACGTCCTGAATTGAAATTATAGTGATAGCCATGATTATTTTATTGGCCGTCATTTATTCAAATTGATCAAATTACGTTGGAATTTACGTTCAATGTAGATTGTAGTGGTTTTAGACCGATTTGAAGAAATTATAGAGGGGTTGGGAATGCAATTAGAATATTGTGGTCTACGCGGCTTTGCCATAAGATTTTCCAACAAATGCGGCGAGGTATTTTTTGTCCTAATAGTTCCAAATGATCTAATTTGAAGTTTGTTTCCCTCAGCCTCTCATTTTGTCCTTTAATAGGACAAGCTCAGATTTTCGGCCCTCCCGCAATGTCTCCCGTCGTAACTATTTTAATAGCATCTCTCATAATAATAAACTAATATACATACCAATCTAGAATAGTATCATTACCATAAATTCGAGACGCTTACCTGAAAACAAAACGTTCCATTTATTAAAAACTTATAAATTGTGACCATATCATAAATTGTAACGATCGTAAAGGCAATTATTGTCTATGCTTTTATTTGAAACGTTGGCTTTTGAGCAATTATCCTTAGGACAGAATGACCGCTTATTAAAATAATAGTCCAGTGGTTGTAGGACGAACTGGACGCAATCAAGACTAGCTTGATTTCTAATCCAGTTGTGTGGGCGCGTGGTGTGGTGGGGACAGAATAGTTAAATCGCATAATGTTTCTCAGAGTTGGCCATTCATTTCTACTGTTTAATAGGTAAAATAGAATTTGTTGCTGACTAAATAATTAGTTTTGTTTCCGACAAGGATTTATGAGCGGGCGAGGTGGTGTTTGCAGAATGCAGATTCGAGACGGTGAATATGAATAAATTCCTGAGGCCTTTAATCGAAAAACAAATGAATTGCGAATTCCACTGAGTAAAGAATTGCACGAAATAAAAAAAAAAGAGCTTTAATCGCTTTAGATAAACAGAAAAAAACGTAGTAATCGCAGTACTCAGTCAATACAATTTTATTATGTTGCACTTGGTTAATCATACAACCAAAGTACCCTCGAGATCAATTTGTAGGGCAAAACAAAAGAGATTTTATGATGCATCGCTAGCAAACTAGTAAAGGACGCCGTAATAATTTACATTGACGTTTTTACAGTTTCGGCACGGGTTGTTTATTACGGCAAAAAGGCTGTTAAAACAATGTCAGAACGGAGATGAAGAAAAACATAATCTTGTCTTTGGTTTTTATTGCGTGTCCTCATCTATCAAACGTCGAGGGTTTAATGACTAGTTTTTTAATGAGGTTTAAGGATATTTTTGCGTTTTTCTTTTGTTGGGTTAAATATAGCTGAATAAAATCTAGATTGATGGAAGACTAAGAATTCTTCGAAATCAGACTTTATTTTGTTGTGTAATAATGTTGCATGTGCATTACGAAATAGCATGATATTAAAAAATAGTAAAAATTATGTAACGTGGCGATGAAAATCAAATTGACGTAAAATTATGTAATTTTCCTATCGCCGAGATTAGTAACACGCTAGACATAAACTACACGTTTATTAGACATTACGCAATTATTTTCAGGAAGGCAACACGAAATCGGCAGTAATAATAACATTTGTCTAATTATTACAGTGCACGAAATGAATTTCGTGGATTATTTTATTCGCGGAAATTTTTAGAAATCTTCAAACTTTTTGTCTTGGTTGGTTAATTGTGCCACTGTGCGGTAATTAGCTTGAATTCCGCATAGTTACGTAGTTGGACATGGCAACAACAACACAAAAGCTATCTGTCAATATTCCTCTTCTAATTCTTCCATATTTTATAAATTTCTCTTTACTTTATCTAGCAGAGGCAAGCGTATGCTAACAATAATATTAAAATAACTTATTACCTGTACATTTTAGTGTGAAATCCTTGTAATAATAATATCTTTAATAAAATACAAATGACTCGTTTTATATTACGATTTTGTTCACTTAGCGTATAGCGATAAATAACGTGGTTGGTGGACGCATATCTATACTAATATTATAAAGCTGAAGAGTTTGTTTGTTTGTTTGTTTGAACGCGCTAATCTCAGGAACTGCTGTCCCGATTTGAACAATTCTTTCAGTGTTAGATAGCCCATTTATCGAGGAAGGCTATAGGCTATATATCATCACGCTACGACCAATAGGAGCGGAGCACTAATGAAGAATGTTTCAAAATCGGGAGATATTTTTTCCTATTGAGAGCTTCCGCTGCGTGCGCTGCGTAAACGGTTAAAGTTTCGCAAAAATCATGTATTACAGAATTATTCCTCTTTAAAAGTTCTAAAAAAAAGTCCGCGACAGCATATGTCTATCTTTTAAGGTTAGCTCACTATAACCTTTTTTATGCTAACCAAATTTGTTCTAAAATAATGCATTATTTACGGGGGTGTTTTTATAAACATGATATTAATCCTTATCCAAATAAATACGCTACTCATCACAAGTATTTCATTTAAAACAAAATTGCCCTTTACATCTTTCGATTTAAGTGAATATCTTAGGAGCTGTCGCAGTTTTAAAATAAAATCACAGCAAAATAATGATCGGGTACTGCGCGCACAATGTGCAAAACCGGACAGTCATGTTAGCCCAAAGTAACTATTCCACGCGGACGAAGTCGCGGGCGGAAGCTAGTGTGATAATAAATTGCTAGTTGATTCCTAGGCACTGAATTTATTAAGCAACTGTACGGTATACCAGTTAGTCATACTATCATTAACCTCGGCGTAAACAATTACTTATTCACGATAGTTTAGCGTATAAACAAAAGACTAGCAGACTGATAGAAAATGGTAAATACCTAATGTATTCGCGTAAATTATTACAGTTTTTTTGGATAATTATTACGTTGGCAACGACCGAGTAACGGGTTCAATAGTTACTCATTGGCACGAGCCAAAAAATAAGTTCAAAACATTGTTCATGGATTCAACACCAATAAATTCTTATAACACCTCATGCCGTTATCTTTTTAAATAGACGTGTGTTATTTTAGTCAAAGAAAAAAAAACGAGAGCAATAATTTTGTCCCCACTATCTCGACGCAATGACCACTGGGTACATATTTTGGTATCCTGCAATTTTGCGCGAAATTATCTAAGAAAATTGTTGTGCCGTATTTTTTCACGGCGAATTTAAAGAGGTTGAATAACCTTTTCTGGCCGCGTCCTCAAAAGCTTTGGTATTATTTCTATCTCCTTCACACTTACTACGCTTGAGTGCGACGAACTCTGTTTGTTTGTAAACTCATATATTGTATACACATTTCCATAAAGTTTGATGGTAGATCAGTTCAGGAAATCAAACAAATTTGTTTTAAGATCTAAAAACAAATTTCATTATCAACAAAAAAAAATCAAAATCATGAACCAAAACATGAAACACTGAATAATTTAATTATTTGCATTATTAGCTAGAACCGATTTTCAGCCACAAAAAACGTGGAACTAGGTTCATAAAAAGATCGTTATTATATTAATATCAACAACATTATTAGTATTACACACTTTATTGCAACAATATTGAAAAGTAGCACTTTTCGATATCGTTATCGGAACCCGACAAACACACGTGCGTATGAGTGGTATTTTCACAGCAGAATAAATTAAAAATACCACACATTATTAGATACTAGAGTAATTACATAGCAGCAAAATTAAATGATAATTATTGTGAACTGTTGTAATACGCGTATACTGTGAAAAACTTAGTTCATTCAACTCACGCCTACAGTTTTAGGGTGTAACTAGCGTTCCAAATTGTTTTCTGAGTTTACGGTCTTGTGGAGATGCGCTTAAAAGTGGCGCATATTTTATAACAAACTTCTACATTTTTGTCTATGATTTATAATTTTGAGCGACGCTTTTTTGCGTTTTATTTGAATTCGTAAGTAATGACTGGCATCAAGCTATGAATAAAAGACAATTTAGTATGTAAATAACCCGTTTGTTTACGAAATTTAGCCGTAAAAAATACATTCAAAAGAGTAACAAATAACAATGTCCATCTGATTTTTTTGTGCAGCACAAGTGCTGTAATTTATTTAAAACGACACAACAAGACAATTGAACGAGCATCAAAATAAAATCGTAACAAATTGTTGATCAAAACACTTTTGTTTGTTGACAGTGTGCGTACGGACCACTATTTGAATTTAGAATGAGGCTTCGCGAAAGGAGTTACTGCTGTCATAGTACCGTTAATTTGAGCTACCGCGGTCGTGAAGTTTAGGCAGTGGACACACAAAGCGTTTGGACGCAATTCGTAGAATTGTCGCCATGTACAGTTTCGTAACAAAATATTTACTCACGGAATTTATTTCGTTGGGGATATCTATTGTCCCTATCAATGAGCTTTGTTTGTTAACTTTCTCTCTGTTGTTTATTCATTAAACGGAAATGAATGTACGAATTATGAATGCCGTGGTTGCTCAGTGGAGTTGGAATCTCGCTAGTTATTTTTATCTGAAGCTTTGTAAGTTATCAGAGAAAATCGTGTTTTAATTTTTACGGGTGCTTATTTTACAGTTTTTTTTATATGCGGTGATTTATATTGATGAATTATTGCCATTTAAAAATAAAATTGAGGGAAGCTTGATTTTTTTTAAAGATTTTAATCGGAAGCACCCAGTGAAACCGAGGCTTTGTCTTAGCAAGTTCAGTAGTCACTTAATAACTATTCACCACGCCGAAATGTATCCGTATACATATACTAGGCTAGGATGTGTATGTGTGCGTGTTGTTATGGTACGTTCAATAACACCGTGGCGTCGGGTCAACGACCTCAATGCGCCGGCGCCGCCTCAGACACGGGGATGCGGAAAGTTGGTGTTTCGCGAATCTAACGCAGCCTTTATTGTTTGGATGAAAATGTATGTTTAATTACAAATGATGTCAATGCCCCCAGCTAGCTCTATTTTGGTGAATTTTTATTTGTCTTTTTTCGCTAGTTAAATGACATTGTATGCAAATTAATTACACCTATCGCGTCTGATGGGAAATTATTTATTTACCTTTGGTACCTACGTTTTGTAATGTATAATTATATTTGTTTTTTTTATTTGACAGAGGAACTCGGATTAAGATTATGGAAACGAGTTTGCCAAAGCTTACAGTTATTGATTTAAGCAGTTATACGACAGGATTATTTGTGATTGTCTGTATATCGATGGTTTTTTCGAAAACGTAATGAATGAACGACACCCTTGTCCCTTAGTAAGATCTTGACAGAATTAATCAACCATGACAATTCAATTTACATTAAGATTTCTGAAGAGTTCTAACTACCTACGAACTCCCTAAGTACAACAACAAGTCTTAAATAGAAATCAATAAGAAGTGTTTAGAAATCTACAGATTGTAGCACTCGTGCTACAATCACTGCTTCGTTTGTCATGGTCAATGGTAGCACCGTTATTAATGATGTAAGGTCAAAGCGAGAACCCTTTATGGCCTCTCTAACGGCACCTTGCCTCGGCTCGTGTAGTCTAGTTTGTAGGTACCTATGTACTTAGTTTGCCTTTTTTGTGGCACTTGTGATTTTAGCCTGTTTTACGGTGTCTTTACAATAGGGTCAAAGAACTCTTTTTTGGGTGGATTTGTGAGTAAACAAACGATTTTGTTGGTTATTTTGAGGTAGGTTACCTAATCGTTTCTTTTTACCCTTACGTGGCGTGGGAAAAGTCTATGCTACTTCAAGAAAGGACTGTTGACGTTGTTTTGTGTTTCAAAGAATATTCGTAAACTATAGCAAACGTAGTGCATGACATTTTTCGTATATTTGTTAGTAGTTTAGTTATATCTCTGAATAACCTGTTTAATAACTTGGCACCAGTAATCGTAGCAGTAGGTGAAACAATGAATATCGTGACGAATCTAAACGAGGCTTAATCTTACTTCGTAGTATTTTATTTATAATTTATATTTGATTATCTTTCCTATTGTTTAAAGTTCAAAATCAGTATTACTATGAAAATCTTGATTATATCCTTGCAAGGCGTAATTTAATATACCTAACAATAGAATTTCAAAGTTTAGTTTCAAGCTGTCATCAAGATTTCCACGAACAACAACAACATTGTAGGTATGTCAATCAAACTTACTTTATGCATCCCAATCATATCGCCTAATTATCATAAATATTCATTTTTATTACAAAGCACGGTTCACACACAATTAGCTGCATTATTCCATTCAATTCACGCTCGCCATGAAAATACAAACAAATCTAAAATTCAAATTGTAACTCTATATCAGTAATGATAAAGTATTCACTTTCGACAATAGCGTGAAATATGAAATTTTTCGTTTCAACAATACAATGTTATCATTGTAGTGGTACTGGGATAAAGATTTTTTTGAAAGGATTCTTTCGGATTTGGAGATACGTCTTAAGAAGTGGTCGTTATCAATCAAGTGTCAGTGTATTATTTAAAAATTGTGTCACGGACAGACGGACAGCCCAAAGAGTGACCTATTGTAAGCCATCCCAAGGTCGTGTTTACTTAACATTTTAAGTGTATTTGAGTTTTTTTTTTAGTTTAGTTAACAATACATAGAACGGAAATTATTATCGTAAGTTTCGTAATTTTCCGTGTTTTTATCTGTTGTCCGCTTTATTAGTAATTAAAATGTTTTGTTGGTGTTGTTTGTGCGACCCAGTCATAATTGCGCAGTAAGCATTGTTGTTTTGTCAACACACACACACATTTAAATGCTACCTCTTTTTTTAAAGAAAAAACGATACCTCTAAAACTTATCAAATAAAAGGTGTGAACACTCGAAAACCATTACTATTTATTCAGATGTACTCTCGAAGAAATAATTATGACGAATTAACATTTCAATTTAAAATTAACATAGATTCTTTTCATGGGCCATCCATCACACCAGGGGAATCTGATGGATGTCCTCTTTAAAGGACATTTGTGACACTTGAACTGTTGAAAAGAATAAAGTCTTGATATGTGAAAAGAATTAATGGAATCGAATTGTCTATGGAGTTGAAAGTTCACACGTGTTCCTTTACCTATGGTGTCAACAGAGGGGTGACCTTAAGTTCGTTTTTGACCCGAACTTTGAGACTTATTGAAAAAACACCCTCCTACGCTTTGTGAAATCGTTTCCTATTCACAGACACGTCTCTTTAAGTTCTTATACAAATAGGAAAGAGCAAACATTTTGAAAATTCAAGAGCTTGTCGATATTGAAGAGCAGTTTGTTTGGTTTGTTCGGAATTAGTCGTGTGGACCCGGCTTAGGGATGCCAGTGCATCTCATTTGCTTGAGTTTGTGATAGACAAATATGTTGGAGAAATTGTCAACGTTCTCGTATGATGAGGTCGATAACCTCGATGAGTAATTGTTGTTTGTATACTATGCAATCGCAGAAGCTAGAATATTTAACGTACACCTAATACATAAATTCACATCTTTTTCCCATGGTGGTAGCCTGAACATTGAACTTAGATTTTTAATTAAAACATCGAAAAAGTTCAGTTAGAATTTATTACGTGTCAATGTTAACCCCAATACTTCAAATCTTTATTATTAAATAGATCACGCCTCACAACAATACTTCCCCTTTAAAAACATTAAAATGTAAGACGAATGGATATGTCTAATCCAACCACGTTTCGAGTGTCCTTTAGAAATCCGTGAAAATAAATGTGTTGATGTCCGTTGATTTATTTCTCTTTTCTCTTGGGTCATTGTCATCAAGGCGTGATTATTCCCTTGTGTCCTTCGACAATCGGCCATATTTGATTTGCATAATGATTTGTACCACCTGGACGACATCAAAGACCAATGTTCTGATTTTGAATTTGTTTTGATTGTGAGGTTTATTTAGGTGAGGTGATGATTCTATTTTTGAACTTATTCTTTTAAATTATGTGTGCCAGTTGCTGTCGTACTTTTTTTGTGACCATAGAGTTTTTCCATCAAACATGTAACTTATTTAGAAATGACTTGTTGAGTCGTTAGTGAAACATGATCTAATTCTGTCAAGAAACTAACTGAATATGGGTCTAAAAGTCATTGTTCTAATAAAATAGGACTTTATACAGTAGTTTACGCTCACATTCCATGATTTCAAGGTAAAGTTCCCGTACATTTTCCCACATAAACAAAGTTATGATGCCGAGTCGTCTAGCCGTGAGTATGAATGTTATCGAATTGGTCCAAGGCCACATCGCTTATCTGCCCACTTGTGCCGTATAATGTTTCCTGATTTGATACCTCGATAACATACTAATTTCATAATTCAGTACTTATAGGAATTTGTATGAATGTGGTGCTTGTGTGTGGAAAGAGATTAAAATCGTTACAGATTTTAGTTTGATTTAGACTGAATTCAGGGAATGAAATAGTAAACTGTAGCGTAGTACGCTAGCTGTTCTAAGAAGTTTGAACATCTTCCATATTTATTTTTAACATTTAATAACTCTCAAATACTACTCCCCATCTCATAAAAAAAAACATTTTTTTATAAGTCTTACTCCCCATAATTTTAACAAAGATCTGTCCTCATCAGTCATTTGTTACTACAACACCATTCATAGTGAATAGTAAAAAAAAAAGAACCAAAAACAAAAGAAAGTGACACTTGTTTATGGGAGAATAGTTCAGGCGATGTCATAATGACATCCCTTAATGTGTTTCACTCATGTTTTCGTCCTTGGATAGTTGCTTTCCCACGGCTGGTCGTTTACTATACTTCCGTAAGTTGCATGTTGCCACAAGTGTCCTTATGTTGACTCAACATGTTACTTATCCGACTACGAGTATTTGTACAGTCAATAGTAGGACGCTCAGTTGTGGCTACGCTATGCTAATGACAAACCGTTTTACAATCTTAATGTTATGTGTAAGTAACTTTTTCTTAATTACTTTACTATTGAACCGTAACATATGGGCTTGGGAGCTAACACAAGCCGTTAAATTTAATCAAAATATGCATTGGGAACCCTGCAGCTGTTATCTGCGCGGGCGCACACTGCGGAACATTACTGTTTTTATTTAAATTCGGACTGCACAACGACCTTTTAGTGTCCAAAACAAAAGAAGACTTATACAAAATAAAACATAAAAGAGTTCACATTCAAAAAGTACGAATAATTATGTTCGTGTTCGCGACTTTTTAAATAAAAAAAAGTCACGATATATTTTTAATCGCATTGCATTAGTCTCCCAAGACAGCTGTCAGACGGAAAAAAAATCGAACATTCCTAAATTGAAATTGACGCGTTCCATTTAAAACAATAATGGAACGCTGCACCAAATTGAAAATAATGAAATCAATTGAGAAATTTAGTTCGATAGTAAAATTGCAATTTGTTACTCTTCTTTTTCATGGAATTGTGATCAATTAAACTAGGTACCTATGTATAATTAATATGAACTCATAAAATGCGGACAGATAGATATTGGTTTAATACAGGATAAAACTAGGCTGATTATAAATCATCATTATTCGTAAGGGACTAACAGAAAAAATAGCTCGCAGTACACGCTAAGGTCATATTCACACGGGGTTAAAAAGTAGTAATTATTTATTGATCCGGCGCAAAATAGAAACTCGTGTGATCAAAAAAATCCCCCCTCATTCATTTGTTTTAACGGATACGTATTCCTGTGCATCTGTGGAGGGTAGTTCGTTCACATGCATTCCTTGAAATTAATTAATAAAAACTGTAGTGATCATCGAGATATAAGTACTAACGCGTAGTGATAAACAATATAATAATATAGGAAGGGACTAAAATTGACGTTTTTAATAAAATATTTCACCTTGACGATCGAAACAAAAAGAAATCTGACATAAAAATCAATAAAAAAAGAAAATGGCTGTCACGTGAAAAATTTAATGCGATTCACACAATTATAAATGTTGTACGACAACGCGATGATTAATTGAAAATAGGACATTGTTCTCTTAGTCATTGTTTACCATAAATGAAATAACAACGAGTACATTATTCTAATGATAGATATTTTACATAATTCACGGAATTATGATCAATCCTAACTGCCAGTGAGCCGTAACGGTAGACCATCGGGAGTTCCATAACCGTATGGGAAAACGTTTAACAAGGGTGATTTATCGATAGTATCAATTATATCTACCCTGCAGTATCGGAGCCCTCCCCGATAGTGACTAAAAGGCCCATGGGAACCAAGGTTGATTGACCGTTTAGAGCTTCAAGGGCTTTTTATCTGGTCTGTCTACAGTTCAGTTTAATTGATTCTATCTTAGTAATAGAATCGACGGACTGTGTGAAGGATGACATGGCTAGAAAGGAGGTGACTGCTGGGATGACGAGAGAATTACCTAAGGAAGAAAAAGAAGACATGCTGCGCTGACCCCAAAGAAACTGGAATAAGGGCACGAGAATGATGATGTTCTTAGTAACAGTCATTAGAAGCTCGTCATTACTATCAAAAAACATGTTCATGTTTCTTCAACAAAAATAACAGTTGAAAAGCAATTTCAGCTACACAAAAGCCTATCAAAAAAGTAAATCGTTGCATAACAATAGGAAATCACAGTCGCATTACATAACCCATTGCATACTTGCATGTTGTTGCTAGATAATACTAAGAATACTAACTTAAACACAGTGGTTTCACACGTTCAACAAAACCTAGGTTTTATGCATTCTGTGGCATGCATTCGTATAACACAAAGTGTCTTGCTTTCATCAATCCACCGGTGTGTAGTAGCAAGATATTATATATAATTGTGAAAGTTTGGATATTTGTTGTTCAATCATGCGTAAATGGCTTACGGGATTTTTAAGACATTTTGGCTCAGAGATAGACGAACTCCTGTTAACATTAGAATCTCTATTGTCATCACGGTACATGAAGTACCGCAGGATGCTAGTGAAAACAGACAATCAGGAACAGCAGAGATACAAAAAAAAATCTTTCACGTCATCCTTATTATTTTCCGTAGAAAGGAAAAGTTGAATGCCACTCTCGCTTTTAGGGATCAGGAATGATTCTTACATTTTACGGTCAAGCGAGATTCCCATGGAGAAATCCTCAAAGTTCGTCGAGCGGAACAGGCAGATTTATCAGCTGTTTTATAAGGCGGCCATTTTTTAATGCACGTAATTGCAAAGGGGTGGTAATGACCAACGTGAGAAGGTGATTTTTTGTCAAAGGAATGACATCGTTTAGTTGTAGTAAAACTTTTTTTTTGGGATTTTTATAAGGTGACTAGAAAGTAATCAGTGGTTAGTTAAAGAGCGCTGTAATGTAATAATGCGGATAAAATTGTTTGCAAAACGCTATTAATAAACCATGAGGTAAATAGGAAATATAAGGGACATACCAGTTTAAATGAAACCTTTGATTTACGGAAAATAATCGCTTCAATTATATGCGGTTTGAAAAGGACATCGCTGGATTTTAATGCAGGAATATATGTAATAATAAATCATGATTTTCCTTCCTAAGTGTCAGTTTGATTACTGCAACAAAACGGGGTTTTATATAGTATTCGTTTTTTTTATCACATTTTGTAATGCTGTTATTACAGTCCATATAATACATGAAACATTTTACAGACAATAAGCGGTGTCTTTAAAAAAATCCTAACACGTATTTTTTGCACATGCAATAAATCTTATCATAATGAGATGAGTCGACATCACAAGTGTTGCCATGTGTAAAAATTTTACGTTTTCGACTGTAAAAAAATAATAATGGCGGTTAGCTGGCGAAATGTGATGCTATCGTGGCTCACTGCAATTAGAAAGTATGCCGAGAAGTTATTTCGTTTAACTGTACTTTTTTTCGCTTGAAGACCTTTCACAGTCACTTGACTAAAAGTTTGAAGATTTTTGTGTCGCGGTATTCATTCCTAGACAATAAATAGACGTAAGAACAGTTCAGTATTTCTAATAAGAAAAATGCAGAACGCTGAAGCAATGATTAACCATTTTTGTTAAGAAGCAACGGTACTAACTTTAGTACTAAAACGCTATGGTCACTTTGGACAATGTATTTAATAGCCAGTAAGCGTAAACCTGCCATTATAACGGAGCCAAGCCAAATTAGGCTGACACAAACAACAATTCATACCACCAAAAATAGCTACAAAACTAATTAAGGTTGTAACAGTAAATAGAAAAACCACACAACTAGATGTCACAATCCTAGTGTTTTCTGTCCTTGATCCAAATTTTTTATTTGCTTAATTAGCCATATGCGGAGAGTACCTTATGAAATAGAGGGCCAGACATGTTGTTTGAATGAGGCCAAACAAATAGAGCTGAGTGGATTTAATTGATGGAGATAGGTGCCTATTATAATTTAATATTGCAAGATTGTATACCCAGTTAACCTGGGGTGGTCAGCGCAAAAAAATCAGAGGTTCTGAGGTGTTTCTGGATGGCTGACACCAACAGAAAAAAAAAACTTGTGAAAAGTCGTTTTTTATCTCCAGTGCAGAATAGTCGTTACGCGCATTGAACCATATCTTACATGGCGTTTCCTTAGGGTCGGTGGGCACAGGCAACGTGAGAACTATAACGTACTCCTGCGCATTAGTCTCGTGTCGGTGACTTGACCAATTACATTTCTGCATTAACAAGTGCAAGGAATGGGCGACCCACTCGTATGGTCAAGTGTACAAGTTATTTAATTGCAGGCCAGAGGTGATTAACTGTGTTGCCACGTTGTGAAGTGGTCAGCCTTCGTTGTGCAATTTTCTTAAATAGGATTTATGAAATACTGTGTGGTATTTAAAATGTAATCTGCTGTTTTCAAGCTACACATGAGAACAGTATTTTATCGCGTGATCGAATACTATATGTGATGCATGTCCTCAATTTAAACGACTGCTCCCAATAAATGTAATAACGACCTGGGATAACATATGTTAATTGGTTACAAAGCTACTCAATTTACAAAAACAAAATTGCATGCTGTAACGCTACCCTGTAACGATCTGTTTCACCAGATGATGCCGCCGGTCATTTGCCCCGGGATATGCGTTTGCGCAGGGGGTGCGAACGCGGGGGTTGCGCGCAGATGCCGTGAACTATCCGCGACCGTTATTCCCCCTATCTGTTGAAATTTTGAAATTCGAACACGTGTGTTGACAACTTTTTTTTATCACCCGCATGGTATGGTTTTCGCAATCGCTTTTAGTTCCGAAATATCGTTTCTTTTTTTGGGTTGCGATGTAGGACAATTTAGATAGTGTAGGTAATTTGATAGTTTTAAAGCGCGTGTATTCGTTTAATCAATTAAAAGCAGTTAATAGTTACCCTGACCGAAAAACGCTTGTAATTAAATTATCGTAACTATGAGCAGCAGAATAGACCATCCAAATACTAAAATCGCTATGTTTCTCCATCAAATTATTATTAGTCCGTATTAATACTAATAACATCAAACACCAAGGGAAAGTTTCAGTTAAAAAATCAATATAACCGTTACGGAGTCAGTGTCCGCGAGGGTGCGATACAAAGGGCGGTGCGCAGCGCACGCGCCGACGTTATTGCACCGCCATTATGACAATCACAACACAATGCAGATTTATTCTGTGCCATTTGCAGGGGTGACACTGCGATTTGTTAAAACTCATTAATTGAATTTTCGGTGCAGTTTATCAAAGGCGGTTTGGTAAGGAGAAATGAAGTGTAGATTGTTTTTATTTGTGTGTAATTCTGATTTGATTATGAATGCATTGTCTGCTCAAGCATGATTAATATTTCATCAGAGTAAATAGTACCGAATAATTAGAAAAACTACAAACCTACTTAAGTTGCAGTAAAACAAAAAATAAAAATACACATTAATTTGTTGAGTTAAAATTGCACAATTGTAAAGGGTTAAGAAATAACGGAAATAAATAATTCTTCTATGAAAAGAACGTCTTGACCGGATGCAACATTTGGAGAAACCCTATACAGTTGCAACTATTTCTGACGTTGCATGGTGAAGCATACAATTATTATGGGATCCCCGCAGCTACGTCCACTTACTTTCCCATAAACCAAAATATATCAGAGTTCAACGACACAACTAGGTTGTAATTATGAAAGGGAAGTAAGAAATTGGGTGACCCGGTCCCCTAGGACCCCTACTAAGTATGTACGGTTGGTCAGTTTCAGACAATAAAAATTCATAACGTTTGAACGTTAGAGAGCTCTTAGATGCACATCTGGTGAAATCGAATAGTGCACTACAAACCAAGTCACGAATGTTTGAGCAAGTTGTCAAATATACGATGCGGGAAACCGAGACGCCATGAGATTTTATAAACATCGTAGGGTAACAGAAAAAATATGATTACCATTTAATTTTTAACGCAGAATAGAGACGGTCGTGAAAAAAAATGTCTAAGAGACGCAATTTTTCAATTTGTAGGCCGAAAAAAAAATGTTTTGCCGCTATTATGCAAAGGGATAAGAATAATCGTTTTTATGTTACACCGTTTGAGTGAGCTACCGATTACCGAGTTAACAGGTACATTGTTAAGCTGTACGGCTACTAGACGAACAAAAAATACAAGCGATTGCCTATTCAGGTTCTTTTGTGTTGAGGTTGAAGTTTGTATTGATGTCTAAGAAAAAACAGCACAAGACTCAAATGAAACAATGAATGGGTTAGGCACGAAATACGCATAAATAAAGAGTTTAGTTTAGCAAATGATGGGCCAAAAATACAATACACTTTGCCTTACGATTGAACTAAGCGAAAGGATTTATTTTTGTTTCGGCCACCTCGACGTTATATTTTGTAATTCCCGCCGAAAATTAAAAACAAAGAAAAAACTTTACGTTGAACATAGTATTAATAAGACAGTAATAATAAAATTGACATTTGAGAATATAACAAGCCGAGTATTTAAATTAAGTCATCACAAAATGAGATGCTCATTTCGATCGAATATAAAGGCCGCCATTTTGCAATCAGTGAGTGAGCGTGTGTGCGTATGCGTGGATGGATAGTGAGGTGACGCGCCGCGCGAGCGCGTCACCACGTGTGGGTGCGACAAGGATACCGTTTACTATACTTACAAACGTAAGCTGTAGATTATTGCATGTCGTCGCTACGCTCACTCGGTATGATCGAGAAAATCTTGAACGTCAGTTCAGGAGACTTTCCCTTCACAGAAGGTGAAAGAAAATAGGCAAGATTGTAATTGAACGAATTCCTACTTTCACCGTAACATTTCAGAGTTTGTAGTACCTATAGCATAGCTAGTATGCAGCTAGTAGCTAGCATGTGTTTGTAGTAGCTGTAGCATAAATAAATTGGTGACATGATTTTAAGTGTGTTGTGTTATGATAATAAAAGTGGCAGCGTTGTTTTAAAAGTACTTAACATTATCTATGTTACATCATACATTATGTATTTGTGTGACCTAATTGATAATTCGATATAAATTATGTACTTTACATATAAGAGGTATCGCATCAAAACATCGGTAATGCTTAGCGTATTTTGGTTAACACTACATTGAGACATTCACTAAACTAAAAACAATGAACTTCTTTATTTAGAAAACGTACAAGAATTCTGTGACACTGCCTGTGATGTCAACAAGCTAAATTAGGTGGGTGTTCAGATGACCTATTTTGAGGACTTTCACTGAAGGTTAGAAGCTATTATTGTTCACGAATGACGTAACGTGTAATGATGAGTTACTGTAAATATTGACATGACATCAAAAGCGATTTGCTTGACTCATAAAAACAATGTTTTGTACAATGGCCACAGAATAAAATGAGATTACAGCGATGCGGTCAACGGAACAATTTCATCAAAATATCTTTAGCTTTTACAGAATTTGTGGTTTTTAAATTGTTTATCGGTAAATAAATAGCCATGATGATACGCATTTTTTTTAGATAAAATAAAATAGACGATAAAAATATACGTATTTTCGATTGTGGCATCAAACTATTGTTTACAATCTGTATCCACACATGTGTAATCTAAAATGGGACAAGTGTGGGAGGCTCGCCATACTACATATTAACACTGAGCACTGTATCAAAACAAACGAATCTAGGTCAGTATTCGTGCTTGCCGGATAAATTAAGACTGCCGTTACTTTGGCTTTGTTTTTTTACTCCTTTTCATCACACGAAACCAAACTGTGGTCTCGTATAACAAGAGAAGAAAAACTATTTAATAAGTACTCAAACAGATTTTTTATCAAACAACCCCTTCAATTAGTAAAAAAAGTCCATTAGAAATCCACTAAGGCGTCTTAATTTTTAATTATGAGGCTGCAAATTATTTAATCACAGCTTAGCCGGACCCTTTATGAAGTTTTTCGCACCTTCGATGGATAAGTTTTTGCACGTGTCTCTTTAGAATTCTTTTGATGTTCAATTATAAGGGTGCCAGACTGCCAGCACAAAAGGGTTTCTGAGATATCGTATTAAGATTGAGGCAAAGGCGTAAATGTTAATTATAGTTTTACTGTATCGTTAGTGGGTTACACGTTTTATTCATCTCCCGCTTGGAACGTCGTAAAATTTCGGCGTAGTAACATCACCACACTACTCGCAATTGAAGGATCTAAAACATCAATTTATAATATCTCGAGTCAAAGGTCGATTCTGGCATCATTAGACGCTTATCAATAAAATAATAATGCCTCATAGCAAAGCACTAAGTAGGTGGTATTAAAGTGGACGTTTTTAATAAGAGTAAAACGATACAGTGTATTTTGTTCCAGGTGTTATGAGCGCTCAATTAGTGTCCTATTGCAAATTGTGATCCATATTCAGTTACAAAACGAACTCGATGCCATACGGAGTGGTATTATTATTCAGCAGTTCTTATTAAGGTATAATATAAACTAGACATTATTAAAACTTCAGTAGTAAGGACATGGCAACTACAACTTTACAAGTGTACTTTTGCTGATAGAATTTGTGAAGGCGTTTTTTTTCATTCTTTATGTAATGGCAATGTTTTTATATGTGACGGCGTTTTGCTGATAAAATGATTCTTTTTAACTTCTGGAGTTCCATTAACAACAGTTTTTTTTAAAAAGCGATGTACAATTTGTTCAATGTTTCTATTGGTCTTACTGGAAACGTGAATGGCAATGAATTTGTTTGAATATTAAGTACCTACGTCTTGTATATCAATGTCGTCCTGTACATTAATTGTACAAAATGTTGTATTATATATGTTCGGAAAAATAGACATCTTTTTAGTAAAATAAGCGACAGGCATAATTTCAATACTAGAATTAAGTACCTAGGAAAGCACTTGCTAAATGATCATGATTGTGATGTCTTTAGTTATATTACGATAAACCATTTATAAATAATAGTCTATTGATCCTTTAGCTTTAAAGTTCTTTGTATCTTGACGATGCGTCTAATTGTAGGTACACGAGTTTTACATTACGTAAATACGGACAAGGTTAAAATGCCATTTGCTAAAAATGAAGTTTGGATAGAAGTCTTGAGTTTTACAAACGTAATTAGTTGTAATTATCGCCAAGAACAAACAGTTACCTACTACAAAAAAAAACAAAATGAAAATCTACTATCTAGACATTTCTGAAAACGCCGCAAAGAAAACAAATGTCCGCAACACAACAAACATTTTGAACTGCACATGGAAACAAGCGAGCATTGCCTAAAAATAGAATAACAGTGTCAAATCAAAGTGACCTAGGTTCGTTATCTTTGCGTCATGAGATAAACAACTTTAGGCACTCGAATTCTCTCCGCAAACCGCATGCATTGCAATTGCACTGATATTAGCGTGTTTACTGTGTAATTACTTCCAAACGATTAATTGCACAATTGCTTGAGACATTCTGATAACGAAAAATGGAGCAATTCTGAATAAAACAGGTAAACTGTACTTTATTTAGTGGTAAGTCAATTCAACGTCTACTAGGTATGCATTTTGCATTACGAGTAGATCAGTAGATCTATGAATGCATTCACTCGTGACTAGTCTTCATTCTTCAATGAGTGGGTCCGTACAACTCACGTTTCATAGATTAATCGCACTCAATGTTGACATTTTTAGCGTAAATATTATGTTTATGCTCGTTTACGCAACGTGAAATAGAACGCAACTTCATAACCTTGTCTGTCAAACGTCAACAACACGAAAGATACTTGTTACATCTAATTATTAATTAAAACTTACCTGTTATTCTTTTCTGTGTCTTGCTGTTCTCAGGACTGGAAACTTGGACTTTAGCCTCCTGCGTTGGTGTGCTCGTTGCAGGAGTTGTGATCGTGATCGGTGACCTTCTCAAAGCAGCGGGAATCGTAGACGCGGGAACAAGTTGCCAAGCGAATCTCTGCGATGTAGGCAGCGGTTTCTCATTGGCAAAGTCGAAACCCCATCTCTGGCTGTCCAATTCCAATTGGCGAGCCAACTCTCTCTCAACAAATCTTCTGTTTTCCTCTCGGTCTGTGCAACCAAACAAGTTTCTTCTGACGCCTTCTAGCGTGGTGACGCCTCGCACGCGCATGGACCTCGTGTCCAACACCGTGGTGGCCTGCAGACCCGGCGCCCTCACACTCAACGTCGACATCTCTTCAACAGAGTCCGAACAGCGAAACACAGCGCACTTCACAGATAGCATCCGCGCCGTATCCACCTAGCGCAAACAAGATCAGTATTCAGTAATAGCACGCGATACAATTGTATTGATTTAACAAGCGTATAAGTGTTTGGTTCATCACGCACCAATAAGAATTGGTATTGTTAGTTTACTGTGTGTAAACAAGTCGTGAGTGACGCGACGAGAAACGTGACGTAATACGTCCGCACGGTAAAAGTACGTACGCCGACTGGCGGCGCGCGGCGGCAGGAGGCGAAGGCGACGGCGGCGTGGCGCAACGCGACGGCGAACACGAGAAACCACAGCGCAAGCGACTCATTTTAGTTTATCTTTTCACCGCTACGTGGCGTTAGCAACGCGTTCGGTCAAGTGATGTGATTGTGGTGCGCGTCTCCCTACTTATTTACCCATATTGAAAAAAATAAAATATACCCCGCGACAAATTCTTTGTTTTAAATTAATGATACTTTATGCTAGTTTTTCAACATTAAATAACTGATAATTTATTTAGGGTCTAAACAATTTGTTTTGTTACATAGGTAGGTTATATTTTGGTTTTGTATTCAGTTTCATTATCATTCCATTTTATTAAAATTATGGGCCATTATGTATTTTCTTGCAGTATGATTTGTTGTTTTTTATGATATTTTTTTAAATTTCCATTATATTATAGCTATTTGTTTATGTATAACGTAGGAAATAGAAATAATAACATTTCTTACTCAATGGTTATGATCTTATTATTACTGATGAGATGACGAGTAATAGAGAAGTATGGACGAAGAAGACATGCTGTGCCGACCCTAAATGAATTGGGACAAGGGCGAATGATGATGATGAGCATTTCTTACTTTAAAAATAATTATTTAATAATAAGGTAGGTTTAAAAAATACTTATCTCAGTTTGATTTGATATTTTTATGATATTATAAAATTTCCGTCTTAGTATTTTAAGACTACATATTTGTTTATATATTGTGTAGGTAATAGAAATAATAAAAAAATACTTTCATAATATTTATTTAATTAAAAGGTAAGTGTTCAACTTTTAATTTATCTCCTTGAAATATTGTGATTCATAATACTAATTTTATACAAAATTCCCTGAATTATGGGTACAAAAATATTATTGTGGCAACACTGCGAACCGACTTGTTTACGAAGAACGAAGACGTGTCTAGTTACCTACGTGTGCAGCATAAATTCATACTGCTTATCAAATGTATAGCCGTCTCTGTCGCACGCGCATTAATGCGCCTCATCATAAAAAGGACAGAAAATGTATTAATAGCACAGAGCATCGCCGCCATTTTGCCGAAACACGACTGACTAGATTTTTGTGTTGGACTGTTGGTACGATTTATCTAGACACAAACTAAAACAAGGTTAATAATATGTTAGTAATAAAAAACAAATAAATAAAATAAAGATTAACAGTATTATGTAATAACAATGAATCGGAATGTTAATGATTAGTAATATTCGCTTTCACAACTAAATAATGGCAATAAATTGCGAAATATTTTGACGTATCGTTAAAAACTAAGTGACATAACGAATAATTTTGAAAAATTCACATTGTGTGTACCAAAATTTATGATAAAGTACTCACCTATGAGTATTTATTTATTGTTTCACGGAAAATTCTTCGATTTGCGGACGGGATTCATTCACTGCACTGCCGCCGTACTAATTTTCGAGATATGACAATGACGCGATGGCGAGAGCGCGGGCTCGACGCCGATTGGTTGAAAATGGCGGCCATTTGTCTCATTGGCTTGGAGGATTTTAGGCGCCAAATTTCGGTTGGTCGAGACGCCGGATGGCGGGAAATAAATGAAGCACTTTCCGGTGCGCGTGAGTTTTGTTACGGAAAATTGTGTTTGCCGCGTTTAGCTTCCGTCTGTTTCACGCGAACAATTAAAAGAGCGACGGCTTTTCTTCGATTCGGAGCTTTGTTTACATAAATGCGATTTGTTTCGAAAGGATAGTACTGTACTAAAGGTTTACGTGCCTTTTCAAGATATTTACTTTTAGATATTTAACGTTTTCGTTCAGTTGTTCTTTTTTATTAGGTATTTTGAGAAAGTTATATTTGAAATATTTTGTGATTAGACAACTCGTTTGCAGGTTAAAATTATTTTACTTGCTAAGATTTCAATAGGTAATAAAAATGAATAAAAAATTTTATGGGATAAAGTTGTTGTTGTTTTTGTCTATAAGAAATAAATGAAGTTGTCGATTTTGATGAAGAATATTAGTAAAATTCAAGTTTCGGTATGTAGATTTTTATGTTACTTATTACCTACTTATTTATTTTACAAAAACTTATTCTCCCGAGAAGCCACTGCGACTGGCTTATTGACCTATTTATAACGGAAATCAGTGGCGTTCGTTTGCGGTGAACACAAAAACTGTTTCCGTTCGAAACAGATGTTCTGTTAATGTTTTTCTAATAAACACAAAATGTCTACTTTCCCTGCAGGTGCATTTAAAAATAGAATACAAGGGAGCGGTTAAAATCTTTTGGAACCGTTATAAGGGCTTGTCTAATTTAATTGTCAAGTAACTTACTGTAATCTTATTGGAAAATAAAATGAGGTTTACATTAAGACCTTTTACATACCTAGGTGTTAGTTTTTTTTTAAATTTCAGTTTTTAGGGGATAACGGGTATTTATAATTTTTTTTTTATACGAAGGAGGTAGAATTGATTTGAACCATTTGTTTTTGTTTATACTTAACATGACGTTGAAGATTTCGCATTGTGCCCCCCCATGTAAAATACTGATAACCAGCTGCTGTTTCAGTTCATTCTTTTATAATGGATGTCGACTGGGACTTAAATGCATAAAGGCTAGGCAGATGATAGGTGAAGATGTAGGATTTGTACTTTATTTATTGTAATGGCATATATTTTATACTGTTCTTTTGATTTTATCAGCGACAGCTATCGGAATAAATGCGAATAATATAAAAACATTTTATTCCATAAGTCGTGGGTGTGCGTGCATACGAGGGTAAATAAAAGGCGCTAATGCTTACATTTACATAATCTAATAACCTTCAGACTAATATCGCCTTCTGAGCTTCCGCTGTGCAAATTGGCGGCCATTTTCAGGAAGTGGGTATTTTGTTTGTTTGGTTAGCTGTTGTAGAGAAAATATTCCAGTATTGACTGTTTTTGATTGCAGGAGGACGTAATGATAATTCTAAGTTGAATCTTTGGCGCTTTTACTGGATAAAATATCTGTACCTAATCATGAATTTGAGAGGGAATTTTGGGAAAAATTTAGATGAAATATTGAAATAAGTAAATTTAAAATTTGTTAAGTGTTGTTATGTAGGTACGATGGTTGCCAACCCTACATATGTATAATATGGTATCCTACTAAATATTTTAGGTGTCACACTAATATTATTTCAAAAATATATTGTAGTACGCGAAACTACTACATTTTATCAGCAAAGTCGCTAAAATCAGTCTCTATTATCTAAAACGGAACACGCCCCTAATAACATAGCTTTAAGAATATTTCTGAACGATGAATGCTACGTTCTGTTCCGATTCTTATAAATATCGACGGCCATTAATTTACAGTGCTCGTAGTCTAAATTGGAACGCGGAACGCCATTTGACTTGACATTGACATTATGCATTATGTTTATGCGTCAAAAGTCAAATCAAAACTATTCGCCCGCTCACAAAGTTCTCATATCAGCGCTTTAATTATTTATTTAAACAATATTTAAGACAGGATGGATAACAAACAATATTGGCCAGTGATGGTGATGACCAGCCACATCAGCGTTTAGGGGCCATTCATTTATACGTAAGACCATTATTACGTAAGACAATTTAGGGGGGGAGGGGGTCGACCATGTCTTATTTTTTCTTACAAGGGGGTGGGAGGGAGTCTCGATAGTTCTTACGTAAGATCACAAAAATGCGCAAAGTTAAAATTGTACTTTGAAAAAGCGCGGGCAACCGCGGGAGTGCCGAGGTTCGCTCGGATGCGTATTATATTAGAGATGTTTCAGTGGCAGATCCACTTTCCGAGTGGATTTTGAGGCCCTGGACAGAAAATTTTATGTAGGTAAAGATGAATGATTAAAACCAAAGTTAATTAAATACTACCAAAAAATAAAAATTATTAGTACCTTTGTAAGTACAAATAAACATTTCTAAAAATTGTTACTTTGTAAAATAAACATTAAAATAAAACAAACGTGTATTCATTTTTTCCTTTAGATTCTTACGTAATAAATATTAAACAGGGGGGGAGGGGGTCGGCCTATCCTTATTTTTTCTTATTATAGGGGGGGGGGGGCGGGTGTCAAAAACTAGCAAAAAGTCAGTATCGGTGTGACCTACTGAATCCAAAAATATTATAATTTGGTCTGAAAAAGTTGGCAACCCAAACCAACCCGCACTAGGACTGTTTGGTATGGCCAAGTCCCTCTCAGAAAGACGCTTGAGTCCCAGCAGTGGGAACGTTAATAGGATGATTAGGTATTGTGTGGTAGGTACTTACTGGAATGTCGCAATGTTTTTACAAACAAATTTTAAATAATTTCAAGGAGAAATAACTTCCAATTTATGAATACTTTGTTGTTTGTAGTTTTTTATAATGGCACAAGCGCGTCTAATTGTCAAAACGCGTGAAACATGCCAACCTAAATAAGTAAATACCTACCTATTAACTTAATTGCAAGATATTGTAAAACATCTGTATACAGTAGACGGAAGTGTGCCAATTTTTTTTACTTAATAGGTAATTGAAAACCAGTAGGTATTCGGCAAACGCTTGATGATTGTATATAGAATCTAGACGATCGTACCTATACTCAGGACTTGAAGACGATCACTGTTAATAAAAAATACAAAAGTCTGTATACAGTAGGCGACGGAGGTGTGCCAACTTTTTTTACTTAGGTAGGTAGTAGGTACTAGGTAATTGAAAACCAGTAGGTATTCGACAAACGCTTTAAGATTGTGTCTAGAATCTAGATTCTAGACGATCGTATACTCAGGACTTGTACGCGATCACTGTTAACAAAAAATACAAAAGGTTTCTTCAGATTCAATTCCACTGCAGGTACCAGGTAGGGTTACCAGCTCACTATCCGCGCAAATTTGTCTGGCCTTGTAATTTTTGTCCGGAGTTTTCGACTTCGGGTTTTTTTTTTAGAAAATAATCTAATGAACTCCGAAAAATAATTAGAAGTAAAGAGCCCGTTCTCTTGCTGAACAACATGAAACGTGATATAAAAGTAGAATTTGATATCTCTAGAGATCTTATTAAGTATTCTTATCAATCATCATCGGCCGAGCCTTTTCCCAGCTATGTTGGGTCGGCTTCCAGTCTTACCAGATTCAGCTGAATACCAGTATTTTACATGGAGCAACTGCCTATCTGTTATCTTAGGAATATAATGGGTAACTTCTTACTAGGACATACTAGGACTTATTATCCCAGTTGCCCGTTCCCAAGGGTAATTTTTCGACTTCCATGCGGGCGAAGCCGTGATAGTTCTTTTTAGGATTAAAAAAAACGTAAGGAGAAGACCGTGGACAAATTTACATTTATTGAAGTCAGAAGATAAACCAGAATAAAACATCTGAAGGCATGCTGACTTTGTGAGGCATCCGAATGCGACAACGTGGAGGCCTTAGTCCCTGCAGTGGTATTTTGGAGTTGATGGTTTGGGGTCCTTGCTTGTAGATCAGAAGGTATGTTGAAGATAAACTCCGTTTAAGAACGAATATTGAATGTATATTTATTTACAAAAAGGGTCGTCTTTTATATTATTTTACCAATTAACAATAGCCAATAGAAACTTGTACATTAAATTTGAAACACTATTTACAAAATAAAAATCCAATAAGAATCCAAGGATTTTTGACCAATCGCGTCACGGCACTGTTGTCGTGTTGTTTCCACAAGAGGCGCTGGTGTGCTCACGGCGCGGCACGGCGCGGCGGCGCGGCGGGCGACTTTTCCCGCCATTTCGCCGCTCGCGACGAAAGCATAAATATATGTGCCATGTCGCGCGCGCGTTAGTGTCGGGCAGGCCTCCGTCGAGTGAAGACTGAAGATGCAGTGATGAAGATCGAAGACACGTCGAACCGAAGCTAGAAGAGTGGCCTCACATCTCCCGACACTCCTATTTCTTTACGGAATCGTCTAAAACGTTGAAATAGTTCTTTTCAGAACTGCTTGCTTCGATGTTTCTTATCAGAACGTCATAAACGTGGTAATGTGCAGTGACTGGTGATGGTGGCTACAGTACTCCCCCTCAAGCGAAGCGTACCGGCAGCTTGACGACACGGCCTGAGCGCGTTGACCTGTTGATGGCGGGCTGTGACGTCACGTTGACCGTAGGTACTTTTGCTTGTTGCTTGGTAACAGCTGATGTGGTAATGGTTTGGTTGGTAACGGTTGGTGAGGTACTGGTTTCATTGGTAATGGTTGGTGTGGTAACAGCTTGGGTTAACTTGGTAATGGTAAACTTGTTTGGAGGTAAGGTACAGGTATTCTCTGAGATAACATATGCAGGCTTAAGTCGATCGATTGAAATGTTGGGTTGCCGATTCGGTAGCTGTATAGAGTACACTTTATCTGTTCGGCTTATGACTCGATATGGGCCTTCATATGGAGCTTGGAGTGGTTTCTTGACTGCATCGGTTCTAACAAACACGTGACTGCACTTGCGTAAATCTTGATGCACGAATACGCGTTTGTTGTTGCTGTGATGCTCTGTGACGGATTGCGGTTTGTTTGCTTGAATGACGTCACGAAGTTTTTCCACGTAATTATAGTCCATTGTAGGTACGTAGGTATTTGATGTGAAGAAATCGCCTGGCAGACGTAAGTTGTATCCGTAGGTAAGTTCAGCTGCGCTCACACCTGTGTCGGTGCGTAGCGCGGCGCGTAAACCAAGTAACACGGTAGGTAGCTCGTCGATCCATGTACTCGTGTCGGATAGTTTGGCGCGTAATGCTGTTTTGAGCGAGCGATGTCATCGTTCGACCATCCCGTTGCTTTGAGGATGATACGGTGTTGTGCGATTTTTCTTAATACCCATTTGTTTCATTAAGTTTTGAAACAGCTGACTCTCGAACTGGCGACCTTGGTCGCTTGTGAGTGTAGTCGGGCATCCAAATCTTGTTATCCAGTGTTGGTAGACGATGTCGGCTATTCGATCAGCTGATATTTCGTCGGTAGGTATTGCTTCAGGCCATTTCGTGAGTCGGTCGATCATTGTTACTAAGTAGCGATATCCTTGAGCTGTTGTAGGTAAAGGTCCTACAATGTCCACATGTAGATGTTGAAAACGATCGCTTGGCGGGAAAGCAGAGATGTTCGAGAATGTGTGACGTTGTATCTTGCTTTTCTGACAATGTAAACAAGTTCGGGTCAAACGGCTGATGTCGGAGTTCATCGATGGCCAGAAGTATTTTTGAGTTATAAGTTTTCGAGTCGTTCGCGTACCAGGATGACTGAGGTTGTGCACGCTGTTGAAAACTTCTTGTCTATGTTCTTCTGGTATATAAGGGCGTATATAAGACGTAGATGTTTCGCAGTATAACTCGACGTCAGTGTTTGGTATTATTATTTTCTTGAGCGTGATGTTTGTTTCTTGCAATAATTGTTGAATGTTGCTGTCCTTTTCTTGTGCGCTGGCTATTTCCTTGAAGTTTATTGTAGATGGGCATGAAATAGTTTCGATGCGGCTGAGTGTGTCGGCGACGATATTTTGTTGACCGCTCACGTGACGTATGTCGGTGGTGAATTCACTGATAAACAAGAGTTGTCTCGTTCGTCTCGGTGTTTCAGTACTCGATTGAGTTTTAGACATAACATATGTTAGCGGCTTATGGTCGGTGAATATAATAAGGTGACGTCCTTCAAATGTCTTGCGGAAATGTTTGACTGACATGTAGATTGCGAGTAGCTCTCGGTCGTAGGTAGAATACTTCTTTTGTGCGTCGTTGAATTTCTTGGAAAAATATCCGAGCGGTTGCCACGTGTCATCGATGTATTGTTGTAGGGCGGCGCCAGCAGAGTTATCGGATGCGTCGCAGAATAAAGCGAGTGTAGCATGATGTGATGGGTGAGCTAGTAGAGCTGCGTTTATGATGCTAGCTTTACATTGCTGGAATGCTTGAGTTGCTTCGTCGGACAACGTGATCGGAGTTTTGTCTCGCTTCTTTACGTTATGTAGGTATGAATTCAGTGGGGCTTGTAGTGCTGCGGCGTTAGGTATATGATCGCGATAAAAGTTGATCATTCCAAGAAATCTTCGTAATTCTTCGATTGTGGTAGGTTTTGGATAATCGGTGATTGCTTGAATTTTATGTTGCGGAGGTTTGATGCCTTCTTTTGATACGGTGTAACCTAGGAACTGGGCTTCTGACTTGCCTAGATTGCATTTGGCGGGGTTGATAGTGATGCCATTGTCTTCTAATCTCTTTAGTACGATGTGGAGGTGTTCTCTGTGTTGGTCTTCGCTTTCTGATGCTAATAATAAGTCGTCTATGAATGGGAAGACGAAATCTAATCCTCTTAGTACTTCATGGATGTAGCGTTGAAACGTTTGTCCCGCGTTTTTCAAACCGGGGCACATACGTGGGAATTCAAACAATCCCATTGGGGTGATGATGGCTGTCTTCTCAATATCTTCTTCTCTTACGCTCAGCTGTTGATAGGCGCGGTTGAGGTCTATTGTTGAGAAGATAGTTTTTCCGGATAGGTGATGTGTGAAGTCTTTGATGCGTGGAACAGGGTATCGATCTGGTATGGTGATGGAGTTGAGTCGGCGATAGTCACCACAAACTCTTATGTCGCCATTCTTCTTAGGTACGATGTGTAGAGGTGATGACCATGGGCTTTTACTAGGTCGACATAGTCCTTGTTCGATCATGTTTTCAAATTCCTTCTTCACTATTTCGAAACGATGTGGTGGAATTGGTCGAGCTCGGCTGTGTATCGGTGGTCCTTTTGTTTCGATGAAATGTTGCACTTGGATATCGGAGTTTAGTTTCATTGATGTTAATCTCGTTATGCCGGGATATTGGGCTAAAATGTCATGGTAGGATTGCGACATGTCGATGCTGCGTATCGTAGGTACGTTCGATACTCGTACCGGGGCATTGACCTTTAAACTCGTAACACCGTCGATTAATCTTCGGTTTTTTAGGTCGACGATGAGTTGATGATGTTTGAGGAAATCGGCTCCGAGTATGGGTTTTGAGACGTCAGCTACGATGAATTTCCATAGGTATGGACGACGTAGATTGAGGTCAAGGGATAATGTTTTCTCGCCATACGTAGCTATAGTCGTGTTGTTCGCTGCGTATAGCTGGAATGGTAGCGGCGTTGGTATTTGTCCCTTACTTCTTGTTAGCACCAGGATATGTTGGCTCCAGTGTCGACTAAAAATGATAATTTGGAGTTTCTGTCGGTGATATACAGGCGGTGGGATTTTTCTTGAACGCCGGTGTCCGCCACTGCCAACGTTCCGTCTAGTTTTCCGTGTTCTGTTTCTGCTGCTTGCTGAATGAGCAAGGTGATGTACAGCGTCTAGCTTGCTCCTTGAAACGGCGGTGATAATAACAAAATGGTGATGGAGAAACATCGTGGCTTCGTTGACGTGATGTGCTGCGGTGACGAGATGAGTGACGACTACGACGATAATTGTTGTTGTGATATCGATCTGACTTCAATTCTGCTATTTCTAGTGATAGTTTTCTTATCTCGCTGATTAGGTACTGCGTATCAGCTTGCGGTGCGGCTATTGAAACTGGTGCGGGTGCATGAACGGCTGCGACTTCTGTTGATGCTGTCTGCTCCATGATTTTGTCGGCGAGTAGCGCGAGTTCGTCGAGCGTTGTCTTAGTGGTAAATGTTTCGCTGACTGCGAGGACTGACCGGACGTGTGATGGGAGGTGATTCGTCCACATAAGTCGCAAGGTGGAGTCGGGAACCTTGTCTCTGGCGAGATTTCGCATGCGACGGAGTAGTTGCGTTGGCTTTTGATCGCCGAGTTCCATGTCGGACAGTAGTTTCTGGAACTGACGGCTGTCGGATTCCTCGTAGGCAGATATGAGCCTATTCTTGATCACGTTGTACTGATCAGTCTCTGGTGGGTTGTAAAGTAGGTCCATAATCTGCTCGATATCCTGTCGCTCGAGCTGTGCGATGACCATCTGTGCGAGTTGGGCTTGGCCTTTCTTGAGATCGTTGGTTGCGGCTTCGAAACTGATGAACCAGAGCCGTGGTCGATCACGCCAGAAAGGTGGAATACGCATGGTGAGCGATATTCCAGCTGCTTCGGCCTTCTGGACTGGGTTTGAGCTTGATTGTTGTTCTTCAATTTGGCAGGGATTCGACATCTTGATTTATTTTGCTGGAGACTGGCAGAGCTTCGTTTGGCGATACTGGCAGAGCTTCGTTTGGCGATACTGGCAGAGCTTCGTTCTTGATCTTCAGTGTTCTGGCAGGAGAGAGTCACCACTTTGGTGTCGTCACTTTGGAGTTGATGGTTTGGGGTCCTTGCTTGTAGATCAGAAGGTATGTTGAAGATAAACTCCGTTTAAGAACGAATATTGAATGTATATTTATTTACAAAAAGGGTCGTTTTTTATATTATTTTACCAATTAACAATAGCCAATAGAAACTTGTACATTAAATTTGAAACACTATTTACAAAATAAAAATCCAATAAGAATCCAAGGATTTTTGACCAATCGCGTCACGGCACTGTTGTCGTGTTGTTTCCACAAGAGGCGCTGGTGTGCTCACGGCGCGGCACGGCGCGGCGGCGCGGCGGGCGACTTTTCCCGCCATTTCGCCGCTCGCGACGAAAGCATAAATATATGTGCCATGTCGCGCGCGCGTTAGTGTCGGGCAGGCCTCCGTCGAGTGAAGACTGAAGATGCAGTGATGAAGATCGAAGACACGTCGAACCGAAGCTAGAAGAGTGGCCTCACATCTCCCGACACTCCTATTTCTTTACGGAATCGTCTAAAACGTTGAAATAGTTCTTTTCAGAACTGCTTGCTTCGATGTTTCTTATCAGAACGTCATAAACGTGGTAATGTGCAGTGACTGGTGATGGTGGGTACAGTATCATAATAGGCTGATTCCGTGTTGAACAACTATGAGTAACAAAAGATGACGTTATAACATAAAATAACGCCTGGAATTCCAGATGGGTTAGATACCTTTAGGTGAACGTTAAGTACACCGCTACATTTCTATAAATTTCATGTAATCGAGGCAAGGCGAGCCTATTGTCAACCGGGTCTAAAATCCAGGCTCCTGCTGACAAATTCCTGAGAGGAAAGCCCTATAACACATTGTCCGACCTGGGAATCAAGTCCTCATGCACAGCAGTAGTGTAAGCGTCCACTAGCCCAACGAGGCATTCAGGCTGATTATGTTGGTAGTGTTGGTACATGTTATCCAACTGCGGGAAGATAAAGTAATAGGAAGGCATTACGGCGCTGTGCTCTGATTTGTTCGATTGCTTTGAGGTCGCAGTACGGTTGCGCATACGCAGTCTCGCTCAGTTCTGTCTCATTTACTTATCGTCAATGGCATTATATTGACGTGGAGAGGTTTATTTAATAAGATCAAATACTGAAGAAATAGTAATAACAGAGACTAGGTCGCTACAGGGTCAGACAAAATCTAAGTCATCGACACTAGAACAAGATGGAGAATATCGCAGAAGATTTTTGTGATGCAAACATCGCGAGGTTTTAAACTGGGTAATCAGGGCTCGTTCCTTTTCTAATTAGGAGAGAGGTCTTGCCCTGACATTTGTTTTTTCTTCTTTGGCAACTGAGCCCATGTCAACTTTCTGCCAGTGTCTACAACTTTTATTGGTATGAATACCTACTGTGCGACATTGATCATTTGGCTTTAGATATAACAGTAACAGTTGACTTTCGGGAAACATCAGTGGTGAATATTTGTGGAAATATTTTTGATAATACGAGATGGCGCCGTTAGGTCCGATTTTGGCCTTGTGCAATATAATATTATGCATTGGGATGTCAGTTTTACTTCCTACGTTTTTTCTCGATTGGAGTTTCAAAGTTGATGCATGGTCAGTATTTATATCACTAGGCTATTAATAAACAATCCATTGTAAACCTGCACTCGTTTCTTTTAAGCACCAAAAAACACTGTTATAATCATCAAAACGTACATTTCTTGCACGTGGCTGTAACACTTGGGGATCCTTGTGAGGCATAGATAAGAAACCATAAGGTAGGAAGCTCCTTGCTGTCAGGATTCCTCTGTCACACTCCCATTGAAAAAAGTGACGTTTGCCATATGGCCGGGACAATCAATGGAGGAAGCCGTCTTAAACAAGTAAGAGTATATCCGTTGTTTTACGTTTGTTTGATAAGTCTGTGTTCATATTTAACATATTTTACATTATTTACGAATTAATTATCAATAGGTATTTTCGTGCGTTCTGGCCACTTCGGCCTTGAAAACACTATTCGGAGACGAGTGACTACCTCATATTTAAATTTTGAACACCGCCACCGTTCACGCAAAATATTGAACAAATATTTGAATTTTGAAAAAGGAATGGAGTTTTCTTTTTTTTTGAAACTTCTACCACAGGATTAATTTTCCATAATCACATTTTTAAAGTGTTAAATTATTGTTTTGTTTGTTTCAGTGGTATGAGAATGCAAAATGAAATACTGGCAATACAGAACATTTGACTTTGGGCGCATGGAGCGAGGGATAATTACTAACAGCAAAAGTTATTTGAATAGTAGTAAAAATAAATATTGTAGTTTCGCTTTTTAGCCGCAAGGTCATCTTCATGCTACGATGATCAAGCAATTAAATCATACAATAGGTATTGGATATGAATAGGATTTGTCATAGTTTTATTAACCTACATACATTGGCACACGAGTCTGGCGCTAGAAAAAACAACCAGGTACAGAGGCGAGAATAGCAAGTCTGAAATTCAGTAATTTATTAGTCAGCACATCAATATTAAAGTGCCTAACATTAAATCGCATCATTAGGTTATCTTGTTACATTGAATTAGCAACGCTTTTCGTGGAACGTTCTTTTTCATGATTTTCCGCGCTTGCTTGCCAGCTATGAAAAATGTTTCCTGAAGTAAAAAGTAAATGTTTCACTTTTAAGTGGAATTATTTCGATAGTTATTTATTTTAATAAATTCTTCACATCTGTCACAGTGATACTGTTTTTCTTTCTTTGATTAATTAATTATTTACCTAAATCTGATGGACACCTCTTGTGAACTTGCATGAAATAATCAAAAGGTATTAAAACATTCTCCATTGAAATATATCTACACAAACACCAATCGTCCAGATGTACCAAATGAAAGGCATCGTTATCAAATCAGGTGTTAATTTTATGAACAGCCTTGAAGAGCATAAGAGATTTTTAATCGATATTTTGTAATCGAGAATGCGTATCGATACTCTCAATCGATACGGTAATCTGTGTGTAAGGTGCGTGTGTTGATTCGAAAATGTTAATTGTTACTTTTTTAATTGTGTGAAGGAAGTGTATAATTGAATGATAATGCTCAAAATCGGTCGTGATTTGTCTATGATCTTTGATTTTTTTGTTTATTTTTAACTTATTGTATCTCTTCAATGTAGAACCAATTTTGAATAATTATATTATAGGCAGATAATATCGATAACAACTATAGTGTATCAACCATATTTGCAAAATAATGGCACATACCTATTGCTATTGGTTCCAATTGGATCCAAATCCGAATACTTTATTCTTGAAAAATTTTGACTCCCCTCGCCAGATTAAGTAACTCAAATCGAAGCCATATTGCACAAAAATCAAACATCCTTCCTTTCTGTCGGTAACCTCATATGCTTGGGGTGTCACATGATTACTTAAAGTCCATGAACCTCACGGTTGATTGATGTCAACCACATGAACCACATTTGGGGCACCACCACAAAAAATACAACGCCACCTGGCCACGTCTTAAACCCACAGATTTAACGCATTTCCGATTTGTGGATTTTGAAACCTTTTTTTCTGCATGAGGCTTATGGATAATTTTGGATTGTAAGGAACAACTATGCAGTCATTATTTTCTGATTTTAATTCACATTTACCTAAAGACGCTCTCTTTTGGCGCGGCCAAAATTTAAACCTCATCTTTTATTTTATAAGTAACATTTCATAAAATAATGTATGCAACATTACAGCCCTCTTGTGGACCTCATTCGAGTTTAATTATCCTTGCACTGTATTCAATGAATCATCTTGGAGGACGCCAAAATTTATCTAAAAGCCGTCCTTCAGCCTATTCTGTAAAACTAATTTGTCAGACAGAAGACCTATTCTGAAAAACTCATTTGTTTTAAAACAATATAATTATCGTAGATTCACACCTCGACTCCGATTGAATTTCGAATGAAATGATGTTTTTTTTTTTAATTTATTCATGACCATGGATGAAATGATGTTTAGAGCGAAGTGTTGTCAGTGTGCAAAAAAAAAAATGTAGGTACCAATTACCAATCTTCCGAAGTTCGAAATTTTAACAGAATTTATTTATCTTTATTATCAAGTAGGTGAATAATTATCATAGGACAAGTAAAGTAATTCTAAATGTCCTCTTTAACCTTCGATTCTATTGTTTCACGTTTTAACAATATTATTACTAGTCAATCATGACATTCTTCTAATGGAACGTGATTTGTTTACTAATGAATGGCTGTTGAAATGATGATCATCTCAATACCTTATGTGTTTATGCATAATATACATGTATACAAGGACATACAGTTGGATATTTTGAATGGATATAAGGGCCATGCCCATGGATGAGCAATAAGGTGGAAAATTATTTACGAGGTTAACTGAGATCCCAGCACGAGAGCGCGGTGTTAATGTAACGTAAATAATTAAAAACACTCGTTTCACGTTAAAATCTATATAAACATATAAAAAAGTCGTGGCACGGTGTTTGTGGTCGCACTCCTCCGAAACGCCTCGACCGATTTTTATGTTTTTCATGTATTTTTGTTAGTATTAGAATAGACTGTAGGTATTATGACTGTATAGTATACACACCGCTAGGTGATTAGGGGGTATGTAGGGTAGGGTAAAAAAAGGTGCATTGCAACGCATAGCACAGCCAGTTCATAATTTTAAGAATTTATTCATTTCTATGGATGATATTGATTTAATTTAAGCTTGTTGCAAACAATTTAACTAAAATGCTATAGCATAATTGTACTTTCGAAACAAAAATCGACGAATTTACGATACTTTTACATCGCGAGCTTGGGCCTGTTTTTTTTTCTTGAAAAACTTTTAACAGCCGACGTCGTTAGATTTTGTAAAAACAAAAATAACCCTACATAATTTAAAATTTTATTTTCATTTTTTAACCTACAACCACCATATTCAGTGAACCGGCAAAAATCCAGGATTTGGAAGGGCAGTCAGGGCAAAAAGTGGTCCACTTACCCTACGTTGATTACTTCGTACAACCACAGCTAAAAAAAAAACGATTGGTTATTGTTTAGTGGTAGAAGTAGTGAGGGGGGTAGCGAGGTCTCTGGACAATCGATTCGTCCTGTCGGATCCTTTGGGAGGAGTGTTAGTGACGTGCGGCCACGCCAAATCACCGTGTAATTACCTCGTGCCTTGGTCGCAAGGTAGACGCGGACAGAAGTGGTTTGGAAGAAATAAATTTCGTTTTTTTTTTGGTGTGTCCCAATGCATTAAGTAATATTTTGAGGCTTTCTTAATATACACCATCTTGATATACATCTAGTAATATATGATTGATCAGAAAACAAACAGTAAATATAAGTATGTTTCTCAAACGCACGATGATTACAAAATCTTCTTACACAGACTTATATCATTTGCTCTAATTTACGATCACAAATTGAGCAACCCCTCATTATGTAAAGCACAGACAATAAAAGAGTAATTTGACGCATACCAAGCGTTCATGTCATATCAGCATTTGCCTTTATCACGTAATTTCGAAATCTTACGAAAGTTATATCACTAGAAACAAAAATAAACATGATTGTTTATTATCAACACAATGTCGTTGAACTCAAATACATATTAGTATTTATAGACAGTATTTCAACTACGAACAAATGGTCAGAATCGGTTTAGTGCTTACTCACACATGAAGCCGTTCACATAAATTCTGGTAACAGGTTACTTGTGTAAAATCTTTTGTTTTTGTAAAATTGTTGAATTTTTATGAATTTATGAATAAAAAAGGTATAGATAGTTGGTTTACTGTGAATCTATGTACTCTATACTGTGGGCTCAAACGAAACGACCCAATTACTAAGGAAATGAGTTTCAATTCAATCTTTGTTTCCGGTTATGATGATAGTGTTCTATCTCTGTTAATGACTTTAATTAATTTTTATTGCTACTATGTTTGTGTACTGTTTTGTTACGCATTTTGGTTGCAAGTACATAACTATTTATATCAAACGGTATATTTGGTCAAGGACAGTTTTTAGCAGTTTTGGGCACAAGAATAATAATAAGTAAAGCGTTATCCGTACGGCCTTGGCCAATTTCTTAGCTCGATAAATAAATGCTTCGCTCAAAATGTGCTGAAAATTGGGACAACATAACAGATATTATGATGACGACGAATACTTGACCTGGTCAATCTGTTGGTCAAAGATTTGGAGTTGCTTACATAATTATGTCAATTTTTGTAGTTTGAAAATATTATTTTTAAACGTTTTTAATTACAAGATCTGTTAAAATTAGAAGGTAATTTAGATTTCTCAAAAAAATAGTAATCAAAAAGTGCCTGTTTATTTTTTTCCGTTTGAGAATGTAGTACATACAAACACAAAGAACTTACCGAATTAATTTCGTAACAAAAACAATTAAGTAGTTAAAATAAAATCTCAAAAATTTACAAAACATAAAATAGAATCCCTGTTCAGTGCTGTTCCCGACTGTACTCAAGGACTAGAGATGTGTTCACGCTACATCGATTTGACCGGAAAGGGTTCAGAATCACTCTGAATACTAAAAAATGCTTTAGTCCCGCACAAGTGAAGCAACCCTAGCATAATGTGGCCGCATTAGTATAGATTTCGTGGTTTCGAAACTATATGGTCATTTCCTTACAGATAAATAAGACGTTTCGTTCCGATAAGAAATTGTTGCGTGTGGTATTCTATGGTAAATTATGTGAAGGTACTAGTTGCAATAATAAGAACATAACACTCCTTATATCCTCGAAGGATTAGACTGAGGTCTACCTAACAAGTACACCCACATTTCGCCAGATATGTTTTAAGTCCCATGTATTAGGGGGCGACCCTATTGCATATCCAGACTCCGTAGCTGCTACTGAGAAATTCCTGATGGAAAAACCCAATAGCATTTTGCCCGACCCGGGAATCGAGCCCAGGATAGTCCAGTAGCGCTTACAAAGCTATTTTAACCGTTAGAATTTATTTCAAAGTGATAAACAATAATGCAGGAGTAGTGGGGGCCTTGTTGTTTTGGCCCTGACTTACGAATAGGTCGTGGCTTCGAATCCAAGTAGGCACTTTGCTGTATGTAATTTATTTCATCACCACTGCTCTTAGAACAGTGATGATGTGAAGAAACAGTATGTCCTAGAACAAAAAAACCGGCCAAGTGCGAGTCGGGCTCGCGCACGAAGGGTTCCGTATCATTATCTATAAAAAATACGAAAAAAACACGTTTATTGTATGGGGACCCCCCTTAATAACTTTTTTTAAAATTTTTAGTATTTGTTGTTATAGCGGCAACGGAAATACATCATTTTTGAAAATTTCAGCTTTCTAGCTATTATTATTATATAGTTTATGAGATACAGCCTGGAGACAGACAGACAGCGGAGGCTTAGTAATAGGGTCCCGTTTTACCTTTTAGGTACGGAACCCTAAAACAAGTTGTATGACATCCATGAATATAAAAAGCATTTTCCCAGCAATTAAGAATGATTATGCAATGTTATGCCACTGCGAATGGCTATGCTACTGGCAATCGGCTCGCCCCCATCACATCGGACTTAAACATACCTGGTGAAATGTGGGTGTACTATTAGTTACACCTCTGCCTAACCCATCGGTGATGACAGGCGAGTTAGTAAGTAATTTTTATTTAGCAAATATGGGTACAGTACATGATAGACAGATAAAAGGTAGATTCAGCCATATTTTACTTATAGGCATGCAAACGTTTTTGACGCTAAACAACAACGACAATTAACAGACTATCACTGCAACTCAATCTATATATATAAAAGAAAGTCGTGTTAGTTACTTCACTTATAACTCAAGAACGGCTGAACCGATTTAGCTGAAAATTGGCAGGGAGGTAGTTTAGAGCCAGGAGAAGGACATAGGATACTTTTTATCCCGTTCGACAGCATTCCCGTGTGACTTGACATGTAACGTCAGTCACTATAAAACGTGGTATAACAAAAAAGAATCAGACTTAGAATAACAAAATTGACGTATAATGACAGCTATGTAATGACGTATGGATGACAATTTGATATTTGTAAGAAATCAATAATAAAACTATTTCTATTAAATAAATAATTAACATTATTGCCCAATTGCCCATTCGTATAAACAGTGAAGTGAACTATAAAACTCGGTATGGTTGAAAATTTAAGTTTTTAGGTGAAGTGTCATATAAGCTACATTTTAAGCGAGAAACGAGAGGTAGGGTAGGTAGGGTAGGTAGGGTAGGTAGGGTAGGTAGGGTAGGTGGGGTAGGTAGGGTAGGTAGGTAGTTAGGTAGGTAGGTAGGGTAGGTAGGTAGGTAGGGTAGGTAGGTAGGGTAGGTAGGTAGGTAGGTAGGGTAGGTAGGTAGGGTAGGTAGGTAGGTAGGGTAGGTAGGTAGGGTAGGTAGGTAGGGTAGGTAGGTAGGGTAGGTAGGTAGGTAGGGTAGGTAGGTAGGGTAGGTAGGTAGGGTAGGTAGGTAGGGTAGGTAGGTAGGTAAGGTAGGTAGGTAGGGTAGGTAGGTAGGGTAGTTTATATTATGTTCTCTTTCTTATGTTACGCAGACGAAGTTGCGCGGGTCAGCTAGTTTATATTATAAAGAGAGACACAGATTCTTTTTTCATCAAAATTCGATCTCGGTAAGGAATTCGCTGACAGTATAGTATGCTTTATGAGCAAATAAATGACTATTCTATTCTATTCTATGCGTTAAAAAGCTTCAGAGCCTGCTTTTAAATAATGATAGCGGCAATTCTTTCCATTGCTTATGTAATTTATTATAATTAATGACGTGCCGTTTTGGCGGGATGGGAACACACTAGGTTATTGTCGCGTCTACGTAGAAAGAACTACGTCAGCCAGACGTTTAAAACGTTTTTGGTTCGACTTCACAAACACAGCTACTTCCATTATGTAGAGACCAGGTAGTGTTAATATTTTGTGCTGTTTAAAGTATGGCATGCAACTATCAGTGGATTTCAGCTTAAACATCGCCCGTAGGCGTGATGTTACGTTATGGTACTGCGACTTCCATCATAGACTCAATGCCCACTAATTTGCAAAGGTCTCTGCACCAAGAACATAGGTAGACTAATGATTTGTGTGATTACATAGGTGGGTTATATACAGCGAGGCAATAATGTGGATCGTGTCCGGCGAGCGTGGCGAGGTTGACAGGTGCCAATCTTGGATGTGCCGAGGAGCATACGTAGTGTAGTTGCGCACGGGGTGAAATTTTGCGAGTTACTATGTATGTATCCTACTAATATCATAAATGCGAAAGTTTGTGAGTATGGATAGATATAGATATATACATATAGACGCGGGTGAAGCCGCGGGCATGAGCTAGAGTGTAATAAATGTATTTGAATTCAGCATTTACAAACTACAAATGGATCTAAAATAATAATAAAAATATGTACAGGTGTCAAAAGGGGAAAAGAATTAAAGGGCGTCAAAAAATTCGTCAATAGGAAAACTGTCCATAAGGTTGGAAACATTGCCGCGTTGCATGGCAATGCTGATTCTTTGGCCAAACAATAGACCAGTCCTCTGGTCAAAGGAAGTGTCGTCCAACCGCTTGGCGATTTCCCGAAATGCTAGTTGGGCACTCGGACCCCATGGCCCTAGTGTTTCAAGTTTCAACCCCAAATGTACGTTTAGTTGATTGGACTGTTCCCTGTTATCAGTATAAAACTAACGAGCACAAAAGCTAATTCCAGTCATATTCTTTATTGACAAGTTAATTAAATAATAATATGTACATGGCTAATAAATAAATAAACGCTAATTCATTTTATAAGCTTCGATTCTTTAACTGAGGCTGAAGATCAATTACAAAATGATAAGTACTTAATATCTAAAAAAGCCTTAAAGGAGCCAGTAATGCCAGGTTGCCAGCCATTCCGGCATTTTCCTCCACCTATTTAGGCTATCCATATATTATTCTAATAGGCATTGACTATACGTTGAGACATCATTGGCTACTTTTCCTTGCAGCCGGTTTAAACATCCCTGGATCAGGTAGCACTAAAAGAAACCTAATTCAAGGCAATACGGTTACCGGAAGTGTACGGGGTGGAAGGGACACCGACGCGAAAACAGTTACCACTCAGTACATAATTTGGAAAAAAAATCAGCTGTTCCATATATTTTGACCGTGTAGGTATTGCACTTTTGTAGGAGAACTGTTTTTTTAGTAACCGATGAAAATTTTCTATGTGGGGGGCTCAAAATGATACCCTTTTTTTCTTTTTCTTTTTTCGGATGGGAAATCATCAAATGACTCCTCCCGCTCTGGGCGGAGCGGAAGGGAGTGTCTGACTTTTACTGACTAAAAACCATCCATGTTCCTTCTATTGCCCTTTATGTTCCAGGGCCGCGGTATCTCTTTCGAACAGTCCCGCAGCCCGTTCTTTTGATACCTTTAAGGAGCTCTCGAAAAATGATGAATGTGTTGTTAATTGCTATCATCACAACACAAATACATATCTAGGACCTTAAAACTAATCTTCTTCTTTGCCTATCGATGGTCTCAATTATTAATACCCGTCCAGTATATAGTCACCTGCACAGTTCTTATGTCGTAATCATTGCCTATTCATATTTAATGACATCACCATCTAACCCTAAACAGAACAATGTATTTCGACCAAGTTGATCATCATAATTTATAATAATGTCATTGCCACCATCAGGGTCACCGGTCCTGCGGCAGTGTGTGGCGGGCCTAACAAATCAGTTCGCTCGTCACAGTCGCCTGCGCAGTGATTGCGGGAGGATGGGGCCTATTACAGGACCCCTCACCACACACCCTGCATGTGGCAAGCCATCGGTTATAGCAGAAGTATAAGTGTAAGGAGTTATTGTTGCTGTTGTGAGGTGGAGTTTGGAAAAACGTTTATTTCCTTGCATTTCTACAAAACAGTAAGGCTTGCCAATACCATGTTGTTTTGCAGTGATTTTTTCGAGATTTGGACCAACGACCGGAAAATCTATTAACAACTATTCGATTGGCTGCCATGTCTAAAACGATACTTGTTCGATTATTTACTGAAAGCCAATTCCGGAAAATTTGATGCCAGTAACTATGCTCGTTAAAAATATATGGAATGGGAAGAAAGCTCATTGGAAAACCCAGTTAATCGATAAAGCTTTTGGGGTTTAGACGACGATGCTGAATTTATTGCAACAAGAAAACGCCTCAATGTACGAATAGTATCAGATCCTTCAACATAATTCACTTCTTCAATCCTTTATCTTCCACATCTGCTTAGCCTTTTCGCAACTATAATTGGGTTCGGCTACCAGTCTTAGCGGAGGAAACTGAATGCCAGCATTTTACAAAGAGAGACTGGCTATTAAAACGCTATAGACTGGCTATTCCCCTTGGGAAGAATGGTTGCCGACTTTCGGGCTTCTGACTAAAAAAAAACAATACTTTGGCCTTCTGTTCTCACCTTTATTACGGCATAAACGTATCTCATTGCCATAATGTTACTGCCATGCCATATTGCTGTTCAACGAACGCTTCCTTTCGTCGTATTAAAACGACTTATAATAAAAGTAACGATGTATGATGAAGTTTTAAAGTAGACAGTTGAAACCTGGCGGTTTTGTGTTTTAGCGTCATTTTGAAGAAATCGAGTTATTGTGTGAAAGGATGCGTTTAATGTGCTGGTTGGAGTTTGATTTATTTTTAATATGTGGAGCTTTTAATATTTATTACTTAACTATGTTGAAGTCCTTGCTTGATAGGTGTACGATGTGTAGGTGTTTTCTTCTTTAAATCGCAATTAATTAGAGTGGTATTATCTATTTAATTACTACCCATTTCCCTACCCAACCCATTTGTGCCACTTGCGGGAAATCTCCCACCTGGACACGTGTTCCCATGGCTGACCTGGAAGTCTTTAGAATAGACGCGGACACAGATTGGCCGTAACAAGGAAAACCTGTTCAGGTGGAGATTCATAGATGACTCTGCAGTCTGCCCTGGAGTAAATGTAGTGTTGCCACACAAACGACGGGACACTTGAAACCGTGTACTGCCTATTCTGTTGCTTCCATATCATACAAGCAGATGGACGCTACTGAAAGTGCTAAACTCGTCGCCAAATTTTGGGCTGACCCAATTGAAATTGTCATCGACACGCTAAGGAGAAGACTCTCTTGGTAGACATTTTTTGCTGCTCCTTTAAGACGTTACAATGGGTAGTTCTGCCTACGATGTGCTAACTCTTCCATGAACTTCTAACGGTTCAACTCTAGAATTTAATTTATTTCACCTCTTTTGTCTTTTGCGTACCTATAACCAGGACTGAGTGTATTCAGCTAAGTATAGATAAAGTATCTACTAGTTTGACATAGAGAATTGGAACACTGAATGATGTCAAACTTCCTGGATGCTATTCAAGGTCTAATGTAATCGGATGCCCTCCTTACTTACTGAATATTGTGGACTGGTTTTCGCTCCCGTTATGTGTGGAAATTCACCCACGGGAACGTTTCAAATGTAGCCTATGACACTCGTGGGTAATGTAGTTTCCCATTAGTGAAAGAATTTTCGGAATCGGATCAGCAGTTCCGAAGATTATGCCATACATACAAACTTACAAACAAATACCCTTTAAGTATAGAGAAAATTAATATCAACAGCAGATTGCCTTGTCGGTTTGCTGGTCGAAAACGCTACAGCTAAGCATGAGGACTTAGGTTCGATACCCAAGTCTGGCAGATTTGTTAGGTTTTTCATACCGGAGTTGTGCCCAGTCGATTGTTATATAGGCTAGCTCCCGCTTACACATAACTGGCGAAATATGGGTGTACCATAGCATTATATTAAGCGTGATTTTAAGTTATGTGGACCCCAGGTTCCTATTTATTACTTACTTCTTTTCTTTTTCGTGTAATAAGTGCGAAACCTAGTGTCAAAATCTTCTTCAAGGTTCTTGACTTGGCTTTATATGCCGTCGAGAAATATCTCACGATGTTTTCCTTCTCCGAAGCAAATGATAATTATACAATACGAACATGAATCCGGAAAATCGGAGGCGTGTGAGACGTGTCTTGGGTTTGAACTCGAGACTTATGACTTGGTAGTCCGAGTTCCGACGGTTACATCACTAGCTTATCACTGCTCTTATTTGCTAACGCTACTGGACTGGAAAAGTATACTTTCTATACATTGTTACTAAGGAAATATTGTCAGTAGGTACATATATCTTTCTCGTACTTGACAACATCTTATAGACTGATATAAAACACGATAATCCAAAGAAAGAGAAAATATTTTATACAATTTGATAAGATAGATGATGCAACCAAAGTACAAAGAAAGTGACTGATATCAATTTTATCAACTTATCTCGAAGAATAAAATTGATCGCGACAGATTGATGGACAGCCAAGTGCAGCTTAAACCACTGAAGATAGAAAGAAATTCAGAAGATTAAATGTATGTAGGTACTTAGATGTATTTTATAGATAGGCAGTCGCTCCATGTAAACTACTGGTGTTCAGCTGCATTCGGTTAGACTGGAAGCCGACCCCAAGATAGATAGGAAAAGGATAGATGATGATGATGACTTAGTAGTGCCAAGCTGGCGACCACTTTTCAGCTTTATTACTCAGGGCGTAAGGGTGAAAAGTGGTCGACCGTCAGTGAGCGCGGTAGTACCAATATAGCATTACCATTTCACCTTTCATGTGAAGAAAGCCGAAGGGCTGCTTTTGCGAAGTTAATGAAAAACTTAATAGTCCTAATACCAAAGAGATTTAAAATACTTATAGAGTGGACCCCGAACATTTTCGATTTCGACACACGATTTTGCAAGTCACGCGCCACAAAGACCTGGTTCGGTCACTTTAAAAACACATATGATATCCTCTAAGTTTCTCTGTTTTTTGCCTTCTTTACGCCTGGATATCTTCTTCTGGTTAGTCTTTAAAGAACTAAACAGCAACTCCTTAGCACAAACTACATCTTCTTCACGAAATGCAGATACACAGATTCTTATTAGGCTTTCATTGTCTATCACATCTATCTTGTTCTGTATAAATTATAATAGTTCACATATCCCTATGTTACAATTCACACATTTTACCAAATTCACAGACATTGTCGCGGAGGTAGGTGGGTACCTATATTCGAACCGTTCGCCGAACGACTTATACCTAACACTTTCTTTTTTTGGTTTGTCTCTCAAAAATTCTGAAAAATGGCTGATTCCTAGGTCCCACCTAGGAATCAGCCATTTTTCAGATTTTTTATATCAACAATCGAGAAGGCCCGAAATCTTTCATCATCATCTTCCTGCCCTTGTCCCATGTTACTAGGGGTCGGGGCTACAATTTTTTTTTACATTCTTGGGAGAATCGCACGCCTCCATTTACTCCTTTTTCCTTCATATCATTCCTCGTTCGATTCCTTGGTCATCCTTGGCCCGAAATCTTTCCACACTTAAATAAAAAAAAACAAAAATAATGTCTTGCTTTTTAAATGAATGTCATGTGCAACGGAAAGTTAACAAAGACAATCATAATATTATGCATTATGATATAATATGATAAGTTGATGATTCGTCATCAGACTGTCATCATTATACGAAATTATCGTATCACAGTCATATAAATGGCCGCACACTGATGGGCCTGTGACAGTGAAATTGGGCTTTATTTAGTTATTTTAGAATACTATAAAATCATATCGTACGTAATTGTTGAAACTGTGATTTCCGTTTTCTATAAAATGGTAGACATATCAGAGATTATTTTTGGATATACACCATTATTTTTAGGTCGTTCTGGAACCGAATACCATGAACTCGATCATCGAACTCGAAACGATTGGGACTATTTTTTTCAAAAAATAACAATAAAAAAAATCACGAAAGAATAAATTTAATGTTTTTTTTTTTAAATAATGAGAACTCAAATGCATATGTGTGTGTAAAACGTATGCACGATCGGCAAGGGCAACACATGCGAACGATACCCATTGATAAATTCATTCATCGATCGATTCTCATTATTTCACAAAAAAAACATTAAATTTATTCTTTCGTGTTTTTTTTACTGTTACTTTTTGAAAAAAATAGTCCCAATCGTTTCGAGTTCAATGATCGAGTTAATGGTATTCGGTTCCAGAACGACCTAAAAATAATGGTGTATAATTGTTTGTTGCAGGATCTATTTCATCTTCATCATCTGCCTAGTCTTTTCCCAGCTATGTTGGGGTAGGTTTCAGGCTGAGAATGTTGAAATGGATGTGTGGAGTGACAAGAAATGATAAAGTGAGGAATGAGTATATTAGAGGAAGTTTGAAAGTGTCGCCTGTTACAGAAAAACTGAAAGGGAGTCGTTTGACTTGGTTTCGAATGTCAAAACATGTTATGAGGAGGGGTGAAACTCATGTGACTAAAAGAGTATTGCATATGAATGTTGGTGGATGGAGAGGGAGAGGAAGGCCAAACAAAAGATGGATGGATTGTGTGAGGAATGATATGAAAGAGAAAGGAGTAAATGATGCCGTGACGTCGGACAGCGGAGAATGCAAAAAGAAAACGTGTTGCGCTGTTCCCAAGTAGAATGGGACAAGGGCAGGAAGATGATGGTCGGGTAGGTGTTAAGATCTCGTTGTGTACCTAACTCTTGCCTTTGTAGTGTGTTTCTTATTTAAGTCTTCCTCAATCTCAGAGGACACAAAACCTGCCGGAGACTTCCCGTCCCCCTTTACATAACAAAATAATATAAATCTTAACACCGACAAAGAAAAGTGTTGCTAGTGTTGCTACACTTCTTTTCAAACACCACAAAGCTAACCCTTTGTCTAATCCGGTCGTCCGAAGCTCAAACGCGTACAATGTTCAGACACATGATCAATGAGACCGAATGAATGTTTCTGTCGTACGGAACGAATGGCGGGGTCGCATTGTGTTGAACGTAAACAAGTGCACTGTTCATTCACGGAGGGTCACGAGAGAATAGTGAAGGAGCGGAGACGCTTTTCTTGAGTTAAACGACATTTTTTTTTGTTTTCTCATAAATAAATAGATAATTTATTTCACCAAAAGCCATCACATTTCAATATCCAAAGACTAAGAGCATATAAGGCTTGTAACAAGGTCACAATAATTTTAATTCTCTGACTCCTCAACTAGGTGCCTTTGTCTTAGGAGTCAGTGATTCACCGTAACAAACGAAGCCATGTTATACTATATTAGTTTTCCCATGGTGGGGAGAATTAGGTACAAAAGGAGTATGTGAGGATCGTAATAGGTGGAGTTCCTTCAAATATATTTTGGGACTCTTTTTTAAAAACTGAATGGCATTGAATTATTTTTTGTAATGTATCATTAACCCACAGAAGACCCTTTCCATGTGTTTATACTATGCAAATATACCTTTCTTGTCTTCTGATTTAAGAATATTGTATCCTAAATAAAACATAATATATGTCCTCAAAGGGTTAGGTAGAGGTGTAGGTGTATTGCAGCAGTATTTTGTATATTTAACTTCCATGTTTGAATAAGAAAACTGTATTTTTTAAATAATATAATTAATATCACAAAGCAAGTAGGCAAAGCTACTGAGCCTACTTGGCTCAGTAAAGGATATTTATATTATCCCTATCGTATCTGTCTGAGTTCAATGGATTGCTGACGATGATGTAATAGCAATTCATTTATATAAGATTGTAAAATGACGTAGTTGTAGTAATATTTTTTTTTTCAGACGTGGTTGGACGTACTTATGAGATTGGAAAAAAATGCCACAATTAAATTAGTTTTGGATACAAATTGCTGAAAGTCGTAAGGGTGCGTATGTCCAGCTGTGTACATCTTTCAGTTAAAATGAAGATAACGTAGGTAGTCCCAAAAAAAAAAAGATTTAAAGCGACTCCACTCTATTCTCTAGTCCACCGATTTAGAAGCCCTCCTCACAAAAATTTAAAGCATAGAAACTCAAGAAAGGAATAGATCGGACAAAGATTCGGACAAAGAAGTTAACACGTGTGTCCACACGTGGTCTTAGGGGTCACTAACCCCTATATAAACAATATGGACTCATTACCAACGAGGGAGATTCAATGAAGTCTTAAATTGCGTTTGTTTTGTTTCACGCAGCTGTGCGGAAGTTGTGTTGGTCAGGCTTAGATTGTTTTTTGACAAAACTTGCGTATTGGGCTTATTATTCAGTTTATCAATGAGTCGCGTGATGGACAGGAAGGGGCGATTCAAATGCAACGATACGGGTCCGAAATCATTATTTAAGGTGAAGTACTGCACTAGAAAAAGTACTTCAGCAACATAGTACAAAAAGTACTACAGCGCCATCTATGACACAGATGAAGACCTAACATCAAAATCCTAAATCGCGCAGTTTAAGTTATCCGTGACTTAGACTAAATAGAAAAACCCGACAACAACTGTCGGGCAGTAGCCCACCAGACACAAGTACTACACAACCCATCTGGTCGGAAGATTCTCCTTTTTGTATGGGGGATGAAGAACTTTACACCCCGTTCACCGTAAGACCAACAGAATTGAAATATAACTCAAATCATAGCACATACTGAGTTCTCCAATTCATACTATTGCGACAAGTAACAAAATCGCCGCAGATTAGAGTTACGGCCATGAATATGTTGCAATTTCCTGTATTTTGTCGATGATTTGTCTACAATAGTCATAAGTCGATTATGTTGAAAATGCTAAAGCTAAGCACACAGTTATTAATCCTAGCCAAGCTGTAGAAGTCCTACAATCGAATAAGGGCTGTTAAGGCAGTAGAACGGAGTCCCCTATAACTTTGAATGTTACGTAAAATTTTTGGCATAATACAGAAAAGGTGACATATTATATTATTTGATGTGGCTCTATTTCTGTTCTCCGGCGACTTAGGTAGGTACTTACTTTTTGTTATAGAATGAAGTGAAGTCCTAATTATAGTACCTACAGCCAGATTTCTTAGAAAAATGCCCATGGTCCATTCTTACTTGGATATCAAACCTAGTACTAAACTAGCATCATCAACTCGATGAGTTCAAATATTGGGTCTTCTAAGCAGAGACACTGAGTTGCCCTGAGGGTAACAGGAAAATAAGAATGTTACCGAAAAGCTAAGTCTGTAAGTTAGAAAATCGTTGGAAATTTGAATCTTTAAATAGACTCCGGACCCAGGTTGGCCGCAGCAAGGAAAACCTGCTCAGGTGGAGATTTATTAATGACTTGCCCTTTTTTTTTGGTATGGGAAATCATCAAATGACTCCTCCCGCTCTGGGCGGAGCGGAAGGAAGTGTCAGACTTTTACTGACTAAAAACCATCCATGTTCCTTCTTTTGCCTTTGTATTCCAGGGCCGCGGTATCTCTTTCGAACAGTCCCGCAGCCCTGGAATGACTTTTCCCTGCAGTGTAAATGTGGCGCTGTTCTACAAACGATGGGGCACTTAATATCGTGTCCTGCGTGTCCTGTTGTTTGTTCACTACTGGAACTGATGGACGCTACCGAAAGCGCCAAACTAGTAGCTCAGTTCTGGGCTGACACAATTTAGATTGCCGTCGACACGATAAGAAGAAGAATCGTTGGAAAAATACGAAACTCTTTCAAATTGACTGACGCGTATAGGTCCTCTTCTTTTTTTTTTCGGATGGAAAATATCAAATGAGCCCCTCCAGCCAGTAGTCAGGCTTGTATTGACTAAAACCCATCGATGTTCCTTATTTGCCCTTTGTGTTCCAAGGGATACCGCGGGGTATCTCTTTCGAACAGTCACGCAGCCCTGGCAGGCATCGGCCCTTGCGGACCCCTCCTGTTTGCTGACATCTCTCTAAGTCGTCATGAGATCGCGCCGGATGTCTAGGTACTCTGACCTTCCTTTTTTCAGGTATCGACTCGAGTGAATAAAACGATAAATAATATATTACGTTACATTAATATATACCCAGTTCTCAGTCTCTTTAACTGTAATGGCGATGCACTATCATTGCTGGAAAGTAAGTAATTGCCGTTGTGCAATGTGTTGGGTTAAAGATCACAAGTGTTTTAATTAGTGATGGTTTCCTGTTCTAACTAATGTAATGATGCTTTGTGCTACTTTTTATTAGATCAGACATGGAGCCAACACTACAAATGGAATCCTTCAGAGAGAGAAATCAGTGAAAACTCATACATTACACATTGAAGAATTGATATTATATAGAATTACTAAATGATAAACTATGTGTTATTTAGTACAGAGCAGGATTGGAGTCCGGAATACTTACCTAGTTTAATACTGTAATGCCGAATCAAGCGTAGGAAATGGTCGAAAAATATACGGCCCCTAAAATGTATGGCACAGCTGTTTTTTTTTAAATTACCGATGAAAGTTTCGATGTGGGGGGGGGGGGGCGGGGGCTCCAAATGATGTACTGAATACGAGGTAATCTTTTTCGCGTCAATGTCCTGAAACCAAAGTCCTTGTCAAGGAGTGGGACAAAACAGACTTAAAAAGAAAACTGACTTCCAAAAAAATACTAAAAAACTGGTTTGTTTTCGGAAGTCAGTGGCTTGACTTTTCCGACTTCCGAAAGTAAATTTATTTTTCACGTTTTTTTTTTGGAAGAGTTGGTTTTCGGCCCTTTTAATTGAAATATCCCACACAAATTCTTGGCATTTATAAATTTTACTTTGTAACTAGATGTTATTATGATATCATCATGTCATCAACATTGCCAAAGAGATAATTAACTCTTAAGCTTGCTCGAGCAAAATGAATAAGCACGCGGGCGTCCTCTAACAAATGAAAAAAAATAATCACTTCAATTGGCCCAGTAATCACAGTTAAATCTGGTTGTCGATGTCGGTTAAAAGCCACAGCTTAAAGAATATTTACTGCATGTTGTATAAATCACTAGTCAATGATGAATATTCATCCCACCCAAGTGAACACAGCTAGTATGTTAATAAGTCCTTAGACAACATCCTTTTCTTCTTAATAAGTTCCCTCTCAAGTATGTTAAGGGGCCACCAGACAGTATTTAGGCCTTGTTAGACGGTCAAGGACGCCACACGGATGCGGGCATGAATATTACATTATACCATTAAGCGTTCTGTTGTCTCACAGTGATTTAAACAGTGCTTTTGAAAATAATTTCTGTGCTTGCAAGAGAATGGTGGTATTTGAAAACATGCGTGTTTTGTCTCAGTTGTGGCTAGCTATGGAATACTGATAATGCGACGAGAAAACGATGTTTTTGCTTTTGTGGGTATATTCCGAATGAGGTGGGCACAGGAATGTGGAGAATGGCGCAAGTAAAGAGAGGCCTAAACTCAGCAGTTGGTAAAGAAGGATGATGATGAATCAGAAAACGCTGGACCGGATCGGACACAGGTTTTCGTTCTATCTTTCTTTTTCGTGTGGTTACCTAACCTGGTGTCACAGTTTTTAAGCCGCCTATGGGCCTCTGATTTGGCTTTTCATGCCGTCGAAAAATATATCTCAGGCATGCTGGTTTGGTTTCTCCAAGATGTTTTCCTTCACCGAGTGAGAGCAACTGATAAGTTATACAAACCTCACATGAATCCGAAAAATCAGAGGTACTTGAGACTTATAGCTTGGCATCTTAAGCGCGTTCAATAGCGGCCAGGGTCAATATTCAGTAAAAATGATCTGCCCTTACTACTAATATTTTAAATGCGAATATTTGTGAGGATGTATATGGATGTCTGAATATGGAAGTTTGTTACTCTGTCACGTAAAAATACCGAAAGGAATTGGATGACATTTAGCACACAGATGGTTTAAAACCTCGATTAACGCATAGGATACTCATGTATATGATTATTTGATTATGTATGATTCCATGGGACCATTCTCGAACTCCACGCGGGCGAAACCGTCAGCAGCATAAGCTAGTAATTGACAATAGTGTACCATGTGACGTTGTAGTGTATTTAAAACATGCTAGAGGTTCCCAAAGGGTTTGCATATGGCCTTTGTACCCATTCACAAGGTCGTGTACACTTCTAAGGTCTGTACATTATAATAATAGAAGATGTGTTAACTACATTTTATGTCTTTGTTTAAATACTAACTTAATATAATACGCTTGTAATACCCGAAGGGTTAAGCAGAGGTGTACCTAATAGTACATTCTCATTTCGCCAGTTATTTTTAAGTCGCTTGTAATAGGGGGCGAGCCCATTGCTGTCAACCGGGTACAAAACCAGACTCTGGGGTACTGAGTTTCTAGTGAAACACCGCAATAACATTTAGCCCGACCCGGGAATCGAACCCAGGCCAGAACCCGATGCTCAGCAGTAGAGCTTGCGAAAAGACCAACAAGGCGGTCAAGTAGTACTTTTACACGGTACATTATTCCTTTTCCTACCATTATCCTAAAAATCCCACATTACCTATTGCCTCACCTATAAAATTGGATATCATAATAACCACTAACCATCATGTTTGATAGCCTTTTCACCTTAGCTAGTGGAAGGCAGCCTAGCAAATTAATCACCGATAAGATTCAAACTTGTGCCCTTTAGATTGGTTGTCTGCACCTGCGCTATTGGGATAATATTGAGTTACGGTGTATCTTTTACATGCCACATCGGTAAGTAACCAAATGCTGATCATAATTATCATCATCATTTCTTGCCCTTGTCCCAATTCATTTGTGGTCGGCGCAACATGTCTTCTTCTTCCATACTTCTCTATTACTCGTCATCTCATCAGACACCTCTTTTCGTGCCATATCATTCTTTACACAGTCCATCCATCTTTTGTTTGGTCTTCTTCTACTCTTATACCCATCCACAGTCATACTCAGAACTTTCCTCACGACATTTTCCACATTCCTCCGCATCACATGCCCATAATTATGACGCTTTGATATTTACAAGCTTTTATCTTTATATACTTTCTGTCTTTATATACAGGGTGTAAACGGACCCTTCATAAAGCCGTCAACCAAGCATTATGATCATCAAATTAAGTAAACCTAGGATTTTGTTTTTCGGGCGAAAAATCACGTTTTACGGTAAAACTCAATGTAGCACACTCAAAACATTGTGATGATGGTAAACGGGTAAAGGAGAAATTTAAAATAAAATTATACCTTAAAAACTAGTATATTTAAAAATACTTGTGAATTGACTTTCAAAAGTGCCTGTAATGGTCCAATTGAAATAAATGCTTTGATTTTGAAAGTTGGAACTTCGACCTCTAATATCTTCGAACTAGAAGGTTCCCAGGTATGGTTTAGAACAAAAAAAAATGTTCGCAATGACGGCGAGAGCAAGTGCCTTTCGGCTTCGATAGGTGTCTTTTTACATTAATAATGTAGTGTTTTTGAAGTGTCACGCCGCCATCTTCTTTTTTCAATACATATTCCATAGACAACTTTATAATTGTTTACCCACAGCGCTCTCCTGAAAACGTCATGTACCTACCAATATTTCCTTCCCGTTTCCCATCATTCCCACGTTATCCTGCAACCAAACAACTTTAAATCCCCTCATACACCACGCCACACCATCAAAAAACATTTTGATAATATATTACATCTCAAAATTCTCTCACGAACACTCTACTATGATTCAAAACACGTTTGTAGCTGGGTCAGATGTTTCAAAAAGAGGGCCGGCCCTCAGGGCAATGCCCCTGAGATCCTCTTTTTATTATTTTTAGAGCTTGGAGTGCAGCCCTTAGAGTCCTTTTGAAATTAGAGTAAAAAAGGATGATGTGAGGTCTAATGTATCTATGCAGGGATTGTTGATGATCTCTGTAAGCGGAGCGAGACGAAAGAGGCTTGGTTCGTTGGCTGTTGGTTGATTTTTTTCTTTTTTTGTGTGAAGGAAAATTATGGTGGTTTTGTCTATGGCCAATATTCAGATATTTTTCCTTTATATGGGCTTAAGTATTTAATCTTATTTCCTTAAATTCTTCGTTTTGTGAGATGCCTCTATTAAGACAAACAACGATTAGGTGCCTACACGTTTCCTGTTTTATAGTAATTACAAGTCTTTGTAAGTGAGTATGTTATTGGAATCGATAATTTCATGGATTTTGCTTCACTGATGCAAGTATCAAAAAGAAACGTTGGTCTAGTGGTAGTAATCGCGACTCGTCGACTCGGCGGCGTGTCGAATCTTATGCTCAGCAGTCGCGATTTCTCAGTAGTAACCACGCAGTCTGGATTTCTGCCCGGTTGATGGCAACAGGCTCGCCCTCTATTACATGTGACTTAAACAGAACTGGCGAAAACTGGGTGTACTATTAGGTACACCTCTGCCTCAACCTTCGGGGCTTACAGGCGTGATGTTATGTTTTTACCATTTTCAGTCTGGATTTTCACAATCTAAGGAAACGGTAGAAGTCAGTAGTCACGTAAACATTAATGAATAAAGCAAATGTAAGCAGGGCGCCGGCAGTCTCGACATAGATACCGACAATGTCACAAACTTTCGATCGCTTAATAATAACAGAAAAAAACAACGTACATAACGTTGCTTGCGAGAAATGCAAGTCTCAACATCCAAGATGCGTTTCTCGCAAGCAACGTTATTGCAACCGATTTTTTCTGTTATTATTAAGCGATCGAAAGTTTGCGACAATGTCGGTATCTAAGTCGAGAACTCGCGACTGCCGATCAGATCACACAAATGACTACGTTAGCAAACGTTTATTTGTCGGAAGTGAGTAACACGTGCATTATTGCATTATTAAACAATTTAATTAACACGTGTCATAATAGTGTTTAATCTATTCGACCTTGCACATGCAACCATGTGGTTTGTTGTGTTGTTCACGTTATAAATGTTTTATATAAAAGTAATTTATAGTCCGTTGATTAGTATTTATCGGTAAAAGGAAACGCGTATTGTTTTCAAATTATAAATATTTTGATTTTAATTTAACTTTTCAAACATATTTCAAATTTTCAATATCCTTCGGATTGTGATGGTTTGTATTTCCGTTTTGCTAACTGTTGATCTATTTTTTTGAGTAGACAAAAATGAATGGATAGATAATAATTATGGTCAAATCAAATAATTTATTTCACATAGCTACATGAATACGTAGAAAATGTCAATAAAAGGTGCACGGTTCGGGTTGGTCGTTTCCTATGGAGAAGAACCGGCAAGAAACTCCATGGTTACTCTTTTAAAATCTTTTGGTTTTACAATGTTTTTATGTTACAGCGTTAGTACTTAGTATGGGAGGACAGTGCAGGCCCGACAATAAGCCGTTGCTTACTTCGATATGGCTAGAAAAGAAAGTGAATACTGAAATGAAAGAGAGGTAGGTAAACATAATAGAAATGCTGCACCAATCTCACTTAAATTGAAATACATAAATAAGAGAATATAATAATATTATTAGGATGTTCAGTTACGTTAATAATTTTATTGTAAACCCACTCATATAATCGTTGTTTTTTTTTGTAATTTGTATGTCAATTAAAAATCAGGTAGTGCGCTATGTTTTGCCAAAACATAGCGCACTACCTGATTTTTAAGATCTTGTTTGTAATTATTACCTATGTTTACGAATAAATGATTCTGATTCTGATTCTGAGAATATTGATGATCTGATATTTGAGAAGAATCCTCAATTAAATCAATTATAAAGTTAAGAAGGAGACAGACCTTTTTTATTATAACAAAATGGATTCTTTTCAATTGACTAAACTAATGTCGTCTTAAAATATACAAGATATGATAATAGTCTGTCGTATGCTTAAGTTGAATGTTCCCATAATCATAAAGTTTTAACGTCCTTTCATGGTGGTCTCACTCATTAGGCGTTGCCAACATTAGGCGTTGGGGTGGATTCAATAAAAATGATTTAAGTGTTCAAGTAATTTCGTTTGTCCTAATTGACTGGAGTGATTAGCGTTTTTTGTAACGCCCTCATGTTTAATGAAGGATGATTAATTACAATTAAGATTGAATAAGTATGGAAGAAGATTTTATGGAGTTCAGTTTTTGAAAAATTTTAAAACTCTTTCGCTTCATGTAAAATACTGGTAATCAGCTGCATCTGGTTAGACTGGAAGCCGACCCCAACATGGTTGGGCAAAGGCTAGGCAGATGATGATGAACGTTAATTTGTTTATGGTTTAATTTTCAGGGGCTATTGCTGTTCCTACGTACCTATCCAATAAATTAGGGTATGTTACAAGTGTTCTCGGAGTACTAGAAGTGATATGAAGTGATTTCTTGTCCTACTAATATTTATAAATGCGAAAGTTTGTGAGTATGGATGGATGGATGTTTCTTACTCTGTCACGCAAAAACTACTGACCGGATTTGGATGAAATTTGGCACACAGATAGTTTATAACCTGGATTAACACATAGAATATTTTTTATCCCGGTAGTGCGATCCCGTGGGACAATTACCGATCTTACGCGGGTGAAGCCGCGGGCATGAGCTAGTATTCAATAAAGTACCTAAGGATTGGAAGTCTGAATGACGATCTCTATTTCTCTTGAGATGGGTTTGTTTCACCAATTATTGCCATATTGTGATATGTAGTTCTGCAGCTTGTATCAGTGAATTCTGGTCATAATTAGGGATACAGATCATCAAACTGAACACCTTTCTCCATGGAACCAGCATCGTAATCGCGACCTAAAACAACTGTTCCATGCAAAAAATGAATACCTTGTCGACCCAAATGTATGGATGAACCGCAGATATTACCTTCCATCAAGGATGCTACAGAATAAAACCGGCCAGCTGCAAGTTGGACTCGCGCACCGAAGATTCCGTATAAACTTGTAGGTAGATATTTTGTTATTAAACTACATATTTACGGTTTTCAGATTTTTCCCTTTACATGTACTGTAAGACATCGCTTCTTGCCAAATTTCATGATTCTAGGTAGTAGGTTCTGATTCCCTTGTGAAATCGCAAAATACTTATGCGACATAAACGGTCATATCTTCTGATCGCGTTGACAAGTTTGATGTTTTCACGGCTCCAAAGGGTAGCAGCCTCAGTATTTGATATTAATTTCACCTTCTTGATACCTCCACGCGTTCCTGAGAAAGAGGGTCTTGACAGGCGGACAGACAGACGTTAAAAGGTTCCGTTTTTGCCGACTGTACGGAACCATAAAAAAATCAAATTAGCTCGTACTTTCAAACAAGTTTCTTCCTTCACAATATGAGCATAACAAAAAAAACTTTTATTATGGCTTGCATTATGTCAATAAATTGTATTGAACTCGACCCTTGAACAAGCAAGGAGGCGATAGCGGAGACCAGTGAACCGACCTGAGGGGTCAATGTGCTCTTATCTCTTGCATTTCTCTCATGAAGTACTTTGCAAGAATTTGTGAATCATTGTTGTACCATTGTTGTTTTACAAGTTTGTATGTTTAAAAAAAAACATTAACACAGCATCACGCCTGTAATCCCTGAAGGGTTAGGCAGAGGTTTATCTGTTAATAGTCCAGCAAAATTTCGCCAGCAATGTTCAAAACCTAAGAAATTTTGACTTTCGCGGGCTACCCTGGCGCTTCCCCTTAAGTTCCATGTAATAGATTCGCATATTGCCAGCAAGGCAGTAATTCAGCCACAAATTCAGGCTCCGTGGCTGCTACTGAGAAATTCCTGATAGAAAAACCCAATAACACTTTGCTCTATGTGGGAATCGAATCTAGGACCCCATATTCAGAAGTAGCGCTTTAAAATGCTAGGTTCAATAAATTAATTAGAGAAGTTTTTAAACGTGATGAGTATCTGTATACCCTCCAAAAAAAAAAAAAAAAAGTATCCGGAAAATTAGCGTTCTTATTCTTATTTATTTATATACACACAAAATACTTAACATGACATTACATTAAGAAAGAAGAGCACAAAGGTACTGATTTTTTTTCCAGCAGACCTGCGAGAGGACAGTAGTGTTGCACAAAATAACAACACAAAAATGTACATACAAATTGCAATAATATAGCGTTCTTTGTTTGTTTTATAATAAAAGGTTTTTAAATTGATATTTCAAGTAACTAAACTACCAGCAGTCGTAGGTGCCATTTTCTGTTGTTGTAGCATATTTGTTTTGCAAACTTATTTAGATTTGATCTCGAATAAAAATGTTTCTCTTAGTTTTTTTCTCCCCCTATATTTTATAAGTACCTTCTATTATATTTTATCAGTCTTCTGCTTAGCGTTTCAATGACAATTCAAATTGAGTCAGCCCAAAATTTATCGACGAGTTTGGCACTTTCAGTAGCGTCCATAAGCTCCTGTGATCTTGAAGCACCAGGACAAACAGGACACGATATCAAGTGTCCCAGGGCAGCACCACATTTACACTCCATGGCAGAGTGATCTATGAATCTACACCTGAAGAGTTTTTCCTTGCTTCGGCCCGCCTGTGTCCGGAGTCTATTCAAACACTTCCAGGTCAGCCATGACAACTCATGTCCAGTATTACCTGTTTTTGAGTGGCGTTCATTGAATCATCTTTCGGTACAAAATGGCGGTTGTTTTTTTCCTTCAATTTTTTTTTTCAGTTTTAGGTACTGAGTAGATCCTGCCAGGGCTGCGGGACAGTTCGAAAGAGATACCGCGGCCCTGGAACATACAGGGCAAAAGAAGGAACATGGATGGTTTTTAGTCAGTAAAAGTCTGACACTCCCTTCCGCTCCGCCCAGAGCGAGAGGAGTCATTTGATGATTTCGCATCCCAAAAAAAAGGTACTGAGTAGATTTATCTACAGTAAGTTCTGAAACTTACTGAAAGACAACAGGTAAGCCTCCGACGACTTTACAATTTGTTCCCCTATAAATCCTTTATCAACTTCCACTGGAGCAAACAAAACAACACGAAATAATATTCGCAAAAGCTCGAGTGCCCGACACAACAGTAGCAGACTCATTAAGCGTTATCAAGATCGTCTGATAGCATTCGTGTTACGCAGTGAAAAGTACACACTGCACTGCCGACTATGTATTATTAATAAGTGTTTAGAAAAGCTCCACGAAGAGATTTATTTTCATTACACTTTGAATGTGGATTACTTGTATTCTTTTTCTTGTTTTGCAGCCACGGAGTCTGGATTTGCGCCCGGTTGATGGCAATAAGCTTGCCCCTATTACACCATTTACCTAACCTTTTCCCAACTATCTTGGGGTTGGCTCCCAGTATAACCGGATGCAGGTGAATACCAATATTTTACATGGACCGACTGCCTATCTGACCTCCACAACCCAGTTGGTCCACTGGGTAATACGATATCCTTGGTAAGACTGGTTGTCAGACTTTTTGGGCCACTGACTACCTGTAACGATTGTCAAAGATCTACAAACGACAGCCGGGACAGTGCTTTCCGAGGCACGGAGGAAACTCGGAACGTAATACGGTCACCCATCCACAGACCAACCTAGGCAAGCACGGCTAACCAAAAGATCGACCCGGGCGCCTGTTAATATTAAACCACGAGCTACTCTTGCCCCTATTACATGGGACTTAAACATAACTGGCGAAATGTGAGTGTTCTATTAGATACACCTCTGCCTATCGCTTCGGGGATTACAGGCGTTATGTTATGTTGTTGTTCTTCTTGTTTTCGTGTGTTCAGTGCGTAACCTGGTGTCAGAGTTCTTATGCTACCCATGGACCTCTGACTTGGCTTTATATGCCGTCGAGAATTATCTTTCTTACTTGAGTTGAAGATAGAGAATATAAAAATTTTATATATGCCTCGATGGGTCAGTGGTAGCAACCGATACTGCGGAGTATGAGGTCCTAGTTCGATTACCAGGTCAGGCAAAGTCATATTCGTTTTTTTTCCATCAGGAATTTATCATTAGCAGCCACGGAGGCTGGCTTCGTGCTCGTTTGGTGGCAATTGACTCGCCCTCTATTACATGGGACTTAAACGTAACTGGCCGAATGTGGGTATGTGTGATGCAAAATATTTTCACAAACTTAAAAAAAAAACTCCCAAAACAAGAGTAATCATAAAAGAAATCAGGTTAGCAACAAAACAATACATTAACAAAATATAAAAACACATAACATTACCATTTAAAACGTTTTTTGATATGAAGGGAGGCGATAAAGTTCCTCGGACGTCACGGCGCGTGCGCAACAACAATGATCAGGGAACGCGTAGTCCTGCCTGGATCCACTCCTGCGCAGGTATCACTCATGAGAAGAATTTATGTTGATCATTTTGGCCTGAGCAGAATTTAATTGTCTTTGCTACATTGTGAATAAAAAACACTTTTTAAACGTCACTTTTTTCAGAAGTCGATTAGTCCACATTTTCGCGATAACAGGAAACGCGTTCTAATCGATTCTTACACTCAAAGATAGGAATTTAAAAAAAATATGGCACTACCCTGGTAAGTTGGTGTACATCACGCCTGTAATCCCCGAAGGGTTAGGCAGAGGTATACTTAATAGTACACCAACATTTCGACAGTTAGGTATGTTTAAGTCTCACGCAATAGGGGCCGAGCTTATTGCCATCAACCGAGCACAAATCCAGACTCCGTTGCTCCTACTGAGAAATTCCTGATAGAAAGTCCAATAACAATTTGCCCGACCTGGGTATCGAACCCAGTCGCGATTCCGACCAAGCAAAGCAAGCAAACGCCTGTAATGAGAACGCGTCAGTCTAGTCAATGTGCTGCTCAAGGTCATCGGTGTAAGATAAAGCCTTAAAATGATTGAGATTTAAAGAGAGTCTCAACCAGCCACACCAAACAATCTTGAAACCAAACGGGAAATGATTAAACCCGCCATTTCCTAAACACAACACCCCGTTGTCCAGAAGCTCATCTAGGTCTAAGTTCACATGCTGCAACAAGCCCTCATTCATGCACACGCGGCCACAGGCCAGTACTATAGCATAGACACCCGTTGTTACTGGAAGCTGACACCCGATCCAAGAGGTCATTGCATTGCTGCCACGGCTGTAAGTTGTACGAGTAGCTGTGAAGGGTTTGCATTTAGTTGTAGTGTTCTACGAATTTAGGCTTGTAAGTGTTGGGAAGAGCGACAAGATTCATGACACTCCAAAAGGGTCGTTCTTTAATTACGTGAGGTTGAAAGAGGGGGAGGGTGTCAGACAAAAATCACGATTAATTATGAGGGGGTGACAATCTCGTGTACTTTTTCCTGCAACAAAAAAAAAACAAATTATTAATATCGGATAGAATTTTACTGTGTGACCATGTAAAACATCGAGCAAGCGAATTTGTGTCAAAAAATCCCATAAGAAAAAAATTACAGATTCTAAAACTTCTTTTCAATATTACAAAAAAAACACGTGATGCTGAGGGGTAAAACCTCACGACGTATCACCAAGGGTAGGGGTATCGTATAATAACTAGGCTTGATTAAATGGGTTTAACGCTAAACGCATTTAAAACAGTTCTGACCCTGTCATCTTTATAAGTATTGGAGGTTTGAATATGAAATTCTTGATAATTTTAAAGAAAAAAAAACCACACAGGTCACGAAAGGATTTACCACAAACTGACATCCAGATGCAGTTAAAATTATATACTTTTTCAAGTTGTACCTAAGTATCTGAAGGTGGAAGCGCTAGGGTAGCCCGTGAAATTCAAATTTTCTTCCGTCTTTTGCAATTTGCACGTCCGTGTCAGGCTGTACGATGATTGGTATATGATTCGCCACCGTAACAAATATGGCTTTTACTGAATTATAACCATCAATACAACCCTCTAAGGTCATGAATGCCTTTTTCGAAATGGTCTTTCCATGGGATTAACCATAATGTTGAACATTCAGCACACGGAAGCTCACAGTATGGGCCAGCTTTCGTTTGATGCGAGCTGTCACCAAATGACACCATTAGATTGAGAGTTTTCGGCGTTGAACCGTCCGTTATAATCTAACAATGCTCTTTTATTTACTTAAATGTTACTGAAAACTGCCATTCATCATCTTCCTGCCCTTGTCCTGTGTTATTTCGAGTCGTCGCAACACGTTTTTTTCTTCTGTTCTCCTCTGTCAACCGTCACGCTATCATTTAGTCCTTTGTCTTTCATATCATTCCTCACACAATCCATCCATCGTTTTCTTGGCCTTCTCCCTCTCCATCCATCAACTAGCATTAATTCTTAAAAATATAGACCAGTTACTATTAAAAGTGTAACACCTATAAATAAAGTAAATAAAATTGCCATTGTGTTGGTCACTTCATCTGCTTTAAAATGAAACCGAAAGGATCTGATGATGACTAGCGTATTTTTTATCCCGGAATCGAATCTTGGCGGGATTGTATACTTGCGCTCTGGGTTAATCATAGTTTTTTTATGTGACTTACATTCTCAGCTGTTTCTCCTATCGAAATGTGGGTGTACTTTGGTACACTTTTGCCTTACCCTTCGGGCAGACACAGGCGTGATGTTATTTTATTAAAGAATGGATGAATCGCAATACGATTCACATAATAAGTAGTTTTGGCAATCTCTATCGTACAGCTAACGCTTTGGTCGAGTGGTGGCCAAGGTTGGGCCAAGGAAACCAAGGCCGTTCAAAAGTTCGTTGGTTGACGAAATCGCCAAAATCGTGGAGAACTGGATGAGGGACGCACAGAACCCGGGAAATATGGCAGAAGAAAGGGGGATATAGGCCTATACGCAGCAGTGAGTGAATCCAAGCTGATATGATGATGATATCGTACAACAGTAACTCAGAGTACCTCACTTATACCTATACGTACAATTATGGCAATCGAGACTCATCAAACTTATTTAAAAAAAAACTGGTCTCCTTTTTTGAAATCATTACAGAACGAAACCATAAAATATGACCAACATCACCAATTAAAAAGAAGCATTTGAAAAAAGAAAATAAATAATGCAGGGATTGCCAAATTTATTTTTAAGTGGGAAAATACTTGTTAAATAACCCCTTGATAATATTTATAATTTGTCAATTACCCATACCCACCCATAAACTTGTTGATTGTACATTATTGTAGACCACAAACATGCCAAAAGTACTGACGTTAATAAAAGTAGCCTTAATGCGATTCTAGAATAATGTATCAAGGAATATACCTATATCTCAATATATGCGGTTGTATTCAATAAGCGAGCTAATGTATGGTGGTTACAAAATATTGGAATTGTGCTACCGCTTACTTGGAAATACAAATAAACCGGCCAAGTCCGAGTTGGAGTCGCGCATGAAGGGTTCCGTACCACCGTAGTAGGGGAGCCCCCTTTAATTTTGACACATTCTGTGATAATTTCAACTATCTACCTATTACGGAACATGAGATACAGCCCACTGACAGACAGACAGACGGACGGTCAGCGGAGGCTTGGTAATAGGGTCCCGTTGGTTACCTTTCGTGAACGGAACCCCAAAAAGTAGTCATAGAGCGAAAGTAGGCATCGTGCTACGAAATCAACCCATCATCACTTCTTGCAACATTATATAGAAAGACTATCTTCTGCCCGTGGATTCGTCCGCCTGAAAGCCGGGGAGTAGGTATCCTACTTGTGTACTGTGTGTACTAAATTACAACCGGGAAACTACATCTAGGTCATACGGGGCCCAAATTTCATCCAAACCTGTCCAGGCTTTAGATGTGAAAAAGTAATGGACACACCTCGTTGATTGAGATCATTACATCAGATTCCAATGAGAAATCAATACTGCTGCATCTAAAGTTAAAGAATGCACTAAATCTCAGCCTTCACATTGGAAAGTAATAATAAAACTAAAATGCTAACCCGACCATCTAATAGGCGACTAGTTACTGTAATACGTAATGCATTGAATAATTCCATTACATCGGTGCAAGCATGTCCAAAGACCGATGTTATTTGAAATTTCAATTTTAATGCATCGAAAACGAAGTGAAAATTCAAACAACATTAACATAATCAAGCTAAACTGGGCTGTAGAACAATGCAGATAAGGTGCATTATGATTGTGACAGTGTGCGTTTGTAATCAGCTGCTCGACGACGCAGGAGCATCTGAGTCAGTATTGGCGCGAACGCAGCGCGCACTTGATGGCTGGCGCACTGATTTTCTACCCTTTTCGAAGAACGCACGTAATACAATACGAAAATTAAACAATATTATTTCCAACCAAGTTAAGTTCTGATTCCGGTTCGAGGAGATTCTCGTGGAAGTGCGCAGGAGAGGATTTATTGTTCCGGTAAGTGAAATATGCAGTTTAAATGCATTTTTAGTGTTCACAAATTTTTGGCGCGAAACCGGCGTGTTTTTGGCGCGAAATTGAGGTGGTTTTGGTTTTCATTTCAGTTTCCATAATGTGTTAATTGATTAGTATTTAAAAAATCGAACTAATTAAGACATTTTCAAAGGAATTTTATTGAAAAATACTGAAATTTTACAGGATATCTGAAATATTTCGCGCCGGTTTCGTGACGTCAGGTTTTCCTTAAGCTGGTTTTAATCTCGCTGGTTTAAATATCAAAACTTAAAGTTATCTTTAAAGGCTTTTAAAATAAAAACTGAAAACCACTGAAAATTTTCCAAATTTTTCTTGAAAATTATGACCAAACTCATATTCAAGGAAGAATTTTCTTATCAGAGATTTTTTATGCTAAGTGCGCCATTTTGAATGCATTTAAGTGTCAATATATTGTCATGAATTCGAACATACTAGAACAATGCAATAATTATGTCACGCGATAATTGCTTTGCGCATTTTATATGCAATTCGTGCCATGACGATAACAACGTCGTATAAAAAGTGAAAATGTTTGTAAAGAAAAATTAACAAAGAGAATTTCGATTCTTATGGCTCTCCTACATAGGCGCGTTATTATCTGTTGATCATACCGGTGCGTTCTTCCGATGCGTTATTGCACAATAAATAATTTTGTTCTCATAAAAAAATATAAAGATCAGAACTTATTACTCGTAATATTTTGATTAAAGTAGGTCCCGACTATCAATTGTTAACGTTTAATAGCCGAAATGGGTAGTCTGTCTAGTTTCTAGCTAGGGTATCGTATCCAGCAACAGGGTTCTGGAGGTCGGATAGGCAGTCGCTCCATGTAGAATACTGGTATTCAACTGCATCCGGTCAGACTGGAAGCCGACCCCAATAAAGTTCTGAAAAGGTTAGACAGAAAATATGAGCGTGATAGGTTCAAAGTGCTCGTCCTTTCCAAAAGGTGTTTTAAAGGTTGCCTGACCATTTCCGTGACCTAAATGGCTGACTTTCTCTAGGGCCATGACCATGCCAAAATCTAATATTTATCTAATTTAGCCATTAAAACACTAGGGCCATGGGGTCCGAGTGCCCACCTAATTTCGGGATATCCCCAAGCGGTTGGTTGACTCTACACGTGACCAGAGGGCTGGCCTTTTCTTGGCCAAGGAATCTGCATTGCCATCCAACGTGGCATTGCTGCCAGCCTTCTGCACCTTTACTATTGACAGCGATGTGGACGAAATTTTTGACGCCCTTTTATTCTTTTCTCATTTGGAAATATTTTTATTATTATTTTGGATCTATGTATTTGTAGTTTGTAATTAAATAACAGTTACAACAGTTTATGTTTTCATTATTTAGCCATTAGAAGACTTATTTAATGAAAAGTTGGATTCACAACAATGAAAGATTAGTCGACCCACGTAATAAGAAATATGAAGTGGAAAAAAATTTATGACACATGTTCTTATCAAGATAATACGTGCTGATCGACTCGTCGCCTGCATAATTAATTAATCTAAGTATTTTTGACCATTATTCTACTGCGCAATTGAAATGAGTTGAATTTATATCTGGCCACAAAAGTATTTCCATCGGTTTTTGTCATTAGTTTGGGGTGTTGAAGACGGACGAAAAGCGTTTAATGATTACAATTGAGACCCAACTTTTCTGAAGACACAAGTCTTCAGAAAAGTTGGGTCTCTGAGAAAGTAATTTAGCCAAGGGTTTAGGTCAAGATTAATCCTTTTGTTAGCTTGCTGACATATATAGCTTCTTAAATCTTGGGCTACTCCGCCTCTGTAAATGACGCACACAGTACAGGATCATTTCATTGATCTCAACTCAAATCTGTCAGATATCAAGTACTTATCTTATCAGTTACATATCACAAAATCCCTTTGTTACTGACCCAGCAGATATAACGTCACTACACGGGACTTCCGGGGAAAGATTACCAAATTTACCAATGTCTGGGTGAGGTTTTGAAAAACGGGAGTCAAAATATGTTGATTCTCATCCGTCAAAATTGTAGGTACACCGTTTTAGAAAATAGTCTTTCGAAGCTTTATTATTGGTCATCATCTGCCTAGCCTTTCCCAACTATGTTGGGGTCGGCTTCCAGTCTAACCGGATGCAGCTGAATACCAGTATTTTAATGGAGCGACTGCCTATCTGACCTCCATAACCCAGTTAGTACTGGGTTATACGATACCCTTTGGTATGACTGGTGGTTTTCAGACTTTTGTGCCGCTGACTACCTGTAACTATTGTCAAAGATCTACAATTGATAGCCGGGACCAACGACTTAACTAACGATCCGAGGCACGGAGGAAACTCTGTATGTAATGGGTGATGGTCACCTATCCACGGACCAACCCAGGCAAGTGCGGCTATTATTAAGCTACGACCTCCTCAGGTTTATTATTGGTATTACATTTATTAGCTGAATGACTCTTAAAGATAGGATCACGTGCAGGTGTGAAAATTTTTCTATTTTTGCATATTGCAATGGAATAATTGTTTTTTCTAGGTCACCGGTGTTATCAATCAGTAATAAATACCTAGGCACCTAGTGTTATCTGTTCTAGATAATAAGCTTAGTATCCTTTATTGGAAAGGCTTATCATATCCTTAGAGTTATCAGCTCAGGTTTTAATGTCTAAATTATTGTAAAACTTTTGTTATTGTGAATGAATAAAATTATTCAGCTGTTGAACTAAGGGTCCGTTTCCGCCAAGTGGATAAATGCTTGCGCACTTTATTGATATCACTGAATAAAGGACTGTATCTTTATTGCTTTCAAGTATAAAATTCGACGCAAAGCGTCTCGCGATGCACGAGAAAACCGAACCCTAAATGTACACATTTACAGCCTTTTCAGACCGCACCGCAACGCGTGCTGTGACTCTTGTGTGCGATAGTTCATACAAAATGTACGAAAGTGATGTGGGAGAATTTTGGCAATGCGGTCCTGACCGCCCAGACCTGTCATCTGCGTTGCGTTGACTTACATTACAACTCAATATCAAAAACCAGGGGTGCATGAAAGGAGCCTCCTTGAGTGACGTATCTACTGAGTCACTATACATCCGGCGCAACCTACGCAACCAGCGATCCCAACGCTCACTGGTTAATCCTCTAACCACGATGGCAATCCAAAGGCTTTGTGCGTAGTCTCGGTCAAAATCGAAGGGTTCAAGACAAATCAGAAATTCTTTCCGATGTCTACCGTAACTGCGACATTCTTTTCGTCCAAGGACCCATCGATTTGAAACCTTACGCTTATCGCTGAGATCTGTCACCCGAAGCACTGTAACGCAGTGTTTGCTGCTCCCGTAAGCATACTATGCACCAAGTAGGAGGACACAATTTATATCGCCATCAACACGCTAAGAAGACCAAAATCCACAAAAAAAGTTTTTTTCTCTTCCATTCTCCCTTGTTACCATAGCCATTCATTTTCTGTTAAAATAACGCCCTCTAAACATTTTGACTAGTCTAATAAATATTACTTACTTGCTTCGTTACTTATGCCTCGTTTCATTGAGCTTTCATTCTCGAGGTAACGTCGTCAACCCCTTTCAAGTAATATGTAGAATAACCCTGTCTGGATTTTGTGACACTTTCTCACCTATTCACACTACTCACTTCCTGCATGCTTCCTGCCAACCTTTTATAGATCGATGCTACCAACAAAATAGAGAGGAGCTCGTGGCTAAATAAGAACAGCCGCTCGGGTCGATCTCTAGGTTAAGGCTGCGTTTCCACCAGAAATGAGCAAGGATGCGTAGCGAGGGATGTGTGTGAAACTAACCAATAATATCGCTGCTTTTTTACAGCTTGAGGTATTCTAGCTATGTGATTGGTTAGTTCCACACACATCCCTCGCTACGCATCCTCACTCATCTCTGGTGGAAACGCAGCCTTAGCCGTGCTTACCTAGGCTGGTCCGTGAATGGGTGACCACCCATTACATACCGAGTTTCCTCCGTGCCTCGGAAAGCACATCAAGCCGTTGGTCCCAGCTGTCACTTGTAGATCTTTGACAGTCGTTACGTCGTCAACGTCACAAGAAAAACATTTTCTCATCACTAGGTACTATTTTTCCATGATCTTTTGGCTGGTTTAACTATATCACATCCACTACTGGCCCACAGCTGTGACCAGCCTACCTCTTTTCTTTACCCTTTTCCGGCTGTGTGCTGTTGTGGTCCAATGCCTCATTGAGCCGTCTAATTCTTCTCGCCATCTTCATTTAGGTATACACAACTTCGCCTTTACTCCTTTGAACCTTGAACATTCAGATATTAATTTACTCCGATTGTTTATACATACTTGAACACCTTAACTTCCATAGTTTTTAGAGTCTCACAAATCTATAATTTTTTTTGAATTGATTTGTTGAACATGTTTTGTTTAGACTAAACGTCATTCAATTCACAGCGAAAATAGTAAGAGTGGTGGTTGGATCAGGTCCTACAATGCAGTTTTAACCACCTTTCAAATATTGCAAGTGTATTTATGCGATTCGAATATCACAGTGACATGTTTTGTGTTAAAACCCCTCATATCCGTTGACATTGTGGTAGGTCAAGTACTGATTAGATTAGATTTGTTTGTTCATATTTATTGCATTGTTTTTCAAAAATTGCATTTATCGAAAATGCATGTTGCATGTAACTGACATTATCTTTATTGATTCGGTTTTTATCGCGGTCTATATCTTGGATACCCGAGTGTTATCATAATTATTGTGTGCTTTACCTCCGATATGGGGAGGGCCCCCTCCTCTTTGAGGAAAGGGGGTGGTGATTACTTTATTTTTAATGCTTTGTACCTACAACCTACCCAAAACCTTTATTGGTAACATAAATCATGCTTGTAATCCCCGAAGCAGTAGACAGGGATGTGCGGCTAAACCAATCACCAGTGTGTAAGTCTCATGTAAAAAAAAGCCTATTTTTACATGGGCTAGCCTGGACTGAATTTGTATCTAAACTTCCGGCTATCACTGAGATATTACTGACAGAAAACACAAATAACACTTTGCCTATCGTGGGAATCGAACTGAAGACCTCACCTTCAGCAGAAGCGCTTGCCTTTGTGTCCTGTTGATGACAATAGGCTCGCCTATTACAACTTAAACATTATTGTCAAAATGTGGGTGTACTATGGGGACACCTCTGCCGAACCCTTCCAGAATTACAGGCGTGTTATCTATGTCTACTACTACACATCGAGCTGGCTTCGAACGGTAACCCGACGAGTCAGTACCGCTTCAATGCCAACGGGACCTATGGTTCCTAGAATTGGCTTGCGGACCAGCTGGTATACTTAGCTAATCTAGTATTTAGTATAGTACATTGGCAGTTGTGTTTAGTTTCCAAGCGTGTAGGTTAAGTTTGCCTGAAGAAACGTCAAAGGCTATTTAATGTTAAAAGAAGTTTAAATGTCAAAAATATTTTTAAACAGTCGCATATAATTAATTTTGTTTGAGCTTTTATGAATTTCCTAAAGTGTACATTTTTTACCTAATGAAATAGAACAGCTTCTATGCCTTAGGTTTTTTCAGCTCATTGGTGAAAAAATATGTTTGATTCTAGTGGCCTGAAAAATGTCAAACAGAAAACTTGATACTGACTTCTAAATGGACGCGTTCAATCTAAAAAGAAAGAAAGTTAAATTCATTCTACATAAGACATCATCACGCTTATAAACCATAGGGTTAGGCAGGGGTGTACCTAATACTACACCCACATTTCGCCTATGTCATCATCATCATCATCTGCCTAGCCTTTTCCCAACTATGTTGGGGTCGGCTTCCAGTCTAACCGGATGCAGCTGAATACCAGTATTTTACATGGAGCGACTGCCTGTCGGACCTCCACAACCCAGTTAATGCTAGGTAATACGATACCCCTTGGTAAGACTGGTTGTCAGACTTTCGGGCCACTGACTACCTGTAACGACTGTCAAAGATCTCCAAATGACAGCCGGGACCAACGGCTTAACGTGCTTTCCGAGGCACGGAGGAAACTCTGTATGTAATGGGTGGTCACCCATCCACGGACCAACCTAGGTAAGCACGGCTTAACCTAAAGATCGATCCGAGCGGCAGTTCTTATATAGCCACGAGCTCCACATTTCGCCTATGTACTAGGGGCAAAATCCAAATTTACACTCCATGGCTGTCTACTGCGAAATTCCTCATGGAAAACCCCAATAACACTAAGCTTGACTCGGGAATCGAACCCAGGACCTCATGCTCAGCAGTCGGGCTTGCGACCACTAGACCAAAGAGGCAGTCCTAGACATAACTATTAAGTTGGTCTTTGCAGAGGCATTCGAGGTTAGCCACACTTCAAATTCCTAGTACACTCTATAAAATCTTCCACGAACTAACTCTCTTCCCCTCCAACCCTCCAACCCTCCTACAATCCACAGAACACAAATAATTTCTCCCTAAAACAATTAAAAATCCCAAATGAAGAAGATCATTCCCGGAAATCCAAATGTCAGTCCAACGTCCTCCTAGAGCGAGATGCGTACGCGCACAAAACAAACAAGTTTCCCTGAGACAGATGCGAGCTGATGATGGCACTTGATGCGAGTTCAATGGACCTGTTTAAACGCTACTTGTCTAAACTTTTTATTAGTAGGTTAGTTTGTTGTTGAGATTTTTATTGTTCGTATCCTTTGTGGGGTGATGTTGTGATGGGTTGAATTGTGGGGGAATTGGTGCTTCTGATGAGATTTGTGGAGCAGAATTTAATGGTACAGGGGAGCCTCTTTAATTCGATCTTCAAGGGAAAGGTTACAAACGAGTTGACGAATCTATGACTTGTCGAGGACTTCGAAATATGAATTTTTGAAGGTGGAAGCGTCAGGGAAGCCCGCGATATTCAAATTTTCTTACGTTTTTTATAATTTGCTGGTCAGTATCAGGCTGTATGTTAAAAAAATATGATTTGCGACCGTGTAGGTGCATTTAAATTATTATGATAATGTAGCCGAAATGGCCTCGAATTTCATGAACACTTCAATGCCAAAGAAAACAGACTGATAAGCAATCGATGCATTACTAATCTTATCATCACATGGAGTCATAAGTGAAAGACTACTTGCATTTAATTTTTCAAAGAGCACGTGTTTTTTTATGATATTCAGTTTTAGGACATTATATTCTTACTTTTAGGTTTTTTTCAAGATATTCATTTGATAAACTAACTATATGTATACATTAATATAATTTGAAACGATGAAATAAACTAAAATAACATAACAACAAAACAAACTATAAAAGGGCATTAAAAAACTCCTCCTCAACGCTTTCAGCTGGTAATGTGCTCAAGACACTGGCGGCGTTGGCACGTTGTATGGCAAGACTTAGCCTCTGGCCAGCACAGGGATATCTTCCGTGATTGTTCATGATTTTGAGCTCCCGATATTTCGACGTTGTTGCAAGCGCCATGATCGCGGGTTGACTGGAGAATCGACACACACACACACAAACAAAACCAACAGCAACAACAATACCAGCGTCGGAATACCAGGAGCTCACAATCATGAACAATCACGGAAGATATCCCGTAAGTGACAGTATAAGTTTAGTTTTAAACCGAGAAAGCTCAAAACAGTGTTTGATAATTAGTTTTCTTTTAAATAGTTCTCATTTTTAATTGCTTGATAAAGTTCTCCCTTCGGTTTTTCTACTCCATCATCATCATATCTGCCTGTGGTGTCGTATTGCCGTTCTTAACTATCGGATTAGGTGAGTGCACTTTAGATTACTCACAACCTTATAAATTATTGTATTTCCCGCGTCGATGGTTACTCTGTCTCAGCTGAGATTGGCCGCCATGACAAAAAAAACCGGCCAAGTGCGAGTCGGACTCGCGCACGAAGGGTTCCGTACCATTATCTATAAAAACGGCAAAAAAATCATATCTGTTGTATGGGAGCCAACCTTAATATATTATTTTTTTTAATTTTTATTTGTTGTTATAGCGGCAATAGTAATACATCATTTGTGAAAATTTCAGCTTTCTAGCTATCACGGTTTATGAGATACAGCCTGGAGACAGACAGACAGACAGACAGCGAAGTCTTAGTAATAGGGTCCCGTTTTACCCTTTGGGTACGGAACCCTAAAAATGGCCAGAAGAACTGTTAATTCATGTCAGCCGTCTATTGCTGGACCTAGGCAGCGAAGCGCCACCACCTCGATCGGTTCTATGGTTCCCGCATTAAGCGAAAATACAAACACGATAAGTGGAAGGCCACGATAACGGTGAAGGTCACGGGAATCCTTCATCAGGTCATCGTACATTTATCTACTTTCAAATAACTGCTTCGCAACTGGGTGACATGTTCCAACTTGTTTATACTCGAAGTATCCTATTTGGCATTGTCTCTGACTGTGTCTTCTCGATGATGTCATAATAGGCAACGATATAATTTATCAATTTTCCGTCTAATTTCATTTAAGTAAACGCACACGATTCGAAAGCGTATGTTTTAAAAAAAATCATCTCATATTCACATCTTAACACCCTTTGAATTGAGGTTTAATAAAAAAATAACAGTCTAGAAGCAGGTCTACTATGAAGTATCAGATAAGTCATCTACATAACATAACATCACGTCTGTAATAAACGAAGGGTTAGGCAGAGGTGTACTTAATAGTACACCAACATTTCGCAAGTTATGTTTATGCCCGGGCGCAAATCCAGACTCCGTGGCTGCTACAGAGAAAGTAATTGAAAAAGCCAACAACACTTTGACCAATTTTGGAATCGAACCCGGGACCTCATGCTCAGCAGCCGCGCTGGCGACCACTAGACCAACGAGGCAGTCATCTACTTTAGTCTCTAATTCACTTACTCTGACAGATATCGCACAGCCTTAACTACTGCGTACCGAAGCTTGAAATTTTACACAAGAAAATAAATCTGTATAGAACTTTGTCATATTTGCTAATAGTAACTCAGATGGGATGAGGCACATGACCTGTCCAGTGTACTCCGCTTTTTGTCACCAAATCTTAATGTCATTCTCCATTTGCTGCTACTCCAAAACCAATTTGTAGCTTAACCTCCAAAAACCAGTGTATTACTGATAAAACAGTTGTCAAACACTACGACTAATCGTACTAAGTGAGTTTTAAGTGGATTTAAATTCCTTTGGGAAGTTTTTAGAGCAACTCCCGCACTAACACTTTCGTTTTCTTCAGGTAAGTTAAAAAAGGTTAGTTTTTGTCCGTCTGTGGTTTGTCTGCGGTCGTAGATAGGGAAAGGATGGTGTCATTAAGTTACCTACAGCTTCTTTTGGGTAATTTCATAGTTTTGTTTTGTGTGGTCTGTTTATTAACTGCATAAAGGGCAGGTAATATTACAAAAACCTTTCTCTGTTGAGGGCAGAGGGTTAAATTTGAGTAGGATGTCTCATTTCAAGAAGGCCACAAGTTCAGTTGTTTAGTTTTCTTGTAGACAGCATTTTAAGTCATAAATAATCTTAAATCCTCAGTAATTCCTATTTTGTGAAGCCTGTTTCTGCTTTGACGTTCTCTTGGTCCATGCACAGATTGCACAGGCCTCTATCTATATCATTCGGGGGTTTCCAAGATAATCCTTTCACGGCGGCATATCTCTTTGATAACTCTGGGGTATGTGTGTGAAACTTAATTCATAGTTATATCGTCTAGTATACAAGTTGGTGAAAAAACTCGGTCCTGAGTGCCTTGCCCTACTGTAGTATAGAGAATGGGAGGCCAGCTTATAGGTACTATTTTTGGTTCGGACTGCCGTGCGGCCTGCTATACTCAAGAACCTAATTTATTCTTCGTTCTATGTTCCTCTTGGGTCTGCTGGTAGTCGTTCTATCTGGCTACGGATACTCTTCGTATTTCGTATGCAGTTTCCCTCAGTTCTACACCAAAATTAACACAAGAAATCCTTTAACCGAACTCATATATTGCACACGCCAAGGAAATCTGCGAATAGCTCCTACAGCGAAGGCCGAACGTGCCTTATCTGCGCCGGCGCAACAAGGTCGATGCAAGTGCATGGTCGACTCGTGCGCATACGCATACTGGCGTGATTTAGACTAACTGGGTGACGCCACGGCCACTGTTTAGCGTTATAATTGTAATTAATGGGATCGGTCTATAATTATGTTGTTTTATAGGTAATTGGGTATTATTTTCCTGTTTATAGGACGTTCATTGTGGTTTCGTGTCTGTCCCTTTGTATGTTGTTATTGGATGACCTCATAAAACTCAACTTATGGTAATACAAATGTCTAATTCACTGAAAGACAATACACATTTGAACTGCTGGAGCTTGAAGCATTTAATGTTGCACAAGAGTACGAAAGTTTTCGCTAAGGAAGAAGTTTTATTGGGATGAAACCTTTAAAAAATGTAAGTTCATTCATCATTATTATTGTCCTGCCCTTATCCCAAATTATTATGGGGTCAGGTCTTCTTCTTCCATACTTCTCTATTACTCGTCATCTCATCGAAAACCTCCTTTCTTGCAATATCATCCTTTATACAGTCCATTCATCGTTTCTTTGGTCTTCCTCTACTTTTACACCTATCCACATTCATACTCAATACTTTCCTCACGACATTTTCCTCATTCATAAGTTCATTATTTTCGTGAATTCCATTGGGCACAGGGCTTGTGGAATAATCAACAACATACAAAAGCAGAAGTTGATCAAATTCAAACGTATTCGTACGTATTTTCACACTGCATTGCAGCATTGCTGTGTTCCTTAGTTCCAAGCTGACTGCAACTGACAGTTAAAAATAAAACAAAGACATTTTTAGTACATTTTATTTTTGTTAAAGTTATAAAGACTTTTTTTAAACTATAGTAGTTCAGAAATAGAAACCTAGTTGTCTAAAAATACATTCAATCAATTATAATTGCCCCGGTGCATTCAGAAAACACTGATCTTGTTGAACTAAAACAATTTATGTTTGGCTTGTACATACATTGATTGCTTATGTTAGTGTCCTATGCTAGAACTTTCAGCATTAATAATTTATTAAAGTAGGAGGTCACCGACACTAAAACGTTTACCACGTATTCACTCATCATTCTGAACCTCCCCAAATAGATTTATCATACGGAATTAAAAAAAAACCAGCTTTTCCATACATTTCCCGTAGGCATTGCTTTTTTGTAGGAAACAGCTGTTTTTTTTATAACCGACGAAAAATTGAGGGGGTTGAGATTCAGAATGATGTACTGAATACGTGGTACCCGTTTTAGAGTCGGTGTTTCCACCTTGTATAGTTTCATTTTCACGGTAGCTTTTAAAGGGCAAGGTAGTTTTCATACTTTAATGCGAAATTAACTCTGTGTGTCGGTTATCTTTTCACGCTTCAAGGGATATAATTATGGCTTTCGATAAAATTTGGCACACAGGTGAAACATGACCTAGGTTAGGTTAGATAGCTAGATATTTTTTATCCCGCTAGCACCTACGGGTCGGGGTTTAATATCCGAGCTCCATGTGGGCTACGTCGCGTCAGAAACTAGCATTGCACAAATTACCTAATTAAAACAACACACAAAACGTTGTTACTCAATTGCATTATAATGTTATCAGTGTTAGTAAACAGAAACATTGAAGGAATACCAAATGGTTGTCAAACAAAAAATGCTGATAAAATGTCATTAACCCTGCCTTTGATAACTATCATTATGGGCTTATTGTAAATAATTAGGTATTTTTTAAGTTGACATCTGGTCCCAACGCTTCTGGCAACATGTAAGGATATAGCCAGCCCACCTATGGACTAAGGAGTTCCACCAGAAGCATAATGGGTCTTCTTGTGGTAGAACAACAGGTTACATAGGTATGTCTCTTGCCCATTCTTCTCCATCGAGATCTACGGTTTGGAATGGGTAATTACAGTACTTTCACAAGTTATTATGCCTTGTGACTGAGACTGTAGCTTTATTGTCTTATTTTTGACTTTCAAAAGTGCCTGTTACGGTCTAATTGAAATAAATGCTTTGAGTTTGAGTTTATATAGTCTGGGCCTATAACTCGGATATTGCGGGATTCTCATCAGGAACTCAGCAAAGTTATTTGGATGATTTCGTGCTTTAGGTATAATTTGAAATTTAAATTGACATCCTTTGTGTGCTTTCTCAATTCTGGTTTTTTTTTTATAATTTGTAATCATCAGTATTACCAATACTTCTTCCATGATTGGGTTTTTGAATGTAAAGTTTCGTAAAGATAAAAATTTTGGTGATTTTGTAATTTATACTAAGTACTTCGAGAACTTTATGTTCATTATTTTCTGCTGCTGGTGAGTTTTAGAATGATTTGCATGACATAATACATATCTTTTAACAGTTATAACTATGCTTTATTTTAGTACTCGACTGCAAGAAGGATTGTTGTTTTGCCGACATTATTTCAGTTCGATTGTTTTAATCGACACCAGCGATTTCCAGATGAAGGGCAACGTAAAATTGAGATAGGAAAGCTCTCAGATCGGATGCAATCAACTTTTTAGGAAGTTAGTGTGACATAATTCGTGCACAAGATGGTACGATTAATTCCGATTTCCGAATAGATCCTTGTAAAACCATAGATCTTTCCCGTTGTCTCTTAGGATAAAATACATATTTGTCTAATGATATAACAAATAATACTGATTTGAGCTAAAAGTTGATAGGGGACGAGTTCTAAGTGTTTCTTGGTGACGACTTGGGTGATGTATTAGGAGGGTTCTCTCCAAACCGTGTCCTGATTCGCTTGAATAGTTTGTTTTGAGTGCGGTGCAGTCCTGAAAATAAAAGAATTTCGAGATGAGAAATGATGTCATCATCTGACTAGCCTTTTCCCAATTATGTTGGGGTCGGCTTCCAGTCTAACAGGATGCTGCTGACTACCAGTATTTTACATGGAGCGACTGCCTATCTGGGCTCCACAACCCAGTTGGTACATTGGGTAATACGATATCCTTGGTAAGACTTGTCTGACTGACTTTGTTGAGGTTTTCAGACTTTCGGGCCACTCACTACCTGTAACGACTGTCAAAGATCTACAATAATTGACAGTCGGGACCAACGGGGCTACACGGAGGAAACTCGGTATGTAATGGGGTGTCACCCGTCCACGGACCAACCTAGGCAAGCGCGGCTTGACTTGAAGATTGATCTGATCGGCTGTTATTGTTAAGCTACGAGCTTCACTGTTAAATTAAATAATGTTAGGAAAAACTCACGGGTGCACACAGTGTGTAAATAAAAGTAAATCGCGAACTGCATTCTATCCATTTTCGAAATGTTCTCCGTTAATATGTTCACCAGATGATATATTATCTACCGTGTAATCAGAATTTAATACTTTTCAATCACAGTAATTATTAAAATCTTGCTACATAGAGTGGTGTCGTACTTAAACATGGAACAATATCGACCGCGCATGCGTTGTTTGGGCGCATGCGTCAATATATTACCCGTCAAAATGAAATTTCACCCTGTCAGATGTCAAAATGATTATTCTCTCTTTCTGGCACGAGCCGATTTGTTTGGCTAGAGCGAGATAAAGTTTTTTAAGGGTGACTTTGGTGTATTTTGGATTTAAAATCTATCTCTTTCGTATAATGTTCGGAAATGTCATGTTGTTCAGCGTTCGCTGTTGCCAACTGTGTGTTTTCGTTTTGTGATTGTTTACAAGTGTTTAATAAGGGATTTTTATTGTTCTAGTGATTCAACACTTGACTACGTTTATTCCGGTGAGTTTAATTTTTTTTCTACTGTTTAAACCATAAATATAAGTGTATGTTGTGATGAAATTCGTAGCGATAATCTTGGTGGCCGGTAATGTCATAATATTCAATGATGATTGATAATATTAAATTAATTTTAAACATTTTCATGTTCATGTTCCGCGGCACATAGTTAAAAGTACATAGTACCTGACTGTACTATGTAATTTGCCTATATTAAAATACCGTAAATACTGCAAGGTTAGAACCGGTAATATCTAAATACCAGTCAGTATTAATATAGTCTTGGGATTTCGTTTTTTCCATCTTAGTCTCCCGTAGGATAGATTTTTTAACCGTACCTATTGTATATAAAATAAATAAACTAACAACAAACTATAAAAAGGCATCAAAAAACTCCTCTACAATGCTGTCAGCTGGTAATGTGCCCAAGAGACTGGCGGCGTTGGCACGTTGTATGGCAACACTTAGCCTATGGTCAAGGTAAAAGCCAGCCCTTGAGTCACGGTATGAGTATTCCAGCATTCCAGGTTATTCCAGGGAATATTACATGGGAACGTGAAGTCGTAGTGTGTACCTTAAATCCCTTACAAAATAAGTTAAGTAATTAAATGAACTCGTATACAATTTCTGTAAATAATCGCAGAATGCCTACTTTTATTAACGTCAGTACTTTTTGTGTTTGTGGTCTACAATATGTCATGTGGTACTAGAGTCAACCCAAATTATTTTACTATGGGTGTTTAGTAGATATAAGTAGGTATGTTTTCTCTCTTCTTAGTCGTTCACTCTTGACAGAGTGTTCGTGGCCATGGGGGGTCGCAAACTGCGGTCGCTGCCTTTGCGATCCTTTTCCACCGGTCTCATTAGCCGCATTCTTTCGAGTGACACGTTAGTACGATGAGCGGTCCAGCTTATCTTGAGCATACGTCTCCAACACCACATCTCAAGGGCGTCAACGGTCAATCTTACGTTGGTCTTGCATTCTCAATGTCTCCGCTGCATCGGGAAAACCAGGGTGTTCATAAGGTACCTATTTATGGTTATTCGGTGGTCTCTCCAGATTTTGTCCAACTTTTGTGCAGCCGCAGGTATGTTTTGTGGGTGGGTAAAAACAAATAAAAATCATCAATCGGTTATTTAGCAAGAATTTACCTATTTAAAAAATAATATTGGCAATTCCTACGTTACTTATATTCTTTTTTCCAATGCTATTTTGGGATTGGCGATGTGTTCTGACATATCCGTTTTGTGCTTGAAGTTTATCGGCCAAAGTTGGATATGCCACTTGGGAGCACATGATAGAGCAGCACACCAAAGCTCTCGACAACCACCCTAGAAAGTGGTTGTCGAGAGCTTTGGTGTGTTTTGGCTTTCGCGAATGCAGTCGCTGTAGCTGAAATCAGCTAGATGGCATCATGATCACAACTAGCGCTCATTTTCTCACGCGCCTTGTCAAGTTAGTATTTCTATAAAGCAAAGGTAGCATTCTTATTCAGCCATTGAACGCGTGCCTGCATAATTTAGTTTAACTTTGATTCACATGCCCTAGATATTATAAATTTCAAGTTTTGGTATACCTACAGAGTGGCCTACTTTTATAGCGGATTTTTCACCATTGTTTTATTGTGAGTGAAAACGTTAATTGTATGCATTCTGTGTCGTTGTTAAAATTTTTTTTTTTTGTTGTTTAGATTTTAATTTAACGTTTTTCGTGAGACTTAAACGTGAGACTTTAATTGACTGCCTGGTTGGTTTAGCCTAGTGGTCGCAAGTGCTGCTGAGCATGAGGTCTCGAGTTCGATTGCCGATTCGGCCAAAATGTAATTGGGTTTTCCCACAAATAAATTGTTGGCAGCAGCCCGGAAACGGATTTTTGCCCTGTTGATGGCAATGGGCTCGCACCTATAAAATGGGACTTAATAATCACATGTTCATACTTACATACGTATGTGGTCATGAATCCAACTAGACATAATAAAATTTTAAATGGCTTGACGTCATTCAAATCATGCGCACACGCTGCTTTCACTATTGAACGAAAAAAAGAAAGAAAACCAAAAGGAATGTATGGAACAACCGTTACATCAGACAAGTTCTCATGGCGGTCGAGTTTATCGCCTTTTGGGCTATAAAAGTATGGGATACCATCGATTTTGTATAAGGTATGGTAATCTTGTTGAAAGAAAATCGACTGTCTTGGTATGGGCATGTGATGAGGAGGGACGAATCGCATGTGACTAAAAGTGTGATGAATATAAATGTTGATGGATGGAGAAAGAGAGGAAGACCAAGGAAACAACGATGGATGGATTGTGTGAGGAATGATATTAAAGCGAAAGGAGTAATTGATAGCGTGACGGTAGACAGAGAAGAATGGAAGAAAAAATACGTGTTGCGCCGACTCCAAGTAACGTGGGACAAGGGTAGGAAGATGATGAATCTTTTTAAAGCTTAATTTACGGAATACTTACGATCCGCCTTTCTTCGCACGGTTTTACGTCGTGATAAAACATCGGCAGTTCTTTACTGTAAACTTAAAAAATACATAAATTAGAAACAACGATTTGAAAATACTCTTTTATGATAAGAGCTAGCAGTGCATACAACACGATGTGTCAGAGTATTGCTGATTTTGATTTATTCTCCATCAGTGTGCGTACTTACTTATACTAAAAAAATATATGTGGAAACTTCTTTGAAAATCACTGAAACTTATTCAGTCTTTTCTTTATTCTCTCCAAGTGCTACTTCTTCCATTCTCTTGTCTGTATATGTATACTGTTTCTTGTGGTACTTTTATAAAGGGTGTAACAAGACCCTTATCGACGCCGAAAGGCACTTGCTCTCCCCGTCATTGCGATCATTTTTTTGTTCTAGACCATACCTGTGAACCTTCTAGTTACGGAGATATTGGGGGTCAAAGTTTCAACTTAATCATGAGTTTTTTTTTTAAATACACTTTTGCAATGTAAGATTGTTTTCTCATGAAATAAAATAAAACTTCCAATCTCTTATAGTAACAAAAAGCTTTCTAACGTTATCTAAATAAGCTCGCTATAAGCTGATAAGTCCCCTAGCAAGACAATACAAATGAACGATAATGCACCTTCCCCCATGTCTTATGACCCCATACGGGTTTGTTAGCAGTTAAATAATATAAACAGACCGATAACAATGCCGTCCAAGATGAGTCGCGTGCGCATCTCTTATCTACGCACCTTAAACTGGGGGGAACGCCCGATTACCGACACGGGCTCCCATAGAGTAAGGAAGATTCGGCTCGAGTGGAGCATAGACAATATAATATTACGTCTGTAATCTCCGAAAGCAGATGTGCAACTGTAGTAGACCCATTTTTCGCCAGTTCTGTATTTTATGTCCCTTAAATGTGAATAGCTGTTGCTCGCGACTTTGTTCGCGTGGAAACTTGAAGTGTATATTGAAGAAAACAAAATGTCCTTCCCCAGGATATAATCTGTGTCTTTGCCAAATTCCATAATCAGCTGTTTATACGTGAAAGGTAACAAACAAACATATTAGTGTGTATAGTATGGTTATGGAGCGAGCGTGTTGTTACAAACCGGCTCCATATCCAGAATCCACTCGCTCACATTCAATTCCACTTTGCCCGACCTTCAAGAAGAAGTCCTTCGTTGCTCTAGTGGTAGCAAGCGTGACTGCTGAATAGGAGGTCCTGTGTTCGATTACCAGGTCGGGCAAAACCAATACCACTTGGTATTGGATTTTTCCATCAGGAATTTCTCAGTAGCAGCCCCGATTGATGGCGATAGGCTCGCCCCTGTTACATGAGACTTAAACATAACTGGCGAAATGTGGGTGTACTATTAGCTACACCTCTGCCCCTACCTACCCCCTTCAGGGATTACAGGCGTGATGGTCTGTTATGTTATGGAAGAAGAAGATTTGCTGCGCCGACCTCAAATAAATTGGGATAACGGCAGGGGATGATGGCTCCCTATTAATACTGCCGTGTCTAGAGTGCAGCGTTGATCCCGTACTCTGTGAGGGCTCCGATAGTAAAGTCCCATCTGAGGTTTGTTTACATTCGTGACAAGAATACATCCTCTTCCGGACTAAAGTACAATAAGTATGCGGTATGTGTGTCGTAGGTAGGTGACGTTATGAAAGAGCTTTTGAGCTTTTGATTTATTATGAGCTAGCAGAACGTGTGAAAGCGTGGAGATAAGAATGACTGCTGATAGTGCGTTATAAGCGTTCCTCAAGTGTCGGCATAGCTCACAGAATTAATTAGCTGAAGTGGCAATGGGCCAGCCATATCAGCAGTAGTATCAATTGTAGTTTCTCTATATCCTTTGCGTATGCAAACTTTTAGTCTGACGCCAGTAGTTAGTTGAAGTTATCATACTAATATTATAAAGAGAGAGAGTTTTTACGTAGAATAGGATATTACACAATCTTCGGAACTATTGATGGGATTCCGAAAATTCTTTCACAAACGGGAAGCTATGCATTATCCCCAAGTGTCATAGGCTACATTTAAAATGTCCCCGTGTGTTAATTTCCGTAAATAACGGGAGCGAACCCGTGTGCAAAAGCTAGTACCTATAGCTATAGCCACAGTATATTATAAGACATATATGATTTTAGGAAAATGTAATGAAATAACTATCAGGACAACAAATGTATTCTAATAAGACACAAGTTTATACACTATAGGAAACTCTGTTGAGAAGTATTCCGGAAAGCTACTAACATTTCTGCAACAAAACACCTCGCTTTCACAATATTACGACGGCTTCCTTCCATATTTTACAGAATTAGCATGTGTATAGGTATTCGTGACAATATGTAGGTAGTTTGGTGTCATTCACATAAGTTAGGCGATAGAAACTGTTTGCGAAAGACGTAGCTCATCTAGGTGCACTATCTGTTGAAACAATCCTGAAGATGTAATGAACACGTGTTTCTGGTGCTTTTCAAACCTTAGATTGATGTGACTTTAGTCCTTAACAAAATATTATTGTTGAAAAACAACAGAAAAACACGCTTTAGAGTGACGCCATTTTATTTCTCGTATTCTCAGCAAACGCTTTCTCAGCAAACCGAGTAAAACGTGTTCAAAAGCGCACTCCCTGGTCAGTCCTGCTACCAACTTTGCTGTCTGGCAAATCAAATCTTTTTACCACGACTGGATTTTGTCCAATTTGATGCCGTTTGTCCTCAATCTTCATTAAGACCTCCCAGGATCTGGTTGCCGATGGTAGTTCACCAAAAAAAAAAAAATGAAGAAACGTTAATAAGAACAATTGTCACCGTGTTTGTTTGCCAAATCGTTGATGACACAATTTTGTCAATCGTCATCATCATATCAGCTCGGAATCACCCAGCAGTGGGTGATTCCGAGCTGATATGATAGGCTTCTCCTACCTTCTGCCACACTTTCTGGCTCTATGCATTTCTCACTCAGGTATTTTCCGCGATATTTACGATATCGTCAACCCAATGAGGTTTTTGACGGCCCTGATTTCTTTGTCCTCATCTTGACCACAACTCAGTCAAAGCTGCCATTTTGTCATTAGCACCTAAAATATCCTATATTCTTAACATAATCTACAACAACTTATATTTTAATCCACAATTGAGTCAATCAATATCTACTAGAATGTCCAACATTTTCATATTCCCGAGGTGGTTATGTTTAGCCGAATGAGATGCAAATGCAGTAGACAGCATTCCACTAACCGCCCACAAAGAATGCATAATCTCAACCATCAATCTACAGGTTGTATGTTTGTCTGCCACTATCTATTATGCTTATGAAGTTAGGCAATCGTTCAAGAATATTTACACTTCGACTGGAGCTTTGCCCGCGAATTCGGTGGTGTACATTTCAGTTTTTTCACAAACAAGATTTAAAACAGGATTTTTCCTGTATGGGGTTGACTTTAATCCTTTTGTTGGGTCCTAGCAATCTCGTAAACATAGTAATTTTCACACTCTTGTCTCTTGTTATAGTTGTTATGTGTTGTCGGCATAACACGTTTTCTTCTTCCATTCTCCCCTGTTAATCGTCACGCTCACGCTATCATTCACTCCATATTCTTTCATATTATTTCTCACACAATCCAATCAATCTAATATTTCGATCGCCGTTCATATTTACTCTTCATCCATCGGTCCATCTACATACCATTTCTCTTCCATAACCCGGATAGTAATGAAGAGATAGTGGTGCCTGAACTTGTGACCCTGTGAGTGCCATATAGGATCGCCCCTATTACATGGGACTTGTATACCTATAACTGGCGAAGTCTTGGTGTACCACATATCTCTGCATACCTTTCTGAGAACACAAGCATAATTACGTTGTAACAGAAGAGTAAACAAATCCTGAAGTAGATCAAGTCTGACGTAATTTCCAAGCTAACTTTACAATCTGTCAGTCTATGAGTGGTCTGGATGTCGACACGGTAAAGTTCCAATACACATATCAGTCGACACTGTCGCTCTTGAATGTTCTAAGAAAAGGGTGGAGACTCAAGAGGCTGATAAACTAATGACAAATCACTAGCAGTGAAACAATAGTAAAAGAATAGCGGTTCAAGTGTTGACAACTTTCGTCATTTCAGTATTGATGGCATCATCGATGCCGTTGTGCCATGTTTCTTGGGGTTTTTCTTCCATTCTTCCCTGTCAATCGTCACGCTTTCAATTAGTCTTCTAAAGCCAGAAAAAATGCCACTGCTGTGAATACTAGTAGTATTTGTGGTTAATTTTCTCGTAGCCATCATATTATATCTACTCTTTAACTAATTGCTTCTGAGACAGCCTTATTGTTTTCTTCTTCCTCAGTTCTCTATTCTCTGTTATCGCAGTATTCACTTCTTATCTAGTCATGTAGTATCTTTCATAATTCATTTATTTTCATTTTAAAACAACCGCCATTTAAATCGATATGGTCCCCAATGCCATTCGCAAACATCAGCCATCATGCGCTTAGCCTTTTTACAATTATGCTGGGGTTCGCTTCTAGTCCAAACGGATGCAATTATTGGATGGAGCGACTACCTGTATCTGACCTCTCCAACCCAGTTACTGGGTAATACGTTCGATACTCTTTGGTAAGACTGGCTATTGGTACTGGTCTATTGTCAGAATTTGGTTTCTGACTCCCCGTAATGAACGTCAAAGATCTACAAACTTAAGTCTTAGCCTTCTTATAAAGACACCAGTTTTCTAACACACCTTCCATCTGCTTATAAGTTGGCATATTAAGAAGTACATAAGTAGCAAAAGTATGTAAATAATACATACGCACTAAGTAGTCACATTAATATCTAAGCAGGCTGATTTGCTACACAAATGAAGGCTGCCTACAAATCGGTACATTGAGACCTAGATAGATCGAATTACCTTGGTTAGTTAGGAAACTGATATCTCATTCATTTTAATGTGAACAATCTGTTGCTATCGTATTCATTACTTTGTACTTAGTTACTGTGTTATTGAAGTAGTAATCTAGTAATTCCGAGGTCTTGCATCGAGGTCTAACACTAGTGTCTATAGTCAAGTTAACTACAAACTGTACTGTGAACTGTTACTTAAATTTAAGTAATTACCTACTTATGCAACCATTTTTATGCAATAGACAAGAATTTGAATGAAGTAAGAACCGTTAAAGAAAGTAGAGCTAAGAACTTTTCAGTTCTAACTTCAAGCAATTACTAAAGTACAGAATAAAACTCGTATCTTAAGTAATTACTTTTACTCAAGTAATAACTTTAACTTGTTTATAGATACGGGTGTAAGAGATTATTTTTGTTGAAAGTTAGCAATGGCATGGAATGACAAAAAAACGATGGACTGACTGTGTGCAAGATGATATGGCTAGAACTCTCGGTGTCTCAGTTTATTTGGGGTAGGCGCAGCATCTTTACTGCTTCCATACTTCTTATTACGCGTCATCTCATCAGGCACCTCCTTTCTTGCCATATCTTATCATTACGGTGAAATACAGTACCAATGTAAAACAGCAACTAAAAAACTTAAAAACCAAACACAAAAGGGTTATAATCAGGTTACAAAATCATAATCACCTCCATAATAAAAGGTTGTAGAAAACAGTAATTAAGACAATAATCTCAGAGAGAATCAGACAGATGATATCAAGTGAAAATAACGCCGTGTTTGTACATGAAATGAAGTAAAAGTGTAAGTGAGCGAGAGGGAAGGTTTCCCTATTATTATTAGTAGTATTGTTGAGGCGTTCCGCTCCAGATACTGCTTTTGCTCCGTTTTTATTGAATTTTTATAACGTCTGTCTGCGGTTTTACCGTTTTTTTTTCGATCACGGGAATGAGAGAAAAGTAGGGTTGCAGTCAAGGCTACACACTTGTATTTTTTGGACTAATATGCTTTGGGAATCGAGAAAAACTCTGATTACCACAAGACTATGGATTTTTTTAAAAACTAAACTAAACTTTTTTAACTAAAGTTTTTAAAATGATATGATCACTCTAACACCATCATTAACTAACACATAAAACGGATTTTTTTTTGTATTGAATTCTCGATATTTCGGCACAGTTGGAAGCGCCATGCATGGCCCAGGTCAAGGATAAACTGAAGTTATTGCGGGGAACTCAATACAAATAATAAACTTGGTAAATATCCCGTTTTAAGTGTTAATGATAGGATTGATATAAGCTACCAAAAAGCTTATGTTAATCCTGTAGACATTCAAAACGCTTTGAAAGCGAATGCCATAGATGTTGTTAAACAAAATTGTCACAATATAAAAAAAGCCACTAATAGTAACGTTACGTAAGTATAGTTCACTCCACATATCTGACTTTAGGTAAGACAATACAAGGTGTAAACGCACCCTTCACGAAGCTGATAACCAAGTATTCTGTACATCAAACTAAGTAACTGTACACAAACATTTTTGCTGGGAAAATACTTTTTTTTTGGGTGAAAAATCACAGTTTATAGTAGGACTGTAGGACTCAATGTTACGCACTCAAAACATTGTGCTGAGGTGCAGTAAATAGCACACTGTTCACGAAATAAAACGAAATGAATGAAAAGTTGGAACTTTGACCTCCAATATCTCTGTAACTAGAACGTTTTCATATATTATATGGTCCAAAATAAAAAAAAAAACACATTGACGAAGAGAACAAGTGCTTTCGGCTTCGTTAAGGGTCTATATACATCCATTATAATAAAATATGCACTCGTCCCAACGAATCAAGACTCAAATAGAAGTATCAAAGCTGCCAGTCGCGTCTCCCTTACAAACAAGTATTACTATTCAAAGAACTAAACATAAATAAACATAGAACTTCATATGTTTGTCACGTTCAATCATTATGAGATAAACATGATGTTTTTTCTTAAAGGACAGGAAGTCGTGACAAAATTGAAAGTTAAACATTGTACTTGTAGAGAGGATATCAAAGAGTAAGTTCTTTTGTTTGCTCATAGCTGCTTTGGTGTTGTTTTATATAGGAATTATGGTAATAAATACATCTTTACGACCGCGACGTAATGATAAGGGTCGGTAGGGGGACATACGTTGCTCTCGAGTTTACATGTTTTTCTTCGTCAAGTCGATGATTTATGTAATTACTAGCTTTTGCTCGAAGTTTCGCTCGTTTTGTACGCAAATTAGCCCACGAGAACGTTTCAAATGTAGCTTATGACACTTGGGAGTAATGTAGCTTCGGAATCGGATTAGTAGTTTCGAAGATTTACCCCTACACACAAACTTTTAAGTCATAATAAGTCATAAGTAATTAATTCATTTGTTTAACATGGGTACAATAATAATGGTATATCAAAGTAATAAAGAGTGCGCTATGTTATGTTATGTTGTGCTGTGTTGTTGTTACGTTGTTATGTTGTGTGCTGTGTTTTACCTCTTTATGATATTGGTATAGATAAAGTTAAATGGGGTTCGACCAGAACTGCACCACATCGGTAACGTTAGCATTGACCTCCGGAGTGGCCTGGCCTCTCAAAATGCAGGTTTAGTAGGCCTTTTTCTGAAACGAAACAAGTTCGTAAATAAACCAATCAACTTCTTTTCAATACCAGGTTGCTGTCTCACAGCTGTAAATGGCTTCCCCAAGGTTATTTCAAGTACCGTCTCGAACTGGCCATAATGGCAAGCAACTTGATATTAAAAATTTAAAAAGAAGCCCTCAAAAGACATTTACCACAATGTTCATATCTCTATCATCTGCCTAGCCTTTTCCCAACTATGTTGGGGTCGGCGTCCAGTGTAACTTGATGCAGCTGAATACTTGTCTTTTACATGGAGCGACTGCCTATCTGACCTCCACAGCCCAGTTAGTCCTGGGTAATACGATACCCCTTGATAAGACTGGTACCTGTAACGATTGTAAAAGATCTACAAATGACAGCCGGGACCAATATCTAAACGTACTTTCCGAGGCACGGAAGAAACTTGGTATGTAATGGGTGGTCACCCATCCACAGATCAACCTAGGCAAGTGCGGCTTAACCTAAAGATCGACCCGAGCGGCTGTTTATTATTTAGCTACGAGCTCCGCATGTCCATCAATGTTCATAAATGGAGGTATCCCACCAAAAATGTATGTTCCCAAACACATCACATCGAATCAAAGTATTCAAACATTTCCCCCTCAGCGGTAACCCCACACCAAACTCACGCTAAAATCAATAAGCGCACGCGCACCGTTGAAAGATCGATATTGTCTTTCTTTCGCCCCTTGGTCCCCTGCACATCTGTTAGGTCGATAATCCTGGTCCCCTCACTATATCTCCCCATTACATCTACCGAATTCCATCCATTACCGGCTTTGTTCGCGGCACCTTAAAATTATGATGAGTCAAAGAGTGATTGGATTCGAAAATAGGTGGAAATTTCTACAGAGAGTTTTAGTTTCCTGCCGTCTATTTTTATTATTAAAGTAAAGGGCGAGGGTGGTGAGCTGAAGGGAGAGTGTTTTGTCTTTCCACCCCTTGGTAGCTTACAGCTTGGACTGTAGTAGATTTTACTTTGTTGGTAGCGATTACTAGTGCGTAATGTTGATAACTTGTCGGTAGCGCTTTTGGGTAGATATATCGATTTGATAAATAGAAATGGTATCGAATTCGTATTTATTTAGGCTTTTAAATTATCTAACTGTTTATTTTGAACCCTATGGTTTGTGGTATTTATTCTTCAAAATGGTCATTTTTTCGAATTACTTTTTTCGAATACTTTACTTCTATTCATTCATAATACCATTATTAACGTGTGCATGCGGAGCCACTACTTTTTGTGCAACTCTTTTTTTTAACTTCATTTTTGGTCTATTTTTAAGGCGCACCGTCACGGAAGCACTCGCTTGTAATGCAAGCCAAGATTCGATTTTGAGGATTTTTTTTTCTCTTTATTTATTAGTAGGGACTTTTATACAGGGGTACATGCCAGTACCAGCACTCTTACAAGCTTTCTTTGGCAGATCGTGGGTCACTCATTGATCTTGATATACAGCCGATGTAAAGATAGGTAATACAGATTGATAGTATATCGTAGTGACGAAGCCTTGCCATTCTTTCAGAAATTTTTATACTAACGTTTCAGTTCCTGCTAGTACTAAAAATCCTGTTAGGTTACTTCTGAATTGTTTGTCAACTCAGCTCAGGAATAGGTCAAGGCGACACAAACATAGCAGCACTGGCATCCCTCGCGCATGCCGCTGCGCATCAAATGCGCATAAAACAGTCATAAACTTTTATTGACATACAGACACACATACACAACACAGGACACGATGCACTGTTACTATGTGGACTAGTGATGCAGGATCCGATCCCTAAAACTACTTTAAAGTATCGTATCGACACAACAGGATGCGATACTCCGATATTTTGGATCGATTCAAAAGATCCGGTATCGCAATGAATGGATCGTATCGTGTCGCTTTGTTCTAAATGGTATGATCAGCAGTGATCGGATAATATACCTATACTTCACTTTTATTCCCACGAAAGTATAATACGGACATATGCTTTTCAGAATCCCAGATCCCGGAATCGTACGAAATTCCTGAGATTGCTAAAAATGCCCGCATACAAAATATAATTAGAACTCGTTGCGAGCTCTTATTGTAATTTTTTTTAAATTTAAAAAGCTGATTCTAATGGAACTTTCATTTGTATTGAATAAAATAAAGATAATAAATCAAAATAACCACTTAAAATTAAAGCTAATTTCATTAAGTTTATTATATGTAGTTGTTTTTACAAAATTGTTCAATCCCGGGAACCGGTATTACTTGTTTATTAGAAAAGAAAGTCCATATTATTCTTTCACGGGAAGAAGTTTAGGTACTCGTATATAAACGCCCGATTATCCGATCACTGATGATCACTGATCAGTCAATTCAAAATAATACAAAAGGAGGACGCAAAATTGTTACAAAGGAATTCCTGGATTTTTGCCTAGACTCTAAGTGGGATTTATAAGTATAAACGTACGATACTTGATGAGGATGTCGTGGCTAATTAGTAAGCCTGATGCATGATCAAGAATAAGCCATGCTTGTGTAGGTCGGTCCATGGATAAGTGACCATTTATCACATACCGAGTTTCCTGTCGGAAAGCAGGTTATGCCCTTGGTCCCGGCTGTTACTTGTGGATCTTTGACAGTCGTTACAGGTGGTCAGTGGCCCGAAGGTCTGCTAAACATTCTTAGCAAGGGAATCGTATTCCCCAGGTCTAACTGTGTTGTGGAGGTCAGGTAGGCAGTCGCTCCATGTATAATACTGGTATTCAGCTGCATCCGGTTAGACTGGAAGCCGATGCCAACATAGTTGGGAAAAGACTAGGCAGATGATGGGGATACATGATCCATAGAATCGATTCAATAATGCAAGAATCGTGCATCCCAAATATCCCAGAAGACGATACGATACGATTCGATATTTTAAAAACGAATTGAAGCCATTCGAGACGATCCAAAAGTCGTATCGGATAGTTGCGACTATAGAAAACCTACTTATTTTCATAACTACATTAAGTATATAGAATTTGATCCAACGTGTCTTGAAACATAATTCGGCCTACAATTTAGTATGTTTTTAGTTTTTTTCGGATGGGAAATCATCAAATGACTCCTCCCGCTCTGGGCGGAGCGGAAGGGAGTGTCAGACTTTTACTGACTAAAAACAATCCATGTTCCTTCTTTTGCCGTTTATGTTCCAGGGCCGCGGTATCTCTTTCGAACAGTCCCGCAGCCCTGGAGGTAGACCATGCCGTGGGTTAGAATATATAAGATGCCTGCCAGGGCTGGCAGGCATCGGCCCTTGCGGGCCCCTCATATTTGCTGACATCTCTTTGAGGCACGCGTGGAACACGAACGCGCCGTCGACACGGCCTGTCGTCATAAGACGGACGGACGGCGAGCTAGCCCATTACTCACCGTCCACAGGCCCACGCCGACGGTGGCCGAGAGCCATCACGACGTGGCCCCCGACGCCCGGTGCTTCTCCCGCGGCGGCTGGGACGTGAGGTTCTCTCCCTCTCACGTTTCGCCACCTCCTTCGCTAGCATGACTGCTTCGCAGAAGGAGGTAACGGCTTCCCATTCCCTCTCGCCCCGAACCATGGTTTGAACCAGGGCCGGGCGCGAGAGGTCGCCGCCGCGGCGCCGCCAATCGCCGCTACGAGGACACGGCGGTGCTCCGCCCATGCGGAGCAGACCTCCACAGTGTGGTCCACCGTGTCCTCCGGGCGATCCTCACAATGGTAACACCCGGCCGTTTCCTCCCGCCCGATTCGGTGCAGGTACCTCCCGAAACAACCGTGTCCGGTGAGGACCTGCGTCAGGCGGAAGGTGAGGGCGCCGTGGCGCCTCTCTAACCCCTCCTCAAAGAGGGGACTTACCGGCACTATCGTGGCGTGCCCTAATTTAGTATATGTTGACGATGATTTCCTTCACGTGCATTGGGTAGTTCAAATACTTTAGCCTGTCTGTTTGTCGTATTTCATCCATCTTTGGCATCTACTAGGCTAAAATAAAATTAGCTTTTAAAGAAATTTAATACATATTTGGAGAATTGCAGCTCTTTAACTTGAAAATTGATTGGCCATTTGCGAATAGTTCTCGTACGTCGCAAAACTGTACAAGTTTATTATCCAATGATATTTTAAACTCACATTTACTTAATAAATCATCATATAGAAGTTTAGTAATATCCACAAGATATACTGTTTCCGTTCTTTACAAACATACAGTTACATAATGAAAGTACTCTTTAGTGATGTGTGGTAGTTAGTTTTAATATCGCTTAATCTTTCAAAGGCACAGGATATTAGCTAAGTACCTAATCATAGGTCCCGTTGAGGAAACCTGTTGTTTATAGTACCTACCGGCCGTGGTTAAGAGGGTAAAATAAAATTTCCCTTGAGAATTTTACAAGGCTGGCTTTCCCGTTGTTATTGCTGATGATGATATTTCTAGCTTACTGTGATGGTCTGCAGTTACCTCGATTTTTTTCGGATAGTGAAATATCCATCCATCCTCGCAAACTCGCATTTATTGTAGTTCTAGTTATAAGTTCTATATTATCGTGGCACAGTTACGCATCATCATCAAAATCCGGTAGCAGCAAGCTGAAAGACATGGGCCCATTCGATTCAATGCATACTATCTTTTGCCTATGGTGTTGCTCTCGTGAAGATTTGAAATTATCCCATAAAAAGTATCTTATATATTCTAACCCACGGCATGGTCTACCTCCAGGGCTGCGGGACTGTTTGAAAGAGATACCGCGGCCCTGGAACACAAAGGGCAAAAGAAGGAACATGGATGGTTTTAGTCAGTAAAAGTCTGACACTCCCTTCCGCTCCACCCAGAGCGGGAGGGGTCATTTGATGATTTCCCATCCCAAAAAAAAGGGTATGGTCTACCTGGGTGACAAATTTCAACATAATCCGATCTGCTATTAAGGTGTGATAACAGATACCATCTATTGCATGCCGAGTTTTCTCCGTGAAGCCTCGTAAAGCACGTGAAGCCGTTGATCCCGGCTGTCATTTGTAGATCTTTGACAGTCGTTACAGGTAGATAGTGGCCCGAAAGTCTGACAAACCAGTCTTACCAAGGAGACGGACAGAGATATTTTGCTTTTATAGTTCAGATTTAAAACTGTAACCACTAACTGAATCTTCAATGGGCTACGACTAAAAGCTGCCAGGCGTATCATAAAGATCAGAAAACGCGAATAATCCCCGACGGGTTAGGCAGAGGAGTATATACCTTGTAGAACACCCACATTTCGCCAGTTGTGTTTAAGTCCCATGTAATAGGGGCGAGCCCATCAACCGGACACAAATCCAGACTCCGTGGCTGCTACTGAGAAATTCCCGATGGAAAAACCCAATAACAATTTGCCTGACCCAGAATCTCATGCTCAGCTGTCGTGATTGCGACCACTAGAACAACGAGGCAGTCCTCCAATGATTAGATACTATTTTTAAAAGAACACTCTGCCACGAAACCAATCATAAGAGACATTCGACATCAGTATAAAAAAACCGGCCAAGTGCGAGTCGGGCTCGCGCACGGAGGGTTCCGTACCATTATCTATAAAAAATACGAAAAAAACACGTTTATTGTATGGGGACCCCCCTTAATATTTAATATTTATTATTTGTTGTTATAGCGGCAACGGAAATACATCATTTGTGAAAATTTCAGCTTTCTAGCTATCACGGTTTATGAGATACAGCCTGGAGACAGACAGACAGACAGCGGAGGCTTAGTAATAGGGTCCCGTTTTACCCTTTGGGTACAGAACCCTAAAAAGAATTCATCATTCCAACTTCACAATCTCATCCCCGCACATTCCAAACATCGATCCCAACACAAATCATTCATTCCCACTGCACATAAAAATGTGCTTCCTAAAGAAATTAACACATTCCATCATGAACAATGCACATTTCTACGACAAGTGAAAACCTTGAACTCTGCAGTCGTACACAATTATTGCAACTAACTACTCGTTTATCAGACCACACTGATTACTTACATGTAAAGCTGTATTCACGCAAGCATGACAGGAACATTGTCGTGGAAAACGGTAAGGGCGTTTATTCGTGAAGGTTTGCAAATGGCACTGTACTGGATACTCGATTTTATTAACAATACTAGTTGTTGCCCGCGTGAAATTATTAAAAAAAAAAATTTACTTCCCTTTTTGAATCGGATTTTGTTAACAATTTCAAGGGTTTTCAATTTTTTGCACGGAACTCTAATTATTTTTCTAAAATAGAAGTAGCCTAAGTTACTCCTTATTACATCAGCTATCTGCCAGTGAAAGTCCCATCGTCAAAATTGGTCCAGCCGTTCCAGAGATTAGCGGAACAAACAGACAGACAGACAGATAAAAATTGTAAAAAATGTTATTTTGGCAAATGTATCGTGTATATATTCACATGCATGTAGTAAAAAGCGGTTATTTTAATATTACAAACAGACACTTGAATGTTATTTATTTGTAGTATGTAGTATCGTAGTATGTATAGATTTGACTGCAATTAATCAAAAAATATTGTACCGGAAGCTATACCGCAGAAAAAGTAAGTTTTACACGGATTGTAGTTTTTTTTTAAACCGATTTGTCGACACCTTTTGGTAGTGCGTCGTGACTCGCAAATGATCAAGTTTTCAAATAAATGTTAACCTAGAATCTAGGTAGGCTAGTGTACGGATGAGATCAATTCTCTTCGTTAACATAAAGCAAGCTAAGCAAGCAAAGACCAGCAAGCAAGCAAGTTACAAGCAGCAGAGTTGCAGAGGGAGAGTTGTTGTTGAGTTGTTGTTTGTTGTTGGTGCGGAGTTGCAGTTGCAGGTTGCAGTTGCAAGTTATTGAGTCTCTCTGCTAAAAGGGAGTTCGTTAGTTATCATCATCCTCCTACCCTTGTTCCATGTTACTTGGGGTTGGCGCAACACGTTTCTTTTTTCCATTCTCTTCTGTCAACCGTCACACTTTCATTTACTCCTTTTTCTTTCATATCATTCCTCACAAAATCCATCCACCGTTTTCTTGGTATTCCTCTCCCTCTCCATCCATCAATACTTTTATTCATCACTCTTTTAGTCACATAAGATTCGTCCCTCCTCATCACATGCCCGTACCAAGATAGTCGATTCCCTTTCAACTTTTCTGTAAATTACACAACTTTCAACTTTCAAAACGAAGCCTTCGTTAGTGTTTGGTTTAAAAAAATTATACACACGTAAGCTTTCTTTTGATAAGTAAAACTTACTCCTCTCTCAGAATCATACATGTAAAGTAAGCCTAACAAATGTCGCCCGTCACACCGCCTAGCTCGGTAATGACAAGAAAGATAAACGAGTGTAAAGCCTAATGTTTGCGTAGTCGGAAACTGCATCATCATCATTAGGTATGCCATCAGTTTCGTCACCTTATCACTCAAGCAGTGTGTTAAACAAGCTGTTACTTTGAAGACCCTTTGTGTTGTAAATTCATCGTTTTCTTACATGAAAACGCTGGTGTAATGTTACTCTAAATGTTAGCGTAATCAGCCTATATTGTTCCTACTGTTGGAGGGCTAGCTCAGGGTAAAATTTTCAGGGTAAAACATAACTGGTGAAATGTGGGTGTACTGTTAGGCAAAACTCCGTCTAACTCTTAAAGGATTACAAGCCTGATATTATGATTTTGTATTCATTTCTTCTAAATATCAGGCCTTTACCAATTTCTGCTCTTCATGATTCTTCAGTTTATGTACACACTAAATACAGAAAAGAAGAAAGGAACAGAAAATAGGTACCTAATGCTTATTTCCAAAGAAATCTCTTCCAGCATACCTGCGAAAGTAGAGTAGATAAAAAGAGATGTAGACACAACGTGTAAAAGAAGAAGAGAAAATAGAATACATAAAAACATAAAGCATATAAGAATTTAAAGATAACATACAATAATAAATACCTAGTATACAAATTAAAGAATCATGTGCAAGCGACTTACGGGCATCGTTTCATGCTAGAATGCAGCATGACTGCAGTTATCTAACTGCATGGTAACTAACTAAGTACTCCTTTTTGCATTAATAATTTTTGCACAGCAGTGGATCAAAACATATTTTTATCAGCAATTCAGTATTCAGTCAGCTGTAAAGTCACAAGTGTCATGTTTACCCACACGAATTTAATCGTCACATTTTTAACCTTATTCTTTGGTCTAGTGGTCACAAGCTCAACTGCTGAGCATGAGTTCTTGGATTCCATTCTCAGGTCGGGCAAAGTGCTATTTGAAACGGCTTTTAAATTCCATAAGTAATTAATTGGTAGTACCCCGGAGTTTGGATTCTCTCCGGTTGATGGCAATATACATACTCGCCACTTATTTATCACATGGAACTGACGAAAACTGGCGAAATGTAGCTGCAATAAGCTGCACCTCTGCTTAACTCTTCAGAGAAATACAGGCGTGGAGTTATGTTATGTATTTAACCAGACGTCATAACAATGTAAAACTACCTTCTTTATAATATGTCAGTTGCATTCTTCGGCTCACGTGCCCTTTATTACCCGATGATCTCCGATGATGCCCCGATCATGACCGAATGTAATCGTCACCTCAAATTGGCCATAAGACGCGTGCGCATGGGCAATATTGCGCGTTATGCGTTACTAGAAACGATTTCTTTGTCGCTGCCTGCTGTCTGCTACAGGAATGCGTGTGAGATGCATTATATCTGGTAGATTGTGACTTGTGAGGTAATTTCCGTTAGCGATAGGGTTGTGGCTTTGCGTTATACAAAAACTGCAGGAATAAGGTCTTTTAGGGGGCATGCAGACGTTACCTTACTACTTGGCATCTTAGGTTCACTGTATAATGATTCTCTAAAAATCTAAACAATGTCAAATAAATAGTTCAAACCTAAAAAAAAACCGTCGTACTCACACGCACATATGGTTCCGTAGCACCAAATAATATAATTCAAAAATATTTTAAAGGCTCGTTAATATGTTGTATTGCTTAACATTCAACATCAAAACTAAATTTGTTTTTAATACTATGTTAATGAAAAACAAAGTTACTGCTGCAGTTTGGAGAAAAAGTCCCATATCTCAAAAACTAAACATCAAATCTTATTCAAACCAATTTTCATTGTAAGGTTTTTTACGTTCTACAGTCCTACATTTTTCAGAATTTTCCTCCTTTTACTTTAGAAATCAGAGGGGGACACACATTTTACCACTTTGGCAGTGTCTATATTTCAAACGATTGACTGTAAGAAAAAATGTATTTAGGAACCTCAATATCATTTTTAAAGACCTATTTAGACATAGGTTTGATGTTTTTTTTCAGTTCTATGTATGGGAAGACCCCTTTAATCTTTTAATAAAATTATTTTTCTATAAAATCGTAGAGCGGATCTACCTACCAAGTTTCAACTGGGCAGTCCTAATATTTTCGGAATAAAGTGGCTGTGACATACGGACTGACAGGCAGACATGACGAATCTATAAGGGTTCTTTTTGCCATTCGGTTACGGAACCCTAAAAACACGTCAATTTGAGGTTGAAATGGAGTTTTTGATTTAGAAAAAAAATTATACGAATCAAGTTACGATTGCTCGACAAAGAGGCACTTATCATTTCGAACATGTCACCTTTTGACTAAATGCTTATCGAATTTGATTTACAATTAGGTAAATCAAATTCGATAACCTAAGCTGAGCCGTCTAATGGGGGTCCTGGACAGTCTATTCCGTTTTTTTTTTCTTCCAAGCTAAATGACTAGGAAGGGGCGCAAGTGACTGGTACATATTTGTGTGACAATCCTATGATATTTTAATGTTCAAAAAGTTATGATTTTGAGCGTAATTTAAATAAATGACTTATTTTAATGTCCCTCCTCCGATACATGTACAGAAGCCAGCAGGTCAACCTACCCGAAACTGTCTGATTTTCCCAACCAACCTTGAACCTAATGCTTTAGAGATAAAGTTGAAAATCTATTAAAGAAATTTGACAGATTGTAGTAGCTTGATGTGCTGGCGTCTGTACATATTATTTATCATCATCATCATCTGCCTAGCCTTTATGCCAACTATGTTGGGGTCGGCTTCCAGTATAACCGGATGCAGCTGAATACCAGTATTTTAAATTTAGCGACTGCCTATTTAACCTCCACAACCCAGTTGGTACTGTACATATAATATTAAAAAAGACTATTGTCTACTCGTAAACTATATGTTTTCTCTGTTATTGAAGTAACTTTCGATTGAAGCTTCCTTAACGCTTGTTGGTACAGCCCTAGCCAGTAGATTGCACTTGCGCTAGCGCATCCACTCGCACGTTGTGTAACGTAATGTGTTGGATCGCAATCTGGCTCGGATGTACTCGATGCAGTAAAAATGAAAGGATTTGCACGGACCCGCCTTTTTACATCGGAATATCAATGCATCGTTAGATATTGCCATCATTTGCTTGGGGCAAAGAGGATATTGGATTTGTCTGAAGAATTTCTAAAAATAGTTTTCTTGTATGTTATTGTTTTGGGTCTCCTAATGCAGTATGATTTTGGTCCTTAGCTTGGGACCTAAATGTATCGCATGAATAGTAGTTTATCATCCTGGAAATTTATCTTTTATTGTTCAATTTTTATTTATTATCTCTTTAGTTTTATAACTTCAGCTTTGTATTTACTTTGCGGCCCCAGAAGATAAAACAGGAATGAATGAATGGTCTTGTAGATGTCCCCAGGTTGTTGTTTGGTACTAGGACTTGCTGGTCTCCTCACGATGTTTTCTTTCAACGTTTTGAGTGTGGTGATGAAATAAATTACACAAAGTATTGAATAATTTAAAAAATGTGCAGTAAGCATTGTTCCGTCTATTCATGATTCTTCAGTTACTGCACATTAATTTCGTCATTTCAGCCTTTCAACGTCTAAACACCTATTAAATCCAAAACCCACTCAATGACCCATAAAATCATTTACCATCAAAACCAAACCTCGTAATACACAAGACAATGCATGGAATCACGCCATTAACTCCCATTGCCTTCCATTGACGGACATTGACAGCCATTGCCCCATCATCCATGATCCATTGTGTAGACTGTCATTGTAGCAATCCTCCATTGTCTGTGGCCATTCGAGCGTCGCTCTGGAATCGAATTCGCTATCGATACACCGACATATTCAGGATGTATCGGGTCACGGTGATTTCATTTCCTGTTAATGGTTAATGTTAAAGGGTGATTGGCGTTTTTAGGTTAATTGAGGAAATGAGATTAAACTTTGTATACGCTGTTGCTGATTCGTAGAATTTTGACAGTTGTTGCAGAGAACCAAAATCCCGAAAGTTTGACAAGCAGCCTTACCGGGAGGTTGTGGAAGTCAGATAGGCAGTCAGTCCATGTAAAATACTGGTATTCAGCTGCATCTGGTTAGATTGGAAGCCAACCCCTACATACATAGTTGGGAAACGGCGAGAGAGATGATGTTGATGGACAATGTTGAAATGGTGATGGACAATGCTGTTTGGCGTTTTTCTGTTTAATACAATGAATGACAGTATCGTTTGCTTTGGTCATTGCCAAAGACATTCATATATTTACGAGCGATAGACGGGACTAGACGAAGAAAATCGTAATCCAATACTTGTTACTACTAGTACTTAGAAACAAATCGTTTTGTCTAGTGTCATACAATCAAAAACAAACATGTTCGGGATCAAAATTTTTGTATGAAAAAATTCCCAATGTCCGCTCTTTATGTCTTTAAAATCTTTTTGGTCATTGATAACTTGAAAACGTTTACGGAACTAGCAAGTTCTTGAGAGTTATAAGTAATGTTTATAATTTAGTCTACCGCAAATTTGAAAAAAACAGCGCAGTAATTCGAATATAAACAAAATTTTATTTTTCGGGTTGTTTTACGCCGTAAAGATGCTGCATTTAAAATACTGGTGTTGGGATGCATGCGGTTACACTGGAAGCCGACCCCAACATAGTTGGGAAAAGGCTAGGCAGATGATGATAATGGATGCCGTAAAATTATGTTTAGATCCCATGTAATAGGGGGCGAGCCTATTCCCATCAATCGGGCACAAATCCAGACTCTGATGCTGGTACTGAGAAATTCCTGACGGAAAAACCCAATAACAATTTGTTCGACCCGGTTATCGAACCCAGTACCTCATGCTCAGCAGTCGGTCCTGTGACCACTAGACCAGCAAAGCGGTTACTGTGTCTAGTCAAATCAAATCTTCTACCAATGAAGAAAGTAACGCTTAAAAATTCTGTTCATCCAAACTTGACCGACATTTTCGGTGGTTAACTAATCAAATGGATCGTAACATGAGCTGACAGGACGCTCCTTTCCGCAGTCGGATGTGTCTGTCACGGCTGATCTCTGATTCTGAACTAGAGCCACTCCTATGACAGACTGATAGACAATGCGTGTATTTTTCTGTTGTTATGCTCATGTAATATAGGGGTAGCAGTTCAATTGTAATGAGCGGTTTTTTTAATCTCCCGAAGTGTTTATGTTCATGTTCTAAGGGCGAATTTCGTCATAGAAATTGATGCAAGAGCTGTCAACTGTCATCATTTCATCATCATCACTTCAACCAACTTATATGTGCAAGCGGGAAAACATAGAACTAAAACAAATGTACCAAGTTTGACATATCGATGTAAATTTTCTTGACAAGCAACGCCACTTTAAACAGCACTCTTAAAGTGGTCATACTATACTTTTAGATTTGTTAATCACGTTCAGTGTAATTGATGAAATTCGCTCTAAACTGTTGACGGGGAACAATTGGATTAATGTTTTAACTTATATAAACTGCATCATAACCGATGAAGTTGTTTCATAGGTTTTCGAAAACATAGAAAGAACCGATTTCATACTATTTGGAAATTGAAAACGGAACTGAGCATGACGTCGTGATTTAAAAAACAAACTTGATACAAAAAAGTTTTAACACCAGCGTGAAAATCGTAGTATAAATGCGAAAGTAACTCTGACTGTCTGTTTGTTAGCTATGTACGTTTTAATGGCTGAAGATATTTGAATGAAATTTGGCAAACAGGTAGATTGTGACCTGGGTTGGGTTACTTTCCATTCCAATCGTACGTTCCCCTAAAATAATTTCCGACATCCACGCCGGCGACAAATTAACAAAGAGTAAAATATTTTTTTAAATCAAATTTTTTATTTGACACATCCAATTATCAAATTACTGTCCTCAAAATACCTCAAAAGCTGAGTCTTCAAAAATCACGCGACCTGTCTTCACATTTTATACTCTTGACAGTAAAATTAGAATTCCCCCTAACTGCCATGCATTATAGCAGGCAAGTGTTCACGGCTGGCTTGAGTAAAACAATGCCACAGGATGTGGCAGGAGACAATACTGGTTTGTCATCAGACATTGTCTGCCGTCTAACGGATTAATTACAATTATGCATTGTTTTACGTTTTTATAAGGGTTTTTTTTACAAGATTTTGTTAAGTTACTGGTGGTTTTGAAGGAAATAGACACCGACGGACGATCAAAGCAAAAAAAAATACATTGACACCCAAGTTTTTTTTACATGTTGGGTCTACAATGACTGCTTGTAGACCGTAGTGATTGGAATGAAAATAAGTTATTTTTGTTCTATTGTTTTTGAGCTGTTTTTGTAACAGGCATTTTTACGTTTTAGACAGCCAGAATCAATAATGAATTGTGCATCGCACGACCAAGAAACAATGGCACAAAAGACCATCTTTAAGTAACTAAAATAATCTCTTCTTCTCTGAAAATGTAGTGTTCTTGCACCATTTCTTTACGAGTACCCACAAAGATGTTTTCGCTTTTATTAAAAAAAAAACTGACCAGTATTCAAGCCAATTAAGTAAGTCCAAGCAGTAATTACCGACGTTTCTCATCTGACGCGACGCGATATAACGTCCGCACCTACTTAGATACTAAGTAGGCATTAACTTGTTTTAACTAGTACTTGAGTGAGATAATTGGGTCTTCAGATGGCCGTGATGCTATTTATAGGTAGGTAATTAGATGATTATTATAATGTCATGTAAGGTTATATACCTAGTAACACATAGAGATGACAATTATGATAGTAAAAGACAGACTTTATGTTAGTGTGAGTTTTTGTTGGAGTTTCATTTAGAAAAAAGTGAAGAGACTGCTCCGTTGGTCTAGTCCAGGGTTTTACATGGAGTATCTTTACGGCGTTGCCTGCGATTGAGGAGGGCGAGGAGGCCTATGTCCAGCAGTGGACTGTTGGAGGCTGATGAAGATGATGTGACGCGTACCTATGTGTGTTATCTGTGAAAAGCTCTACAATCAGAACGATTTAACTCGAATTATGTAACTTGCGAAGTATTATAGATGGGCCATCTAATGGGTGTAAAAGTACCCTTAATGAAGCAGAAAGGCACTTGTTCTCCCCGTCATTGCGATATTTTTTGTTCTAGACCACACCTGGGAACTTTGTAGTTCCGCAGATATTGGGGGTCAAAGTTCCAACTTTTTCACAAGAGTTTTTTTTAAACAAGTTTTTAATGTTATAACTTTACTTTAAATACCTCCACGACCCCCGTACTATTCAATGCACCCATTAGCACAATGTTTTGTATGCGTTACATTGAAAACGTGATTTTTTACCCAAATAAAAAAGTGTTTTCCTATCAATAAATTTTGCATAGAGTTACTTAGTTTGATGTACAGAATGCTTGGTTGACGTCCTCGTGAAGGGTCCGTTTACATCTTGTTATAATCCTTATTATTCCTTACGGTCTACTAAGTAGACCTATATTTGCCCGGGTAGGTATACCTATACATTATAGTTACTAAAATACCACACACAATGGACCACACAAGTAGAATATATGAACATAATGAAATACTAATATTGCGTACAGCATGGCTGCTCTTTATTGCCAAGGAGTTACATATTAATAAACTAGGCATTGACACAGATTGCTTTAATGCAACTCTTCGTTGTAAAATACAACTTAGTAGTATTTATTACTATGTAGTGAGTTGTAGTAACTATGGTAACGATAAAGATTTATAGATCTTTTTTTTTCAAATAACATTACCTTGCCTACTCCAGTAATCGCTAAAGTTAGGGAGAAGAGTGTTAACACTCGGGCGAGCCTATTGCCATCCATGTCTCTAGGATGCTATTGAGAAATTCCTGATTGAAAACCCACTAACACTTTGCACTACTTAGGAATCGAACCCAAAACCTCATGCTCAGCAGTACCTCTTGCAACCACTAGACCAGTGAGGCATTTGCAGCTATCAGTGGTTGTCAAACACCTAAACTAACTTCCCAGCCTTGAATAACCTCAAGTCAAATACTAATATTATCTAAATAAAACGTTTTGAAACTAACCTCTTATACAATGACAACTATTATGGTAAACTGCTTCCTATGTTACAGAGCCGCTAAAGTGGCTTATTATGAAAGCTCGACAAATGGAGTGCGTGGCGGAGATTCCATTAGGCTCGTTGTGGACGCGCCTCGGTGGTTCTACGATTATAGTAAGGTGGAGTGTACAATGGTGATGGTAGTGTTTTAGATGTTTATAGTGTTTTAAGTTTTATAATTATTTTATTTCTAAACCGTGATTTTCCATTATTCTGAGGCTTGAGCTCCCGATATTACGAGTATTAGTGTTTATTTCATTCCTGTTATGTTTCTAGTAGAGAAAAAGCTCGTGGCTAAATAATAGCAGCCGCTCGGGTCGATCTTTAGGTTAAGCCGTGCTTGCCTAGGTTGGTCCGTGGATGGGTGACCACCCATTACATATCGAGTTTCCTCCGTGCCTTGGAAAGCACATAAGCTACTCTCTCTCTCTCTCTCTCTTTGAATAATTGCAGTTTACTATTAATTTCTGAATATAGTCCGTTATCAAGTCCGCGTTTTATAATCTCGCAGATGCTTCGATAAACTGATTATTTAATAACGTATGCAGGAGAGTATGCTTCTCTTGTTTTGATTTTGATCAATAAATAAATAAATAAATAAATATCCCTTGGACATTTCACACAGCACCATCTAGTCCCAAGCTAAGCAACCTAATGCTTGTGTTATGGTAGCTAGATGGCTGATAAACTACATATATTTTTTTTTTTTTTTTGTAAATACATACATAATTATTATAGATAGAAAAACACCCAGACCCGGAACAACTACTTGTAGGTCATACAAATATTTGTTCCGTACGGGAATCGAACCCGCGACATGCAGCGCAGCAGTCAATCGCTTGACCACTGCGCCAACCGTGCCGGCACTTTTATTTCAACTTTGAACATGCCAAATCTCAGAATAGCCCTGAACTGCGGAATTTCAAACATCCACTATTTTTAATATATTGAAAAAACAATTTGGCGGCGTCAGTTTCGCTTTTTGTCTACGCGCCGTAAGATTCATGTACAAATGACTTAAAGTTTGATGACTTAAGAAGATAATATACTCATTTAAAAACCCAACAGTATAGACTTGCCCTAACCCCATAACGCGCTGATATACAACCGACGGTTATGGCTGTGACATTGACCTTAGTGACGTATGTTATTTGACCTAAGTGACGTAGGACGTAGGTTATGGTCACAGATCTGTGTTAATGTCCCACCATGGGATATAGTTTAATCACAGACGCATTTTTATGGGATTTTAACCGTTGACAGCTTAGATTGTGGTAATGGAAAGATGATGGGTTTGGTTGAAGGGGGCTTCGTAGCCATGTGTTGACTATTTATCCTTGTAGATGAGATTGTCTTTGGGAAAGTGCTATCCCAGTACTGTTAACGTTGTCAAGTAGCATTGTCGCAGGCATTCTCCTTCCCAAATAGATGACTCAAATTTGTACGTTGCGACCTGTGGCCGAGCGCGCGCTGGTAACGTAACGTAAATAGATCACAGAACATTTTTGAATCGACAATGCAATAATTCTACAGCATTTAAGTTAAATCTCTTGCAACAAGCACAATCATTGTCATCCATATATAACAATAAATTCTTTAAAATTATAAAAATTTTATACCTATCATTATCTTTCTGCCCTTGTCCCATGTTACTTAGCGTTGGCGCAACACCTTACTAGTCATGTTACAAAAGGATGTGGCTTTAGTTTTAGTCGGCTGCCTGCCTGACACTAACCCTCTTTGGGAATGCTGTTGTTGGTGATTTACTTGTCAAGATTCGGGAACCTAAAGTGCTTTATCGTATGCACTGGGTCTTAAGCTCCCTTAGCCGCCTCCGACGACACCCACGGGATGAGATGGGGTGGCCATATTCTTAATCCGGGACCATTATACCTGTAGCGGCACTACAAAAAGTACTGCAGCGCCATCTATGATGCAGAGGATAATCTAAACATCGAAATCTAAATCCTGCATCGCGCAAGTAAAGTTATTTGCGACTTATGACTATATAGGAGAACCCGATAGCATGATGATGTCGGGCAGTAGCCCACCAGACAATAACACCCGTCTGGTTGGAGGATCCTCCCTTTTTTATGGGGGATGAAGAACTTTACACCCTGTTCTTCATACCCCCAAATACCCAAGTGACACGAATTTTTTAATTTTAAAAGCGACTTAATTACGTTACGGGCTCAGTACGTACCTGGACAGCTCTGTCGTTTGCCTCATTTAAGTCCTGGAGGGTGCAATTAGATGTGCACTACGGGCAGGAGGCATATCCTGTGTTGGTGTTCCACACTCGCAATGTGCCCATTTTATGGCTGATTCATAAACGTTGCTAAAAGTTACGTAATGAATTAATGATTGACGTCTGTTAAACCATACATTTTTCGACCTTTAAATGTCTCGCAACTTTAACCAATGTTTGTGAATAGACTCCATAATCGTAAGCTCATTAAACCGCTTTTTGTAGGAGATCAAAATTTTATTCTATAAACAATAAATATCCTTCGTAAAGCCCAATAACATCATCATGAACATACAGAGCTTAAATCAACTGGTTATAGGCCTTTCGTTTCGTCCAACATCATACAACGAAAATAAAATCTCACACACGTCAATAATTCAATATGTCCTAGACTAGACAAGTAATTAGCCAATAGCCAGTCGGTTCACACGCCAATGCCAATGCCCCTGATGCGCCAGCGCAGCGTATCTGCAGTAGTCGCGAACCATAGACCATACGATCAACGACTGTGTGGTCGCAAGTCGCAACCGGCAGCCAGACCGCACTTCCGCGGTGACATTCTCGTATGGTTACTGGTTGGTTAGTGATGGGATTATGTTTCTATAAGAGTGTGGGATTCATATGATACTAGCTTTTGTCTGCGGCTTCGTTCGAATCGATGAAACATCCTATGGAATTAGGTAATAGTGTAGCTTCCCATCAGTAAAATATTATTTTTAACAGATGAATAGTTTCGTAAATGACCTCGTAAATCCAAACTTACTAACTTTACTTTTATAACATTACGTGTAAAGAGGTCAAGACTGTCAATGATATATACAGGGTTGTACAGGGTGAATTTTTCAAGTGGGCGTGGATGTCCAAATTCGAAACTATGAGGAATAGCGAAAACTAAATTTCACCTTGTCTCTTGTTTACTTGGGGTCGGCGCAACATGTTTTTATCTTCCATTCTCCCCTGTCAAACTTCACGCTATCATTTACTTGTTTTTCCTTCATATCAATACTCACATAATCCATCTATCGTTATCTTCAAAACCAGTTACTTTTAAAAGTGTAACACCTACAAATAAAGTAAATAAAATTGCCATTGTGTTGGTCACTACATCTGCTTTAAAATGAAACCGAAATGATCTGCCTTTCAAATTTTCTGTAACAGGTGCCTCTTTCAAACTTCCTCCTAAATGCTCATTTCTTACTATATCCGTTTTAGTCACTCCACACATCCATATGTCTCAACAATATAATATCACAGACAATCTTGGAAAAAAATTATTGTAAAAAAACCATTAGGTTAGGGCACATCCCTATTCTCCTCATATAAAGTATCAACTGGATGCGACAACAACCTAGTCTTAATAAAAAGCTATTCATTGCTCTGTGAAGGACTGAACCCACTAGAGCGTAACAATTTGATGAACGTATGTGAGACTTGAATGCTCGGTGGCTTTTCAATCACGACGAATGAACGGGCATTGAATTGTTGTGCTGATTTCGATTTATGAGATTAAGGTTGATTTGTCATTTTGAGATTTGAACTAACTTTGATGAATGACAATATTATCTTAATCGGGTACTTACGTCATGTTTATGATAGTAGTTATTAAATTCTGTCGTATGTACTCATTATAAGAGCACATATTTGAATATAGTATTAATATGTTTAGCCGTAGGATAACCGTTGGGGTAGACGTGTTCTTGAGTGGAGACCGCGAATCGGCAAACGTAAGGTGGGACGCCCTCAGTCGGTGGAGTGACGATCTCCGCGGGGTGGCTGGTAGCAACTGGATGAGAGTTGCTGAGAATCGAGTTGAATGGCGTGCGATTGTGGAGGCCTATGTCCAGCAGTGGACTGCTAGAGGCTGATGATGATGATGATGATTAATATATACTTCCTTGGGAACGTGTTACCGTGATGGAAAGTATCATTAATATAACATCACGGCTATAATCCCCGAGGGGTTAGACACCCACATTTTTCTAGTTATGTCCAAGTCTCATGTAATAGAGGGCGAGCTTATTGCCATCAACCGGATACAAATCCTGAATCCGTTGGCTGCTATTAAGAAAATCGTGATGGAAAAACCCAATAACAATTTGCCCGACCTGGGAATCAAACCCAGGATCTAATGCTCAGCAGTCGCGATTGCGACCAACGAGGCAGATTATGTCTTAATTGTCCACCTTTGTGCCAAGATTCATCGAAATTCATTTAAAGCGTGTAATGGTAATATAAAGACAGAATTACTTTCACATAATTATTAGTATGAACAAAGTTTGATTTTCAATCCGCTCAAAAAATCCGGGATTTTAAAAACGCTTCTCAAGTGCTAATGCAAACATTACGATTAAAAATCATTCACACATAAATCATAATCACAAACAGTAGCCACCCAAGTTCAGTGTACCTGAGCCTCTTATTTCCCCATTAGCCATGTAATAACTTAGCCAATGGTACTAGATGGCACTCAGTGGTACTCAATGGACGGTCGATGCTCCACGTTCCAGGTATGAAGCGTTGCTACATTCTGCACTTTTTGTCGGACTGAATTCAAATTGAACGCATAGGGTTTGTAGACCTTAGAATCCTTAGATGTAAGTATAGTGGGATGGTTTCCTTATGAAGGAGAGAGTAATCAGTTTTTTAGAAATTGGGGAGATATTTTTTAGAAATTTATCCTCATTCTTTTAAAATGCGCGCAAAGCTTGTTAAATACAACACTGTTTATCGATAATAAACAGTGTTGTATTTAGATATATTTTGCTAGCTTTTGACCGGTGATTTTTTCAAAAATCCTTGCAAAAATTAATTGTTAAAGAATATCAAAATATCATGCTTCTAGAACCAGCGGTTTAGGCTGTGCTTTTCTGCCTGTGAGTGAATTTAAGATTTTTAATATCCTGAATCTTAAATCCTATCCAATATTCGCGTGCCTTCTCAAATATTCACTACTATTTACAAATACCTACTGTTTGACCGTTATACAACGCGTGCACTCATCACTCATCATATTATATCATGTTTATTTCCTATCCATTTGGATATAAATAAACATTGCAGTCGTCTGAACATAGAATTATATGTTTCCTGTTGATGTTATGTTTACGAGAACTGTGACTCGATCCCATAGTTGATTCTAGAGTTTGATAAACAGGATATATTCGAAGCAATGCTTACCTTCCTCACAGGTGGAAATTGACGGTTTTAAAGCGGTACTCGGCACCGCAATTGCGTCACACAGCCAGTTTCTAAAATTTTACGATCCGAGGCATTTTGAAGGACATTCCTAATGCATTGCTTTATTGCTCGAGCAATTCGCACCATCAATTGCATTCAGGTCGAAATTGATATTTTTACATGTCACTGGGGTGAATTCGCAAAAGTACTATTATATACATTGTGTTACAAACAAGGATCTTGAGAGGTATTTGGTGCTTTAATTTTAATTTTGTGTGTGTGACTTGGCTATTGCATTAGGTTGTAGACCTGTAATGATAGTTTAAGGCATTTAAATAAATAAATAAAATAAAATAAATAAATGAATAAAATAAATTATGTTTGTAAAGTTCGTCTGCTTGACATCGTAAATAACGCAAAGGAAATTGTTGAACAGCCAAAATGAAATTCATTGCTATTTTAGGTGTACTCTCGTTGTCCCCGTTGCCATATCCCCATTAATGGGGGCAACAAGATGTCAGTTTTTACGTTCCTGGTTGTCCCCATTACCCTACATCATTTCAGTTAGCTTGGAACACAAAAAAACTTGAGTTGTTTGGTAGTAAACGTTTCATGGCACCATTTCATCCATCCTTAAGAGATCCGATGTGGTACGGAGACAGTTATGAGGATAACGGGAATATTTTAAATGATTTTTTCAAGTCCAACTGTCCCGACGTGACGTCACATGACTCGGGCAGTGAACACAGCGGGAATACACCCCGCTGTAAGTGTATTTCGCAGGTACCCTGCAGGTTCACCTGTAAATAAAAATATATTTTATAACTACAGCACTTATAACAAAAACATTTTTTTTCAATTTTTGTCTGTCTGTTTGTTTGTTCCGACTAATCTCCGAAACAGATAGTCCGAGACACGCGAACGAAGGCCGCGGAAACAGTTAGTATGTAATACACCATTATTTTTAGGTCGTTCTGGAGCCGAATACCATGAACTCGATCATCGAACTCGAAACGATAGGGACCATTTTTTTTTCCAAAAATAACAATAAAAAAAACACGAAAGAAAAAATTTAATGTTTTTTTTTTTAAATAATGAGAATCGATCGATGAATGAATTTTTCAATGGGTATCGTTCGCATGTGTTGCCGATCGTGGATACGTTTTACACACAAATATGCATTTGAGTTCTCATTATTTAAAAAAAAAAAAACATTTAATTTTTTCTTTCGTGTTTTTTTTATTGTTATTTTTGGAAAAATAAATGGTCCCTATCGTTTCGAGTTCGATGATCGAGTTCACGGTATTCGGCTCCAGAACGACCTAAAAATAATGGTGTATATCACTTAATTATACCTATGCATGTATTTATTTACTGCTGTACATCCAAGGTTCGATGCCCGGTCGGGCAGTGTTTTCGGAGTTTGCATCAGGAATTTCAAAATTGCAGACCGGAGTCTAAATTGGTGCCCGGTTGATGGTAATAGGCTCACTCCCTATTACTTTGGACTTAAACATAACTGGTTAAATTAGAGTATACTATAGATCATCCCTGCCTAACCCTTTAGGAAAAACAGGCGCGATATTACAATAGATTTATCTAAACAGATGAACAGTACATCACACACATTAAAATGATTTACAGTCCAGATGATGACGTGCAAGTAATAATAGTGCATCATAATTATTATAGTTTTTATGTGTTTTCTCACGAGGATCCCTGGCTTCTTGTTACGTATCCTGCCAGGATGCCACCCCTCAGGGATGCGGTGGGAACTGTTCTTGTCTATTTTTAGTCCTGACCACGGAAAATAGAACTGTTTTATAGGATGTTTTGAGATTTAGAGGGGGTTTAATTTAGTTAAATAACAATTTTGAATGTGTTTGGTGTGATTTAGAATAAAATCCACCAATGTGCAAAAGGTTGTAGCTGAACTGTGGATCTAAATACCTAGCAATTTGTTCAATTCTTTGATAACATTGTCAATCATCATAACACAACAAACATCACGCCTGTAAACTCCGAAGGGTTAGGCAGAGGTGTACCTAATACCTAGTACACCCACATGTTATGTTTTAGTACTGGTAATAGCCGAGCCTGTTGCCATCAAACAGGCGGAAATCCAGTGTCTGTGACTGCTACTGAGAAATTCCTGATGGAAAAACCCCATGACACTTTGCCCGGTCTGGGAATCGAACCCAGGACCTCATGCTCAGCAGTCGCGCTTGTGACCACTAGACCAATGAGGCAGTCCTTTAAGTTGATGGATTGTCATTCATTCATTCAGGCATTGGAGTGGATTGTCAATCATCCTGACCATCATTGTCTTCTTTGTTATTAGAACTTAGGTATTGAGTTTTATTTCTGTTACTCATAGGTTTACTCCTATGTTATTGTGTATGTGTATGTAATAGTAGTAATAAGTTTATTAATCTAAAGTAACAGTACAGTTATGTCATAATCGGTGAGCCACGAACTAAGCGTCGCGCGTCGCTCGTATTTCATTGTAGTTAAGCATTATAATAAGTCATTGCTTTGTCACAATTTACTTTTCTCTTCCAACGATAATAGCGATCCTTACCCTAGAAAAGATCTCACAATTTTTAACTATGGTCCGTGTAACGTGCTTTAGTCGTCAGAACCATAATATTGAGACCGTTAAAAATTACCAAAAAAAATAACACCCAAAAAGATGCGGGCAAAAATATTTATCCACGATTCTTCCAAGTGGCATGACGAACCGCCAGTAGCATTCGTATGTAAATTAATAACATATTAGAGACAATTTGTTCTAGAGGGATGTTGGGACAGACGGTCAGATATGCGGGCTTAGCTCACTAATTCACGGCTCCTCGATACAGTAATGGCAGTGAATTGAACATCAATTTATCAGTTAAAACCGCTATTAGAAGCTTTCTGTTGGAGCCGTTTTTCAGAGTTTTCGATTAATTCGCTGATGTATTGAGTTGGGTGTTAATCAATATAGATTAAGACCAGTTAAGACGATTTGTGGTGAAATGTTTGGTATTAACTGCAACTGTCTGGTGAAAGATAAGACGAATCGATATCGTTCATACAGCCATTTTGTTTTTTAGTAAATTAATATGTAATTTAATATGTTTATTTATTTTCTCATCACAAACGTTACAGTGAACAGGAATTATTAAATCTTATACACAGGGTAAACATTTGAGAGACTGGTGCCCGAAATAGGTATACAATACCTGTGTTACGGGTCACCAGGGCCCCTAAGACTTATAGGAATAAAACAAATTTAGATTAATAACTAACAACTCGTGCGTGATGATTTAACTTAAATACTAGGTACCTACAGAATATTGTTAAATAAAAATAAAAAATAAGAAAAATTATAATTACTCCAGAGGGACATACATGTGATTTATGTGGAATTTGTAATTTATGGAAGATAGTGTTTGTGTAGTAGAAGGATCAGCGTATTGGAATCAATAGACTTTCAGTTGCCTGATAGAGTTTTCAACCATTTACAGACTGTTAATTTACAGACTGGACTCCGCAGTGGGTAAATTGTAAGTGTTGTGGTGATTTTAAATGACGTAAACTTCTTTAGCTCCCCTGTTTAAAATCATGTGCTAATTTCACGTTAAATGTTTTCCTACCGATGTCTCTTACACTGTATAACATGAATACCTAAGTTACACTTTATGTAGTATATTTTTGAGTTCATTTTTTACCTGAGAGAGTTGTAGGAATTCATGGGATTTGGGCTGCTTGTGACCATTGGTTCAGTTTACGTCTCTGGGCTGAAACGATAAAGATTATTTTAACTATTTCATGCTTTTAAAAAAGTTTCTTTGAGTTCCAGATTTCGATTTATAGATACTTTCTTTCGTGCGTTCTTGTGGTTGATATAGAATAGTTTTAATATTAAATTATTCAGAAGTTCTTTAAATTATACATAATGTTTCTCTGGCAAATCACTGTGTCAACAAATCTTCACCGCAACATCTTGTCTTCCCAATTAAGCCTGTCTCCACAATTAGCTGTACCGCCTTATGCAAAACATAGATGATGATTAATGACGGTTGGGACTGCACTAGAATTATTACCGTTGTGCAGTTTAATTGGAGTAATCATTCCGCCCTAGAAAGGCCTTAATAATTTTGTTTCAGTTGTGCAAGATTGTTGTAGCTATGTTTTCAGCCTTATGTATAAAATAATCGATGGGCTTTATCAACAGCAACAACAAGCCTGTAATCCCCGACGGGTTAGGCAGAGGTTTACCTATAATATCTACATACATTTCGCCAATTATATGCAGCCAAAGAGTTTGAAAAGATTTATAGAACGGAGATTGGGAATGTTGTCATACAAAAATTTTCATTACGAATGTTTTCGATTTTGACAAAATTAATGTTATCTGAGGAACGGGCGTATGACACTAGACGGACCAACTTGTTACTAATTAGTAACAAGTTTTGAATTTCGATTTTCTTCGTCTTGAATATAAATATTTGAATGTCTTTGTCTGGAGTCTAGATTTGTGCCTGTCTATGGCAATCGGCTCGCCCCCTATTACATAGAACTTAAAACACACAATTAAAAGTGACCTAATGTGGAGGAGCTATGGAATCTACCTAACCCTTTTATGATAAAAGGCGTCATGTTATGTATAGCATAGTTTTGTATAAAATGTCTGAACCTTGAGTTAAAGAAAATCCTACAATTAATTTAGGTTTTTACTTTAATTACTAAACAAATAAATAGTTAACTTAGAAACAATAGCGTCTCAAAATCTTCATCGTGTATTTCAGTCCAGACTATTCCAAACCGACGCGTCTCAGTAACAAACAAGTAAAATCTGTAAGTAAAGTGCATTTTACGAGTATGCACCGGGTGTGCGCACGCGCCGATGCCGCTGAAAACAGGCTATTTACAATATTCCCCCGCCGTGCTCTGCTTTTGATCTTTGTTTGCCTGTTTATACTAATTTTAAATGTTTTTTGTAAAAAAAAACTAAGACAGAAAGGAGTTTTACAGCAGTTTTAGAACTCTGCGATGGTCACCGTATTGCATTTATTTTTGAACTTTTGCTCAAGTGCTACAGAAATGCATTCTGATATTTTTAAGTGGAATTAATTTTGGTTTCTCACTTGGAGTCCAGATTTGTGCCCAGTTGGTGGTAAATGGTTATATGGCTATAGGCTCGCTAGCTTCTTATAATATGGGTCTTGAACATATCTGGCGAAATGTGGAGTATTACCTCTGCTTAATCCTTCGGGGATTACATGGGTGACGTTATTTAATGTATTGTTTGTACAGTTTTTTTTTTATTAAAAAAAACTAGCTCATATACCGTGCGCGAATTGTGGCTGTACTATGGTCTCAAGTACACCACTGCCTACCTAACCCCTTCGTAGTTTACAGGCGTGATGTTATGTTATGTTAAATTTTCAAAAAATACAGAAATGAATTCTGATATCAATAAGTGTGATTGATTTTTAACCTACTTCAAAAAAGAAGGAGGTTCTTATTCGTCGGAATATTATTTTTATGTATGTTCACTGATTACTCGAAGACGCCTATAATGATTTGGATATACTTCCCAGGTATGAAAAATCAACAAAAATCTAAAAATTGCACACATCGATGATATTTTGGTTTACTCTGAAACCACGCTGTCTCATTGGAGCAGTGCGCAAATATTTGTATTGGATATTACAATTAAAAATGGAAAAATAAAAAACTTTTTTGCAAACAATAAAACCGACTTCAAAAACACAAAAAAGTGAATATGGCCAAAAAAACTGAATCAAACAAACGAAAGTCACCGATTTCTGAAGCTAAAGTTATTTTTCACTTTTTTGTGTTTTTGAAGTCGGTCTTATTTTTACTGTAAAATTCAGCTTTAACATGAATTCTTTTAAAATTATTGGCCATTTTACTAATGATTTCTTGGTACCGAATTGTATGCTACTTACATTTGGTATTTTGCCGAGATCCTTGTGTCTGCCTTGGCACTGCCACATAACTGTTTAACGTTACGAACCCTGCTGATTTATTTGATTACTAGTGTTACTACAAAACATTTCAAGCTTGGTACTATCGCGCTTACTGACGTCAACCACTTTTCAACTTTATCACTCAGGGCATAAGAGTGAAAAGTGGTCGACTACCAGTGACTTCGGTCGTTTATAAATGCTTGAATTATAGTTTTGGATACTAAGCACTCCGCCACTTCTCAGAAAATGTTTGCAAATACTGAGATTTTTTCGCAAAACCTCGCCATATCGGCCACAGTTTTGATTTGCCTCAATGTTTACTCTCAATGATATTATCTTCAGTGGCACAGTTATCCACGATAAAATGTTACAAGACGTTCCGCTGATAGGTCATCGACCTCAAAGTTGAAGTATCTCCAGATTGATAAATAATTCTTATCTTAATCTCAATCGTGAAGATCTTACTCAACCGATAAATTTTGGGCCAGGCTCTATAAATAATTCGTTGGGTGTGCCCAGTTTTTCTTGACACTCGGAATTTGGTAACTGATTCTGCTGCAGGTCGGAATATCTGAATATATCGCTTCTTCTTTTTCTTTCAATATGGTTGACAGAAGCTTATCTGTAGCTTCATCGGTATCGTTGAATAGATGTTACTATTTCCAAGTCCTCTTGTGCCATGTTACTTAGTTGGCGCTAAGTGCTCCTCTTTCTTTCTCCGTTATTAGCTGTCACGTTATCATTCACTCTCTTTTCATTCATTTCATTACACAAGTCTACTGTCTCTCCTTTGGCTTTGGCTACTTCTTTTCTGTATATTAACCATGTTCTTACTCATGAACCATATTCATCAGCATCACTCTTTTAGTCTCTTGCGTGGATAGATCAAGTTAGATAATTTCGCCATTAACTCTGTAAAGTCATATTTTGTTACGGTCGGAAATCGTATTTTATTTAACATAAAACCTAACACTGACTTGCAAATTGCAAAAAATGTGAGAAAATTTGAATTTCGCGGATTACCCATAAGCGATGATGACTATTTTTACCATCAAGTCTGTGAACTAACTATTTAATATTTACCCCCACAACCAAGCCCTTAGCTTGAAGGCTCAAGATATTCTGGTAATACTTAAATTATTTATTCCGTTGCTATGGCTTCAAACAATGCTATAATTAAGAAAACAATTGTGTTAGATTATCTGTAATTTGTATCAGGGCGATTTCTCTTTTCCGTTCCAATTTTGTTGTATGTATTTAATGTAGGTGTAGTATTAAATCAAAATTGATTGTTAATAACTTAAAAGATAATTGTGTTAAGTTTCTGGTTTCAGACAAGTTTTAGCTACGTTGGCTTTGCTAAATGTAGCTGCTTATGAAATCATCTAATCATCATCACGCCATAACCCTTAAAGACTTAGACAGAGATGCACCGAATATTAAACCCACGTCGCAATGGTCGCAAGCGCTACTGCAGAGCATGAGGTCTTGCGTTCGATTCCAAGATCAGTCAAAGTGTTATTGAGGCTTTACATTGGGAATTTCTCAGTAGCAGCCACGGAGTCTGGATTTGTGCCCGGTTGATGGAAATTTTAGAACGCCCACTATTATATAGCTGGCAAAATGTGAGTTTAAATAAAAATAACACCTTAAGACTTTCTAAGGAAGTTACCAACATCATAGTGCAACATGATACAGAAAAAACCAATCCTTACTCGTCAAGTATCAATTTCGGGTGCACTTGTCAGCATTCCTAAACGGAAGCGGTTCGTTGAGCCGCCATTTTGCATCCGTGCGGCGCGTGCGCGATACAATTATGTTAGTCGACTCTTGCGCACCCCACCGTTTTAAATTTAGAACGCTTCCGCGCGAGCCCTTGTCGTGTGACAGTTTGTTAACTATGGGTTTCAGGAACGTCGGTTCTGTGAATTGCGAATGCTGTTGTTAAGTTGGGTCTGTTTATATTTGTGTGTTTCGTTTGATGGTCAAGTTTTATGTTTGCGTTGTATTTAGTTTTAGATTATTTACAAACTACAAAACTATAATAGTAATAAATATGTACAAGTAGAAAAGTAAGGTTACAGGGCGTCCAAACATTCGTCCGCATCGCTGTCAACATTAAAAGTGCCCAGAAAGCTGACAGCATTGCCACGTTGGATGGCAATGCTGATTCTTTGGCCAAAAATAGGCCCGCCCTCTGGTTACGTGAAGAGTCGACCAACCGCTTGGCGATTTCCCGAAATACTAGGTGGGCACTCGGACCATGGCCCTAGTGTTTCAACCCCAAAGGTTTTCAGCACCTGCAGCAGCCACCCCAGCGCAGCCCACTGTGCTAGGAAGATGGGATGGCGCAAGCGTGTCGACGCAAGTTGCGTCCCACACCAAAGGCCTACCCAACTTCCATGGCATTATGGTCATACCAACTGGTCTCTTCCCATCGACGCGTGCCAAGCCATTGGGTTCTAAGACAGCTGGCACCCCGGCGGTGGCAAGAGCACGACGGAATAGATATAGATTATAGATTCGTATGGTTTCTATGTAGACTTGTCCACTGTAACATCTCTCGCGTCTTTGACTGTTTAGTCTCCGCTGAGATTTTCTGCTAAGGCCGAAATTCGGTCTAGAGAACTTTTATTATTATTAGGTTCACCAAGCCTTTTTTCTTTCTCTTCTACCACTAATATAAAAAGTAGGTTCCTTTATAAAATCTATGTTATCAGCTGAAATATTAAGCATTCCTAGCGATTTCAAAACCCCGGTTTGCAGGCTTGTTACCTATATCTTGTCTTTATCATTCCGACAAGTTTCCCTGATAAACTAGTAATTAATAGCACTGACACTAAGTTGAGATACATTTTCTGGGTTTTCGCCTTTTTGTCTAACTTAGGTACTCATCCTCATCTCCCATTAATTCTTTTTCATCCGATTCCAACTATTCTACGAACTCAGTCAATCCTCTTCTAAATAAAAATCACTCTTTCAATTTCACTTTCTGGATTAAGATTTCTTCATTAAATCCCACATCCATCTCTAGATAAGAAATAATGAGGTGAATACTGTGATGTTACTGACGGCAATTTAACTGCACCGTAACTTTCGACCGGGGGTTTCAATAGTAAAAGTACGTTAAACAGAACGTATAATACGTTACATTTTTATGTCCTGACACGGTCTTGTCGATTAGGGTTGGCAGCGATAAGAAAAATGGGATTTAAAATGCCAATGTTGAGAAAGACAAAGTAGATGCGTGTTTGTATGGAAAGAAGGTTATGGCTACTGTAATAGAGGATGAAGATACTTTGTTATATGATCTAGCGCTAAATAAAGTTAAAAGGAAAATGCTAGAAGCGCTTACAAAAACCAACGCTTCTAGATTCAACATTGACGAAGAAAGAATATTTATATCAACTTGAAGACCGATTTCAATACATGATAAGACAAGGCTTTACCCTGTTAAAATAATTATTATCTGATGAAAAATTAAATATAGACATACCCTCAGCATTACATATGCTGATGCAATCAATTTTGATGCAACCATCCAAAATCAAAAACTACTAGTGGTGGTAAAACTAGTAGTTGGCGATTTTGTTAGTTTTGACGGAACAACGACTGTCAGGTCTGCTATTAAATTCTAAATCAAATACTTTATCACGTCAGCCCTGTCCAAGTGTCCACTCTCCCTAGGCGCTCCTTGGACCGTGACGTAACTGTGTATATTAACGTCTTGTCCTTTCAAAGAAAACCTCCGAATAACCTCAACATACGCGATCATCCATGATTTATTAACATACACGTTATAATTATGATGTCTAGACGATCGTGTGAAGATTAGTTCAACGAGTGTCTTCTGATGTAGGTTAGCAGTTGTGGGTGAAGGGTCTTGAGCACTCTTCCTTTCTATTTTGCAAGAAATCTGATTATCTGGTTGTTTGTCTGAATATAGCAAGGGAAGTAGATTTTTGTCTGTTTTGCTTAGATCTTCGTTATAGGCTGTTGTCAATGAATCATCGTCTCTCAGTTCATTACACAGATATATCTAGATAACGCAAGTATCACGATCCGTATGAACACCAAGCGTGCCATTTTTCAACTACCTACTATATGACGTTACTATACAAAATATACCACGCTTTTGTTCTTTAAATGTGTAGAATTAAGTTCTTGAGTTGTACCGTTGTTGTTTTAAACAAATTAGCTTGTTGCGACAGTAGCCACGACGCGGCGCGAAGTAGGTGCTCTTGCGTCATCCAGGTATTACTATATCTGTGGTTCATTAGTTTTCTCGGGCTTATTATTTTATCTTCAGGAACTATCTTTTTGATAACTCGGTAGGTCTTTCAGAAGGTGTCCTCTCACTGTACGTTAATTTTTATTTTTTTTCTCAGTTTACAGTTTTGTAGGCTGTCTTCTCGTTAGACAACTGATTCTTCGTCAACTGCATCATCAGAATCAGGCCTCTTGTCTTTTGAGTCATGCTTTCCAGGTTGGAGCGAGGTTGACCTAATACCTATTTAGTTTCTTTCTCAATTTCTCTTCACTGCTTTCTTGCCTCAAACTGATGAAACTTTCTTCTTCTTCAACCTTTGGCCATCCAATGCTGTGTATAGGTAGGTCTCTTCTAAATGTCTCCACTTTTAGCAGATTTGTGTCATGGCTATCCAGTTTCTTCCGGCCACTGTAACGAGATCGTCTGTCCACCTAGTCGGTTGTCTTGCCACATCCCTCCGTCCCGTCCGTGGTCTCCACTATAGTACTTTCTACCCCCATCTTCCATCCAGTCTACGGGATATATGGCCCGCCCACTTCCACTTTGAAACTTTACAATGACATCACGCCTGTGCCGATGGGTTAGGCAGGCAGAGGTGTATCTGTACCTATTAGTACACCCACAAAACTTACACTATCAGTTCGACACGATCAATTTCTCACCTGCCTCCAAACAATGGGTTTAAAATAAACTATTTGTAGTAACAAACATAAAAATCAGTAAGTGGTCATTAAATCCTTTCGGGTGCGCAGACGCAGGGAAGTAGAACGCGTGAAGATCTTCGATAGGGACCTTTGTGGCCCTTCATGAATATGGATGGAACGCACTTTATTCTGGAGATGGATGGCGAGCTGGTTTCCGTTTGGGGTGTGTAGGGTTAGTAGGTAGGAAATGAAAAGGAAAGGATGTATTGTAAAATTAATCAGTTGATTTAATTTGTGAACTAGCACGTAGACCGCGACATCGTCCGCAAAAAATGTGATAGCTCGGCTAATATGCATGATATGAATATAATTTATAGCCTATATCACCCACGAATAATGTAGCTGGCTTTCTGCTAGTGATAGAATCTTTAGAATTGGATCATTAGTTCCGTAGATGGCCCCTTACATACAAATTTTACCTCTTTATAATATTAATATAGAATATAGATGATGGTGGTTAATTGAGTGTTGTAGTTTATGGGAATTTTCATGTCTGACTCGTTGGTCTAGTGATCACAATGGCGACTGCTGATCATGACGTCCTGGTTTCGATTCGGTCGGGCCAATTGTTATTGGAAAACCCTATAACAATTGGCCATTAGGAATTTCTCAGTAACAGCCACGGTGTCTGACTTATGGCAATAGGCTCGCCCCTATTGCAAAATAGAACTGGCGAAATGTGGGTGTACGTAGGTACTGTTAGGTACACCTCTGTCTAACCTGTCGGGGATTACAGGCGTGCTGTTATGTTATGTTACTCGTATTGAGGATTCTTTCAGCTCATTTGAATAGAAATAACGGCAAATCTGGTGATTTGCCGTTATTTCTGTTGTGTATTTTATTCCTAATCCAAAAAAACTTTTTTTTTTCAAAAGTTTTCTTTTACTCATTTTAGTTGTAGTAGATATAGATCAACTCAGGATGGATGAAATGGCGACAGGTCACTGGAACAACTTGCGACCCACGGATGCCCCTCAAGTTAAAGGGGAAAATATACAAGTCCGTGATTAGACCTGTCGTACTGTATGGATGAATGCTGGGCTGTGAAGAAGATGGATGAAAAAAGATTGCATGTAGCGGAGATGAGAATGTTGAGGTGGATGTGTGGTGTGACAAGAATGGATAAAGTAAGGAACGAGTATATTAGAGGAAGTTTAAAAGTTGCGCCAGTTACAGAAAAGTTGAAAGGGAATCGACTGTCTTGATATGGACATGTGATGAGGAGGGACGAATCGCATGTGACTAAAAGAGTGATGAATATAAACGTTGATGGATGGAGAGGGAGAGGAAGACCAAAGAAACGAGGGATGGATTATGTGAGGAATGATATGAAAGATAAAGAAGTAAATGATAGCACGACGGTTGACAGAGGAGAATGGAAGAAAAAAACGTGTTGCGCCGACCCCAAATAACATGGGACAAGGGCAGGAAGATGATGAGTTGTAGTAGATATACCACACAAATTCTTCTGTTATGAATCAATTTTATATTGTAACTAGAAGTTATTAAGACCATCATGTCAACCTAGGCCAAGATGAAAAAAAAACAAAATACTGAACCGATTTTGATGAAATTTATATACTACCACATAAAAAAAAAACAAATCGGTTCATAAATGACGGCGTTATGAGGTAACACACATAAAAATACAACCGAATTGAGAACCTCCTCTTTTTTTGATGTCGGTTTAAAGTAACTTGTTCACAAATTTCTACAAAAAACCACATCTACTACTAAATCAATAATATCACATATGGCATAATAATCACTTAACTACAGTATGGGAACATCACAGTTGTTTATATAAAAGTGGTATCATTTCATAATCTTCACTTACCATGTCACTAGAATTGCGTATAAAGGTGTAAAAAGTGACACAATAGGGGATCATCCAATGATAATAAAAACACTGATATCAATATGGCTATTTAATAGTTATGTTTGTTTTTGATTCTGTTAAGTAATAATAGACGGGTGTGTGTAGGGTTGGCAACTACTTTAGACGAACTAGAGCATTTTTGATTTCAGTAAGGGTAAATAAATTAATACAGACTTATAAAGATTATAAAGTAAAGTAAAGTAAAATTTATTTGCATAGATTGTAGGTACATGAAATAAGATGTAGCGGTAAGATGGGTGAGCCTTGTACAATCTACCTTATATTCGGCATGCAACAATTATGAAACCAACTTACAGGCGAAGACTCCTCTCAATAGAGCTATACGTGTGGTGAACGAGGTTCACGAGAGGGTTGATGTATTGTATTGCAACTTGAGTGAATTCGCAAAAGCTGCATTCTATGTAATATGTTATTTAGATGTAGGTTAAGATTTAGGATATAGTATGTAATTTTATAGGATGTATATTAAGTAGTTAGCAAGTAAGGCCACTCTATCGCATTGGATCGCAGATTTGTAATGGTAGTTGTAGGTAAGAGTTGGTAAATAAATAAAAAAATATAAAAAATTGTTAAATACATTGAAAATAGAATTAAAAAATGGTTTACAGTTAAAAACAATAGTCGGCATAGTATAATAATAGTATGAGTTTGTTTACTGTACTTTTTGTGGTACATAGCAACTTTTTGTCTTTTTCTTTGAAATACGTGGTGGAAGGGACACCGACGCGGAAACTGTAACCACGTATTCAGTACATCATTCTGAGCCCGAGTAGGCAGGTAACAAGATTACCGCATCAAAATACGTTGCGTAGTTTTAAATATTTAAGCATACATAGGGATATAGGGACAGAGAAAGCGACTTTGTTTTATACTATGTAGTGATGTATGCATTTATATTATAGTATCTTTTTTCTTATGGTTTCGTCAAATTATAAAGTAAGCGAACACGAAATAGAGTAGATAACAATACTTAATCTACGTTTGAGTGCGGTTGGCAACCCTATGTGTGTAGTAGCACATTTGCTGTGTTTCTATATTAAAACTAAACATTTTTACCCCTAGCTCGAAAAATAAACAAAATCAATACATATAATAAATAGTCATCGTGGCGCCATAGATGTTGATACAGAAATTATCAGAAACCGTTGCGCGATTTTTTTAGTATTTTTTAGCAAATATTAGGGGTATTAATAGATACAACCTAAAACCTCTGTGATAAACCATAATAAATCAAACGGTTTTTTTTTAAATATTTTGACAAATATCAAGGGGTATTAAAAGATAAAAGCCCTCTGGTAAATCAAACGGTCACTGAAAACTTGTAAAATATACTATCATTATTGATAAGGATAACATAGGAACAAACACTGTTTGTGATAAATTATTTAAACTACTATGATGTGATATGGTCGTAATCGCGACTGCTGAGCATGAGGTCCCGCGTTCGATTCCCGGGTCGGGTAAATTTTAATTGGGTTTTCAATCAGGAATTTCTAGGAAGCAGCCACGGAGTCCGGTTGATGGCAATAGGTTGGTCTCCTATTACATGGGACTTAAACATAACTTGCGAAATGTGGGTGTACTATTAGCTACACCTCTGTCTACCCTTTCGGGCATTACAGGGGTGATGATATGTTATGAAAATACAAGCCGGTAAATAATGAACTTCCCATTCCTTTAGGTGAAAATTTTAAATCCTTTTTTAAAAGTTAATATCTCGGAAACGTGCCGCTTTAGAAGATTTCGTTTCATACGCTGTCGATTAATACAGATTTTCTGCATGGCTGATATTTTGAAAATAAAAATAAATGGTAGAAGTTAGGCAGGCTAGGCCTCATTCAAATGTATTCAAACTACTTTCATGCTTGTAGAAATCTAGACCCAGCAGAGCAGTGCGTTGTCTTTCAGGTGGACGCGCCAAGGTAGCCCGAAAAATCCATATTTTTTCTTACGATTAGCCTGTAATATCATTCCATAACAGGGCCGCGTTGCCTTTGCTACAAAGAGCTGATTTCAGACTGTACCTTTAAGCCGTCAAATCCCGCGGTCTCTGCGTGTATTTTGTATATTTTTTTCAGTATCACCTTCTGCAAGACCCAGGCTAAGGTTACATCTTTCAAACAGAATGATCGGTTCAGTGGTAATTATTGATATAGGCCCGTAAAAGAAATAAGCAGGCAGAATGACTTTCGCATTTATAACAATACTAGCGACTCGCCCCGGCTTCGCACGGATGCAATGTAGATACTTAATACACATATAAACCTTCCTCTTGAATCACTATCTATTGCTGAAAACTGCATTAAAATCCGTTGCGAAGTTTAAAAGATCTAAGCGTACAAACAGCGGAAGCGACTTTGTTTTATACTGTGTAAAGATTGAGAATTAAGGATTGCAATATCAACAAATATAAAAGATAGGTAAGTACACCTAATTCTTCTTAAACTCATAGATGAGGTCAGCGTCCCAAATATCGTCAGTCTACAAATGCCGTCACTCTGTCTGTCCGTATAGTCCTATTGTTAGACAATATTACATTGCGTGTATTTGTACAGCTTGGTGATTCATGGCACTTACGCTTTTCGCTTTTGTTGTTTATGTTTTTTTTATTTGATAACAATGTCTGTAGACGAAAGTTGTTTGGATGAAGTTTAAGTCATTGCAGTTTTAGTATCTCTACTGATTAATCTTGTCTAGTTTGATTTGCGATTCTGCTTGAAATAAAGGGATTTTTTCTTGTTACCTTTTACATTAGTTTTGTGTGCAATCGCATGTGACTAAAAGAGTAATGAATACAAATGTTGATGGATGGAGAGGGAGAGGAAGATCAAAGAAAAGATGGATGGAATGTGTGAGGAAAGAAAGGAGTAAATGATAGCGTAACGATTGACAGGGGAGAATGGAAGAAAAAAATGTGTTACGCCGACCCCGAATAACATGGGACAAGAGCAGAGATACCCCAGTGGTGGCGGCCCCGGCTTACGAACAGTAAGTCGTGAGTTCGACCAGGCAGGCGCATTACTTTCAGTAATTTATTTCATCAACACTGCTCCCAAAAACCGTTTTTGGGCGCAATCGGTTAAGGAAAAAATCGTGAGGAAACCGGCATGTCCTAAAACCAAAAATTCTAAGACATGTGACATCTACCAACCCATTCCCTCTCATAGAGAGGAGGCCGTGTGTCCCAGCAGGGGGAACATTTTAGACTGATTACCCTTTACTAAGGGCAGGAAGATGATGATTAGTTTTCTGGAATTGTATTACCCAAGGACATTCCAACCTTTGTACCAAATTTCAAGCGAAAAAAGTAACATAGAGACAGTTACTTTTGCATTATAATATTAGTCTGGACACTCATTACAATAGCGTAGTACAGACAGACGCTGATTGTGACAGACGGGTTAGTGAGAAGCGCATTGTGTAACTGTACACTGTAAGATTATCTTTAACCTACTTTGCGGGCTAAAGGTGCGTTCTGATTAGCGGGATTGAGGACGAACTTGGAGATAAATTAAATGTGTGTCTGTGAGAATCTTTGAAAAACTCTTAAAGCCAATTATAGAAAATCTCTGATATACTATTCGCTTAAGTCCGGTGTCTCCAGCGAGTCCGGAATCCGGTCCGGTAAGTTTGACTGACCCTTTATCCGTCATTACTTTTGGTGACCTAAAAAAAATAAAAAAAGCTTTAACCAAATCCTATAAAATTATATTTTGATAACAGACATTTAAATATTTACGAGCGTAAACGGAACAAGACGAAGAAAATCGTAATTTGAAACATGTTAAGTACTACTTAGTAACAAATCGTTTCGTGTGTCAAAATCGAAACAATTCGGGATCAAAATTTTTCTATGAAAATTTTCCCGATGTCCACTCTTTAAATCTTTTAAATCCCGCTGTATCTTGAAGACTCAAATAAACATAATATACAATTAAGAATTATAGCATTCTATTCAAATTCAAATTATTTATTTGTGTAACATAGGTACAATATAATAAGGTCTTAAGTCTGATTGGTATTCTAAAAAATCTCAACCATTTATTCAAAGGTGGGTCAGCTAATTGTTATGATAAAACTCACTGTACGTTACAACCCTCATCTATGAGTAAGACATAATTATAAAAAATACTAGCAAAAAAAAGGCAGTTAAACTTTACTTAAAAGTTCAATCAAAACTTCGTTACAAACATCACAACACAATTCACCTCCTAACAACATGCAAATGCAATAAATCAGTCCTGACCGCTCGATCTCTTGAGATGCGCGTACGCATTCAATTGTGTCTCACGCGCATCTGTCATTCAACCGCAGCTAAATATAAACTGAAAAGTAGGTCAAACTGTATTGTTGCTAACTAGCAATGAAAGTAGACGAATTGGTCAGTTTATTTTGGGAAAAAACGATGCAGTTTTATTGGGTGTTCTGTATTTGGTGATGGCGGCTTGTGTGGCGTTGATTGAGATCATTGACACTTGGTGATTTAACTCTCCATGTTGGACTGATAGCTTAATGGATGGAATTGCAACAAAAACTGTCGTTTATTACTTACCTTAGTCTGGATTATTTGTTGAAGGATATTATGTAAAAATTATCTGGTGCAGCAATCTTTGTTTGCGAACCAATTACAAACTTGACTAATTCGAGAATAATATTAAAATAGACTATTTCATGAAAAAGTCATTAAAATTAAATGAACTTAGAGATTTGTATTGATGATTTTCACGTTATAACCAACCATACCATATAGTTAAGCCATATTTGTTACGGTCGCGAATCATATTTTAATCAATATTCAACCTGACACTAACCTGTATATTGCGAAAACGTAAGAAAATTTGAATTTCGCGGGCTACCCTGGTTCTTTCACCTTAATGCACCTATTTCTACCCTACATATACTTCTATCGCTATTCCTCTATGATCCGACAACAAATACGTAATCTTACAAAATGAACATCCCCTTTATGGACCTGTTTTGTTTAAAGAGGCTGAGTTCAGAGTTGTATTTATAGAGCGGGCACATTTCACTTACTACCAATAAGTGATAAGTTTCATACACAACTGCATATCAACAAAAAGGGACTAATTTGTATAAAATAAACTAACTACATAAATAAATAAACAACAGGACGCTTAGGCGTAGTACCCCTCCACGTTGCTGTCATCCGGAAAAGAGCCCAGAAGACTGGCACCATTACCACGTTGAATGGCAATGTTAATCCTTTGGCCAAAGAATGAGCCAACCCTATCCCTCGGTCACGCGAAGTGTATATTAGTTATTTAGTTTTATTCTTTAATTAGCTTTAATTCATTGATGTATTTATTTATTATCAATTTATGTTTTCTCTAGTTTCAGTCACGCGTAGTGTAGCGGCAAATCAAATTTCATATTTCCATCTTCTATGCTCGGTCTATCAATCATGCACGGACGGAACGGACGGATGATCGCTTCCTTTTTGTTAAGCGCTTATCCTGCACCGCTTGCATTGAACCCAGGATTTGGGTGTTTCCTCTGTCGCATTCCCCCAGGATCCGCCGGAAAATGGCCATTCCGGGGTCTCTAACACACAGGGGGGATCTTGTGATGACCTCCGGTATGTGGGTTAGTCATCTGAGAATGACATTCTGGATTTATTGGTGCATGTTATAGTGTAGCATGGGTCTTTCGGCGCTTGAAGAGAGACGACGTTGACGTTGTCAAGAGGGCGTTGTCTTGGTAATCATTTCATTTCATTTGCCAGCCTTTTCCCAACTAAACGGATGCAGCTGAATACCAGTATTTTACATAGAGCGACTGCCTGTCTGACCTCCACCATCGCTGAGTAAAGGCTTCTATTTTGGCCATGTTTCCTTTGTCTGTGAGAGTCTCATCCAGTAATCTTTATTGATTCTTGTTAATTTAAGGTTACTGTTGTCAGTAAAAAATAAATGTGAAATCAGTGTATGTATTTGCAGTGTATTCTAACGCCATCTCGTGGCAAGCAGTGGATTGAGTTTATTTACTGAAAATATCAACCTAACTTTGGGAATTTCGAACAAAATTGAGCCTATTCAATGTCCTGATTTACACTAGTGAAAATTGTCCATTGGTTATTTTTTCTGAAACTATCTGAATCAGGAGAAATTTAGTGCAACGCAATATTTAAAAAAATGAAATTTGTGTACACTTTTACAGTTTTTGCATAGTTCGTGATACCTACATTACATACTCCCATTTTGCATTTACCAAGTCATCGATACCCACCTCCTCTAAGGGGGCAGTGCTCTCAAAGCAACTGCCCACTTTAACTCGCAACCTTTCAACAAAACCACCAAAGAAGCTGTTCAAAATCATTCGCAGGGGAAACCACGCAGTATTCGCTGTGAACATAATATCCGTTCACGGCTCCGGTTGTTACCGTCGGCTTTTGGCCAATGTTTACATTCCCGGGTATTGTCCGTCATCGGCCGGCAGTTCTGTAAACTAACCGATGTGTTAAGCGAGATATTTTGTTTTGTAAACATTGACCGACGATCGTGGGCCATTGTCGTTGTGAATCAATAATTGTGTGAATGTGAAAGTGGATTAAAAGAGCTGTGGAAAAATGTGTGATGTCATGGACGAAGAAAATGTTATAGGAACAGATCACCTTATCCCAATTTACTTCGACCCGAAGTAAATTAGGATAAAGGCATGCGAATGATAGTGCTGTGTGATAAGATTGTAATATTTTTAAGTGAGGTAACATCATCATCTGCCTAGCCTTTTCCCAACTACGTTGGGGTCGGCTTCCAGTCTAACCGGATGCAGCTGAATACCAGTATTTTACATGGAGCGACTGCCTATCTGACCTCCACAACCCAGTTAGTGCTGGGTAATACGATAACCCTTGGTAAGACTGGTTGTCAGCCTTTCGGGACATTGACTACCTGTAACTACTGCCAAAGATGTACAAATGACAGCCGGGACCAACGGCTTAACGTGCTTTCTGAGGCACGGAGGAAACTCGGTATGTAATGGGTGGTCATCCATCCACGGACCAACCTAGGTAAGCACGGCTTAATCTAAAGATTGACCTGAGCGGCTGTTCTTATTTAGCCACGAGCTCCTCTTTTAAGTGAGGTAACAAAGAGTGGTTAACAGGAAAACCTATGTGCCTATCTTTAAAGTTGATTCTCGTGAAAGTGGAAAAATAAGAAAATGGTACTAAAAACAAATCGATTTCAATCAATGTCTTAACTGAGACGTTCCTTTTCATTTGGATCCGTGCGTAGTTTTACATTTTTGACTTCGATCATTTCGTTTTTTATTAAGTGTCTAAGTAAAGTACCACTAACCACGGGTCCATGTAGTTGATTACAGCCCGCTTTCCTCAGAGAGCAGGCCTGTGTCCTAGGAGTGGGGAAATTATATGCTATTACATCTAATATATGGGGTTATTTGTAAAACACCAGAAACCTCTTAAGAGGTCATTGTACTCTTCACTATTAACAACATTTATGATCGATTAACTCGTCAAAATGTAGGGAACAGCTGATTTTTTTTTCGCGATTTCAGGTTTGGTCCCATAGTAAAAGTTGTTCATAGTGATGAGTACAATGACCTCTTAAGAGGTTTCTGGTGTTTTACAAATAACCCTGTATAATAATATTATGTCTGGTACTAGACTCAAAATGGAACTCTCCACCTATAGATAATGTTTTTTTAAACAAAAATTATATGCTGCCCTTACTCGGAGCGGTACTAGTAAGACAATATAGGTGTATCTATTCACTAATTAAGCGTTCGTTAACACGACGTCTTAGCGCTTGCGCAGCCAAAACAACTGGCTACTGTCAGTTAGGGCTGCCCCTGAGAGAAAGCGTATTACGGTAAAGAACGTTCAATAATGTAAAACATACATAAAAATATTGTTGGTGTATCAGGCTGGTGTCCGCAGCTCCACGTCCAAAGCGCCTAGTTTGCGTGCGGATGGAAAAATTGATCATTTAATCAACCTCAGCTCCTCAAGAAAGACTAGCAACGCCTTGGTGTTACTGACAATGTCACAAAGAGCACCTGGGTTGCCAAAGTACTTTGCTCTGTATGTGACGACTTTCGGGCGGCAGCTGCTGTCTCATCTTCTTCCATGCAGGCTCTGCGCATTAGATTGTCAGCGACTCCAGTGCCATAGAAGCAACACACACGCAATATATTAAAATAATTGAATTGGTCATTGCATCGTTGGTCTAGCGATCGCAAGCGCGACATCTGAGCATGAGGTCTTGGGTTCGATTCCCGGGTCGGGCAGTGATATTGGGTTTTTCCATCAGGAATTTCTCAATAGCAGCCACGGAGTCTGGATTTGTGACCGGTTGATTGCAATAGGTTACATGCAGTCTATTTTCATCAGTCTTCTTTACTGCCCAGCATTCCGACCCATACAGTAAGACAGGTCGAATCATGGACTTGTACATTTTCCCCTTTAACTTGAGGGGCACCCGTGGGTCGCAAGTTGTTCCAGTGACCTGTCGCCATTTCATCCATCCTGAGTTGGTCCGGTGCGTCGCTTGTTAATGCTAGGGCCTACGTGTAGGTACCAACACCTGTGCTCCACGTGTTTGGGCCAGCCCTTGCGCCCGCGCACACAAACTCGCGCGCACTTGCTAATTAGGTGGCACCGTTAACTGTACTCGCGAATTGCTGTAGGAAGCACAACACACACCTTTACCGACCGTCAGACGTTTAGCACCTTAAGCAATGTTTTGCTTGTCTGTCTGTCTGTTTGTTTGCTTGTTGGCCACTTTCTGCTGTCGTAGAATGAGTAATGTAACTGGTTTCTTGGGTTTTTTAGAAGACTCCTCGGATTCTTTATTTCCATAACATAACGCCTGTAATCCTCGAAGAGATAGGCAGAGCTGTACCTAACAGTACACCCATATTTCACCAGTTTTGTTTTTCAAATTCCATGTAGTACATAACGGTGGAGCCTATTGCCATTATCGAAAGCTGATAGTAGTTATATTTATGTACGCTATCAAGCCTCAACGAATGAAACAATTTATTATTGACTTGAAATACTTGAAGGTTAACGCAGTTCTGCGGTACCCTTCAAGTATTTAGTGTAAGTAGAGGATTCCACATAAACTGCCATTTTGGTATCCAAATATAAGTCTAATGACAATGATCCAATTAAATAATTTGATACAGACCCAAATATTTTTATCTTTACTTACATAGACCATCCACCAAAAACAACTCATTTAAGAATTCAAAGATATAACGTTTTCAATTTAGGTACTTACCTATTAAAAAAATGAAAAAACTAGAAATAAGTTCCTTAAAAATCAAAGATAATAAGATAGAAATTTTGAAGCCGCTCCCTCATATATTAAAATGGACCATGATACATAGATGCGTAATGATTACATATATGTTTTCAAAATACACAAGTGCATTGGTGATCTCACTATGACGTAACTTGTGTAATAAATGATTGAAGATACGTACTCATTATCCTTATTTGATTAATGATTGCATACGTTAGAGTTTACAACAGTAACAACATTCATTTATTCAACTGTCGCCCATAGTCGCCATATGTCGGATCCGTTCATTGGTACGGACTTAAAATGAAACACAAGTACGCCAGTGGTGACATCACGCGACCTACTGTCAAGTCTCTCCCCACCACTGCGTATTTCTACAGAGCCCTGATCGCAGCGGAGTTGAACTGTACCCCGATTCATTGTGCCCCGTGTTATTGTGTTAATTTGTAATCTCAAGTAATTTGTTAGTTTAATAGAAACAGTGTATCGCAACCAGCGTATTTTCATTGCACGAAACCCGTCGACTGCCCACATGATGTACGTGCCTAACGGAATAAATCCTGACAACCCGACAGATATTTACCTTACAGACAAACATAAATATAATAAAATACAATTGGAGTTAACAAATAGGCCCCTAACTAAGTAACACTTCACTTCTGCGCTACGTCACTGCGCGTTAACATAACTGCACAAAACTACTAAAACGGCATTTTATATCATCTAGCATCACCTAGCCTTTTCCCAACTATATTGGAGACGGCCTGCAGTATCACTTGATGCAGCTGAATTTCATATAAGCCACCTGACCTCCACAAACCAAGACTAGGTAACATACTCTTTGGAAAACTGGTTGTCAGACTTTCGGGGTTCCAACCATTACTAACGACTGTCAAAGATCTTCAAATGTCAACCGAGACCAACAGCTTAAGGTGCTTTGCGAGACAGAGGGGTCTTGGAATTTTAGGGATGGTCTCCAAGCCTCTATCCACGGACTTTAATTGGCGAGCGTTGATGAACCTTGTGAACCGACTCGTGTGGCTGTATTATTTAGCCACGAGCCCCTCTTAAATAGGACTACTCATAACGATATTATAGATATCTATTATGGTTCTAAAATCTGTTTATTTCTACAGCAAAATATCTTTAAATATAAAGACATCGACGCTAAAATGTTAGTTCAAAGTAAAGACGAATCTAACAAAATGCCAGTGAACTATTTAAATATTTGCTGTTAGCCCCAGACAATTTCGAGACTGTACGCTAAACAAATTAGAATGCACCGCGCAATGCGAGTGCGGTCGATTTCAAAATACTTTACTGCAATTCAAACTAGCGATTCCGACATTTCTTGTAGTACATTTACCTATTTTAAACTTTACTGAAATAGTATGGTTCAAAATGTTGGTGTTAAATTCCAGCAGCCATCCAATAGAGCGGTTTATAAGCAGTAGCTGACTCGACAGACGATAAGTCTGTGCCAATTAAGGATCTCAACAATAGCGCCCTTAGGGGCTGTCTCCACGAGCGAGAGGATCGCGGCGATATTATCCCATACAAATACGTAATATCGCCGCGATTCTCTCGCTCGTGGAGACGGCCCCTTACTGGGTTTAACTATAGCTAAGAACCATGCAAATTACCCCATAACTACACAAAAAAAAAACACCATCAAATCGCTCAATCCTTTTAGGAGAAGAATTACGATTACAGTGGAATTGTCTAATTATATGCATAATTGTATAGTGATCATGGGTGACCACCCATTACATATCGAGTTTCCTCCGTGCCTCGGAAAGCACGTTAAGCTATTGGACCCGGTTGTCATTTGTAGATCTTTGATAGTCGTTACAGGTAGTTAGCCCGAAGGTTGACAACCAGTCTTACCAAGGGGTGTCTAATGCAAAACAAACATAGTTGGTTTAAAAGGCTAGGCAGATGATGAAATGTAGATAATTATGTATTGTGCTTATTACATATGGACGTCTTCTAGAGTAAGACCAGTTTCACCACCAATAGGCGACACCCCAAAAACACCTGTCCAGTTAATTTTCGACTAACTATTTTTTTTTCTTCTTTCACAGACTACCTCAATGAACCAAAGAAGAATGTTCCGAGTCCCCCCAAATCATAAAGTGGTGAGACGCCTCGACTTCGGAGGAGACAAAGATGACCAGGCAAAGTCAGACAACTTTGCCAACAAAATGAAAGAACTAATAGAGACGGACAGGCAAGTAATGACAGCAAAATATAACTTCGACATGAAAAACGATGTTCCACTCGAAGGAGATTGGACATGGACGAAGAAAAGTGAAGATGTATGGGTAGGCTTGAAGGGTGTTAAGGACAAAGAAAACGTCGACGTGAAAGAAAATGAAAAGACGCCGATGCCTTCAAGAGATGTCGAACGTGTTCCACCTACAAGAAGGAGAAAGATGGACAGGGATGATAGAGAAACTTGTAGAAATCATGTCAAGAAGAGGTTGACAATGGAGTAGCTCCTGATCTCACCCCGTACGGATAATGACTTAGCACCATTTGAAAACTGTTTCCTTCAATCATTTTCCATGAAATCAAAAATATGGGCGTAAGACCAAAAGAATAGAAATTTATCGCAAATATTCGTATAATTAGTACTTTACTTTATACTACGGCAAGAAGTACCCAAGTCGCTAGAGAACAGAAATAGAACCTAACAGTTTTTGTCAAACATTTTGGCAAAAAACAACAAAATTCAACATTTTCATTTGGACATTTCTCTGGTCTACGGTGACCTTGGTGCTTGTTGCAATAATATGAATTGTGAACTTATTATAAGCTATATTTGAGCCACATTTCAATTTTGTTGGACTTACTTCTAATTTGACCATCACTCTATAAATATGGATTATTTTCTGACCGATTGATAAGCCTACCAGCAGTTTTCCCAACCAATGCAACTTTTGTAAACTAAATTATAAACGGGTCACCAAAAAAGTGTTGAGACGTCGATTCTGACTTTGAGGAGTTGCAGTGGTCTGAAAAACTGAGGCAGACTTATAAGAAAAACTAAGTGACGTGTAATCAATAGTTTTTCAATATTACTATCTGTAGATGAAATGATTGGATGCCTGCGAAGTGCCATCTATTCCACTGAATTTAAGCAATAGAACCAACAATCAGTGGACTACAAATTGCAGGTGATGACAACACCTGGAGGTCTACCATCGCCTCTTATAGCAGTACTGTTTTAATCTAGCTTCAGTGTGTGAATGAGATGGCGTTAGACGTCATGTATAGTTTCATCTCTTTCTGACACTAAAGTGACATTAAAGTATTACTGCTCTAAGAGGTGGTGATGTCACAATCAAGTTTACTGCGAGATCTGTGTGCATGGTATTAAATTAGCTAGTGATACTCCGCAGGCGTGTAGGGTATCGATATCGTATAATCATGTTCCTACCCTTGTCCGAAATAACTTGAGGTTGGCGCAACACGTTTTTTTCTTCCTTCTCCCCTGATCCTCCTGTTAGCTGTCATGCTACTAATTACTCTTTTTCTTTCATATCATTCCTCACACAATCCATTCATATTTTTTTCTGGTCTTCCTGTCCCTGTCCATCCATCAATGATAAAACAAACAAAGATAATTATGTTTAAACACTTCCTGCGGTTGATGATCTCTAAATAACTGCAAACCTTTTTACCATCACATTGAAGTGTAGCTAGCTAATTTTCATTGACCTTGTATACGAAGCCTAGCTATCTTTGGGTAGAAGTTCACTATACAAATGACCCGTTTGATTGGGAAATCCTACCATTGAGAAGGAGGAACTGCAAACCTGGTTTCTTTGCCTACAAAATAGTATTAGATTAAGTAAATACCATCATCATCATCACCCATTTGTTGTATAAATATTGCAATGAAAACCCACTTAATTAAAACACGTTTTCCCTTGTAAATCCCGTTTTTACAAACCGCTGAAATTCTTTAAAAGCATTGGATGACCTATTGTTTTTCAAAGGTTAAGGCAGCAGGTAATTTAATTTGGGCTGTAAATTCTAGCACTACTATCAGTAACTAACTGGATTCAAGTAGATAGATGTAACTCCAACCTCGTTAAGTGGGGCTACCTCAATGAAACAGCAGCGGGGTGTGATTGTGGAGCTGTGTTGTAAACTATGCTCCATCTCCTATCCTCTTAGCCAAAAAACATGCAGCTGGAGTGACCTCTGCGCTGCCACCGACGACGCGGTGGATATGCCGAAGTTGCGTTCATCTAGAAAGGGTTTAAAACAGGAAAACGCGTTTTGACTCAAAATGGGTTTTCAGTCCGACATTTACGTCATATGCACCTAAAATTCTGAGATCAGTAAATCTGAGACTAAGCACTTTTCTTAAACGGCGAAGTCCTGTTTTCAGCGGAACTAAATCTTTTGAAATTGTATAACATTATGCTCTCATTGATTTCCCCAAAGGAAGTAAATGGAATGAAGAATGGTAAAGCGTTAGGACCTGACGGTATACCAGTTGAAGTGTGGAAGTTATTACGGGTGGATGGATGGGCGTGGTTAGCTTTATTTTTCAATAAGTTGTTACTGGAAGAAGCCATACCTGACGAATGGTGCAACAGTTCGCTGGTGCCCATCTTTAAAAATAAAGGTGATGTGCTGGAGTGTAATAACTATAGAGGAATAAAGCTAACGGCGCATAGTATGAAAGTTTGGGAGAAAGTTATTGAAAGACGACTGAGAGAAGAGAGTGAAATTTCACGAAATCAATTCGGTTTTATGCCTGGTCGGGGAACGACAGATGCCATTTTCGCCATCCGCCAGCTGTGCGAGAAATACAGAAGTGCGCACAAGAACTTGCACATGGTGTTCATCGACCTCGAAAAGGCATACGACCGGGTACCTCGTGAAGTTTTGTGGTGGGCCCTGAAAGAGAAAGGTATGCCTGGGAAGTATGTGCAGTTGATCCGAGCGATGTACAGTAGATGTAGTACCCAAGTCCGGTCTACAGCGGGCACTACCGGCAGCTTCAATGTGGCTGTTGGCTTGCACCAAGGGTCGGCTCTAAGCCCTTACCTCTTCCTGGTGATAATGGACGCACTTACGTCGGACATACAGGAAGAGGCTCCCTGGTGTATGCTGTTTGCCGACGACATTGTGTTGGTTGCCGAGAGTGGCCTAGAGGTCCAGAGCAGATTGGAGGTGTGGTGGCAAAGACTGGAGAATGTTGGCCTGAAAGTCAGTAGGACCAAAACAGAATACCTATTCTGTGATTTCGGCGGTCTCTCCAGTCCTGTGCCCATAACTCTTGCCGGAACGCCCATACCGATCTGTTCCGATTTTCGGTACCTCGGGTCGCTTGTCCAAGGGGATGGCGAAGTAGACCGAGACGTAACACACCGGATCAACTCAGGATGGATGAAATGGCGACAGGTCACTGGAACAACTTGCGACCCACGGATGCCCCTCAAGTTAAAGGGGAAAATATACAAGTCCGTGATTAGACCTGTCGTACTGTATGGATCAGAATGCTGGGCTGTGAAGAAGATGGATGAAAAAAGATTGCATGTAGCGGAGATGAGAATGTTGAGGTGGATGTGTGGTGTGACAAGAATGGATAAAGTAAGGAACGAGTATATTAGAGGAAGTTTAAAAGTTGCGCCAGTTACAGAAAAGTTGAAAGGGAATCGACTGTCTTGGTATGGACATGTCATGAGGAGGGACGAATCGAATGTGACTAAAAGAGTGATGAATATAAACGTTGATGGATGGAGAGGGAGAGGAAGACCAAAGAAACGATGGATGGATTGTGTGAGGAATGATATGAAAGATAAAGAAGTAAATGATAGCATGACGGTTGACAGAGGAGAATGGAAGAAAAAAACGTGTTGCGCCGACCCCAAGTAACATGGGACAAGGGCAGGAAGATGATGATGATGATTTCCCCAAAGGTAGACCAGGAATTTTACACCACCTTTTATAGCAGTATTGTTTGAATATTACTTCAGTGTGAGAAAGAAATGGCGCTAGACGTCCTGTATAGCTGCATCTCTTTCCCACACTCAAGTAAAATTGCAATAATACTGTTATAAGAGGTAATGGTAGGGTCCCAGGTTCCATAAGTAAGCAGATTTACTGATCTCAAATATGATAAAGGCTCCAAAAACTGGAATTATATGTCCATTTCTAATTTGGAATTATTTATTGGCTTTTCTTTTGATAGTGAAATGTCACTAGAAGTTTTGATTGCTTTTTACAAAAACTAGTCTGATTTGAAGAACTGTTCTAATCGAGGTGAACAGAGTATCTTGCCACAGCGATGTGCGACTAGATTGAAAGGTACAAAATTATGAAACGTGAATATTTTGGGTTTTGTCTTGTCTATACTTTCGTTATTTTAATAGCTGAAAGATCGACGGTAATGCAGTCATAGACGAAGTTATAATACTTTACCATCCAAAGCACTCAGTATGTCTGAAACATTTTTGCCAGTATGAAGGCTGATTGCATAAAAAATATCTTGCATGCTATTATTATACCACTCGGGGCGTCTTCCCAAACACATTCGATTCCATTATAGTTTTTACCTAATGTAACTTCGGTTTTCTCCATCTTCCAATTACCGTAAATCTTATGTTGAAGCCCAAAATTTCACTTTTATGTACCAGAATACGCTTATAATGTGCCACAATTAGGCTATCCAGTAAGTTTTAGATTATGTAATATTTTTGAGTGCCTATGTTTAAATACTTTAATTTTGTATTATATCGGCTCACCCTATCTGTTAAATACTATTTAAGATTTATTTATACTTATTTTGTTAATTTTATTTGTAAATATTGCAATTTTCTAATTTCTGCTACTAACATCACAAAATGTAACGATCATGTCCACGTTTTAGTAATTCTTGGAGTAAAATTTTAACGTATATTTTAAGACTTTCTTCACAATGAAGTGTAGTTGATTGCGTTATCCGTTGTCCTAATAGAGCGCAACCATCGCGCGATTTTGAATAAGGACAACTCTTCGACACCTTGCCAGAGGTGCTGTTACGAACGCGTGACCTAAATGTAAAAATTCGAACGATTTTTTCAACGAAAATACAATAATCCTTCAGCTTTTTGTTTTTTTTTTTGTGTCAAGCACAATAAGGATCATCATGAACAAGTTACATAATTAAAAAATCAAAAACCCGACTGCAAATATCATTATTGTTATATTTATGCCTAATAAAATTTAAACATTTAATTTATTTACATTTTTGTACTCACCTCTTAATTTTCTTTTTAATTTATTAATTTCATTTGATATCCTTTTTTTTTTATATTACTATTTCGCGCCAAAATTCCGCTATTTTGTTTTTTCAAACACCAACAACTTAAGGACACTTGGGTTTTAAGACGAATAGGTATAACGATACCTTAACTGTCGAAATCCATCCAGCCGTTTGGAAGATACGAGGTAATAAAGAAATATACAAACAAACATAAAAGATACGCGCGAAAAACGTAACCCTTCCTTGGTAGTCGGTTAAAAAAGTCTTAAAACTAAGTAAGTTTTTTGTGCGCAATGTATTTAGTATTTTTAATATATTGTGCTACACCCACTAAAAGTTAGATCACAAGCTCGCACCTAAAAACGCGTCGCATAATCGCTTCTTATTAGGACAACGCACGATACCATTGAAGCCACTCATCTTTTCTTTTTAGTGTTTAAAAAGTTTTTTTTTTGTAATGGACGAATGTGATCACCGATGATTTTAAAATGATAGAAGCGTACCTACTTTATTAAAAAGTGATACTTATTTAGTTGTTGTGCGAATATATTTCGACAAAAACTTTCTTTTGACTGAATTTGGGCAGAAGACGTGCCTATAAAACACTATTTAATGTGATAGACAAAAATCTCGACTTTTGATATCTAGATCTCTATTTTGTTTGATATCTTTTTGAAATATATTCGCTCAGCCGTAGCGTAAACTAACTGTAATGTACCTAGTAGAGTAAAAAGCGTAGTAAAAATTTTAACTAAAATTCTGAAATTAATACTCTCTGTAATTTCATCCTTGATCTCGGAAACTAATGGACATATGCATAGAAAAAGATAGATGTAATATACTTTGTATCGATTCCAAAATAGGGTATTACTTACGACATTAACCCTGCGTCCTAATCAAAGCGATTGGTCGCGCGTTTTGTTCAGTTTTTAGCAAGATTTTGAACGCCTTCTTTTTTAAAAAATCGTTTCGATACAAAGTAATATATTTTTATTCTATGAAGTAAATAAATTAAATCATCTCATTCATACTAACATTATTGTGACTTGTGTTTATTTTTAGTATCTTTAGGGAAAGACGAAACACTACAAACAAATTGAAATACCTGAAATTGCAGATATTTATGGCTCATAAAATCTTAATTCGACAATATTTTTTATCTTTCTAAACAAATCAAGTTTAAATTTCCATTATACTAAAAATAACATCATGTAATGAAAAAAAAAAACAAATGTACCATGAAATTAGATACAAAAAGAGAAACAACCACTTAAGGAAATACTATTATTTCATACAAATGATTAAAATTTACTGAAATAGTAATTTCTGTATATTTTATGACTATCTATCTATCTAGTTAGATTTTCTACTTTTTTTGAAAACTGAGTTAAAATAATTAAATGCCTCCAAAAAAAATACTAATGAATGACTAAAAAAAAATATTTTAGGGTGTATTTTCACTGGAGAATTGATACCGATACCAAAACTTAATGCTTGGTATCGGTACTAAGTGAAAATTTACATTTAATGAAATATTTGAAAGAGAAAGAAAACATTTAAATAGTAAGCTGACATTATTATTTAATTCTTATTGTTTTATGGTGGGTACTTGATTGTGCAACATGTCATGTAATCTTTTTTGTAAGTAATTACAAATACTTAATATCATGAATATAATAAAATACAAAAAAAAATGATCAACTGTACTAAAAATACCCATTTATAAATAAATAAAAACTAAGAGCAACAGCCAAAAGAGATTTCAATCCATTTTCTGATGAACATGGGTAAAACACAAACACATTCAAATATTTACGAGCAATAGACGGGACAAGAAGAAAACTGTAATCCAATACTTGTAGCTACTTACACTTTAGTCAACTTATCTGTGCATGCGGGAGAACAGAGAACTAAAATAAATGTACCAAGTTTGACAGATCGATGCATTTTTTCTAGACAACCAGCGCAACCATGTACTGCACACTTGAAGTGGTCATACTGAAGTATCAAATCGGTCTGTCTACTAGTCAGGGCCGGTAGTCTCGACATAGATACCGACACTTTCGCAAACTTTCAATCGCTTTATTATAACGAACAAATTCGGTTGCAATAACAATGCTTGCGAGAAACGCATCTTGGATGTTAAGACTTGCATTTCTCGCATGCAACGTTATGTACGTTGTTTTTTTCTGTTATTATTAAGCGATCGAAAGTTTGCGAAAGTGTCGGTATCTATGTCGAGACTACCGGCCCAGGTAGCCATTCGTATATCGAAATCACAAATGTTCGGCCTCAATATTTTTGTATGAAAATATTCCTAATGTCCGCTCTATAAGTCTCTTTGGTAAAACATTGTAAGATGCAGTTACGTCACACGAAACGTTACCTTGCATGTTGCACTCATCTGTACCCACCCTTACATGTAAACTTATCAAACAGCTATATTCCAAAGTCCACGTAGGAATGCCTAGCTTCACATAGTGACTACTTACTAGAAATATCTAGAAACTTCTAGAAAATTATGTACTTATTTTAGAATAATCTATAAATATTACTTTTCGAAATATTGTACATAGCCATTGTGATAAGCATTATTTATAATTACTACGTATTTATTATTAAATTATTGTAATCGACGATTGTTTTATGTAATTAAATCAATTTCTGGTATATTTCCATTTGTTTTGTTTAATTTGTAACCTTTAATTGTAGTTTTTTCTAACCGAATCATTATTGAACATTTCAAATGGTCGATTCTGCTAAGACCTGCAGGGTTGTAAAATTGAACCTAACACACTTACAATCGAAATGTCTTTCGTATAGACAAAAAAAAAAAATGAAATAACGCAATGAATGTTCAATTGTTATTTACACTGTCCAGCAGATGACTTTTTCAAACGGATGAAGCAATGTATTACAAATTTCCTTCAAAACTCATTGCTGTTACTCAATTGGGGTGCTGTTTTATAGACTATTAAAATAGTCAGCTTCTTACAGTCTAGTACTGTAATAGGCTTCGGTGTATCACAGTACCTATTCACAGCATTGAAGACCTTAACACATTGCACTGAATAAAACAGACAAAATTGACATCTATCCGTCAAATACCGATAACGTGGTATGGGTATCGGTGAGACCGTCGTCGCACATAAATTACGATCAAATGGTATCGCCCGCATCGGTTGCAACACTCACAAGGATTCGAAAATACGGGATAAGAGTTGTGAGTAAGAATTTATTTGACAAATAGTTTGGTATTTTAGAATGGCACAGTTGCTAATGAGCCCGATTCCTTTGGGAAAATCTAGTTTGTGTAAGAATGTACTATATGAATAAAATATTTGATTGCTAGTTTATTATTGTTTAATAATTAAAAAATAAAAAACTACCAATATTAATTCAGAGTCAGAGTAGGTTTCATTTTGTGTGGAGAGGATCTAGACGAACATTGCATCAACGACTAAGTACTCTGACGGGACAATCAAATGTGTATTCGATTGCAGCCGAAAAAGTTAAAGTCGGTAATTTTAAAAGTCGTTATAGACAAACGAAATGCTCTGAAAGCGTTTGCTACATATCAAGGAGGTTCTTCATTACGTGTCGATGAAACTTAAATTGTGTTAGACCAGTATGTAGCCACCTGCACAGCTCTAACACTTGCTTCGATTAAATCCTGAAAGGTGAAGGTGTTTGGTCAGGAAGGGCAGGATAAGAGGTGGGGCATAACCTGCAAAGGGGTTCCACACCGGCATTTTGTTTGGGATGGATCGAGGATACCCCATTTACCTGGATTTTATCTACAGCGGCCAACCTGGACCAGCAATCGGTTCAGAGATTTCCAGATTGTATCCGAGCGGCAGATGTTTTTCCGGGTCGACGATCATCTCTGGCAAACAGTGGAGAAACAAATATTTGTTTCTCCACTTGCATCTCTCGTCTGACGCATCGTCTTCTAAGGAAGTCGTATATCTCAAAAAACTGTTACAACTCTTTAAACGTGATGGTATAGGTGTATGGACACTTTGGACACCGTGTACACTTCAACAGATGGACAAAATTCGATCAGGAGTATCACACTCAATGCGTATTTTTATCTATTTGATAGGTTGTGTTTGTTGTGAAATGATATCACAGGACCGTAGGAGAGGACCGGAGGAGGGTTCTGGTAAATGGGTATTTGGAAGTATGAAGTACAACCTGTAAATAAAGTTCTTCATCCCCCGTAGAAAAGAGAGGATCAACCGACCACACGGGTGTTACGTGGTGTTATTGAAAAAAACATGATAGGTAGCCGTGTTACTTCCGATATAGGCGACGCGTCGAAAGATCCATGTACAGGTAACAATAACCTTCAAACCACAAGATTATTTGCCCATTAAAGTCTGTTGTTTTACAATTCAATTTAATTTTATAATGATTAACTGTTTAAGTTAATAACCTTTTAAATATTTACTACCTAAAGTTACGACTTCAATTAATTTGTCGAGAATTTATTCGTTCTGCAATGTATTCGCGTCTTGGCCTAATCTGTGGAATTTATTTAGTAAGTCGGAACACCTTCGCGATATTAATGAGCCTACAAGTACTACATACCTAGCATGCACTTTAAAATTGTATTTTGATGACAATACAAATTAATTATTGTGATAGAACTGGATAAAATAATGCACACGGTCTTTTATATTTAAACTTCGATTTATTATATATTTTTTTTCGAATATTCCTACAGTAGGTATTAGTATCAATTGTAGTATTATAAAGGTTGTAGCAAGTCCCCTAAAGAAGCCGAGCACTTGTTCTCCCCGTCATTGCGATCATTTTTTTGGTGTAGACCATACCGGGGAACCTTCTAGTTACGGAGATATTGAGGGTCAAAGTTTTCACAAATACATGTTTTAATGCAAGAACTTTACTGTAAACACCTCCACGACTCCCGTACTATTCAATCCATCCATCAGCACAATAAAATGTGATTTTTTCACCCCAAAAAAGAAGTCGTCCCCAATCAATATTTTTTGCGTAATGTTACTAAGTTTGATGAATTGATTGATCCATCCTTCGCGCATGGCTTGGCCGTGAAGGCTCCGTTTACATCCTGTATGTTTAATGATCTATTTTCCGTTGATGGAGCGTTGATACAGTAATGGCAATAAAACTTGAATAAATACTATTGTTCCCCCAACCGTTTAGAATTCCTATGCCCCTAGAGCGCTGAGTTAGCTCCTGAGCGAAGCGACAGAGTTAAGTCTAGAATCCTGAGAGCACTGAGGATTTAATCTCGCCCAAGGCGAAGACACCTTCATGCCCGACATATAATAATTTGACACTTACGAGCAGGTTGAAAACGGTTACCACGTATTCAGTACATCATTTTGAGCCTCATTGAGAAAAAAATTCAACTGTTCCATATATTTTGACCGTGTACGTATTCCATTTTTGTAGAAAACAGTGATGAAAAATTTCAACTTTTTCTGTTTACATCATGTACTGAATACGTGGTAACCGTTTTCGCGTCGGTGTCCCTTCCACCCCGTACAGTATGTCCACAGTTGACTATTCCAAGACAAGACCGTTGCAACCGCGACCCAAAGCGTATCACTGACAAGGAACTGATTTTGTTACACCTGTTGCTAACGGTACTTGGTACGGTCAACTGCACAGTGAGGTATGTAGGCAAGAAATACACATTTGCATCGTATGAAGGCATTCGAACTAGCGAAAGGATGGTTTGGTATACGCACTGTATGGGTTAAAAAGTAGTTCTAAACAGGTCCTTGCATTATCTGTTTCGTCGATTGTACTTACATACATAAAGGGTGTAAAAAAAAACTTGTTCTCCCTGTCATTACGTTTTTTTTTGTTCTGGACCATACCTGGGAACCAACTGTTTCCTATAAAAGTGCAATACCGTCACAGTCAAAATGCGTGGAACAGAATTTCACAAACATTAAAGTTAAAAAACCGGCCAAGTGCGAGTAGGACTCGCGCACCGAGGGTTCCGTATAAACTTATAGGTATTTTGTTAGTTAACTACATCTTTACGGTTTTCAGATTTTCTCTTTACTTGTGCTATAAGGACAATGCTTCTTGCCAAATTTCATGATTCTAGGTCAACAGGAACTTCCCTATAAATTTTGATTCATTTGAGAGTGTCAAAATAGACGTTTTTCGCGGCACAAACAGCCGTATCTTTTTTTAGTACGTTAACTTAGAAGTTTTATTTTTTCACAGCTTCAAGGGACTGTAGACTTGAGTATTGAGACCACGCGATCCCGAGATAAAGGGTCTTGACAGACAGACAGACGGACGGACGGGCAACAAAGTGATCCTATAAGGGTTCCGTTTTTTCCTTTTGAGGTACGGAATCCTAAAAATGTAAAAATGGTTGAGGTTTAGCACATTCATAGATGCATGGTTTTGCAGAAGAGTATTGTTTAGGCAACGTTATACCTGTATAAACACCAACCACCAATTTCTCCGCGCTATTTGCGAGTACTACACCTGGTGCCGCACCATGACGTCATAGAGCAGTACGGTTTTAATGTCACTCCAGTGTGGGGCAGAAACGGAGCTATAGAGGACGTCTAGCGCCATCTCTTTCCCACTCTGGAAAAAGATTACCTTTTTGAGAGATATTATTTTGCTTACTGTACTTGTATAATTATAACATAGACTTATGTTAGTTCTGCTCGTATTGCAAGGATATATTACTGATCATGTAACTGAAAACAGATAGAATGTAGATAAATGAGATTTATTTTCTTACTTTTAAATGATGGAAAGTGTTTTTCTGGCTCCTACAACACTGCTTACCACCAATGCTTAGCAATACCAATATGCTTATTAATATGTTACGTGCGATTATTCCACAGTTACCTTTCATCCTTATTACCAGCAGAAGCAGTTATAATGTGATACGTCTTCGAGAAAATCTTTCTTGGGAAAATGCAGCCAAAGTCATAGCATTAATTAGTAAGTTAAATGATATATTCTTAGCATAATCAGCCTATAATGTTCCCACTGCTGGGACACACGGCCTCCTCTCTATGAGAGATAATGGCCTTTAATCCACCACGCGGGCCCAGTGCGGGTTGGTAGATGTCACAAATGTCTTCGAATTTTTGGTTCTAGGACATGCCGGTTTCCTCACGATGTTTTCCTTCATCGTTTTTGAGAGCAGTGGTGATGAAATAAATTACGCAAAGTAATGCGCCTGGGTTCGAACCCACGACTCTACTGTTCGTAAGTCGGGGCCGCCACCACTGAGCCACCGCTGCTCTCCATGATGATTCCCTTACAAACGTCCATTCCACTACGTATCTAGGCTAACCGAAGGGCATACACACTGATTATCATAAAATTCATGCGTAACTCAACTCCCGCCCTTATTAACATAAAAAATCTGCTAAACATACAAAGCAAAACAACCGTAAAGATGGTATCATCCGCAGCGTAATATTTTGTGAAACATTTCGTACTCCCATAAAAAGTGCATACAAAATCGGGACATCTTCCTGCGCACGTCATGCGTGATGTCTCGCGTGGTACGCATTATGTATGCACCCTAGCATCCTGTTAACATGGTAGCGTGAATTTTCCTTTTTATCTTTACGCTGATACCAAAAAAATGGTCGGCAGAGAAAGTGACTGGTGTAATGTATAAAACATCAATTCTGTACTACCTATGTGACAAAAAGACGAATTAACGAGTAGGGTAAAATCAGCGTATATTGTTCCCACTGCTGGGACACACGCGTCCTCTCTGTGTGTAGGAGGGGTCTGTAATCCACCACATGGGCCCAGGGTTGGAAGATGTCACATGTTTTAGATTTTGACGTGAATTCGTATGAACTTCTATTCGCAGTGAACTGGGGTTGCATGTCAGAAATGCGATTAAGACAATGTAACTGTACTTAGCGAGCTTTATATCTTGAAACGTATAATGTGTTCTTTGAGTGTGTATGTTTATTTCATAGGACAGCAAACTAGCAACCTGCTTGATCTGGGAGTCTAAAATGGCCGCTTTAGCAGAATCATAATAGGATAATAATATGAATTATAATTTAAATATGTTCCTGCTAAAGCGGCCATTTTAGACCCCCTGATGGTAAGTGCTCACCGCTGCCCATGGACATCTGAAATACTGAAGATGGCACAGTGGCAGCTCGATCGACAGCTTTGATCAGGATTGTAGATTCTTTCCCGTCCATAACATATTGTGTAGGTATGTGAGCAATAAGCATACCTGTTTCTGTTGTTTTAAAGCATGCTGTGTTTCAAGGCCAACAGGCTATAACATGAACTACTTGTTGTCGTGCTTGATACCTCAAGGGTTAGGCAGAGGTGTTCCAAATTCGTAGTAAGTACTCCCACATTTCGCCATATTTTGTTTAGGTCAATGTTAATAGGGGCCATCATCAATGGCCAGCCCCATCATGCGGTGAGATTTTCAACGTATACGTAAACGAATCAACAGTTTATTGAAGAAGTTATAGTATGAAAGAAAGTGATAGATTTTCAAAGGAGCAGTAAGTACATGTCATGGCGTTTGTATCTGAGATTTATAGCCATCACATAACAAACTGCAGACATGTGTCTCGTTAACAACTAAAACAATACATCAAACAAAAACGAAAGCTCATAACAACAATCATATAAGTGACAAAAAAACTAGACGTTTCTCTAGAAAATAGATACTATGGGAAAGTAGCCTTACTAAGGAGAAGGGTTATAAAAAGAGGATTGTTATGGCGCTGCCCCACAGCAGCTGGGGACTAAGCTACGCTTCTCTTTATCTGATAGTGTAGTCCACGCTACGCCCAGATACGCTGTCCACATAGTAGTAGTTATTATAAACTAGCGATCCGCCCCGGCTTCGCACGGGTGCAATGTGTATATGTTACGGCTAAAGATGGGTGTGCACATAAACTTAAGATTAGCCGGCTAAACTTTGCGCGGGGATCCGTCGACCTGCTGACGGAAACGCTAACCCTAGACGGTCGACGTCAGGGGCACCCCGAGGTTCGGTTAGTTAGGTTCCTGTAAACCTTGCAGACAGAAATAGGAGCCCCGCGCAGCGGGGATCCGTCGACCTGCTGACGGAAACGCTAACCCTAGACGGTCGACGTCAGGACCTAAGTTTAACCGGCTAATCTTAAGTTTATGTTCACACCATCTTAAGTTTAGCCGGCTAATCTTAAGTTTATGTACACACCCATCTTTAGCCGTAACATATAGGGTAAGTCAGGGAGAGACGCCTATACGGTATAGATGCCCACTAAAATTAAAAAATATAATACAAAATTTGCGTGAACCGGAAAGCATTCGTATTAATGTCAGTTGAAAGTTGATGTCAAGGTTTTTTATTCCCAAAACAAGGTGATATTTTGGTGTTTATTCTTAAAATAAGGTAAGGGTAGTTCAATAAAACGTAATAATTTAATCTTTGGGATAGTTAGCAGTATTTTTTTTTCCTAATTCTTGACGTAAATAGTATTAAATTGTTTCATAACCTAGCATTGTGATCTTGTTTTGTTGACAACCCACTATTTTGAATTGCAAATGCTTTTGGGTGCGTTTAGAGTCGATGGGCATCTCTCCCTAATGATCGGGAGAGATGCCCAATGATGTTTCAGTGTTAGATGCCCAGTAAATATTCTTAGTTTTCTAGATTCATAACTTCCTATTTAGATTCTTATCTTTTTAGATGCCGAATGAATACAAAAGAAAACCTTCTGGCTCTAGTAGAGCTACATGGAGTGAAGAAGACTTGGAATTAAGCCATCACTCTAGTGAAAGATAAATCATAGATATTTGCGTAGTGTGTGGAGAGTATTATCACGCCACTAAGAAGAAATGCGACTGGGGTTACGGCGAATGAAAATTCAGCGGAATGTCTAACGTGTAACGTCTGATTATGTTTTAAATATTGGTGGGCATCTATCCCTGATATCTATAGGCAACTCACCCACATGCCTGGGTGAGATGCCTATTTTACATTATTTTTAAAAAATATTCCTGAAATAAAATAGCTTACACAATAGTTCCAAATTTAATCTGAATGGCATTAATAAACAGTGATTCAACTAAACTCTGAGTACCTATTTCATTTAGTATCTTACATATATAATTAATAATGATTTTTTTTTAAAACTATAGGCAACTCTCCCTGACTTACCCTACATATACATATAAACCTTCCTCTTAATTTGGTTTTATTTCAAAGATAATTAAATTATTTACGAACTACAAAACTATAATAGTAATAAATATGTACTAGTAGAAAAGGGTTACAGGGCGTCCAGAAATTCGTCCGCATCGCTGTCAACAGGAAAAGTGCCCAGAAGGCTGGCAGCATTACCACGTTGGATGGCAATGCTGATTCTTTGGCCAAAAAATAGGCCCGCCCGCTGGTCACGTGAAGAGTCGACCAACCGCTTGGCGATTTCCAGAAATACTAGGTGGGCACTCGGACGCCATGGCCCTAGCGACTGCTTCACCACATTGACAGCGATGTGGAGCCCCACAAGGAGCGCCCAATCGCAAACACGCAAACAAAGCAAACCTTCCTCTTGAATCACTCCATCAATTGCTGAAAACTGCATTAAAATCCGTTGCGTAGTCTAAAAGATCTAAGCGTACAAACAGCGGGAGCGACTTTGTTTTATACTATGTAAAGATGATGTTTATTTAGCAAAAAGGTTTTTACAAACACTTTTACACTTCCTTTTTTTAAAACAAGATAAGGCCGGTCTTTCGTACCCGACTACTCTGAGAAGAAACAGCCGAAACCAACACAGAGGTCATGGTTTCTATTTACATCCAGACATAATCTTGGTCAACTCACTTGAGGACGCAGATGGGTCTGATATGGCCTTTCGAAGATAGAACCACACGGATTTGAGTGGACCTGTCCAGCCAGTGCAGCGAAGAACAATACCAAAGACAGGACGTTTGTGTAGGTCGCTTATAGTACTCAAACTTATAGGGTGACTGGTAATTAGTGACCGTTACTTAAACACGTGATTTATACCATTACCATCATAACATTGAATGAGTGTAAAAAAAATGTTTCTTTGGGAAAGTTGTTTGTTATCATGAGTACAACAATCACGTGTATAAGTATCGGTCACTCTATAAACTTAAATACACCATTATTTTTAGGTCGTTCTGGAGCCGAATACCATGAACTCGATCATCGAACTCGAAACGATTGGGACTATTTTTTTCAAAAAATAACAATACAAAAAAATACGAAAGAATAAATTTTATGTTTTTTTTTGTGAAATAATGAGAATCGATCGATGAATGAATTTTTCAATGGGTATCGTTCGCATGTGTTGCCGATCGTGGATACGTTTTACACACACACATATTCATTTGAGTTCTCATTATTTAAAAAAAAAACATTGAATTTATTCTTTCGTGTTTTTTTTATTGTTATTTTTTGAAAAAAATAGTCCCAATCGTTTCGAGTTCGATGATTGAGATTATGGTATTCGGCTCCAGAACGACCTAAAAATAATGGTGTATATGTAAGTACATCAACTCACTCCAATTTCCTACGGGGGTAGGCAGACACTACAGAACTATACTACTGATCCTTACATACTAGTACCTACTCCTTTCCCGTCGTCGTCCACGTTCACACACAAATAAACGCACTACGCCTTTGACCTTTCTGAAAAACATCACCAATAAGGTGAGTGACCTTCTGGGGCGTCTCCTCTCGGCGTATCGACTCACATTTGCCTTGTTAAGTTTTTTTGTTATTCGTCTGTCATTCATTCTCTCAGTATGGGCGTAAAACAAATGAATCGCAGTTAACATGGCAGACCTCGCCGCACGCATCTTTAGTAGCAGATAGTAGCAGTGGACGGTTGTCTTTAAGTCCTGGGCTAAGGGCCCGTGGGAATACTGAGGAGTGAGCATTACGCGACAGTCAATCATTGAGTTGAACAGGAATTTGCGATAAGTTGGAAAATGTTAGGTGTGATTTTCTGGGTGGTCAATTAAACGCCAGCATATACACAATAATAGGGATTTTGACACCATTAAAAAATAATTGCAAGACAGCTTCTCTAAAAAAAACACTTTATTTTAGACCTGAAAACGCTATTTATTTTCAGTTAATTGCTAAATTAGATTTTTAGTTGCTTTGAAATCAATAAATAATTGAGTCATTGAGTTGACGAAATAGTGACGTCACAACGTGCTATTGCCTTACAAAATGTAAGGGGGAAACGCGTTTTGACAGATCATAAAAAGTTTGTCAATTGATTGGTGTGTCGACTACTCCATTGAACATCATGCCTGTTATCCTCGTTGGGTTAGGTAGAAGTGTAGGTACAGACGCCAGCACATTTAGCTACTACAATGTCAATTTTTTTTAAAAAGATTTTCAATTTTATCTGTAAAGCATTAGGTTCAAGGTTGATTGGGAAAATTTGGCAGTTTCGGGTAGCTTAATGTGCTGGCGTTCGTTCCTTAAGTACAAGTTATGGTATGTCCTGGATATATACCCGGGACTTATCATATCATCTTGCCATGTATTATTATAGCCTGTTGTCATTAACTAGGCTTAACTTCGGATTCCGTGCTGCTGTGAAATTCCTGATGGAAAAACCCAATAACACTGCCCGACCTGGGAGTCGAACCTATGATCTCATGCTCAACAGTAGCGCTGGCGACCACTAGATCAACAAGCCAGTTCAGAACAGTTCCAGGTATAACAATAAGCTCGCAGGATCTACCAACACTTCGAAAACTTTCATTTACACAAAATATAAGTAAAATTGAAGTGTGTTTTTAAGTTAAAAATAACAGCTTTTTTCTGAATGCATATGAAAGTACCTATGTCCTCTCGGTTCCTTGCTTATCTCCAAAACGGCTGGATTTTGACGGGACTTTTTCTGGCATATAGCTGAAATTATAGAAAAAAAAAAAAAAATTGAAAAAATTAAAACCCTTGAAATTGTTAACAAAATCCAATTCAAATAGAGAAGTAAAATTTTTGTAATGATGTATAATCATTTCACGAGGACTAAGGTCGTGGGCAGCTAGTCAGTTAATAAATCCTCTGTAAGCGCAGAAGTTTTATTCAAAAGAAAGTGAGAATGACTTGACAACATTAATCACCTAGAAATAAAGAGGGTTATAAACTTATAAGTATTATAACACTTAACTACACACATCCTAAGTCGGAAATGAAAGTAAAACTTTAAAAACTATTCATACATAATAATATTAGCATCAAAATGGAATCTCATGCATTTAAATGAGAAGGAAATCCGACTGTTTCGGTCTAGCGAATAGGGTTAGGCTGGTAACTTAATATGATGGACCCTTTGTACGACCTTTGTTGGGATGAAAGTAAAACCATGAAGGTTTTGTGTGGTTGGTGGAATCATTATGACGTCATTTTAGAAATAGACATCCATAACATTACGCCTATAATCCCGGATGGGTTAGGCAGAGGTGTACCTAATAGTACACACGCATTTCGCCAGTTATGTTTAAGTCCCATGTTATCGCGGGCGAGCCATCGCCATCAACCGGGCACAAATCCAGACTCCGTCGCTGCTACTGAGAAATTCCTGAATCGAACCCAGGACCTCGTGTTCAGCAGTCGCGGTTGCGACCACTAGGCGAACGAGGCAGAAAGATCATGAGACGGTAATCGAGGTTGAAGGGAGATTTTAGAAATAGAAGAGCTGTCAATACACGTCCTCAGGACAATTCCAGTCAATAAATAAAGTAGATAAAACGACTGTGTGTGCGGTGTTTGAGCTTATTTTGTGAAAGATTTATCATCATTCATATTTTTGCAGGTATTTCAGATCTTGCAATCATCTGCTTTACTGCGTTCTAGAAATAAAACCCGAATTAGTTTATAGAGTAGAGAACAGAAAATCAACCTAGTTCACTGATCTGTGCTGGATTTGAATGGAGCATTAACTGGATCCGTGTGGTGGGGATTATAGCCCACTCCCTGTCACAGAGAGGAAGCCTGTCACAGTGTGAGAGGAAGCCTGTCCCTGTGATACTCACACAAGACTGATTTATGTTCATCAACCTTCAAAATCTAACCGTGTCATCAATTTTAGAGCTGGACCACTGCCTGCCCCGGATGAAAATACCATAAAGCACAACAAACAGGCCGCCCTTTATTAAAATTCGCTGTTCCCTATCAAAAACCAATTCCACAATTGTTTCAACGAGCCGCGGCCATTTTGAAAAGTAGGATGCGCAATAAAATAAAATTTTATGCCTTTTACATTGGTTATGTGTATTGTGCACCCCTGTATGCAATTGTTTGTAGAACAATTGATATCTTTGGATAAATTGATAACGGACCCCTATTGGGGACTTATTTTGTAATTGAATTTTTGAAATAACGGTCGAAATATACCTACCAAACAGTTTGTTTGGATTACAGTCATTATAGCGTCGAACGAAATTTTCTAACTATATGTTCCCTTATTTTTTTTTAAACCAACAAATATAAGAAAAAAGACGGTTGATTCGCTTCTTCCTATAAAATGTTGACGCTAAAGTGTTAATAGTATAAGTATGTTCTTGTGTGTATACAAAGAAGTGACATAGCTGTCGCCAATGTCAACTGTCACCTGTCAATTGGTAACTGTCAGTTATCACGAATGGCGGGAATCGACAAAAAATGAGACAGTGCTGGCACGGGAGGGTATACTGGTATAATATGAGTCAGTGTAGTGACATAATTAGCTTAAATACAAAATCAACAACATTTTTTTTTTTTGATGGTCCTACTCTTGACCTCAATCTAGTCCTGAAGACAGAGATGAGGTCGACGATGGAACGAGCTAACCCAAAAGAAGCCTATTAACATTCCATTATAAGGACTTTACAAACATGACAGGTGACTTATGAATCCTTACAAGAGCATCCTTCTTCGCACCATTTGCGAGGTATCCGGTTCGATTCCTGGCGGAAGTTTAAAGTGTCGGTCGTTACTTCATAAAAACGTATCTTCACGCTTGCATTCGTTTATAGGGGAAACAGTGTTGTCGTCTCCGGTGTTTGTCCGTTACCGTTACGACGTGGTGAGTTTAAGTTTAAACTGCCATGTAGCTGGCGCCAAAAATCAGTGATTATCAAGTATCAGAGACCGGTTAATAAAAATCCTTTTTGCAAAAAAACCGACTTCAAAAAAATAAGTAGCGACTAAAAAAGTCTAAAATAACTTTACCTTCGGAAGTCAGTGACTTTGTCTGAACCGATTTGAAAAATTATTTTTCTATGAGAAAGGATATACTTTCCGATTGGTCCCATAGTTTCATCAAAATCGTTACAGTAGTTGGTTTTTTTTTCTTACGTATTTTTCTTTTTAAGCTATGTTGATGGCATTATGATCCCATAATAACTTCTAGTTCATCATCTGCCTAGCCTTTTCCCAACTACTTCGGCTTCCAGTCTAACGGGATGCAGCTGAATACCAGTATTTTACATGGAGCGACTGCCCATCTGACCTCCAAACCGAGTTAGTGCTAGGTAATACGATACCCCTTGGTAAGAATGGTTGTCAGACTTTCGGGCCACTGACTACCTGTAACGACTGTCAAAGATCTACAAATGACACCCGGAACCAACGGCTTAACGTGCTTTCCGAGGCACGGAGGAAACTCGGTATGTAATGGGCGGTGACCCCATCCACGGACCAACCTAGGTAAGCACGGCAGCACGGCTTAACCTAAAGATTGACCCGAGCGGCTGTTCCTATTTAGCAAGTAACTTCTAGTAACAATGTAAAAATTAATTCATAATAAGAATTTGTGGATAAAAACATTTTATTTAACTTAACTTTAACTTTTTAGTTGTAATATACCTTTCAACTAAAAAGAGTTAAATAAAATGTATTTTTTTTTATATATCCGACTTTCAGCTATGCCTAGTATAAAGGTACAGTCACGCACGAGCACCAATAAGTAAACATCTCCAAGTTACCATTGTTATTGCTCGTGAAAATTGCTTTTAAATTTAGGAAAGTGTTTACATATTGGTGCTCGTGACTGCACCTAAAGTTTGAATACCTACAAACTTGAGCGTTTCTTAATTGCCCAAAAAATCCTTTAAATTACCCGTAGCAAAACACAGTCACGGTAACAGCATTACTCCTACAAAGACCGTACAGTCCCAACATTGACTACAACATCCCTAAATCCCGGCAGACACATCGGCGACACGCATCCACGTCTATTAGGACCAACATAATCTAAAACCGTAACCAATTGATTTGTGCACGTGAACTTGTAGTTTTGAACGAAGAAAATATATCGATATTCGAGTACGAAGTATCGATATTTCAGTGTTAAGGGCCTGTTACGCGAGCTCAAGATAAGTTCTGGGGGTCTAAAATGGCCGCTTTAGCAGAATCATAATAGGATAATAATATGAATTACGTTTAAATTCGTAAAATGGTCACAAGGTGACAATTCATAATAATAGGTACGTCTATGACCATTTTAAGAATTTAGCGGCCATTTTAGACCCACAGGTTAATTCATCTTGTAGATATCTTTGCTACAGTTTTATAGTACCTAGGTAGGACAAGGGCAAGAAAATGATGATGACGTAGATGACTGCTTTGTTACTCAAGCGTCGTAGTCCCAAGCGAAGTCGTGCTGCTGACTGCTGAGCGTTTTCTGAGGGCTCTGGTTGTATTCACAGGTCTGGCAAAACGTTTTTTTTAGACAAATCCGCAATTCTATTCCCAAACCGCTGTAAAAACTCCTAAAGAGCAGAATCAACAGTGACGACCACCAGACGCCGAGACAATGAAGCTCGACGAATACCCAGAGAAACCTTTTATCTGTCTTGAGGCTACGAAATTGAGCAGAAAAGAATAGTGGAGGAGTAGGAAAAACAAAACGGACAAAATGTTATTGGGTTTTTCCATCTGGAGTATCTCAGTAGCTGCCTAGAGTCTGGATTTGTGTGCAGTTGATGGCGATGAGCTCGCCCCTCGCCTCTTGTTATTAGTAGGCACACCTCTGCCTAACCCATCTGGGAAACAGGCGTGATATTACGTTAAACTGAAAGCAGCGGAAATATTCCTCGTTAAAATTCACAATTGCATATCTGTGGAGTGTGAATTGACACCTCGATATCGTTTAGAGACGATAACACTATTTCGATAAGTTTAATTCGATACAATATCCCTAATTCCACCCTGCCACACACTATTAGGGTTTACTTTAATGAAGTGTTAGGGTAGAGCGCACAATAGACGGTCGTGACTCGTGATGAAGGATTGTGGATTGTTGATGAAGACGGATGGCACAGGGTCATGGCTATTAAACTAATGTGGTTCGTGAGATAAATGCGGATGCTGTGAATATTTGAGCGGGTAAGCTTTGACTGTTGGGGAAAGTAGAATTCCTGATATGAAAAAATTAACGTTGCCCCACGCTAGGAAGTTCTCCTGTATCGTGGGTGCGTTTACAAACATTTAAACTCACAAACACAAACAGCCAGACACGGAACAACTACCTGTAGGTCATACAAAAATTTGTTTCGTGCCGGGATTGAACCCGCGACACAGCGCAGCAGCCAATCGCTCGGCACTACGTTAACCGTGCCGTTAACTTTTGCTGGAAGCCAAGCCATTGGCTTCCAGTCTAACCGGAAGCAGCTGAATACCAGTATTTTATATGGAGCGACTGCCTATCTGACCTCCACAACCCCCAGTTACTACTGCATAATACGATACCCCAAGACTGGTTTTCAGACTTTCGGGCCACTGACTACCTGTAACAACTGTCAAAGATCTACGAATTACAGCCGGTACTAACGGCTTAACGTGCTTGCCGAGGCACGGAGGAAACTCGATATGTAAAAGCGTGGCTTAATCTGAAGATTGATCAGCTGGCTCGTTTTCAATAAATGACTAAGTAGATTTTAAGGTACGGATTATAATTTTTGGCAATTCATTTAGAATGTTTTGAGCTTGTAAGTTGCTCTACCAAAAAGTATTGGCGGAAGTATTCGCGTCATAATAAATTATGTGCTGCCATCATCCAGGTATCCATTTGTTTACGCATGCAAAACAGTTCTGCACCGTGACTGATTGACAACGCACACTGTGACTGCACAGAGTAATCGATTGCAGATAGAAACATGTCATTTGGAAAAAAAGGTTCTTTTTAATAAAATATCACATTCACAACTCACCTTGTTGGTCTAGTGGTCTCGCGCACTGCTGCTGAGTATAAGATCCTGAGTTCGATTACCAGGTTAGGCATTGATAATAAGTTTATACATTACAATTTTCTCTTATGCAGCCAGAATCAAAATTTGAGCCCGGTTTAGTTTAAGGCAAGAGGCTACACACCTCTGCCAAACCCATTGAGATATACAGGTGTGTACATAGACATACAACTACATAGTGTATGTACATAGTGTTTATCCTACTAATAAACTTATTAAACAGCTTTAAAAGCGCCTCCTCCTATCTAACACAAAACATTTGGCGCTATGTAACGGATCTTAGTTTCAAGCTTACCCCACTTCGATTAAAACCATGAAAATGCCACGAAACAAAAAACAGCACCATAATAAACCGTATAGAACATACCCCAGATGTTTGAAACACGAGACTATGGCATGTGACCATAGTTTTTTACTTTACACACAAAAAAAAAATGCGATAAGTAAACGTTATGGTATTCTCTATGATTTATGTTGGTGCCGATGGAAACGGGACTGGTTGGAAAAAAAAAGAATTTGTGGTTTTTCTGGTCATTTGTTTTGTTTATGATCGTAGATCATCTGAAAAAGTGAACTGCAAAACAGACCTGCTATGTACCTATGCAGGTAGCTATAAGCAGCACAAAATAAAGAAAAAACAAATAACGAATTCAAAAACGTTGTGATTTACTATGACTACAACATAACATAACGCCTGATATCCCCGAATGGTTAGGCAGATGTGTACCTAATAGTACACCTACCTACGTATCGCTAGTTATGTGAAGTCCCATTAGGCCGGCGACCCTATTGCCATCAACCGGGCAGTCCGGGCACACATCCAGATTCAGTGGCCGCCACTGGTAAATTCCTGGTGGAATATCCCAATAATAATTTGCCCGACTTGGGACTCGAATCCAAGACCTCATGTTAAGAAATCGCGCTTGCGACCACTAGTTCTACGAGGCAGTCTTACTTGGCACGACTGCTTCTAGGTTTTGATGAAAAGTATTCCAAGTGCAAAGTTACAAATTTCATCCTGACTAGGCTCTTACTAAACTTAACCTTTCTAGGTTCAACGGTAGTTGAGCTTGATAAACATGAACAATTAAAACATAATCCTCCATTTAATCTACGCCGCAATTGGGTAAAACTATAGCAATCTATAAAATACGGTGTAAAAATAAACGTGCAAACATCCAAATATTATCAGTTACTGACCTACACCAATGACATGATAATATTTATTATATACGTGGTCATCATCGCTTAAAGAATTTGCCTGAAAAAAAAAGTAAACAAACCATTTATTTACGTTTCAATACTGCTCTATAGCGCCATCTATTGCCGAGTAGTTGAATCTTTCGTAAAGTTTAGCACATTTTCTTCGTTTCTGTATTTTTCAGGAAACATATGATGTTCGAATTTAAATTCTTTTATAACAACATGATAAGTTAGATTTAAGATATCCCACAGTAGTTACTTACTAAACAAGTTTGTACCTTCACAACGACATGACTTTAACAGAAAATACAAGTACCCTGAAAATAAATGTGTTCATGTAATGTTACAAAAAAAAAACAGAAAAAAAATCATTTCACTAAAAAAAAAAAAAATCCATTGGAGTCGAAGGTGTTTCGCTTGTTGCTATATGAGCTTCATCTATCAATTAATTTAGCATAATATGTACATTAAAACATTACCTACATATAATGTGTAACATTACATTGGCATAGGTCAAAAATGAACCAAGATGTCCCTACTAAATCCATTTATTTGACAGACAGCCCTTCGCACAGTGGCCTGGTAACCCATTTAGTTCAATTGGATCAATTTAGCTGATCCATTTATTGGAGCAGTCACTTACATAGGTAATTTATTCTTGCTGTTTTGGTCCCTTGTGTGGCTTAGTCATCGTATAGTTTTGGGCTTTTTTGGTAAGTTTTCAGATCCAGTCAGAAGATGCGTCTCACGGAAATTGCTAGGATTTTAGCTGATGACTCATCAGAGCCATCGCAGCTTTGAGATCATCAATTTGTCATGGCCTCAGGTTTAAGTTTCTTGGTATATTTATTAGTACCTACTGCAGACAGGATAAACTATAACTTTCAATTAGGAATACAAAGTAGTTTTTTTGTTAAGCGTTTTCCTACCAACCAGTGTTTTGAACAATGTTTTTAAACCTTAATAATCTTAGTCTGTTATGAAATGATTGCTGAAATTTGGACGAATCGCAGCAAAATAAAAACAATTCTGTCAAAAATAAGGCAAGTAGGTATCATTATTTCTCTCATCTAATACTTCAATTTAGCCAAGATTAACTAACAAAAATCATAAGCGACGTTAGATAAACGTGCGACTTCGCCAGATAAAAATCTTCATTATAACATTGATAAATTATGTCAATCATGTCTGTAACAAAACTACACAACCCTACCACCCCGTATGCGCCCGCTTTTTATCACAATTAAAAGTAAATGAATAAAAATCTCTTCTATACTGTGGCGCCATCTATACGGGCACATTATCTTCAAGTATGGGGGCATTGTTGTAGCACTTGCTGTATTTAACACCAAATTAGAGGGGTGATTAAGTGATCATTAGGGACATTCTGATTTGGTATAAAATTATATTTTTAAGTGGCTGAGAATTATGGCATCGGGTCATATAGGACCGATGACCGTACACGTATTCTTGAGTGGAAACCGCGAATACACAAACGTAGGACAATTCGCCCTCAGGTTTGGTTAAGCAATGATCTTTGCAAGGCGGTTGGTAGCAGCTGAATATGAAATTCGAAGATCGAGTTGAATTGTATTGTATTGGAGGCTGGCTCATAATCATGATGTGTCTGAAAAATCGTATATTTTTAAATTGTGTAGTTGAAAACATTTAATTAATCATAATTCAGCATATTATATACGGGCAGATTACGATCTCGACAAAACGATTTTTGTTCTACTCAAACAATTATTAAAATATAAAAAACACAAAAAGTGACTGATTACTTTTTAACCTGACAATTAATCGTAATTGACGGACGCATTGTAGTTTAAAACCGACTTTGTTAAAAAAGCGTGTGCTGTGTTACGTTATTTGGATGTCACGGTGCGTTTGCGTTATAGTTATTGATTGCGTTAATTTGGATGTGAAAGAAAACGGTAGTGATGTTAAATTCGATTTCTTAAGCTGTGCTTTACAAAGAACTGAATATAATGTTTCGTATGACGTGTTTAGGAAATACTTGTCACGGCGAAAACGCAATTGAAGCCCGCGAAATTACTCCTACAAATGATTTTTTTTTTTTTTTTTTTTTTTTAATTTGCACTTCAGTCATCTAGCTGCCTAGCCTTTTTCCCAACTATGTTGGGGTCGGCTTCCAGTCTAACCGGATGCAGCTGAATACCAATACGTATTTTACAGGGAGCGGCTGCCTATCTGACCTCCACAACCCAATTAGCGCTAGGTAATATGATACCCCTTGGTAAGACTGGTTGTCAGACATCCAGGTCGCTGACTACCTATAACGACTGTCAAAGATGTACAAATGACAGCCGGGACGTACTTTCCGAGGCACGGGAAACGGAAACGGGAAAGCACCTCAATATCAGTTTGTATGTTGATCAAAATAAGAACAAAAATGAATCCACCGACTTAATTAGTGTGTTTTAAAAAGTCGAGGCTGCTAACTACGGTTGTTTCAGGGACAGTATGTCTATTCTTGACCCTAACGCACCAAAACCGTGTCTTCAAGCGACAGCAGGTGGAAAATTTATCAGTAGGTAGTAAGAACGTAGTACTTGAATTTTACCGTAATATTTTATTTGACTAATTCTTCTGCCGACCCTTTAAGAACGTAGGTAACATCACTTTTATAGCTTCTGTAAAACAGCTTCACATTTTCAACTTCAACTGTACATACACACATACAGCAAATGCAATACACATCACTAACAAAGTCGTTTACCAAATCGTGACTTACGGTATGTTACAAATCACTCTAATGTACTGCATCCACTAAATGTTGCCAGTACCATTTGCTGGTGTTGCCACTAATATGAAGAAATAGTAACAGCTAAAGTAAAACGAATGCAGCAATTTCAAGTAAAGTCCGTGACGAAGTAGTAAATGTAGTGAATTTGTTCCATTTTAGTGTTTAGTGGCTTTCTTTTGCGGTTACTGTTGGTTGGCCATAATTATGTTGGAGGTTAATGTTGTGGACTGGATTGATGAAATTTTGTTGGAGATTATAATGGTGTGAACTTCATACAAACCTGAGAAAAGTATCGTACGCCCACAGCTGGATATCAACCTAAACGCCACGGTATCGACCGGTCTTGTGCCTCTCGCATCCTTGTTTCATCTTCTTTTACATCGGTTTCTTGTGGCCTTCACCAGGCAAAAAAAATTTTGAAAGAGATATAAGTACCCATTCAAAAATATGCAGACCTAATACTTAAAACCAATTTGAAGACTCTATTCAAAAACAGGTTGATTCAGCTCAGGAATGATTCAGTCCTGAATTTTATAGACAATTTTATGATGAGTATCCACACCTACGATGTGATCAAAGTTGAACCGGGTGCGTTATGAAAGTTGGCAACGTCGCAAATATGTAGCTGTCAAATATTGCTGTGTAGATATTCTACTAAAATATTAAGTATGCCAATTTTCAGAATACACTCAAATTGCAACCACATTACAAACTCCCGTAATTTATTTAAAGATAATGTCATCAACACAAAACAATAGGAGGGTAGCGCTAGCGACAGATGTGCCCTCATGTCGATACGATCTCGTTGCGTATGCGCACGCGTTCTGTCTACTTGTTAAGTGGAGGTGCGTTGGACTTGGTAACGTGTTTGCCGAAGTTGTTTGTAGTTGGCGGTGTCTTGCGTAATGTGTGTAAGTTTTTGGCAAGTGTAGAAAAGCTGCCAGGTTTTTTAGGAGTCTTATGACAGTTTTGCCTAACCCTGGGCGACAAAGAAACGAATGCTTAAATAGTACTGTCGGATTTTCAAAGCAAAGTTCAATGTCGTGAATTTAAATTCTAATAACAACAATATCATTAGGATTTCATTTAGGTGTGTGTTCATGAAAACGTGCATTACAAACTCTGAATATTAAAATGTAGACATAATAGTATACTACGATGACCTCTCCTTCGAGCTTCACGGAAGTTTGACGAACGGATGTCTGGACCACGCTCTTGTGACATAATATCGAAAGATTGACTGCAAGAAATTTTGCATGAAACTATGTAGCCTTTGGGCGCATTATGTCCTATTCGCAAAATGTCCAACTGGTACAGGTTTATTTTACACTAGCTTTTGCCCGCGACTTCGTCCGCGTTTCCGTCGTTTTTCGAAAAAAAATTAGCAGATGTCCTCCCTCATAGTTTTGAAAAAGTACCTACGCTTTTACCTACTCAATACAAAAAAAATAAACATGAATGACCCAAAACTAACCTATCAGTACTTATCTAAAAGTCTATGAGTACTACTTCTACTTCTATTCTACCTACTACTACTTCACTTAAAAAAAATAGCAACTATTAATAGTTTACAATTTAAACAAAACTAAACCTAATTCATAAAATAACAACAAAAGAAATTAAAATAAACTATTTAAAGACTAAAAGTCGCGCTGATAAGCACGGTTTATAAAATAACAATTATTGTCTGTCAATAAAGTCCAACACTCTGAACGCATCAACAGCCAAATATTGAATGAAGCTTGCGCATGTTGGAAGTCGCTGCGCCCCCGCAAGGGGGCGCGGCAGACGGTCACGGGGCTTCGCCCCCTGGCCGTGGAGGCTTTACCTTGGCCCGTCAACACGGGCCCGTCCTAGGATGGCCTATTTAGGCGCAGCCTGTAGCGCGCGATAAACATCGCGCGCCCATGTGTGTAGTTGCTATGAAGTTACTGTAGGCGCGTTACAACACTGATTACAGTGTTGCTTTCTTCACGCCACCCCGGCGGTCTGTCACCGCCAGGTGAGACCTCCGGTTGCCCGGAGGAGGCCCGGCGGGTGACGACCAGCGACAGGGGTGCCGACTCGACGCACCTACAGTGGGTGTAAGGCTCCCGCCCGTCCCACAAACCAGAGCGAGCCGGTAGCGGACCGAGCTAAGAAGCCGTCATGTGTGTGTGGGCGGTATTGTACTGAGTGACACCGCCCAGTGTCTGAGTGGGCGTGGCTAGGCGCCACGCCCCCCTGTGAATCTACCTGAGTGTAGAGAGATGCATGTATGAGTTGCTACGTGACGCGCCTATATTAACTTAGAACACGTCACGTAACAGGGTGCATGTAGTGTGTAGAGTCATATTGTGCAGGTAAGTTGCGTGTAACCTGGTACAACTTACCCGGGAGTCACATCCGGTAGGGTGGGGTCAGTGTCCGCAGCCAGGTCGCGGGGTAGGGGGCGCCTCGCGTCAGGGGGGCGCGCGTGCCATGGCGCTATGTGCTTGACATGCGGCCAAGCAGATGCGTCGGCACGCGCGAACATTCCCGTCGCAAGGCGCCGGATGAAGGCGTCCAGGCTCTCAATCCCGAGGCCACGCCCGATTACGTTATTCCTCACATAGCGAGGGGCAGCAACGATGGTGCGCAGCGTCATGCTCTGCTGCGCACGTAGCCTCTTCTTGTTTCCCTCGCTAGTGAGGGCGAACCAGGCGGGGGCGGCGTTCGTCAATATAGAGCGTATATAGGTCTTATATACGCTCAGTTTGACGCGCACCGGGAGGCGGGACGAGAGCACTGGACGGAGTTGGCCGCGAGCGGCCCTGGTCCGTGCCACGACCTGGCGGACATGTGACCCCATAGAGAGCCGACGGTCGATGGTCACCCCTAGGTACTTGACCTGGGGCATCCACGCGACGTCGGCGCCCTGTAGCGTCAAGGGTGGTGGGAGGTGGGCCGCGCCGGCGACTATCGCCTGCGTCTTACCCACGTTCACCGACAACCGCCATTTCGACAGCCAGTCGGGGAGCAAGTCGAGCGCGCGCTGCATTTTGACCGCCGCGTGCCTCGCGTTAAGCGAGGTAGCGATGTACGCGGCGTCGTCGGCATACAGCGCGAGCATCACCTGGGGCGTCGTGGGGATGTCGTCGGTGAACCGCGAGTAGCACGCTGGCGAAACGCAGCTGCCCTGCGGCACGCCCGCCAGCACCGGATAGGCGCCGGAGAGCGCTCCCTCGACCACCACCCGGAAACTCCTGTGGGACAGAAAAGATTGGACCACCTTGACCACGCGACGGGGCGCTTCAGAGTGGGCCAGCTTGTAAATAAGGCCGTCGTGCCATACACGGTCGAAGGCCTTCTCCATATCGAGGAATACTGCCACCCAGTATTCCTTCTTATTTGTCGCAGCTGTCATGTGGTGCAGTACCCTCGATAGCTGGAGCGTCGTGCTATGTTCCGCCCGAAACCCGAATTGTTCCGGTCGTGGGGTAATGTGCGGCTGGAGGTGCCGCAACAGGAGTGACTCGAACACCTTGGAGATGGTCGGCAGCAGCGTAATGGGCCGATAGCTCTCGGGCTTCAGAGTGTTTTTCCCCGCCTTGGGCAGCATAATGACGCGCCCCTCCTTCCACGAGGCGGGAAAGGCCCCGGTGCGCAGTATCGCCGTGTACAGGCGCGCCAGCGCCGCTACCATACGGAACGGCAGCCGGCGCAGCGCTGTGTTCGTGATACCGTCGGCACCAGGGGCCTTCCTAGGCTTCGTCCTAAGGATGGCGCGTCTGACTGCCCCAGGCGAGAAAAAGATAGCGTCTTCTTCGGGAGCTATCGGCGCAGCGAAGTACTCCCCAAGGTGTTGCTCCACTGTTGCGACATGCTCGGCGTCTGTGGTCGGGTTCGGTTGGAACTGACGCTCCAGGTGCTGGGCGAAGACCTCCGCCCGGTCCTCTGCTCTGTACTTCAGCGCCCCTCCGCTATCTCGTAGCGGGCGCACCGGAGCTGGGGTACTCGATAGCTGCCGGCAGAGTCTGTGTACAGACGGCCAGTTGCCGGCCGCCGCCGACTCTATTCTCTCCTCCCAGCTCGCGGCTTCCCGGTCCCGCATCTCGGCCTTAATCCGTTCCGCGAGACGGTTCAGCTGCGTCTTCAGGGTGGGGCATCTTAGTTGCTGCCACTGCTTGCGCAGGCGCCTCTTGTCGGCGATCATCTTCTGCAGGTAGGCAGGGAGAGGCTGTTGGTGGTAGGTGGCTCTCTCCTGCGATACGGTCGACGTCGCCGCTTCCAAGGCGCTCCGTATGCAAGCAGTGACCTCTACCGCCACCTGGTCCACGTCCGCGGAGGTGGCGATGGGCCGAGACGGGGTGGTGGCCTCAATCTTTTCTGCAAACTGGTCCCAGTCGATTTCTCGACGTGGCGCTGCGGACTTCAGTCGGGTCGGCATCCCCGAGAGGACGACGAGTACTGGTAGGTGGTCCGACTGCATCTCGTCGTCCAGTACTTGTTGGGTGAGTTGGCAGTGTAGCCCTTGGTGGACCACGATGTCCAGCACGTCCGGCAGGTGAGTGCTGACGTCCGGGTAGTGGGTGGGCGACTCTGGGCCGGACACCGTGTACCCAAAGGCTTCGGCGTCGGCGGAGAGCCGTCTCCCCCCTGCGTTGGCGACGGCAGAGTTCCACGCCGGGTGCTTGCAGTTTAGGTCGCCAGCTAGGATCGTCGCGCCGCCGTTGGCCCCCAAGAGCGCCCGCAGTTCAGACGGGTCCAGTTGGACCTTGGGCGCCCTATAGCAGGCGTAGATGGCGAGATCCTCGCCGGCGACGTGCAGCTGCACACCCAGCGCGTAGAATGTGCCGGTCGTCGGCACGGGAAGCTCTTGATGTACGACTCTCCGCCTTACTAGTACTGCCAACCCACGGTAGCGGTGCTGCGAGGCGGATGCCGACTTTTCGTCCTTCCTATAAGCGAGATACCCCGGGAATCGCAGCTTGTCTCCTTCTCCCAGGTGCGTCTCGCTTATCAGCGCCACGTCGATGTCCTCTTGCCTGAGGAGGCGGCGGAGGGGGGCGACCTTACCCTGAAGGCCGCGGGCGTTCCAGTGAATCACCCTCAGCGGCCTAGCCATGGTAGAGGGTGAGCAATGAGGCCAGGCCGTCGAGGATGACCAGCTCCGCGTCTTGGCCTTGCCTGATGGCCTTTATCAGGTCCATCAGCAGCTGTATGGCGCAGGCTGTAAACTCCTTATTTTTCTTCTTTGCGTCGGCAGCTGGGCCGGCGCTCGTGGTGCTTCTTCTGGTGGTAGTGGTGGTGGGTGGGGCCGTAGGCCGCGCTATGCCGACGCCAGCTGCCGGCCTCTCCACCCTCTTAGGTGGAATTATGGTTGTTGGTGGTGGCGGCAAAACAGCCTGCGCCTGGGCTTGGTCGCCCCGGAGGGTGTCTTCTTTGGGTGCGGCGGGGGGCGCGGGTTTCTTCCCCTTACCCCTGCGCTTCTTCCGCTTGTTCCTCCGCCGCTTGGAGGAGGAGGGGGCTTCGCCCCTGGAGGGAGCTTCCCCCCTGGTGGTGGGCCCGTTGGCCGCCGCCATCAGCGACGCGCCTTGGGCCTCGGTGGAGGCCACTTCTGTTGGCCTCTCGATGACCGTATCCGGTCGGCGTGAGGCGGTCGTGGCGGCGGCGGGGCCGGCTCGCCTGTTCCGGATCTCCGCCTGGTATGTAGGGCAGCGGACGTTGTTCGCGGGGTGATCACCCCCGCAGTTGACGCAGGTCGCCGGTTCATCACGAGGGCGGGGGCAATCACGCGCAGCGTGCCCCTCTCCGCAGCGGACGCAGGCGAGCGGCCGGTGACAGTGGTGCGACGAGTGCCGGAATTTTTGGCACCGGTGGCACTGTGCGGGCCCACGTTTGCCCCGCCAGGCCTCTATCTTGACACCCCGCATGTACATAAACACGGAGGTGTCGAACAGGGACCTGGCCTCCGGCGTCCTCTTTAGGACTGCGTGGAACACGCAGCCGGGTCTTCCCTGGCGCTCCTTTATATGGCGCACGTACTCCGGCTCGTGTCCCAGCGCGCGGAGCTCCTCCTCAATCTCAGCCGGGTCGGTGTCCACGGGCAGCCCACGGATGGCCACCTTGAAGCTTCGCTCCGCCGGCAGTGAGTAGGCGAACCACGATATGCCGCTCTCCTTCTCCAGGCCAGTCAAGTAGCGCTGGACCACCCTGTACTCGTTCTCGCTCTCCGGCGAGAAGCGAACCCCAGTGCCGTAAGGGCGGGCATTGGGGGGGTGACCCAGCTTCTCCTTGATGGCCCTGAAGTGGGCGGCCCATCCCGGCAGCCTCTCCACCACCAGCGGAGGATACCGAGGCCGCTTCTGCGGCTTGGGCTTGGGCTGGCTGGCGGCCGATCCGCCGGCGTCCCCGGGGGCCGCCGGCTGTGAAAAAGTAATATTGGAGACACTCACCCTCCTCCGTGTCTCCTCGGTGTCCCTCAGCAGGGGCAGGGGCGATGCGGGGGGCGTGCAGCGAGCCGCCTCCGCGTAGGTGGGCGAGCAGCTAGCGCCCCGACCCCGCGATGGCGCGCGTACGCGCTGCGGCCGCGGCGGGTCGAGGCAGTACCGCTTCGCCTCCTCCTCGGACTCGTCCGTGCTGCGACGCCGTCGCTGCGGGCGCGCCTCCAGTCGCGCCTCGTAGTAGTCCAGCGACGGCGTCGGTGATGCTGGTGGGGTGCGCCTTCTCAGCGCACTCGGCCCTGACTCAGCCGAGCACGCAGACACCACCGACATGCTCGAGCCGGCTCCCGACGAGCATGCCGACAGTCCTGCCGGCGAGTCATAGGCCGAGGCGCGAGGTGGCGCCGGCGAGTCGGGCGCACTAGGCGCCACGGGCGCCGGTCGGGCGCCTTGCGGCATCTTAAGGTGCGGGTCAACGGGCTGCGGCTGGGGCCGGCGGTGGCGGTGCGCGAAGCTGTGTAGCCACCGCTGGGGGCGCTCGCCGCGGACGCAGCCACAAAGGGCGCAGTCGACGCAGCGGGTCGCGTTGCAGCGGTGGGGCGCGCAGCTGGTTGCGCGGAGGTGTGCGCAGGTGGCGCTGGTGGGGGCGCGGTAGGCGCCGGGGGGCGGGGGGGGGCCGCAGTGGACCGCGACAGGGGCGCGGACGCTTTCGCAGTCGGCGCTGCGTGACGCGCCGCCACGCCTGTCGCTCGTACACCCGGCACTCGGCCCGGTTGGGCGGCGGCGGGTCCCGGGGCCTGGATAGGCACCGGGCGGAAGGCGGACGGTCGCACGGCTACGGCGTGCTGCGAACGGCTCGGCGACAGCACCGGCGCACCGCGCGCAGGCGCCAGCGTCGTCGACGGGCCGCGCGCCGCGGCTGCCGTGCTTGGTCCCGCTTCCTCTCCAGACATCTTCTTCGTCGATGACGTCTTCTTCACGCTGGACACCTTCTTCTCCTCACTACGAGGAGGAGAGGGTCCAGCCATCGTTGAACCGGGCGACGCCTCGCCGATGTTCGGCATCGACGTCGTCCGGTCCAACCCGGAACGATGCTCATCGTATTGGTGACGGCCGGCGCCTCCACGGCCGGACGGGCCGCGGGCGCCAGGCTTCGGCATCTTCTTTTGTAGAATCACTAACGGTGGAGTGGTTCCGCGACCGCAACGGTGCTCGGGGCACCGGACAGCAACGAGCCTCCCCCTGTGCTCACACCAGTGCTAACACTAGCGTGAACACAGGGAAAGTGAGAGTAAAAGGCGGTCCGGGCGGAAAAGTTTTTCCCAGTGTACCCACAAACGATTTCACTTTTTCGGTTAACTCCGGCACTTGTCACTTGGGGCAGCACTAGGACCACTGGCGATCCCGAAGCTTGCGCTCGCCTCCCGCCCCTTTTATACTCTGCCGCCGCGAGCCGTGTCGAGCGCGGCAACCGTTACGCAAAAATGATCCTTACAGCTTGCTTCTCTATTCACGCGCGATGGCTTGTTAGCGTAGGTATTTCATGTATAAGTTTGGTGTTTTTGTACCGATTTCTATGATTCTTTTTTTATTAAATAGGTACTAATATTCATTAAAAAAAAAATAAGGATGATGGTGAGTGTTATTGTTATTATGTTATACGTAATAGTAAACAAATATAATAACAAATCTCTGAACTGCTAAGCTATCGGGAGTTACACGTGTTATTGTGAGTCAACTATAAAAGATAGATATATGCTGTCTTGGGATATTTTTTATATAATTTTATGTTGAATATTTCCGTCATACATGATTTCTATGTAGCTTTAACCATTAAGGCTGCACACGCGACGGAAGCTTAAAAAATCAAGTAATTTCTCCCGTTTTCCCAACATTTCCTTACACTGCTCTGCTCCTATTCATTGTAGTGTGATGAAAAGTATACTATAACCTGCCCAGGACTTCGAAGAATAACTGATGTTTTTTTTTTTTTTTTTTTAATTGGGGTTGAGTGAGAATATTATAAACGTAAGAGTAAACAAATATAATAATAACAAATCTCCGAACTGCTAAGCTATCGGGAGTTACACGTGTTATTGTGAGTCAACTATAAAAGATAGACATATGCTGTCTTGGGATATTTTTTATATAATTTTATGTGGAATATTTCCGTTATACATGATTTCTATGTAGCTTTAACCATTAAGGCTGCACACGCGACGGAAGCTAAAAAAAACCAAGTAACTTCTCCCGTTTTCCCAACATTTCCTTTCACTGCTCTGCTCCTATTAATGGTAGCGTGATGAAAAGTATACTATTACCTGCTCAGGGGTATGTAGAATAATTGTACCAAGTTTCGTTAAAATCCGTCGAGTAGTTTTTTTTTTTCTATAAATAACATACAGACAGACAGACAGACAGACAGACAGACAGACAGACAAAAATTTTACTGATTGCATTTTTGGCATCAGTATCGATCACTAATCACCCCCCGATAGTTATTTTGTAAATATATTTCATGTACAGAATTGACCTCTCTACAGATTTATTATAAGTATAGATTATTAAACGTATATGCAAAATTTCAGGATGATCGGTTCAGTGGTTTAGGTGTGAAAAGGTAACAAACAAACTTACTTTCGCATTTTATTAGTAAAGATGTGTTGAACCACAGTTGAGTAAAACTCATTCTTGTTATTTATTTATATTACTTTAGCATTGAAGCCCCTTAACCAAACGCACGGCGCGTGCCACTCTTGCGCATAGCCCTGGCGCCCCGCAGAGGTGTCATAATATAATGATATCTTAATTTATGCGGAAACACACGCGATTATATGCCACGACCGTATTGATAGGGCACGGAGCTTTTTTCATTGTTTTTCTAGATGCATACAAAAGTCCAGTAGATATCTGAAATTTCTGCCAAAAACCGTTACTAACAAAGATGTTTCCTGCGGGTATATTGTTATCTCAGACTTTTTCAAGGTGCAACATAATAAACGCAAGACCTCTCGCCTGGTGTCTCGGGCCATAAATCTGAACAACTCTTGCTCTACGTGTACTCGAAAGTCGCAAAAAAAAATTGGACATTCTGTAGGAATTGACACGATCACCCAATCAACATTTGTATGGGAAAGCTAAAAAAAAAAATAATTTCTAAAAGTCATTTAACAAAAGTGTTTCAGTGTCATCGTCTGAGTCACCACACGAAAGGATCTTGCGTTTATTCTGTTACAGCCTGTATATGTATAATATTGCCTCTAACAATTATCGTAGATGTATAGTACTGACGGCTGTATATTCGGAGGAGATTTTCCTAAAATCGTCCAGATTTTGGTGTTTCTTTGCGACTTTTCACATGCTTTTGTGCCTCGTCAATTTGTTTGTAGACACTAGACAGTAATCTTCTCTTGATGGTGATGTGAAGAAGAATACCACCATACCTCTTCTTCTCCGTGTCACTGGCACGATAGTATTTTATGTTTTGTTGGCTCAAAATCAGCCTCTTCCACAGCGTTGGTTAGGTTAGCGTAGAGATCACTTCGGCTATTTTTTTGCAGCATAAGCGGTGGAGCATTGCTTGCGACACAGCCTCACACTCACTTTACGAGATTGAAGTAACTTCTTCCCACGGGACGTTACAGATGAAGTTAAAAAAAATTAAAACCTTCATTACTAGTACAATAAAATCTCCTTAAATACAAATTTGGTCGAATATGATGTGCACTTAGGAGTCAAACGGGGGGGTCTTAGCTTTGGTGTTTGGGGTCAGTCTATTCTTTCAAAAGAATGCTCTCTGGAGGGCACTCGTACTAGGGTTACCCTATATCACGAATGCCATCACCTTCCTCCGGACCAGTTAGGTAGTTCGGTTCGTAATACAAGTTCTGCCTCACCTTTTCTGCTGACCGAGGAGAAACAAGCATTCACCGCTAATACTGCTCTCTGCGAGTTAGTGATTTCCATCCATAAGGTTTACTTGTAATGTTTTCCTGTAGCGTTACTCAGTGATGTCCATTTCTAGCCTTAAATCTAAAACCCTGGAATGTTAAATTTATTTATTATATTTAAATAAAGTAGTAAACAAACGCGAACGTACCAGCCACAATATCGCACGGCCGATCTAATAAATAGCCGCCATTGTATGCAGATGCGCGTGGCAGTAATTTACTCGTCGCCTTTACTTGCACAGTGCATAGCAAATGCTAATTCTACAATTTAAATTTATTTTGTTGATGGATCGTTGAATATTTTGATCGGTTTGAATATCTTATTTCATAACTCGATGTTACATCTAAGTTAAATAACTTCCAGGCTGCATATTGGAAAAATTGTTAGTTAAGACTCCCAAAAAAATCCAGACAAACCCCTATAATCATGATTTTGTTAGAATTACTGAATGTTATGGGTAGTAGATTTGTTTTTTACTATATAATTTTAAAGGACTTCACAAGTAATCACGTCGTCTATTTCTTAAAGTTTTTTTTTAATCGTGGACGTTATTTCAGACTAGTTTTAGCGCAGAAACATAAAAAAAACTATTTCATGAAAAAGTAATGGAATGGTTAAATGAACTTAGAGGGTTGTATTGATGATTTTAATGATTATAATTCTGTAACTATACACGTGTTACTTGCGCGAATCATATTTTCATCGACATACAACCTGACACTGTCTTGCAAATTGCAAAAAACGTAAGAAAAATTTAATTTCGCGGGCTAGCCTGGCGCTTTAAAATCAAATCATAGCACCAACTATTTCTATCCGATTCAAAACTCCATACCGTTGAAACAATTACTACAGACCTCTAAATGACTATAATAATAATTACACACTCCTTGAAAAAAGAGGGTCTGATACAAATGAACATTTAGGGTCGCCATGTAAAACCTTCTGGCTTAAGACCATACCGTCACATCGGGTGACCATCGCGTATGGTGCAATGTCATGCTAATTAAGAAGTTTGTTATTTATATGACTGTCATTAAGAACTTTTAGGGGAAGCAAGGGGTAGCAGAAGCTTTAGTTAAGTTCGTAATTACAGGCAGAAAAAAAACAGTCAACTCGTAAGTTTTCGTCAGTTATTAATAAAATCTGCTATTATTATTCTCTTTATTCGTTTTTCTAACACATTATTTACATTTTTAAATAATTTTAGTAAAAAAACATTTAAAAATAAAAAAAATAGTAGCCCACCGGTATCGGGAACAGGGTCCAAGCTACCGGCAGTCAGGGCTCCAGAGGGAGGAACCTCCTAACAATACGAGCCGTGTCCAGACGTACCGCTTTCTGAATCAAGCCCTTCAGAAGTACCTACCGCTTTCTGAATCAAGCCCTATTATTATTATTATTATAAGCCTGTATTGTCCCACTGCAGGTGTAAGAGTCCAGCTCATCCCGCCATCTCCTTCTGGGCCTGCCGCGTTGTCGTTTCCTGCTATTTGGTATCCACTGAGTTGTAATTTTTACCCATTGCTCCTCCGACATGCGGCAGATGTTACCAGCCCAGTTCCATTTCAACTTAGCGGCTGTAAGGCCAGCATCAGCTATTTGGGTTTTGGAGCGAAAAAAATTGCTATATAAGTTTTTAAACTGGTCACTAAGATTATCAATAACACTGAAAAACGCGATATTTACCATGTTTACTATTTGTTTTTAGGTCCTTCGGTCCTTCGGTCCTTTCGGCGCTGTTGCAAGCACCATCATCACGGTTAAACTGAAGTTATGTTAACATGATAACTATGCCGTTTTCAGTGTTAATGATACAATCTGCTGTACCATATCGAAGTGCAATAAACGTATGAAACTGCTTATTTCTGAGTCTTGAATCGTGCAATGAATTCATGGTAAAAGATTGTGTCACGATATTCCTTACTCAGTGTAATTAGAAAACCCCCTACCTACCTTCCTACCTAGATGTACCTATTAAGGTACATTTCTTCCATTTAACCATTTAGTTCTTGCAATTTGTAGTAATATAAGCACAGAAAAATTTCAAAAAAAACTAAAACGGACTTATTAAATTCTGCCAATTTTATTTGTTACTTTGAATCGCATGTTTCCTCCACGTTATTTTAAAGCATTCTTGAAATATACCGAAACACCTTTCTAATGTTCACACCGATTTTCCTACCTATCTCATCCTTTCTATCTCAAAAACTATAGTTATTTGTTAAGCTGTCTCATCTCCGAGATATTTTGTGTGAGATCAACGACCAGCTGGGAACTATGAAGCATAGGTATTTAAACTGGTTTGTATATTGAGTTGCTGCTGGGCAAATGGGTTTTAAATTCACTTAGAGCCTCAGCCAAGTGACCAAACAATCTAAAAGAAACTTATGGTCTGTTATTTTTAATGTTTGCAGATTTATCTATGTCTCGGCATCAATTCTCGACGCTGATACGGACAAATTGCTGAAGCAGCTTCGGACACCAGCACCGCGATCACCGTGGGTCCAGTGTTCCTCTATTAAATTAATTATCGCAATGAAATGAATATTGAGGTACCTATTAATGAGATTGAGGTATCTATTGACTAGGGTAACAACAACATTTATTTATTTTCAGGCAACTTTGGTCGATAGATATAGATACCTAACATACTAACATAGTATATGATAAAATGGGACGTACCCAATACAAATGTGTTACTTAGTTAATAGAACCTTAAAAGTATGTTAAAATTCAATTTAAATAATTATGTAAAACACCTGATTAAAATAAAATAGACAACGTTTTTACTACACAAAGTAGGTCATCACATTAAAACTAGGTCAGCCATCAACCATGAACAGACCAAAATGATTCCTGCTTGTCATTCGATCCCGATTCACTTCTAACTTTACGATATCTAAGTACAAAAATTATGAACACTTCCACTTTCAAAACTACTCTCACTTTCTGAGCCCTTTCAAGGATGACGGGATTTGGAAAAAAATGGAGGAAACACCGAGGAACTGTGGTCACGAGTTGTCAGTGAAATGGGTTAAAAACGGAACGGATCGACGTCTGCGCTTTGTGGATAACGGAGCTAAGAAATACGATTTATAACCCGTTAGCTGTCACTTTATTTTTTCAGGTGCTGTCGGAAGAATGGACTATTCCGCTATAGGGACACAGTCCTCTTTCCTCTTTGAGAGGCAGTGGAGCATAACCGCCAGCTAGGGAGAGACCGAGCGAGCCGGGCGATCCTCTTTTCATACTTCGTTTCGGCTCTTTCGATAGTTCGTGGTGTGAACCAAAGTATGAAAATAGGTGAAACGATCCCTCGTTCGCTCGCTCGCTCGCTCGCTAGCTGGCGGGGTGGCCTGCGCTTAATCCACCACGCGCGCCCAGCGTGTGTTACTTCTACGGTGTGTGTGACTTGTGGAGAGCCCTGAAAAATGTTCTTCAATAAGAGAAGCAAGGATTGATTGGTGGGTACGTGTAATGCCGATGTTTTCGTTCGGACTCATAATGGAATAGGTAGACTTTTAAAGCATATGACCATTAAATTTTTTTAAATGGATTTATTTTGAATTCATAGAGTTGCGAAATTAAAAAACCGGCTAAATGCGAGGCAGACTTGCGCATGAAGGGTTCCTTACCATCGTACGTAATTTCAACTGTCTACCTATTACGGATCATGAGATACAGCCCGCTGACAGACAGATGGACGTACGGACAGCAGAGGCTTAGTAATGGTTTCGTTGTTTACCCTTCGGGTACGGAACCCTAGTTACGACCAAGTAGTGACTATACTACTGTCTAAAAATCCTCCCCTTGTTCAGAATTTTGGTACCTAAATGTTACAGCTTTTTCAGAAAAACCGTTGAAGTTTTATTTTAGACATGACTCATTTAGACGAGATTCTAGAATATCTCTCTACGTTTTCCCCAAGACCAAGTCCAAAGGCGCATCAGTGCGTTTTGAACCATATTGCTTAAACCCTTAATGTAATCAACCAACTAATCGAACTTGACACAAATAACAGAGCACTCCATCATTTTAATAAAACCACCTCCGACTAATGTCACCAATAAATGGTTAATTTAAACATAGGATGCGCTCGCGGCGCGTGCGCTCAATAATTAATTCAGTGGATCACCACCAGGTGGCGTGGCAGATGGTAACAGTAGATCATTTACATTTCTAATGCAGATGGTTCCTGATCGATGATAAGAGGGCAGAGGGCAGTTTGTGGTCATGTTTTTGAGCATGATGCAGTAAAATTGCTAATGGAATCTTAGGCCGAGGTACCTATAAACGTTTTTTTAGCACGTGCTTTGGACATATTCCTGTTGTTTTGTACTTGAAGTTTTACAGTTGAACGATAATCCTTCAGCTTTCCAGTTAAGCCTTCTACTATTCGCATTAGATCCCGCTGCCCGTCGACGGAAGCGTGCGGGGAACACCAGGGTGGTTTAGTCAGTACGAGCCTGGCTCCCTACTCTCCCCAGGGCCTCCAGGAGAGATTCCAGGAGGATTTCTACCTCTCGAAAAAAAATGAGCATCGGTTTATATGCCTTGTGGCATTAAGTCCGCCTATGTACCACTATTGTTTATTTCTCTTCCACAAATAAAGAACATCAGTACTTATGTTGTAACATAATTATTTAAACAGGTAAAAGTATTGTACATGAAGTTTAAATAAATAAATAAATATGGTCTGAACGCGTTCAGTTTCATAAACTTTCGATGTTAAAATTATAGTTTATTTTATTTCGGTTTTAACCTGTTAGTAACACTGCTACGTTATTACTCTGTTCGTCATAGAAACCATTTTAACGTGGGTATTGGGCCCTTGGGCGGCATAAAACTTAGACTCCAGGCTCCAGGTTAGACATTAATCGCACAATGAAGAAGAAGAACAGGGTACTTGTCCCATTTTCTTTGAATTTACTATATCAGTTCTCCCGGGGGTAATATTTTCAAGGGTAATAAGAATAGGTCTACTTCACCAGAACCAATCCGATTTATTTTTAGCACCGACTAATTTAGCCAGTATAGAATTAAAAATAACCTTTTTCAGAACAACCCCTAATGGAAGGTATAATCTAATTTAGTGCCATGTTCTCTATTTTTGGATCTAAAGACCAAGTACTGGTAATTAACGGCTCTGAAATAATTATTTAATTGAGATAAGCACAATTAGAATGACAAGGTCTGGTGGTGAGGGTCGGGGGTTACAAATTGGGGTGTAATACGATTGTCTTGCTGATAACAGTCTCTTCGTAATGTCAGTTTTATTGAGAGCAGGGAATTTTAGTGGTTAACGGTTGGGATTTGAATTTTTGAAACTTGAACCTCAAGCCGAACCTACATGGCATTACCTACGTCTGTAAGATTTCCAAAGAAATGACGATAAAAACTAGTAATGGTAGTTTGTTGAATTATAATATAGTATGACCACTTTAAGTGTGCAGATCAAGGTGGCGTTGCTTGTCAAGAAAATGTTTTTATTTATTTATTTGCTCTGATGCACATCACACATTTTACAATAGTTATTACTGTCAGTTTTTGTACATGAACCCTGTCAGGGCAGTGCAAAGCACAATGTTGGTTTGCTGTTGAGTTTATGGAGTTATGAATATTAGATTAACATAATAAATTGAGTCAAAACTTATCAAAAAACAGTACAATACAATACATTTCAGAAATAATATGTCAAGAAGTCGTTAATATGTACAGTTAACAGTAATAAACACTATACAATAACACACATAGAGTCAGACTTAAGTCAGATTGATCGCAAAAAGTAGAATAAAATAATAACAGTAATTAAGAATAGGTACTCGTAATAATTACAATCATGTCATTTGCATCGATATGTCAAATTTGGTACATTTATTTTAGTTCTGTGACTTCCCGCCTGCACAGAGAAGTTGGTTGAAGTGTACCATGTCTATTTCTGGAAGACTACTCTCTGCCTTTTTGTAAACTTCACCTTCAACTTCGTCCATTTGTCGGTCCACTACCACTTACTGACAAGCAGCACAGGAGGTAGGAAATGAAATGTCGAGTCGAGATAGACAACTCGAAATCTTGCGTGGCGGCAATGCGGTTTCCAGATCTCCCGAGATTCTGGACTGAAATGATGATGATGATGAAGAAGCGAAGCTAAGTGAGTATTGAGTAATCTTACTCGCTCTCGTCGCTATATTAGTAATAAAATCCTTAGTAACCCCACAAGATACCGTTTTACCGCTTTTATTTCAGTTTTTTAAACTAAACCGTTTTGTAAGAAAAACCCCTTTTTAAAAGGACGTTATTACGCCTATAAATAACATTTAACGATCCAACATTGTGCCTTACATCTTGCAGGGTAAGCCACACTCCAGGTGTTGAGTAAATTGGAAAAAAGTTAATTTTGAACCCTCCGCCGCCTTGAGGGCGCGGTTGTAATGAAGACGCGACCTTTGAGTAGAGTTAAGAATCTATGGACAAAGGAAATGTGAATTAAGCAGTATGTTTACTTACGTTGAAGTAGGTACCTATGCGTATAAGAAAAATATACCAAACAAAAATAGACTCGTTAGAAAACTTGGGAGTAAATTTTTTGTAAATATTTCATGATGTACAGTGCACTTCACTGAGCTGCTAATTTCTTTCAGAAACCAAGAAATAACACAAAAAAAAAACGTAAAATCAAACCGAGGAATTCTCATGACATCCCTTTTGCAAATCGATAAATCCATCAAACCAAGAAATGTTCAAGCGAAAATCGATTTTACCTGAACCAAACCATAGCCATCATCATCCCTTTTGTGAATACCCTATCTAACCCTTCAAAGCGCTACGACCAGATGTAAGCGATGGAGTAAGGGTCACGCCAGGTGCAGCGTAGGGTCCGGTAGACCATTGTCTTAGATTCACCTACCTGATACAGACAATTATAAGGTTCGTTAAAGACCTTGGAAATAATTATTGTGGATTTTTTTTGAGCCGCTTTTTTGTGTGAATAGATTGTTGTGATTGGTGATTTATTGAATGCTTGGTTAAGGAATAAGGATTTTTGTACGATCTCTGACTAGCCGCTCGGGTCGATCTTTAGGTTAAGCCGTGCTTGCCTAGGTTGGTCTGTGGATGGGTGACCACCCATTACGTACCGAGATTCCTCCGTGCCTCGGAAAGCACGTCAAGCCGTTGGTTCCGGCTGTAGTAAGTAGTCAGTGGCCCGAAAGTCTGACAACCAGTCTAACCAAGGATATCGTATTCCCTAGTACTAGCTGGGTTGTGGAGGTCAGATAGGCAGTCGCTCCACGTAAAATACTGGTATTCAGCTGCATCTCGTTAGATTTAAAGCCGACCCCAAAATAGTTGGGAAAAGGCTAGGCAGATGATGATGTACGTCAATGATGTATTTCTGTTTGTTATAATTAATAATTTCACTACTTTTGCTTTTCACAGCCGTATTCTTACTAGGAAAGGTTCAACCAGGTGTGAGCCAAAGTGTGAGGGTCGAATCGACCGCTCATCGACCGGATTGTCTTAAATACAGATAGCGGTAAATACAGGGTTGGTTATAATCATAATCATGGTGATTATTATTTCAAGCTTTTGGCTTTTTGTGAAGAGGTTTTTTTAAAGGATTTTTTTGTGAATACGGTTTTGTTTATGATTTACTAGCGACCCACCCCGGCTTTACACGGGTGCATGTTTTATACATATAAACCATGGCATCCTCTTGAATCACTCTATCTATTAAAAAAACCGCATCAAAATCCATTGCGTAGTTTTAAAGATTTAAGCATACATAGATATAGGGACAGAGAATGCGACTTTGTTTTACTATGTAGTAAAGTTCAACATGAAAAGTAATACTACGGCGTCTACTTTTATACAGGATGTTTGGTGCATCGTTTACAAAATTGAATGGGTCAAAAGCCATTGGCTGCCTCTTCATCCCCAATAACTCATTCTTGCCCCACGGATTTTTTTATTTCAATTTTTTTTATATAATATTTAAAAAAATCGCAAAATTCGGCATTACGCGGAAATGGAGTGATAAAGGGTTTTTCTCAATAGTTGTCTGGGTTTTGGCCCGGCTGATGGGAACACGGTCGCCCCTATTACGTGGAGAAGTTAAACATAATTATCAAAATGTGGGTGTACTGACTACTGTAGTAGGTACTTGGTACATGTCTGCCTAACCCTGCGGTGATTCGAGGCGTGATGTTATGTTAAGTACCTATTACATTATTACTTTCCTACCTATAGAATTAACTATACGTCTGGACCCAAAGGTTACACTAACACAGCCATTATTACCATATTACTTCTATACTTTATAGGATGTCCATATTCACCCTCAATGTAGTTTAAGTTTCATAAAACTGCCACACCGCAAGCCACAACCACCCGTCCTGCTTACCCCCTAAGTCTTGATGCGTTAAATTTATGCAACGATTGTACTAACCGGTAGTACTTACTTAGTAACCTAAAGTTAATATCAACTGTTTCAAATTTTCAATGGCGACCGGGACATTTGCAATAGTAGCAGGGTTGGGTACACCATGGATTATATATGATATTACTAGTATACCTAGGCAAGATATATTTTTTAAGCGCTTATGGGTTTATGAACAGATTTTTTCATAGAGTTGATAGTTAAAAGTGGTTTATCTGGTGTGATGGGGTATAATCGACCCATCTCGGACACAGTGCGAGTGTGGAGGCCCAACACAGGATATACCACACCTCTCCTGCCCGTCGTACACAACTAATGCTCCCTCCAGGACTTGAATGAGGCGAACGACAGAGCTGTCCAGGTCGCCACGTGCTGGTCGGACGTAATCTGAGTCATAAATTCGTGCAGAAGAAAAGACAGTTAGATATTTCTCAACATACATATAAATAAAATTGTCTATTTGTAATATCGAAATAACAGCTTTTTACTGAATGCCTAATAATATGAAAGTATATACGGTACTTATAACAAAAATACACTTATTTAGATTTTTGGCTCTCCGTCTGTTTGTTGCGGCTAATCTCCGAAACTGCTGGACCGATTGAACCGATGGACCGACCGACGAGACTTTTACTGGCAGGTACCTGATGTAATAAGGTCTAATATAGGCTACTTTTATTTTAGAAAAGGGTGCCGTGTAATAAAATTCAAACCCTTGAAATTGATAACAAAATCCGATTCAAAAAGGGGAATCATATTTTTTATAATAATTATTTGTCGCGGGCAACAGCTAGTAGTAAATACGAAATTTCATGATTCCGTTCTGATAGGCCAACCAAAAAGAAGCGGGACAACTGACTTATTGACCGGGACACCACGACGGACGTACGGCAGCCTATATCTAAAACGAAAGTTTGTAAGTATTGAAGTTTGTCATTTTTGTCGATGGTGAACTCCATTGTAGTCCGGTCAAATCAGACCGTTAAAATAATATTGCATGTGCACCTGACATTCTATAATATTTTATATGTGTAAGTTACACTGAACGATAGAATAATATTTTTACTTGTAAGTATTACAACTTTAGTGATGTATATACGTGGTATACTTATACATATTATGACGATTACAACTCTTCCAACTTTTTGAATCGTTATATCTCAGAAACGGTGGCTCTTAGGAAAAAAGTATGGCGACATTTTTTATAGATCTGATCTACAATTTTTTCTGAACTAATTTTATGATAAAACTTACCGTTTTACTGAAAATCGCGAAAAATCCGTTTTTGTGACCTTTGACCCCGTTTTTTTTCCAGGTATCGGATCGATGAGGACTTTTTAGATTTCATTTATGATGGTGTTTTGAACAATCCTATCAACTTTGAGCTGGGTGCGAATTATTGTACCCTCGGATGTCTACATTGACCGGACTATTGGGCCCATGGCTTGCGTATACCTATAAGTTGGTAGGTGTACCTACTGTCTTCGTATGGACATGTGATAAGTAGGAATGCAACACATGTGACTAAAAGAGTGATGAATATAAATGTTGATAGATGGAGAGGGAGAGGAAGACCAAAGAAAGATGGATTGTGTGAGGAATGATATGAAGGAAAAAGGAGTCAATGATAGCGTGACGTATGACAGGGCAGAATGGAAGAAAAATGTGTTGCGCCGACCCCAATGACCCTGATGATGATGGTAGGTGTACGTACCTACTAATGAGACAACTCCTCTTGAAATTCACCCTCCTAAAAGCTGCAATGGTTTTATTGTTTACTATACAATGCAGTCACCAAATAACCTTCAAAGAACTTCAGAGTTAATAATCCGGAAAAATGCGTGATCATTGTCATACAAAATCTGGCTCTCCAAAACACAATCCCACTTAATAGCACACCTCCTTGAAAACTTAAGCGTGATAATACAAAATATGTCAGCGCTAATCTCACCAGGGGTTTTACTCTATATTTCTGCTTACTCCCGTTTCTAAATGCGTATTGGAGTGCCCTCCCGTGGTGACAAGTCGAAACAAAGGTCGTTGATCCGACAAGTGGTGACATCTGTTGCCGAATAGGGGCACTTGGAACATGTCATTTTTGAATTTGGTTTGAGATGGTGTCAAAAAAAGTTAAAATTAGTTCGGAATGCAACTAAACTTATTTAATGATTTTTTGTGAAAAGATGTGATTCTCGGTTATACAGGTGTGAATAATTCGACCTCGGATAGTCTTTTTGGTGAAAAGTAAAGGAATCTGTGGTCTTTTGTATCATAAATTGTATTATAATTTATGATAGACAATAACTACACTAGTTGTTTTTTTTATTTATTTTGCTGAGATTTCTTCAAGCCATCATCGCAACGAAATAAAGAAGAGAGAAAAAGTAAATTAGGTCCTCCATGATTGTGATACGGTACCTAAGTCTTGAATTGAAAAAAAAAGGTCCTTGAACTTTGCATAGTCACAGTTCGCTGAAAAAATCTGCCCGTCCTCAACATCTAAACAATACGGTGTGAACATAAATACCCTCCGAACACAAAAACAAACAAGCGAATCCATTAAAACATATCAAAATAAATAGAACATAAATCTTTATTACACCAACAAATATGTTTTGAAACTTCAATAGAGCGAAATGCAGATGCAGTCAAGCTGCACAGACAATAGCCAATCAGGGCCCGTGCCCCGCGCATGCGCCATCACTCATCCACGCATTCCTAATTCAAAATTTTCATATTGTGTTAGGAACGCCAGATGTTGCTATTTCGCGGGATTGTCTCGATTTGAATTTAATTTTAGGGTTAATTTTTTTTCTGAGAATTAAAAGATGGCGGTTTGAGCTGGATGAATGAAACAAGCACCTAATGATGGTTAACAACAATTGTTTATGAGAAGTCAAAAGATATCTATGTCCAGGTTTCGGAAGTTGATCTAGATTTTTATCGAATAGGCTAATAGCTACAATATTATTGTCAATTAGATTCTGGGGGGCGTTATGTTTTGTACTCCCATCATTTTTTTTTCTTATTTTTCATTAGGTACTGACATTAGATAGGTGTCATACTTTCTAGCGGTGACATGACTTTATACGAACTTCAGTCTAATGTCTTAAATTTATATGTTCGAAAAATGTACGAAATTGTACGCTAAATAAAAAAAATGTACTATAAAGACTTCGCAGAAAAGACTTCCAAGACTGTATAGGAAATATAGGAATTGAACATACACTTTCCGTACCTACATTTTTGTTGGCCCGTAACAAAGTCTTAAAAGTGGGATACCTACTAACTTAGTGAAATACGTAGCGCCCGCTAGAAAGAATACTTCCTGGCGGTGACACATTGATTTTTGTTTTCTGCGAAGTCTTTTTGGTACAGTTTTTTTTTAATTTAGCGTGCAATTTCGTAAATTTTTCGAACAAATTTAAGACATTTGACTGAAGTTCTTATAAAGTCATGTCACCGCTAGAAAGTAGGTATGACACTTAGATAATCATTTTTTGACGTCTTGTAACATCAGAGAAAGTCTCTTTAAATATGCGACAGTCAATAAAAACTTGTCAAAAATATACGAGAGGTATTTTAAACAGAGTAGTCTTTCATAAAAAATACAGGAATCGCCTCAGGCAGACTTTGTGTGTTTTTATTCCTTAACATACTTAATATTGCCAGTTTCCCCTTTACTTAGGACTTTTATGAAATCGTTAAGATGTTTGGTTTAAACCTGCACGCTGTAAGTTTAAATTTTATGATGCTCTTATAATAAGGCCAATTTAACTACTGTTTGAAGTTAATAATGGTCGTAAACACGTTGAAGAAAGGAATCACCACTCCATCATAATAAATGGGAAGCTACTACTTTGATAGCCGATAAAATAAATGAAACATAAAAATTAATGAGCTTTCACAACCATCAATATTTCGTTACTTTGATAACAATTTATTTATGCTACTACTATTTACTTATTATATACTAGCTCCTCTAGCTTCATCCTTATTAGTTTTGTTGCTCTGGATTTCCATATGTTTACTGTAGCCTTAGAAATCTTACCTGTACGATGCTATTTCATGTATGCCTTACATTCTATTTATCTTGTTCGAAGAAGATTAGTCTTCACGATACAGGGAATCCTAGTGTGGAGGCTAGTGTTATTCAGCTTGTGTAATGCTCTCTTGAATAATAAAGCTTTTTATTTATTTATTCGTTTTATTGGTGTTAGCAAAATAAAGAACCTATCAACCTGCTAAATATACATGAAAGCCACTACTAGGGCCTAGATTAAATAACATTCCATCAGCGATTAAGCAGCGGTGGCCCTGTGGTGGCGGCCCCGACTTACGAACAGTAAGTCGTGGGTTCGAACCCAGGTAGGAGCATTACTTTGTGTAATTTATTTCATCGCCACTGCTCTCAAATACGATGAAGGAAAACATCGAGAGGAAACCGGCATGTCCTAGAACCAAAAATTCGAAGACATGTGACATCTACCAAACCGCACCGGGCCCGCGTGGTGGATTATAGCCCATTCCCTCTAGAGAAGAGGCCGTGTGTCCCAGCAGTGGGAACATTATAGGCTGATTATGCTTATGCTTATGTAGCGATTAAGATGATGAAAAATACAAAAATATATTGGACTGACTTATGCTAGGGAAACTCCGAAAGGCATATCTCAAACTCGTTAAAAGTTATTTTAGAAATTTCGTACCCTCAGGTCACTATATAGCACTGTTTAAGATTCATTCCCTCATTCCTGATATTTTCAAATTACTCATGGTGGTCCTACTATCTGTCAGAAATTAAAACTCCTTTTAAACGCTTCTTTAAAGAAAGCACCTCTCCATTTTGCATTCAAATGTTAATAAAAACGAGTGTTAATTGGCCTATTGAAGGTGTTTGTTTGAAAATAAAGGGAAACAATATAGCACGAGGGGTACAGCACGAGCCAAGTGTTACAAAAAGATAGAAGACAATGTGTTATAATGAACTTGTTGATAACAATACTGACTAATGACGACAACTTTGTATGAAACATCATTGTGTCTTGTATACCATAATATATTGGGGTCACCTTCCAGTAATGGGGATTGTTACCTTTATGAAATACTAACTTATGCCCGCGGCTTCGTCCGCGTGGAATTCGGTAGGTAATTGTTCCTCGGAATCGTACTAATATCTGCCTAGCCTTTTCCCAACTATGTTGGGGTCGGCTTACAGTCTTACTGGAATCAGCTGAATACTAGTATTTCACATGGAGCGGCTGCCTATCTGGCTTCCACAACCCAGTTAGTACCGCTACCGAGTAATATGATACCCCTTGGTAAGGCTGGTTGTCAGATTTTCGGACCATTGACTACCTGTAACGACTGTCATCTACAAATGACAGCTGGGACCAACGGCATAGCCGAGGCACGGAGGAAACTCGGTATGTAATGGGTGATCACCCATCCACGGATCATCCAAGGCAAGCGCGGCTTAACCTGAAGATCGACCCGAGCAGCTGCTATTATTTAGCCAGTTGTACTACCGGTATAAAAAGTATCATCTGCATCCACTGATCCACATTAGGTGTAAACTACCTTTGTGCCAAATTTCATCCAATTCCGTCTAGTAGTTCTTCTAGCGTGGAAGAGTAACGAATGTCCATCCATCCTCCCATATCGCATTATTAATAGTAGTAAGAGTAAAACTGCCTCGTTGGTCCAGTGCACAGTGGTCGCAAGCGCTACTGCTGAGCATGAGGTACTGGGTTCGATTATCGGGATCTTTTCCATCAGGAATTTCTCCGTAGCAGCCACGGAGTCTGGATTTGTGCCCGGTTAATGGCAATAGGCTCGCTCCCTATTACAAGGAACTTAAACAAAACAAAACTGGCGAAATATGGGTTTGTACTAATAGGTACACCACTGCCTAACCCTTCAGGGTGTGCAAGCGTGATGTTTTGTTATTTAAGAGTAAGAAAAGATGTAGAAATAAAGCTACACTGTGAAGTGATTGTCATTTGTTGGCTTCCATCAAGGTAGGTGGGAGAACTGCAAGCTAGCTACGAGAACGAAAAGAATAATAAAGAGAATTAAGATAGGTAAGACTAACAAAGACCTCTTGTTGCGCCAGATCGTCCTGAACTCGATGCATCGGTACCAGCCCCGCATCCACCTCGTGAAAGTTCGCGAAGGAGGCGGCCCCATGTAAGGTTTTCTTTACGGGGGAAGCCCGCGAAATGACTTTTTCATGAAATAATCATTCAATGGGATTAAATGTACTTTGAGGGCTATATTGTTAATTACAATGATTATACTTCTGTAAAGCTATATCTGTTTTGGTCGCGAATCATATTTGAATCAACATATAACCTGACACTTACTTGCAAATATCATAAAACGTAAGAAAACTTGAATTTCACGGACTACTTTAGCGCTTATTTGACTCTTGTCGAGGCTGTCGTAGTTGTTAGAATGACAACTGCATAACATACCTACTTAGTTATAATTATGTTTTATGGTGACCTAAAACTACACTGCACAATGTAACTACAGTTTCGAAGCAACTGCGTCTATCTATAAAAATCTGCAGCCACACCGCAATTTTGCAACCAGCTAGTAGCCCACAGATTTTTTACAAAGCCAAACATTCTTTGTTGTCACTTCAGTGACCTATTCACCTTTTTATATACACGTCAACAATGAAGAATGGTTAAAAAGACGTTAATTACAAACCTGTTACCTTGCTTGGAGTCTGGCGTGGTCAACATGATTCTGTGCCTTGTGGACACAATACCTTTTGTTGATAGTTATTAAAGTTAATAAAGTAACATTGTTGCTCGTTTAAAGAAACCCTGATTGACCTATTTTTAGACGCCCTGTCCAATCAACCCTTTGAGTTTTAAGGGTGACAACAACATGAAACTTGATTTGGTTTGGCGTGCGCTACGATTTTGTTAAGAACGCAATTAGTTTTGTTAAACATACAAGCTTGGTTTTTGTTAACCCTTAACCTCTTAGGGGGGTAATTGTACTCTTTATTTACAGAAACAATTTTTACTTCAGACAGGACCATCCCTTAAATAGGGTAAAAATCTGTTGTAATTATTTTTATTTGAATAAAGCGTCAAAGTTGTTCATAAATATTATTGAAAAGTCATTTTCGAGTTTATCGGCACTATCCCAGATTGAAAAGATTGTATTTTATTGGTCATAAGAACTAAATAAATCGGGTGTTGACGTATCCTAATTTCCTACAATGTAGATTATTGTAGATCCTTAGGACGCCTTACAATTGTCTATGAACATTAAGACATACGTCTTTATTGCTAAGTCACTATGAGAGGCGCTGCTTGAGTTTAAATCCAATCTACACTGACTTCTAAGAATAACGTCTTAAAAGCTTTTTTTCATTATTTTTCTACAAAAAAATATTACTACAACAAATTATTAATAGTTAGAATTAAATCAGCTTGGATTTAGCGTTTTTTTTAACTTTCTATAAAGATAATCACAAGTTTTAAGGAGTCACGACGACGCCTTAAGATTTCTTAGCAGCCAAAGACGTTTGTCTTGGTTGCTATGACATTTTTGGAAGGCGCTCAGTCTTGTGAATCTGAATATACAAACGAATAAGAAAATTAAATAACTAGAAAATGACGTCCTGAAATTTACTTGTTCCTAGTATAGCCCGGTTGGCTTGAAAAAAAAAACAAAACCCTAAAATGTATGTTTAACAAAACTAACATATACCCCAAAAGATACTGATAAAAAAATACATAAAGGACTTGCCAGCATTAGAGAATGATCCGATAATTATAGATAGTATAAATGTAATTCCTGAAATCGCGCACGTGTTCCACAAAAGCTGACGCATCATTACAAGTTTAGAAAGAATCCAAAAAGTATAAGCACGTATGATGTTTTCCAATAATACTATCTACGAACAAAGTTACCGCCACACCTGCGCATGCGCAGAATACCAGGAATAAAGTTAGTCAATATTACATCATTGGAATAAGTCCATATTTCACTTTGTCATCTTTAGCTTGATATTTTAAGTCTAATAAAATGTCTGTTTTTTTCGAATACATAAAAGGAAATAAATAGATTTTACAATGGATTTTGTCTATGGCACAACAGACGGCACTGCCTCGTTGGTTTAGTGGTTGGTAGCTTCCAGTTGTGATATCCAGGTTGGACAAAATGTTAACATGTTTTTCATCAGGAACTATAAGTAGACGCACAGTATCAGAAGCTTCCTCCGTGCCACGGAAAGTACTGGTCCCGCAGTCATTGTAGATCTTTGACAGTCGTTACAGGTAGTCAGTGGCCCAAAAGTCTCACAACCAGTCTTACCAAGAGGTATCGTATTACCCAGTAGGAACTGGGTTGTGGAGGTTAGATGACGCTCCATGTAAAATACTGGTATTCAACTGCGTCCGGTTAGACTGAAAGCCGACTCCAACATAGTTGGGTAAAGGCTAGGCAGATTATGAATCACGGTATCAGGATGAGTACACTGTTGATGGCAATGAGCTGGCCTAAGTTCCCTTGCTTTTCCACTGGTCTGTTGGAAGAAACATTATGCAGGCGCGATGCCTTTGCAAGGCATTTAAGTCTGTACAACAGACGAATAAAACTCTTAACACAATAAATATACGCACTTCTCAATTCGTCATCCTCTTTACACAATGCGAAGACGCCGCGAGGCAGGCTAAAGAGTCGGAGCAGCTTCCTTAGGTCGATTAATCCACTAATCAACAATAATAGAGTTGGTGAAGCTCAAAAAAAGTTGTGGCTCCTCCAACATCCACCTCCGGCACACTATGCTGAGCTGCAGAAAAGCTCCCAGTGGGTCACCAACTGCCATGGCCCACATGGAAGACTCTTAGCCGACTACGAAGCCATGTGGGCCGCTGCAGATACAGCTTGGTCTGGTGGGGGTACTCCGAAAAAGCTGAGTGCGATTGTGTGGAGTCTCATCCCAAACCATGGGTCCATGGCCCACCTCCTGACCTGCTCTTTGTGCAACTCCATCTGCACTGGGACCTGTCCGAAGCCACTTCCAACGCCGTCGATGTGGCTGAGGTCTGGTCGAAACAAATTTAATTTAATAACTATGGGAGTCATCGACACGAAGAAGACGAACGCATTTCTTGTTACACCCGACTGCGGCGTAACAAGGCGTATAATACGAGGGTAATTTATGAGTCTATAAAAATTACTCACAAAATTCGCACCACACAAGTTTATCCAGGGCTCAAGCATTATTACATACCTATTACGAAGTACAGTATATCCTAGCAACGGAGTAACCACTACTTATGAGTCAGTCGCAGAGCATTATGTGAATCATGCATGACTCATGCGCACCCTCACTGTTACTGCAAGGATCGTATCAGGTGACGTTATGTAGTTTCTGCCTATCCTCTTGGGAATAAGGTGTGAGTTTATGTATGTATTATTTTTCAGACTGTTTCCTTGGAGATGAGAAAATCGACGAAATCCTGTTACTTTCGTTGCTTTACAAATTATTCACCAGGTTATTTTCTTATATTTGTATCGTTGGTCTAGTAGTCGTATGCGTGACTGCTGAGCATGAGGTCCTGGGTTCGATTGCCTGGTCTGGTAGTGTTATTAGGTTTTTCCATCAGGAATTTCTTAGTAGCAGCCACGGAGTCTGCATTTGTTTTCGGTTGATGGCAATAGGCTCACCCTCTATTACATGAGACTTAAACATTACTAGCGAAATGTGGGTGTAGGTACTATTTGTGACACCTCAGCCTAACCTTTCGAGGCTAACAGGCCTGATGTAACGTTATGCTATATTCATATCCCTCATTCCTTCATTCATTTGTAGCGTGCAATAATTTATTTTGTACCAGATTCAGAAAGGACGCATTTCTGACTCGATTAAAATACTTAACTCAAAAAATCGCACGACAAGTTCATCCTGGGTTCAAACATTATACCATAACCAATATTATGAAATGCCGGTTACCTAGCAACAGAGAGTGTCCAACTTATGAGTCAGTCGCAGAACTCGCAGAGCATTCCCGTCAATCTGTGAGACTGTGACTCACGCGCACCCTCAATGCAACGTTTTTTAATTTACTCTTTTTAGGGTTCCGTGGAACACATCAGTCATTTTTGACATGGTTCCTCAATGAGTAATACGCGTATTGTGGAGAGGAGAAAGGTAGGAATGTGGATATGAGGTGGAGTGATGATTGAGTGGTTATATTTTGTTTGTTATTTTTTTCAAGAAAGAATGATGTTATAATTGAGAATATCGAATTATTGGTTTGCTTAAGCAAGCTTTTAGCAGTGCTTATTTTATCTGGGTGCAGCATAATAGAGCTTTTGGTATTATTTTGCCGCTTGGAGTTCGGTAGTTGTCCCACGGGATCTTACCTACTACGGGTATAAATATGTATGTGTTAATTCAGGTTATAGACTATCTGTAGTATCTGTGTGCCAAAATTTCATCCAAATCCGGTCAGTAGTTTTTGCGTGAAAAAGTCACAAACATCCAGACATACATTCTCAAGACATTCGAATTTATAATATTAGTAGGAAGTAGGATTTCTTTCAGTGGTAAATATAAAGCTCGCAAATGGTTGAGCACGGACATGAAAATGGCAGATTTGTAGGTTCATAATCATAATCAAAGCTCATAAATCATTGCTTAATGATTTTTGAGCTTTTTTTTTTGAAAAATGTATAACTTAAATAATGTAGTCGCAAGCATGTGCTATAAAATAGGTAAGGAACTATATACCTTCATAATGTAGTTCTGTCCGAAACAAAATATTCTTAAGTATTTACATTCCATCTGGTACCGTTAACTTTCTCAGAAAATTCTCTCGTCGTGTGTGGGAAAAGTAATCATAATACACTATGAATAAAGATAAGTTTCCATATTTGCAATAAAGATGCGGAACCCTTTTGTGAATGCATCACATATTCTGCTGCCGTTGCGTGGGAGAGCTCCCAAATATTGGAACCCAGGGAGGAAGTCGAAGAAGTGAAGAATTTCGGGACAGTGTAGACACTTATTTTAAATTCTGGTTTAACTCGATGTAAGCTTAGATTGTAGATAGTGAAGTCAATGTTTGAATGGGATTTTTGCACGCTACGAATGAATGAACGAATGTGAATTAATGCCGAAAGTTAGGGTTGGTGACTTTTTGCCGCAACGTTAGCATTTCTCACACAATCTAAAAGATCTTGTCATCTCGTCGTTTTTGTGAAAAATAATAATGATACAATGTTTCATTGGTTACAAAATCATACCTAATCCTGAATGAATGATACATTTATTTACAAGAATATAGGTAGCTAACATAAGGTTAATAACCTGGAAATTTGTTACTACTTACTTATTTTTTTTTTGGAAAAAAGTTTAATAGGTTGGTTGGTGGGTTGGTTTAGTTTAAACCGTGTTGTGTTAGTTTTTAATGAGTTTTCAATACAATGTAAAAATTGTTTATGAAATAAATGAAATGAAATAATCAAAAGACATTGTACACAGAAAGGACGGTGGATAGTAAACTTATGATCCTCTAGCTATCCGGGGGAAATTGGAAACTGTTTTTCAGAACTATAAAGAAAATGCTTTTATCTCTCAGATGCAGTGAAACTTATAATTATTTCTCCAGTCTGACCTAAAAACTGATACAAATGCATCATTTTCAACAGTAATTCATCATCGTCATCCTCCTGTACTTATCCCAATTTATTTGGGGTCGGCGCAGCTTATCTTCTTCTTCCATTCTTCTCTATTACTCGTCATCGTTTACCTACTCCCAATTTTAACTTTAGAATCTTAACAAAAAATTTTGCTTCATACAATTGTTATTTATAAGCCGGAGAGGTGATCTGTAACTCAGGACCTTCCTACTTCAGACACCTTTCTCTATATAAGATTGTGCATATACCAGCGCCTGTAAATTCTGATGTCGAGATAAATAAAGATTTATGATTATGATTATCTCAGCAGTCATTTCTGTCATATCATTCTTCACACAGTCCATCCATCGTTTCTTTTTCAACAGGAAGTATAACCATACAATCTTATTTCTAGATTATCACTGTTCATTCCGAGAATAAAGCAATACTGTGATTCAGCCCCGGATCTTCAATTTTTTTTAGGCGGGGCAAAAACTGAAAAATGCCGCCCCCGCCCACTTATATTTATTGTTAGCCTTTTCTATATCACCAAATAAAAGCGGAGCTTGCTCTTTAAAAACGTAAAGTTCCTGGCAGAATTCAACGGCGCTTCAATCTCGCTCGTATTTTCGAGCCAGATCTGCTCCATACTTTTGCAGTTCTACAATTGACATTTTCAAAATATTAGTACCATTAAGAAAAGCAAAATTCAAATTCAGCATGGTGTGCTACCATGCTGAATTTGAATTTTGCTTTTCTCAGTCAATCAAACCTCTTTTTAATTTCTGATATGATTCGATCAAATACCATCATTATTTCTTTAGAAAATAGTTGAACAGGTTGGAGCGTAGGAGTGTTTGTAATTCGTCTTCACACATCTCATCGAAATGTTTTATACGTTTCGGAATTCGTTTGTTTTGCAAAATAGGGTCAACACCACCTTCTCCAGCCTCTTTTATCCAATATTTTATCTCATTTTTTGCAAAGTTTTGAGCAGACCATCCATTAGTGCGACGGAACGGGCAAGGATAATATCGATGCCTTAGTTCACAATTGCACTAACTACAAAATTAACAATTTTGAGGAGAGACCTTTAAAGTTTTTTAAAGTTTATACTAGAACAGTACAAAAACAAAGTAAAATAACAAAACAAATATGCATCTATTCATAAGACTAGTCCTTTGACTCCATCATATCTCAATATTGTAATATTAGTATATACGTAACCTTTTCAAATTGGCTAAATAAACATACAAACCCCCCATAAAATTGCCAAACCCTTCGATCAATAAGGCCAAACCTCTTCAAGTAAAAGTACTTAATACACGTACACGTTGTACTTAGATACAAATCGGATCTCCAATCCTGAAGTCATAGCGCCAGGTGGCGCGTTTCTTTCTGTCTGCTCCGACTTTCAGTACCTTGGTTCACTCGTGCAAAGCGATGGCGAAATAGATCGTAGTGTAAAGCACATAATAATGACAGGATGGATGAAATGGCGGCACGTCACGGGAAGAATCTGCGACTCCCGCTTTCCCCTTAAACTTAAGGGGAAGATTTATAAAACAATGGTTAGACCTGTTGTCTTGTATGGATCAGAATGTTGGGCCATAAAAGGGATGAATGAAAGGCATTTGCATGTGGCTGAGATGAGAATGCTAAGGGGGATGTGTGGTGTTACGCGAATGGATAAAAGAAGAAATGAGTACATAAGAGGAAGTCTGAAAGTGGCGCCGGTGACTGAAAATTTGTGTGGTAATCGGATCTCGTGGTATGGGCATGTGATGCGGAGGAATGCGGAAAATGTCGTGAGGAAAGTTTTGAGTATGACCGTGTATAAAAGTAGAGGAAGACCAAAGAAACAATAGATGGACTGTGTGAAGAATGGTATGGCACGAAAAGAGATGTCTGATGAGATGACGAGTAATAGAGAAGTAAGGAAGAAGAAGACATGCTGCGCCGACCCCAAATGAATTGGGACAAGGGCAAGAGAATGATGATGGCACTTGTATAAATCGGAATATATCTCAAAACGATTTAATGCATTTGTGCACATTAAAAATTGCCAAATCCCTTCAAACTTCCTTGATCCAAGGATCAAGGAAGTTTAGTTAAGTTTAGTTTTTTTTGTACTACCAACATATACTACACTCCTATAGCACTGCTAAAAAGTATGAGCAGATATTGCAAATGTATTGTGTTTTAAAATTTTCTGCAGTTGAGAAACTTAAAATCAGTTAAAGTATATCTTGATTGGATTTACAAAAATAAAGGTCATTAGTATAATACAACATTCATGGAACATTAATAGAACTTATTTAATACAACTGTGATCTACGTTTTTGGTAAAAAGAGACAGAATAACGTTTGCTTAACTTTTTCTAAGGCTTCCGCTATTTCTGGCAAATTATTTAATAGGGCATTCACAGCAACATGTTTCTTCGAAGATGGTTATGATGAAATACTACCTAGAAAAGCGATCGATGAGCTGTGATAGATTTATTGATGCGACACTAATACAATCAGTATTTTACCTTCGGTTGATCGACAAGTACTAAATAGTAAACATAAACAACACACATTTTTAAAACCAAACACTGTCGTGGAGAGAGATCGATGAGGGAGTTTTCATCTCTTTCGGACGCACCAGACGCGTGCTGCCGCGATCTGCGATTCCTGCGGGCGAGCGGGCGCGTATTTTGAACTATGCCTACGCGCCTCGCGAATAATAAATTTTCGTGCAGCACGTCTCACTCCGCGCTTTGGGTATCGGTCGAGTTGATATGGCCATGAAACTGTACTTGTACTATTATTTATTCCGTGGTCAAAGTTAAGTAAATGATGAGTTGTCCATTCGACTGTAAAGTGTGAATTTGGCCGCCCTCTGAACTTGCCGCCCGGGGCATAGGCCCCGGCTTGCCCCCCCCTAGATCCGGGGCTGCTGTGATTACAGATGATATAGTTAAGTCTAGACTGGAACTAGCTACCTGTTTCTGAGACTATGCGTCATTGGTATCTGGTATCGATCGAAACATGTTATTACTGTCTACGTGCTTGTCTGTATCGTTGAGAGGATACGTATTTTTTGTACGCAGTAAGAAATTATTGGAACAAGAAATCAAGATTGATTTTGTTCTGGGTATGGCTGTTGGCATAATGCTAGGAGTTTATAATCAATGTATTTGTCCTAATACAGGGCAAAGACCTCTAGAATACCGGGAATTGATTAGCACACTAGTGCATTAAGGAAGTATTATTTCAGAGCAAATATTAGACTAGCTGTTTGCTTGGGACCTTCATCTACGTGAAATTATTTAAAAAAATTTGCTGCCCTATTTTGAATCGGATTTTGTTAACAATTTCAAGGGGGTTTTAATTTTTTTAGCACGGAGTCCCAATCCTTTTTCTAACATAAGTAACTCCTTGTAATATCAGCTATTAGCTATTATCAATATTAGCTGTTGCCCGCGACAAATAATTATTATAAAAAATATTATTCCCCTTTTTGAATCGGATTTTGTTACCAATTTCAAGGGTTTGAATTTTTTTACACGGCACCCTAATTATTTTTCTAAAATAAAAGCAGCCTATGTTAAACCTTATTACATCTCGTTGAAATCGGTCCAACCGTTTCGGAGATTAGCCGGAACAAACAGACAGACAGCCAAATAAAAAATCAAAACAATATTTTTTGTTTTAAGTACCGTCTTTCATAGGCATTCAGTAAACAGCTGTTACTTTGAAATTACAAACAGGCACTTTTGCTAAATAATATCAGCCGCTCGCGTCAATCTTCAGATTATGCCGCGCTTGCCCAGGCAAGTCTGTGAATGGGTGACCACCCATTACCTACCGAGTTTACTCCGTGCCTCGGAAAGCACGTTAAGCCTTTGGGGCCGGCTGTCATTTGTAGATCTTTGACAGTCGTTACAGGTAGTCAGTGGCCCGAAATTCTGACAGCGAATCTTACCAAGGGATATCGTATTACCCAAAACAAACTGGGGTTGTGGAGGTCAGATAGGCAGTCGCTCCATGTAAAATACTGGTATTCAGCTACATCCGGTTAGACTGGAAACCGACCCCAACATAGTTAAGAAATGGCTAGGCAGGTGATGATTACAATAAAAGTAACATCAGCAACAGCGTCTACGATCTACCTTCGACCAGTACTTTACTTAGCAATTCACCTACTCACGTATTAATATGCCCAGCTCATTGCTATCTGCTGGCAGATTCCCAGCCTGTTGCTACTGGGTCACCTATTTCCCTCGGTAAATCGTCACGTTTGACAGGTTCCTGCATGTATTCATTATAGCACATAATATACAAATGTATACCTAATTATTGCAGGTTGGGTCCGTGAGAGTCACATGCATGCATACATAATCGGCCACCATGCCTCGGAAAGCACGTTAAGCGGTTGGCCCTGCGCCTCAAAAAGTACAGGAATTGAGTGCACCTGTGTTCTACACACTTTTATAAACTATACACTGATGGTCTGGTCATGAGGTCCTGGTTTCGATTCCCAAGTCGGGCAAAGTGTTATCGAGTTTTTCCATTTGGAATTTCTCAGTAGCAGCCACGAAGTCTGGATTTGTGACCGGTTTATAGGCTCACTACCATGGGACTTAACCAGAACTGGTGCAATGTGGGTGTACTATAATGTACACCTCTGTCTAACTCTTCGGGGATTACGGGCATGTTAATATCTCCTTTCTGAAGGCTAGTAACCCCTGAGATAGGCCACCATGAGGGCTATTAATCGTCCTATGCTGTTCCTAGCTGCTGACATAGCTTCCTCTCTATGAGAGGGAGTTGCTCATCATTATTTGACATAGCAACACGCCTCTAATGTCAGAGGGGAACATTTATTATTACGCTTAACATTAAATGTGCTCAAGCTAAGCTGCTACCGAGAATTTCCTTAGACAGAACACCTAATTACCTAATATATACTGCCAGATCTGGGTATCGAATCCCGGATCTCACGATCAGTGCCACTGTGCCACTCATCTACATACATATATTCCGAGCCCAGTTCTACTTTCAATCTTCCGATCCAGCTTATCCCTTGCTGTCCTCCCCACGCCCTAAGTCGAGGCTCACATCCCACAGGGTGTGCCCTTAGCGTGTAGTCGCTTAGTTTGTAAGTTATTTTTCCCTGGCTAGAGGCCTTACACTCAAGGCACCCCCAGGATAGTGTGAGTGCCTTGAGTTAAGCAGACGATAACCTCCTAGGTTTACCTGTGAGATGCCATTCACGAAGAAATAAAAAATTTAATTCATGTATTTCAACAATTATACACTTGATGCTCATTAATTGCGCGTGGTTCTCACAAGACGGTGTCATATTGAATAGCACACACCTGATGTTCTGAGTGGACTTGTATTAAAGAAAAAACATTTTCTAAAACTCCATTTAGTTTATTTATTTGGACACACAAAATATTAATTTTTGTCACTAGTCACTAAATAAAAAACTTTACTAAACTAACTATGTTACACACTAAATATAAAGGACAGATTATTAGGAAGCGAGGACCACTGAGCGGCCATAGACAACATTATTGCAGAGATCATAGACTAGATTCTACATGAAAATACAATTAGCTTAATAATTAAGTTTATTTTACAAAAATGTATGGAAGAAGAACATGCTGCGCCGACCTCAAATGAATTGCTATAAGCGCAGGAGAATGATGACATTACTGAAATATTGACATGGCTGCAATTATTTTGCTATGTTGGTTATAGTAAAACTTTATTGACTATTAAAGTTACATGTTCTTGATTGTCCCTAAAAAGGAGCATTATACATTACTGGTTTAGTTTCTGCGTTAATTTACTAAAGAGTGTGTTTCAGCACTTTCTAATAAAGTTACAGGCAACTCCAGCCGTTTGGTTTCTATATGATGTATCAATTCATAGTTAACTGCTGGACGCAATTAAAGGACTATCGTTAACAGCATCGGGAGGTGTTGAAATTGACTTAACTTAACTTTGACAAAACGGATGAAAATTTATTAGAACATTGTCAGTCAGGAAATTATTATCTGAGATCTTGAGTCAGTCAAGACGACTGATTTACAATATAATTATAACCTTAACCTTTTTTTAACAATAAGGGTCAATTCATACTTGCCAACGTCGATCAAATTTTCAATTTTTAAAGTGGGTTCTTACACTATTCAAGCCACAATATTCTCTTTTCAGAAATCGTCTGTCATGAGCATAACAAGAGTACGTAGGTCTTTGAGACAAGTATAGTGTATATTTCTAAAGTTTCAAGAATTAATGTGACTGAAAGTTGAGCCAAAGCTGTAGAAAAATTTCTAATCGTCTCAACGTTGAGTTTTATCAGTATGATTTAAGCCTTATTTATACTTATAACCGCACGCAAAATACGCGCATTGGACGTGGAGTTGCGGACACCAGCCCGTTATACAATACAAGCCTTATTTATATTTTGTACAATCTGACACTCAAATGAAATGGATTTTTAAAATGTGTTGCATCATTTATTGCCGAGAAGAAATGTTCTCGGTAATAAACAAGTTCATTATTATTTTACAAGATTACAAATGTTTATATCAAAGACACAATTAAATTGTAAATCTTTTGCTCAACAAAAGTTACAATTTGTCAATGTTATATATAAGTTAACTTTACAATGTTTAATCTTTTAACGATTTACAGTAAATATGCAGTAATTTAGATTTGTAGTAATTTAGAAATTACTGGAAAAAGCTAAACAAGTTAACTGACAGTCATAAAAAATGGTACGTATACAACGTGTTACCAAAATGAATATTTACAAAATACTAAATTTCTTGGTTATTTCACTTAAGTTTTCCCTGGGAAGCCATACAAATACACTTAGGTACACTTAAAATAATAATTATATTACATATTTTAATTTGTTAAATAATAATTTTCCAAATAATTTTAGCCTCTACTTAATTATCCAAAAGTAATTTACACTTCCAAACCATTACAATTTTTTTTTAAATTCATTACCTATTTAATTTTGAAAAAGTCACTGGGTGCTAAAACCTTTAAATAGCTAATTCAGGACCACTGGGCACCTTCAATTATTGCTAATTAAATTATTTATTTATAAATACAAATAAAATTGATATTTATTTAAATAATTTATAAAACGCATGCTTTTTACATAGGGTTGAACTTTAAGTCGACTTAACTAAGTTTAAAATTAGTTTAAAACTTATTGTAACTAAATCAGTTTTCTTTGTCACTAGATGCACCATCTGCGTGTTTTCTTAATGTCCAGTAATCTGTAAAAGGAGAAAAACATCAATTAGTATAAGAAACATCAAGAAAATCTCAGAAATTACTTCCGTTTTTGTTTTTTGCAAAGTCATTTTTTCAGACTTCGTAGACATCGTAACGTTTAAGTTTGATGTATTGTATGTGGATTGCTATCACTAACTATATATTTCGTTACACTATAGTTTAGCGGTGCACAGAATACACGTTATTTCCAATTTTCATCGATATAGTTAAAAGAGTTTTTTTTATACTAAATCGGTTTGCATTTGTCCGCAACTCGCCTGATGTGAAGCGATGACGCGGCCTAGAGTGGAGCACGCTTGCCTAGAAGAAACCGATTCTCTAGAACTTTGAATAGATCCAGATTATAATGATCAGAGAACAGAGAAGCCGGCAGTGAATTTCACAGTGAGTGACTCTCAGAGGAAATGTCTGTACGACATCCGGACAGATGGTCAGACGGACATGGCAAAATTATAAGTATTCCATCTGCGCCATCTTGCTAAGGAACCCAAAAAATGCCGTGATAATTCGCAGGTATTCATAAAAAATGCGCAGCAGCAGGTTACAATATCACAAGGTACCGTATGGTGTCGATTTCAGGCGATATTTAAAACTCTTTGTCTCAGAACAATAAGAACGCTTATTTGCGAAATTCACGATTCTTGTGTTACGCGTATTGTTGCGTTGCTTCTGTCGGCGTTTTATAAGATTTTGTGGTGTCAGAATTGTGTGTTGGGTAAGATGAGCTTACTATTGTACGCAGTGGTAAAATTAGAGATGGAGGATTGTTGGAATGCATTTTTGTGCTTACTTGTATTTTTATGAAGCTAAAATCAGGTCCCTACGGAATGCATCCCTAAGTTTAGAATGAGTTATGGCTTTGCAAACAATATTTGTTCCTCAAGTCTTCAGGTTACACATTATTTAAACAGCAAAGCTACTTGTTTAGAAGGTACCTACTGAATTATAAAAGCTGCATCTAGTTCTAATTTTTCATTATTACACACCTTCTAGGTGCAGAAAATGGTAGTGTATCACCGTACTGAGGATCCTAGTAAGACAAGTATCATCAATAAAAATAAGTATTCGAAACTGTTGCTACTATCTAAAGTAATCAGATAACAAAGCTTCCTCAACACTAAATTGGTCCTGAATATAATTATAATCGTTCCACTCTTTAATTGAAGAAGTGTGAACTGGCCACTCAAAAAACAAAAAAGGATCTAAGAAGCAAGAAAGAGACAGCACGATTCGCAAATAAAAACCTGTTTGGTCCCACTCTGCTGTGGCTGACACCGAGATGTAGAAAAAAAAGTAAAAAAAGAACTATGGACGTATTTATTGAGCCCAGGCGGACAGCTACCTGGGTTACGCGAACCCAACTTTGTGTGTAGGGTGGCTACACCAATTATCGTCCGTCCGTTCGATTATTTTTTGGTGTTTGATTTTTTTTTTGTTGACGACAATGTTTAGGTGAGGTTCGAATTATGGGTAACTATGGTTGTTTTGGTATGATATGAATGGTTTATTGAATTGGTTTTATTAGCAATGTCGATTATTTTCTTAAATTACACGACAATTATTTTTTTGTATTTAGATTATTTTTTCTCGAAGAATTTTATTTAAAGACGACTGTTTTCCTCAACTCTGTTAACAGGTTATTTTACCGTTCTTTTCATTTTTTATGCATACATTCTTTTCACAATGGCCGCCGTGGTTTACCAGTGTTATTGTTTATGTGTTATTTTTATGGTGCCGTCGCACGATTTACATAAAAGGAAGAATTTCTATACATTCTTATGTGTGTTGTGTCTCAGGAAAAAGCGATTCGCCCCATAAAAGAGTGTTTTAAAGATGGTACTTTATTTCAAGCAGTGGGTTTTTTTTTTGTCATTTTAATGGTTTTTCATAGAAACTTTTAAAGGTAAGTGAATAAAGTATGTCTCAATTCATGGTTTACTTTTAAATTGAATCATTATTCCCCGTAGTACCCTAGTAGCGTGTTTTCGTGTAGGTTTTTGGTGATTTATGCTTGCCTTCGAGGGCAAAAAGGATTTTGAAAGTAGTGATATATGTTACTTTACTTTTAGGAATGGCCATTTCTTAGTAACATCAAATGGCATCTACATTTTTCATTCAAATTTTAAACATAGCCTGATTCTTCGTTGGCCTTCCCCATTCCCCAATTCTTTCCACTTCTCTTGGTGGTTTGGTTTTTTTATTATTCAGGTGTTATTTATTTATCCTGTCTGCACCAATAAAGTCATGGTTCTGAAGGAAACGTAATCCCAAAACAAGCAAAAACTCAGTAATAATTATGTTGTAATAAAAAAATACTGTACTAATTAAAAGCCACGCAGGTAATTGGTGCAGTTTCCTGTTTCCTGCGCTCGCTGTAACAGATAGCTTCAAGATTTTGTGTAATTGTTTATTTCTTGTATTATCACGCGAGTGCTTGTGGGGTAGACAGAGCGCCTGCGATAACCAGTACAGTCAATATTTCTCATCACATAACTGAAGGTGTTAGTGTGTAAAGTAAAGAATAGATTTATAAATGTATCATCTAGCATTAGGTGTAAAGTGAAGAAAGAATGATAAAATATATTATTAGATAAAGAATGATGTCCAAATGTGGGATAAATTAGACTAGCAAAACTAGGTATGATGAACTTATACAGTCACTTACGGGATATCTTCCGTGATTGGTCATAATTCCAAAGAAGAGAGAGAGAGAGAGGGAGATTAAACCGATTTAAACCACGAAAGCTTAAAACAGTGTTAGGTATGATGAAGTTGACATTATGCAGAGGATGATCGTAAAACTTACGATAAATTATATCTAAGATCTTGTAGTAAAACAAGTCCTAGCACAATATACGTATATAAGTATATAACTGCAGCCACACTAGACAAGTAAATATATTCCTATTTACTTTACCACTCAAACGTCAAGTCAAGATCACAGACGTGGCACTATTTGTGCAAATACACTTTTGAGTAAATACTCGTCTAGGGGCTAAAGTTCTAGGCCAACAGTGCTTAGGTAAACCTATACTGTGAGGCTGTGTCTAGCCAAAGTAGCCTTTTGTAGGTAGTGACTTAAAACGTTTAAGTTAAAGTAAATACCGCCATCTTACTGGCAAATGAGAGTTGATAAACTACACAACATTCTTGAGAGTAATTTTTAGTTTAGTTTTTTGTAAAAACCGAGTAAAGTAATTGTAAGAAAAAATATATTCATGAAAGATGGTTTAAGTCAGGCTAATCTAGAAGTAAGTCTAAGTTTAATTTATCATTTAGCTTTAAAAAATTCTGTAATTTTCTCTGAAAGTAATGAAATTCAAACCAAGCTTCCTACTAAATGAATCCAATACTATCGATCATAACTTACTAATTGAGTAATTAATGTGTGTATTTCTAATTATACAAGCTCAGTTTCCTATTCAAATTCCGTCTAGATTTATGATTAACTAAAAGTTTAAGTCTTAATAATGGATGACTAACCACAAAACCATAAGGAACCCTAAATTAAATGAACAAACCATAAAACAAGATGCATTCTATTAAAATCTCGTGTAAGTCAGTAAGGATCAGATAAGATACCCTTTACGTTAGTCATAAACTTGCGCAGGCGCATGCAAGTGTTGCCAAACGTTTCCTGGAAGTTTCCACTGTGTTTTAAAATTTGAAGTATGGCTGGTAAAGGTATGAACATAATGTTACCTAACCATTGACGTGAGCAATCCTACCTATTGTTTGCTAAACTTTAATTATTTTCTTTACATTTATATATATTATTTTAAAGGAGATAGGCATTTTCAGGAAGAGGTTAAGCAGATTCTGCCCAGTAATTTTCTGTTCTTCCAATATTAGAAGTTTTTGAAAGATTTCTGGCGCCAGAGATGTTTCTCCAAAAAAACTTTTATACTACAGGCCATTGTGGTCTTAAAATCATAAACTAAGTCTTATTTGGGTGACTTTCTCAGGATTTTCTTCAGTGTTAGGATGTGGGTGGCTACAGAAATCAGTCGCAACAATTAAATCAAACAGTAACTCGATATGACAATAAATTAATAATTAAAACATACAAAAATAAACTACAATTCAATAATATCTCTCTGTTAGTTTCTCAAACCTGTCGTTGCAACTTGCTTAGAGATGTATACTAAAATCAGTAGCTGTTTCCTTCCTTCAGTAATTTACTACAACAGATCGTGCTATATTTACAGACAGGACACAGCTTGGACAGTATGGACACAGCTTTAGTTTCCGCGAAACGTGCCCGAACACTGATCTGAAATGTTATTTGATTTTTAATTTGGGACAATTCGTTGTGTGCATGAGATTATTCGTATCTTTATGATTAGCCTTTTATATTATCAGCAGAGACAGAAGTAGGTACTAGCTGTGTTACTTAGTTTTATTCAAAGATCTTGGAATCGTGATTGATAGATTTACCAGGTAAAAAATCTCCAAATTGTTATTAAATTTTGTTTTTTTATTTAAAGAAATTTTTAGGTGCAGCTGAGATGTTACAGAAAAACCTTTTCCAAATGCATAATCTTATTGCATTTCTATTTGATCATTTACATGAAAAATCACTAGAAAACGTAAAATTTATAAAACTTTTTCAATTTTCTTCAACAACTTCCATTTTCGTGAGCCAAACTTTTTCCTTAAGAAAACACAAATAAAACGTAGAATTTATAAAGCTTTTATAATTTTCTTCAGCAATTTGCCATTTTCTCGAGCCAAGCTTTTCTCTTAAGAAAACACAATAACTAGGTACGTAGCCCAGTGTTATTGCGAACAGTTCCGCACAACTTGCACAAAAGTAGGTCATTTAGCTACTCATGCGCAGTAGTAACTTGACTTAAGTACCTACTCGCGTAAGTTTTATTAACTTAGGCCCGCCATATTAGTGCTTAACACGGGCTTGGCTTGAGCTTTCGACGACTACAACCTAACCTTACATTAAGTTCTTAGGAAAAAGTAATAAAACCTTCTTCAAAAATTTAAAAGTGCTTTTCGTCTTTAAAAGTTCCACGAAAAAGATTTCAATCTTTTTTTTTACTAGAACTAAAACTAGTTTAGTCAAGTTGTTTAGCATCGCAAAATTTACCATACGAACATCTACATACAACGGTTATTCACCCTAGTTACCGTTAGGAGTAAGATACTCGGTTGCGAATGTTAGTAAACAAAATACAGAATATTACGTCGATTTGTTCGTAAAATGATTCATTTTATAACAATGTTGATACTTTCCTGAAACGCCAGTAGGTTGGTTAAAAAAACGAGTTTAAAATGAGGTTACGTGTTTAAAAGTTGAACTTGTTTTCGGGTTTTCAGGGCGTCGTAATCGGTGGCAGTGTTTGGCAACCGTGCAAGACCGATTATACGCGTGTTTTTTTCCCTTTACTTAATTGGAAATATTTATATGTTTACGTACTTTAAGGTCGTCTATTTGCAAGTATTTGTGTGTTCTTTGCAAAATAAAATACTTCTTCACATAGATTGTGACATTGGAATGGTCATCTGGACAGTGTCTACATGGTTACAATACTGGATAAAATCATTTTTAACCCCGACCAAAAAAGTGTGGTGTTACACTGTATGTCTGTGTCAACTTCTGAACGAATAAAACCGATTTTGATGACTTTTTTTGCGTTATAAACTGTATTAATCGAGAGTGTTTTAGCTATGTTTCAAGAAAATTTGCTAAGCCGTTTGAAGCTCATCTATCTTTTCTAATTGTAATAATTAAAAGCAAGATTTTTCGTCATCATAAACTAGAGTCACAACAAAAGAAATTACTTACATGTAAAGGATACTGTCCAATTTTTTTTTTAAATACATTTTTCTACATTAATTTAAAACATGTCACACAAAATACCTAGTCATGCATAACTAAAATACTTCAGTCTAAAATGTGAGTAACAGTATACAAAAGCAGGAAACGCGCCATTTGGTATTAATGTCATTAAACTTAATCCGGTTTGACGAAGCGCAGCCAAGTTATCATTAAAGGCAACATTAAATAATTGAGTATGAAATCGAACTAATTTTTTTTCTCACTATAGCTAATACCTGCGGCATCGCCCGTGTGGAGCTCGAAATTGTCCCATCATCATCATCATTCTGCTGCTCTCATCCCAAATTATCAGGAGGAGCTCGTGGTTTAATAATAATAGGCGCTCAGTATTACATACCGAGTTTCCTCCGTACCTCGGAAAGCACGTTAAGCTGTTGTCATTTGTAAATCTTTGACAGTTACAGGTGCCCGAAAGTCTGGCAACCAGTCTTACCAAGGATATCGTATTACCCAGTGGACCAACTGGGTTGTGGAGGACAGATAGGCTGTCGCTCCATGTAAAATATTGGTATTCAGCTGCATCCGGTTAGACTGGGAGCCAATCCCAAGATAGTTGGGAAAAGGCTAGGCAAATGATGAAATGAAAAAAAAAATAGTAACTAACATCCTCACAAAATTTCATATTAGCAAGCAGTAAGCAGAGAGATTAGACATTAATTTAAGTTAGGAATCCTAGTCTACAGAAAGTCTTAAAGTTAACCTTGATAGTAACTTATCTATTCTTATTAAACTTAATTTACGATTTAAAATTAGATTAGCGTCAGTTTTATGCTATGTTTTATAAAAGTATCAGCTTTTTTGATTTATGTTTAGAATAAAAGTAGTTAAAGTTCAATTTCATTCAAAGTTAATAAGAAACTATTATTTTTTTATTCGAATTCTTCATTACAAAAAAGGAGCTTCCAATAAAACTTCATTAATAAAAAAGAACGGGACAAATCCACTTCAATTAAAAGCCTTTAGAAACGCAATCAGAGAAAATGGCAGACTCCACACTTAACGTCTAAAATTGAGTCAAAAATAAAAAAGATGGCAAGACTACCAATGTTCTATTGTTCAGAGAGTCATAATAACTGATTTTTATTAAACGTTCCATAGTTTAGTGTCTTTCAATAAACGGTGAAATAGGAGTCGAACCACCTTCTTACCGTGAGGAAAGAGCGAGTGAACCACTGTCCCTAACATTAAGGTAAGATAGAAGTTTGAAACCTCATAAAGGACATTGGGCGTGTTATTAAATGTTCAACTTTCCGCGCAAAGTCGAATGTTGCTAATCCAACTGCCCACTCCACAATCTTTAATATCGATATTTCTCCTTATATGGTGGGCCATCATCTACCTTATGAGGTGAAAAATGGACCTAAAATTAATGTAGTGTGCAGAACTACCAAATTATCAAAAAAATTGGCGGCTAACCACCGTCACTAAAAGACTAAAAGACATACGAATTCCTGCTATTTTTAGATAAATACTTATTTTATGAGTTTGCAATAAAAATAAAGAAAAACAAAGAGCTGTCTGTCATCTATATGTTATTTCCCTTTGTCTAACAAAATGTGGATCTTACTGTCACCTTTTGTGAGGTTTCATAATTAACGTCAGAGAGGAGTCTGCGAGGATATTGTGCTTCAAAAACAAAGAAAGAAGAAAATATAACGTATAATTAAGTGTCCGTCAGTCTGTCACAGATGATTTTTCTCTAAACAGCTTTTCACGCAGTCTTCCAAATTAAGGTTTCTTTTATGAATGCGTTTAAATTAAATGCTCTTTTCTAAAAATCGATATTCTTATTTGAGAAGACATGATTATTTTTACCTTGCAGCGCTATATAGTCTGTCATGTCAAGATACTGGCCACACCATAATCTCAAACATGATCTGAAGGAACCGAGGAGAATCAGTTTAACTAGATGATGGTGTGACCGTGAGCACGACTAATGTGGAATGTCAGGATCCGTGCCTTTCTTCGGGAGAGAAATGGATTACGCTCAGATCTCTAAAGCACGAACGTATGGGGAGCTGAATGTTACTTTGTATACCCAGAGCCATGAGGAAGTAAGAATTAAGGAGAACTAGCTTTTATTCGCGGTTTCGCCCGTTTTACAGCAACTATGTAGTTTCAGGAAAGGTTTCAGTGATTTTACTATCTATTAAACTTAGTATGAAAGCTTGTTTGAAAGACATAGAAGAATCTTTGGCTTTAGTAACTATTCTTTACAAAGTCGAAACGTATTGTTGTAAATCAACAAACTCCATTGAAAAGTGCGCCCACGCATACATTTATAAAGTTAGCCCAATAAAAGAACATTCAATAATAATTCTACTATCCCAAATTGAATCTACAATCATTTATTCAAATAAACCATGAATAAATGCCATCCATATATTTTGTACTGGCATTTGCTCGCGTGTTCGCCCGCGTTTGTGTGGGTATATAAACTCTGGGGAAAGTTAAACCCGATAAAGTTTATCTTATATCCTATTACCTAGGCTATGGTCTGCCTGTGTCCCAATTCATCATCATCATCGGAATCCGTTCAGCCGTCAATGTGTGAAATGGTAAGACAGATAGACTGACACGAGTTACTTGCGCATTTGTGATATTACTAGATGCCCCGACCGACGTTGTCCTATTCGAATATTTCTGGGTGTCGACAACAGCGCCACCTATCGAAGCCAACTAGAGCTAAGAAACATCCAGGTGCCCAATAAGTTAAAAAAAATCAAAATCGGTCAAACCATTTTGGATGAGGAGGAGAATTACGAACTCACACACATGAGGATGCATTATTTATGAAGGTATGTTGTTATAGAGGGTGTTTTCTCAACGAATGCGGAGTCATTGTATGTTATCGGATAAACGCGAACAAGGAAACCGACAGTTATCAGGGCACGAGCGGGTATTGAACCCCGATACCTTTCGCCGGCACGCGTTACATGCACAAGAGGTCACAACGATACGCCCTTTAGATATTTTTGTCAATGTACTTATTTGGTTGGGATGGGGATAACTTAGAAGAGCTTTTAAAAGCAAACTTATACTGTCACTTACGGGATATCTTCCGTAATTGTTCATGATTTTGAGCTCCCGATATTTTGACGCTGTTGCAAGCGCCATGATCGCGAGTTGATCCCGTAAGTGACAGTATTAGTTTAGTTTTAAACCGTGAAAGCTTGTTGAAAGCTTTGATAAATGAATTATTTTCCTGGAGGGTTGGGCAAAGGTGTTCTTTGTGTACTCACACACAAATTTCCCCAGTTATCTTTGAGTCCCATGTGCTAGCAGGGCGAACGTTGTGTCATTTACCGAAAAAAACCGGCGGAGTGCGAGTCGGACTCGCGTACGAAGGGTTTCGTACCATTATCCATAAAAACGGCAAAAAAAATCATGTGCATGTGTATGGGCAGCCCCACTTAAATATTTTTTTATTCTGTTTTTTTAATATTTTGTTGTTATAGCGGCAACAGAAATACATCATCGGTGTCATGAGATACAGCCTGGTGTCGGACGGACAGACAGCGGAGTCTTAGTAATAGGGTACCGTTTTACTCTTTGGGTGCGGAACCCTAAACATAAAAAATGCGACTAGTGAAAAAAGCCAGTATCATTTTGCACAACATGTTGCAGTGGAAGAAAATCTTACAACAGACAACTATTACACACTAGCTTATGCCCGCGACTTCGCCCGCGCCGCCGGGATCGTACACCGGGATAAAAAGTATCCTGTGTGTTAATCCAGGTTATAAACTATCTGCGTGAAAGAGTAACAAACATCCAGACATCCTCACAAACTTTCGCATTTATAATATTAGCAGGCTTACAAGTACATCTTGACTGAAATCTAAAGTGTGCATTTGTGAGAAATCCCATTGTCACTTTATGCGTAACGCAAACGTTTTTTTTTCATGTTGACGAAGTTCCAGGAGTGTAATTTAATGATAGCAAATTGAACCAACAATAAAAAAAAATCCTTTATGCATAAGTGTATTATATCGCTGTCCAAATAAAGATCATAATTCAATACAAGTTTTTACACGACTGCCCAAAAAAAGGTTTATGCTCTTCACATAGTGATATTGTATTTATTTAATGTATTTATATCATCATCCTCATTAATTTAAGTATTGAAAATGTACCCCACGTCTCGGCCAGTTACTAGACCATAATCGGTACTATAATAATAACCATTTTGCTTACGTTATCGATATGCAAAAGATTAAAAACTGATACGCTCATTTTAGTAACAATAACTTGTTTCTTGTTAAAACCTTTTTGTTGAAGTCTTTCAACGAAATTAGCTTTGAATTATTCTCGTTGAATTTTGTCTTTATCGTAAAATCAATCTTGGAGCTGGGAAAGGAACGTTTGGGTAACTTATAAGTTGGTAACTTAACTCTATTATGGCCCTAACTTTAGGGTCTTACTTTGTAATTGCTAAACTAAGCGTTCATTTCTGAAAATTCTTAAGAGTTCCTCCTGAATTAAATATTTATGAGAAATGTAAAAGAAGTTAACTGAACAGAAGAACAATATCCGAGCTCCCAAAGAAGTTTGACCCCGAATCACCTTAAATAGACAAAAGACTTAATAAGAAATCTTGTACCCCCGTCAACATGTCTCCAATCTTAAATTATCGCTTACATATAACTTGGCAGTCAGTGACCCGAAAGTCTGACATCCGTCTTACCAAGGGGTATCGTATTACCCAGTACTAACTGGATTATGGAGGTCAGATAGGCAGTCGCTCCAAGTAAAATACTAGTATTCAGCTGCATCCGGTTAGACTGGAAGCCGACCTTAACATAGTTGCGAAAAGGATAGACAGATGTTAATGATGATCAGTCAATAATGTTCCCATTGCAGGGATGCTGGCCTCCTCTGTAAGAGGGAATATGGTACCAAATACCGATGTAGGTTGGTAGATAATAATATGTCACAAATGCCTTAACGAAAAGTAAAGCGCCTCCCTGTGTTAGAAGTTAAGAACGCACGTAATCACTAGGCCACCTCTTTTTTTTTTTCGGATGGGAAATCATCAAATGACTCCTCCCACTCTGGGCGAAGCGGAAGGGAGTGTCAGACTTTTACTGACTAAAAACCATCCATGTTCCTTCTTTTGCCCTTTATGTTCCAGGGCCGCGGTATCTCTTGGGCCCCTCATGTTTGCTGACATCTCTTTGAGGCGCGCGTGGAACACGAACGCGCCGTCGAAACGGCCTGTCGTCATACGACGGCCGGACGGCGAGCTAGCCCATTACTCACCGTCCACAGGCCACTAGGCCACCGCTGCAGATGCGATTGGATCCACAGAATTTCTCTGTCGTGCGTGTCACCATAAATAAATGTAAATAAGTTTAGACAAGCGACTTGAGTCGCATGTCTGAACTTATTTAAATATTAAACAGTAAAAGGTAGGTAGTATCACGCTATGTCCCGTGTGGGGTAATCACAGTCAAAAAGTGTCAGTCAACGTGATCTGTTCAGCATTTTTGTGTTCTGGATATCGGGAGTCATGAGTCTGATTATAAAGTCTAAATGAGGTAACGGGATTTAATTTGGTGGATGTTTAAATGATTTATGTGCATATTTTTGATGGTATGGTAGTAAAATATGTTCAGTTTTAGATACTTTAAGTGTGGGAAGTTTTGACAACTAAAAAAGTACCACACAATTAGTGAAATCATTTGGAAACCTAGGTTAATTTAAAAAAAAAAACAAACGGTCCTGAATTATCATCATCATGCTTAGGTAGCTTACCTGAGCTAAATGCTGAATCTATACTAATATTATAAAGCTGAAGAGTTTGTTTGTTTGTTTGTTTGTTTGAACGCGCTAATCTCAGGAACTGTTGTCCCGATTTGAACAATTCTTTCAGTGTTAGATAGCCCATTTATCGAGGAAGGCTATAGGCTATATATCATCACGCTACGACCAATAGGAGCGGAGCACTAATGAAGAATGTTTCAAAATCGGGAGATATTTTTTCTATACTAATATTATAAAGCTGAAGAGTTTGTTTGTTTGTTTGTTTGTTTGTTTGAACGCGCTAATCTCAGGAACTGCTGTCCCGATTTGAACAATTCTTTCAGTGTTAGATAGCCCATTTATCGAGGAAGGCTATAGGCTATATATCATCACGCTACGACCAATAGGAGCGGAGCACTAATGAAGAATGTTTCAAAATCGGGAGATATTTTTTCCTATTGAGAGCTTCCGCTGCGTGCGCTGCGTAAACGGTTAAAGTTTCGCAAAAATCATGTATTACAGAATTATTCCTCTTTAAAAGTTCTAAAAAAAAGTCCGCGACAGCATATGTCTATCTTTTAAGGTTAGCTCACTATAACCTTTTTTATGCTAACCAAATTTGTTCTAAAATAATGCATTATTTACGGAGGTGTTTTTATAAACATGATATTAATCCTTATCCAAATAAATACGTTACTCATCACAAGTATTTCATTTAAAACAAATTTGCCCTTTCAATCTTTCGATTTAAGTGAATATCTTAGGAGCTGTCGCAGTTTTAAAATAAAATCACAGCAAAATAATGATCGGGTACTGCGCGCACAATGTGCAAAGCCGGGCAGTCATGTTAGCCCAAAGTAACTATTCCACGCGGACGAAGTCGCGGGCGGAAGGCTATAGGCTATATATCATCACGCTACGACCAATAGGAGCGGAGCACTAATGAAGAATGTTTCAAAATCGGGAGATATTTTTTCCTATTGAGAGCTTCCGCTGCGTGCGCTGCGTAAACGGTTAAAGTTTCGCAAAAATCATGTATTACAGAATTATTCCTCTTTAAAAGTTCTAAAAAAAAGTCCGCGACAGCATATGTCTATCTTTTAAGGTTAGCTCACTATAACCTTTTTTATGCTAACCAAATTTGTTCTAAAATAATGCATTATTTACGGAGGTGTTTTTATAAACATGATATTAATCCTTATCCAAATAAATACGTTACTCATCACAAGTATTTCATTTAAAACAAATTTGCCCTTTCAATCTTTCGATTTAAGTGAATATCTTAGGAGCTGTCGCAGTTTTAAAATAAAATCACAGCAAAATAATGATCGGGTACTGCGCGCACAATGTGCAAAGCCGGGCAGTCATGTTAGCCCAAAGTAACTATTCCACGCGGACGAAGTCGCGGGCGGAAGCTAGTTTTACATATAACGACTACTTTTCAGACTTTTAATTCCGATTTACTCTGAAACAAGATACCCCATAGTCAGACTGGTTGTCAGACTTTCGGGTTCCCATACTGTAATGACTGTCCAAGATCTAAGAAGGCTGAGATCATGAACGTAACGTGGCATAAGGGCATAACTATAGAATTCTAGCTGTGGCTCGCGACTTCGTTCGTGTGGAAACTTAAATGTGTAGGTATGTGAGAAAAAAAATGTCCTATGTCCTTCCCCTGGATATAATCTATCTCCTTGCTAAATTTCATTACGATCCGACCAGCCGTTTAGTCGTGAAAAGGTAACAAACAAACAGACAGAGTAACTTTGGCATTTGTAATATTAGTATGGACAAGCGACCCGCCATTGCTTCGCAATGTGCCACCTATCGAGTCTAAAACTATATCTAATGTAGCTTATATATTTAAAGTTGAGCATCTAGCAGTAGAGCGGTGAAAAAATGCATTCAAATCCATGCAGTAGTTTTTGCATGATGCGCGTACAAACATACAGACAGAAAGACAGACAGACAAAAAATCTAAAAACTGTTGTTTTGTCTTCTGTTGCTCATTAAAAACCCCAATATCATTTTATTCAATATCTGCAATGTACAGCCAACGGCCTGTTACAATTTTATTATATGTATGTATAATAGATTGACCCGCGTATAGTATAGTTTAAAATGTGTCTAACCAAACCAGTAACCTGCCAACGCCACATCAACATTAAACTTACGATGACATAATACACGACAAACCGGTTCATTGCACTTCTAAATCGATCACGTGACCAGTCTGTCTTTTATAATAGTACAATGTATAAGTAATAGCGATACAGCTAGATTTTATACTACAATATTTTACATCTAGCCTGCAATAGCTTGCAGTCAATTTTAAACTTTTGACTCCTTTGAAGTAAGATTCCAATTCGTTTGGAGAGGCTATCGTCGTTTTTACAAGATGATCTAGACAGCTAGATATTTATATGATTTTTATGGACTGCTATGAAATTTTGAGATTGTGATATTTCACATATCGTTAATTCAATATACAAACCAAAATATATATACAAATTGCTTTTACACTGCAGTAGAATACTTTATTCAAAGCTGGAACGTGTTTCAGGAGAGCCTGTAAAATGAACATAATCTTCTACTAGGTGCATGCGTTGGTGAAAACTTTAAAATTGATAATATCAAGAACAAGAATGGTGCAAAGGCTACAGTCTTACATAACATAACATCACGCCTGTAATCCCTGAAGAGTTAGGCAGAGGTGTACCTAACACCACCCACATTTCGCCAGTTATGTTTAAGTCCCAAGTAATAGGGGGCGAGTCTATTGCCATCAACCGGGCGCAAATCCAGACTCCGTGGCTGCTACTGAGAAATACCTGATGGCAAAACCCAATAACACTTCGCCTGACCTTTGAATCGAACCCAGGATCTCATGCTCAACAGACGCGCTTGCGACCACTCGACCAACGGACAACGGACTTGTCTACAGACTCCACTAAAATGTGACATGTGGCAGGAGCTAGGATAGTAGGGCTAAAGGCCACACTTTAAGCCTTGTGTGATCTTCTAGCTAGATGAAATTCCCTTGGATTTACTTGATCCTACACATCGAAAGCTTCTATGTTAGGCGACATTTTCGCCTGTCTTTTTCATTGTTGCATTCAGCAATCTTTATGGACTTGGAGGACCTTCAAACTGAACAACGTCATTTATTCCCAATTTCTCGAACGAAATGCATGGGACAGCAGATTATTTTTTCACGTAAACGATGTTGCTCCCTGTACCACACCAAAATTAACCACGTATTTCTGGTACAAACTGTATATTGAAGATAATTCAATCGTTTAGTCCATTGACATCCAACGTTCAAAAAATGCGGGTGTATCCAATTCCAGACACTTCGGTTAATAATGGTTCCCTAAAGAATAATAGTACAGTCAAGTGCTCCCATAGGGCACGGTTGGTTGCGTAGGGAAACCGTCACGGTGTGCCTGTTCTGGTTGGAGTAACCACAGAATTTTAATGCTTCATTCTTATTATTGAGTATGAGAAGCTTTTTGAAATTTTAACGGTCAGGGAAGGCGGGAATGGACGCCATTGGTTGGTTTTGGAGGCAGGCAGTAATGGATACGGAAAGCTGATTGGCTCAACGGTCGTAGAAGTATTTCATTGGATTTGAAAGTAGTTGATGCTCCAGTGAAAGTCAGCCATGGTCAATTTCAAATTCGTTAAGAAATTAAAATTATCTTGGGAAGTGACTAAGATTAGAGCTTCAAAGCATTAAGAAAACTACACAATAAGTTGACTGTTTTTAACGACTTTTTTGATGCAGCATTATTAATGATGCTTTATCATGCAACGAGGGCAGGTCCTTTAGATTCTTGTCAGCTGTTGCCTGCTATTCTCATTCTTCCGAATTACATTATGTTAATAAAGTCAAAAATATCTGCGTTGAGAACAGGTGCTGCCTTTAAAAATTCACAAACCTTAAAAGTTCGGGACAGACGATAGAATTTATAGTTCTTTATTTTCGACATGATACCTCGTTCAAGCCTCCAAAATGTCCATAGTCTATCATTTGTATCAAACGCCGTCATTCACTTCCTGATATTGTTCTATTGTTCACATATCAAATATTTCTCGAATAGTTTTTGTATTTTGTGAACTGATAGTATCGGAGCCGTTTCCTTTTGATTCTATAAGGAAAATAGTTGTTGTGGTTTTTAGACAAAGTTTGATTTCAATCTAAATGTGAGAGGAACCACGTTTGAGTATGTTTATAAGGTTTTTCCTTTCTAAGATCATTTACACTGACGATATCTAAAATTCTCACGACAATGGCTTAAGACTAAGCAAGCTGAAGTGGCAATGGACCGATTTTATTAGCTGTAGAACCGATGACCGTTAAGGACCGTGTTCATATGTGGAGACCACGCATCGGCAAACGTAGGACGCCCTCAAGCTAGATAGAGAAACGAACTTCGCAGGTTAGCTGGTCGCAGGTGGATGCGATGCGATTGGAGAGGCGTATGCCCAAAAATGGACTGCTGTAGTGCTATGAGTTGATCATTATGATGACAATAAATATCGGTATTTAGAAATAAATAACTATTTACTTGATCGAATGCCTTTCTACGAAACTGTTATTTAACTAACTATATTTTTTTATGTTGTTACCTCTAAGAAAAGGTTCTAAATCCAACATATTAATCTCCTCGATGAGTATTAAACTCAACTTCAATCGTTAAAGCTAAGAAATTCCTCAAACATTAATATTATCGATAACAAAATCGATGATCTAATGAAAGTTACCTTTTTTACCCATGAGTCAGAGAAGAGGTTTGAACTTGTTCCAACAAGCGTCCGACCAAATAATTCCGCTGTCGAAGAGTTATAAGGTTAAGGCGAAATGAGATAGCGAAGATTCTGAAGACGTTTTTAACGACTTCTAACCATAGGAAAGCACTGATGAAAGCGTAAAAGGTAATAAAGGCAATCGTAATAGCTTTGAAACACTTTAAAGCGATAGGGACAATAACAGCAACTCCATATGTGGATTATTTGTAGAAACTTTACTCATTAGAACTTCAATCGACTCTATCTATCATTTTGGATTACAAGTATTCCAGAGCGATAGTGCTTTAACTGCATTCTTAGTAGGTTGGTATGAAATAACTCCACGCATGGGAAACCGCGCACGTATACCGTTACCGTTACATAACAAGGCAACGGAACATCTAGATTGAATTGGAGGACTTGAGTTTACATAGTTAAGGGTTGGTTAAAGTAACTTGAGCTTTTTGATTTGGTAATTGTTGACATGAACCTGGTTCAAAAAAAATGGTTTAATCATTATACCAACATCAGTGATCCTAAAATACTTCGATAAGTCACTTATTTCACTACATCGACAAGAAAGGCAAAATCAAACAAGATGGTGTGACATTTAGCCCTACCTACTTGCAATTGGCAAGTAACCAGCGATTGAGGTCAAGAAGCAGACACACCCAGCGCACGTCACATGTTTATTTGTTTTGGCCATACCTGTACAGGACATGTACTGATAGGTGTTGCAGAAGGTACACTAGTTACTGAGAATAAGCTTACACAAGTCGATGGTATGGGTGAAATGAAACTGTGGTAAGATAAGGCATATGAATTTAAAAAATAAGATGGAAATTGGCTGTGAGAGAAAAATTAGATTATGTCAGTGATTCGGAATCTCATAGTAATCGATGATCCTTGAATAATAATGTCTTTGTTGTTCTAGGCTTATTTGTAGAATTGATCTCACTGTTGCATATCTTATAGCTTTATATTAACTATGACTTTGCTTTCTTCGTCATTGCTTGGGTTTTCTTAGTCTTCCTGCCGTGTATGGATCGTATCCTGTGGTACTTTTGCACCTCCCTGTTTAGTGGTTTAACCTACTATGGAATTTATCAATAGTAAATATTTACTTTTTTCTATAAAACTTGACTTATTCCGTTTTATCTGTTCAGTATTTAGGTTAGCTGATCAGTCATTTTCTTATCTATCTGATGTTTGTTGTGTGTGCAGCTTTGCTTTTTATTTTTATTTGTTGTTTGAGTTTTTTTTTTTAAGGGACAGAGCACAGCTTTTACAAACTGAGTTAGTAATTTCTCTTGCGTCTTTGAAACTCTTGCGTGTCTTTTTAATTTTATTAGCAGTTACTTGGCCTACTGCTAATATGTCTTTGTCAACTGGAGCATTATCATGGAATAATCATTGTTTTCATCTTACTATACTAACTTTTTCTTTAGATTCTCTTTCGTTTTATAAGTCCCATTACAATACCTTCAACAAACAGTCACTTTATGATCATTTTATTACCGCCCAGCTTCATTCATATGGTAAATAAAACTTCAATGTCGAATGGTTTAGATGTAAACGAGTGATAAACATAGCTGTCTAGGAACCTAGACATTTGCATGACTTGAGTCTACACGAAGCGTCTATTGTCGCCTGAAATAGCCAGATAGATAGGTACTTTAGGTAGTAAAGTTTTAAACAGGCAGTGCATGTCGCCGGTTTTGCAACCGCTGCAGTTAAAATAAACGAAATTATTTGATGTCAGACAGTCTGGAAAAACTAGACAAAATTTTAGTATTAACAAAAACCAATGTTAGTGCTGTCGACCAACTGAAAATGGAAGCAGGTATTAAAGAAGCAACTTTATCGTGCCACGGAAAGATCGTAATTGATGGGCTCTAATAGCTCAATAAAGTCCAACAAATGAAACAATATCCAGAGACAAAAGTACTCACTAAGTAGGACACAGAATTTAAAAATCTTACAAACTTAGAAAATTTAACTAAAGTTTTTAAGAAAGATACTTCTAAAATGATCGATGGACCATAAAGAAACAAGACACGTGTTTATTTAAGCAGCTGCCACTTGAAACTTAAGATCCTTCTTACGAACAAAAAAGTTCAATTATCTTTGGTAACTCATAGGATAGTCCATGGGTCATTGACATGATGTTGGGTAAGAAAGTCTGTTCAAATTGTTGGGAACTCCTCCTACATTTTTTTGGATAGGCTCTGCCTTGTTTCAAATTTTTTTGTTTGAAAGTAATTGATGTTACTTGTAATTATGTTTTTACATCGAAAAACACGTTTTTCATTTACTTCCATGGGTTCTCTATACTTTGTTTTATTTCAGAACTACTGCGCAAGAGTTGGCTGGGTGATAATTTATCGTTTATCACCGACCACAACAGTTATTTTAAAGTCAATAAGTCATGATTGGATGTCACATTATAAAAGACTGTTGCTGCAATGAGTAGCATTAAAAACAGTTAAAAGGACACTGGATAAGATTCAAAATAATAATAATAAGCTTCAAATGATCCCTAATTTTCAATACTTCAAGTACTTACTAAAATGTCATCAACGACAAACTTAAGTACACCTCAAAAGCTCCCATAACCCTCTTATTGGCTTACTATAAAGCCCAAATTAGTGCAACAAAACTTTTATTGTAACAAAAAATAATTTTGTCTGATGGTACCACGAGTGAAACAAAAAATGTTGTGCCTTAGATGACGTAACGGGTCAATGACCTCGGACACCATGGGCTGATCGAATACCATGACTCGAATTTCTGATCATTGTATGGAGAGAGATATGTTTTGATCAGCATAGCAGTTCATAGACCCATGAAGGAAAAAAGTGGTTACGCAACTATTAGATCTATCAAAAAAAAAATGGCGAAAGAGTGATCTAATGTGAAAGAGGCGTGGAACGTTATGAGAGACTTTGCCCCGCCGTGGGAAACGTAGGATAATGTAAGTTCAAAATAAATAGTCTTGAAAGAGATTGTAGCACTCGTATAAAAGCTATAAAGTACAATAGCCATGCTTTCGCTGTCTATGCACTCTTTGGAAAGAACACAACTGATGCCATGCCAATACTACCAATATATTTTGTGATTAGATATGCTTGATACTGATATTATGGATCCAGGAAGATATTTTTGTATATGACTTGTGTGTGTAATATTAAGTCCCCATAAATTTCGGAAGCCTTGGGTTTTCACTATTTCTCCGGTTCTTTTCTTAGCCATGAGATTCGAAAGCTTGCTTGAGTATAAATGGTACTTATGGGACACTCGGTTCGGTGCCCCCTGGCTAGAGGCCTAACATTCAAGGTATCTACAGGATTAGACCGGTTAAGCAGAAGCTTCATAGGCTGAACTGCGAGATGCCATATCCAAAAAAAAAAACTCGGTTCGGTGAAGCGACGATTTTCGGAGGGTGGCTGGTAGCAACTGGATGAGAGTTGCTGAGAATCGAATTGAATGGCGTGCGATTGAAGAGGCAGTGGACTGCTGTAGGCTGATGATGAGGTTGGGACACTTATTAAATATTTCTTAACATTAGTTAATTTTGTGTCGTCATCATCATCATCACCAGGCTTTAACAGACACAGTTTAAGAAGTATAGTAGTCCCTAAAAAGTTAAAACTGAAGTCAGTAAATAGCTCTCTAGGATTTTCTAATTTAAAAGTTTGAATCGGAAGACACGTCGTGATTCCTTCTAATAGTCCCTTGGAATACCCCGGAAGAGGCGAAGCGTGACGATTTTTTCAAGTAACTTTAATGTCTTGAACTTTTATTTAAAGTGTAAGTACACGGGTATTTTTAGCTTCGAAGCATTTTGGACTACAAACAAACCTTATGACTGCTGATGGATTAACTTATTCTGAACCAGAGTTAAACATGTATGGTCTAGTATGTTTTTAGGTGTCCATCTTCATGAATGATGTTCATTTTGCAAAGTTAGTGTGCAAATGAGGTGATGCTTGTTTATCTTTCAGAATTTTATTGCTAACACGAGATGCATATGAACGGAAACGGAAATATAAAACCAATTTGGATTTGATTACTACAGAAGGATACCAGAAGCTGAGCAAATCCAACATTAAATCGACTCTCATGCTATTGACAGGAATCGATTTAATTTTCGGAAAGAGGACGTCAATGTTGAAGCCTTATTTTTGGAGACAGTTGAATACATTTTAAACCTTAGTCAAGTTTATTTAAAGTGGTTGATTTTAAATCATGACTTTATATGGCAACTTTATTAACCTAATCACATTATAATCTGCTATAAGACCTAAGAAATGGTAAAACGCACACCCACTATCGTTGTTAAAAAGCCGGTTATAACTCTGACTCATAACATAATCATGTACTGAAGTCCTTTTTTGTTTGTACTTTTGTCTAACTAGTTTTCTAATTCAAATTAATTTTCTGTTAATATGGGATACCAATTTTGATGTAATGTTTAATTACTTTTGTTATTACCTCATGGTTCATCAGTATACGACGAGCAAATGTGATAGCTTCTGAAATGCTTCGTTTATGTCGCTGTTCATTCATTTTAAGACTACTGGTGTTTCTTCTTCATCTTGCTTTTAAGGTCCAATTTAGTCGAGTTGCGCCTTAATTGGATGTTATGCCTTTTCAATAGTAATTATTGTGTTGGGGTTATCGCCTATAGCTATAGATAGCTTCACTGCATCTATAAAATTCTTCTTTAATTCTATAAAAAGTTCTAACACATTTGAAGACCATACAATAAGCTTTGTCTATAACAGTACCAGCTACTGTTTTAACATTCCTTAGTTGTAAATTTCCTTATTCGTGGTTTTCTTTTTTTTCTATGTAATGTATCCCTATCCAAATTTGATTCGTTTGATGGATGAGTAATGGAGGAATATGTTAATAAAAACCTCACGTGTTACCAAAGATAAGTGTTTAGGTATATTTGTTAGTCACGTGGGTCGTGACGTGTTCTGTATAAGGTGATCTGTTTCGACCGGCACGCTACATTTTTTTCAAGTATTTTTTTATCATTCTCATTTTCTCCTTTAATTATTGTTTCTTCTTTTATTTTCACTTTATCATGTTTAGAGTAAATATTATCTGATTTACAGTTTTAATTAATAGTATTAAAGATGTTTGGTTGAGTAGATGTAGCAGTAGCATCAACAGAACAACAGAGGGCATTGACCCCGATGAGACTCGTATAGAGTATCCGTATTGGGTTTAAAGATCAAATTCTGTTTTCATGCAGTTATGTAATGTACAGATAGATTATTTTCGTTTAAGAAGTAATTTCTGGTACAGTAATTTTCTACGGAATGTATATGGACATGTCTGTCATACATAATGAGGGCTACTGAATAATTATACCAGTACAGAATGCAGTTTAAAGGTCAAAAGTGACACTAAGTTAAATGTGACATTCAAGTTAGGGTAAGTTACTTTGGGAAAGTGGACACACTGCATTTTATGGTGATAAATTACTTTCACTGTACAATAACTTGGTAAAAAACAAAGATACTGACAATTATAAAGCAGAAGTTTTAAATATTGAGGCAATATTAATAGAAGCCACAGTATTCACGAATGAAAAATACACTTAGACTGTAGTTGGAAAATGTATTCTGGCGCAAAGCCAAGATTACATTAAAATGTAAAGCAGACCAACAGAATAACTGCGGAATTTATTAATATTGCCACAAGCGTAGTGCAGAAGCCAGTAACATAATCAACAGCTATCAATATTGATTCAAGTTATTTGAACAATTCCTAAGATAACACAAACCTGGCCCATATTTCACAATTATGATTCCCAGTGCAAACATGGCCCCATAAAATAAAAATGCAGTGATCAGTCCCCTGGCTGGTGCATTATGCAAGACGATGCCTGAATACGAAATGAGCTGGGCACGATTGACACGGGATTATAAATAACGAAGTGAAAAATTGCCTCAATAGTTGCCTCTGTACAATGTAAGTTTACAGTAATTTTTAAAACAATAATGTGTACTGACCTGTCATTTGCAGCTGTCTTCTGGAAGCGGGGGTGCGGGGTGTCCGCGGGGTGCGTGCGGCCCGGGGTGTTCTAGGGGTGCGCGGGGTGCGGGGCGAGCTCGTAGAACTACCAGCACTCCTTCTTGATGGAGATCCCAAGACCCTCAGGTCAGTAGTATTCCCAACACACGCCAGCGCTTCCGTAGCCATCCTCACAGGACTTTCGGCATTCTCTTTATCCTCTTCGCAAAATTTGACTGGAGAGTCCAACTTCGCGGATTTGTACGTACATTCTGTCTCAATGTCGAAATTGAAGCGTCTGATGAAGCGTTTCCTCTCTCTGGCGTATTGCTCGGCCATTAGCCGTTTCGTCTCGTCCCTGTCCGGCGCGCCAAACAAGCACTTGCAGCTCCCGCGCCTTCTTCTTGGAGTATTCGACGTCCTGAGCGCCATTCCCGCTGACATCTCGAACCTCCTCTGCTTAGGTGTACGTCCTCCGGCCGCCATAACCGTATCGCGCGTCAGGTGAGCACTGACTGGTTACCGAGAAACATCTGACTAATCTCTCGAGAGAAAACAGCTGTCCGCAGGTAGCGTGCGAGAGGGAGGATATGCGTGTCGGCGAGTTAGAGCGGGCGAGGATCGCACCTGGCGGACGGGGACGCGCCAATTCTAACCTATAAGCGCGGCGTGGCCGGCGTGTGCGCGCGCGCTCTTCCCGACTTCGACTGACGCTCGGTGTTTTCCCGCGCATCGCCGCGTGCGCCGATTTTGGCAGTCACTTGGCGCGCAAACCTTAACAATGGAAGCAAGGACGCTTTTTGTATAGGGATACAGGTGGACTCTTAAAGGGGAAGAAAAGAATAACCTATGCAAGCAAATATTAGAAATCGCCATTGAATTATGGTCGTTTTAGGAGAAGGTGCGAAGTTTCCCGCGCGATTTATTTATAGAAATGCGTGACGTGCTATCTCTGTCTTGGTGAGATAAAGTGGACATTAGTACAAATTATATTTTTTTTATAATTACGCTCTGGTGTAATGGGTTAAGTACTCAACAGGTCTTAGTTCAAATTCAAGGTCAATTTTTTATAAAATCGTGGTGGCTCTTTGTGGTTTAGCCTCGTCGACCGGCAGGTTGTACTAAAATGCACAGGTAAAATCGACTCTTGTTATGTGCATTTTAATGTTAACATTTTGTGTCAAATGGAGGAGCTCGTGGCTAAATAATAACAGCCGCTCGGGTCGATCTTTAGGTTAAGCCGCGCTTGCCTAGTTTGGTCTGTGGATGGGTGACCAGTGTGACCATTACATATCGAGTGTCCTCCGTGCCTCGGAAAGCACTTTAAGACGTTGGTCCCGGCTGTCATTTGTAGATCTTTGACAGTCGTTAAGGTAGTCAGTGGCTCGAAAGTCTGACAATCAGTCTTACCAAAGGGTATCGTGTTACCCAGTGCTAGCTGGGTTGTGGAGGTCAGATAGGCAGTCGCTCCATGTAAAATACTGGTATTCAGCTGCATCCGGTTAGACTGGGAGCCGACCCCAACATATTGGGAAAAGGCTAGGCAGATGATGATTTAGTGTCTATTGGGTATTTTATTACACTGGAGAAATAAAATGTCAAAAAATTAATGGGTTTTGGCGCACGTTACCATGTCGGCGTTGATACAAAAAGTCAATAGTTATACAACTGTTTTAATTCTTGTACAAATGTTATTCTGCCTTGTCAGTCTAGCTAGAGGACGCAAGCGCTACTGCTGAGTATAAGGTCCTAGGTTCGATTCCCAGGCAGTGTTATTGAATTTTTCGAACGGGAAATTCTCAGTAGCAGCCTCGTAGTCGAGATTTGGGTCCGGTTGATGGGAATAGGCTCAGGATAAACAAAACTGGTTAAATGTGCGTACTATTAGGTGCACCTCTATTTAATACTTCAGGGATTCAGGTGTGATGTTATGCCTAATGGCATATTATTTCTCATATTTTTTTCCATAACCGATGCCAAATGCAAAAAGATAAGACGTTTATTGTAATACCTGTGTTCACGAATAAAAATTGATTGATTGATGCTTTCTCTAATTATAATAGATGGTCATTATCAATTTAAACTTCGTAAACAATATTTTTGCAAATTAATAATTTTATTTAGAGTAAAATTTAAATCTTTATCTTTGATCTAAATGTACTACGATTACATATTGTTTAAATTGTATTTTTTTTCTATAATGTAAAAGCATCTTAGTCTCTACAGTCTATTGCTAGTAACTAGGTAGATATACATGCGATTACATATTGTTTATAAAAAATGTGTTTTTTTTTATAATGTACAAACATCTTAGTCTCTACAGTCTATTGCTAGTAACTACATAGGTAGAAACATAAACAATGCAACAACAAAAAACTACACTACTCCGCAAGTGAGTAGCCTTGCTATCAACATTTAAGTAGGAAACTGACACAATAGATTAAATCATGGCAAGACAATAGTGCCTCGACCTTGACTACGAGTAGGTAGATATGTAGTCCAGGAGCCACAAGGCGAAATCGGAACAAAAAAATTGAAAATAACTGCCGAAAATTACCCATTATTTTATTGTTAGTGTCATTGGGTTTTTCCATCAGGAATTTCTCAGTAGCAGCTTGAAGTCTGGATTTGCGCCCGGTTGATGGCAATAGGCTCGCCCCCTATTACATGGGACTTAAACATAACTGGCGAAATGTAGGTGTACTATTAGGTACATCTCTGCCTAAACCTTCCGGGATTACAGGCGTTATGTTATGTTATTATATTTCTTCAAAAACACAGCCATACACAAGATGGCATTTACATTAATAAAATCCTTAAAAATCAACTGTGAAGTTACTAGTATAACTCCCACTGAAATCTTCACCAAGACTGGAACAACTTCTGAAGAAACCAAACTTACCGAAGCTAGCAATTTCATTTATCACCCATTGTATGCAGCAGAATATACTGTGGGACATAAAAACTCGAAATCACACGCTTGCGGTAATACAAGTAGTGATTTTCGTCAGTCATGGGTGTCTGAAAAGGTAGCTTTAATGTCTGAGTAAAGCCTTCAATAAGCCAGTGCAGCGAATGGTGTCGGAAGGTTAGATCATTCTGAGGACTTTGTGTGGTAACAATATTATGTTATTCTTACCTATCAAAGAATTTTAGTATGTTCATCATCATCATTATTTCAGCCTAAAGTCGTCCAATGCTGGACATAGGCCTCCCCCAAGTGTCGCCACAATGACCGGTCCAGTACGTCTCGCATCCAGTGGCTCCCCGCAACCTTCACCAGGTCGTTGGTCTAGCTAGTGGGAGGCCTTCCAACGCAACGTCTTCCGGTTCGCGGTCGCCACTCCAGAACTTTAATATGTTCAGTTTATTTTGAAAAAATTTTTTTCTAATTAAAGGATAATACCAGAAATCTCATCTCATCTGCCAACCTGCCTTTTCCCAATTATGTTGGGGTCGGCTTCCAGTCAAACCGGTTGCAGCTGAACACCAGTATTTTACATGGAGCGACTGCCGATCTGACCTCCACTACTCAGTTAGTACCTACTGGGTAATACGATACCCCATGGTAAGACTGGTTGTCAGACTTTCGGGCCGCTGACTACCTGTAACGACTGTCAAAGATCTACAAATGACAAAGCAGATAAACTCTGAACCACAGACGTATACTCCTTTAAACCAATGAACACATGCGGAAGCGCAGACAGCCAATAGGAGGGAAAATGATAAAAAGCATGATGAAAATAGACAAATGTGTAGGCATGCTAATCTAAGGTCAATAAATCTCTAAATGTCAACATCTCTAGCCCAATTTATAAATAAATAAGCTAGCACCCCGTTAGTACCTAATTAAACCAAACTTTAATATGTCCTCGCAATTCTCCCGCCAAATGAAGACGGAATGTTTTCCCGACTACCTTAAATTGTAACGAACTTTACTATGAGTCAGCTTCTAAACAAGGCTTCAGTCAATAACAAGCCTTTAACGAACGTTTTTGTACAAATAAAGAATTGAATACACTTATAAAGACACGTAACATGTTTATATAAATTGGCAGCATTTGTCATAGCTGTCATCAATGAGATAAATGGATGTATCATGGAAAGTCATATTTTTGCTAAAGTTTTCAACAAAACATAAATTTAAATAGATTGATGTTTTCGTCGCGGGCCCTGGAGGTGGTTGTTGATAACTGTAACTACAGTTATCAACAACTACCTTCAGGCCCGCGACGAAGTTATTTAAGACCCTTTGACTCGAAAAATACTTACGTCATCGTAAAGACGTATAACTCTTTGCCGAGATTAAAAAAAAACAATCACCGCCGACTATGGGCATTGCACCAATTTGAACTTAGTATAAGTATTAGAGTTATCTGTGTAAATTTTTTATTTCCGCACGTGTTGTGATTAATGAAAAAAATCCACGCGTCGGAAATATAACATATACCTATATGTTGAACTTAATCATAGTGCAATAAGAGCCAATTTTCGAGGAAACGTATTGAAAAAGCTTTTTCAATACACATCCTCGAAAACTGGTTCTTCTCCACGTGTGCGGAAATAAAAATTTCCACAGATAATTCCAAAAGTCGCCTATGATTGTTTTTTTTTTATCTCGGCAAAGTGATATGCGTCTTACGGCGTAAACATTTTTTAAATATATAAATTGTGTTTATAAATAGAATACTTATCATAACTAAACATGATTATTTAATAAAATATGTACTTTTATGAACAAATTAACATTTACTTGGGATGTGTCTAGGGTGTGAATTCCGCCTCGAATGCAACAAATGTTCCCCACTTATATCAAAATGTACTAAATCAAAATCAATCAAAATCAAAATATTTTTATTTCACATAGGCCTACATGGGCACTTATGAAACGTCGACAAAAAGGTGCACGGTTCGGGTTGGTCGTTTCCTATGGAGAAGAACCGGCAAGAAACTCCATGGTTACTCTTTTAAAATGATTAGATTTTACAATATTATCATGTTACAGCATTAGTACTCAGGTATGGGGAGACAGCATAGGCCCGACAACAAGTCGTTGCTTACTACACAAAAAAACGGAAAACAAGATAAGAGGTTAACAAAAGTTAACACACCTCTAAGAATCTACTAGGCCTACACTGTTCATACATTCACAAACAATCGTTAAAAAGAATCTATACAAAGGCAAGAAAATATTTTATAAGACTAAATTAAACATGTGACAAAAATATTGTACTATTTTGCATAGATCATACATGTAATGCTGACCATTAACCATAGATAGAACCTTTCATCGATAGAAAGCGACTAATTGAAAACTTGCGATAGTTATGACCAGTCCTAGATTAAGCATCGATATACTCGTATGACTGATCATAACGCTCTTTGACACGGTCTTATATAAAACGAAATCTTTGAAATTCGTTTCATATACCTATTAATGTTTTCTTATGTCAGTTTTTTTTCTATAAAACAACTCGTAAAGCATAATTATTATCAGCTTCTAGTCTTACGCTCAAGAACAGGTTTCTTTTTACTACTGACAACAGACTGAGTACCTATCTCCAGGTAGGTATTTTTTTAAAACTATTTGTCTTGTCACTGACATTCTGCAAATCGAGGTTTAAGTAAGATAAAGTTTAGAGTGAACGGAGACTTCGGAAACATTGGACTTTCTCAGGGTAGTATTTTGGGTCCGCTAAGGATTGCTGTATAATTTTCCATTTCAGTCATAGGTGAGTTTAGAGAAATACACAATCAGAAGAGGTGTTTTTTTTTTCTAGAATTTCTGCTAGACTTTTATCAGATCTCTTTAGAATACCTTTTTTTATCTTTTTGTAATCGTTTGTGTTTCTGAATACAAATTTTTCATAGTTTGTAAGTGAAATTACTGTGAAAAATCGACTTTTAGTCTACGCCCCTGAGGTCAATCATAAATTACCATAGAACCTTGAACTAAACGGTCAAACAGAATCACAAGCCAATATAACAGAGGCGGTAGGTAGACCGTGTAATAATAACAGGGTACCAATCAAACGACCTCTAATTATTACAGACAATGGTGACGTCATCAATGGCGGGTGTTAAAGTCAATTGTTTGATTTTTATGAGCTGACCAATTGTCTACTGGAATTTTATTACCGTTGCGTCTGTGTTTGTCGGTGTAGGTGGAGGTGATATTGACGAAATCAATATTCATGATCATTGTGGTAGAGGGTAAATATTGTTTTGTGGTCATCCGGGGTATTAGCATGCCACGCTTTATCTTCTTTAAAAGGACTGATAGCTAAATAATAAGAGCCGCACGCCTATATTTGCTAGGGTCGATCCGTAGAAGCGCATCCATTACATTCCGAGGCCCATCCGTGCCTCCGAAAGCACCTTAAATAGATGATGCCCGATGTCATTTGTAGATTTTTAAAAGCACAAATCAAAGACATCCGGACTACTGGGTTTTGATCAGGTAAGACAGGCAGTCGCTCTGTGTAAAATACTGGTATTAAGCTGCATCTGCGTTAGACTGGACCCAAACATTTTGGGAAAGACTAAGTAAATGATGATACTTTAGCTTATTTGGCTAACTTTGTACCACAGTAAAGAGTTCACCAAAAATCTACAAAGGTGTCGGAGGATGTCCAATTCTTAATTGCTGAAGATCGATCAGCCAGAAGAAGTTTGGAAGTTAGATAGTCCACCTTGTGTGTACAAGTATCAAAATGGAAAAAGAATTACATTGCTTCGAGATTCAGCATTCTTTGGCAAAAAAAAAGCCAGCCCTCTGGTCATGTGAAGAGTTGACCTATCGCTTGACGATATCCTGAAATACTGAGTGGGCACTTTGACCTGTTTCAATCGCAAACGCCTCAAACACATAACTACCAATTAAGTTATTGTTTTTGCGCCGTTTGAGGTTTTGCAGCAGCCGCCTCAGCGCAGCCCACCGTGCTAGGGAGATGCAGGGGTGGCGCGAGGGTGTCGCCGCAAGTTGCATCCCACACCAAAGGCCTTCCTAAGACAGCTAGCACCTCGGCGATGGCAAGAGCGCGACTGATGAAGTGATGAGATCATTAATGAATGAGGATTGTAGTAAAAGGTGCATTGCCTGACAAATGTATTTGGGCTGGGCATTCCTTACGAAAATATGTTACCGTGTCAAGTAATAGGTACTTATGGACCAAAACATCTCTTATAACACTTGATTAAATCGGGAGATGATGTCACAAGACGACCTTAGCGTAATTTGGATACAAATTGCCTGATTATGTTGATCTGAGGAAAAAAGGTAAAGTCAGTAGGTACCTACACCTACGGTTTATTTACCTACACGAATATCTTTAATAGCATTGATATATTAAACCTTTAAGTATATGAGGAGTGGTTTGACCTAAGATCAACGAGGGGTGAATTAAAAAATCCAATGTGTCTCATTCGATTTTGAACTTAAGGCGCGGACTGACTACGATTTTAATCGCTACTAGACCGTGTAAACTATTATCACCACTTGGAACTACACACCACTATGAAGGTAGAAAATTGAAAATAATATATATTTGTGTTGACATATAAGTGTGACCAAGCTGCGAATTGGCATTTAATTTACAGGTTTTCTTTAGATTATTCAAATTAAATAATTGTTTGGTTAAAGTTTAAAAAAATGTTAATTCTATTAAATTCTTAAACAAAAACATTATCTGTATCTCATTGCATATAAGAAACCGATTTTTAACAATATTATGTGTTGAAAAAGTCTGAACTCAGTGCCTCCCGACGGGGAATCAACCACAGGACTTCTAATTTCAAGCTGGCTGTGCAGCTAAATCTATGGCCATATTTTATCTAAAACTAAGTAAGATTTCCCGTGCTATACCTCTGCATTTTATAACCGATGTAGGCTGTAAACACACCAGCGGGGGCCAGTTTACTGTAATGCTGAACCGGGGCGATATATCGCTTTATTGTGTCGCGAACTCGCGATACAAATTATTACTACCATTAATGTTAGTGACCATGACAGTTTAAAAATGATTACTAATTGTTTCTTCGCTAAAATATTATGAAAGTCGGTTTTAGATCTGACTTGGATTGCTGATATAAGACCACGCTACGCCCACCCTAATTGTAATAGTGTAAGGCCAGTAGTTGTTGGATAGTTCACAGATATACTGATCAAAGATTTGATCAGGCTTTCATTTTCAGCTAGCTCGGTTCCCAACGATGCTTGCTGAAATAGTCTTTTCGGAAACAGTCGTACGAGTATACTCTAGTGCGTAAAGTCTAGTAATCTGTGTGTGTGTGTCTGTGATTACAGTAAGCAGAACTACGAGTAGGTATATTCAGATGACTTCTTATCTAATATGGAATTAAGTATTAAGCGTAACTATCAGATGGCTCTTCATCTTACTATTGTTATGCTTAATGCGATGTGCAGGATGTGCTAGCCTAGCTGCTGGCATAGATACCTTAACGATACGATTCAATAAGTGGGTAGCAACAAAACAATCAATTTACAAAACCAATCGCGTGCCGTAAGCCACGAAAACAATACACAAACAACCGGATACATCGTCATTACTATCTATCATTAATAAAATGTCATACTGAACCCTTACTCAACAGATTGGTTGCCCCATTTGCTCCTAATTTCACGGTAGTCGACTTAAATCATCGGTTTGCAGTATTACCTATTAATAATTTCGCTCTGTAATGATTTCCGATATAAATTAGTTGTTAGAAAATTATTGTTTATTAATTTTAGAGTTGTGACACGTGCGTGTGAGTGCCATGTGTTGAGGGGTAGAGAGAATTGTGGGTGGTTGATTGTAGTGGTGAAATTGCGGGGTCGATTCTTATTAATTGCATTATTAGTTGATTTAAAATTAGGTAGTTACAGACAGGTTTTATTTTAGTTAGGGTCAGATTATTAGCTAAATCAGCAATTCGTCATCATCATCTGCCTAGCCTTTTCCCAACTAAGTTGGGGTCGGCTTCCAGTTTAATCGGGTGCAGCTGACTGAATACTAGTATTTTATATGGAGCGACTGCTTATCTGATCTCCACAACCCAGATAGTACTGGGTAATATCTGTATACCTCTTGGTAAGACGGTTGTGTGTGTGTGACGCGACAGTGGTTGTCAGACTTTCAGGCCACTGAATGCCTCTAACGACTGTGAAAGATTCTAGGTTAATAAATTGTGTTATAAAAATGAAGAAAAATAATTGTTTCTGCCATAAATTGAGAGAATTGCCTTTTATAGATTTCCATGACCAAAAACAGGAAAATTCATACACAAAAGTAACGGAAAGTAAAACCCACACTAGCCCATTTGATACCAATAGAATTGCCCTTGGCCTACAGTATCTATCATTTTCTTTACCTAGCATGGTATTTATGAAACAACGAACTCCAATGCAGACAGAAGCTTTTCAACTTGTAAAAAGAAACGCAAAGCACCTCCTTTCATTCATAAATCTTCAAAGAAAATCTAAAGCAATATAGCAATTAAACTTAAGTGTTATTGCCTCTACTTACCACCACATTTAAGTAACTTAACAACCTTGAGAACTTACAATAATAAACATTTTAAATTACAGCATCTATTCAATAACATTTTTCGGAAATTGGTGACCATTTCTTCTGTCAAAAAAAGTTCGTATTCGTATTGCGTTTATCTGTAACATTGGAGCGTATTTGCACTTTTTTTCTAGTTCATTCATCTCGCGGAGAGGGGGCGTTGTGGATGGCGGAAACGGACACAATGAGTACTTTACACCGCTCCGACTTCCGATACAGTCGCGCAGACAAGCGTTTGGATTTACACACCTGCTGCGAAACGATTTTTTTTTGTACAGATGCCATTGCCAGCACATCAAGCTCTACCCGAAATTCTAATTTTCGCAATCTACCTTGAACCTAATACCAAGTTGAAAATCTATTAAAGAAATTTGACAGATTGTAATAGCTTGGTGTGCTGGCGTCTGTGCGTTGGAAGTTTGGAGATTCAGGATCGGGGATAGTTTCAGGGTTTAGGACCGGTCGATTTACCAACTCTTTGGGGAGGCCCATGTTCAGCAGAGGACGCATTCAATTGAAATTATGAAGGTAATGATTCAGAACTTGAATTGTTTTAGTAGGTAGTCAAAATGAAAATTAAATTCATGCGTGTGAACCGAGGCATTGATGTCTGCCATGTTTCAGTCAAGCTTTGATTTAATGACATAGGTAAGGGTATTATTGTCCTTGTTTCGCCCTGCTCTTTTCTACAGTAATTACAGGCCATAAGACCAATTGAAACCATGTTTAGAAACGTTCAAAATCTAGTAGTAATCAACCCTTACAATACAAATTTTAAATTTTCCAATTCTGAGTAAATTCGAAGTATTTTTGACATATTGAGGCTGAGATTCCAATGTGCCCGTTCTTAAGACGAGAATTACCGACCGGTAATTTTAAATAGCTTCTACTCTTACTGGTCATAAATAAGATAATCAACTATGGCTGTAACTAGCTATTGCCATAAAAAGATTGCATCCCTATTCGAATCGGATTTTGTTAACAATTTCAAGGGGTTTTTTTTGCACAGAACCCTAATCCTTTTTCTAAAATAAAAGTAAGCCTAAGTTACTCATTATAACATCAGTTATCGGCCAGTAACAGTCCCATTAATATCGGTCCAGCCGTTTAGGAGATTGGCCGGAACAAACAGACGGACAAAAATGTAAAAAAAATGTTTTCTTGTTATATGTACCGTATATTGGGTGGAAGGGACACGGACGCGAAAACGGTTACCACGAATTCAGTACATCATTCATTCATGAGAAAAATCTGCTGTTCAATGTTCAATTTTGACCGTATAGGTTAGGTATTGCACTTTTTTAGGAAACAACTGTTTTTTTTTTATAACCGATGAAAAATTTCGCGTCGGTGTCCCTTCCACCCCGTATACTTTCATATGCATTCAGTAAAAAGCCGTTATTTTGAAATTACAAACAGGCAATTCAATTTTATTTATTTCTATAGATCATGTATTATTACATATAACCCATATTCACCAACACTTTTGAGCCCCACAGTCCACAAAGTTCTACCTGCAAACATTGTCAGAATCGGAAGTGATGGCGTATTGTCTCACGCCCCACGCATGCGCTGTGCTGTACACTTTAATGCTGAATTTAATGGGTTTTTTTTTTACTCCATTGTCTCTCTTTTCGCAATTTAAAGAGAACTTTATTGGTATGAGTGAATGGAATCACGAGGTTCCGGGATGTGGCAATTAGATCTTTTTGGCTTTGTTTCAGTGTTTGAGCTGTTATAAATTATGTCGGTGTAACAAATAGGTACCTATAATGTCACGACTGTTGTCTCCGAGTATTAGACAAAGTGCTAATATAGCGCAGCATGCAAGCATCCCTCACCCAAGCAGACATTGTATTGAAATAATAAAATGACAGCATAAGTTTCGACTATGGCTGCCTCGTTGATCTAGTGGTCCTAATCGCGACTACTGAGCATGAGGTCCTGGGTCCGATACCCGGGTCGGGAAAAATTGTGGCAAATGGTAATAGACTCGTCACTGATTACATGAGTCTTAAACAACTGGCGAACTGTGGGTGTACTATTAGGTAGGTACATCTCTGCCTAACCGTGCCTAGCCGTGATGATATGGCTACACTCAAGAGAATCATGCAGCATTTACCTATGTACTTAGAAAACACATCTAGGTGCTTTATTTTAGAAGTCCGATAGCGTACTTACTTAAAATTCCTGATCATATGATTCAGTAGCGTGTCTTGTGGCCAAAAATGCAACAACCCCATAGACTGTTTAGAAACCCCTAAACCTAACATCATGAAGAGTAGATAGGTTTTAAGGGCAAGCCAATCTTTTATACGGATTGCAGGCTGAAAACTAAGCTAACTTAGTTCAGCTTAGCTCGCATAGCAGACGCAGTTTTTCATACTTGTGTGCAGACTGCAAACTATGCAAACTAAGCTATGCGAGCTAGCTAAAATATGCGGTGCTAAGTTAGTTGGGTATGATGATGCGCAGCAAGCTAAGCCCCTCCTGTCCCAGCTGCTGTCCAGCGTCTTGAATGTCGAGTTTGAAGGTGTTGACATATATATCCAAGGTCCGGAATATCTTTTCTTTGGAAAATAATAAGTATGTATTAATCTTTTTTTCTTTCATCGGAACTTTCTCCATCGATTATATTCATCGCGAGCGATACGTCCGTCAAATTGAAATTCACAATACTGACTGAGCTTTCGGTTAGTTCTTGCCATGGTGTTCACGGGAGCCACGGGACATATTTCTAGTTTAGCTAAGCTGGTTTTTGGCATAGTTTAGTTTTCGGTCTGCAACTAGCATTTAGGCTAGTATGAAAGTACTGTCACTAATCACATAGGAAAATAGGATATGGAAATAATATAGTTCTAATTCACCCGTGTGTAGCTAGCTACTGAAAAACCGGTAGGCAGGCAATCAGTTAACTCGTCGGCCAGTTGTTGCAAAATAAACGAAGTACCTAATAAGAATTGGAATTTAAATTACAAATGAAACGATTTCAAGATTAAGTTTCGGATTAAGATCTCTTTTCGAATGCACACTTCATACAGAAGTTTAGTTTACAGATTTGTGCATCAGAGAGTCGAATCCAAGTCCCAATGGCCCGTACAAACTGGGTCGTTGTCCAGCCATTCGCATTCGAATGGCTGAAAAGCAAAAAATAAAGAGCTAAAAACATTTAGCTCATTATAATCGTCGGACCTCGGGTCCAACAATTATAACTTGCTCCATATAGTTACCTGTATCCTGTACTATCCTGTTCTATAAAGGGATGGTCGACAGATGTCCAACTTCGGTTTCCTTTGCAACCGGTTTGGATAATTAAGTTGTTAAATTGTCAATAAGCGTATTATATTGAGATTGAGTGTCAATTTAATGTGAATATGTAGTTGTTAGGAAATCTAGATTTGACATCAAAGTGTGAACAAGCGTATTGAATAAGTAGTAATATACCCTTACCTTTTCTCATTAGGAGTGCTTTAGAAACAACCAAGTGTTGATCTAATTCTAATATGGAGTATCAACGAATTCTTTCCATTTAGGTGGAGTGATCTATGAGTATTATATCTAAAAAAACGATAAAACCAGCCGAGTGCTTGTCGGGCCACGCACAATGTAGGGTTCCGTAGTTGCCCATCAAAATATGCAGACACTTCCTAGGAGATATATATAGCTGTGATAGTTTTCCTTTAATTTCGTTATATCACCGTGAATTTTTTCACCCTCCCAAACACAACCGTTTAGCTGGTAGAGGCAAAATGCCGAAAATGTTGTTAACTATCACATTAACAAAATATGTGTTTTAATTTTAACAGTTATCGCAACTCCGGCCCCCAAGATACAGGCGCAGCCTAGTTTGGGGACCTCAGCTACTTTTTTTTTTTCGGATGGGAAATCGTCAAATGACTGCTCCCCCTGGGCAGAGCGGAAGGGAGTGTCAGACTTTTACTGACTAAAAACCACCCATGTTCCTTCTTTTGCCCTTTATGTTCCAGGGCCGCGGTATCTCTTTCGAACAGTCCCGCAGCCCTGGCAGGCATCGGCCCTTGAGGGCCCCTCCTGTTTGCTGACATCTCTTTGAGGCGCGCGTGGAACACGAACGCGCTGTCGACACGGCCTGTCGTCATACGACGGACGGACGGCGAGCTAGCCCTTTACTCACCGTCCACAGGCCCGCGCCTACGGTGGCCGAGAGCCATCACGACGTGGGACCTCTGCCCCTGTGTTTACGATTCTTCATAGCACTAAAACAAATTAAGAAAATGTTTGTAACAATGGCTTAATAAATTTATTCTTACTCTTATTTCAAGTTTTCCAAGAATTTTACGGAATCAAAAGGTTTTATCCGCATCCTGGACAATTAAGACTTACACCATATTAGAATTAGGTCGTAGCAAAGTAGGTTTGTGAGAAACATCTTCTTATAGGTAGGTATAGATAGACTACAGATTTTTTTCCACTGTAGGAAAAGTAGTGAAAACTGACATAAGAGGCCAGTTTTTATTCCATATTTGTTCAGAATTCACTGACATTTAACGTTGAGATACATAACAGATGACCTCCGGATCCCAGGGCTACACTGCATTTTTTATTTTCGGTAAAAAATATAACAGCTGCTTCGGACTCCATATTCTCAGCGAAAAAAACATCACGCTGTATCATTGCCACGGTAGTTCTGTCTCAGGAGGATAGTCAGGATCGAGTTGCAAAATTGTGCTGTGTGTGGCAATAGAAAATACTTAGAAACTAACATCTCTAGGTGCAATTTTTCATAACGAAAATAATTTAAAAAAAACGCAAATTCGTCTTAAGATTTATAAATGAAAAATAATAATGTTATTTATATGTATTATAAAGGATGTAAAAAGACCCTTAACGAAGCCGAAAGGCACAATGTTCTCTCCGTCATTGCGATATTTTTTTGTTCTGAACCATACTTGGGAACCTTCTAGTTACAACATAAAAAAAAAATACCTAAATTAAATCTAATTAAATTAAAATAATAAGGAATTAACAATCAAATTATTAAGGATAAAATAAATTTATGGAGATATTAATGGTCAAAGTTCTAAATTTTTCACAAGGTTTTAAGGTTACAACTTAACTTTAAATACACTCAGCGGCAGAAAAAGTGGCCCAAAATGAAAAGATGATAAAAAAATATATTTTTATAAAATATGGTTGTTGTTTTACTACACGTAATGCGTTAATGGTTTATAACGTAAGTTTAGTTAAAATTAAGACTTTAAAGTTAAAGTTTTAGTAACAATATGGAAAAACAGTCAAAATAAAGCTTTTAAAAGAATTTTTATTTAAAATTTTCTCAAAATTTCTTAGAACTACAACAAAAAATCACTTAAATTAGTACCGCGTATTACCCCCTCTTGCTTCGATGACGGCTTGCATGCGTTCTGGCATGCTTTGCAGTATGTTTTTCATGTCTACTTGAGGAATTTCCTCCCATGCTCTTACTAGAGCCACCTTTAGCTCACGGAGTGTCTCTGGCACGTTTGGAAGTGCTCGGACTCGCCTTTTAAGCATGTCCCAGACATGTTCTATAGGATTCATGTCTGGGCTGCGAGCTGGCTAAGGCAGTTTTTGAATACCGACATCAGCTAAGTAAGACTCAACGATGCCAGCTGTGTGAGCTCTTGCATTATCCTGCATGAGCAGAAAATCTTCTCGACCAATAAATTCCACAAAAGGCACAACATGATCCTGGAGGATTTCTTCAATGTACCTGGCTGCTGTTAGGCGCTGATCCACGATCACAAGCTCCGTACGTGCTTCGAAACAGACACCTCCCCACACCATGACAGACCCACCTTGGTAACTTACTGTCTGGCGTGTCGTGATGGGAAGGAAACGTTCTCCACGGCACCTATACACTCTCTCACGACCATCTGGTGCTCTCAACACTACTCTGGACTCATCAGTGAACAAGACCTTGCTCCATTGGTCCAAAGTCCAACTCACGTGTTCACGGGCAAATCTTAAGTGCGCAACTCGGTGGTTTCTCTCAAGTTCTGGCCCTCGTGCTGGTCTCCTGGCACATAAATCACGTTCCTCTATCCTTCGTCTTATGGTCCGTTCACTAACAATGATACCACTTGCCGCTTGAAGCTGCCGCCTGATTTCAACAGCGGTAAGGAAGCGATTTCTCAACACTTCCAGTATCAAAAACCGGTCATCACGGGCAGAAGTACATCTTACTCTGCCGCTACCTGGTCGCCGTGTATAGAGTCCAGTCTTACGATATCTCTTAAGTGCAAATCGTAGGGTGGTACGCGGCACATTGAGAATTGCAGCCACCTCACGTTGAGTTCATCCTTGGTCGGTTAACAAGACCGCCTGAGCAACTTGAGCAGCAGTAAGTGGCATCTTCTAATTTTTTCTGGAATCGAAATTAACCCGTTATCAATAAAAAATCAATAAAAAACAATTTTACAAGACCCATGAAAAAAAAAAGAATTTTAACTTACCTCTCGAATTAATGTTCAAAACAGTTCTGACATAAGTTTTTAGTCAGCGTCAATCTAAACACAAGTTAATTTCAAATTACCCACTTACATAAAATAAACAGGTCACTTGAAACCTACCGTCATCAAAACAACTCATAAATAACACTTAGTTTGTTTACAAGCTTCCTTTATGCACTTGGGCCACTTTTTCTGCCGCTGAGTGTACCTTCATGACCCGTTTACTATTCAATGCACACATCCGCACAATGTTCCAAGTGCATGACATTGACTTTTACCGTAAAACGTGATTTTTCACCCAAAAAAAAAGTAGTTTCCCAGCAATAATTTTTGCGTAAGGTTACTTAGTTGGATGAACAGAATGCTAAGTTGGCGACTTCGTGAAGGCTCGGTTTACATCTTGTTTAACGAGCTGGTGACGGAAAATCCACGTCCAAAGCACGCATTTTGCATACAGGTAAAATAATAATTTAATAGATTATCTAATACGATAGTAGTAATCATCATCTGCCTAGCCTTTTCCCAACTATTTTGGGGTCGGCTTCCAGTCTAACCGGATGCAGCTGAATACCAATATTTTACATGAAGCGACTACCTATTTGACCTCCACAACCCAGCTAGCACTGGGTAACACGATACCCTTTGGTAAGACTGGTTGTCAGACTTTCGCACCACTGACTACCTTAACGACTGTGACTGACTATCTACAAATGTCAGTCGGGACCACCGGCTTACCGTGCTTTCCGAGGCACGGAGGAAACTCAATATGTAATGGGTGGTCACCCATCCACAGACTAACCTAGGCAAGCGCGGCTTAACCTAAAGATCGACACAAGCGGCTGTTCTTATTTAGCCACGAGCTCCTCCTAATACGATAGTGGTAATAATAAATAGAAAGTAACAGGCGTAGCAGCTGATCTAATCGTTTATAATGTGATGTAACTTCCGAAAACGTGCTTCCCATACATATCCCACACAATTTCGGCAAATCAATCATTGATAGTCCAAAGATTCATTCAACTTTACGCATTACACATCTGGCCAAAAAAAAATCACCCATTAAATAATAACCAACATATCCTTCCTTCCCAATTCCTAAGTATTTATATAAAAGATGCCATGATTTATGGGGCTAGACTACAGTATGCGGGCTCTTCAAAGTTTAACGGATTATTCACAGATGTTTGGGAACACCTTTGGCTAAGGTGTTGTAAATTTGAGTGGCTGCGGGAGATCTGTCTGTTTTGAATTTAACCGACTTTTTGGGCAAATTGAGTTTTTCAAGTGTACATGTCTAATGGTCTTTTGTACGCTGGTATACATTGCTATATTTAAAGTTAGCAAATAGCAATGTGGGTTGGGGTATTGTTACAAATAGGATCTATTTAATGAATCCACATTTTTTATTTTTTAATAAATATTTACAAAAGTATCGTTATCAGTCTGTTACCTCATCGCGGCTTAACAGCTAAGCAGATTTCGATGAAAGATGCCCATATCCATGACCTAGGATAGGACATATAATACTTTTTTAGCCCGGTATAACGTTTTCAATAAATATCGCCACACTGGCAAATACAGGGCAATCTTGTCATAAAATGATGTTCTTGAAATGCAGGTATAGTTGTCCTATTGCCACATTTTTCTGCCCGACATTGTAAGAGTGTGCTATCACAACATTAATAGGCGCAAGTGAAGCGGAACCGCCTAATTACGATGCACGACCTGAAGCTTCCTGCCCAGGCAATGTTGCCAAATATGGCACGAAATTGTTCAAACAATACACACTGGGACATTGGCGGTACTAAAAATAGTATTTAATTTATGTGTGACTTGGTATCGCTGTTTGAAAGTTGCTTTGTTATGTTTTCTTTTTGTAGTTTGTTGTGTTTTAAATATTTTAAGGTGTGTGATAGTTTTTGGAGTGAAAGTTTATTTTTTAAACCCTTGATTCTGACAGTAAGGTCTTCTTCGTCGTGTCTACGGTTCCTTTCAAGTTAAATGAACTTCGACCGGAACTGCCACATCGACAGTGTTAGTAGTGGCTTCGGTCAGGTCCCCCAAGGTTAGTTTTTAGTTTTTTTTTTTTTAAACTTGAAGTGAACACATATTATAAAATGGTGTTGAACAGAAGCCAGCAGGTCAACCTACCCGAAACTGTCAGATTTTCGCAACCAACCTTGAACCTAATCCTTTAGAAATAAAGTTGAAAATCTATAAAAGAAAAACAGATTGTAGTAGCTTGATGTGCTGCGTCTGCACCATGTACATGGAATATTATGCAATTTTTTCAATCCCTGTAAAATTGTTATTTTTGGCTTACGTGGTGTCGAACTTCAACGACGATTGGTTTTGTCAGTAGGTACCCTACGGTACCAGGTCACTGTTCTTAAATTACCTGCTTGATTGGTAAATTGATAACTTGTGCCGGATTTGATTGTTACCATAACAGTTGTCACTAACATTAGTTACCTAAAATTAGCAAAGGGTACTATAATATCAATTTCCAAAATACATTAAAAACACGTGTCACTCGTGATCATTACAAAATTATTGAACTGTGAAATTATAAGCTTATAAACCGACACCATGAGAAAGTAAACCTTCGGAGTAGACAAGTAAATGTGAAAATGCATTGGCAAGTTATTTTCAACAAAATAATGAAGTGGGTTGAAAATAACCAATCATCGTGATTTAGATTTTTTTTTTCATTTTTAATGACAAAATGGATCACGGCACGCGACCATAATATCCTGAGTGTTAGAGTGTCATTACGATTAACTATTGTAGAATAATTTTATGGCAGGACAATATTGTATTGTGTAGGTACTTACAATTTCTACTACAGAACTTCCAGCTTCGATTTGTAAAAACATGGGCAAAGGAGAAAAATAAACAGGGACCAATTAATCGGGTTAAAAGGTTAACCAATTCGACCATATGTTTGATAAACCATTTTACAGGTTAACCCTTTTAGTATATGGGTTAACCATTTAAATACTATCCATTAACCAGAATGAAACAGAGAAAGCACCGAGCGGGCTAACTCCGTCACTTCGCATTTTTTATGTAGGTAAGGGACTCACGCAAATGATCTCTGTGCATGAACCGGTTTTCATTGGCTGATTAGCACTATAATACGGGTTAACCTTTACTCTAGGGTTTGTCACCTAACCCTTAAAAATAACCCGATTAAAACACTTACGGGTAACCTTTTCGGTCCCTGCGACAAAGTGATTCTATCAGCGATAATGATCTTTACGCTGTCCAAAGTCTACAATCAAACAGCTAGGTACTATCTTCGGAGAAAAATACACTACGTACGAATAAACCTTTCCTTATGGTCACAAATCGCAGTTTATAAATAACAAAGGACCAAACACACTAACATTTCTCTATGCCATCAATCATGCACATGTCAGGGTCCTAATATTTGGCGAAACGGCGTAAAGAGAACAACTATAAACCCTTGCATCCTTTGTGATGTCCGTGATGGGGCAGATGTGCTCCGGAGTGCGATCCACCGGTTACGTGGCGAGCTTTTGTTAACGGTAGAAAGAAAGGTGTGGACATGACTTGGACACTGAAGGGTTAATGCTGTTTTCGTACCTAGTTTTGTTTACTGAAGGGGTACCTTACCTACCCATTTCTGGAATTAGAAAACAGAGGCATAGGTGCACCGCCAGACATCAACTTATCGTCAATTACATTTAGTTATGTTTCATGTGCCTACGTGGCGAGCCTTTTGTCATTATCCAGGTACAAATCCAGGCTGCTAGTTTACTCATAGTTCGGTTAAACAGAAGCCAGCCGCATATGTTGACCTGATGTCATTACAAAAAAAAACAGGCTGGCAATGAGAAATATGCAAAAATCCTAAAAAGCTTTCATCGAAGCCCTGACTTACGCTGTACTATCGAGGCAATCATTATTTGGCAAAACGGCGTAAAGAGAGTAACGCTAATGACATTTGCATCTTTTGTGAAGGGACAGATGTGCTCCGGACTGCGATTCACCGTTTATGTGGTGTGGTTAAAGATAGCGAAGAGCGGATATCACTTAGGCACTGAAGGGTTAAACTTTAATAATATTGAAATGAAAATGATTAACAAAGATGATTCCATAAGAATTAAATATCAGGACACATTTGTTGTATTTTACTGAGATATTATTTTGGAAAATAGAGCTTCTGGGTAGGGACTTAGTTTTAAGATTTAAATTGTATAAATTGTGCCAATTTTAATTTTTGAATAAATATTTATTAGTAAGAGGTGGAGAATAATTTAGGTACATGAAGAAAAATTTGCAAGAAGCTATCCTCTTCTATCGTTGATATAATACCCACACTTACTTTTTGAAAACGATCTGGGTATTTTAGGTATGGCCTATATGGTGAAATTTTATTGTCGGTTCCATACTCATAATGGTAATGTGGTCAGGTTCCGTGAAAGCACCTAGGAAAAATTATTTAAAAAAACTTAAATCTCTCAAAAAACTCAGTTTAGGAGTAGACCTGAATGTATGTATTTAAAGTTTAAATTCAACCAGTTTGCTACAATCGTTCACGAATGAACAGCTTCTTTTCTTACTCAACAAACAATGGCACATCCACACTAATCCGCCGTCCGTTAGAAGCGCAGGAGCAACAGGTGTCGGCACAATGGCCGATATTCGCGCCAATCGCCATGATCCGCCATCACAGTGATGTTATTATTATTGAGTGCATTCTTTTCAATTGTTTGATTTTGAGTTTCTGTTTGAGTTTATTATGCTGGCGTTGATTTTGGTTTGACGGGACTTTTACTGGCAGATAAGTGATGGATGTAACGTGGCTTTAAAAATGGCTACTTTTATTTTAGAAAAAGAATTAGTGTTCCGTGCAAAAAAATTAAAACCCATGAAATTGTTAACAAAATCCGATTCAAACAGAGAAGTAATATTTTTATAATAATTTCACGCGGACAGAGGTTGCGGGCAACGGGTAGTTTTGAATAATTTGATACGGAAGTCGGTGACAAAACAAGTCAATGAATCAAACGACTAAGGCTACCCACTGACCCGAATTCCGAAAGTAAAGTTATTTTTGACGAATTTTTGTGTTTTTCTTAGAGGCCTTTTTTTCGCATAAGTATTTTTTTAATCAAAGAAACCAGGGCCGTCCTAAAGTTCGTTGGGTCGACGATATCTTCAAAGTCGCGGGAAACACCTGGATGAGGAAAGCACAGAACCGGAAAGTGTGGCAGAATAAAGGGGAGGCTATACCCAGCAGTGGGTGACTCCGGGCTGATATGATGATGATGAAGTATTTTTTGTTATGTTATGTCATTTTTTTTTTGTTAATAAAAAAACGTTGCCCCACCACACTAGGAATTTCTCCTGTACAGCCAGACCCGAAACAACTGTTGCGGGGATCGAACCCGCGACACGCCACGCAGCAGTCAATTGCTCAGCCACTGCGCCAACCGTGCCGTCAACTATGTCAGTACCGTGTACTGCAATTAGTCCTGCGTGTCAAGTTGTTTCCTCATAGAAACTGACTTTAATGTGCCATGGCGGTTAAGAGTATGTCATGCTCACTCAAATGTCTCGCTGGTGGTAGCGCGTGTCTCGAATCACTTAGTTCCCTTCAAAATGGTTGAGTTGAATGGTGCTGATACTGCTGATACATGCTTCATGTTCGTGAACGGGCACTGTCAGTTGTGACTGGTCATCTCTTGGTTGCCACGGCTTACTTGAACTACTACTATGCCTTGTGACTGGGATTGTAGCTACATTTCATTGGTCTTTGTTTCGACTGTTCAAAAGTGCCTGTAACTGGCCTACTTAGGCGCCAAACTCATAGTCAAACACGCTAAGAAGAAAATTGTGACGCAAGAGTATAGACGTCCACACAAGTTTTAATTGTACTGCGAAACTGCACTGTGGCCCAAGTTTTGCGTTGACAGCTTAGATAAAGGGTTAAAAAAAACAACAACATATTTCAATAAAAACATTTGACTATTAAATGCATTATATATTAGACATATTCACAGATATATAACTTTTACAGATAAATAGACCTTTGAGATAAGCGCCCACATTTCTTTAGAGCTATATTAAAATGTATTTTAGTGATATAATATTAATTCATGATTTTCTTATTAGACCCAAGTATTGAACTATTACAATAATGTAAAATATGAACAAAGCAAGTTCTATAACCAATTGTTAGTTCTTTGTGGAATTAGGCATGGCCTTTGATCAACACCAGGGACTTCGTATGGCAAATTCGTTTGCTTAAAGATGAAAAAGGAAGAAAATGAGCACCATAAGACGAGTCCTGTATTTCTACGACTTCCAACAATTTTATTGACAAAAGCAGAGGTGTACCTAATAGTACACCCACATCTCGCCAGTTATGTTTAAGTTCCAAGTATTAGGGGGCGAGCCTATTGCCATCAACCGGGCACAACTCCAAACTCCGGTGGCTGCTACTGAGAAATTCCTGACGGAAAAACTCAATAACAATGTGCCCGACCCGGGAATGGAACCGAGGACCTCGTGCTCATCAGTCGCGATTGCGACCACTGTCAATTTTTCGCTGATATTTGCCGCTAAGACAAAAAACTGTCGGGAGGACTATTAAATGTATGATAAGGATGAAATAAGCGTCCCAGCCGCCGCGGGAGACGCCCCGGGCGTCTGCACCGGAAGCGCGGGCCTGTGGACGGTGAGTAATGGGCTAGTTCGCTGTCAGTCCGTCTTATGACGACAGGCCGTGTCGACGGCGCGTTCGTGTTCCACGCGCGCCTCAAAGAGATGTCAGCAAACCGGAGGGGGTCCGCAAGGGCCGATGCCTGCCAGGGCTGTGGGACTATTCGAAAGAGATACCGCGGCCCTGGAACACAGAGGGCAAAGAAGGAACATGGATGGGTTTTTAGTCAGTACAAGTCTAACACTCCCTTCCGCTCCGCCCAGACCGGGAGGGGTCATTTAATGATTTCCCATCCGAAAAAAAAGGATGAAATAAGCTTCTGATACAACAAACAATTGTTTCAAAATTCCCTTCCTAAACTTTCAAACATCGACGATTAAAATTTGAACCGTACAGACAGTACCGTAGTAACAACATTTTAACATACAATATCACAATAATATGTAAAGTTTTTAATATTATTATTTAAACAGCGCCAATCTGTAGTATAGGTAGCGCCAGTTGGAACGCGTTCTGGATGTAGGTGGAACTGTTGCCAGCCTGAAAAAAGTAACGGAAAAAGTATTAAAACTTTGCCAATCAAACACTTTTTTATGCTTTCACGGTTTATTAGTAAACTTACACTGTCAATTATGCATACTTTGAACTTTTGTATACTTTTTTTTTGTGTACTTTGTATCGAGTTCCAGTAATGCGCGTTGCAGAAGACGAAAGAGGGTAGACAGATTTGTCTGCGCCTAACAATTTATTTACCATTCATCCCGCGATCACGGCGCTTGGCGTCGAAATATCGGGAACACACAATAATTGATAATCACGGAAGATATCCCGTAAGTAACAGTGCGATTTTATAACGATAAAAGGTTCGATCAAGGCCAGAGTAAAAGCTGATGTAGGATTGAGTGAATCTGGCAGCAGCATTTATCTGTGTGTTAACCGAATTTCTTTATTTCATAAACGTGAGCGATTAGCAGTGATATCCTAGTGGTGTGAAAGCCGGGCTGCCAAGTTATAGGTCTCGAGTTCGAACCCAAGACACGCACTTGTGATTTTTCGGATTCATCTGCGTATATATTTTTCGACGGCATGTATAGCATGTCAGAGCCCGGCGGCATAAAACCTACCCTGACACCAGGGGAGCCATTAACCCAGTTGTTACTGAAACTTTTTTTTATCTCGAATCACAGTATTTTTTTAGTATTGTTACCTTGATGCATATAGTAGACATGGAAAAATACCAAAAAAAAACTGAGTTTTCAGGAAAGCTCGGAAAATGCGGATTGTTTTAACGATCAGTAGTAATAGGCAGGTAGGTTAACGCTCATATAACTACCACTTTATCGATTGTATCCTATTTTAAATTAAAGAAACACAGTTATAATTATGAAAAAGGCTTTATTATCTAAATATAAAACGTTAATTAACAAACAAGTCTATGTAGAAGTATGGTAAGTAACAAAACATGTTTTAGGGTGCAAATGGATTTTACATTTCTGACAGGTGAAGTTTGTATTTTTTTTGCAAAGCGAACATCGAAGCTGAGAGTCATTGTACTCTACTAGATGATCAACTCTATCATAGCGTGAAGTTTCCCTGTATGTTCTAGGAGTGGGACAAGGACCGCGTTTCTCATTTTTTTTTATACGTTTCCAAAAAATACCTCTGGCGATAGTTCTCCGGAATGTGAGATGATCGTACTCTCCTCCATTAGTTTTGTAAACTTGCCACGCATTGTGAGTCGCCATGTCCAAGCAGTGACAAAACAATGAGAAATACCATTTCTTGCCACGGATATAATATGTACGATAAAGACCAATGTGTTGGTCGGACCTATCGACTCCCCCCATATTTTCATTATAGCTTTTTACAATTGCAGGCTGATCGATGTATACATATTTTTTCTGCTGCTGCGAGAACCGTTTAGCTTTACGATGTTTTCTGAATTGGATGCAACCGACACCACACTGTTATCATTCCATTATTTTGCAAACCAAAATATGCTGTGGTTGGCTAGACTTGTACTGGGTGACGAAATTGTAAATGATCAGCAAAACGCAAAATCACACCAGCTCCCATACCTAACTGCCTATAAGCCGGTGGAATAATTGCTGCATGGCCTTGGTACGGATCAAACCATAGTACGTACCTATCCCAATCTAGTCGCTCCAACCCAGAACTTATATCCCCATCTAATCGGTTTTCCACGTATAAATTGTTTACAGCTGTGTCCTCCCTAATATGGTACTATAGCCTCGTCTATGCTGTACATTTCTTCTAAAGGTGCCATATTCAGGAATATTTCTTTGATTTTTTGGTACGGTTGGATCAACAAAAGGAATGGCTGACGTGCTGCTAATAACTGGAGCTGAATTAGATGTAGATGGCTCAGGTTGCCGACCTTCCACAATTAGGGGTTCTTGGGTGGTTCGACTTCTTTTTGCTAAAGAAGGCAAAGGTACACTGTCCTCGTCACTTTCGGAACACATGTATTCTATCTCAGCAGGAGCTCTTAGCTGAGAACCTAGATAGGTCTGAAAGTCAAAAATACATCCCCAAATTACGACCGATCGTTAAAACGATCATCAAATATAATATCATTTGTTTTTTATAAAATATATAACAAGATCAAATTTTAATTCACAGTTTTGTTAGACAGGTTATAAATTTATAAAAAACGTGCATAAAATAAATTTCAATCACAAGCTAATTTGTAAAGACTTACCGTTTTGACGACATAGTGAAAGTTAATTACGCCAATACGAACTAAAATACAAAAGCACTTCAAAATTATGATCATAAGATAATTTTCTATGCACCGAAATACTGTCAAACGATCACTGCAGCGATTGGTATACAATAAGCAAAAGTTATCCGCTCGTTATTATTTTTAAATTGAGGGTATTCCCCAGTATTTTTTTTGATCTTTATAACGATCGGTCGTTATAAGTGGGTTAACCACACAAAAAGAAGAAAAAGAGGCGCATATGAGCCCGTTTATGGAAGCTCGTATCGCGAGCTGCGAGAGATGCCTACGCTAGACGCCCGCGTGAACACACCGGAAAAAGCGAGTGATTTTGTGAAGCCCAAAATGAGGCGCGCAAAATACGCTAGTCTGAAGCCGGTCTTAGGCCTCTCACCCAGCTTTTGACATTCCTTACGGTCGTTCGTTATTATTTAATTATTATTTCTTTATACGGACGATGTAGGTAACAAAACTAAATAGTTAAAAAAAAATCTTACCTCTAAGAATACATTGGTGATATAGGTGTTGACTTGTTCCGGATTGTCTGAAGGTAGTGCGTTCAGCTTCTCTGTGAACAGCGATGCCAGCTCGCTGATGTGTTTTGTTAGCACAACTGTCATTCTGGAACAGTGAAATGATAGGTGTGAGTCTATCTAGCAGGCCCCAACGAGATTTATCAACAGATGATAGCTTTTCATAAAGACAGTATTTTGTACCTAAAGAAAATAAATAAGAAATATTTTGTACCTCGACAGTTTTTGATTTAATGACGTTTCCATGAAGTGTCTAGCTAGCGGGCCCCTTATGATTATTTTTTTTGTTTTATTTATTTTCTTTAGGTACCTACAAAATACTGTCTTTATGAAAAGCTATCATCTGTTGATAAATCTCGTTGGGACCTGCTAGATAGACTCACACAAATGATAGTTACGTCTAAGGATACTGTAACGTGGTAACCGTTTGTGCTCAAACTCAAAGCATTTATTTCAATTAGACCATTACAGGCACTTTTGAATTAAAAAAAAAAACCTAAGCTGCAGTCACAGTCACAAGGCATAATAACTAGCGAAAGTACTGTAGTTGCACATGTGCGTCGATGTATTTCACCCTGTATAAGTACTCAAGTAGCTCTTGTGGAATGTTTCACACATCTAGACCCAGCGGTTCAGGCTGTGCGTTATCTGCTAGCGAATGAATAAATTTATGTGACGCCGCCGTGGCTCGGAGTGCATGTAAAAGCGTCACTCCTGCGCCTGATTTCTTTCTGATAATGTCGGCTCGTCGTCTCATTGGATGCGGAGGGGCACAAACTTGTGCACGATAATTTCTCTCTCATTACAATACGGTGGAAGGGACACCAACGCACACGGTTACCACGTACCTATTGCTGATAGATTATTATTTTGTTTAAGCTCTTTGGTTTAATTTTACCTTCAAAGTCTACCTTACCCTACATAGTTCTAGGCCGCGGGACTGTTCGAAAGAGATACCGCGGCCCTGGAACACAAAAGGGCAAAAGAAGGAACATGGATGGGTTTTAGTCAGTAAAAGTCTGACACTCCCTTCCGCTCCACCCAGAGCGGGAGGGGTCATATGATGATTTCTCATCCCAAAAAAAAAAAGGTTGTAGGATGGGCATTATAACTAGGCGCCTGCGCTTTATTCAAACCGAGCGTCGTTACTACAAACCGCTCGCTGCCCCACGCCGCGGCCTCGCGCACGCGCTAGTTCGGCTCGCATCGCTGTCGTGATCGGTCACGTTTTGTTTTTTTATCCTGTCCCACTACAATCTACCAATATTTCTAGTTACCGTTTACGTGTATACCAATATTGTTGTAATCATTATATAGTTGCAAGAATAAATAAAGTATTTACTACAAGGTAACTTTAAAAACCGGCCACGTGCGAGTCGGACTTGCGCACGAAGGGTTCCGTACCATTACCTATTACAACGGCAAAAAATCATGTCTGTTGTATGGGAACCCCATTTAAATATTTTTTTATTCTGTTTTTTAGTATTTGTTGATAAAGCGGCAACAGAAATAAATCATCTGTGAAAATTTAACTATCACGGTTCATGAGATACAGCCTGGTGAAAGACGGACAGACAGACAGCGGAGTAATATGGTCCCGTTTTACCCTTTGGATATGAAAAGCTAAAAAACAGCTGTTCCATACATTTTGACGTGTAGGTATTGCACTTTTGTAGGAAACAGCAGTTTTTTTTTTATTACTGATGAAAAACTTCTATGTGAGGGATTCAGAATGATTTACGTAATTCGTGATAATGGTAACATTGGTAACCGTTTGTGTGTCAATGTCCTTTCGACCTTGTATACCTACAGATGTAGTTTACTGGTTACTTACTGTGTGAGAGCGTCTGCCTCGTCGGCAGTAGATCTGCGCGCCTTGACGAGTAACATCTCGGCCGCCTTGTGGTACTGCTCCACCGACAGCGCAGTGCTCTGCGCCAGGGTGGACACGCCGCGCTTGTACACCGCCTTCACTGGCGTGTCTAAGTCTAACGTTGATATATAGTCGAGGATTTCTTTGTATTGTCTGTAAAGCAAGGTAGGTAAATTTAAAAAAAAAGTATGAGTTTGAAGTAAAATAGGACAATGAAGATGTAAAGGCTTTTATAACACAACATCTATAGAAATAAATAAATTGAAGTGTCTGTCACACACACATCATCAAACATCTTTTAACTGAATGCTTAAGACAGTAAATACGGTACTTCTAACAAAAACATTTTTAAAATTTTTGTGTCTGTCTGTCAGTTTGAGCTGGTTAATCTCCGAAACGGCTGGACCAATTTTGACAGGAGTTTAACTGGCAGATAGCTGAAGTAAACAGAAGAATGATATTAGGAGTAACTTAGGCTACTTTTATTTAAAAAAAAAAATGGTGTTTGAAATGTAAAGTATAAGTTGATATCAGCACGATGTTTCCAGGGAATGAAACTACCTTCGAATATTAGGACCTTTAACGTGATAAGTAGATTATGGTGACAGATCTCGGCGATAAGCGTAAGTCCATCGATGTGAGGCCGGCTTTGGGTTTCAGCTCGGTGGGTCTCTTGGACGCAAAGAATGTCGCAGTGAGTTTTGCGGTAGACATCAGAAAGAATTTCTGATTTGTCTTGTGAGAACCCATCGATACGCTAAGAAGAAGAAGTAGATTATTGCTGATCATCTCTGCAAAGATTCATCTTTGCATCTTTTAGAGTTCAAGCTCAAGAAAATATTATATGATAGATAGACTTACTTGACAAGCGGTTGGAACTGTAACTTAAGACCAAGGTCTTGTGTGGCGGTCTGCAGTCTTTCCAGGAAAGCTTCAGACTTGGAAAGGTCTTCGCTTGGAGATTCTTCGTCGTCCTCATCTTCTTCGGGCATTTCACACAATTCTGTCGACATAATATTATGGGAGTTAAGTATATGTTGGTATCGCATTTCGTAAATAAGAAGATTTACATACAATAAGTGATGTGGTTGTAAATATTGGGAAAATCAGGCGTAAACTGTTTCCTAAGCCTTTAGACACCAGGAGATTTATATTCAGAATTACAGATAGGTGACCTTAATTTTACTGTGGTTTGTCCTGTAATCCGACCAATGCCCATTGGGTTCGAACAGTACCTTATATTTTTCTGGTTAAAGACATTTAATTCTCATAAAGAAATTCCATTTCACTTAAATGAGAACAAATTTAAATATACAAACTAATCATTGTCCTTCGACACTCGGACTTACAAATAAACTGACGTATTTACTTATATGTATATTATAAGTTTACATTAGGCGGTATAATAAATAATTAAGTTTGTAGGTACTCCTAAAAATCTCAGTTGTGACACTATGCATAACTACCCCCGCTTTGAGATAAAGAGTGCGGTCTCTTTTTATGTCTTCTCGTATTTAATCTATTCTACCTATACTTCGGTATCTACTAAGAACACTGGTGATCTTGCGGAAAGATATATTTTGAATTCATGGGATAAAATGAACTTAAAGGGGTTGTACTGATAATTTTAATGATTATAACTCTGTAAAGCCATATTTGTTACGGCCGCGAATCGTATTTTAATCAAAATACAAGCTAACACTGACCTGCTAATTTAAAAAATAAAAAACTAGCACTCCGGGAGTGCCGGCAGAAGTGAAAACTTGATTATTAACGTTGAGCATGTTTGATATTTTGGAATGGTTAGGGAATAATTTTGCACCAATTGCTTTATCAGTATAAAAGTACTATCATTTATGGAAGTGCCCTTAGACTGCCTTAGTACGGGAACCAGTGTCGCCAAACTCATACACTTGCAAATTAAAATGAACATTCCAATACACAGAAAACGATAAAACATAGCAATGATGCAACTGTAATATTTTATTTATAAACAAATTACTGTCCTTGAAAAAGCACTAACTTATTATGTATAATTCTTATTTTCGATTGTGGTTCAAAACATTGTTTGGTACTATGGTGAATACGGGTTTCGAAGTAATGCATTGCGATTGATTTAATGAGGAGAGTTCTGTGATTCCCTATAAAAGGCTGACTGTCGAAATGGTCATTAATAAATATATTAATATTGGTACGTGTGCATTCCTTGTAACACGATAATATAAGTGTTGACATCACATTTTTCTCATTAAAAAATGAATTTCCTTTATGTGAACGCGCTCGAAATATCTTTTCTGCCAATTCACAGACTTTATTTAAGTCAGTAGAAGGATAAATAAGGCCTCCTTTGTCTCTTCTAGCAATGATTCCGTGATTTTTTTTTTTTATTTATTCATGACCATGGATACATGTCCTTCAGTCGTAATGATTCCGTGATACTTATCTGTGATCAAAGCCAAAAGACAATCCTCACATTTAATAACTTTCCTCAACTTTCTTGCAATAAAACCAGCAATATAGGTTATTATTTCTTTAGAATAAAGAGTAAGCCTAGTAGGATCTGTTAAATAATCATGATCTATGTTGATCATAGGATCACATCCTAAAGATTCATGCGGTAGCAGCAATCCACAAGTTTCTTATTTCGGGTTTATTCGGAAATCTGAAAATTTAATAAGATTTTTTATTATCTTTCATTTTTTGCGTCAGGTGAGTGCAGTTATACGAATTAAAATCGTATAATACGTGTGTTACTAACATAGATTTTAAGTAGTGCGTATTACTAATATCATATGAATCAAGGTCGGAAGAGTATTTTTTTATAGACATTGCATTATTCGGTATTACCCATATTAAAGGGTAAATTCCCCGTCAAAAAGTGGCAACACTGAATTTTGAGGTAAGATAATAAAATTATTGCAAAAATCACGATTATACGAGATTTATCCATTAAACGAATTAGTTGGTACATTACTGCGACTATTTTATGAGAAATAATAGGACACAAAGCGATTGAATACTTAAAAAGATCTAATACTTACGAGTGAAAGGACAGTCCAGCAATCTTCATCAAACTATCACTTTTACAGTTTTTACACTGCACCTTACCATTTTGCACAGTTGCACAAATGTACTGTTGTCGAATTAAGCTCGAAAAGATCATATAATGTGTATAATTTCGATGCAATTGTTAATAAACAAATTGGATGTCAATCTGGCACCGCCACAAACGTCAAACTTGTTGTGCACTGACAATGATGTGCTCAGCCGACACGCGATAAGGGACAGAAATATTTATACTCTGTCTCTTTTCTTTGCTAGTGACGTTTATATGTTCTTCTTTTTCTTGTGCGAATGCAAAGGAAGATATCCAGCAGTCTATAGAATACTCTGTCTACGGTTTTTTCTATTCCGTGTTTATCCCTAAAGCATTAGGTTCAAAGTTGATTGGAAACATTTAAAAATTTCTTTAAATGATTTTAAACCATAAAATGTTGAAGGTTAAGTTCAAAATCGTCTACTCTCCATCCGTCTTACGCTTTTTCCAAATTTCTTTAAATGATTTTAAACCATAAAATGTTGAAGGTTAAGTTCAAAATCGTCTACTCTCCATCCGTCTTACGCTTTTTCCAAATTTCTTTAAATGATTTTAAACCATAAAATGTTGAAGGTTAAGTTCAAAATCGTCTACTCTCCATCCGTCTTACGCTTTTTCCAAATTTCTTTAAATAATTTTAAACCATAAAATGTTGAAGGTTAAGTTCAAAATCGTCTACTATCCATCCGTCTTACGCTTTGTCACGTGTCCTGACGCGAGTGTCCTGACGCGAGTTTAAGATTTTATACCCATTACAGAACAATTTTTTTAAAGTGCTCAACGCCGCTAAAGAAGTTTTCACTTCAAAAACGTAAGAAATTTGAATTTCGCGGGCTACCCTGGCTCGTACCAGGGTACACCTTAAGGGCACAACAACTATCACTAAAAAGTCCATAACATAACACCAAATCACACCTCCCAGAAACGTAAGGCTTATTTATTTGTCGTGTCGACGACGATTGCCTTTATTAAAGTCAAATTAGCTTAGACCAGAATTCTGCTACCTTGAGACCATCAACAGATTCGGACAGGTCCCTCAAAGTGCAGGTGGAATTACACATAGACCGATAGTTTGTGTTGAGGCACCACAAGGCACCCTGCATCATCAGATTACCCCCACCGAACCAATTTGTATCTGCAACGGCCTACCTGGTTTATATTTCGCCAGTTATGTTTGAATCCCATGTAATACAGAGTGAGCCTGTTGCCATGAACTGGGACAAGAAGTTATCAAGAAGTAATTTTTTTTTAATATTTATTTTGTAGTTATCACACTGTTTTCTAATTTAACACAAAGGTTGACTGGTAGAGAATGCCTTGTGGTTTTAAGTCCGCCTATGTACCACTTTTGTACGTGAAGTTTAAATAAATAAACTAGGTAGGAACCAGACCGCTACAGGCTGTTACTGAGAATGCTATCTTACCGGCAACTTGCTGCAGTGTCTCCTTGATATCTTGTCTCTTGTCGGCATCCACGCTGCGTATGCGCTCCTCTATGCGCATGCTCACTTGTCTCGACAACATCTCAAGCGCTTCTAAATGTACTAAGCCTGGAAATATACACCGTATTGTGAAATTAGTTTCCTTCAACGACTTTGAGAGGGACTAGTAATTCATATCAATCTCTAGGATTGATCAATCTCGAGGGTTTAGTTATAATTTGTGTCAAATATGAAAGTGGTTACAGAATACAGGAATCCATTAGAGTATGTTTGTAGAGTTAAAATAATAACTGCAAACCACTTTATAAATCAAATTTTATGTAGGTATGTAAGCACTCCGTATCACCCGCAATCGGACCTGACACTCGCAGCGTGACGTCATCGCAGTAGCGCGCGAAGGAACACAAAATTTAAAAAAGCGGTGAAACTATACAACGCTGTAACTGTAGAATCCTGTCCTGATTTGGATGAAGTAAAATCTATTATTATTTGCACGAGTACGTGTATTAAATGCAGTAACTTTGATAGTAATATTTTGATGTGTTAGTGTGACTCATTGTGTGTGATTGACGAAACGCAAGCTGTCATGAGAGATCTTTATTTTGTCGTGTCGTTAGGTTATGTTATTGAGGCGTTCCTTTTGAGCACTTCAGTCACTGTTTATAACAACAGTGCTAATTTATCTATCTTTCCCCACATATAAAAAACCTCACCTTCAAAATCATCAAACAGATTCTCATAGTGCACCTCCTTTGCTTCCCTCTTCTCTTCCCTCACCCTATCATCTTCCTCAGCCTTAGCCTTAGCTTCCCTCAAGACCTGGGACAGGACTGGCTTGTCACCAGACCCTAGGCCTAGTAAGGCGCGTTTCTTGGCCAAGCCTGGGTCGTCGGTTTGAAGAACTTCCATGGTTTTTTTTCCTATGGTTTCCAGGGTGTCTAGGCCGCCGTGTATTACTTTAGTACCTGAAATGTTTTTGAAATTGGTTTAGAAGGTGGGCCCTATCTTTACAAATAAATAAAATTGAAGTGTCAATTTGTAATTTCAAAATAACAGCTTTTTACAGAACGCATATGAAAAAAAAAACAGTAATTATAACAAAAACACATTTTTAGGGTCCGTAGTCATCAAGGAATCCTAAAATTACCGCTCATTTCCCGCTTTTCCGCTTCTGTTTTTAAATTTTTGTCTGTCTGTCTGTTTGTTCCGGAATATCATTTAGATGATGTTATAAGGAGTAACTTGGCTACTCTTATTTTTTAAAACAATTAGGGTTAATGCAAAAAAAATAAAACCTTTGAAATTGTTAACAAAATCAGATTCAAATAGGGAAATAATATTTTTATAATCATTTCACGAGGACGAAAGTAGCGGGGCACAGCTAGTTAACAAAATAGTAGTATACATATAAGGGTTGGGAGTACAGCAGATTTTAATCAACTCAGGCTATCAGCAGTTCACTGCTGGACACAGGCTGCTTACGAGCTGCGTGGCAACACCCTGTCCTCCACCTTCCGCGGTCAGCTTGCCCATACGCGATACGTTCAGCAGGTCTATAAACTAGCATTTATATGCACGACACACTAATGACAGACCCAACCCTTACTCCAATGTGTTTTGCGCTCTATTAATAATAGAAACCTTCAGATAGAAGAACAAACAAGCCGAATAGCCATCGCACTTGAGCCCCAATGGGCAAGATTGAACCCTGGAAAGCCTATCAGCTGAGTCTGGAACAATGAAATCTCTAGGCAATGATTGGTCACTACCCGGAGATGATCCGTTTAAAAAATAATACAATAATTTAAAAATACCTGTGGATTCAACAAACTTGGTTACACCAGAGAACAGACTGCCGAACTGGAAAGCATCACTAGCGTTGGCGCCAGCATTGGCTCCAGCATAGGCACCATCTGCCTCACTGCTAACCACTGTTATTTTATCACCAGTTGGTACATTCTCAGGCCTGGTGACTCTGAGTTCTTGCTCTTTAGAAGTTCTCCTAGCTAGTTCCTCTGGATCTGGAGCACCTATACCGTTTTCTAGGACTGTTGAAATGCCCTGGAAGAATTTATAACAGCTTGCTGAAATTCTTTGGTCAAGCAATATGTTTAGAAATAAATATTCAGCTCCATGTAAAATATTGGTGTTCAGCTGCATTGTGTTAGACAGAAAGTAATACAATTTGGAGAAGGCAAATGTGATTCAGTTTCGGCCATAATCAAATAATTATAATGTTGCATCAGATTCATTTGAGTCATCAATACAAAACTAGTGATTTCTATTCTCTAGTGGTTATCAAAAGCTTATGCCATTGTGAAGTCTTTCGAAGATCTTAAAACATTTTGATGATGGTTAAATTTTGTTAGCATTGCAACAGAAGCTGTTTATCTGTGATATTTAAGTATTAAGTTTACCTGTGACACTTGACTGGTAATATTACTAATCCCAGCAGTAGCAGAGCTAAATCCAGCTGTGGCAGAACTCAACAAAGAGTCCACACTCCATCCCCACCCCCACCCACTGCTACCGCCTGCGGATGCCGCTGCCAATCTATCTGTCACTTCTTGGATGTTGGGCCCCGGTTGTGAGGTTATTGGTTTGGCTTGAACGGGTTGCGGTTTTGGTGGTTCAGCCTGTAATTTTTGAGATTTCAATTGGATATGATTTTACTCCTGAAAAGGATGTTTTCACAGCAAATCTATTTTCAATCGCTGGCTGTGAGCGAGTGTTACACAGCTTTCTTTTCGTTCTCATGGACCAGACAATTCACTATTACGAGCTGAAATCCTATAAGTGATTCTGCTTGCAATTGATGACTAATCATTTGTTTAGTGTGTGCAGCCTTATGCTTGTAATGGTTTGAATGTATTCATTGTAATGAAATAATTACTATGTTTATATTTCAACAATCTGAAAATGGGTCAGTTATGCTAGATAAGAAGGTATCCGGTTAAGACTACATATGTATATGTATTGTATGTTTTAAAAAGAAAAAGCTGGTTTTGAATATAGAAATTTATCCTTAGTTAGTGATCATGTGCATGGAGAGGGTAGCAAGAATGCAGTGAATGGCCATGAGGTTTCTTAGTGAGAGAGAATCATAAAGATAACGACAGGTTTTTATTTTTATAAACACAGCTCTAAAAATACCTTCGGAATATCAGTAGCAGCATCTTCTGTTCCCCAGTCATCGAACTCATCCCAGCCTGTATCCTGAGATTTTTGACTCTCCTTCGCAACACTAGGCTTTTCCTCCGTTTTCGTTTTCGTCTTCTCTGGAATATTACTCTTAGTGGCAGCAGGTGGTTGTGGTTCAACAGGCTCAGCATCATCTATTTCAAAGTCATCCCAGCCGTCAGTTTCTTTCTGGAATAATATTTTTTACTTAGGATTGGATTAAAAAGCATAACATTTAACCTGTATTTATTTAAATACTTAAATTAAATCTACATTTTTCCAATTCGTTTTTTTTTTCAGCTTTTTTCATCTCACTGCAGGGCACTCTTCTTTCCGATCCTCTATTTTGTGCTAGTGAATCCTGTCTGTAGTCGTTAAGCTTGTCCAATCATCTTCACTTCGTGTGGTCGTGATGTTCCTTGATGATGCTTGTGATTATATTCAGTTTTACAAAAATAGCTTTTTGACGGGAACTTTTTTAATATACAGTATATTTTAATGTCATAGCCATTACTGTGTTGTATTAACCTGTCTAATGTTGTATAAATCGACAAGGGTACAATGGTCAAATGACAATAAAATATAACCGTTTGAAATCATTGAGCTCCTACAAGAATAGGGTGGACAGGCAATCCCATGAACAGATAAGAGGGAAGGTAGTATAAAATTAGTAGATCACATTTTTTATATCTTATTAAAATCTTTTTATTGGTTTGTTAAGGAAAAATTATTCAACAATGATATGAATGTCATAATCAGCTTAAAATAGCTTATAAAACATTACTGAATATATTTCATGATAATTATGCTAACACAGACTTAAGTAGATGTTCTAAATAAAATAATTTGCAAATCAAATATGTCACATATTATGGTCACTGTTGCCTATTACTATTCATTTTATATCTATTGTTCTATCAGGAAGATATTGTTTTATGTATCTAACATATTTTGTGGTAATAAACCACCATACATTTTTGATAAGCTATCAATTAAATTCAGTAAGTCAGTCTGATATTGTGTATGTTAAATATATTACAGAATACTTCATGGCACATTTTTTTTTTTGTCGTACTTACCACATTTTCCACGACCTTTTGAACATTACTGGAACTTGTTTTAGTATTCGAGGCTTTTTGTTCAGTTTCTAAAGCATTGTCGCTGTAATTTGAAGAAGACAAACGTTTCTTCCTTTCCTTCTTGTCTGGGCTGCCGTGGCCTTCATCAGCACTTTCGAAGTCCTCACTGTCACTTGTAGGCATTGTTATATTTTATTTTTTATATAGGCCAGCTGTTTTAGTTTATAAAACGAGTTAATTACAAGGAAAATAGAAATCTGGCGAGTTCATTACGTGTTGACAAAACTGCCAACAACACATGACATTGACAGTTCGCGCATGATCGTGTTCCGTTCCACAAGAATCATTAACAAATGTATCGTTCGCTGTCCTACTCTATCTCAGTATATTAAAACAGTAAAGACGAATGATATGTTATTTTAAGCATCCTGAACAAATAAAGATTTCTTTGTTTTGTGCAAAAAATATCACAAATATTGTTCGAATAAAAAAATGATGTTGATTAAATACAAACATATTGCTTCTAAAGAGATTTTTAATTTCTATTTAATAAAAGCAAATAGTTTTTGCCTCCTGCGAATGTTAAGGATAGGCTGAATACACAAAACAATTGCGTGTTTTTAAGAAGAAAAAGATTAGAAGAAAATAATTCAAATCCACGAAAAAACGTTCTTGACTAATTTTTTCACTTTTTACTTAAATTACCATGTTGGATTAGTATTTTTGTAATATTTAGTTAATTAGTTCGAATGTTAGCTTTTAGAAAGTCAATTAGCTTTTTTGCTCGTTATTTAGCTTAAACTTATCATACTTACTGCTTATTTCTACGCCTATACCTAACTTCTGTGATTGTGATTTGAGTGAACCAATTTAACGTTGATTTTCATTTGTTATTGTGAAATAATTTTATTTGCATGTTTATTTTAATAATTATTGTGTTCGAATAAGGTTAATCAGCAATTTGTCGTCATTTTCAAAACCACAGTGACCAACCACCTTCAGTCATTTCAGCGGGTGAGTATCTAACTAGGCGCCTACTTACCTAAAAACTCATTTTGCTTGGTGTAATCTTTTTGCCTCAATAATTACCGTCTAAGGATGACGGTACCATTTTCGTCCATATTATCCCTGCTTATAGGTATCATTTTTGGGAGTTGGACCATTAAATTTGTACAATCCAACTACGTAAATAATAATTTTGAACTGGTAGGTAGAGGTACGGAGGCTATACGAGCTATACCAATCAATATTACAAATCGTTTAATTTTAGAACTTGTAGTAATGTTTTTGATGCCTACAAAATATTCTGTCTGTAAAATGTGCTTTTAGGTACGACGATAACCTGTAGGCGACGACGTTTAGAGCAGTGCAGCTGTAGTGCAACTACTCTTAGCGGTGGTGGCCATCACCACCGCTTGAAGGCGGGAAAAAAAACTCGATAGCTGCCGCATCAAGAGAAGACAAAAGTTGATTCAATTATGTAAGTCAATTTTCCCCAACTTTTTTCCCAAGGGTGTAAAAGGACCCTTTATGCAGTCACGAATTTGCTGTCTATAGCTCTGCTATGTACTTGAAAAACCCCTGTTTTCCCAAGAGAGGTAGTAAAAGGGCATTGCCTTTTGCTGTAAATGGGTAGCTTATTATATCGGGCGTCGTAATCGGGCATTCCGTTTTAGAGGCACGGCAGTAGGTACCTACTCTTCAAAAGTACGTTAAGCGCACAACTTCTGTCGTCAGTGTCGATTTAAACGTCATCTATTTCTTGGGGCGAGTTACGGTCAATTCAGACAGAACTGAAAAATCCTCGTGCAATTTACTGCATTGAAAATAGGACAGAATTACCATTGTTTAAAAGCGTGCGATCAAGTCGCGAACCGTTCTGTCTGTACCGACCCTAAACGGCTGACGGTGCCGCTTCTCGCAGAGAGCGGCCGCCGAAGCGTCTCATCTGCTTGCTCTGTGATCAACTGATCATGGAAGACATAGAACATGAATCCCTTAACGTGTCACCGAGGATCGATGTAAAACAAGTTACGTTTTCCCTGAGATTAATTTAATTTCATTAGTTCTCTTGTCATGGTGTCCCTTCGTCATGTAATCATGTTTCGTCGCAACATGTCTTCGAACTATTGGTTCAAGAATATGTTGCCTCCGTCACCATGTATTCCTTCGCCGTTTTGAGAGCAATAATAAGTGGCTGTTTAGGTTCGAAACTACAGCTTCTTTTTCAACTCGTAAATCCTGACTTATTCCAGTGAGCCACCTCTGCGCAATTTTTAAGGGCTCATAGTATTAATTGACAGTATGTAAATAACGTTTGACGTAGACTGCAGTAACTAAAGGAAAATAGGAAGATAAGTTATAATAGGTACTGTCGGTACTTGTGAGTAATTTATGGACGTCATTAAGACAAATCGATACTTACCCTATTTGTCGGTCTAGAAACTATTTAGATAGGTACCTAAAGATATTTACGTCATGTTTTAGGTTGATACCGATGTCCGCAACCGAATCCGATAATAGTTTAGTTTTGTAATAGGGTATTTTACTCCATTATGAGAAAACATCTAAAAATATATTATTGAGATAGCTTAGGCAAAAAGCCGTCGGAAAACTTTTGTTTTAGTTCATAAAGTACCTAGCAAACTAATTTTCAAAATTCAATGCTTTTTTAATATTTCATAACACCATTAAATAGTAGTCGCCATGTTATTACGTCATACGGCTATGTAAACTTAGAAGTGTCAACTATCAGCGTACCAAAAAGGCTTTTTATTATTTTCGTAACCAACGTAATTTTTATTGAAATAATACCGTGGAGGACGGTTTTGTAAAAGGAGGCCAAGAATAAACTCTGTGATGGTCGGTAAATTCTTATAAACAATTAACATAACATACAAAATATCACTGCATTTGTTCAAATTACGCGCGAAATTTGTGAATTTTTAGTGGTTCATTAGCACTATAGAATCAAATTGAGACACTTTTCAAAAATGGGTGTAATACCCTATTGGGGCAAAATCTCCTCGACAATATTGCTTTTTATTTCTTAAAGCTGTTTTCAAAATTTATGACATAATGATTTAGACGACTATTTAAATAAAATTCGTGAATTCTAACTTGATTCTGAAAGAAACTGCTGATCCACTGCTTCTTAAGTTTGGAATTTCTCTACTCAACGCAGTCCATATTGTTGAATTATTAAAATAGTGTTGGTCTTGTGAGTGTCCTACGCAAATATTTCATTATCACGAATCACGATGCCTAAGTGAAGAGCTTGGACTATGCTTCTGTCCGATTCGGACATGAGAGACATGTTACAAAGATTTTTGTTGCATGAACTTGGATACAAAAGTAAGAGAGATGGATGGTTTGTGAGGAAGATGGTAAGGCCAGGTAAGGCTAGAAAGGGTGTCAAAAGAGATCGTCATCTTTTTCTTTCGTTTCGTGACTACTCATTAAATTTCTTGGGCCTAGTAGGTGGCCACGTTGGTCTAGCGGTCGCAAGCCCGACTGTTGAGCATAAGATCCTGACTTCGAGTCTGGATTTGTGGGCACGGGCCTTAAATGTAACTGGGGAAATGTGGGTGTACTATTAGGTATACCTCTCGTCTAACCCTTTAGGGATTACAAGACGTGATAATATTATAAGGATGTTGAATGATGATGAGTGTTGTGCTGTTCTTTGTGTTTCCACTCATGCCTAACAGAGTAAGATCATAGCAGGATACCAGTATGGGAATGATACGTTTTATAGGTGACTCATGCATGCTAAGAATCGAACCGCACAGGCTATGGAACGGAAGGACAATATCGTTGATATTCCTTAATGGATTCACCGTATATTAGTAAGTAAGCGGAAATGTATTTTTTATTCTTATAGCACCTGCAAAATTGAGGGAAAAACGCGTATATAACCGAAATTTTAATTATTATTTTTATAATTAATATGACTTCGAACTTCCTAGTGTTTCTGAGAGTTCTAGTAAGTTTTATCATAATCAGCTTGTTTTTTTTTAGCTTTGCTCCCAATATTGGGACATAGACCTGTTCTGTGTGAGAAAGTGGGCTGTAATCCACCAAGCGGACCCAGTGCGGGTTGGTAGATGTCATATGTCTTCCAATTTTTGGTTCTAGGACATGCCGGTTTCCTCACGATGTTTTCCTTCACCGTTTTGAGAGCAGTGGTGATGAAATAAATTACACAAAGAAGACATGCACCACAGTGAAGACTGGAACCAAAAAGAGAATCCGAAAACCTGTGCTCACATGTCTTAGGATTCTTCGGGTTTCTCAGACCTGCCAATTTTCTCAGTGTTTTCTTTCACAGTTTTGAGAGTAGTGGTGACTATATAAATTGCATAAAGTTCGTGTCTGGGTTCGAATTCACGACCTCCGTTACTAACTACTGGGCCACGACTGCGCCAATAACTAGAGAAAATATCCAGCGAATCATTAAATAATAATGGTGCCACTATATTTGTACCAATAATTAAAAACTTGTTCACTTGACCACACCATTGTTATGCTTTGGTAATGATGAGTATGGTAAATTAGGTAACAAACGCATTAAAGTTAGAAGCGTGGGAAAATATACCTCAAAATATTTGTGGTGGTGTATATACCCGACTACGGCATAACCAAAACGAAGGGATATGATTTTAGCAGTCTTATACTCCGATGATTTGAATAACCAATTGAAGAAAGCCAGTGTTGATAAACTAAATGGTTCATAACTTTCTGGAATTAAGAATTAGCTTGAACTATTTGGGTAAATCCGGGTGAATGGAAATTTTAGAGGCTTACTTAGAAATTGCAGATACCTATACAATTTTTTTCCTTGTACTGTAACAGTGGCTAAATATCGAAAAATACATCATATATTTCTGATCTTATTAAATTGTCAAATCACAATAGGGATGAAAAGGTCGTCAATTGCCATTGTGAAAGCTTTTATGGTTAAAACTAACTGACGCTGACGTTAACAGCACAAAATTAATTAATTTTATGTTTATACAATCCTTCACGTTTCAATCGGTTGGCTAAACTAATGCACACAAATAAGTCTCTTAAGAAATAAGAAGAACGCAATTGATTAATTTGTGAAAAATAAACAATACCAAGTATTTTTGTAAGCCCTGAAAATACTTTTGTATTATTCAGACAACATAACTAGTTGTTTTTGTTTGGACGATTAACTCATTTGGGCTTTGTTTTCTTAAACAAAAGAAGACTTAAAATAAGCTTATTGTTTTGCTTAAAACTCTTCAGAGAATATTAAAAAGTTTTAGACAATATGAAAAAAAAATGCCTTTTCTATTTGATGCTAAAATAATTATTACTTCCGTCGAAAGAATGTCAGTAGTAACCTTGTTTCTAAGTTTTTATGTTAGATCAAAATTAGTAGGTCACATAAAACTACTAGATAATCATAACACAACACAGTAAGTTGTATATAATATAGCAACAATATTATTATAGCGACACATAAATATACTTATGTAGGTACATATCAGTAATTTGTATGTATGCCCGTATATACGTGCATACGCTGTGGAATGCGATCTATACGTATACACGCCCGTCTATACATATTTATACAGCGGAATCGTAAATAGATTGAATGGGTATGTACACCTACCTACTTTTTGCTTACATTGCCAGTTCGTTTCACAGTATCCGCACCGTACATAGCATCAGTCAGTCGGCACTAGTAGACCATGTAATGTAAACATTAGATGGTCGAGGAATGCATTTAGACAGTAGGTGCTGGTAGTGAATATTATCATGTGCGGTGATAACGTGGCTGCGAGTCGGCGGGGTTTAGTCGGCGACGCGGGGTCGCGTGGTGCGGTCGCGTGTATCGTTCCTATCGCTCGAGTGACGTACGGAACCGCTTCGTGTGTTCGCGCTCGCGTACGCGCCGCATTCCATCGTGGGGGCCCTTCGCCGCTATTGGCCGATCCCGCGTGACGTCACACCTCGTAATGAGGTATTCAACATGGCCGTGTAGCTAGTTCGCGAGTGTGCTTCGTTACTCGTTTGAATGGATTTAATCAGTGAAATATGCCAAGGAGACGAAACGGTGAGATACCCTTGCCCGACGGATGGGATTACGCGAGGGACTTTGACGGAAAATTGTATTTCATCGATCACAACAGTAGAAAAACGACGTGGATCGACCCGCGAGACAGGTAAGTTTTCCAAAGAGAAGTGTTAACCCGTAAGAGCCCCATGTCAAAACTTTACATTCCAATGCGATTTCTAACGTTTTCTGATTGAATTTGAGTGTTGTGGTCGTAAATATCGGGAGTGCACGTGATATAGTTGGTTCAGTTGAAGTTACAAGTGTTAAATGCTACTTTAAAATAGAATAAATCGTGAAAAACAAACTGTTCTGTCGCCGCGACGCTGCTGCTCTCTTGTGGTAAGAATGCGCGTCAACCTCGATTTCACACGACATTCCACTATTTAGTGACAACAAATGAGCTAAACACAAATTATGGTTATCATTTGTTATCCTTTGGAATGTGTAGTGTGGTCTTGTTTTCGTATGGGTTCGTATTTGGTGAGCGGAGCAGTCGGTACGCGACGAATGAGGCCACGGAACTGGTTCATACTTCATAGCAATGTTAGTGGCTGAACTGGCGCAGAAATAATTCGATGAAGCGTTTCTGTGTTAAGAATGAATGTAGCATGTTGTCTAGATGGTGGTGCGGTCGGTGGTTTCGTAAGGTGCGCGTGTGTGTATGGTGCCGATGCGATGCGTGGAGAACGCGGTGGGAGATGGAATGCAATGCATAGGCAAGTTGCGCGGTGTGAATGACAGGCCGTAGAATGCGGCCCGGGCCTGCGGCGATGGTCGCGCCTTTCTAAAGCGGCGCACTCCCCCTCCTCGCCGCCCCGCCGTCTCCCCACACCCCCTTCACCACCTCAGCAAGCTGCAGGTGCTGCACAACACATCCCTATTAAATACCGATCATGTCTCTAGCCGTATCTATTTACCATAGTTAAACCGACACCTGCACCATTGTTTTAAAAGTTAACCTTAAAAACTGTACACCTGCACTTGAAAATGCATGGTTACTGTTAAAACCGGTCAATTATCACTTTGGTGATGCTAAACGGCGTAATAATTAGCGGTAGTGATGTCGGTTCTATTAGGAAAATGAGACATCCTAAAAGACTAACTGTCAGTGTCTAATGGTGTTGTATAACGGGGTAATAAGATTTACCATAAAGTTGTATATTATAAAAAAACGAGATACCGTTAAATGTTTTGCAGATTTATAACATAAAATGCAGTTTTAATATCAAATGAACTTACAATGCAAAGTTGCAAATGTCCATTCAACGTAAACTTCTCAAGTTAATGATTGAAAGAGAACGAATTCAAACAAATGTCATTTTGTATTTCATTTCATTTCAGACTTATAGTCGCACAGGGGAATCTCAGTAATATTCAATTAAACAACTGGAATTATGTATTGAACAAATATTACATATAAATGCAAATGTGGATGAAATTGATTCAAGTTAAGAAGGCACATGAGAATCTGGTCCCGGTACATTGACACCACAATAAAATTCGCCGCTGACACAGGAAACATAAAGTGGTATTTTTATTGAACCTTTTGGCAAACTGCATTCCATACAGTCGACTTTACAGTATGATACTTGAGACGCAGTTACCAGCTTGGCACTCCAAAACATACGACGATGCGGCTTTTCTATTTGTGATTCTAAGTAATCAGGTTTGAACGATAACCCAAGCGGAAAAAGGATAAATAGCCAACGACACGATCCAAAAGACGAAATATTATTACTGGAAAATTTGGAGTTAATTGGGGTCAAAGAGTAGCTACTATCGCAAAATTACCCACTTAGAACATTGTTTTGAGAGAACCAAGTGGATAGTAAAGCAACGGCAGTCAAAATTGACCTAGAATTTGGTGTGTGGAGCGGAGGTACCGCGGATGTCACTCCAGCGTCGACATCTACTTGTGCGAAACGTGCACACAATAAACCGAGCCACTAAGCCAATTTATTAATGCTAAAAATAACCCGGCCACGTCTCGGGCGCATACGACGCTATTAACCTTATACGGAACCTAAACGCTGTACTATGAAAAATGTGCCCTCCGTCACTGCCTTTGGCAGAATGCAATTATTTACCTACCATAAGAATGTTGTCGGTTTAGTAGACTTGCTTTTTTACATCCAGATGTAATGGTCTCATTTTGACGACAAGAGATCGCCGTTTATAACGAAATGTTTGCCCTTGAATCTCGATATATGGCTGTTTTAACAAGATAAAGATCTTTATGGTGTCGTTGGGCGCTGAGACTATACATTTACGGTAATAAGTGGCTTCTCAAATGCTTCTGTAACGAGACGTTGCGTGCGAATGAGCATTTTGCGGTTTTCGCAGATCTCAAAGGCAAGTGTGATACGTAACTAGATGAGCGGCGTAAATAGATATGGAAAAAACTAAACTACATAGAAGTGTTCGACAGCTACGCATTGTGAACAGAGGAAAAACTGTTCATTGTGTCTTTAAGCAAGGAAATGGTGAAGACAATGATAGCGTCGATTAACAAGCGAATGGGAACTTATACCTGTGTTCGCCGGTGTTTATTACTTTAATTGTATCGGTTGAATGCAGTTTCACTAAGCCAGTACATTGTTCTGCTGCATACCAGTGTTGCGTTCAGTTGATCGTTAATGCATAATTCTATGTTGCGAGTGAAATCTGCGTTAGGTGTCTATGCGTACTCGCCTAGGTGCAGGCAAATTGTATGTGGGAAATACAAGGATGCTCGCGTTGGAATGTTTCAATGCGATCTGCTTGTCTGCGGTCGAGTAGCTGGTGGCGTGATGGCTAATTTTATAATGTAATTGTCAACTTACATACACTCAACTTATAACTCAACAATAGTATTACAAGGTACTCTACTATCCATTCAATCGCAATAGCTTCTACAATATCTCCTGCAATATATCGTTAGCTATACAAATCTCTACCTTTTCTGAGCAAGCCAGATTTTATGTATAAAATCAATCGTGTTTAACGAAGGTATCTTCACAAGATTGTGTAACCCAAGTATGTGCTTCCCACGCACTGCACAAGTTCTGAGCTCCCTCATGCGTAACGTTGAAGGGGCTGGGCATTTTACAACGTTTCTTGACTTTAATCGACTACGTTTTAAATAGGTTTATTTGTTCACTTTTGGACCTATTCAATTTGATTAGGTGCAAGAATTGTATGCATGTTTTGCAGAGAAGATTTACAAAACATTTGTGGGAGTGTGTACAGTGTATCGCAGGGTGCGGCGCGTGGCGGCGAACGGACGCGAAATAGCGTACAACATTGTTTATTCTACGCATTCCTCTCAGATAAATATGTCCTTGGCGATTTTATACACCCAGACGCGCGTCGACGCCGCCGCCGCCGACACCGGCTACACTGCAGATTTATTTTGATTCCAACAACTAATAAGACGAATGGCCGTTTAAAAGTCTAGAATCTCGACGCGCTTAACGAATGGTGAGACTTCTATATCAATAAAATAAAACATTAATTGGATATAAACACCTGTCATCCAAAGAAATTGTTATATTATGTCCAAATAAGGAAATGTGCAATCGTTGACTCCTACTCCTAATGTAGTGCAACATGTTTCGAGAGCGAATCGAAATCAGTTTAGCTAGTTATCGTTAGTATAATGAAAATGTGTTTAAAATCACGCATGTTTAAAAGTTATCTATGTGAGTATGCGATAAAAGCTGTTCTGCTCTCGTTTCTAATCAAAATTGGCATTCCTCGCTTATCTATATGCCGTCATAAAGCAGTTGTTTACCTACTTGTAACGACTTTTTCATTGTTGTGCACATCTAATTTAGTTTTCGTTACAACGTTACCTTTTATTTAGTTCTATCATTCAGAACTCTCTATAAGGTCTAACTTGTATTTGTATAGTGGGCCCGCCCCATAACTTCATGAAGTTAGCATAAGCAATGATAAACTTGCAAAATATGGTGTGTCGACATAGCGGGCCTCGGAATGGTCGGATGGAATTTCTGCGTGTTTGTCCCCCCATATAGGGAGTGATAAATTGACGATAGTCGTCGCTCATAAAATTGTATAACTATTTGCTTGATTTGCATTAGAGTGTTTGATTAGCCATCGGAGGACGCCCAGACGTCGTTGGCTTAAGAATGTTGCCTATTTAATATTTCCTCTAAGTCTAAACGTTTGGGACGATTTAATGTCCACGGTAAAACGTACGATTTCAATCTGTCGAATGATGGAACGAAACCGATATTTTACCGCTATTCGACTTAAAAACGTCTAATAAAAATTAATATCGTTATTTACGGGCATATTCATTAAAGAAAGTTCTTTTTTATGGGAAAGTAATTAACGACGTAGGTACTTAATAAGGTGAACATCAGAAATATTTTGTTGATGATGGTATTATTTCCTATAGTAATCCTTATAACATGAATATACAAGTCTGCGGCGATTGTAAAATTCTCTGCCATTCGCCACAATAATTTGGAGAGATATAAATCAAGGTTTTGATATATGATCCAAAACTTTGTAGATTCAAGCAGGTGTTCTTTCGTTTTATAGATTCCAATTTATATGTCGCAAATTGTATGACTTTTATATGTATATTTCGTATACCCTATTGCCAATGTTAATGCCGTGAATGGTTTAATTTTTAGGTGTCCATAAATAGAGGCACAGTGAGGCGAACTGGCACAAATCCTTGATTTTGAATAAATTGTTGACGACCCGCCATTTGGGCGTGGGCGAAATATGCGACAACAGACTATAATAAACAATTTTCTCATTCCAATATGTACCTTGTTCCTTAGCAATACTAAGCTATTTGGGTTTGTGAATTTGCGAATGATCGTAAGCAGTGTGGTATGCGCAAAACACCTGTATTTAATAGCGATTAGGTGATACTGTTCTGTTTGCGCCGATGGATTTTGTTTACAGTTCATTCCTTTGGTTACTTTTTATATTCGATTTTGTAAATCTTGCAGCTTCATCAACATTTGAGTGAGTTTCTTGATCAAGCATAAACTGACCTCTTCGTTTTTTCCCATACTGCTGTAAAAATGGATATCTCTGCAAATTGTGAATTATTAGCAATGGATGCGTCTATTCGCATTCTTCATGCATTAACAGTGCTGAATACATTTTACTGCTGCATTGTAGTATTACCGAAGAAATTGGCAACAGTGTGTAGCAGTAAAAATGGCAAATATTTCCCCGACCCCATTCCACGCGGTCGATCATTCACGAAACAATGGAGCGAGGAATTTTGTTCCTCAACAAACATTCGCAGAAGCCCGGCGCCTCCCATTCATTGGCGATGCGTTCGCGCACATTGATATCTGCTTGTTTGGCCTCTGTTTAATCCATACTTTCCGGTCTTGACACCGCTCTAATAACAACGATATGTGAATGGAGCCGCTTTGGCGCCATTCCTACCTAATGTTTGACTTTCTACCGCTGGGAAAGTATCATTTGTGCAGTCGTGAAGTTGCCGGCAAACATCGTTACAAGCCATTAGCAACATTTCTGCCATACTTCGAGGGCGGTATTCGAAGTTGCAACGACCAGCTGCTTGTGATTGCTTTTCTACATTCTGTAACTATTACATATTTGCATAATGAGAAGATTTGAATGCCACAGATATCGTTAAAATTGGTGTATGTGTGTGTTTTCTCAATATTAGATGTACCCTTCTGTTTTATGTATGTAAATCTCAGAACCGGTCAGTCAAGCCAATGAATGGGCAGTTTTTATAACATTCGCTTAATTAATTAACATTCATCGTTAAAAATACAATAATGAATTACGACGATCATAAAGTTTTGTTCCTGCAAATTAGAGTACTAGCTGATTTACTACGACAATTTTTACAACATCGTGTCTGAGTTGTGTTGAGATTTATAGCGTCTAATCTCCTTTATCAGACTGTAGGTACTTATTACTCAAACAAGCAGCAGAATGGGAGTGACCACAATGCAATATCAATTAGAAATTCCTGAGTCTCGGCGATATTATAAACGGAGCGGCCGACAATTCGTCATTCTGTATAGACATTATTTAGACTAGGTATCGTATTATCGAATGTTTGTGAGCGGAGTCGTGATACTCATGATATTGTGTCGCACGCGCCGCCTGCCGGCGTGACGAAGGCGGCTGGTATGCGGCGTGATTCAAACGGAAACCCTATATATTCAGTGTTTATGCAACCCGCTGTCCGTCCGTCCGTCACTTCTACAGACAGCATGCAACATTAAATTGTATAAATTACGTTCGATGTCCGAGTTTATTTTGACTATACTTCAAATTTTGATAAAAAATAATGGAAAATAACCTCATAATGACCACTACCAACTTCACTTGAGATATTGCTAATGAAGCTCGTAATTCTTTAAAATAAGAAGACGGATTTCGAGATTTTGAAGGCAGTTAGTGTCAAGAGATCTTTATTATTCAGATCGGAGCACTTAATGTGTGTATATTCTCAATTCTCTCAAGACGAGCATGAGACCTTGGTGGGAATGACGTGACGTGCGTTTCAACAACACAGTTCACACTAGCCGTTGGAATGTCGTTTGTCAATGATCGAATAACGTGTGACGTCATAGCGTCACATTAGTTGCTGCGTTTACCATCAATACATAATTACCACTTTCGAACGATTGCCGAGGCAATTTGGTGGATTAATTTGGTGATTGGTCGTGACGCAAACAATGTTTATATGTGTGGTTACTTTAATGCATGGTTCGGTTCAGATACAAATTTTATATTCACGCATTGGATCATCCGGTCGGCATGCTTCGACGAATTCATTGCAAGTTGTGTTTAATTCGATTATAACGCTGTACGAATGTGTCAGCCGAACGGAATGCGAGAGGAAATCACGTTGACCCCTAACACGATTCCTTTTTTGGCCATCGGAAGGTTTGCATTCTTCCTGTCCGTGAGGATATTTTATCAACACGTGAGGATTTATTTAAATAAGCACATAGGTAGGATATGTGACATCACCCGTCGGAATTTACTTGTAACTTTGTAAGGAACAGGTTATTCACCTAACATTATTATCCTTAGCCGTGTCTACTGACACAGTTTAATATGACAGATTATCTTACGGACTAAAATCTAAGTGGGGCAATGCCCTCTTGGAGTAAAGGAGTAAAAAAATCGAGATTGTTCGGAAGCCCAAGGAATGTGCATTAAACGGGCCATCCGGATTAAAATATTTCCCTGGCGGTATTTATAGAGCATTAGTAGGTGTGCGTGTTCGTCTGTCGGTCGGTCGATATGTGTGAGACAGCATGGCACCGCCTCCCACCAGACGTGCCCCAAGTTTGTCGTAATCCAGGATTTGGTCATTGGACTTTCGAAATGATACTTGGGTAACACATGACTAATAGTCTAATCATTTAGATTTACGGTGAGCCTCTTGATTCTTTGGCGTATTGGGAGGACATTAACGAGACTTGGCTGATATATCGTTTTGAAACATCGTTTGGATTTTAAGAATATGGGATTATTTGTAACACCTGCAATGGTGTTAAAATCTGCAGGGGCATGTAACTAAATAGTCCAAAGCGGGCAGCAACCTTCGTGTTTCTATTTGCGGCTGCTGAACGGTGGTACATTGGCCTTCTCCCGCGCTATTTTCCAATGAGACTGTGATGCACTGGCATATCGCACGGCATAGCTCGCGGATTTATTCGCATCGATTACGCGATACAGCTGTGTGTGAACTCAATTCTGTTGTGAACTGTATTATATGTGAAAACTTGTACGGAGAGGAGGTAAAGTAGAACAAATTATATAATTGTGAGTCGGACGTGATTGCAAAAAAGAGGACAATGTTTTTTCTTATTCATAATGTTATGTACAGTCGTTTATGTTTTATGCATTATTTTTTTATTATAGAGGGTACTTACAATAGGTATTGTATCTATTAACTTGTATAAGATTGTAATTTAATAGTTCTTAATTGTTACATCAATTAAAAATCAAAACAAGACATTTATAATTTTAATTACTAGCACATTTTGTCAGAAGGTATGTGCACTAATTGTTATGAAGTTCACTGTAGCGATTAATGCACACTCACACTGTCTAAAACTGACTTCATTACTAAAGTACTTACAATGAATTTAGTTTATGTTAATATCTTTACCAAAATGGTTGAAATAGACACTTTGGTTGAGAATAACAGCCTTTAGTCCTTAAAAGTCTCAATTAACTGGTTCTTATGACTTCTGTTTAAACTTAGCGCGCAAGACAGGTAGCCAAATTCTAACATGGCTCGATAGATGGCGTTGTATTAAAAATATCTTAAAACTAAACCAGTGTTTTGATATAATAAAACTACATTTTAGGAATAGCTTTTGTTTTCTAGACGAGTGCTTCCGACATTTTTGGAATTCCATTTCAAGATAATGCAGTGCTAAAATCTTATCTACAAAGATTGCGTTAACACTTCCATTGCTATCGACTGACTGAACGCAACAATACGTTTATTATCATTGATAAGTTTCTTTTCCAATGCTATCTAAGGAATGCGACCTTATGCTGTAAAAATGAGTTATTTGCTAACCAATTACAACAATATCTGTGTAAAGGTCTTGGCGGATTTTCTGCTAAAGAACGAGAAACAATTAAATGTTTATCTAGTATTATAGCACCAATAATTCTGTCGCAGTGGTATTTGATTGGAGTCCGTGTTTCGTTTACGTGGGCGCGTTTGAGTGTGTGTGAAAGTGTGCCTGTGTGTGCGGCTAGGGATTCCGTGACACGGGTCACCGTTTCCGAGAACTCGACTCGTCTTGACGTCCCGCTGACAGGACTGGTTTTGCCGTTCTCCCATAACGCAGCAACATTGTTTCTCTATTTGTCTCGCTCACTTTTACTACTCTTGTATCTCCTTCTTGCTCCCACACCGATGCATTGGATGCGCACACGCACGCGCCCTCTATCCCCTCACCTCGATAAGAGTGATCGTGTTTTGAAATGGACGCCGCATTCGGTAGCTGTGCGGAAGGAGTAACGAATTCCCATTGAAGATTTACCCCTCTCGACTTTGTCTCAATAAATTGTTTTAACAAAAAAGAAAGGATTACATTTAACGTTTTTGTAACGCTTGATTTATAATAAATATTTTTTGAAGGAATTCATGAGTCTACGTATTTAAATAGTTGTTAAATTGAGCTGTAAGGTGTTTATTATAATTGCATTTGAGTATAACCTTACACGAAGTTATACGCACTCATTAAACAGCCTTTACTTGATTGCTTACTGTAAAACAACCAGCAAACGGTAAAACAGAATCACGCGAACATCGAAAACGTCGATTTCAAAAGTTGCACGTACACCGAACTGGACATAAACGTGGCCAATTAACCGAAGAATCTTATTTAATAACCGACTACCGTATAAACGCCATATTAAAAGTCACGAAAACCGTTAAGTGGGATGCGTATGAGACGCGGCGTTCGGTTGATTTCGTCACCATCGGAAATGCGAGTGTGTCCGCTTTTTGTTGGTGAACTGGTTGTACGTGAATCATGATCGAAATTGTAGCAGCAGTGGAGCAGGTCGGCGGCGCCAGCGCACCACGCCCTGTGCGCGCCAGCTCCCGGGCACCCGCATCGCCCATCATTAATTATTCTCATGCCACAACCTGCCTGCATTATCTGCACGCCTAGGCACAACTTGAATCTAGAAACTTGCACCTGTTTTTTGTTCGATACTATGTTTTATCTATAATTCCATCGCGCTCGTAGCATTGCATTTTGAATCAGAAAATCTTTAATGTAATATGTTCTCACTTGTAATACTAGAGTAATTTCTTCGTCCTATATAATACATCAATTCGTAACCTAATTGCCTCTATTTTGAACGATGTGATTGACTAACGAGGTGCTATTTCGACTGGTATAAATCCAATGATATTGACCGCGTCCTCTTGATCCCGTAACTTCTAAATTGATTGAAGGCTAAACGATTTGAACGGTCTGGTGATTAATCTATTTTCGAACTGGTAGCTCTTAAAGACATAAGATATCGGTGTCGAATTATTGTGAGACGTCTATAACAAAATTGTGGGTTTAAAGGAGGCCAGTTGCATGTTTACACAAAGAGTAAATACGGAATCATTTCAACCAGTCCACGTTATCGAATGGCCAGTGAAATTATCCAGTCGAAAGATTCGAAATAATAACTGGAGCTTATTATTATTTTGCCTTAATGATAGTTATAGAAGCGCAGTAATAGGCTCGCCCCTGTTCGTGGGAAGAACGCTGGGTTGATGTAAGACCTTCTATGGGAAGCTTTTTTTTTTTTCATTTTGTATTTGCTCGACTTCTGATGCGTGTTCTAAAATTAAGTTCTGTTCATAAGTATTTGTTGTTAAGATTTAAGACGAGAGTTCAAAAATATGCTTCGAACTATTTAAGTTTGCTTTTGGAAACTACTACTACTTCGAAAACTTGATAGGTATGGTAGAGGTCAACAGAACCAACCAATATTACATCAGATCAAAAATAATTTCCAGCATCACAAAACCCCACTCATCAACATCTCGATTCCAATTTTCACAAGAACACATTCCCAACTAGCCTCAATTCCAGGATCACAGTACACAAGCGTTTCCTAGACTCAACAAAAAACGTTTATTGTTCCAGATATACTAAGCCACAGACATTCGCGGACTGCATTGGCAATGAGCTGCCTCTTGGATGGGAGGAGGCCTACGATCCACAGATCGGACGTTATTACATCAATCATGTCAATCGTGAGTAACACCTGTTGTTTATTTGGCAGTTTTTCCAACAGAGCAGATCCCTAATCTGTTCTTCGTATTTTGTGAAGTAGCGTGTTCTGAATATTGAGATTAATTGCCTTTGAAAATGTGACGTTAGATTTAAGCACACACAATATTTTATTCACCAACTATAGTGTTATATAGTTTCGTCATTTGGGAGAGTTCAATGCATATTAATAAGAGAGTATTTTTAGATTCTGACAAGACAATATCTTGGTAAACCAGTTGTATTGGTTGCAAGTCTATCGAATTTTCGTCCGAGAAATTTACCTATATCAAGATTAGCATACTGAGTAGCGAAATAGTGGGCCTGTATTAACAATGCAATAATTCATTTTAGCACAATGAATTGTTTGTACCGGTTACAACAGGCTAACTCTTATTTATTATCCCCTGGATTATTCAGTATGTCGGATGAAAAATGTACTACGCGGGGGGCTTATGAAGTACCACGGTGCTTTAGTTATTCCCTATGAATTATTGAACAGGTTGATTCATGTCTAGCCTATTGAATGTTGCGACTGTAGCGGCCACCATCTTGAATTCGATATTTGAAATCGAAATGCGCAAGAGTTTTAACGTCACACCACGAAAAATAGATGGCGTTGCGCGTATGTTCGGATGCACGTCCGTGTAGTCGTGACTCGTGGATATAATGTTTTTATGTGAATCCTTAGACTATTCTATGGCGGAGCACTAAATAAGTCGTGTTATGAATGGAATGCCTACGTATCGTTTATTTACGCAAATGCATCTTCGTGAGTCGTATTGAATTGATTACTCGTTGCATAGATATTGCTTTTGCTACCGCGTAATCTCACATGCAGATAAAAGAAACGTTGTTTTGAATTTTTAATACATTTCTGTAATGCGTAATGAAGCTCACTATGAATATTATGAATAAAGAGTGCCTAAGCAGAAAATCTGTTAGATTAGTAAACATAACACCGGTATAACTGTGCAGCTTTTATTAAAAAACAATTCAAAAGTCCTAAGCCTGAAAAGTAGTTGCCAAGGTTCTCTAAAATTATGGCAAAAGTTTCTGCAGATATATGTATTATATAACTACTATAAAATCGCTCATATTTCGTTCCGCCTTTTAAAGCAACGCTGAGAAGATTCTATACCTATCTAGGCTCGGCAATGTCAAACAAATAAGATAACCACATTTACAACAGTAAATTATTCCTAAAGAAGCGACTTAAATCCAGTTTATAAATGACTTCTAACAAGCTTTATGGTGAGTGTCGAAAACTTTCAACACGACAATATAGTTACCTATCTACACGACGCTATAAAAGGTAAAAAGGCAATAATGACCGCGCTATAAGATGGAAAACGCGCGATATCTGACGACCCGCGAACACCCGATAACGGTGTGCGCGAACGCACAGCGTACATTTTCGCACGACGCTCACGCATTCCTATGCATTATTTATGAAGACCGTAGAACTTTTCCGCCATTTTCTTACTTTTTTTCGAGACCACCCATCAACTCTTGGTGATCGGATCGGCTTTTGATCGTAGCTTGTTAGTTTTTATGTTTTTTCGGTGCTAATTTCTGTGGAATCGCTTGCCTCGATGCAATTTTCTACAGTAATGGTGCTAGCGTTGAAAATTTACGAGTCGAGAGAGAGAGACCGTTTTATTCGCATGAAAAACTCTGGAATGTTATGTCATCCAATTTTCCACGGACGTCAATACTATTTCTTACTACGTTAGTACTTGAAAGTACGTCATGTGATATTAATCAATGTTGTTATGAATTAATAGGTATGAATGCAGCAATTATTATTTAAGTACAGTTTGCGATGTAACTTATCATCAATGTTTATTCTGATAAGATTAAAACATTTTTGATAACATTCTCCGAATTTTCGTGACTACATTACCGTTTTTGCAGTAAATAATGTCTAGAAACGTTTTTTTAACAGACACATTGCCGCGACTGGATCTTGAAAGAAGAATTTCTTGAGAGATCTTGGTATAGTGATTGGCTAATGTGCCTAATTACGTATTTAAAAGCTGCAAACGTTTACGTAATTGATGATTGAATTAAAACAAAATAACTTTGTCTTCCAAGAAACAATATTTACTTTGAACAAAAACAAACATCTCACTGAAACCTGCAACAGTAAATATTTGCTTTACAATCTAGGTTTTCCCTGATTTCCATTACTGAAATGTAGGTACTAAAACATCTGTTAAATTAATCTGAAACATTTGTACTTACACTGTACAGTAGCAGCTTCTGAATGCGCGCTGCCATCTATGTCGTGGACTGCAAAACATATGTATATTCAAGCCAATAAATTCTCAGAGCTCATTTAAAGTATTTGCTAGGCAATGTTATTCGAACTGGAATATTTGTCTTAAGCTAATTTATACATAAGCATCCAGAACAAATTATGCCAAAGGATTCAAATAGGTTCCATTACTGTTCATTTTATTAGATCCTATCACAAAAGATAAACTGGCTTGAGCGCTTTTTAAATTAACCACGATTTAAATAACATAAGTAACTTTTGTCATTAGTTTAACTGATTACAGTTAAGTGATTTTAATTTAATTTAAACGTGTTAGAAGGAAATTGGATGTTTATTTAGTGTGTTGTGGCGTGAGGTGCTATTTTCATAAGTTAGCTACATGCGTTGGCGCAGCTATGCGTCACATTTACTATTCTGTCATGTTGTGTAGGGTTGCTATGGCAACGAATGTGGTCACTGTTGTTGTACTCATGTTATTGGTCGAACAATTTATACTTATATGCAGTATGAAAAATTGCGATGTGTAATAACAATTCAAGCGAAATACCACCATACCAGATAATTTAAGGCAATTATACTGTACAGTATTCATCATTTTAATTTGAATTTTCCTATGACACACAACATAATTTTTTAAATAAATGAAAAGCGTAATAACATTCACAGAACCATTAGGTAAGGACATAGTTATTACTCGACTAAGAAGTATGGTCATAATTTTGACTTGACCAAGCGCAAATATAACCACAAGAACTGACTCCAGTACAAAAATAACTCAAAAACGCTTTGTTTATTCATAAATTCCTGCACAGTAGCCCTACAGTGTCCATTTGCAATATTCAATACAATATGCAAATGACTCCCAACTCGTTTATGGTACCTCTATGGTGTTTTACGCATGTAGATCCGTCGATAGCTTACCCTTAGCCTCGACGCCATCGCATAAATTCTCTACCATGTTAATTGATAATTAAAACTATTTATTTGATTGTATTTTATTGGCTATTACTGTGTTACTCGTTTTAAGATTCTCTTCTATTGCTGTTTAATGTTTGATTTTAGTTATGATGGTAGTTTTGTCTGCTGTTAGTGTAATTTCAACGCTATCGTTAGATGTAGTCTTGTTAAAGTATTTAATGTCATGCATTTGTGGGTCTATATTTTGGTGGACACCAAAAAACGAGTGGATTGAGTGGAATGTGGATTAAACTGTTGAACAACAGCATTTCATAATCGTATGAAAAGCAGTTGATTGATTTAAAAATCATTTACAATACGACTTGATTAGTTTAGTTTTATTACCTCGTTTTACCCAAAGGAATTTACCTTACAACAGCTTTCCTTAAAATATAATGTTGATCGTAAAGAAATTCCAGATAAAACAGTAACACGTACAAAATTATATCTCCTTGGTAGTTAAGCACGTCTCCATAATAGCGAATTACATTCGAAGTGGCGTAGTAAAACGGCTAAATAATGCGGTCAAATTATATATGAAAATGCAGGACGTTACAAATGTTTTGCCCATCATTTAAAAGCTCATTTCTTGAAGAATGCCTCGAGGATAACATTATTCATCACTAACGTGGCTCGTCGTTAGCGTAATAATGAAAATAAAAGCCAATCTACATCGTAGCTCCTCTAGCTATGCATTTTTCGCATTAAATGTTGCTATAGCGTTTAATGTATAAATAGGTTCAGGCTGGCCGGTTCAGTATCCAGATGGGATCTTGATAGATTTCATTCAAATAATACGTCTTCTTTAGTTTCAACAACCTTAGGATTTACGGGTTTTAGACAAGCCTTGCTTTAAACACTTCTCCTTTCAATTCCTGCACAAAGCTTGAAGGATCCTACGTTATATTTCTAGAACCATATACATTTTGCGCTGGTGCTGTTAGATACTGCATGCGAGTCAATATAAATTCACCGGAATGTTAGAACTTGCAAGAGAAAATTTAAATTCTGCATTGAATTTATTTCCTACACGCATACCGTGTAACTAAATAATCCTGCTAAACGCATAATGTGAATACAGACTACAGAGGAATTTAAATCTTACAGATAAAAACCAAAGTAATCAAGTAGTTTTAATTTACGGTAAGTAAAGCATTGATTGCAAATGAAAGAGCACAGCGAATGATTAATTGACATTTAAGCAACATTAATAATTGAGATCGAGCAAGATCACATGGAGCTTATAGCATGGCATAAATAAAATAAATGTTAACATTCGATTCGTAGACAAATTGGCAATGAAATAATCTTACAAGATCAACAAAACATTGACACACTCATTAACGATCGTATCACAGTTCTCGATAGAAAAAGACAAGTAATAATGAAGGTAGAACTCGTTTAAAATGAGCGGTGTAATTAATTTTAATATTTTTCTAGTGTTTAAGTCTTTGAACCTGGTAGTTTGCATACCTGCGTGTAATATGCATATATGTTAGTTTGTTAATGTCTTCTCTACTTAACATATTTAGTTTACAGCATCCATGTTCTTTATCAAGGTATGCGATCTCCCCCATACCTATTTTCTGCATAATCCCGCAATATTTATACGTTTTATACCAGCTTTTATTTTACACTGCGCTCTGTTGGGAATTTCATTTGATACTTTGAGTTCGCTTTCTTAGTTAATTGGAACTGGGTAGGTACCTAGTAGGTATTCCATTTTGTTGCAAGTAATTGTATTTATATGTTTTCATTTTCAACAAAACCATTTTGTATCTATGATTGCGTTTATTGCTTACTAATTATTCAACAATGGTGGTATTAATTTGCATGTTTTTTAGAGGGCAGTTTTCAGTCACAAAGATTTATAGATTTCTCTACTTCGTGTCATTGAATAACAATATTTTTGGCTGTGTGTGGTCAGTTTCTACCGTCAAAGGAATCAAAGTCACGTGCATCGCTTGTTTATGGTCCTTCGGGTTTGATTTAACTTTGATATTGTTTATTATCAGTTTTCGAAAGGAGCTCTATGAATAATTATGTGCGACGTGACTTTTGCTCCTTTGTCCACACCTTTAAATGTGTGTTAATTTAATGTTTTCAGGACACGTTTCGTCTGTATTTTTTTCTCGCCAGACGTAGGGAAGCATTCCATTAGTGCCTTATTCATATGTTACTAGTAACATTATAGTTGATTTCATGTCCTGGTCTTTGATTTTGAAAACTTTATGGACACTTTTCTAGAATTTCTGTTTAGTCACATAACAAACAACAATTAGTATCTCGCCAACAATTCTAAATACAACCTTTAATCTTTCTAGATGGAATCAGATCACTAACCATGAGTTGCTTATTTGTTACTTATTTGATTAACCACTATCACTTTACCTTCATAGCGAACAGTAGCCAAATTACATAGCAATTTCGACGGCATTGTTTCTCTAATCTGATATAAAGTGAGTAACAATCTGTCTGTAGAATCGTTCCGGCCTTGTCGGGTTCAGAATTGAGAATAATAATTGAAAGATCGTCGCATGCGTACTTTGGATGTCACGCGGGCTGCGAATGATGGCGGAATGCAGCTGCCCGATGATGGCTGCCTCTATGATTAGTTCCTGTCGCTATGTGCTTTATGACTAAATGTGGATCATTTGCTTAGTGTAGGTCATTTTATTTGATACATCTTGTAGCACTAGTTATATTTATTAAGATACTCGTAATGTGTCACTTACAACAGCAGATGTGTAGAAGTGTAAGTTTGGAAGTAATAGGTGTTTGATCTCTGGCTTTTGGTCCTAAGGCGATAGCTGCGACCAAAACAAAATGTCAACATTGCGAAAACACTTAGTTATCATCAAACAGAATTAACTTCCAAAAACCAGTACCTCATAATCAATTTTTCAGATAAACGACCGTGAATTACAGTCACGCCAAGCTTCGTCCCAAATGTCACTATCGGCTGTAAAAGCGATCGCTATCAGTGTTTATTGAATGCCACCATTATCAAACACTACCTCGGTCTCGTCATTAATCGGTCGGCAATCGACAACCGTATCGCATAGTTTGACGATGAGTAAGAGAGCCTTAATCTGGTTCATATATTGGCTTGCGGTTGCTGCTTATTTGTCTCAAGTAATTGAGCACGGGGAAAACGGATTTATTAAAATTCCATTATGTTTGAGTAATTTCTGGTCAATGGGTCACTTTAGAAGTATGATCATGCATCAGACTAAGAAAAACATTATTGGTTAAGCTTTATTGTGAGTAGTGAATGACGTGATACAAAAAGCGTATATCTATCATCATATGTCGGCCCACCGTAGAGAAAACAACTTATACACTTAATAGCAGAATTTGCAGAACGCCACCTGCTACGGTCCTTAGTTCCTTACATACACCTTTTGCTTCATCCACGAAGAAAAATATTTACAGGATGCTACTATAATACTAAATTATTGTTACAGAGGTGACGCAGTTAGAAGACCCGAGGTTAGAATGGCTCAGCATTCAGGAAGCGATGCTGAGGGAGTACCTCCACACAGCACAGGAGGCTCTCGAGGTTAGTATTACCAGTAATTTGTATTCAGATTCCCATTTTAATGGTGGAAATCATCAGAGGATTATCAATAACGATAGATATCATCTTTAAGATTATGCGAAATCAATTGATATTAAAAATGTTTAAACGCTGAACACGGTACCTAAGCTATTGAAGATTGCAATTAACTTGAGTAAACCACCTACAATAACTATTGCGAAATATGATGCGTTTCCAGTTCAAGAAATTATTTCACTACACAGAACTCGTGTTTAATCAACATGAAATCCTACGAATGTAATATCCTTTGGGCTGCCTTTACATATTTCAACTTCAATCATATCTTGAGACACTAAAATAGTACATTTTGATATTAGTGGGGAAACTTTGTTATTGCATTCGAGGTGTTATGGAGCCGAAAACTGCAGTAACAAATCCCCACGCGTATCAAACGACGTTTTTCAATACACTTTTGATATAATTTGCTTTTTTTCCCGTTTTGCTTTCGCCACGATGAAGAAAAAGCAAAGATATGCCAAAAAACAGCCTAATATCAAAAATAGAAAATTCTATTTGAATTTTCTTTTTTTGAATTTAGATTATTTAGAACACAAATACATGTTAATTTGTTCATAAAAGTACATATTTGTTTTAAATAATCATGTTTATCTATGGTATTCTATTTATGAACACAATTTAAATACTTAAAAAATATTTACGCAGTAAAGACGCATAATCTCTTTGTCGAGATTAAAAAAAAACAATCACCATTGACTATAGTCATTGAACCCATTTGGACTTAGTATAAGTATAGTTCTGTGGAAAATTTATTTCCGCACGTGTGCGGAAAATTATTCAAAATCCACGCGTGTGAAATGCATTGCATGGTGAACCTAATCGTAGTGCAATAAGAACCAGTTTTCGAGAAAGTGTATTGAAAATTAATTTAACATTACCATCAAGCGCATTTCCTGCGACAATTTGCCGTCCATGTCTCAAAGCACTTACTCCGCATCGATTAATGATTTATCTTAGTTCATCAATCGATCAGCTTCATTTTAATGTGCTGATACGACGGCAATGTTGTCGATAATTTTAACTTGACTTCATCGTCTATCGAGTGCAGCTGGCTTACTTATCGGACAACCATCGATAAACGCTTTAACTTGTATCAGTGGAGCAATGTCATTGGATTTAATTTTAACTTCATTAACTTGTGACGTTTGTGACTAAACTAGATGACTAGATGGCACGCCTTTTTTACTGATGGGCTTACGATCAATGTGTAGTCATTAGTTAGTCTACAACTACATACATATCTGCTAAACACAAAGAAATATCAGTAAATTTGACGCATAAGTTCTTAATATCTTGCTATCGTTTTGATCTTAATCTTTAAGAGTATTTAGTATGAGAGACACAGTAGAGTACCAAAAGGTCTACCCACTCGCGAGTGAGGAGCATCTGTACATGAATACAATAAATTGACAACGGTGGGAATAGAAAATAGAATTAACCTCGTTATGCGTGTCATTTGGACTCTCTGTAGCGGTACACGACCATCAAGTTCATGGATTTAAATGTCATTTGGCATTGCCGTGACCCTCTTCGTTTATTACCGTAACATTACGTACTTTTGTTGCCAATTGCACCTTGATTTCCATCCCGCCCGCTTAACTTTTCGACACTTGATGCAAAACGTGGTCTTTTTCAATAAACCAGTCAAGTGTACTTTAGTTGAAGAGCTTCCTGTAACGAGAGGTTGATGAATATAAAATTATTCAAGTACCGTATTCATTTGAAATTGTTATCTAGAGTGGAAACGTGATAATATCGCTCCACTGTATATTATGCAAGTTTATAGTTAACAATACATACAATGTATATTGCCATTGTCAAAGGTTGAAGTCTTATCTCGGTGAAGAGACGTATACGAATGCATACATTTACAAAGTTGTTATACGTAGGAGTGACATTAATAAAGGTGTGAACGAAAAGCAAATCGATTAAGAAGTTTTTACTCCAGAAATTGATGATGATGACGATGAAACACTAACAGTAACAAAAATCACTATCAAAGGTTATCCTACTAACTAAAATGTGATGAAATTAAATGAAACTCGGCTATCTATAATTAATGTGCTCAAAGGCACATTAAACACTCGTTTAGTGGCTTCTCCGACAGATAACGATGGAATGCGATCGTGCCCTGATACAGAGATAAGAGATAAGTGGTTGCGGTATTGTTTCGAATTGAGCACGCAATGAGACGGGACTGATGGATCAAAGTTCACTCAGGAAGTGAAGTTGGACGTAGTTTAGTTTTAATTTCTCAACGTTTGGATTAAAGAAGAACGTGGGGTAAAAGATGTGTGTCACTCTAGTTTGTGGAAGTCAATTTAGGGAGTTAGAAACTGTTCTGGAAGTTACTGTGTAGCAAATTTTTAACACACGATATAAACATAATCTACCCACGTCTGATGTTAATTCACATCATAGAAAAAGGCGTGTTACGCCCCCAAGCACCATGGGACAAGGGCAAGAAGAGGATGGGGTTAGTTGAGACCTACATACATTTTGCTACATTACATTATGTAGACCTAATGTGAGTCCTTTGTAAACCATGTTATTGAATCTCTGTCTATCAACCAAAGAAAAACACAAATAAAACAATATAAAGTTACTTAAGTTGAAGTATATGAAGGTCAAAGTCATTTGTTGATCTAAGATCATAAACCTTACTTAAATGAACAACAATAATAAAAGGGCTCAGGCAAACAATTGTGCGTTACAATTGTTTGCCTGCACAATATTTATCGCGATTTTAATGACAAGCAAAGGTTAATATATGCTTCCTTATACTGGCTGATTTTAATTTTGATTATAACAACGAAATATCTTTCGTACCAAAATCAGGGTTAATTTATATAATATATCGTGGTGTAATTTCTGTGTCATTGCAACTGCATTTAAAATTCTTTGCTATGTGGTTGAATTAATTTCCAAATTATTGTGTGGGTTTACATAAAGTTATCTTGATTCGTTTCTGGCATTTAAGGTTAAGAATTTTCGCTTAAACTTTCTCAGGTTTGGCGTGAAATGATAAAAACATATAGGAGGCCATTTGGAATAGTTTCCTGTTACCAACGAATACTAGGTTATGGACTTCAAACAACTCACGTCCACACTCCGAATACCGTTATCACGACGAATCTGCATTCGTTTAGCGAGAACATACGTGATTTTACCTTCGCATTAGGTTTTTTTGAGATTTTTATTTAGAACCAGAATCGTGATAGACTAAAAAGACTTGATACAGTTAATATTTTGAATAAGTTTTGCTTATTCGTTTGGAATTAAATTAACTACATTCAGAAGGCGATATAAATTATGATATGATCCATTTAGGCTAACTACTTCAAGTTGAGGAATTTGTTTTCCAATTAAGCCTCGATTTTATTAAGGACTTGGTTGTAACTAATAAACTAAATTTAAACTCACTAACAATACTTTAGACCATGTACTGCAACGTAAAGGAAATGATATTTAAATGAACACAATTTCAACAAATGAACCTTGATATTTAGCTCCAATTAGTTTGGTCTCAACTGTCAAAATTCTGTTATGTCCGAGACATTTCAGAATTTGCAACAACGTTGATTTAACTAAAAGGTGCCGAATGCTTTTTTTTGACTTAAAATTGAATTTATGTAATTTATCTCAATATTTCCGGGTGTTGTACACAGTAAAACTAAAAAACAAAGCTATTTTTACTTAAATATATATATTATACAATTTATTTCAAATAGATCAGTTACAGGCACTTTTGAATAGTCAGAAACAAGATGATGAAGCCGCAGTCCAGCCACAGGCATACTAATTGTGAAAAGCAGTTGTCCATTCCAAAGCATACATCTTTTTTTATTATTAAATAAACGTACATTTCAAATACATACCTACCAATCAGCACAGTAATTTCTAACAGGAATGCGACAGACGTCACAGACGATAGATAGACTACTAACAGTCATCAGAGATAACCTTCACTTCTGCCAATTGACGTCAATTGATTGATAACTGCGGTGCAAGTAAACAAAAAGATACATTAGAGTGATCAATTACCGTAACCCAAGACCTTAGACCTGTGCGCAAACGCAAGCGCAAATTGATGTGGATCTGTTCGAAGCAGGGAGATTATAATGTACTCGGTCATTATTTTCATATCTGCTAGTGTCTGTCGAAATGTCGTACGGATGTTCTCATATCAAACCAGAGAAACTATTAATTGTCTGGTAGCTTGATATTATAATTATGACTGATTGAATTTTGGGCTCCTTTCTTTGGATCTTGTTAGTTAATTTTTTCTAATATTCTTTTGGAACCACATCTGAGGACCTAGACAATTTTACATCTATCAGCGGAAACCCTCTTCTGAACCTGTGTTATGCAAATAAATGATTTGTATTTGTATTTGTATTTGAAACGATAGTCCAAAAGTCAAAAATGTCTTGTCTCAAAAGACATTCTGATGAAATTTGTAGAAATACGGTTTAGAAGCTATTGCTACTCGTCTATGCCTTCAGTTTATCTTTAAGAACCACATTTTGATTAGATCCTTTCCTCTGTTACAATTCTGCAAAGTCTTCATTTTACCTAGAAATGATAACATTTGAGCTTATAACGTGACTCAATGTTTTCTAACAATAAAACTATGTTGCAAAATAGTTTGTAGATATTCTATCTCGTTATAAAGCTCGCATAACACGTTTGCTTAGTCATAATACCAAGAAAATGGCATTCTAGCATCATTTATGTAATCCCCACGTGTTTTGGTGCTCAAAAATATGTAAACAGAGGTGTCGTAAGTTGGGCTGGGGCCGGAAGAGGTATGCATACCGGTGTTAACTTAGAATTTCGTTCAGAGGTTGGGCAAATAGGTTTTATTGCAATTGAGAAATGGAGTGAAAATTAAAAATGCATTACTAATCTGTAACTTTGAAACAAAATCTAAATAATGAATTTTTCAGTATTTAGATTTGACTTGACCATGTTCTTATTCAATTCAATAAAAACATTAACTTGAACTGGCCATGTTTGTACTTCACTGGCATCTCATCTATCTTTCTCCTCCCCTTACCTAACTTACTAAAGATTTGTCGTCTCTCTCATCTAAAAAGTAACCCTCTTTCCAGGCATATCCATGTTTAACACATTCCTTCCATCGTTTCTTCACTCCGCTACAATCTACAGAAAATATCTGCCCAGGAAATTGTAACACACAACGGTATCTTTTCTCATAACTCTTTAAGCTATTAGGGTAAACAATCTGCATGAATCAGATGCTCAAACAAGCTGTATAAGCGAGACACATCAGGACATAGTGGTCAAGGATTTATGATATGGCCGACTTGGTCAGGCTTTGCTTTTAGATTAAGATATTCGCTACAAAGCTTGGAAATTTTTGGTTTGAGACCTCATCCATCGTTTTCCAACAAGCAAGATCGAGGTCAAGAGAAGGCATATTTTCAAATTAAAAAAATCCATTAAGTTCCTTGCCATCCAGGAGAAGAAACAGTAAAGAAGATTAAGTTGACTTAGGACATAGATATAAATGTAGTAGTTGGGACCTTCCAAATGTCTTCTGCAATGGTTAAATACCTTAGTAACACGTTAACAACGAAATTGTAATACACGTTGCGTGCAAACACATTTAACTGATCGGATATTGCGTTCCGATGCGTGAGTCAATCTTTCGATAGGCGCTCCAATTCTGCGTAGCGAGTTGTTCCGCGAATAGACGCGTGCGCAGGTTTTCGCGTCTGCTTTAATTTTGGTATAAAACACTAGTTTTCTTTTTGTTAATTGTTGGAAATAATCAAGGTTACTGAGTCTCTGTTAGTGGTTGTTAAAAGCAAGACTAACGTATTGAAATAAACTAAAGATACTCATAAAATAAAAATACAATGTAAAGACAAAATGCTGTCGGAGGTGCTGTAAACTAAAAATAGAAGAAAAAAACAGAAACATGTTAAGTAGTACCACATTAAATTACAAGTTTATTTTAAAATACTGGAAGAAAGTACAAAAAAAATTTGCTACACCAATAACTGAGAGCCTCTTTTATGACCTCATAAACGATCGACACATCGTAAATCGGTATCGACACTTTTGATGCCCCATTTCATACTTTTAAGATAACAAAGACATAAGCAGTAAAGTTGTACATATTGTACGTTTTACGAGAGTTTTATCATAGCAGATAGCTGAACAGGCCATCAAAGTCACTTAGCTGCAGATAGCAGACGTCTAGTCAAGTTGCAAATCGTCCTGGAGCTTTGAACCGATAATACTGGACTATAGCTTATAGATATGGGTTTTGTTGTATTTGTGGGTTCATTTGTGTAGATTTAGTCGTTTTATTCAAGCCTTCAAGAAAGTCTTTGTAATTCTTGCTGGGGTCGGGTGACTTTGGTCTATAAAGCCAATTAACTGAATGTTTCTATCAATTACATTTTCTGTCAAGTCCTTCACAATAAAACATGCATTTCAAATACAACATTCAACTTTATTATCAACAAAGTAATTCAATTCTACCATCGCAGACAACATGCGAGTGGCATATAAAAATTCACCGACTTATCTTGGGTATAATAGTACAGAAGCCTCGCCACTATGGGGACGTGCAAGCATGTGCACACAATTAAAACAAAACATTTTACAACCAGACGATACACACACCAAGCAAAAACAACCTCTACTGCTTCAAGAATAAAGTGAAACTAAAATTTTCCAAGCAGAAAAATAAACTTTGCCCAATCGTATACATGCCTAGGCTGGTATGGACGCGTTTGCGCAAGGAAGATGTGACTAGCACTACCCAGAGAGTTTAGCAATATGAATAAAATCGTGCTTACTAATTAGCAAATAAGCTTTCGTATAGAATTTTAATTGGGACGTCGCCTACGTAACCTAGAAACTGGCTGTGATAATTGTTCTGGTTATAGGTGATAAATAAAGTAACGGATTAATCTTTGTTGTAAGCTTGATCGACGATTGTATTTTGTGCTCGGTAAAAGGCCTTAATGAGAGCTAAGTGATGAAATCTATTTAATCGTGTACTGAGAAGGAGAACAGTGCTTAAGGCGAAGTATGTCGTAAGAAATACAGAGTGATATAATTCTTGTTCAAAATCTGATAGATTTATTGATTGAATGCAAAATTATGGAAACATTCCCAAATCTTCAAACCAACTTTAGCCACAAAACCAACGCAGTACGAATTTCTGAAAACTTTCTTTCCACTCGGTTCTGCACTTACATTATTTCTTCATAGTACACTCCAGGTATTTCCGACGTATCGTGCGATTACAGAATTAGATTTGGTCTATAAGACTTCAGTCCTTCGTAGAAGCGTAAAATTTCTCGTGCCGCTTCCTAGAACCCTACTCACGCCACTAATTTTGTAACATGGAATGCGGTTGCGTGTGCCTAGGGAAAAATATATCACTCTTTTGGGAATGAATGTTCTAGGTGAATTACGTACAGGTGGAATTATGTATATTTTTGCATGTTATGAATCAATTATTTCTACTTTGAGGTCTTGTCTTACTACGAATATCTACCGGATTTGCGAACAATACCCATCGTCCCACATACACGGCGGCCTTCTGATTCTATTGTTGCTATAATTTTAAAATCACCATTATCATCATTTGATTCAGCCTTTGTACTGCCTTCTTATACTGGGCAAATGCTCCAGCCTCCTCTTTGCCATGCTATCAACCATCTTTTTGCTTCCTTCCTCAAAAATTATAATCTTGTTTTACCTAATCCTTTCAGAGGTAATATGAGGTAGTCCAAAATATTTCCGGGAAGGCTCCAGCCAGATTTGGCGTGTTCCCCGAATCCTGCGCGTGCGCCACTGATCGTGAGCCACTACGCTATCCGATTACAAATGGCCTTAATACTTCAAGTTATTTGCAAGCAGGTGCTTATATCAATTTAAAAGAAGACCGTGGCTATTCATTGTGTCTAGTTTAAACGTTGTTGTAAGCTGTTTGTTTCAATAATCACACCTTTGTTTTAGGTATTAGATTTAAGTAGTTTAACAATTACTTAATGCAAAGGAGATTTCAATTCCTATAGTGAAAGCCATATTTACGGCTGCCTAAAAGTTTTATTGCAAGAAACTGCATTTCTAAAAGCCAGTTCTGATAAAGCCTCACATAAAAAGCCTCATCAAGATTTCTCAAAGTGAATACTAAAACACGTTTCCATATTAGGAGCTAAAGCATTCCTGTCTATTACAGCATTCCGGCTTGAACCGTAACAGGCCTATTGTTTTCATATCTCCACTTCAGTAATTCGATCATCCAGCGTCACTTTCGGTACCACCATGATGTCACCTTTGTTTAGTATTACACTAACAATAGAGCCCATATTTATTTTTTATCTTTGTCATTGTGGTCATTGTAATGTATTTTTCTCTTAACCTATAACAGTATCATTAACTGTTGTCCGTTATCTTTTTTATATGGAATGTCTTGGGTATGTTAATACAACATTGTTTAATTTATCTTGGTGTAGAATGATGTGTAGATAAATGATACGAATTCCATTCTTTCATGTTTGATTATCATCAGAAACTTAACTGTTTCTAGCATTGTACATTGGTAGGACATCATTGATATTTGAAATCTCGAATTTATTATCCCAATAATCATGATCTTAGTCTAGTATTTATTATAAAAACTTCATTTTCTTTAGAATATTTATCAGCCAAATCAACAGTACGAGTGGGTAGCAAAACAACTTACTATTCAAAGCCCTTCTAATTGCCTAATTGAATAAAGATTTAGAGCCGAGCACAGCGTGAAGATTTGTCTAATTAATACAATTACATTCTCAAATGCAACTCCACGGTTCTTTGTTCCCTATATTTACAAACTTTGCCATTCAACGAAGACTTCTCCTGGCTTCATTGTCAGCAGGCAACTGCAAATTCTGTTTAGCATTGCATTTATTCAAATGCTGAGCAGTAACATACGCTAATACATATTTAATTGAGCACGCCCTGTACATTTTATATGCACCGTAACAACTGGTTATGGGGCTCACAATTTTGAAATCGAATTTTCGAAAAAGGTCTTATCCCGTGTTGGTGCCTTGAGGGATCCGTGTTGCTTTGGGGGCAAGGATGTTAAAAGTTCTTTGTGTTGGCAATATTTTGAAAAGAGTGTGAATTCGATGTGATTTTATTCTTGATGTGGTATATTATGAAATTGAAATTTGCATGAAATTGAAATCTTCTTTAAACTAATACGCCTCACTCCATTTTTATACGGAACCCCAAAAAGGGATACGTACCTATAATTTGTATTATTTTGATTGTGATGGTAGAAAATTGATGGTTGCTGCGAACGGTTATTATTTTTGACCCGGGTCGTTCCTGGAACCAAGGTCGACGTGAACCATAGCCCCAGGCACCACAGATGAGGGGGAGGGGCACAGCTTCCAGATCTTTTTTTTACTATAGACAAGGTTGTTTCGAAGTTTCGGATGTTGGAAATACGGGTTTATGGTAGCTTTGTTTAATGAACTGTAATGATATGGTTTGGGTTAGAAGGCATGTTTGGGTGCAGTCTAATGTTGATGGCAGTGTACCAAAACCTGTTTTTCTATGAAATTGTTGTTACTGAAGCTTACTTTAAAAAGAGTGAAAAAAATCCGACCCGGCAACGTGATGCGTATGTTTCACAAGCGTTCTTGAACCTGCCTCAACGTTTTGGCGAAAAACATACATTACATAAAATGATGTCCGCTTCGCTTTGCATTCTGTTTAAGGCTCTTTCCTGTGTGAGGCACCTCCGTCCACATTCTCGGAAACGCCCGATTACGGTCATTATCATTACAAACTGACAAATGTCAACATACGTGGTTAATCTTGAAAGCAAGGCCCTAAAACAATGTCGGTGTCCTATTTTTTCGGCCTTTAAATGTGTCGGATTTTGTTGAGAAACTGTACCAGGTTTTTTTTACTAGTGGCTCATAATCTCATTATTATTAAAGTTTTCTCATTACTCAGCTCAAACTTTTCTATGAAATTGGCGAGGCTTCGTCGTTTTAGCCAGATGGTACCTCCTACACAATATATTCCCAAAAGGAACGTATTGTCACCAATATAAAGGATGAGCAACAACATGAAAAGATAAACATTATACAAACACAATTCCATTTCAGTGCGTAGCCTCAGAAATAAAATAATAAAATAAAATAACAGGAAACACTGACATTCCTCAAGTACTCATCTTTGTCCAATGAGACAGAGTGGCTGTACATGAACTTTGATAAATTCTCTATTTATAACTTTCCTATTACAAGTGGACATGTGTAATTATGTATGTCTGTCTGTAGTCGATGATAGCATTAGCAATTAAATTATACTTGAAAGCTTTACTTCATTTGTACAAGAAATCGTCAATCTGTAACACTGAAGCAGTCTCTTCAGAAGTGAATTGCCTTGTCACAATATTTTTATCTATCTTTGATTGGATATCTTTTGGGTCATCAAACGGCTTTCGCGGTGAAATTAATTACTAACTGACAAAAAATAAAGCACTGATGAATGATGAAGTTGTCGATACTTACTTGTTTTAAACATTGGCCTTAGGTGTTGCTACTATTCAAAACCAAAATCGTAAAAGCACTAGTAAACATGGAAGAGTTACAATGTTGTTTTAACAGTCTAAGAAAGTTTTGACTTAAAACCTTACTTCCTGTAGAAAAAAATGCCTTGTTTGGCTGATTTCAACGAATATTAAAGATGTAGCAGAACTATACAATATTCCAAAACAGAGTCCGATTACTTTCTAGAGATTTTTCTCGAACAAACCCATCACACAACTCCATTCCCGAGACAGGCAGCGATTAAACTGAAGTGTGCGGCAGCAGCCAAGACTCATCATTACACTAAATTTAAAACGAAACAAACCGACCATAAATAATAGTTATGATACAGCCACCAGGTTACGCTGCAAGCAAAAAGTATGAGAGGTACGATGGAGAGCCGTGTGCGAGGAACACGGGGCGGTGTGGCATGCACTTTATTTTATCAGGCAAACGCAGGAATGGACAATGTTTTGATTTGTGGAAAGTATTCCACTGAGGGCCGAGTACCTATTGCTTATTCGAATGCTTTGTTTCAATATTGATGATGACAATAAAAGCAATGATTGTGCTTAATGCAAAGATGAAGGATGGATCAAAAAATGTGAAAATGTTGAATATGAAGAAAATGATGATTTAAAAAATGGGGGTTTAATTTAACAGTAAAGATGAACATTATAAAGGTATACTTATACTATTCTTACTCATTATAAAGATATACTTGCAAAATGCGATGACCTTAAGCCAAACAATTAATAAAGCCTCCGCTGAACTTTCGTTACCTTTCACCAAGTTTATATCACAATCACTAACATAAACAATTTAGTCGTCGCGTGCAGGTAAATCACAAAAAAACGTCCTTTGTTTTAAAACCAGAACTTTCGCGTTACCTCAGATTTCGAACGCAACAGTAACAGATACACATCTTTGCCCCGACAGTTTTTTATTACCTTCTACAATGTTGCCGGTGATAAACGACGCAGTCGATAATTTATCAGAAGTATTGCTTTCAACCGAGGAATCCCAATCCGCATTCGATTTTGGGTCTCGAAATATTTTAATTGAAAAAACAGTAATGTACGAGGTGACGGGTAGCCATGTACGGAACTTTTGCTTTTTGGCGTAATTAAAATTTTGTTCAGGAAATGTTTGTAGACAAGTTCGTCTACATTGCAGTAAAAGGTACATCATGCCAGCCAGACTGAGGTTAAGATTGGTTATGGCGCTGCTGAGATGAAATTCTCCGCATTCTTTTCATATTTTCCTGGTCGTAACTTTGCCATGTCTCTTAAGAAAACCTTGCCTCGTAACTCAGACTCGTCGAACATCAAACATTCACCTAACTTGACATTTGATAAAGTTGGCCCATCCTGTAAAGAAAACAAGCAGCAAGGCAACCTAATACATTAATATGACACATAGGATACTTAATTTACTGAGGGGTAATCAGAGTCCCATGTCGTAACGGTTTGAACATGCGATCAACCGGTTATAGGAGTCACTTCATTGGTCCTAATTGCAGAGGTCTATTCCTAGCACAGGCAATTTTAGAGGTTTAAAAAGAAAATTAGCATCGCTACAAGCAATTATGTAGCCTTTTTATGAAACAAGGTATTATTAGATGCTAACAAATGAGCCTGTATTTTGAAGATACGTAATGTCGGTGGTTGAAGACAAGAATCAAGATAATTATAATATAATGAGGCTTTTGCATATCTATTTAATAAATATCGTAAATTTATTCATGCACTGGCAGACAAAGTACAACCTAAGATGCTAGTTCTTCAAGCATGACTTTTTGCAGAAAACTTCCCTGTTTAAATCTAAAATGTGTTGAGCACTTCTTGATCAACAGGTCTAATTTAGTGGGAAATCCGTAGAAAATCCCCGTCTGTCGTAAGATATGAACTGGAATTCCAATGATTGGAAATACAACAAATTCTAGTTAACCCAGTTTTAATTTTATTCATGAGTAGCCAAGTGGGTATTCTTTGTCAACATTGAAATTTTATTACTACAATTTCTTCGTCTGTTTCATTTGGGATTCTACCACAAGTACTGGTTATTATTATAATATGATGAAATGATTGGTCGCTAGATAATGTCACCTTTCTTGTGGGATGGTACCTACACAAATCGCGGTAAATGTCAACTACTTGCCTATACATTTGATTAAGCATCCACTTCCTTGTATGAAGGACATACTCGTAGCGTAGCTGTAATAATCGCCTTGTTTGACATTACTTGATTTCCTTTAGCACTATTAGAAATTGCATTCTTCGATGAATTTATCGTCATTTTCTTCTTGCCCGGGTCCCATGTTATTTGGGATCGGCGCAACACATTTCTTTTTCTTCCCATTCAGCCGTCACGGTATCATTTAATCGTTTTTCTTTCACATTGTTCCTCACACAACCATCCATCTTTTCTTTGCTTTACTTCTCCCTATTCATCCCATGAATATATAAATTCATCCTAAGATAAATTATTAGGAATATATTCATTTTCAAGTACGTTTGTGTGGACTGTATCAGCCAAGCAACAGGTGTTGATACTACCATATTTATAGCATATTTATAATGATAAGACGTTAATTGTAGCGTTAGGAACGTGTTTGTCATATAAACGATCTGCAATGCAATGACGTTCTTCATTTTAATTCTACGTCAAGCTTTTGTCAAACAATACAAACAAGTGCATGATGCGATGATGACTACATTTTGGTGCATCATTGTTTTTAGTTATTGCTCATGTCGTAATCCTATTCATTAATCTCATTCAATGGCATTGCGACAGTAATTAGCTTTATTGGCTGAAAATTGTCGGCAACTGGCGTAGATGAATAATTGTTGAGAGGTGAATAATTGTTAGCATAAACCATGGTATATGATACTGTACCTACCATGTTGAACTGATTCCAGTAATGCTAGATAATAAAATAGAGTAATGTATAATCCATGAACACGAATGAAACGAAGAGAAGTGAAATAAGTACAAAATCAAGACTTTAGTTAAAAAGAAAAATGTTTTATTATGGTTCTTGCTAGAGTAACCATTGTTAATGTAAGCACTTGAAACAGTATCTACACTCTACAGTGTAATAATTATGTATTATGGCTTCCGTACACAATGCTACTTCGTCTATTGTTCCATTCATATCCATCTCAGGTCACAAGTCCAACATCTTTGTGCATCATCAAACAATTTCTCCCACTGACTCAAACAGTCATACAATAAAAGTTAAAAACGTAAACCTAAACATTCTAAACCCACATCAATTGAAATTTCTTGAACAAAGAAATTTTCACTTCAACATTACTATTATCGTAGCGCATTACGAGTAGCGATAAGCCGTTTTTAGACCACGTCAATCCTCATAAAATATGTTTACGCAATCAGTATTAGGTAATAAAGTAACACATGCGTGGAAAGCTCGTACGGTTCGCGTATAATGTATGACGCCATGACCTGATGTGGTTTTGACTAAATTTTGGGATCTAGCGAAGTCTTGGGCTTTATTTGTACCAGCAAGTGATTTTCAATGGCATGTCATAATCATTATCCTGCTCTTATCCCAATTTATTTGGGCGATTTTATTTGGTGGACGCAGCATGTCTTCTTCTTCCTTACTTCTCTATTACTCGCCATCTCATCAATCCGCTCCTTGCCAATGATATGTCTATCTAACGGACTGTTTCACCTCAGTTTTGTCAGCTATTAGAATTCACCACTTTGAATCAAAACATCGCAACCGATTTATTGTCATAAACCATATCTGTAGGCTACAAAAATCCTGTTACTTTTATTATATAACATAGCATCCGGCAACCAACGGCCAATCTATCTATCCAATAAAATTTCATACCATTTAAATTCTCTCATTTAAAACAGACATTACAGTAATTAGTAATAAATTGAATAATTTTCTCCTTGTGCCTCTTAAATCGATTCTTTCTAACGAGATGTTAGATAAGCTAGTTGATTGTATCGGTGAACGTAATACTAAAATTCAAAAAGTTGGTAGGGATGGACAATCAAATAACACTTTCATTGTTGACGTACTTCACAATCTACTCATTAAAGTACTGTGTATTACAATAAAGACAGTCTCAATATATTGAAAAAATTAAAACTGATGATAATAATGCGGGTATAAGTGGCCTATCAGTTCAGCGACCGCCCTGTAAACCAGGGTTCGCAAGTTCGAATCGCAACCATATAATACAATTAGTATTTGATATCCATCGATAATGATAGCAAACTTGAGCGCAAACGAACTAGTCTGAAGCCGATCTAAATCCCGACTTACTCTAAAAAGTCGATCTGTATGCGGTCCCGCGGCGTAGGTATCGCCCATCCCTAATTGGCAGTAATAACCATGACACAGAAATTGATGTACCTGCTAATTGGATACAGCCGATCTTGGTCTTGTCCATCGGAAATCGTAAAGAAGAGCGCTGTCGTAAAGTTGTCAGGTTGACAGGCTGGTTGGTGGTACACATATGTCTGTTGCAGCATCATGCATAAACTTTCCTGGGCTCTATTCCTTACCATGGACCAATGTTTCTATAAACGTATAACTCAGGTACGGATTAGGATTCAAGATTAAAGAAGCATGTGGACATGTAAACCAGTTTGTTGTTATAACCATAGCGATAAAATAAGCCAACATTGAAATTAATAATCTAGAAATAAACGATAGCACAGGCAAAACGATGACCAGACACTAGCTGACCATAAAACAGGTCAACACGTAATTACAGTGGATGTACAATATCGCATAATATTATAATAAAAGGCCGCTGAGTTAGAAACGGGTCGTTTGTTAATGTAATGCAACGTTGGGCTACCGTTCGACTGGCTACCGCCCAGATAATGTATTGATTCTAGATGCTGGCTTGATTATGATATATCTGCCGCTCGTATTACACGCCGCCTCGCCCTATATAGCCTTCGGGCTGTAAATTTACGAGGATGCGTGGGTTATTACGCTAATTTCATGGTCCATGGCTGGAGAAAATTTTAGTTAACAAATTGCACAGGTCATCTGATAGCTACGGAATTGTACAATATATCATTCACAGGTATCACGTAGAAAGTTTAAAAGCATTATTTCAATACGTCCCATAATAAATGGACGTTCTCTGTAGCAGTTGGAAACGATACATCTAGATAATATGCAAAGTGATTCTTCCATTTTTCATCGTAAACGCACCAGTGCACTGGGGGAATTGATTAAATCCATTAAAATACCGTCGATATAAATCGTCTGGTTCTACGCATTTGTCATAAGAATCCAATGACATGTATTTTAATCTCCACGCAAGCGTAACTTCGCTTCAATGTAGGCAGATTTGAATATTTGATTATAATCTGTGCATTGAAAATATGTTACCTGATTTTTTGAAATCATAAGCGTGATAGACTAATTTATATTGTTGGCTGTGTTTTATAATTCTTTTAATATATTCAATTCGGATTAGATAGGTCTTATATCTTCTGCTCTTTTTACACTTTATATAGTTATAGATTTCCCGGCTTTATTAATATAATTATGATTGTGCCTCAATCTTCACCGCTCCAACTCAGTTACTTCACAGTCATCTATATCATCTTTCTGAGCTGCCATCCTCACAAAAGATCAACGAACAAATTCCCCTTCTTATTCAAATACCATTTCAAATCCTTTGCAGCCATTAAAACACGTGCATCATACAGTCATACCCTTGGAATGTTCAGAATGGGGATCAGTTGGACAATAAAAAAGCTTGAAAGTACTATACGATGACAGAGCATACAGCGGTAACATTTTTATTTGGTATTTTTATTGTAACATTTTAGTATGCAAAGGTTTATTACGTCAAATTAAGATTTCGTGTTTGTTGTCTCTCTGAAGTGGCAGTACGATTGCTACTACCTTTTTGTATATCTCTGTGTCATTTTAAATCCTTAATGAATTGTTGTATATTCTTATTTGGTACATTATACAGACTATAAGTTTCGAAATTGCATTGCGTTCTACAGTAAATTACATAGCGTAACTTTATCAACGTCGGCAAGCATTTAAAACTGTGTTTTAAGGGTTCTTCCTTCCCAATTATGCCAATTTTCAACACTATAACTTGTTAAACTTATTTTAACTTTCGTCCCATATTTTTTTCCTGCAAAATTAAGTGTCTTGTGCAATCAAATATAAAAGGCTTTTGTTTAAAATCCACAGTTTTATCGTTGCCTCGTATAAAACATGTAACGGCTATAACATTAACGAGTAAAGCCATCGTTATCATGAGAATGTTGGAATTTTAAGAAGTACCTTTCGATACAGTCGCGTGGGCCAAGATGTTTCACCCGGTAGCGTTTTAAAATTCACCTTATAATCTTGAATGAATATTTTCTGTCCCAAAGTTGTGGTAATGGCTTACAAGAGAAATGTGATCGATGCATTTGAGATAAATAAATTATGGGAATAGTATGTTTTATTTTACGAGCTGATTGCTTGCGATCGATGTCAAAATTAACCAGAATTTTGACATTTAATTAAGCTGTTCTGGTTAGTCCTTGTTTGAAAATGAGGACAATAAAATAAAACGTTGTTTCTATCAGTATACCAGAATGTTAGCTCGTCGTTTTTAAAATTCCATTGGCGTTTAAGCTTGGTATTAAAATCCGATTGTCATAAAACGTCTTGTGTAAATCTATAAAAATGTTGACAGCACCCGGGTCGTTGGGTCACGAGTATATCGCATTCCTCTCGACAATATTTGTAACACACTGTATAATTATAAATTATCTTGGAAGAGATCTACTTCGGAGTTTTATGGGAAAATTCCAACATGTTGATATGTTACGTTTATTGACTGCTGACGTAACTTGGATTGAGGTTTAAAATTATCTCTAAGATATAGGTAATTATTATAGTGACTATTGCTTACGGAGAAATATTTGAATTATATTTTAAGGCTGGTTTTTCAACTGGTTTTCGTGATAGTAATTTCTTTTCATAAACGTTTTCCTAATAAATCACCCGTTTCTTTGGTACCTTCTAGACAGTTTATTATTAAATCAATAACTATGTTTCTATGGAAGATCAATATTAGTGCAAGGGGAAAGGACAATGACCAAAGTTGGTACCAAAAAGTCTCGCGCCTCAAAACCAAAATATTATAGTAATTAGTTTCATATTTTTTTACGGCATTACGCGTCGGGGATTTGATTTTTGAACTGGAAATATACTTTTCGAGTTTAAAAGTACGAATATTGTTTTACTCCCTTTATATGACGTTCCGTTTCAACTGAATATAAATGACGTTCCGTTTCAATTGAACAAACCCTTGTCTGTCGAGCGGACTCTAAAATTAATTACAATTAAGTAAGATCAGTACACCAAATCGATTTAGTTTGGTTTATTGCTATTTGCAACAAAATAGATTTTCTCAGCCTAAAGATTTTGATTTATCGATTACATCCCTAAATCCCGACTAGTTTATAGCACTTACTATACTCTATGGTTTATAGTTATCTTATCTGTGGCATCTGACATTTGTACTGTACTGACTGACTATTGGCAATATAAAGGTCTAAAATAAAATCGAGTTTCAGTCAAGCATACTGTGGATGTTACTTTAACTCGTAATTCTTACTAATATTAGTGTATTACGCTGTATTTAGAGCAATAATGTAATGTATGTGTGTTAAAATACGTCGTTGGTAGCGTCGAAAAAATAGACCTACTTTTTAGGTTAGTTTCGATTTTATAAAATAACTCTGAAACGCGGGTTTTTTTTTCAAAAATAATTTTTGTAGGACTTAATACGATCAGTGTAGTCTATAAAAAACAAGGTTTGATTTTGATGCAGCATGGTACGGGATTCCATACTTCCATGAGCATTCTCTTTTGAATACAAACTTATAACTACAAAAATGTTTTGCTACCATGTGCTACATTACGATACGACCACACGTGTTAAATATTGTGTTATATACTTATTCAAGGACTATAAGTAACATGAGTAATGCAAGATGGCATGTAAGAACAAAGTAAAATAACTTAAAAGCCATTCAATTCTTCACCGCCAGTACTAAGGATACAAAAAATTTCAAGAGGGTTCTTAGTTGTTGCTGTCCAATTTACATTGGCCGGTATTTTTTAAAATATTTTAAAAATAATTATTACATACGTGCAGGCTACTGTAGATAAATTACAGGTTGTTCTTTTCCCAATAATTGTAGGTTGGGGTATGAACAGAAATGTTGCGCTAATATTATACCTGTTTGGCGCATCTGGTTCGTCTCGTCGAAGATTTAAGAGCCGATCGAAATTTTATGGGAGTGTTTTGTGTTTTAGTAAAGTCGTGGCAGTTTTAAATATTATCGGTAGTAATTTTTACTGTTATGTAACTTTTTTGTCAACTATAATATCCTCGTTTCTATGAACTAGATGGTCTTTTATTTCTCACACAGATGACAAAACTACTAATAATGTAAGAAATACTTAAGCAACCCCAAACTCAGCATTCAAGTCCAACCCCAGTCGTAAACCAAAGAATTCTCTTGATAAACATTCCATACGTTTTATTTTAAACCAGTGACATTACCACACTCTTTTGACCCGATGCGTTCATGCTTCATTATAATTATAGACGCGTTCCTAACTTTTTTAAATGTTTTTTTTTTACACCGTGCGCATAGGCCGGTGCAGTTAATGACACCATCTGTCAAAGCTGTACGCTGTTAAAGGTCACGCTGGTCCATACGATTACATATTTAGATATTTCTTTGGTTAGCATAGGATATATAAAAACGAACATTTTCTTCATTGAAATTGTCTTTCATGCTCCAGTCATGCTAAGCTATGTAAGTATTTGTTTAGCCTGAGGCCTTTGATGATCTGCTATTATTGTACAAAGTGAAAGTCAGACTTTTTATCCATTCCTTTTTGAACAAAATGAGAAATGGTAATTAATTATGTAATATTACTATCTCTTAAATTGGGTAATTACATTGCTTATTAAATATAGATTACTAGAGATGGACTGGCGCCTTGCATGCTTCGAATAATGGATGAATACTAAACCTCATTTATAATATTGCATTAGTTTTTATGAGTTCGTTTTTATCACTCAAGATATATTTTTTTTGTGATTACAAACATAAAATAGAAAATACTCATCAAAATGTTCATCTCATATTCCCAAACAGTCCTCTAAAAATATAATCCCAAAATTCCTAATAAGATTACACAGTCAACATTTTAACTTATTGATAGCAACTTACACGGTATTGGTCATAAAAAAGAATAAAGGAGCTAGTAGTTTACACAAAGGATTATTTAATATTATCTAATCTTGGCGTAACTTAGTAGTCGAAATACATTGTCCTTTTAAATCTCTGTCATAAAAATAAAACAAGTTTGACACGGTAGGTAACTGGGCCCTCTGGTGATGTAAATGAATTACTTAGTAGTAGAAATTTTTAAACTTGGTACTTAACTATACAATATTAGGATTTAAGAGCCCTTGAGAGTTGAAACGAAACGTTTATGGGTTGTTGCATAGGCAAACTTTTCGAAATATCTTTGAGATGAGGATCTAGCAGAGTTTTTCATTTTTACAGATATCTGGATCATTCATGGAAATAATGGAAAAGCTATAATTTCCGACTATATTTCTAAAAACCATTGAAACCGTGACAAAAATAACAGTTTTCTAGAAATTACACATTCAATTCATTCCACTTCTACACAACATTATGCCCAACATAAAACAAAAGAAAAAGAAATCCACGTCCTATCTTATTTGTATTCACCCATAAGACATGTCGGTCGTGCATCAACGATGGAATGCGTCCTCCCAATCATAAGCAGATGACATGAGTCCCGGGGGCGTCGCATTTTTAACTAACACTCTAAAATGTTTCAACACGAATTGAATTATGGACATTATTCGGTTACGTGACTGTCTTTTGAGTCACAATTTCATTTTGAATTTGAATTACGGTGCTTCATACGGGTTTATAATTTCCATTGGAATTTGAATTACAATTTGTCTATAAAGTAACTTTTAAGGTTTTTGTGAAAAGGAATCTCTCAGATTTGATGCTCCATTTTCACGATTGTTTTCACGATAGTCTTCTTTAAGATCACTCAAATTACCTTTGAAATCAAGAGATGTCAAAATTGTTTGAGCTGTATCCATCGGCTTCAAAGTCTTGAAACATAAATCCAGCTAGAGCCTAAATGTTGAGCTTATGGCTATAGGTCCGTAGCAACACGTACAATAAAGCGGGCAGGGCTGAAGGACGGGGAAGGCTGTCCCGGCCCGTCCTCGACCCGGCGAGCGACCTCAGCGCGTGCGCCCATTGTTTCACCGCCCGGCTAATGTTACACCCGTCGTAAACTTGCGTGCGCGCACCGTGACCAACGCTCCCAGCCAACGTGGACACATTTTCGCATTTTACGAATTTGCATGCCTGTTTTTCCAGTAATCTGGGATTATTACACTTGGTTGTCGATCCCGTTTGTTGGGTTAAAGTCTCAGGTCGGCAACATGAGGCTGCCGATCATACAAGAATGTTTTAAAACACATTTTGTTCGTCGTCTCAGTTCCCATCAGACACAACTATTAAAACAATTTCAACGTTGTTTACAGAATACTAATGCATTATCAGCTATCAAACACTTGCTAGATCAGATTTGCTCTACGTGTCGACCGTCATGAATACAGCACACGTTTCAGAAAATGTTTTCACGAACGCGAAATTTCTCGTTCGCATTTTCGGACATCCATTTTTTGCACAGGCATATCAATCTGGATGTTAATCGGGCGAGTTCGTGTCGTCCCGGCGTACTTCGTGCTCACACGAGCTGGCTGCTCGTAACCCGAGATTGTTTTCAAAGCGGGAGACGCGTGCGCGCAGGACGACCTCCGCGCTGGACCTTGGAGTAGGGTTACCAAAGAAATTCTTTCCGAAAATTGTAATTTTGGAGACTTTGTTTCGAGTTTTACGCGTGAATCATATCATCTCTGTAGACATATTGGTAACAGGTATTTGGCCATAGGACTTCCGTAAATCCAAGACACAGAACTTGTAGTTTTGGAAATATTTCGTTGTTTTTGAAGTACCAGAATGGCGAAACAACATTTGCACGACTTAAAATATCAATGCATTTCAGAAATTTGGTTTTATGTTCAGGCCAAGTCCTTTGTCTGGTAACCCTACATTGGAGACTCACGCACTCGTTATTATGTGTATTCATGCCTTTAACCGCGTTTGCGTTACGCGAGCTATGCGCATGTGGGCAGTATTTAATACAGCAGTATGAATAAGTATAAACATGAAACATAACACAAATAATGCCATGAAGAATGTCCTTAATTCTGGCTTTATTTGCAGCCTTTTGTAGCCTCCTACGCTCGCACGCTTGTATAAAGCTTGCCTTGCTTTAAAATTGTCTTAAGAATAATGTATTTTAAATAAAAATATCAGTTTCATTTTGCTTATCAGTGAGGCGTTAATTTTAGCATTTCGCATTTAGGCTTTTTTTTCAGTCTCAATTACATGCGCGTGTGTGGTTTCGTTTAAATCCTCTCTACATTCGAAAGATTTCCTCCTTTCACGTATTGATTCACAGTCTATGTAAGACTGACCCGGATCGATCTTAGATCTATCAACATCGCAAGTGGGCAGTAACAACGGCCTCATAAAGGGATGCTTAACGCATTGCCTGGGGGTAAAGCATTTGTTCGTCTTCTTGCTTCCCTACTAAAGGCACGCGCGTGATTTACGAGCTTGTTACCCATAGTGTAATTTGCCTGTTCCAAGTAAATTGTAATTTGTTGATTTTCTATTTTCGTTGAGCAAAATTGATGATCGTGGAAACAGCCTAGTGTTCCAGGAGATGAATCTTTCGAGTACACATACAATTATGAACGTTCGCAAAAAATTGAAGATAATGTAGTGCCCGATTCTTAGAAAGCGTCATTCCAGTTTTTTTTTAACAATGATAAGGAAACCCGACAAAGCGAAACAAAAACAAACCTAGGAATGTTCATCATCTAATTGAAACTCCAGCGGTTTTTTCCTAACATCTACGTTTGCAGCAGTCATTGGTGCGTTCTTCCACACAACGACGGTGCCTGTGCTATGAACAAACGTATTTATTGTATGGATGGCACGCGAATTCCTGGAACTCACGATTCCCATCCACGACAAAGGATCTCTGTTTTTTTTTCAACCATTTCTCACGAGGGTGTTCGCTCGTTTGTTGTTTTTTCAACAAATTCCAGAAATGTTTACGTTATGAAGGTCGTAGGTAGATCTGCATCCTGGCCGTGTATTTTTGTTTGGTGTGTTTCCCTTTTTACTTTTTTTCTTTGTTTAATAAGTGCTAGGTGATTTGTGTTATTATTGTACCGTTTGCTACCCAGTATCTTTACAACTTACAATTCTTTAAAATTGTTTCTGGGGAAATACCCATTACCTCTTTTTTTACTTGAGCAACCAATCATGATTTATTGAACTGGGAATATTCCGAATATACGTTGATCAAATAGGTACCAGGTGTGTTAAATCAGAAACATACTTCAGAATATTATCATGAATGTCGTTTGTTGTTAAAAAGTCTCCCAACCTTTGTAAGGGCAATGATGAATGTCATTTCATAAAGTTTAGTGCGTACAATTATCTAGTAATAGCCACTTTGCCGGCGGACTGGCGTTCCAACCTGATAGGTTGATTACTATAAAAATATTTATGGAATTGATAATAGGTGTATACTATGAAATGAATTTTGTAATAGGGTGCACTGAACTACGGGTGTAAGGGCTTAGACGCCTTGATTAGTTCCATGGAAATAGTTCCTTGAATTAATTCGTATTCATTCATATGCACTCTGTTTCAATAGCAGTTTTTAACTCCTTACCAAGAATATGGTATTTGAATATAGATACCGTATACGAATTTAGAAATTATTCTGGTGCAATCACATAAAAATATATTTTCAAGTTCCTACGCTCCTTAGTTAAAATTTTAATTAAATGCCCCATTCGCATATCGTGTTACTCTCCTTTGGGAATTTCCATGAATTCAATTAGTTTGTTACAAATCAAAACATACACTCTTAACTTTATATCATCATCATCATTCTCTTGCCCTTATCCCAATTTATTTGGGGTCGGCGCAGCATGTCTTCCTCTTCCATACTTCTCGATTACTTAACTTTATATGTATAAACTTAGTAAATAAATTGATGCCGCATCTGCGCGAGAGTTGAATCTATGGCGCATTCCACGCCCGTAACACCGGGAGCGGTTGGACCCAATAATAAGAATATGAGCGTAAAAAACGAATACGTCAAACCGCGTGTTTCGTGCGCCCGCGCACCTCACCTCTCCCCTCCACCGCCTTCTGTCATATTATTTTTTTTACCATCGTTTTTTCTTTTCCCCATGGAAGGATAATCGTGTATAACGCTAGACCGCATTCGACTCGAGTTTATTAATACGAATATTCGGTACATTCTTCTCTTTGTATGTACGTCTGTATGTATGATGGATGAGATTAAACTCGTGTGAATGCGTGTCCTTGATTTTTTTGTTGTATTGATAGTAACATGACTTTTTTGTACCACGCTCTTACGTTCGCCTTGTATCTTTATTTTCCTCGTGAATTTAATGGTGTCCATTTTGTATTTCGTGTTATTAACTTTTACATGGAATTGCTAATTAAAACACCGTAATAATAAGTGCTTGACACTTGATCAATCCATCAATTTAAGTTTGTATTGATTGAAATATTATTATACTGAAGTAGGTTTTTAGTACACTTATTTAGTGAATACCTTATTAAAAAGATATATATTTAAAAAGCTTATTTTCAATGCTTGAATGGAAGAACAATAATATGTTGAATGTATAGGCAATTTTCAACAAATTGTTGATAGCGCAGATGGCTAAGTCGTAAAAGCCTCGACTGCGCGTCAGTTGGTCGCGAGTTCGATCCTGGCATGGTTCCACAGACGGTGCGCTATGTAGTCACAGTCTTCTAAGAACATGCAATAGAAATATTTGTGTCTCCTAATAAGATTTCTTCTTTCATAGAAGATATCTTAGCGGGGCACATATGACATTTTAATTTTTGAATATTTATCAATCTTTTTGGCTTTGAAGATCTCTTTTTGCGATTTTTATAATTTGTTTAGCATTTTATTTTCAGTTCCTTTGTAATAATTATAATGTTTTCTTCACGGTAAAACGTTTTTGAGTAAACAAGTTAACAAAATAAGGAAAATTATTACGTAAATGAACATTATTGCGTAATTAATTAGTTAAATCAATATAATTAATTATTCACGTCATTGTCATTTCAATTGACGCTATTTTTCTATAAACTGCACAAACTATACATAAAATAGACTTGATCATTTCTTTATTAATTTTATAATCATCTTTTAAATATTTTACATTAACAATCAGTTTTCATAGTCATGTCAGACGCGTCGCTCCACAGCGTCGTATTATGTTGTAATGGTAATAATTTCTGTAATATGGTAATGCCCGTGCCTGCCCGTGGGCTTGCTTCTTGCAGGAGATTGCTCTCAGAGGCGCCCGTGGCGTGTCTCGCCTTTATAAAGTTGAGACAAGACAACGCCATATTCATTTATTTTTCTTTTTTTCACATCTGCTGTAACTATTACAATAGTCTTTTCATCGAGTGCAACCTGCTGCAATTATAATCTTACATACATTTTACATATAAGTATTTATAAAAACATCACAGGTCTATCTTATTCTTACCATACAACTCTCTACTAAATAACTACACTGAGCGTGGCTACAGACACCTGGTTTCCTACCTTGTTTTATAAAAAGGTACATTTTTATCAGAAAATCAGCAATTTGTTAGTACCGAGCAACAATAGCGTAGGAAAGTTACACGGCTTGTCCGGTCTATGGTCATCGCAACGCCCAAGGGACGGCAGGCGTGAGGTATCTCAGGAATTTTAATCGCATCCAGGCCCCCGGCCGCTGGCCGCCATCCGAAAGTAATAAAAACAAAACTTGGAACCACGGACCAAGCTTGAATTTTGGATATGAACAGACATTATCTAGCAAGACCTTCGGCTTTGTTTTAAACTTTACAATAATGTGCTTCGTGAACAATGAATTTTGTTTAGCGTTGGGTTAGAAAAAAGTGTTCCGTGTGGTAATTTTTAAATGTTTCAAATTAAGTCTAATAAAGAAGTAACTGAGGTTGCAATAAAAAATGAGGAAATTCGATTTCTACTGTTGTTCTATATTTTGGTATTAAAAGCTATAAAAAAACTAATTAATGTTTAAATAATACTTTATTTTTGAGAGGGAAAGAAAACTCGAATGTTTCGGTCGTTTACAGCAGATAGCCAACGAGAAGAAAAAGACGTAAAATTAGTTCCGTAGGCTGCAGGTGTGATAAGGACAGCTATATAAGTAAACTCGTATAAGAAAGAGAGAGATGCAAGCATAGTAGAGTGAGTCGAAAAGCAACCGGTCCAGGGGAGGCAGATGCTCTCACTAGAACCCCCACGGCAAACTTACAGATTCCAACAATAAGAAAATAATTATTAAAAACAATTCCAGTAAAGCCTTTATCCAGATTCTGAGTTTCGCATGGGAAATAAAATTACCTCGAACGAGGCTTTCGTGCGGAGTTTTATCTCATATGTAGGTACTGCTTGCTCGTCGATACAGACACATACCATTACACCTGCAATCCCTGAAGGGATTGACAGGGGTGTACCTAATGTACCTATAGCATAACCACATTTCGCCACTAAGTTATGGTTAAGTCCCATGTAATGATTGATTGAAATTAATTTCATGGATTGGTAAATGTTACAAAAACAATTCAAGGAGTTCAAGACTTTCTCCTAAAAATTACACTTACAAGTGCTACTTTTCAGAATTATTAAATTGAGTTTCATATTCCTTTCTACCATAATTGCATCCTATTTGTTGACTCATACAAATTCTGTGCAACGATCTTAAATCTTCGTGTTCAACCACGAAATTCTTATGAATTTCGTCTTCAGCATCAAAACTACTAATCGTAGATACATTATCCGTGTTATTTTCGTCATTACCTGAAATTTTACTGGTATTTGTTAGCAAAAAACACATGGTGTTATTAGCCGTACATACCAACCGATGGAATGTAGGCACCGTGCCAAATTACCTGCCTGTATACCATCGTCTCGTTAACGTTGAGTTTTATGAATTAAATTGCCTATTTTGTAGTACTTGCTGACAGATCGTTATACTTAACTGCGGTTTATACTGCACAACATTGAATTTTAATAGCGTCGAAACAAAAGAGCATAAGAAGCTCTTTTGCAAGTTATGGAAGAACATTTAAACAATATTTGCATTGTATTCAATTCATGGTATGATCACTATGATATTCATTGTATTTTACTTAAAATCACATTGCAGAACAACGTGTTTGCGTGTATATTGAAAAATCAAACATGCGCGCACATGTGTGGCTTTAGAATTATGCGGTTAGTTAGCTAGAAAAAATGCGAGCTATTCCATCGAACCAGCGTGAGAATAGCAACAAGCTGCATCGACCGATCGAAAAACACTTTACGTGAATACACTTGCTTTTAATTTTTTTCTTACTTCCGAACTTCGGGTTAATACGAAGGCTTGGAGCCTGGACGGGATTGCAAATGCGTGTAAAGGAATTCCGGAACAAAAATGTGCGCTTCTACCTGCAGACGGCAGATGCGCCCAGCGCCCCGCCGCGCACCCCCCTTGCATACCGCCATTAAACCATGTAAATTGATTACGTGGAAAATCTGAGAAAATCGCGCGCTAAGTACAGAGAGCGCGTGACCGCTACATGTCCAGTGTCACATGTGAAATTGCTCGGCTTTTTTGCATTCCGCAGCGCTGTTGTCGCCGCGGTCATCCGACGATTGCTGCGATTACGATTGTTTATCGCCGCCTAGTTAACGAGCCTAAGCTGATTCTGAATAATTAAACAACTGTTACGTTTAGGGTTCCCACTTTATTGCTATTACTAAGAACATTAAGTGTTCAGGTTTTATGGTGCAGAAATAGGGGATAAAGAACGTGTTTGCGAGTGTTTTGTTATTTCTGAGACTTTTCTTGCAGTAGTCTCTTTTTAGTTTTTAGCGATTTCGTACTAGTCGCCAAAACAAGTCTCCAGCAATTGAAAAAGGTCCTGATTTGGACAGATGCACTCTAAAATGTGTTATTGTACCTTTGCATTTGGAGAATGACAAATCTTGCGGTATCCCAAAATTAAATTGAATTGATTAAAATTCAAAATCGATAAAACCTAAATTGTGTGAATGATTTGGCGTGAGGGGGATGAGGTCAGTGATGTCCGTTAGTGCGTCGCCGCGCGCCGACACCTCGGCGGGCCGTGCGTTTCGATTCGACGAACTTATTACGACAGATGGCCGCGGCACGGGAGGCGGGAGCGCCCGCGGACCCCGGCCCTTCGGAGAGATCGACCTCCGAAATGCGCCCGAGATTGCATTCTTTCGGCGGCGCGGGCGCATTCCACTGCGCGCCATCCGAGCTCCGCGCGCCCGCGCCAGTCGACGCGCGCCCTTTTGGGGGTTAAGATGTGTCCGTTGCGGCGAGCGCTCACTATGTGGTCCCAGCCGCCTCCCCCTGAGCCCGAAACGCAGACGGTCCGCGAGCGCGCGCACACCTGGTGCCGCGGCTGTTTCGGCAGCCGTCAACTCGCGCGCATGGTCCGCCAGCCGCCCGAGTACGGCGTCCGCGTCGACCCCTCGTCCGTCCACCCCGCCGGCTTGCGCGTGCGCGACGAACCCCAGTACCAGAACATAGACGAGATGCGCAAGCGACCCGAGTACGCTAACCTCGACGAGATCAGTCGCGAGTTCGGTTACCGGCTCTGCCCCGAAGGTCAGAACCTAGAGGACGAAGCTATTTACGAAAACATACTGTCAGTGCGTCAGATACGTTCCGCGGAAGTGCGTTTAGTGCCTGTGTCCGAAGTGGCGTACTACGAAGGTCAAGGTTACGTGGCCACGCAGGTGCTCAGCAGGAATGGAACCTTCCCGCAGTGTCCGCCGCACACCTGGAGTCGGCTGCAGCAAGCCTGCAGGCCCAATGGATCGCTGCGACTTTTCACCGTAAATGTCACTTGTTTTTCCACTCAAAATATGCTCACACTACGCCTTGCATTTGACGTCATTGCTTCGAATACAATGCTCAAAGTTATTTAATTGTGATTTTTTACAGAACAGAATATAACCGTATGATGATTCGAAGGTGTTTTTACACGGATTCCAAACTAAAAAAGTCACTGCCCAACTTATAATACCGTAGTTAACGCTGGGAGCAAAAAATGCGTGTTTCGGTATTATGAATTTTTGATCTAGTGACTCGTTAATTTTGTATGTGACTTGATGAATTTCGTATGGACTTGCGATATTAACCTTATCTTTGAGAATTCTCAGTTAATTATTACGTTCCATTATTCTTTTTATGATGCACGTATTCTAGCACATGTCTAAAACAAATATTTTATGGTAAATGTTAAGTTGAATAGCAAGATTTTGTGCTATGCGAAAAAAAAATAAGATTAGCGGTTTGGGCAGCACGTAAGCAGCTTACATAAGTTTATTTTAGCTGGTTACACTATATTCTTTACGATTTTGTTAAATTAAATATTGATCGAGCTATCGAAAGATGACTGGCGGGTAACACTTTTTGGAAATAGCTTAGCCGTAAACATCACTACACTCGCGTCAAGAAGTAAAACAATTTTTCACAGTCGATCAAACGTTTTAAAGTAATAAACTCTGACGTAAAACATAGTTGAGCACCAGTAGCAAAATAATTAAGTTTTTATCCGACAGTTTTGTCTCGTAATTCAATCAATTTTTATGTTACCAAACAAAAACATCACTGATCAAAAACTCATCAACATAATAATGTACCCTTTTTAAATTAAATGAGCTCAGTATTTTCCTCCCAAAGAAATATTGATGAAATTAAATTGTTCAGGCACTTTATTACAGCTGACGAAATTGATTTTTGTTTGTGGGACGCACCTTTAACATCCTGTTTTGCATTTCACGATAGTATTTCAAGCTGGCTGAAGCCAAAGGCTAGATCCACCTTTTGTTTCCTTGATGCATATGAATTGTTTTGCAATATTAATCTGTACGGCGCTTTAGCATCCGCGTACATAACTTTCCTTATTTATGTTTCAAATCTCATTGATTGAATGATGGATTGGCCAATATTGCGTTGGTATTCGGTCAGTAGGATAATCTGTTTGTGGGTTCGATTTAAACCAGGACGTTGCTATACGAATTCTGATAATCGTTTCTTTTGAGATACAACCTTTTCGTATGTATTGGTATGCTAAGGGCATTAAAATACTTCGTATAAAAATTATGCATTCGCTCGCAGATCCCAGACATGTAAAAAACGAAAGCAGAGATAGTTATATAAAAAACTGTTAAAGGCCACATGCATTTCAAGTTCAAAATAATCATTCTCATTATCTATATTATCATACGACAATGTCTCGCAGTTATTATACGATAATACGGGATAACTTGATTCTCGCACTTACCTATAAGGTCGAAAATAACCATGCACCTATCATCAAGTGGAAGATTTTAACCAATTTTGTCTAAATTCAACATCAGCAACGTGTGTCAGAAATGTTTGGTGATATTCAAGGATGTTATAGGTACAAACCATTAAGCTGACATTCACCACGGAATTCCCTATATTAAGCTGATTGCAACATCCCTTTGGTTTCATCTTAGAATGTTATATTTATTTCTGTCTCTTTTTGTCCTCAGGCGAAGAAGGAGATGTACGATGTGAAGAAGCAGAGGTTGTGTTTAGCCCAGGATGAGTACAAGCATTTGAACAATGCACTCTCCACGCTCGCAGCCTCTAGGACTAGTTGTAAGTGTACCTAATTTATTATACTACCCATATAACACTACCGCAACTTTATAATTGACGACTGACGTTAATGACCAATACCCGTAATTTTAAGTAACCGCTCCTAAAGAATAAAATGATATACTAATCAAAGTTGACCAAATTGTGTGTCACAAACATTAAAAAAACCAGTCATCTTTGATGTTTTACAATTCAATCTAACTAGAACCATAATAATTGTAGGTAAGGTTTAAAATTCCAAGGTATTGCAATTTAACATTATGAAAAAATACTTTCCGAGAACTTAAGCTATACTTAACCGTCAAGCATATCGACCAGAGCGTTTGTAAATTAATAATTTATGTAGAACTTAAAAAGCTTAGCGTCGTCGTCGCCTGATCCAGATAGTAAATTGTAATCAATACAAAAGTACTTAATTATACGTTTGCATACGCCCAAGATCGGTATGTAGATAAATTGAAAATAATATTTTTTGCCGCGTTCTGCCGATTGAGGTTCTCTTATTTTATTAGGGATCCTTCGGTATGTAATAGTAGTAGTATACATGAGAATAGTCAAGGAATATGGTTGTACCTTTGTTTATTACTGGAGAAAAATATTGTACGGAACATCTCGCAATAAAATGAATTGGTCAAGTATTTCAATTTTTGCATTCAGTGGAAATAGCTATACTAATATTTCTGTCAAATACTACTCGTATGTCCTCGATGCATGTGTACAAGCGTTTAATAATTTTTTCCCCAATAAAACTTTAGTGAGGCTTTATTTATATCAGATTCCATAGATGGTTGATTCCACATTTTATTGCAAAAACTTGCCTCTGAATGTTTATGCTCCGAGTCCGTTTATTGAATGTAATTTTATATTTTGTAATATTCAGAAATAAAACCTAGTAATAATAATAATAAGTTAATAAGTTTTATTTGTCTGCTTTGATGGTAACAAAATATGGAAAAACATTTGTTTTTCCAATCACATCTTGAATTTGATCCTGCGAGCTCGAAGAGACCAAATTGTGCTACTGATATTCCTAACGTTTACCTATCTTCCATCGCAGTGTGTTCATCAACGACGTCGATGACAACGACGTCAACCACTTCGCGGCACGACCCAGATCTCCTGAGGTCGGAAGTGACGCAAGCGCGCGGCCGGGTGGCTCAGCTACGCAAGGAGCTAAGGCAAGCCCGAGCAGAGGTCGCCAGCGCACGTCGTGGAGTTGATACGCTTGCAGAGTTAGTATGCTTGTGTGGGACTGCTTTAGAGGTGCACACATGTTTGAATTGGTCTGATTCGGCACGGGCGGCAAAATTGAATGTATTGAATCAGGATAGTCTGAACATTTGTAGCGCATCTTAGGTTTTAGGTGGTGAAGTCAGGTGAATCTGGAGAAGGTAGCTGATGGGGTTCTTGCAAGGCTGGAACTACATAAGTATGTATTTAAAGAGAAATTGAAAAGTTAGATTAACAGAACTTTGGAAACGAGTCGACTTGATGGTAAGTGCACGACGACAGACACTTCTGGATTCCGACAGGGCATAGCCTTGCTGTATCTTCATGCCCAGGTTTGTTAAAAGAAAATTCACAATGTTCTGGTTTGAATTTGAACCTTTAAGTACTGAGTTGGTTAACAGGATGTTAGTTAATTATTACTTTTGTTATTTCAGAGTGGAACAAAAGATCAGTGCCCAACAGGGCTGCTACAACATCACTGAAGCCCAAGCAATCATGACTGAATTAAAAAACATTCAGAAATCTCTCACCTCTGGAGAAAAAGAAAGGGCAGACCTCATGCAGTCGTTAGCTAAGCTTAAAGACGATCTGACGAGACTGCAACTTGGGGACGCATCACCAGATCTGTCAACCTTATCCCTCCCTCAAGAGAAACTAAGCACTGCCTCACAAACTGACCTCTGTGCCGACTTAGTTCCCATCGGCACGAGACTAGCAGAAATGGCGCGGGTTCGACTTCAATATGACGAAGCTAGGAAGCGAATACAACAAATACAGCAGCAACTTGCCGACCTCGAAGACAAGGTTCAACCTGGTCAGGCAGAATCCGACAAGGACAGATTACTACTCTTCCAAGAGAAAGAACAGTTGCTTAGAGAGCTCAGGAGTATAACTCCAAGAACCAGATCTAAACAAGAGATGACGGAAATCCAAACTGAATGCAAGAGATTAGAGCAAGACCTGAAAAATGCCTTTGAAATGTCGAACAAGTGCATTGCTGACCGATTGAGGTTACACGAAGAAAAACAACTATTACTTCAACAGTTGAAAGATGCTTTAACATCAATGACGACCTTAGAAGGACAGCTGAAGACATTATCAGCGAGTACGCTCTCAGTATCAAGCAGTTCAAGCTTAGGGTCCCTTTCTACTGCAAGTAGTAAAGGCTCACTAAGTTCCGGCATCAGTTTTACCGATATTTACGGTGGACCGCAAATCGCGACGTCATTCTCAGCTGACAAGCCTATTGACATGGTCGATTTGCATCGAAGAGTTGAAAGGTGAGTGCAAAATACTTTTCCCCATTCAAACGTCAAAGTAAATTATTATGAACACGTTTGGCGATACATCAAGTGAATTTATGCGGTTAGGTTTATGCAAATTTCTCGATTTAGGACCTTTATAAAGTAGGATTATGATATAAATTTGAACTCGGACTATGGTTTGAACTTTCTTGGATCGATTCTACTTTCTCAGTCCAAATATTTGCAATCGTAACCTTAAAAGGATTGTGTAGTGCAGTGCAATGTTACTTTCTCCTAGGATTACCAAATCATTACATTGCATATCTTCGCTTGTCCTATGTAAGGTTAACTGATACAAGTTTTGACATACTCACTGACTTTTGTTTTTATGATTTCTCATACGTTCAAATAAAGAGGTAGATTTTACTACATCAATTATTTTTATAATGATAGCTATCTTGAAGCTAGGGTCCCATTTCGGCAACTATTTGTATCTTCAATCTCACAGTCCGTGGCCATCATCGTGGGTATCAAGATTTATGAACAGTTTGTCTTTATAGAGGGTCATCTTTGACAATTATATCTGCACGACAATCTGTTTTTAAAACTCGATGTACTAATTATATGCTTCCGACTACCGTGCTTTGTCTATTTAAAGGCAATAGCCAATTTGAACATCATATTAGAGTTGTCTCTTTTCTTTTTCGTCGTTCCTTCGTCACCCTTCTTAAACGCGTTTGACCATCGTTACAAATAATTTTTTTTTCATCAGGTTACTACGCGGCACTAGCTACAACGCGGAGAGCGCTACCCCTGGGGCTAGCAGTTCTCCGTCCCAACCGTCCCTGTCTCCGAGAAGTAGCCTCTCTTCAGCCAGTCCACCGCCGCCACCACCTTCTTATAATCAGGTAAAATTACTGTTTCAGAATGTCACCCCGAATTCCATGGGGCTTAAACATAACTAGTCAGCATAAGATGATGACAAAGGTAAAGCATTTATTGAATGGAGACTTCATTTTATAACCTACGAAGCTATTATTATGGACGTTGAACTTTAAAGCAGACTTATGCCAGATTTAACCTTTCTTAATTCTTTATTATTATTGATATTTTGTTAAATTCCACATCTAAGCAAAAAATACCTAACTACACCCAAAACAAACGTCACATTTTACATAAACAACCTTTTCCTAACCTTAAAGATGAAAGCGTGTGTGATTGCAATTGACACACGATTGTACACACTTATCGGTGTTCGTCACTGTGCCGCAGTGTGACGAATGCTTCTTGAGGCGTACACACGGCGTGTGCGCATGTAATGTGACGTTGATGCTGTGACGTGGGGTGACTGCAGTGCTGTGGTTTTTAGGACGTATAGTAGTGTACAGACCTTTCTTAGTTTTTTTTACGACTGACTCTGCATCATAGTTTAACTCAAAGTGATCTTTATTATTGTTACAATAAGGTCGTTGTTGGGTTTCTCCTGTCAGAGGTTAAATGGACAGTCCCTGTGGGTAGAGATGTGACTAGGTTTACTAAAAGGGGAAAAGCACAAAATAATTTACTCCAATAGAATTAAAAGATGTTAAATTAAATACAAAGCTTATTATTTTCTTATGATTTATTCTTCTTGAAAATCATTTAAGATATCTCAATGTCGACTTTCAAAAAATGCCACATGCCATTACGCTTGCTTTGTCTACCAATAAATTACATGTTTAAATATAGATAAGTAATGATGACAATCCTTATATCCATGTATTTGTAACTTGTTTTGTCAAACATAAAAGATGCAACATGTCATATTATAACATTATCAGATATTTTTCTGCCAAATCATACAAAACGCCCCGGGCTCGCCTGTCACTAGCTTTCACTTTATGAACGGTAAATAGACGAGATTAGTGTTTATTTGTTGTCATTCTAATGTGGTGTGTTTGTATGAGAAAGTGTACTTGTATGACATAACCATCATACTATCAAAATGTTTATAAATAGAAAGACAGTTGCGACAGAATTCGTCATCGTGATTTTGCGTTATGTTACCGTCATTTAAGGTGTAGTGTGGATTTAGAAATACTGAAAAACGTCATAAAATACTGAGAACTGGGGGCTTCAAATCGAAAGTAAAATATGGGCCTACGTACTTCCTAGAGTTACCTTTAATAACCGCACTGGGCTTAGTGCGGGGATTTATAAAATTTTGGACGATTTTTTTATGTAATTTTGTGCCTATGACTAACTATTGGAGCTAAAGCTACGAAACTTACTTAAATGAAGGTTTATCAATTTGTTTCTAGGTGGAAAGACAGAGACGACAGCAGAGAGAATTGGAAGAGAAGTTAGCAGAAATGAGGATAGGTGTCGCCACTGGACTGAATGAAGTCACAGGACTTGCTACAAGTAAGTTTTTTTTTAAATAATTCCGTATTAGTATTGCATTGTTTTCAATCATAATTCAGTTTTATAAACAGATAAAATAATAAAAAATATCAGTGATTCATTTAACGTTTAACTTTTTATCGATGACATTATCAACAAAAAATTACAATTATTTTGATTACTTTCCTGTTAAGTCATATATTTGGTTACACGTAAAATCTTGATGAACAATCACTTTTTCACGAACAATTTGATTAACCTACCAATAAGGGAGTTTCCACACTTATGGACGCGGAAGCTTGAGCCATTTAGACAGAGCTGTCAATGCAATAAAAGCAAGAAAGACGTCATTCGCCTCGTTTCGATTTTGACAACGTCACTCGATACCACATCTGCCTATCCGCCTTTTCCGCGTTTCCACGTAATCAATGTGGTCAGTCCCTAAAATACCTGACGTTTAGTTTACCTACTAAGTAAGGTCACACAAACTCAGAAACATCTAGGTGTTCAGATATATTAATGAGACCTTTTGTATGCTTAGTTCCAGTACAGTTGCAAGGCCCCGGGCGGCCGTGTGAGCCGTTATCGCCCATATCAGAGACGCCTCCACCACCCTCGCCCAGAACTCCCTCGTCTAGTGGTAAGTTTTATCATTATATTGCTCCAGTTTCTAGAAACATGGTCATTATTATTATGAACCTGTAAAGGACACCTTTTCATCAAAAATACCTTAGTTCAAACGGTCAATAACCAAGCAAACGAATTAATTGCAGTAGGTTAATTCTGTTATGCCCATGAATTCTGTTTAGGTTTCCCCAACCGAGTGGAAGTCCACTTCCAGTGACTCCTTAGGCTATATTTTACATACAACTGTCATCTGATTTCCAGAACACAGTTGCGGGGCAATACCACTTTTCTAAAACTATATTATGTTCAAAATACCTACTAGGCATTCTGGTAGACAGCCTCGGCCATTATCCCAATTTATTTGGGGGTCTGCGCAGCATGTCTTCTTCTACCATATGCTGTGTATTAGCTGTCGTCTCAAAATTTTCAACTTCTGTTTTAGCTATATCACCTTCCACAAAGTTCATATTCATTCACGTATTAAAATTATTCATAGTAATAATAACATTTTATTTATCTTACAGGTACGAACACTAGATCAGTATCAGCGGCAGTGAGCGACGAATCAGTGGCGGGCGACTCTGGTGTGTTCGAAGCAGCACAGGCGGCCAACGATCCTTCTAACGCAGGTAATAATAAACCTTAAGCCAATGTGAATAGGGATGATTTTATGTTGTATGGAGGGATGTGTAACTTGAAGATATTAGGAGGGTTTTGGCAGGTAAATTGTACGGTCATTTGATATGTCTTTAGGCAATTCTGCTTTAGGTTGATGATTTTGGCAACAATGACAAAAACTAAGACGAAGCCGTAAAATTGTTATTTTTAAAGACAGCTCGGATAGATCAGTAAATAAATAACAAACTTCGAAGGAAGCCAGCACTTTTTATGATTGTACTTTACACATCAAGAAATCCATAAAAAATACTTTGTAACTGTTATGTTTACCGTTTGAAGTTAATCTAATGAATTATTTGTTTTACAGTGAACAGTGCCCAAATTGAGATCAAATTGCGCTACTGTGTAGAAGAAAGCGCGTTGGAGATAGGAATCCTGCGCGCGCGCAACCTACACGCGCTGTTTATCGATATCGGCACTCAAGTGTGAGTATTATTACAAATACATAAGTGTTTAAAAAAAATACTTAAACCCACATTTAATATTCAGTTTCCGCAGATTATAGTTTCTTTGGCTTTTCCCTATCATAGCCATTTACTTTTTAATCAAAACTTTCCTCACGAAATTTTTCTTATTAATATAGTTTAATTCAGAATAATTCAACTTAATTTACATCATCATAAAGTTGATATTCATTCAAATGGAATTTACAACAACTGAAAACAATGACACTGCAATAGAATGTGTACTATCTTCACTATCTACATCATTAATAAGAAAACATACCATTCAAGACAACAAGTGAATGGTGTGATACAGATAAGTGTAAGCCGTTTATAAAGGTGCGGTCGTTCGATGTCTACTAGTCGAATCTGATCGCTTTATTTATAATCAGCGGTCGTTGAGCAGATCGGAATGATCGATGTTATTAATTGATAGTAATCTAGGCGCCTTAAAATGGTGTTAAGCTGCTGCACATGTTTTCAAACATATCAGATTGGCATAGCTTCGCCTTATTTTTGTAAGTTGATATTGATTCGAGGCGATGCCCGTTTTGCTAAGATAAGTGTGTTGTTGTATGGAGTTTTGTAGAAAGAATGCTGAACGATTTTTTTGGTATTATTACCTTTTGTAGGTAGTTGTATTGCGGACTGTATTTATCGAATTAAATTATACTGTATTAAATAAAAATAATTAATTATTTGTATTCCCAGGGTCTGGTTTTTACTAGTGCCTATACGGGTCTAGACCCTGGTGTTTTTTTACAAGTATTCATAGATTCTTTTTTCGGAGTGCTCTTCTCACATTATAATAAATCTAAGTGGCCTCAATCCATCTCCGAAACATGTAAATAACCTTCCTCCCCCTGCAGCGGCGTCCGCTGCGCGCTGGTGGTGGGCGGCGGCTGCGGCGTGGCGTGGGGCGCGTGCGGCGCGGCGTGGCGCGGCGCGGCGCTGGCGTGGCGCCACACGCACTGCGCGCCGCTGGCCGGCACCCGCGCCTTGCGCGCCGCCACGCTGCAGGTCAACCTCACCGCCGGGACCGAGTGCCTCGTGAGTCTACTACTGTCTTATTAACTTTATCGTGGTTCACATCTGTAAGGTATAACATGGTGGGGAAACCTGAATTTATAGAATATATCATTTATTTCAAGAATACACCCATTTGAAAATATAGGTCTAAAACGTGATCGTTCATGTTTGTATCTGCTCTATTTGAGAAAAGACGTTTATCCTGCAAACAGTAATAGGCTGTTACAGGTATTGATGTCATAATTAAAATTGAAAATAAGTAAAAAAAGTTCATGAAAATTGTAATTCACAATAAATTCACGCAAATGTTATGTACTTTATGAATTAACTAGTTATCACATAAATAAGGTCCTATTAAAATAGATGGATAAATTTTAACAGCGTTCAGGACATGTGACATGTGTTTATTCTAAAGTGCCGACAATTTATTATTTTAGGTCAAAACAAAATCACCTGTTTTTTTTTTGCTTGGGTATCTTTGGTTAGAGTTAGACGTACTGAACACTGTGTTAAAATTTGTCCATCTATTTAATGAGACCTTAGATGTGTCCTCGCTATCAATACGCGTCTAAATGAAAGTCAAATCTACATTCAATAGAATACATACTCATTATTTTACACATCCCAAATGATGAAAACTAGCCAAATTCGAGTATTCGGCTTAAAGTCTTGAGTGCCATGTGAATAACCAACTAGGCGAGAGCGATTACCTTCTGAACGAACTTACCCTTTACCCTTATTACTTTAACCCTAAACCCTCGCTAACCCTTACCATTTACCCCACAGGGCTGCGCTCAAGTGAGCCTAGCAGACTTCGAGCCGGACTCTGTGTCACAGAAGTGGTACAACGTGCTCAGCTTCAGGTGTATGAGGAGAGATGAGAGCTCTGATGAGTCTACCGTTATATCATCGCAGACTTCTACGTTGACTAGGAATAGAGGTAAGAGGGTCTTATGGATTATCTGTGTCTTTTTTTTGGGTTTCTTACAAAAAATAAGATTAGAATGAACAGAGCAATTTTGTTTTCTTTTATGCCACATGATTAATGCCTTAACTTTGCCTTTTGTCTAATACCTATTGTTTGATAAGATTATTTAATACTCTGTGTAAGAATTATCAACGAATGTCCCTGTACACCTTGTATACTTAATAGAATCAAAATAAAGTCTGGCTGTATTCAATTTTGAAAGTGATGTAAAGCAAATAAATCAAAGTAGAGCATTCTAAAAATGTGTATATTTTTGCAGGACCAGAAAGTATGACGGGCGCGGAATGCAACGTGGATTGTGGTGACAATTCAGCATCGGAGGACGAAGAGTCTAGAGAGCCACTGAATCAGGTATGTTAATATTAGAATAATGCATAATAAGATTTAGAATGTGGTCTTCGGATTTCGTAACAAATGGTGATAGCAACATAGCACAATGGAAAAGTAAGGTCTTGAGAAACGTTCGTTATTAAGCCAGCCACAATTTAAGCATTGTTTTGCTATAGTGGGTACTCGCTAGCCTGTAAATAGACTTTCCTTGTCATTTCCGTTTTTCCAAAGAGATTGATAAAATTCTTTTAAAATTTGTCTTAATTTATACAGTTATGTAACTGAAGGGAATAATCACTTCAAGAAAATACACACGATAACATGTCTCATAGTTATTTTCTCTCTTACAGATAGTGGAAGAGGATTCATTCGAGGACTACATTCCTGAGGAAGACATTGTATTAGAGGAGGAGTACCTTCACCCCACCACAGCCGAGAAGGAGACCAACACTGAGTGTAACTTCTGTCCCGAAGGAGCGAGGCAGTTGCATAGACGGTATGTTATTTATGCCTCGGTGAAAGTTTTATATGGAAGACTGTAGTATGTAGTTTATTGTTGGGTTACGGTATTTGTATGGTTAAATCTGCCTTACTGAAAGCAATTTCGGTAGGCTGTGCCTTTTTGTAGTAATTTTAGGGTGAAGTAGGATTTAATGTCATTTGGGGTAAGGTGTTGGCTATTTTTAAATTGGTGGTAGAATATTTTGATTAAAAAGTATTTGGGGCTGTTAATTGCCTTATTTGTAATGGAAAAGATTCATTTTTGTTATTTTAAGGTTTTTTGTATCGGCATAAAAATATGAACAAAAGGAAACAGTATCGTCCTTGTTTGTTAAAGCTTGAATAAATAGACAGTTACTTAATTCGAGACAACCTCAATACTTCCTTGAAACACACATTCACTAAAATTAAGAAATTAAGTGAAAATCAGGGTAATCTTCCTGTTGCTAGCAAGGAGATTTTATCCTACATAAGAAGTCAAATCAGTTGTTTTGTTTCCTAAAACGTAATTTCGGCTTACTAACCTCGGTGTCGGGCTACAATGTTCCCTTTTCCTCCCAGATATGTGAAGTTGAGACGCGCGGCAGGCGACGGCCGGCCACAACACGCGCCGCTAGAGAAATAATATATAGCCCCTTGTGTACATAGTTGTATATAGGTATGTTTACATTGTGTCGGGTGCTTTATACAGCCATAACAAAACTGGGTGATTTTTTTCATTAATATGGGTGATGTGCTCAATAGTTTGTTGTGAAATAACGAATATAAAACGACGGCACCTATTTAAATCTGCTATCTACAGTTTTGCACTAGTGTCAGGCTAACCAAAGCGATCGTTACGCAATCTCGTTTGTTCGGCAAACTCTAACGCGTGTTCGCGACATATGAACGCGACGATCGCTTGTATTAGGACGTGGTGAAAGATATGCGATTCATGCTTATATAATAACGTATAGAAACCATTTTATTTTCTACACAGGATAAAGGATTTTAGAAACACTGAATTATCTCTCTTGTACAAAATGTAGATAGCAGGTTCTTTCAAAATTGGGCCCGTCGAATTATTTGATTTTGTTTAAGTTACTTTTTCTAGTTATAAAAAATATAATAATGTAGAATGGGTACCTAATGTAGGTAGCCATTCTACATGTTTGTGATCTTGCAATTTTAACATATTTAAAAACAGGTTGTCTTTGTTTTGTGTGAAAACTATATTAAAATATTGGGTATGTCACCCCGCATGTAATATTCAATAAATACTATTATACACAAGTGTTATGTGCATGAACAAGCATGAAACGTGGCACAATGTGAATGTATCTGTGTTTTTTTGGCATTTTTCTATTCAATTTCAAATACTCGCCTATTTCAATCATAATTTACCCCAAAAGTTTTTGTGAGTCTTTTTTAAGATTATTTTTACAAAGATCTTTTAACTTCAATATAAATAATCAGCGTATAATGTTCCCACTGCCATTCTCTCTATGAGAGGGAGTGGGCTGCAATCCACCATGCAATTTTGAAATTGACTAAAATAATGCTCTGCACTTACTAACCACCATGCCAACATTTTATCTCTTTACAATATATTAATGTTTCGTTATAGAAAAAGCCAGCAAGTGAACGCCAGCCTCTCCGAGCCTCTCGCCACCATCAAGAGGTCACAGACGTTCTCGCCACAACCACAGAGCATCGCCAAAGCCCAGTACATTTGCAGGTTGGTAGAATGTTCCAGAAATCGAAGTACTACCTCGATTGGTGTGCAATTCAGTAAACTAGTTACTCATTAGCTGATTGTGGAAGTCAGATAGGTAGTCGCTCCATGTAAAATACTGGTATTCAGCTGCATCCGATTAGACTGGAAACCGACCCCAACATAGTAGGCAAGGTCAGCTAATGTCTCCGAAGATGGTCATAAAAAGTTCTTATCAGCACTGTATATTTTATCTTTGTTTATATTTGTAGTTTTTTTTTAATTCAATTAAATTCATTTACTATACTGAGCTAAGAACATCAAACACCTCTATCTGATAGTACTCGGAGAAAGCTTCTATGTTTCTTGAAGACTCGTTAAGTTTCAGCCGGAATATTCTAGTCTCGAAGATTAGGAAATTTCATCCTTAAGTTTACGCTTTGTCTTCAAAATTAATAATAAGTATTTCGTTTGTCCTCAGACTGAACCGTTCGGAGTCGGACTCGTCGATGGCTGCGTACGCGCGTCGTGTGACGTCGCATCCGCCGCCTCCCTCCGGCATTCCCTTCGACCGCAGCGTGCGCGAGCGACGCTCTCTTAGGTATGTATATTTTACAAATACTTTATGGTGTGATAGGAAATGGTTGAAGTAATGAGATATTAATGTGATGCTGCATTATATTTTAATTCAAGTGCAGCAAAATGCATATAATGTGGTTGAAAATCCGTATCGTTGATTCAACACTGTTTTGATCGCCTTCACCTATTAGGTTTTACATTAAAATTTAGACTTCTTGATTTTGTTTATCTATCTTAATAATCCACATAGTTATCGGTATAATACCAATAGTAGAAGTGTCATGAGAAACTATATTATTTGTATATGGAACTTTTATATTAGGAACTAACATAGCTTTCTTGTCTTTCCAATGCAATTTTTATGAAACACTTTTACGAATATGTACCAACAACTCACCTCTTTCATCATTGGAGCGCCATAAGATCCATATATTACTGTCCTGGCGTTAGAAGTATTTAATCTTATTGATATAACATGAAATTGTGGTCGCTCACAGATGGGGTCGGTCCGGGTCGTGCGGGCGCGGCGGGCGCGGGCGCTCGGGCTGGCAGGCCGCGCGCACGTCTCTAGACTTGGCGCTCGACCTGCGCGCGCAGCACTCCAGGCTGCACCATCTGCGCACCGACATCGCCAACCTTACTGCGCTCAAGAAGAGGTAAGATCATCACAAATTCACGATTCTTTTCTGTCTCCAATAATAGCTTAATCCACTGTAACTCCGAGTTTGTTTGCGTATAAATTGGAAAATAGAGAAATCCCTGTGTTGTATAGCCTGTACTATCTCTAAATTAATTTTTAAATGTAAAGAGGTGTTGTTCTCAGAACACATCACACCTAAAACTACTCTCCAAACACAATTTCATATATGCTTCCTTATTCTCAACAACTCACGATTCCTTTCCACCACAGATTAGAAGAAGCCTGGACCCGCGGCGACCCCGCCGTGGCGGCGTGGGTGGCGGAGGACGAGACCCTCCGGCGCCTCGTAGCGCCGGGCGAGCCTCCCGCCGACCGCGCGTCGCGCCTGCTCAGTAGGACCTGTCGCGAGATCTACCGCCTGCGGAAGTCGCGCCAGGGCGGAAGGAAACCCGACCTTGTCACCTTCAAGTGAGTATTTGTCATCATATTAGTCGAAAAGTGACTGCTGGCGCGACAGTCCTCACATCATCGCCACAAGGACCGGTCCTGTGCTTCGAGCAGAGATATTGGTGCTTAATTAAAACGCCACCCCTCTATTGTTTCGTGACTGAGTGAAACAATATCGTGATACAACATGAAATACATTTAGTACCAGTCTATAGCTGTCCGCTACTGGATATAACTTTGTATAAGTCCGTCCTTAGTCATAGATCCTAGGCTGATGCTGCTCTTCGAATCATAAGCACACTGACACAAAACGTTTGGGTACTTGGGTAGTTTGTTATTTTTGAGAGTACGTATGCATTCGTTACTCATGTGGATTCTACCACGATTAATTAGCTGCTTTGGACTTAAGCAGGGCTCGTAATACAACTGGGACTCAAGTACAATTTTGTATCTTTACAATTTTATTATTAACAAAAAAATGTACTCCTCTCCACAGAGAAAAGATGGCCTTCTTCACTCGCACCAAAACCACAATACCCCTCCTACCCGGAGAAGATGGCGACGAAATACTATCAGAGGACGACTGGGAAGAAGATCTAGAGGAACGACGAACACCCGACGGACGGTCTTCTAAGACCTCGTACGAGCTACGTAGAGACCTTCCGGCGACTACGCAAGAGGTACCCGAGGTTGTGGAGTGCAAGAACCCCTGCTTGAACCTGGAGGGGCCGACAGAGACGAAGGATGATACTAAGACTGATGAGGTGAGGTATGACTTTGTGGTTGACAGAGTGCTGGGTGTACAGGTTTGAAAGGTGCGCCGTTTTCAGCGGTTGGTTAAGGTAGGGTTGGGGTTAGGTGCGCAGGAGTTGTGGGGCATTTTGTTTTTGGCAGGAGAAGTTCGAAAAATTCTATTGATTTGAGCAGATATTTTTTACTTCGTGAGTTGAAATACTATAAAACTATTGCCAATTTCTTGAATGAATCAATCAAGCTGCGCTGCAACTCCTGAACAAATACTTCCAACTATTACCGACTTTACAGTTTCACAATCACGACAAATTCGAAGAAACAATTTGTTAAAACCAACCGATGCAAAACAGCTCTAGTATGGCCTACGGCAAAATATGGCACCATTAAAAATTTGCAAATAAACAATATTTAAATATAACTGTGATCATTATTGCCTATTGAGATTTTCTGGATCGAAGACTGAGCGAGAACTTATATATGTGTTATATTGGTTATATTATATATATCCGGACTCTAATACATGTACGTATGTGTGCAAATAGAGTGCCATAAAACTAAGATTACAATATTGAATCTTATTCATTTTTATATCACTATTATGTATCGTATTGTATGTACAAAGAAAAAGAACAAAATTTTGAATGATAGAAACTCCTGAAAACAAGTATGATTTGATAAAATCCCGTCCATATATAGGTATACTTATGTATTTAAAGTTGTATTATATAAAAACTAGTAATACAAAAATTAATTATTGCAACACATTTTCATATTGATATTACAAATGTAGCCAAGTCAAAAAAATATGTTACTTGTAGTTCAGGGGTAAAATTGTGCCTTTTAATTATTGGTGCCTGATATAAAAGCCTGCGAATGTGCCATATATGGCATGCCAGACGGGGGTAAATAGGTACAAAGTAGTTGTATGATGAGTCACAAAATGTATGCCAAACATATTTTTTTATTGTAATTAGAACATAATGTGGGGTTACGGTCACTTTGTAAATAAAAATACGTAAAATTGCGGACCCACCGACTAAGTTCATCTGTAGATAAAATAAAAAGAAAATAAACACATTTAATTTTTGCAAAAACTTTAAAATTATTCCCCAATTTAATCTTTCAAAATCCAACAACAAATAAATTGCAAATTGACTAACTTTCTAATTATGTTTTTAATTTTTGCAAAAGTTATATCTGATTAGGGTTCTCTCCACCGAATAAATAGGACATGAAAGGCCAAAAAGAAAGCTTTGTACATAAGGCTTTAGATATGTGGAGTACTTGCCCTACACAATGTTACAAACTCTACTGACCTAGAAATTATTTGAAATTACAAACACTATTTTAAAATAAATCCAGTAATCATTCAGTTCACAAATATTCATCATATTTAAGTAAGAAGTTGTATTATCCGTACGTGCCTAATCTATGAATAGTTATAATTTTCTAGGTCTCTGACTAACGTACCCGGGCACATTGTCGTTTTAAACGTGCAATACACAACGTAATATCAATAGCTTATAATTCCATGTGTGTTAATTAACAGATCTGAGTTTGTACTGAACATTTTTTGTCTCACTCATTATCATTCTTATGTTTAAATTACGCATATCTTTAATTATAAACGATGAAATTTTAGGGAAGCACCCTAAGATACTCCTTTCTATTTATTTGTCTATCAAATTCATCAGCAAAGGACCTCATCAACGCTTATAATTAAAGACCTTATTTTTAGTACTTTGTGAACAAAAATATATCAACTATTTAACAAATTACATTTTTTGATCACACATTCAAAATTACAAAAATTGTTAGGTTTGTTAAAAAAGTTGATATGTTCTTGTACTCAATCTTGATGTAAGCATTACTTGTACATTTTGTACATATCATATTTAATATTATTATTCTAGTTTAAGAAATCTGTGTAAATAATCTGAATAATAAAAAAATACGTTTTATAAAAGAATTTGCATATCTGAATTTTGACTTTATGACTATTATTATTTCTAATTAATTATTTAGCAATATTAGTCGATGTTAAGTATTTTTACAACAAGAATACAATAGTCTCGTAGCTGTAATCTTTACGTAATGTTACATTTTTGTAAAAAATGTATATTTTTTATTATAATTATTTACTTGGAGTTTTTATACATAGTGTAATTGTTACTGAGGTGAATTTGGATTTGCCAAATTAATATAAGCCTTGTTTTAATTCTTCCATTAAAATAAAGGGGTCATTATATTTTGTAAAAATGCCAATACAATTCATAAAAATGAAAATAAAAATTATAAATTAATATTTCTTTGTTTGATTTTAATAAAACTTTCCTAAAAAAAGGGGTCATGGATTTATCATTAAGAATTTTGAACCACATATGGGAATGCCCAAAATTAAAATAGTTAATCGGAGAGGATCCTAGCTACCCAAAAACTAAAATACTTTACGTAAGTAGGTAGGTTACATAATATACAAGTTACACGATAAAAATCCCCAATTCCACACGCAGACCTGTTACAGCACAACAAACATTACCAACGAAGCATTACAACTGAAAACACAATCTACAATTACATAACCTCACTTGGAGATCAATCAGAGATAAAGCGACATAATGTACTGCACAGACATTAGCAGCGTTTGCATACAACAATGTTTGTGCCCGATTGCAGTAGATTGCTTGCCATGCAATTTTGCAGAGTTGGTGATAGAAAGATTGCATTTGCAAACAATTCAGGTGTCTCATTGGTCACTAGTATTATTTCAGGGCAGGGTTATAAGTGAAATTGGCACAATTTCAGCCGCAGCCTCATCATCATCTGCCTAGCCTTTTTTTAGCAACTATGTTGAGGTCGGCTTCCAGTCTAACCGGATGCAGCTGAATACCAGTATTTTTCATGAAGCGACTGCTTATCTGACTCCTCAACCAAGTTACTAGGTAATACTGTTACGAGCTGGGTATGGGAAAATTAAATACTACTATTAGCTCGTTCCATCGTCGACCCCATCTCTGTCCTCAGGACTAGATTGAGGTCAAGAGTAGGCCAATTAAACATAAAAAAAGATATCGTACTTCTAGTTCACTTCGATTCGCTTCGTTGTGTAGCCAAAATCAGACTGACTGCTCCCGCAAACACGACGGCTATTTATATGCCGATCTCAAGACCCTCTTCACAATTCATAGTGGAACATCATCCTTCGAGAAAGTTCCACAACTTTCTCGCATCTTCTAGACAGCTCCATAGTAGAACATTGTCCTTCGAGAAAGTTCTACAACATTCTCGACCCTACTAGACAGTTCTTTCTTGGAACATTCTAGACTCTAATCCGATACCCCTAGGTGGTCAAACTTTCGGGTCTCGTATTGCCTCAAACAACTGTCGAAGATCTACAATTGGCAGCCGCGACCAACGGCTTAACGTGCTTTCTAAGACACTGAGGAGTCTCGATATGTAATGAAAGTTCACCCATCCACGGACCGAGCTCAGCAAACGAGCAAGTTCACTTTCGATCGAATTGTGAAGCAGCTATTTTATTTAGTCAAGAGGCCCTCAATTTCATTTGCAGCATTAAGTCTGAATATTTTGCCCAGTTGATGCCTTTCGGCATGTCGCGCCGGCTTTGCAGCTTGGAGGAATACGGTGGGCTAGTCTAAATCACAGGGTTGATCTCGATAACGCCATTTTCAATCTCAAGCATTAACTCAAAATAGAAAATCCATTCATCATTTCGGCCACGCAAGCAAAACGACATTAAAACTCAACATAGAAATTAACGATAAAGCCGAAATTTCAGAATCACGACTTACAATAAAAAAAGAAATTAATTATGTAGCCGAAATAGCGGCAGCACTAATACTTAGCTTAGTAGGGTCAACTGCACGGGGATCTTAACAATATGTGGTTACTTCGCCTTTATTTCTTAACACTTATGGATCAATTTCCTAGTTCAAGTGTGGTCGATGGTACGGGTCAGCGCTGCACGCAAAGGGCCAATCGTACAATCTTTGCTTACGATCTCTTAGATTACACTTGAAACTAACGACGTGTTGGCGGTACGACCGAATATGGTGCACTAATTTAAACTGGCTTGATTAAGGAAATGTTTTGAATATCATCATTAACATGTCAGCCGAAAGCCCGAAATACGTCTACAGCTGGCCAGTCCTGTGCTTATCGCATCCAAGGGATTTCTGAAGCTTTTACCATGCCATTGGTCCACCTCTTGGGCGTTCCAACGCTGCGCCGCGTCTGTCGGTACGTAGACTGGCGACCTCAGACCCTTTCAGCCCAGATTGGCCATCTGTTCTGCGAGAAATATGCCCTGCAGATCAGACAAGGCAAGAATTTTCGTAACAAAGCGACCATGCTGGATCTATTTTCATATCTTACCAAGTTCTATACAGCCTTCCTGATGGTCCACCATATCTTAGTTAATGTGTTTCTATGGTATATTTTGATATCAGTGGTTCACAAAGGCTCCTCAGCAATGTGTTCACTTAAAATGAATGTTCAGCGTAACCTGGTTTCGATCCTAAGTTATAATACTTACATAATTGTATAAGTACCAGTTTTTCAACCATTTTCTCCTACAAACTGAAAAGGCCATAAACCAACAGAGGAATAATCCACAAACTTATTAAAACAATTCCTCTTCGTGTCTGCGGTGAAGACTAACATTCCGAGCACGTACCTACAACAATAATTCGTTAGAATCACAATATAATGAACTGCCTACTATAATACAGAAATAGAATTTGCGGTGACATTTACAGTAAGAAAATTAGCCATTTATTCTAGCTGTTACGTAATAAAACATAACCACATCATATTAAGGTGATTTAAAATAATATGACAGTTGGAATTATGACTTACTGGCGTCTACTAGTAGTAATGGATGGTAATTTCAAATGGATGGCTATTATTTCGTGTTTGTTATGGGATGTACACACCAAAACCGCCGACGACACAACCTTATATAAATTGTGTCGGCGTATGGAGTCTTTCGTAAGCGTTCTGGAGCCAAATTCGGTGGCTTTGGTGTGTAAAGTCCATTACCACCGTCATGTCAATGTCGGCGGCTTGCATATGCGCGCAGTTGCCCGATGACACTTTTGGTGTGTTAAACCAAGTCCTGCCGCCGACAAACTTATTCGACTTGCAATGATTTGAAGCCGGCCGACAAAGTCGTCGACATAATTTATGTTAGCGGGTCGCTTTAGTGTGTAGAGCCCTTTACGAGTCGCGGTTGTTTCGTAAATCTAATATGTGAGTATATCTGGTGCTTAACAAGGTTAGGCACAGTTCCTGCATGTCTGCAGAAAATACAAATATTTAATCTATTCATGTTAGTAATATAAAACATGTTCAACACAGGTTTTATTGCCGACTGGTGATCAATTTTGGTATCGAATTTTCTTAACTGTACCAATAGATATCTATTGCTGCTTATGTATTCGATCCCTGGATTGGGCTGTGCCATGCATCATGGAATGTAGAAGACCCAGAGCCTAGATTTGGACCCGAAAAATAAAACATATACAAAAGAAATTTCTTAGTCTGAAATTGTGCCCAAAGAAAAGCAATCTCAAGAAAAGAAATCAATTGATATAAACAATAAGTCTCTTTATTGTATACCATAATAAAGAGTACTTATTCTTTCTATCGGCATATCTATAGGCTGCATGCCGTGATGGAATTAGCTGATAGGCAAACCAAATGCGAAATATACACCTGCCTTACATCTTTTGGGAAACAGGTCATGATAATAATGTAACAGCTTTTCCCAAAAATCGCACTCTAATCCCCCGAACAAGTTGTATCGAGCGGTCGAACGCACGCACGCCAAGCACAGGATACGGTTCATATAACCCAGATTGTACCAACATAACTTCAAGCTAAAAGAATTTATATTTTTTACCACCACCTTCTTGGCGTTTGGGGTGAAACTAATTAGGAATTTTCGTCCACTTACAGCCACGTTTTATGCGTAAAAGAACACCATTAATCATAACTAAGGGTTCTGCTGTATTTTGGTTTTCTTAATGGTCTTGGAAGAAAATAATAAAGCTCCCTTTTTGGGGTAATAACTGAGTTTCATTCACGCAATTCTGGCATAATAGCAGTAAAACTGGGACAAATTACTGGGATTCCAGTACTAAGTAGGTAGTACTTAGTACCTTGGTGAATTTTTCTTAAGATCCCGTAGCCTACTGCTTTATGTGATTTGTGCGTAGAGTATTTCTGAGAAAAAGATTCTTATTCTTTATTGGACACAAAATTAAAAGATATACACACAACATTACAATATATAGCTTATGTACAACGGCGAGCTTAACCCAAAATTGGGTTTTCTTACAGCAAACCTCACTTCGAAAAAGATCGTCATAATTCACGACCTCAACATACAAGGTGCCCAAAATGTAACCATGAATTTAGCACATGATTCTCGATCCCCTAAAAAGCCGTCTGTTCTATTTTTACATGGTCCAAATATATCTAGGAAAAGCTGTTTTTTTAACTAAGGTATTAACTTGGGGTCCAGAATCATGACCTACTGAATTTATTGTAACAGTTTTCTCCTCGATGTATGTACCTAACGCTCTGTTTGTGGGATCTCTAATTGCAAAGGGCCTCTTTCGCGTTTTAAACATTTGGCCAAACTTAAATAGATGAGTCTACCTTTTTTGTTTTACTAGGGTAGGTTCGGAGCATCTGTACTTACGCATGTGACCTTTCACAAGGACATTTCAGAAGGTCAGAGTTTGTCCTTTTTGGTTCTCCCTTCGTCGACGTACAGGCAAATATTACTTATCGAATATTGTCCTGCAAATAGAATAGAACCTAGAAAATATAACTAGGGTACTAGTTATATTTTCTATTATTGACGATAAATGAAAATAAACACCGGGCCTACACATGCGGCGATCGCTTCCAAAGCGTTTTGTGTTCCCACAACATTTGAACAGGACTGACGTACCTATCTCAGCTTTCATCATTTTTGCTGATAGTATGTCATTTTATTGGTTCTTAGGATATTTTACAGAACTACAGGGATCTGTTTTCACCGCTTCAATGATGACTTTCCAGACTTTGCTGGTATAGTATGACCGCTTTAAGTGTGCAGCTCCAGATGGCGCTGTTTGTCAAGCAAATATGCATCGATATGTCTAACTTGGTACATTTATTTAAGTTCTGTGTTTTTCCGTCTTCACGGATAAGTTGTTTGAAGTACAATCATTTGCGCAAATTGTTTTGGGAAATTGTATTAAAAAAAAAAAAAAAGTAATGGGGCTATGTTGAATAAGTGCTAAAAGATCCTACAATGTCGGATATGTACAGTTTTTATCAGTCTCGTTGATTTATCATTCCATGGTAACAACTGTAACAAGTGAGAATCCTGCGCATTTCTCCAGACGATAGCGTGAAGTAAAGAAATAAAAGATGTGGAAAAGGGCGTATAACAAAGGACGAGTTACGTATTATTGCTGTGCGTAAGTTATAAGACTCTGCTGATGAAATCACTAGGAAAATCTATCAACTTAAATAAACCAAGATTTAGTTATAATACTAAAAATAAAATGTATAGTAAAAAAAAAATGTAAAGTCTAGTATTTTATTCATTGGTTATTGAATGGGTACTGCCCTCTGTTGCCTTAAACAAAGAGTTAAAGTGACATTTACACCGAAGTTTTGGGCCAGCTAAAGATTTATTTAAAGCCATTAAGCCATGATGGTGGTTGGTTGTTATATTATTATTTCCCTAATTTTATTTGCTTCTGGTGTTAAGAAATCTCACACTCACGAAACATCACATAGGTAGGAATGTTTTAGAATTCGTTTCTTTTAAATAAATGATTGGTGGACACTTGGACAGGTGGACCCCGGACCCCTTCCGCCTGAAGCCACCTGCCAACGTGAATTCATCGATGCATGACAGACTTAAAAACATAGTTGTAATGTCTCATACACCCGCTGTTTCAACCTTTCCAACAGCAGCAAGCTATAGTGCTGTTGCTCTAAAAATAGGTAGGCTATGCTTAGGTACTTGAAAACACCCTTACAGGAAGAGTCACAGGACCCAACCAACCAACCCAACCCAACCAACCAACCAACCCCAACCTTCAATGTTTTATGGTAATGTTATCATCAGACATTCAGGTTTCTAGTAGCGTATCCTCCTGACGAACCAACCTTCAATAGAGAGAATCAGAGAAAGAAGGCTTCTGTTATTTGGGTTTTGAATTACTATAAATTTAACTTGACCATTCGATTGTGACCTATCACAGTTCACTGCTAGGTTTAGGGCTCTCCCAAACGCCATCACAACACTATCGTCCGTCCTTCGCATCCAGTCAGTCCCACCTAACTATTTAAGGCAACTCCAAAGACCACATAATTTGGAAGTACCTACTCAATCTCCCAGCGTATCCGCCTTCTCTTCTACATTGGACCTCACAAGTGCGTGACCTCGGCTTCACGCGCCGCTTCGCCCGGAAGTGGCAGGGGGTAGGCAACGTCGGAAGGCGGGGGGAGGGGCACAACTTATACCGAATTATGGAAATTTCGTAACATTACTGCCCTGACCGGCAGCGTATGGCTCCCAGTAATGGCTACTGATTAATGTAGCTAGATATTATTTTGATTCGTTATAGTTTGGTTTTGGAATTACTGTGTACCTACATAGATAGGTACTATGTGAGGTGTGCCTAACAACATAAAGGCCCTAGACAAACTGACAGTCTATCAATGATAATGAAGATGTGAAAATCCAAAATGTACACTTCAATCAACTTATCTGTGCAGGCGGGAAAACACAGAACAAAAATAAATGTACCAAGTTTGACATATCGACGAAAATTTTCATAACAAGTAACTCCACCTTGAACTGCACATAAATAAAGTGGTCATATCGAACTGACATTAAGGTGAATGCTCCAACCAACCCGCGAAATTCAAATTTTCTTACGTTTTTTGCAATTTGCAGGCCAGTGCTAGGTTGTATGTTGATTAAAATATTATTCGCGGCTGTAAGACATATATAGTTACAGAATTATAATCATCAAAATCACCAATACAACCCTCCAAGTTTTTTGGAATTAGAATTTCGCGGGTTGGTTGGAGCATTCACCTTAACTACCAAAGTCCAAATGGGTTCAGTGACTATAGTCAGTGGTGATTGTTTTTTTTTAATCTTAGCAAAGAGATAAACTTCTTTAAGGTGTAAATATTTTTTGAGTATTTAAATTATGTTTAAAAATAGAATATCATAGATAAACATAATTTACTCTTATGAACAAATTAACATTTATTTGTGTTCTAAATTCAAAAATATTTGAATTTTCTATTTTTCATATTAGGCTGTTTAGCGGCATCATACCAAAGTGCACAAATTAAATCATAGTTTCCTAATAATTCCCGACAAAAATACTTTCCGTTCTAATATTTTATTTCTTCGAAAGTGTATTGAAAAACGTCGTTTGATACGCGTGGGGATTTGTTACTGCAGTTCTCGGCTCCATAACACCCTCGCCTGCAGATCGGGTGTTAATTCCGTCTCGAATGCAATAACAAAGTTTCCCCACTCACATCAAAGTGTATTATAGATCGCTCCAACCGTCTAGTATTTGGTCACGAAGGCACCAATGATTTACCAATCCTTTCGATCCAACTTGTAAGAAAGAAAGGTCGCTCAGTCTGACTACAAATATAAGATAACTATAGACAAAATAAAAATGCCTTTAATTTTCCTATAAATAAAGAATATGTACCTACAAGATAAAAATAGAACTTCATAAGATCAAATTAAGGACCCCTCTTTTGGTAAAGGTCTCCTCCATTTGTTGTCACTTCTTTCTGTCTCCTGCTGTTGTAAGTCAGTTTTGGCCCACCGCTATTTTATAACAAGATTATCCACATGTTAATCCAACCACATATTTAGATGCCCTATTCCTGTTTCCAGAAACCACAAGACAGGAAAATGTAATAACTCCCGATGGTCTAACGGTCGTAAAGCATGGTGTATGCTGGCCAACAATGGCCTAGTCACACAATGGCTTGTGTCATGTGTTCGCTGTGTGTAGAATGACAATGTTGACGGCGCGGATTGTCGGCGCCTAAGGATGGGGGCACAGTTATGGCGATTAAATTTTCCTCTACTTACCTCATACTTCCAAATTATAAAAGCTCATTTTGATCATCAGCTTCGTCTTATAGTTGTTGGTTTATCATCGGCCGATTCTTGTTCCAACAGTCAGGTCAACTTCCAGTATAACCAGATGCAGCTGAATACCAGTAGACCTGTATCAGCACCTGAACTCCGCAACCCAGTTCCTGCCCATATCCTAATTTATTTGGGTTGGCGCGCTGTGTCTTCTTCCATAATTATCTATAAGTCGTCATCTCTCTCCTACATAAGAAGTTGGCAGACTCGTCCCACAATTAATTTGTTGTTTCTATCTATATATATTAATCTATCTGTTTTATCTCTCTTAACTTTGTATATTTTGTTTGTATGTATATATATAGGTATGTATTTATTATTATATTTTATTCTTGGAAATTTTCTGTACTACTCCACCTACTGTTTTGTATCTGCATCACCAGTAGACTGGTAGAAAATGCCCAAGCCATTAAGCCCATCTTTGTACATTATGTGCAAAAAGTTTTAATAAATGTTTATGTTTTAATATGTGTTTTGTTTTTTTTTTGTTTGTTTGTTGTTTTTGTTTTGTTTTGTGTGTTTTTTTTTGTTTGTTTGTTGTTTTTGTTTTGTTTTGTGTGTTTTTTTTTGTTTGTTCTTTATTCTTCTTCTTTATTCTTTATAAATAAAATAAAATCTCTGAAGTCACCCCCTGCCTAGCCATGTCATCTTTACTAGAAGCCATCAAACATATCTTTGGTCTTCTCCTACTACTATAGCCATCCACCGTTCATTCATACTTAACACTGTCTTCACGACGGCTTTCATGTTTTCCGGATTCGTCGGCTAAGCACTGCTTTATCTCTAACTCTCAAATTGCAAGAGCTACTCATCTAAATTCGGCCTTCACTACTAATCAACAGAAGATGAAGTGAAGGTCGAAAGACATGCAGCTCTTGTCTGTCATTCGTTTTTCTTCCACTGCTGTTAAGTATTTGAATTCCTAAATCTCTCATTTTCTTTAAAATCCTTTTAGGCGTTGAGGAGTGCAAAGATAACGGAAAGATAAAGTTTCGTATTTATAATAGTATGGATAGGTTCTTAATTCTAAGCCATCCTTGAAAACGAACATTAACCTTGCCCAGTGAGTAAATTTGCAGCAGCTCTCAAACTGCCCACACCTCCTCCAGTAGGAAATCTCACGCCATCTCATTTTCATTCGCTTCACCGTCTGCCGGCGGCTGTTATCAATCATGCCAGCTATTGTATGGTTATTGGGCATTACGTGTAATGTCGAATTAACTGGAAACTGAATTAAAAGGATTTAAATATTATAAAGCTTTTTATTGAGACTCCAGACTAATAACATTATGGCATTTGTTCGTTTCGTTTTGTTTTGTCAGTGTTTGATTGTCGGGGGAAAATTCTTGCCCTGCTGCATGGATTAGCGTATTCTAGATTTTCTGTCCTTGAAATATCTTGAGTAGCCTGTGTTCGGTTGCTTCATTTGTAGAGCTGATATTTTGATGAAGATGAGCAGTAATGTAATTTGAAACTGTAATGTAATTGGCTATCACAAAATATGTCAATCTAACGTCGATTTAAATGGATTTTAAAATTAGCTGATTCTATCTGAAGGTTGTTAAATAAGGTTATCTATCACTCTACTGCTGGACAAAAACCAATCCCAAGACTCCCCGAGTAACAAAGCTGAAACTAGTTAACTCTAGCTAAGATTTGGACCAAGATTAGGTCTGAAATAGCTTCCACTGATAAATAAAAGTAAGGAGCTCATGGCTAAATAATGACAGCTGCTCAGGTCGATCTTTAGGTTAAGCCGCGCTTGCCTAGGTTGGTCCGTGGATGGGTGACCACCCATTAGATACCGAGTTTCCTCCGTGCCTCGGAAAGCACGTTAAGCCGTTGGTCCCGGCTGTCATTTGTAGATTTTGATAGTCATTAAGGTAGTCAGTGGCTCGAAAGTCCGACAACCACTCTTACCAAAAGGTATCGTGTTACCCAGTGCTAGCTGGGTTTTGGAGGTCAGATAGGCAGTCGCTCCATTTAAAATACTGGTATTCAGCTGCATCCGGTTAGACTGGAAGCCGACCCCAACATAGTTGGGAAAAGGCTAGGCAGGTGATGATGATAAATAAAAGTAAGGACTTCATCACACTGGCGATTTGAAAGCATTTTCCAGCGACACGATAGTTTAACACACTCGCAGCGTTTTTGTAGCGAGCACGCCACGTGTGAGCAACGTTTTCGCCGCGTTTGCGTGACGTTGGTGTACAAGAGAGAGCGAGACAAGCGATGATATCCACATTGTAAAAGCGTGGAGGAATTGACCTTCAGCGAGCCCGTTCAGTAACCGCTAAAGACTCGCTGACAATACGTAATATAACATGATGCCTGCGTTCTTCTTAATAGGTAGGAGGCTTAATAGGCATATTTTACCAGTTTTTTAAAAATACATTTTTAGTGTTTTTTCGCTGACTATTCTTCAATATGACAACGGTCTAAAATCAAATCTACCGTGAAGAAATGGAAACCAATCCTCTATTTTTAATTCAACATCGCAATTACTAGAGAAACATTTCACTCAACTCTTTTGTTAAAGTTTTTATAGGTAAATCGTGAAACTGTTTCAGTTTTTCTCGTAGTTTGCAGTTAATACGGTTTGTAGTAACAAGTCGGTCAGTAAGAACGTTGTTCGTGATAGAATTGCAAAGAAAATAGAGTAAATTGTTGTTGTATACTGTTATGTAGACGCTGAAATGTAGGAACAGGTTACTTGCAGTCATTCTAAGAGTTTATTTGTTTTAATTTCAAGTCAGCCTTAATTTTTATTTAACAGAGATCTGCAGATTATTTTGAACCTTATTTTTGGAGGCACAACTCCATTATAATAAGCAAATTATTTGAACTCATCACAATTTGGTAGTATAATAATTCATTTAAAAAATAATTATTTCAGCTGCGCTTCTAAGTGAACTATTTTTCTTCTATTCCCATTTTACTTTGTTTAAAACCAGCATTAAAGGAACACTCCATAAAAGCCTTTCTCAGAACTACCGGTCACTGTACTTTACCCGATTAACTTTATCCATGACTTTACAAAAAAAGTAGTTTAATACCTAAGTTCCGTTTCAATCTTACGTAACGTATTACCTAGTAACTGCGTTGTGAAGGTCATATAGGCAGTCGCTTCATGTAAAATTCAAGCATTCTGCTGCATCCGATGAGACTGGAAGCCGACTCCAATATAGTTGGGAAAAGGCATCGTGATGAAGTTGAGTGAGTTCCGTGGAAAAAAGCCTAATTATCAGCAAATAATTTTCTAAAGAAAGTTCTAGAAGTAATTAAGAGTAATGCACTTTTGATTCCTTCTAGGCTGTTCTGTCTTTATAGAAAACGGTCACATGACTGACATGGTCGTCTATTTTAGTTCTCGAATAATAACAAAAGCGGTCAGTCCGGTTCCACTTGCAGCATGAGGATAATAAAGTACCTATTTTTTCTAGTCATACGTTCACGTTACCTGCTATTATTTTGTTTTGAATTTAAATTCTTAGAGCATCCATTTCTGTAAGTACATGGCCACTAAAATGTTTGGGCATACATGCCTGCAAATTGTAGTTGCCATGTACAATTTGAAATACAGAGGAATTCATGAATAACTGATACGTTGTTCTTTTCTGATTGATTTCGTTGCGGGATTCAAGACATTTGAATTTAGTCGCTATTCTGATGGTCGTCACTGTTGATTTTGGCTTGCAGGAGATGAATGCATCTCCTACTACTTAGTTGAGAACAGTGTGTTTTGCAGTTCCTCCGATATTTTTGGTTTATGGATCATAAAACTGAAAACTAAACTACTACAACAACTGAACTAATAAAACTGTAATTATGGCCACACTATTGAATTACGAAGTCTCTGTAATGATAGTGAATAAATAAAATAAATAAATAATAATTGCCACAGTAGAATTCTTGGCTGCCACAAGAATGAGAAATATTGCTACACTTCGTTGCTTTCTCTCCACATCTTTAAAACTTCAAAATTATGATATTATTATGAAACTAGCTTCTGCCCGCGACTTCGGGGTCGTTAAAATCGAAAATCTGAAACGTCTGATGTAGAATTCTAAGGCCCGGAGACGGGAAAACAACGGGATGAGCGAGACGATTGGAGTCGTTCCAGATCAAAATGCGTTGCAGGCGATTATCTTGTGTACCTACGTAACACTATGTCACGGTGCTCACATTCTTGATCAGCCAAAACCACTGCAACTTCATTTGTTACTGGAGCATTGTACTCGTATCTGCCACGATGTCCAGTAGCGGGTCGTTTATCAGCATCAATCAAAAATTTATAACTATTGCTTTGTCCAGGGGGGATAGATTCTAATGCAGATTTAAAACTGTGTACGTAGGGATTTACTTCATGCAACATACTTTGAAGCAGTGAAATCAGACTATTGTTCAATTGTGGAAAGTTTTGGTTTCTAATATTTGCCTGAACTTGATAATTCGATACGAAATATATTTGGAGAAACTTGGGGTCATTTTCAGGCAATAATGAACCAATAAGGTGGTAAACTTGGCCTTGCACTTTAAATGTTGGCATAAATGGGCCTTCTGAAATCTGTTTCGCACCAAAAGATGTCATTTGAAAGGCATTATTGTATGAACGGATATTGTCCAAGAAATGTTTTGACTGTGGATGGTCACCGATTAGCAGTGATCTTAATAATTCTGGAGGATTTTGTAATATTTCAATATGTACTTTCCCACCTGAGCAACACATACCGTTTGTTTCTTTTTGCCATTTAACAGCTTCAAAAAATGTACAAATTTGAACCATACCTCCGATGGCGGAATATGTGGCGTAGTCAATCATAGGAGTATACGTAAATGCACTCCGTTCCTTATCAACCCAAGGAAGGTCGCCATGCCCTACGGCGATATCTTGTGACACATCCGATTCTTCAGATGATATCGACATTCTGTTCAGAGAATGTCGAAGGCGATCAAAATTCAAACGTTCGTTGCGCTCTTCTTCTGTCTCTTCATGCCGTACTCCAGCAATTCTTTCTCTCTCACTTTCTAACTGATTATGAATATTTTGTTGTGTGCGTGTTCGGGACAATGTATGATAATCTCGATCAGCAGTTAGTCGCGCATCACGTTCATCACTCTTTTCAAAAGACCGATTAGTAGATGTGCGAATTCGCTGAGAACTCAAGCGTGATTCTGTATCGGTAAACGTTTCTGATTCGCGAGACAATGCATGTCGCTCATGATCAGCAGACAGTCGCGCATCACGTTCCGCACTTGTCTCTAGAGACCTAGCAGCAGATGCGTAGATACGCTGAGAATTCAAGCGCAATTCTCTATCCGTGAACGTCTCCGACTCGCGAGACAATGCGTGACGTTCACGATCAGCGGACAGTCGCGCATCATGTTCCGCACTTGTCTCTAGAGACCTAGCAGCAGATGCGTAGATACGCTGAGAACTCAAGCGCAATTCTCTATCCGTGAACGTCTCCGACTCGCGAGACAATGCATGACGTTCACGATCAGCGGAGAGTCGCGCATCATATTCTTCACTGGTCTCTAGAGACCTGGATGTAGAAGATGCATAAATACGCTGAGAACGCAAGCGAGCTTCGCGATCCGAAGAGGTTTCTACAGAGCGAGTTGCAGCCTGATGTTCTCGAACAGCATCAAGTCTATCCTGACGTTCTTCGTTAGATTCTTGGGATCTTATGATCCTCAATCTTTTAGCTCCTTTGGAACGTTGGGAAAGATTTGACCTCTTTCTAGGCATGGTTATAGTTTTATTCTGAAGATACCTGATCAATTAAAATCTAAGTGACTGCTCCCCTGCGTTACCGGGTAGACTACCGTGTCACGAAGATAAATGGAAAAGGAAATTAAACACTCAAATAACATAAGCCTGAAGGCATATTTATTCGATAAAATAAAATAATAAATGGGAGTTTTAGCCAGTAGAGTCAAATTTTCAATGATTCATAGAATTTTCATCGAAAATCAGTCCTAAACTGTTACCGCCTTCACCGCATGGAGGTACTCCCAGCTTATGTTATTTTATAATTATACAGTGAACTCTTGGAGTTCCACAACAGGTGCTCCAGATCTACAATCTTTATACGTCAATAGAGAGTGCTCATCAGGCTGAACAACTCTTGCTAAGACGTCATTCCTATTATAGTGTAGCTGGGCTCTTGGAGCTCCATATCAGCTGTTCCAGATCTTCAAATTTTATACGACAACAGAGAGTGTTCATAAGGCTGAACAACTCTTGCTAAGACGTCATTCCTATATATGTTATAGTGTAGCTAGGCTCTTGGAGTTCCACATAAGCTGTTCCAGATCTTCAAATTTTATACGACAGCAGAAAGTGCTTATCAGGCTGAACAACTATTGCTAAGATGTCATTCCTATATATGTTATAGTGTAGCTGGGCTCTTGGAGTTCCATATCAGGTGTTCCAGATCTTCAAGTTTATTCTCTTAGCAGAAAATGCTCATCACGTGAAACAATTTTTGCCAAGGTACCATTTTTTTATCTCTTATAGTTTAGCTGGTCTGTGGCGGTTCTGCATCAGGTGTTCAAGTTTCCAAGATAAATTATAGCCTATATGTTGCTCAGACTTTATACCTATACAACAAAAGAAAAATCATTCAAATCCGTCAAGTAGTTCCGAAGATTAGCGTGTACAAACAAACAGACAAACAGACAAACAGACAGATTTTTTTTTTTGGTTTCGTGCTCTATTACTGTATCTAAACCCCCCTCAATAATTATTTTTTAAATATATTCAATGTACAGACACAGTTTTTTTACTGTTTTATTATATGTATAGATTTAAAAATTCAAGGTTTGATAATACATTCTTCTCTTTGAAAGAATAAGATAGCCAGCTCGTCTTCATCACTTCGTCAAATATTTATAAACCCTTCCTCGTTTTAGACGATTATAGAGATAGATAAGTATACTCGTATATATCTATCTTCCGACGAATTCTTGGACGCCCTGTAACCCTTTTCTACTTGTACATATTTATTACTATTATAGTTTTGTAGTTTGTAATTAATTTAATAATCTTTGAATTAAATTCATAAAGTATCTTCCAGTTCTTTTATATGTATTGTTTTTGGTAGGCACTCTATGAAATTACTAAAATATGTATAGTGCTATCCTACATAAATATAATCCATTAGAAACCCAACAAATGTATAGAAACCACCATTAAATCAAGGTGCCAGTTGGCCCCATAGAACGGCTCCACAATGGCTATTATTGACCAAACCGAATGTATAATTAATCAAACTTTGACAAAGAAAATCCTTGTAATGGCGATGGAAAGCAATCCTTTTAATAATTTAGTTTCGACAGTTAATTATACGGATTTTACAAAAGGTACATCATTTATTATCACCTAAAAACCTATAATTTTCCTATAACGGAAAAGTCATTAATGTTAAAAATTACCTGCTTTTGTAGCTATCGTAAAGAAAATGACTTAAATTCTTTTGCTTATTTTTTCGTTGTGTACGTAAACTAATTTCCTTGTTAAACTGAAATCAAAGCGTAGTGATCAATGCTGTATTAATTAGCTAGAATTGGTAGAAAGTACTCGTGTCATGTTTTCTTTCAATGGTTCTTGCCTCCTCCACTTTTGGTGTATAAAAAGTCCGTTGTGCTATTTTCGTTGCCATAGCAACAGTGTATTTACACTGTTGCTATGGAAGTCAGCAAGAGAGTATCGAGACTGACTTCCCCAGAAGGCTCAATTTGCGACCAAGAACAGGGGGCCTAAAATTGCCAGAATCACAATAGGATAATATATTATGATTTACGTTACAATTCGTAAAATGGCCACAAAGTGACAATTCACAATAATAACTGCATCTGTGACCATTTTAAGAATTTTAACGTGATTTATATTATTATCCTATAGTATTATAATTCTGCTAAAGCGGCCATTTTAAGGCCCCAGAGGTCAGCCTTTATTGTTCTCACTGCTTGCATCCTCTCTATAATAGGGATCGGGCCGTACTCCAACACGCGGGCCCAGTGGTGGTTGGTAGATGTCACATGCCCTCAAATATTTGTTTCCAACACGTGCCGGGTTTCCCCTCAATGTTTACCTTTAGCGTTTTGAGAGCAGTGGTGATGAAATTACCTTACCTGCCTAGCGATTCACGATTACAACCCGTAAATCGAGACCATTGCCACTGAATTATGACATAACATGAGGCCTGTAATCCCCGACGGGTGAGGCAGAGCTGTACCTAATAGTACACCCACATTTTGCCAGTTATGTTTAAGCCCTATGTAATAGTAGGCGAGCCCTATTGCCATCAACCGGGCACAAATCCAGACTCCGTGACTGGCACTGAGTAATTCTTGATGGAAGAACCCATAAATACTTTGACCGACCTCGGAATCGAACCCAGGACCTAATTAATGCTCAGCAGTCGCGCTTGCGACCACTAGGACATTATTAATCTATACATATAATAAAACAGTAAAAAAACTGTGTCTGTACATTGAATATATTTAAAAAATAATTATTGAGGGGGGTTTAGATACAGTAATAGAGCACGAAACCAAAAAAAAAAATCTGTCTGTTTGTCTGTTTGTCTGTTTGTTTGTACACGCTAATCTTCGGAACTACTTGACGGATTTGAATGATTTTTCTTTTGTTGTATAGGTATAAAGTCTGAGCAACATATAGGCTATAATTTATCTTGGAAACTTGAACACCTGATGCAGAACCGCCACAGACCAGCTAAACTATAAGAGATAAAAAAATGGTACCTTGGCAAAAATTGTTTCACGTGATGAGCATTTTCTGCTAAGAGAATAAACTTGAAGATCTGGAACACCTGATATGGAACTCCAAGAGCCCAGCTACACTATAACATATATAGGAATGACATCTTAGCAATAGTTGTTCAGCCTGATAAGCACTTTCTGCTGTCGTATAAAATTTGAAGATCTGGAACAGCTTATGTGGAACTCCAAGAGCCTAGCTACACTATAACATATATAGGAATGACGTCTTAGCAAGAGTTGTTCAGCCTTATGAACACTCTCTGTTGTCGTATAAAATTTGAAGATCTGGAACAGCTGATATGGAGCTCCAAGAGCCCAGCTACACTATAATAGGAATGACGTCTTAGCAAGAGTTGTTCAGCCTGATGAGCACTCTCTATTGACGTATAAAGATTGTAGATCTGGAGCACCTGTTGTGGAACTCCAAGAGTTCACTGTATAATTATAAAATAACATAAGCTGGGAGTACCTCCATGCGGTGAAGGCGGTAACAGTTTAGGACTGATTTTCGATGAAAATTCTATGAATCATTGAAAATTTGACTCTACTGGCTAAAACTCCCATTTATTATTTTATTTTATCGAATAAATATGCCTTCAGGCTTATGTTATTTGAGTGTTTAATTTCCTTTTCCATTTATCTTCGTGACACGGTAGTCTACCCGGTAACGCAGGGGAGCAGTCACTTAGATTTTAATTGATCAGGTATCTTCAGAATAAAACTATAACCATGCCTAGAAAGAGGTCAAATCTTTCCCAACGTTCCAAAGGAGCTAAAAGATTGAGGATCATAAGATCCCAAGAATCTAACGAAGAACGTCAGGATAGACTTGATGCTGTTCGAGAACATCAGGCTGCAACTCGCTCTGTAGAAACCTCTTCGGATCGCGAAGCTCGCTTGCGTTCTCAGCGTATTTATGCATCTTCTACATCCAGGTCTCTAGAGACCAGTGAAGAATATGATGCGCGACTCTCCGCTGATCGTGAACGTCATGCATTGTCTCGCGAGTCGGAGACGTTCACGGATAGAGAATTGCGCTTGAGTTCTCAGCGTATCTACGCATCTGCTGCTAGGTCTCTAGAGACAAGTGCGGAACATGATGCGCGACTGTCCGCTGATCGTGAACGTCACGCATTGTCTCGCGAGTCGGAGACGTTCACGGATAGAGAATTGCGCTTGAATTCTCAGCGTATCTACGCATCTGCTGCTAGGTCTCTAGAGACAAGTGCGGAACGTGATGCGCGACTGTCTGCTGATCATGAGCGACATGCATTGTCTCGCGAATCAGAAACGTTTACCGATACAGAATCACGCTTGAGTTCTCAGCGAATTCGCACATCTACTAATCGGTCTTTTGAAAAGAGTGATGAACGTGATGCGCGACTAACTGCTGATCGAGATTATCATACATTGTCCCGAACACGCACACAACAAAATATTCATAATCAGTTAGAAAGTGAGAGAGAAAGAATTGCTGGAGTACGGCATGAAGAGACAGAAGAAGAGCGCAACGAACGTTTGAATTTTGATCGCCTTCGACATTCTCTGAACAGAATGTCGATATCATCTGAAGAATCGGATGTGTCACAAGATATCGCCGTAGGGCATGGCGACCTTCCTTGGGTTGATAAGGAACGGAGTGCATTTACGTATACTCCTATGATTGACTACGCCACATATTCCGCCATCGGAGGTATGGTTCAAATTTGTACATTTTTTGAAGCTGTTAAATGGCAAAAAGAAACAAACGGTATGTGTTGCTCAGGTGGGAAAGTACATATTGAAATATTACAAAATCCTCCAGAATTATTAAGATCACTGCTAATCGGTGACCATCCACAGTCAAAACATTTCTTGGACAATATCCGTTCATACAATAATGCCTTTCAAATGACATCTTTTGGTGCGAAACAGATTTCAGAAGGCCCATTTATGCCAACATTTAAAGTGCAAGGCCAAGTTTACCACCTTATTGGTTCATTATTGCCTGAAAATGACCCCAAGTTTCTCCAAATATATTTCGTATCGAATTATCAAGTTCAGGCAAATATTAGAAACCAAAACTTTCCACAATTGAACAATAGTCTGATTTCACTGCTTCAAAGTATGTTGCATGAAGTAAATCCCTACGTACACAGTTTTAAATCTGCATTAGAATCTATCCCCCCTGGACAAAGCAATAGTTATAAATTTTTGATTGATGCTGATAAACGACCCGCTACTGGACATCGTGGCAGATACGAGTACAATGCTCCAGTAACAAATGAAGTTGCAGTGGTTTTGGCTGATCAAGAATGTGAGCACCGTGACATAGTGTTACGTAGGTACACAAGATAATCGCCTGCAACGCATTTTGATCTGGAACGACTCCAATCGTCTCGCTCATCCCGTTGTTTTCCCGTCTCCGGGCCTTAGAATTCTACATCAGACGTTTCAGATTTTCGATTTTAACGACCCCGTTGTCGCTGGCATAAGCAACGGGATCCGCGTACGAAGTCGCGGGCAGAAGCTAGTCTATACATATAATAAAACAGTAAAAAAACTGTGTCTGTACATTGAATATATTAAAAAAATAATAATTGAGGGGGGTTTAGAAACAGTAATAGAGCACGAAACCAAAAAAAAAATTCTGTCTGTTTGTCTGTTTGTCTGTTTGTCTGTTTGTCTGTTTGTCTGTTTGTTTGTACACGCTAATCTTCGGAACTACTTGACGGATTTGAATGATTTTTGTTTTGTTGTATAGATATAAAGTCTGAGCAACACATAGGCTATAATTTATCTTGGAAACTTGAACACCTGATGCAGAACCGCAACAGACCAGCTAAACTATAAGAGATACAAAAATGGTACCTAAGCATTAATTGTTTCACGTGATGAGCATTTTCTGCTAAGAGAATAAATTTGAAGATCTGGAACACCTGATGTGGAACTCCAAGAGCCCAGCTACACTATAACATATATAGGAATGACGTCTTAGCAAGAGTTGCTCAGCCTGATGAGTACTCTCTATTATCGTATAAAATTTGAAGATCTGGAACAGCTTATGTGGAACTCCAAGAGCCCAGCTACACTATAACATATATAGGAATGACGTCTTAGCAAGAGTTGCTCAGCCTGATAAACACTCTCTGTTGTCGTATAACATTTGAAGATCTGGAACAGCTGATATGGAACTCCAAGAGCCCAGCTACGCTATAACCTATATAGGAATGACGTCTTAGCAAGAGTTGTTCAGCCTGATGAGCACTCTCTGTTGACGTATAAAGATTGTAGATCTGGAACACCTGTTGTGGAACTCCAAGAGTTCACTGTATAATTATAAAATAACATAAGCTGGGAGTACCTCCACGCGGTGAAGGCGGTAACAGTTTAGGACTGATTTTCGATGAAAATTCTATGAATAATTGAAAATTTGACTCTACTGGCTAAAACTCCCATTTATTTCCTTTTCCATTCATCTTCGTAACACGGTAGCCTACCCGGCAACGCAGGGGAGCAGTCACTTAGATTTTAATTGATCAGGTATTTTCAGAATAAAACTATAAGCATGCCTAGAAAGAGGTCCAATCTTTCCCAACGTTCCAAAGGAGCTAAAAGATTGAAGATCATAAGATCCCAAGAATCTAACGAAGAGCGTCAGGATAGACTTGATGCTGTTCGAGAACATCAGACTGCAACTCGCTCTGTAGAAACCTCTTCGGATTGCGAAGCTCGCTTGCGTTCTCAGCGTATTTATGCATCTACATCCAGGTCTCTAGAGACCAGTGAAGAATATGATGCGCGACTCTCCGCTGATCGTGAACGTCACGCATAGTCTCGCGAGTCGGAGACGTTCACGGATAGAGAATTGCGCTTGAGTTCTCAGCGTATCTACGCATCTGCTTCAAGGTCTCTAGAGACAAGTGAGGAACATGATGCGCGACTGTCCGCTGATCGTGAACGTCACGCGTAGTCTCGCGAGTCGGAGACGTTCACGGATAGAGAATTGTGCTTGAGTTCTCAGCGTATCTACGCATCTGCTTATAGGTCTCTAGAGACAAGTGCGGAACATGATGCGCGACAGTCCGCTGATCGTGAACGTCACGCATTGTCTCGCGAGTCGGAGACGTTCACGGATAGATAATTGCGCTTGAGTTCTCAGCGTATCTACGCATCTGCTGCTAGGTCTCTAGAGACAAGTGAGGAACATGATGCGCGACTGTCCGCTGATCGTGAACGTCACGCATAGTCTCGCGAGTCGGAGACGTTCACGGATAGAGAATTGCGCTTGAGTTCTCAGCGTATCTACGTATCTGCTGCTAGGTCTCTAGAAACAAGTGCGGAACATGATGCGCGACTGTCCGCTGATCGTGAGCGACATGCATTGTCTCGCGAGTCAGAAACGTTTACCGATACAGAATCACGCTTGAGTTCTCAGCGAATTCGCACATCTACTAACAGGTCTTTTGAAACGAGTGATGAACGTGATGCGCGACTAACTGCTGATCGAGATTATCATACATTGTCCCGAACACGCACACAACAAAATATTCATAATCAGTTAGAAAGTGAGAGAGAAAGGATTGCTGGAGTACGGCATGAAGAGACAGAAGTTAATTCAGTGTACCCTTGGGATCTGCTGCGGAGTAACGGGATGAAAAGTTTTTTGTTGTATAGTCTGGGCAACATAGGCTTTAATTTATTTTGGAAAATTAACACCTGGTGCAGAACCGCAACAGACCAGCTAACCTATATGAGATACAAAAATGATACCTTAGCAAAAATTGTTTCACGTGATGAGCATTTTCTGCTAAGAGAATAAATTTGAAGATCTGGCACACCTGATGTGGAACTCCAAGAGCCCAGCTACACTATAACATATATAGGAATGACGTCTTAGCAAGAGTTGCTCAGCCTGATGAACACTCTCTGTTGTCGTATAAAATTTGAAGATCTGGAACAGCTCATATGGAACTCCAAGAGCCCAGCTACACTATAACCTATATAGGAATGACGTCTTAGCAAGAGTTGTTCAGCCTGATGAGCATTTCCTGTTGACATACAAAAATGAATGATCTGGAACGACTCCAATCGTCTCGCTCATCCCGTTGTTTTCCCGTCCCCGGGCCTTAGAATTCTACATCAGACGTTTCAAATTTTCGATTATGACGACCCCGTTGTCGCTGGCATAAGCAACGGGATCCGCGTACGAAGTCGCGGGCAGAAGCTAGTGTAAAATAAAATCCTTCTGCAATCTTCAATTGTTTTTTTTTTTAACATCTAAACCATCTTATCAATCAGAGGAGTAAAGCACCATATCGTGCGTCAGGTCACGGTCCGGTGCCGGACGGACAGGCGGACATTCGGACAGTCGGACCGTGTAATGATCGTGTGTGATTAGTGATGTGCTACACTGGACACGGTGTTGTTATCATTGCGTTGTTGGTTTTATTACTTACCTAAATGTGTTAGAGCAAGTCATCGTGATGTATGGTACCGAAAATTTCAGTATTTTTAGGAAATTATTCCAGCGCGGTGATTGCGTCACTACAATCGCAATGCCTTTAATTTTTATCATTAAAAAACATTCCCTGCGTTATTTTCGTAGTCCAGCAGATTTAAACAGATTATGAATCTATAGGATTAATGAAGAACAGGGTGTAAACTTCCCCAATACTCCACAGAAAGGGAGGATCCTCCGACCAGACGGGTGTTGTGTGCTACTGCCCGACAATTTTCCTCGGGTTTTTCTATATAGCCTTAAGTCGCCTATAACATTAATAGTGCGGTTCAGAATGCTGCAATAAACGTGGCCGCTTACTGGGGCTAAGAAGGAACATCGATACAATAAGAAGAAGATTTTCTTTGTACTGTCGGCTAAAACCAATGGATTAGCGGTATTCCTAAAATCATGCGTAGGTATTGTTATTCAAAGTGTGCAGGGTAACTTATTTAAAACCGACGTTTGTTTCATTGATTGAGGTTACATGCAAAACTTTCAGGTTATCCTTCTATCCCTTTCGTATCATATGAAACTCTCGGCTAGTTGACTACCATGCTGCATGCTGCCATGCTGATTACCATATTTCAACCAATTTAGGCATTAAAAAACGAACTCTGTTTTCCGTTGTGATTATTTGATTGCGATGATCCGTTTAGCATACATAATAATATACTTACCTACATCTTCGTCTGTGCAGATAATATAATGATTATGTTGAACTTCTATTGACTAAAAGCCCAAAGTGTTTCTTCTGCTACCATGAGCCGGGCGGGGCATTCTCGCACATACACCATACCCTCAAGCATCAAGAAGATAAGACTAGAATCGAGGCCCAATGGTCATTATAATTATGTAAGCAAAACAAAATTCCGATTCAAGCCGAAAATAATATAGTTCAAATTAAAATATAATTCTCAAGATTTTCTAAAAAAATTAAGCAGTTCTTAAAATTAATTACCGTGTTAAACTCGTTTGTTTCCGTTAATTAATTAGAAGAACGGAAGCACATAAAAATGTTATCGAATGTATATTTCTCACCAATGTGGCTGTGAAGTGTAGGTACCTACTATCAATTCAATGATCGACCGGACAACCAAGACGGTAGGTGGTGTGAACGCTTTCATTTTCATTAGAAAACTCTGCGTTATGCTTTTGATTAAAATGAGGAGTAAATTATTATTTACTGCCCCGTTGTGTAGCAAGCGCGACTACTGAGCATGACGTCCTGGGTTCGATTCCCGGGTCGGGCAAAGTGTTTATTTATTTATTTTATTTAACAATTTATGTACACACTAAATATCGAAAAGAATTTCTTCTATTCGAACAGAAGATAGTACAAAGGTGATGATTATTCCTTTATAATCTCTTACAGCATACCTACGAAAGGAGATACTAAAAAAAGAGATGGAGACATAGTGTGTAAAAGTAGAAGAGAAAATGGAATACATTTATATGTGTTATTGTATTTTTCTAATAGGAATTTTTCAGTACCATCCACGGAGTCTGGATCTGTGCCCGGTTGATGGCAATAGGATCGCCCCCATTACATAGGACTTTAAAATAAGTAGCGAAATGTGGGTGTACTATTAGGCACACCTCTGCCTAACCCATCGGGGATTACAGGCGTGATGTTATGTAAATTATTCTTAATAGAGGTTCTTATGTAAAACTTATGGACGAGCGTCCTGTTCGTTTGGTATTACAATATTATAGCAAGGTATTGTTCGAATATACTTCACGTTTACAGCGGACGTGCTAGGTCCACGGGTAAGAAGGTTTCTGGAGAAAATAAAGGCACAGACGAGATCATACTAGGGAGACTCAAACAATAACAAATTAGGTCGTGTAACGATTTTCGGGCATTATTAAAAATAAGAGTAACCGATGACCGGTTAGTAGTGGACTTGGTTATGCTCATGTTGCTTATGATAATTCAGTAGTATGTCTCGGAAGGGAGCCGCTCCAAAACCGACCGTCGGCGTCGCGTCGAAATGACACAGACTGAAATCATTAGCAACGAGGTAAGCATGTTTAAATAACTTGGGACAGTTAGCAAAAACCGAAACATATGAATTTTAAAGAGCAAACTACATTGCCAGCATTCTTTAAAAATATCATTCCATTTTTAAAGCCTCAAGGATTTAAGGCCGAAGATCCTATCTTGATGACCGACATAATTTTACAAAATAATTGCTTTAATGATGATATTGTCCCCCAGTTTATTATAATGTATACTTCCCGTATGTTCGTAACCTTTGCTGCCAGGAGAATGTAGTAGGTACTTATGAGATAAGCGCTGGAGCCTGCAAACTGAGGATATATCCAAGTGATAATAGCCAGACTGTTATAGAACTTTATCAATAAAATTAGGACGTTAAACTTTTATTTGTGGAGGATATGGCTTGACAGGAGGTGACTGCTGAGAAGACAAGCAATAGAGAAGTTGGAAGAAGAACACTCGCATCACCTACCCCAAATAAATAGGGATAAGACGGACAATGATGATGATTAGGGATTTAAACAGTCTAGGAAATGTGTTATTGGATTTTTACTGGAGTCTAGATTCGTGCCTGTTTGATGGCAGCTCATCCCCTATTACAAGGTACTTAATAACTGGCAAAATGTGCGTACTGTAGGCACACCTGTCGCTTATCTTTCGATGAAAGCAGGCTAGAGGTGTTGGGCTGCGGGACTGTTCGAAAGAGATACCGCGGCCCTGGAACATAAATGGCAAAAGAAGGAACATGGATGGGTTTTAGTCAGTAAAAGTCTGACACTCCCTTCCGCTCAGCCCAGAGCGGGAGGAGACATTTGATGATTTCCCACCCGAAAAAAAAAAACAGGTGTTGTTAAATAGTCTAGGTAATCAGGCCGGCAGAACCAAACATTCAAAGGTACAAGACATTCACCAACCCGCATTGGGCCCGTATGATGCCCTTGGGGCACTCAGCTTGTAGCAGGGTATCCCTGGACAAAGGACATAGACTTCTCCCAAGTTGCACGCCACACCAGGTTTTCTGTCTTTTGTATTCAGTATAGTAGTAGTGTTGTTAATTAAGGGAAACAGTTGGATGCATTTTGACTGTAATTGATGGATCCTTTTCAAAATTGAGGTTTTTTGTGTGGAAATTATTTAGTGTGTTTTATAATTCCATTCGGATATCTTTGTTTCCTATAATAGGTTTATCATGTACATGGCACACATCAATGACGCACCGCGCTTCTTTTATAATTATCCCTAATACTAGATTTCAAGATTATTTTTAATATTCAATATTTTAATGACCAACTACGACTTACCTGTCTCATTATGATAATCATATTCAAACTAGTCCAGTCCCCTTTCCAATATTATTGACCCCTAAGCTTCACAAACATTAAAAAAAAGTTTCTATTCACACAAAAAAGGTTTGATAATTAGTTTCCGCTACATCCCCTGTTTGTGGCAGCCCCTGGACGGAGGATCTACGCTAGAGCACGCGCCATGACAGCTGCGCATGAGCACCTGTTGTCTCTATCAACGGAGAACGCATTGACGATACTCTTTTGTTTGTTGCGTAGTGAATTATGCTGGTGTTTTGTATTTTATGTCAGATAGTGAATATATGCTTCCCATGTCATGGACATGTCTCCACAGCGCTGCATGCCCCGACATCTGCGCACTTAACGATCTTATGACTGCATCAGCGAGCGGAGTTCACATAGCTGAATTTTGGGCCAAATATATTTAATACAAATTTGCCATCGATACGCTAGGAAGATGGTATGGGCGTAGCGGTCCTTCAGATCAAATAATGAAAGTAATTAGCCATGGTGGCTTATCTCAGCGGAGGCTACCCATCGACGCTGGATATATTACATTGCCTATGCTTCTACCAAGTAAGTGTATAATCGATCCCATTGCTAAATGGTTGTTTAAGATAAAGACGATGATGTTGGGTGATTGGGTAATTCAAAATATTCGTACTATAGGTTCCTATGTTTTACGCTGCAGAAAGATTATCTTTGTACAGGAATGTAATTTTGATAGTGAGCCCGCCTAGTGAGTTCCTTAGTAATGTATTCCTAGCTACCAATATTACTATCAATATTATTTTTTATCGATATTTTGTACGAGTGAACTCTACTAAGTGAAACCAACTTGGAACTTGGTTTCACAGCATCATAATGTTGGATCCAGTAAAAATCTAGTCCAATGTTAGCAAGAATGCATTAGCAGTCCACTGTTTATTTTATTGGGTGCCTATCAAGTACGTGATGGGCCGGATAAGCATTTTTCTATGTGCTTACATAGAAAGTTATCAAAGCTATCTAGCTAGCTTTTTTCGGATTCAACTGTAGGTATACCGGTATTTTACACGTTGCGACTGCCTATCTGACCTCCACAACCCAGTTGGCACTGGGTAATACCATACCCCTTGGTAAGACTGGTTGTCAGACTTTCAGGCCACTGACTACCCGTAATGACTGTCAAAGATCTACTAATGACAGCCAAGACCAACGGCTTTACATGTCGTCGTCCGAGACAAGAAGACCATCATCACTTAATCACAAACTAATCACCAATTTCACTTCTCCCATATTATTACTTTCACACCGCACTCAATTAACCGGTCATTATCAATTCTCTTCGTCACCGATGTCAGTGTAAACGTATATTACCCTGGTTTGTTTGCACAATATGTTACAAATCGGTTAAAGTTGTTACACGGGCAATCTATGTAATTTATATCGAACTAGCTTTCTCCAGCGGCTTTGCCCGCGTGGAGATCGGATATTATCCCACGTGTAAGTTCCATAATAACATAACATAACATCGCGCTTGTATAACATATCCCCGAAGGGTTTGGCAGAGGTGTTCCCTAATAATACATATATACACTCACATTTCGCCAGTTATGTTAAAGTCCCATGTATTCTGGGGCGAGTCTATTGCTATCAACCCACTACAAATCTAGACTCCGTGGCTGCTACTGAGAAATTCCTGATGGAAAAACCCAATAACACTTTGCTAGACCCGGGAATCGAACCCAGGACCTCAGTTCAGCAGTCGCGCTTGCGACCACCGGACCACAGAGCCAGTTGTTCTATAATAAGAGTAGGTAGTAGCAGCATATTATCAACTGTCCCAAAGAAAATAGTTTTTGTCATATAAAGAAAGCAAGATCATTGATAACCACGCTTGCTCAAGAAGGATAGCAGATTTCAGACTCATATTGCTAATAAAATAATAACTGGATAAAAAGTAACCTATAACCAGGTTATGGTGTTTGAATAGGTCGCACGTGGTGATGGAGCCCGCCGGGAATGGCGGGCTGATACCAGTCGGGGGGGGGCTGATACCAGTCGGGGGGGGCTGATACCAGTCGGGGGGGCTGATACCAGTCGGGGGGGCTGATACCAATCGGGGGGACTAATACCAGTCGGGGGGGTTGATACCAATCGGGGGGGCTGATACCAGTCGGGGGCGTACTTGTATCTCCCGGGCCCTCGACACATGGTAGTAGTAAGATCAGTAGGTTTTTAGTCGGTTAGAATCAGTCATAACCCTCCGCTCACCCCAGACGGAGGGCATCCATGAGGATTTTCCCATTAAAAAAAAACTGCTATTTTCCATCGAAATCTGTTCTGATGTTAAGACGTTACGAGGGAACACAAACGCACGGATAGACAGACCAACTTTCGGATTTGTAATATATGAATGGATGGAGTGGCTAGTCATTTTTTATGGCTACAGTATGGTTTTAAGTGGGGTACTGGGTTTTATGGTTTTTAGCAGCGATGGGTTATTGGCCAGACTGATTGTAAGTACTCCATAGTCGGATATGTTTTTTTTTCTAATTGGCAGATCAAACAACGGTTGTTAATGATTTTGTTGTGGTCTTCTTGGTATTACGTTTTTTCTTATAATATGTTCACTAAATTAAAATTGCGTGATTTGTCGTCATCATCATCTGCCTAGCCTTTTCCCAACTATATTGGGGTCGGCTTCCAGTCTAACCGAATGCAGCTGAATACCAGTATTTTACATGAAGCGACTGCCTATCTGAACTCTGCAACTCAGTTAGCACTGAGTAATACGACACCCCTTGGTAAGACTGAAAAACTTAAATTTTGTGGTTAAAGATAGATTAAAAATAATATATGGGTTATCCAAGGTTACCAGAATAGCTTCCCAAATACTGAAAGCTATTTTAGATATAACTGTTATTTTGTAACAAACAATTAAAACAAGCAAACTTAATAAATCTTTATTAATTTAATCGATTAATTTGGCCAATCTCAAATTAACGTAAATAAAAATTCCGAAACAGCAGCTAATTATGTTTAATTTAATGTTATTTGATCAAAATATGGTAATTTATTTTGATTATTTTGCATAATAATTAATGTATTTATAGCCACATTAAACCTGAACGCAACATGTCAGTCTGTATGTCCATATTCGATACTTGTAGATTTGCTTTTGGTCATTATATTTTAATTACTAGTTTGTCTAGACGATGAAAAAAAGATCTAATCTAGTATTGATATACCCAAAGTCGCAACTTGAACTTAAGAGGTAATCGGTTAACCGATAGCATGATACGCTAAATTAGTATACATTATCTTTACATCAATGAATAATGACAGCTGGGAATCGAATCTGATGTTATATCGTGTCACTAAAACCACACGGTAAAACTAAAAAGAAACATCTTTTATCAATCAATGTTTAACTGGCGTTAACTGACGAAATGTAGTGTTAATGAAGGCTGAAGTATGCAAGGTGTCATTTTGTTTTTAATTATTGACATTCCAATTCCCCATTTTTTTCTAATTTATATTTTCAAATTTTGCACACCTGTTAGGACAGGATATTGTCCTGAGCTCTATTGTTGTGTTCCATCCTTATGTGTATTGTGAACCCATATTTCAGCAAAACCCGGCTAGATAGTTGATTGAACAAAGATTCCTTAAGAAGAAGAAGTGGCTCAAAGTGTTATTGGGTTTTTCCATCAGGAATTTCTCAGTAGCAGCCACAGAGTCTGGATTTGTGACGGATTGATGGCAATAAGCTCGCCCCTTATTAGATGGGACTCACAAACAAAAGTGGCGAAATATGGGTGTACTATTAGGGACATCTCTGCCTAACACTGCGGAGACAAATAAGCGTGATATTTTATCAAACAAAGATAAAAAAAACAACCATGATGACTGCTTATCCTTATTAAGTTTCCTTAAGTAATCTCCAAAGAGAGTAAAGACAAGAAAAACTGAACCTTTCATTAGAAATCAAGTTTGCCTCCCATAAACACCACAGCATAATCATATATTAATATAATTATAATTTAATTAAGTTTCTGTAGTAGATTACGAATGAAAAAATGTTGCTTATCATGCTACTGTATCTCGAGATACCGGTGATCATTGCTTAACATTACTTAACTTACTTGGAGTTAAGACCACACGTGAGGTTCTTAGAAAGTACTTAGTTCAACTTAGTTGCAGCATTTGTACTTGAATGTTTTACTAAGTATTTAGACGATAAAATCTTAATAAGATTTTTTTTTAATAGCACTCGGTTGTTTAATAGATTATTAGCCCTGCTTTCTTTGGCCTAGGTTAGGTCAAATAAATCAGGGCCATCCAAAAGCTCAATCCAAAAATGCGGGAAACACCTGGACGTACAGAACTGGAAAGTGTGGCAGAAGAAAGGGGAGAGCTAAATCTATTAGTGGAAGATTCTAGGCTGAAATGATGATGTAGATTTGTGATAAAAATATGTTATTGCTCTAAAAACAGTGAAGGAAAACAGCGTAAGGAAACCGGCATGTCCTAGAACCAAAAACAAAATAGGCTGATTATAATGTCCTCTTCTGCTCTGGCATAATATGTAATTTAAAACATAAATAATTTAATATCATATAATTATCTATTTAATATAAAATATGTACGATGTCATTTCGCGGAACGAAACTCATTAATTAGCAATATTTTACAACATAAAAAAGATCATAATATTTTAGTATAATGCCCTATTTCAAATAATAATCATTAGAAAATAGACAAAAACATTTAAGAATGTAATAGATTTAATGTTTCACACTATAAAATTGGACAATAATTCAAATAAAACAGATGTTTTATTCACAAATATTTGAATAAAGATACTTAATTATTATACGAAATTCTTCAAAAACGTTATTAATTTTGCTATAACGAATAGAAATTCAAATATTAAATGTTTAAAGCCATGCATCGATTTGTATCAAATATTCTGATAACATTTTTTTTATACCTGTATTTATTTTTCAAATGATATAGATTATTTATTTCTAATAGTTTCTTGTTAAATTAGTTTCTGATAAAAAAAACGTTATAGTTTACGATGTGTTCACCTGTTTTTTTTTGACAAGATTTTCGAACTAATAGGTGTTGCAAATAATTACGTAGTCGTTAGTTGTCTCACGAATATATAACTGTGTGTTTCAGAAATATGAGACTTATTATTTATATGCAAATATGCTACTAATATTAATATGTCATCGTCCGAGGTCAGAAATTCATTCACTATTTCTTCCACGTGTTTATGCCGAACGATTTGCATTTAAGTTTCATACTGGTTATTCATTGAAGAAGAACAGCCGCTCGGGTTGATCTTTAGGTTAAGCCGTGCTTACCTAGGTTGGTCTGTGGATGTGTGACCACCCATTTCATACCGAGTTTCCTCCGTACCTTGGTCCCGGCTGTCATTTGTAGATCTTTGACAGTCGTTACAGGTAGTCAGTGGCTCGAAAGTCCGACAACCACTCTTACCAAGGGGTATCGTATTACCTAGCACTAACTGGGTTGTGGAGGTCAGATAGGCAGTCGCTCCATGTAAAATACTGGTATTCAGCTGCATCCGGTTAGACTGGGAGTCGACCCCAACGTAGTCGGGAAAGGGCTAGGCAGATGATGATGATTACTGGTTATAGTAGGATCTCAAGTCTTTGTTATATCCCGTTATTTTCCCCGTTTTTACCCGACTTCCTCCATATTATTTTTTTTGTCCTTTCATGTATGTATGTTCACCGATTTTTCAGTGATTTCCGTTCCGATTTAAAGGATTCTTTTTTTAATTTGGTAAAGGAAGCTTGCGCGGTGGTCCCGAATTATTCAGAAATTTTATTAACTTTGCTTAGGCACTTTGTGAGTTATCCTCTATACATATATTGTATGTGTGTTAGTTACAATGCAAAATTGATACTTGACAAGGATTTGTGTGGCACAAGACATAACACAACTCAAAAGGGTAAAACAAAAAAAAATCACTAAATAAAAGAAAATTAATTTAAAAAAAATAATTAGTTAAATTTTCTTGCTTTGTCTTTTCTCCACACAGTCTACATTTCTAATCCATCTTTCCTCTCGCAGGTCTGTTGGAAGAATTTTCTTATGAAATAAGCAGTACCTTTGTGCTCTTCTATGTTAATATATTGTCCTGTTGTATTTGTCATAAATAAATAAATAAAATTACTTAATTTTCCACTTTTTAGTGTTTTTTTTGGAAGTCGGTTGTTTTTTGCAAAAAAGTTATTGAGTTATTAAGTTGATTTAGTTAATAAGTTAGATAATTACCAAATAAAATTAGAAGACAGTATAAAAATTTATGAAATTGATACTCAGCATTTGCAGTCTGAAATACAGGTACTTCAAGACTCACTTAGTTCCCTTTCTAGTAGGTATGCGAGTTCTCAGAACCAAATAAGGGAACATATTCTTGCGGCAAATGATTTGGTACTGTGTCGGTGTAGTTGTCAGACAGTTACCAACCATGATACTGTCCAGCCTGAGGTAATGGAGGACCCGTCCGAGGCTGAAAATTTATCTCAGGACTGTATACTCAACCAAGAAACAAATAATATTACACAAGATTATTTACATGTGGTACAGCCTGAGTTACATGATAGTCATGACTGTTCTAACTCAATAATGTTTTCAGATAGTATAGGAAGAGGTGTAGGTAAATTAGTAAGTAATAACCTGAGTTTTTCCAACCAAAATCATTGTATGCCAGGGTCAACATACCAACAGATAATGGCATCTGTAACTAGAAATGTTTATAATGTTAATACCGATATAACAATATTTATAGGAAACAGTTCAAAACTTACAAAACAAGATATCACAGACAGTGTAACGGAGTTGTTAAAGTTGAATTGTCGTAAAATAATATTGTGTGCTTTCCCATATTTTGAAAAGTTGTCAAGCAGGAAAAACAATTATATTCACATGCTGAATAAGCATGTTCATTTTCTAGTAGGTCACTATAGTGACAGGCTTATATATCTAGATATCAACAGTTTTGTTGGTAAACTTAAGTCGACACGGGGTAAAGTGTATCTACCTATCAGTTGTAGACACAAAATAGCTAGGCTATTAGTATATAATATTCACTCAGACATAAGTAGTATGTCAATGTTTACTTCAATTATTAACACTGCGACTATTAGTAATCATACTAATCATTCTTTTTTCAATTGTGTAACTATAGGAGATCCTGGAGTGGGGTCCACTAGTAGTAGGATCTCATTGCCTTGTGATGGCATAGGAGTCTTGGGGCTCACTCCGGATACTCATTTAAACTAGTTAGTAAGACAACAGAGGGTACCGGTAACATTGATGTTGCACCGATCAACAACAATATACTTGTATCTTCTTGCTCTCAAATAGCTAAATGTAAAAAAGGGGCTAAGCAGAATTCCATGCAATTATTTCATCAAAACATTCAAGGTTTCTCTTCAAAGCAACTAGAAATTGAATTGTTTTTAGAAAAAACTAAGATTGAAATTGTTTGTTTCACTGAGCATTGGTTAAAAGATTATGAAATGCTAATTAATTACGCAAATTACAGTGTGGGCAGTTGCTTTAACCGGAAAGCTAAGATTCGTGGGGGTTCATTAATCTTAGTTAAAAATTGTATTAAATTTAAGCCTCGTAGTGATATTGTTGATCTATCGGTTGAACATAATATTGAGCTGTCTTGTGTTGAGCTGGATAGGCATGTTATAGTGTGCGTTTACAGACCCCCAAATTATCAAAACTACTCTATTTTTGAATCGGTAATGGAAGATACTTTAGCAAAGCTTGCAACTGGTAATAAATCACTGGTAATCTGTGGTGACTTTAATGTAAATATTTTAGATCAAAATTCAAATAGCAGTAGATTATTACATCTTTTTAAATCATTTAATTTGTTAAACGTGTTTTCGGAACCAACCCGAATTACTACAAATACTGCAACATGTATTGATAATGTTTTTTGTTGCTGCGACTACTTGGATAAATCAATTGTAAATTACCTTCCTTCTGATCATAGCGGTCAAACCGTTGTTTTCGAGTCCTACACACCATTACAAAAAATTCAGATAAAGTCCAGACAAATGACACCCAGTAATTTAAATAAATTTAATAATAACTTAATTAGTAATTTAGGTATTCCGGACCATATTATTGAAAATGTAAATCACTTTTATGAGGAATTCTTTTCGGTAGTTTACACCGAGTTTAATAATACATTAAAAATGAAAACTAAATCTATTTGCCCAAAGTTTATGTTCAGTGACTGGGCAACTAAGGGTATTAGGAAAAGTAGGGAGCGATTGTTTGAACTGTACGGCCTTAAGCCTTACATCAACTCAGAAACTTTTAGTAAATATGTTGCAACTTACTCTAAAATTTTTAAAAACACTTGTAAGGTAGCTAAAGCCTTATTCATTAGCAACAAGATTAAATCCGCCGATAATAAAATAAAGACGGTTTGGAAAATTATCAATAGTGAAACTAATAGACATAAAAAATATAATAATGATATCACACTAAATACTTCACGTGGTCTTATAAGCTCTAAAAACGAAGTTGCTCAAGAATTTGTAGATTTCTTCACTAGTATCCCACTTAAAACTACTGAAACCTTAAATTCCTCACCCTTGGTTTCTATTGATTTGTTGAGAGCGAACGTTACAGCCTGTCCGGTTGAGTTTCAATTTAAGCATATAAACCCCATCACAGTCATTAAAGCTTTTAAGGAAATCAAAATCAAATTAACTGAAGATCTATGGGGAATGTCCATTAAAGTTTGTCAAGCTATTATTGACACTATAGCACCGTTCTTAGCCTTAATATTTAATTTATGTGTGGACCAAGGAGTCTTCCCGGACCTTATGAAATACAGCAAGGTAATACCACTTTTCAAATCCGGGGACAGTAAAGACACCAATAACTATAGACCCGTATCCGTGTTGCCGGTTTTCAGCAAGGTGTTTGAAAAGGTAATGCTTAATCAAATGCTCACACACTTTAACACCAATAAAATCTTACATGAGAAACAATATGGTTTCACCAAAGGACGTTGCACGACTGACGCCGGTGTCACCTTATTAAAACACATATTTACGGCGTGGGAAGAGGCACAAGATGCCATAGGAATCTTCTGTGACCTCTCGAAAGCATTTGATTGCGTAAACCACGAAACCCTACTCTTGAAACTTGAACATTACGGTTTAGGGAAACTTGCGCTCAGTTTAGTTAAATCGTATTTAAACGATAGACATCAGCAAGTACAAATAAATGGTGTCAATTCAATGGGTTTAAAAGTGAGTATGGGTGTACCGCAAGGTTCGATATTAGGTCCTTTCCTCTTTTTAGTCTATATAAATGATCTACCCCATTTATTTAAAAACCAACCACAAATGGTGTTGTTTGCTGACGATACCTCTTTAATATTTAAGACAAACAGACGTGCCACAAATCTTGACGACGTAAATAACGCCCTATTGCTGGTCCATAATTGGTTCACCGCGAATAATTTAGTATTAAATGGGAAAAAAACGAAGTGTATAAGATTTGCTCTACCGAATGTCAAAAGTAGTGATAGTGACATAGTATTGAATCAAGAGAAACTAGAATTCGTCGAAAAAACTGTTTTCTTGGGGATCACGCTCGATTCAAGGCTTCAATGGGGTCCGCATTTAACTTCTCTTGCAGGACGGCTGAGTTCAGCAGCATATGCTGTTAGAAAAATCCGTCAATTTACTGATGTAGATACCGCGAGGCTAGTCTATTTTAGTTATTTTCATAGTATTATGTCATACGGTATTTTACTATGGGGACGGGCTGCAGACATTGAGTCTATATTTATTCTGCAGAAAAGAGCTATCAGAGCCTTATATGATCTACGTAGACGCGATTCTCTAAGAGAACTGTTTAAGGAAATTAACATCATGACAGTACCTTGTCAATACATCTATGAAAACATCATGTACGTTAGGAAAAATTTGCATTTATTTAGTAAAAGAGGTGACCGACACCACTATCATACTAGAAATAGGGACCAACTAACTCAACCAGGTTTCAGGCTAGCTAAAGTAGACTCATCTTTCATGGGGTACTGTTTAAAATGTTACAATAAAATACCTCCCCACATTCTACAACTGAATGAGACGAAATTTAAATCTTGTATAAAACGCACACTATGTAGGCAAGCATATTATAAGTTGGGGGATTACATTGATGATAAAAATGCTTGGCTCAATGCTGGTCCTGCTCCACAACCATAGGGGCAAATACCATGTGAAGTTATTGTGGAAGCTGCAGAAGATTGTAAAACTATCTTTGAATTGTATAGATTCAATCTCTTAGTATTATATAATCGCATAGCACATGTGTGAGTACTATGTACTGTAAAGCTACCATTTACATTTAGTTATCTTCATTGACTTGAATGTGCCCTGGTGGCTGAGAGAATGTCATGCTCACACAAATGTCTCGCTGATGGTGGCGGGTGTGTCGGGTCATTTAGTTCCCTTCAATGTGGTTGAGTTGAATGGCGCTGATCCATGCGTCATGTTCGTGAACGGGCGCTGTCAGTTGGGACTGGTCATCTCTTAGCTGTCACGGTTTATTTTAATTACTTTATTTTTAAATTGTTAGTTTAATCTTTTACTCTGGACGCTCTTAATGTGCACGTCTTTGTACATCGTTCTCACATATATGTATAATCTCAACATGAATGATGTAACCAAGATTTTGTAACAATATTTTGATTAAAAAGAGTGTCCATGGAGTTTCTTGCCCATTCTTCTCCATAGAGATCTACGATTTGGAATGTGCAACTACAGTACTTTCGCAAGTTATTATGCCTTGTGAATGTGACTGTAGCTTAGCTTTTTTGTTTTTGACTTTCAAAAGTGCCTGTAATGGTCTAATTGAAATAAATGCTTTGAGTTGAGTTGAGTTGAGTTGAGTTTTTTATTATGTAGTTATTTGCTAGAGGGCTAATTTTATCAAAGGTGTAGACAGAGACGAATATTTTTGTGGGACTCCTATTTGAACCCATTCTCCGATTTAGATCTCACTTAGCTACCATCACCACGATCTTGCCCTGATTCCAATTTCCGTGCTTTTCAGTAGTCACCCCCTTTCAAGCTATATCATCGTTCACACAGTCCAACCATCGTTTCTTTGCTCTTTGGCTAATCTTGCTGCCTCCATCAAACTTTGAACTTTAGCTATGCCTAGCCTACTTATACAGGGTGTAAGGACACCGACGCTAAAAGGGTTACCACGTATTCAGTACGTCAGGTAGAAACTTTTCGTCGGTTTGAAAAAAAAAAACAGTTGCTCTCCTACAAAACTAAATTACCGATGAAAATTTGATATGTGGGGGACGTTGTGATTTATGTAATGAACACGTGGTAACCGTTTTAGCGTCGGCGTCGGGATTCCAACTTGTATTTCAGAATATACCTTATTTTGTCGTTCCTACAGTGGCAAATTAATGCTTTTTGGTAATATTCCCATAAGTGAAACTAAAAATGAAAAATCCAAGTTTTGTCATCCGTTTTTTGTAACCTCAAAGGTTTTTTTATTTTTTATTTTTTTTAAGAGTTATCTACCGCAGACATGGTGGTCCGCGCCCTTTTTTGAAATTGTTTTTTTGTTTACTACTTAAAATTACATTCGTGCTCCTACTTTGGACACTTACATTATACTAAACTTATTAGAATAACTTAAAATCTACGCGAGTCCATCTTTTTTTTATACTAATAGACATGCTCATGCAAAAGTTTTTTTTTTTTTCAGACTTACAATTTATATTTACTATATATATACTACTTTAACCTCAAAGGTGATAGGACATACACTTAGCTTAAAGCTTCAAGTCAACCCACATTTTAAGGAACATTTTTCAACTAAGTAACAAATGGTCTGTGTTTGAGTGAATTATAGAGTCATTAACCATTTGAGTGGTAGAGCGAGACCTCTATTGTGTTGTCAGTCAAACAACACGTAGAGTCACAAGGATTTATGTTTTAAACTTAAGTAATTACTTAACTAGTTTGTCTACGCAGTGTTAAGTGGGAAGAGTTATTTTTGGGAGCTTTTACCAAACATTTAAAGTAGCGTGCAGTATAATCAGGCTATATGGTCACCATTACTGGGGCACGGGGCTTTAAAAAAGGGTAATGTTTTTCTGAATGTCATAGTCGTAGTAGAATCCTAGTGGTCGCAGGTGTGACTGCTGAGCATGACCCCTGGGTTCGATCCCCGGGTTTGACAACGTGTTATTGGGTTATTCCATGAGGTATTCTTCAGTAGCAGCCACGATGTCTGGATTTGTGCCCCGTTGATGGCACTAGACTACATAAAGAACAACATAAAGGTAACTGGCAAATGTGGGTGTACTGTTAGGTACGCTTCTGGCTAACACTTCGGGGTTTGCAGGCGTTATGTTATGATGTGTGTTTTAAATCGAAATCGTAATGAATGTTGTAGGACTATCAAAATGAATGGCTTTGCCATTATTATACGTCGGTCTCACTATGCCCAAATTCATAATTTAGAAAATTTTGATGTAAGTTTGTCTAGTGACTACGTTGTAATTCCTAGTGAGTAATCAGGTTCCTTTTAATTTCGATTTTCGGCGTTCTGAATTTAAATTTTCATTCCAGTTTTGACATATTTCGTCTTCAAAATCATTCCAGTAATGAAAAACAAAAATAAAACGTTTTAACATCAAGAGGTTTACATAGAGCTTACAAGGACTTAAAACATTTATCTTCAGCGTTAAGTTTATTTGTTCTAAAGCTCCCTTAAGCTGCCAACAGGAAGAAATATGGTGGCCTATCATTACTTTAACACCATTTAAATTAAATATGCGAAAAGCGCCTCTATTGACAATTACAGGTTATTGAGGAAGCCTAGGGGAACCTAGTCCGGATAATGTATGTCTAAGGGGACAGGTGCTAGGTAAGTAGGTAGTTAATGGAGTCTAAGATAATTACAGATGTTTAGAAGCTACTGAGAAATACATAGATGATGGCGAAAGTTGAAGTAATTATTGCTTTAGTATGAAGTAATTACTTAACGTAACATCACACCTATAATCCTTCAAGGATAGGCAGACGTGTAGGTACCCTACGGTACACCCACATTTTAGCAGTTATGTGTTAAGTGTTTATTACATAGGAGCCTATGTGCCCGAATACAGATCTAGGCTGTAACTGAAAAATTGCTAACACTTCGCCCTATCCGGGAATCGAAACCAGAACCTCATGCTCAGGAGTAGCGTTGGCGATCACTGGACCAACAAGCCAAGAAAAAGTAAAAATATTCATTTTAATAAAAAAAATTCATCATCTTTTGCTGATCAGCGCGGTACAGTTTATGTCTTTTTCTACCACACTTCTTTATCAGCCATCATATCAGGGCTCACTTCCTCGATTGAATATTGACAGATTTCATTTTAATATGTTATTGAAAACTAGTTTTTTTAAATCAAGTTTCATTAATGTATAAACAAGCTTCCAGAATACAAGTCTTAGTCTTTTGAGATGAGGTTTCCTGAGATCCCTAATATCCTTATAATGAGGTCTCGATGAATTTGATGACATCAATATACATGATCTTCATCATAATCTTGGCTAAAGGAACGGAAGATATGATCAATTCATATAATTACAGTTCCTGTTTATACTTTGAAAGATAAAGCAAGTAATCATTAGAAGTAAAGCGTACCTACATGATGAACTTGAAAGGATCATGAGTAAAGTTTTGGTTAGCTGTGATCGCTTGATTTTCAGTTAATAGATAAAGCATTAAACAAGACTATGACGTAAAAACTAAAGAACCTAAAGATGAAATATGATGTATTCTCCAAACAAGTTTTATTACAACCTCCAATAAATGACCTACTCAATATTATTATTGAACTATGCACTCTATAAGGCTTTAGCCTTAACTCCATGCTACTATGTTTGTTGTTTGCCATTGTTTTTTAGTGCGACAGGTGCGGACCGCGCAAGCGCGCCAGTCTCTAACTAACGTGCGCGGGAGTCGGTCGCGCGTCGACAGAACCGACCAATCACGTGAACGTATTTTTGAAATAAACATTTTTCAAAGTGTCTGTGCTTGTGTTCTGTCATATCGAATAATACAAAGTGTGTGTGTATCAGTGTTGTGTTTTGTCTTTTTTTTTTGGATATTCCGACAAATTCGACGAAAACATTTCGGATCATTTTCGGTGAGTTATTATTTTAAGCTAGTTTTAATTGGGTGTGCTTTATTGTTATAGCATCGTCACGACGACGTGAAAACTATTCGATGCTTGAATTATAGATAATTCGATTTTGTATATTGTGTGCGTTTCTTCAATAATAGTAAGAACTTGTTTTTGCTTGGCTCTAGGTATGTCAGTCGCGTCTATTATAAGGAAAATATTTTTTCCTTCAATATAATTACTGGTATAATTGTCCCAGGCTAGAATAGGCTAAGTCAATTATTTTTATGATGTCAGTATTGTCCTCGCGGTATAAATGGCGAGGTTAATCTCAATAATAGTGTTTTATAATAGTATTGCGAAACGTAAACAATTAAGGCTCACTTTCACAATCAAGTTTTGAATATAAACCAAAGTTAAACGTAAACTCGGCGATGTGTTTTTGATAATTACGACAGGTTTTGAACTATTGTAGTGAATAATGGCTGCATTGTTCACTAGTTTATAAACCTGGCGTTAGGATTGTGATTGTGTTAGTGGATTTTTCATGTCTTTTTAAACGTAGGGGCTAAAATTACATCATTGTGTTTAAGATACACACAACATAACACCTTTAATCCCCGAAGGGTTAGGCAGAGTTGTACCTAATAGTACACCCACATTTCGCCGGGTATGTTTAAGTCCTATGTAACAGGGGCGAGCCTTTTACCATCAATCAGGCAGAAATCCAAGCTCCGTGGCTGGTACTGAAAAAATCCCGATGGAAAAATCCAATGACACTTTGCCCGACCCGGTAATCGAACCCAGGACCTCATGCTCATCAGTCGTGCTTGCGACCACTAGAACAACGAGGCAGTCGAGGCAGTATTGTGTTTCACCTACATCTAAATTTTATACCTAAACCACTCTACAAACTATAACATTAATTGTTTTTGTGGGAAAGTTAAATCGACTTTTCAAACCTAGTGGTTTAATGAAACTACCATTTTCAAGATGCCTCTAAATTAAAAAAAAAAACAAAATATGTATGACTACACTTCAACTAAGTTGTAGTAACTAAGTTGTTTACGATGATTTTAAAGGAAGTAAATTCATCAAATAATTACTTGAGAAAATAATAACAATAGTTTTGTGGGTATGACTCAAGGGTACATAGGTACGTATAGTCACTGGGCTTATCGATCAAAGTTCAAAAATACCATGTTAGTACCTACTTTACAGTAATTATATTCGAATTAATTATCATCTTCATGCTTGTTGGTTCTGAAAACATACCTTGGTATACTACTTTAAAGTTTTAATTTGTAAATCATTTTTTACCTTTCCAAAAATTAGTTTTAAATGCTTGCCTTCGTTATATTCAAGTCTCATCAAAGATAGATAGATAAAACATGGTTTTCCCTGTACTGGCCAAATCACAAAAGACTCACCACCACTAAAGTTCAGACAAGACGAAAATTCGTCTATAAATAAATAATAAGTGAACTAAAAAAAAAAACTCGAAAAAATCAGGACTCGAAACTGTGCTCACGAATCGAGCCATCGCTCTAGTGAGCCCAAATCCCCAGTCATCAACACAAAACACAACCTCAACATTATACCAACAAACTAGTAATTTATATTTTTCCTATAATTCTTGAAACAAGAGCAGAAACATGATTGTAGTTCAGACGGCCTAGCACGAACGCGCGACTTAAGCATAACACCATAAGGCCTCTTCTTTGCGATAGGGACTAGGTCTTAATCGTAGGCTTGGTGGTTGGTAATTTCATTTATTTCACTAATCACTTTTACATCGTATCGAAATTTTGACACTGGACTGACAAGGTACCAAAATAAAACAAATACCCTAAAAGTTTTCTATTCTCCCTGTTACGCAGGTATATCAAAATTAAAAATCGATTCAATAGTAATAATAAAAAATTAAAAAAATAATGTCTAAAGATGATTATAGGAAAAAAAAACAATAATTCAATTCAATTTGGGTACATACATTAGCATCGAGACTAATGTGTTTAAAAATATTAATTATATCAATTATCAATAAAGTTGATGTCGCACGTCTTCGGATTTTTGATTCTAGGACATGCCGGATTCCTCACGATGGTTTCCTTCACTGTTTTGAGACGAAATGTAAAGTAAAGTAACTACAGCATTTTGGTTTAATTTTTTACGTCAAGCACAATAAGCATGCAAGAAAGAAAGAAGAAACAAAGAAGAAAGAAAGATAACATATTTATTTGGCACATGCCACAAGTGCACACAACAAAAAATTAAATTAAAAACTTAAATCTAAACAGAAAAAAGAGATAATAGGCCCAGCAGCATCACCCATAGATATTGAATAAAGTCAAACTAAGAAATACAATGGTGGTTTTGGTGGCTGACTGGTACATACTGGATGGATGTACAAGACAGAGGACAGGGATCCAGGAGTGGACTGAGGCATAGGCTGAATTTAAAGAGCATTTTCAGAATTTAAAAACTGAACGTCGACAAACGGTACCACGACTAGATTTTTTTCCGACATTATGGAACTCCGACACGTCTTCATTATGACAATACTCCTGTTCGAAATACCTTAACACCGATTCTACTGTACTCCGTCAAAACGTTTCTTCGACATGACAGAACTAGGAAACGATTCGAGGCCGACATACGTCTTCGACAACAATGCTACTTCGAGTTTTAAAATCGTTCGATTTTCACGTAGCGGGTTCGTGCCAGGCTCACAAAACTCCATTTTTATTTTTACATGGATCTATAGGGTCGTTTATTTTTCCCTGTATCTAAATGGGGGTAATTTGAGACAATTATGATGAATGCCCGCTGACTCACTGCAGTGTGCTGCGACCTTGTGCTGGCACATAAATAAGTAGTTTTAAGTTAATTGATGTTATTTTCTGTTTGTCCTTCACTTGCTTGTAAATTGTTGTTACCATGTGGATTAAAATTGTATGTACATAGGTATAGACATGTTTCGGGAAATATATTGTTTTGAATTTGATTAAATTTCAATTATGTATTTACTGCCTCGTTGGCCTTAAGATCGCGCTACCGAGTAGGAGTTTGATTCCCAGGTCAGGCAAAGTGGTATGGGTTTTACCATCAGAAACCGAGAGTGTTTTTTTTACAGTAGCAGCCTGGACTCCTGCGCGCGGTTGATGGCAATGGGCATGCTCTCTTTTATATGGGATTTATTGAGGATGTATTAAAAGTATACGCCTACTAATTCCTTTAGGGATTACTGGCGTTGTCCTTTTCCTATTTACTTTGGAAAAACGTTGTTGAGGGACGATATTATTTGGTGAGAAATCTTCAAAGACATCTATTCACCGTTTGTGACTTAATAATTGTTACGAACTATGGAAAATGTTATATAACTTCATTTTCAAGTATCCACTCAGAAAATATGATCATTATACAGTTTGTAAATCATAAGCTCGACTATTATATCATTTTAATAATGTCCAAACACTTGTAAATATTATATGCAAAACCAACATTATCAGTTGAATCTAGCAAGTTATTACAACTTTAATTGACTTGAGCTATTGCTATTTATTACTAAACATAAATACAAATGTAATATCTTGGATTATGCATTTACGAGTATGTTTTTTTTCCTGGCCTTCTCTGTCCCACTCCTGGGTAAAGGCCTCCCTCCAGTCCTCCATTTCTCGCGAACCCGCGCGTCCTCCTGCCAGTTCTGACGGAACCTGACTAGTTCGTCATCTCCTTCGTGGCCCACTGTGTCAGGGCACCAGTTTCCCGCTATTTTGGAGCACAGTTTGTTCACAAGTAGCCCACAGTTGTACCACGCCACGAGTATTTAGTCAAATAAGAATATAAGGTTGAATCACTAACTGATAGACCACTCACTCACAGCCTAAACCATGATCCATGGTCTAGAAGCATGACATTTAACGCAAGAGTTTATTTGGTACGTATAACGAAAGTCAGCTGTAAGAGTTGAACCCTATCCATCAGCACGGAATTGCATTTTTCCATACACCTATCCTTTTCCGTCGCTTAGAACCTTCATTTGCTGGAGTGAGACACAGCGGGAGTGTTATCTCACGGGGCAGCATCGATGATGCGCTTGGCAGCATCGCTCGGCGCAACCCTAAGGTAGGATGTTTGAAGATATATCCCCCAAAAGAATATGGAAGTTCGATGTGAAATCCAATAAGGATTCCTATTTGTTGTGGGATAGTTACCTATTAAATAAACAAAAAGTAAATAAGGAGAAAACTACGTAAACCAAATGAGGGTTATTATTTTAAGGGAATAATCAGGTTTTGACATAATAAACTAATTAATCTGTTGGTTTTCTGAATGCACTAGCACAGAAACTCATATTGCGCACATAGGTACTAATCGCTCACTCACAATTCAATCAATCACATATAAACTCCAAGGTCACAGAAAATATATCAAGAAAACCCGCGCATTTGAAATTATAATTCTAGACTTAGACCATAATGCTTACAGGGCATTGAGAGTGCCACCTGTCAGGCTAGATTGAACTATAGACCGAACGTGGCTACTGCCTGTGCCAAACGTTTTACAAGAAGATTTACGAGTTCGATTAAGAATAATCTATGGTTTTCTGCCGCTTTCTATAACATTGATTAACTGATTTCCAGCTTCTAATAGTTCATGTGGTGCAAATCTCTCTACAACTCATTTGGTTTATTTCTGTCAATCACAAATCTAATATGAGTTATTTAAACAGATTGAATGTCAAAAGAGATATATTATAAGATTTGGGAAAATTCTTAGGACCCTGAGCCCTAAAAGAATGTATGAACAAGCCATCTTTCTTTGGGTTTTTTTTTTAAAGCAATTATATATCGATGGCAGCAAAGTAGAAACGGACATCTACAAAATCGCAACTTTACAGGAGAGCAGATTTAGTTTAAAAGAGTGGTTATTTTGAGAGTTATGGACCGATTAACCTGAAATTTTCTATAATGCTTTAAAATAACCTTCTTTATGAATTGTGTAATAGGTTTTATCGCTATATCGTTGTTTTACTTAAATAATGTAGATGTCTTTTTTTACTCTGAAAAAACTTTGACGTAGAAGAAGACATCTGCCTGTTATCCGTTTATACGTTGCAAACATGCAAACAGATATCTTTATTTACTTTTTTTAAATATTTAACATTTTATTATTATCAATAAATGAGTTATTTACCACTAAACTCCATCGGTATCTATCAGTTAAATTCATTTATTTAGTTACCAAACCACGTAAAATATATATTTTTAAATAAAAATGCTATTTATTATTATGTTTTATTATTATCAAAAGCACCATTACCAAATAGGTAAATAACAGACTGATATAAAATTAAAATAAGACTGATATAAGAACACGCCAGAATGTGACAAGTGACTGATGTCTTTGTTGACGTTTCATTCATCTGTCAAAGCTCCGAAGTAAAGGCGGACAAATTCAAATGTCCGTTTCTACTGCGATGTTTTTTAAAAATCCAGTGTAGATGTCTTCATTTACGTGTCAAATTTTCTTTATTATTTTGAATTTTGAAAAAAAATTAATACAGACTTGTAGATAGGATTAATGTAAGCTCATTTTTGTAACAAAAGCATTTTCGAAAAAATGTAGATGTCCGTTTCTACTTTGCTGCCATCGATATTATGCTACTGCAATGTTTGGTCTCTATCAGAAACAGTATAAGGCTTCACGTAAATCCAATAGAGTAAATTACTACCAAACAAAAAATAAATAATCATTAATTCATCAAAGTGTTCAATCTTTGGCATAATTCTACACGAATATGAAGAAATCAAAACGATGTAGCCTTTCGAAAATAGTAACCGGATTTGTAAAACTCATTGATTTAAAGCAAAAGCACTTAGTTTGGAGGTTACTAACTACTTCTAGGTCAATGTGTTCTACTTGATTATTTAATTGTAATATTTATGTAACATCGGCTTTTATTGGCTCCAGCTGCAGGTACGTGTAAACTTTTTGATAAAATGATGATAGAATTCATGTTGAGCCGTTGCCGTTGGTCCCGGCTGTCATTTGTAGATCTTTGACAGTCGTTATAGGTAGTCAGTGGCCCGAAAGTGACAACCAGTCTTACCAAGGGGTAACGTATTACCCAGTACTTACTGGGTTATGCACTGTGAAGGACAGTCAGGCAGTCGCTCTATGGAAAATACATCCACTACTACTACTACTGCATCTGGTTAGACTGGAAGCCGACCCCAAAATAGTTGGGAAAAGGCTAGGCAGATGATGATGAGTCTTTTAACAATGATGATGAATCTGCGGCAAATCTCGGATTGCCAAATCAACATGCAGTATCATTTCGAAGTTTATTTGCAATATTTAATGAATACACTGATACCCAAGGAAGATAATAGTTTAGCCATTCCAATTCTACAAGAAAGGAAACCAAAATGTCTAGTTCTAGATATGCCATCAAATTAGGCATTGCCTTTAGTCACCGTGTTAGGTATGCAGCTATTAGCCAAAACCACCATTTTTGGGACAAGCCTATGGTCTGCAGAGTTATAGCTTATGATAAGCGCTTATAGGCGTCAATTAGCAGTAATGCACTATAATTTTACAATGGAATTGCATGGTTCTCTTACGCGTTCGAATTTGGATGAAGCAACCAAATTGAATCCTGCAAACGTAGGTAAAATTGAATCATTTAGTGTCGGCCAAAACCTTCGTTTCTGGGCCTTTCAATCAAATGGAATCAATTTATTTTCAATTTCTTTTTTTTCCATCAGGAATTTCTCAATAGCCGCCACGGAGTCTGGATTTGTGCTCGGTTGATGGCAATGGCTCGCTTCCTGTTACATGGGACCTAAACATAACTGGCGAAATGTCAGTAAACCTCTGCCTAACCGTTCAAGATTACAGGCGTGATGTTGTGGTATGGAATCGATTTGGTTACCATTATAATTTTCTCGATTATATTAGGTAGTTAATGAATTAACTAAATAAAAGAACATCAATCAAATGACTTCTAAATTCGAACGGTGTCTCATTGTCAGTTCCTGACGTTGACTTTAAAAACAAATGAGTTCACTTTATAGTTGTGTGTGGTCGACTTGCGTGAGGTTCGAAGTGAACTTTAAGGCTGTTCGGGTACCGCAGTATTTTACTGAACAACAAAGGTGACCTGCAGCAATTACTACAGATATTCAGATTTCATTTTGCTCGCACCGGTCTTCTAACTTGTTTGGTGCCTTACTAAATCATTTTTGGGTAGGCACGACACGATGCAAGCCAGGCGGGGTTGCTTTTTTCATAACTTTTAACTAATTATACAGCGTCCTTTACTCAGAAACATGGATCACATACCATCTTATAATCCATTTACAACTACTCCACTAACATTTAAAACTAGTTTAGACCACGTTAAAGTTTTTACGACAGTTCTTAACAGTGACTCATTCTTTACGTTTTACTATTATAAAACTACTCGGACCTAGTGATGCATTCGATTCGATACTTTACAGTATCGATACAACAAGATGCGATACTCCGATGTTTTAGATCAATATAAAACTTATACAGACTGGGTTCTGGAGGTCAGATAAGCATTCGCTCCATGTAAAATACTGGTATTCAGCTGTAGCTGACAAACGAATATGAAGACAAACAAATACGATACACTGCTTTGATGGATACAAAAATACCGCTATCGGAGTGAATGGATCGTATCATACCTGATTGTCATAATACGATACGATCAGTCAATTAAAAAACAGGAGACGGAAGGAGTACAAAAGGAGGAGTATTCCTGTAATTTAGCTTTGACCCTTTGAGGGAACGACAGGCTCTAAGATGGGCTCTTTGAGAGTACGGTAGAGGTCATAGAGGATCATAAATTATGTCTTGCAGGTCAACCTATGAGGCTGGCTTCGGCTTCTGCTTAACCGGACTATCCTGTGGGTGCCTTGAGTGTAAGGCCTCTAGCCTGGTGCAAATAACTTATAAACTAAGCGACTGCACCCACTGTGGGGTACGAGCCTCGGCTTAGGGCGTCGCTGGGGGACGGCAGCAAAAGGACAGGCTGGATCTGAGTGTTTGTATCGATACTATTGTATCGATGAACACGATTCAAACACAAACTATCGATACAAATGCAAGTACCGTGCATTCCTAGTGCGACCTGTCATATGCACCTGGTACTACACTACTGTTACTACAACCTAGTCGTAAGAGCGCATTGTTATTAGTTGTGACTGTTATAGCATACTTTGAAGATGAAAGGGTGATTGGTATTGGTGTGTAGAGCATCGATCGAGTTGTCGTGGTGTAGTCACTTTCGTAGTACATCTTAACTGTTGACTGAGATTTCCAATTGGTATCGAATTCCCTTAAATTCAGAAGTTTAATCAATACTACCCATCTTTATCATCTACGTAGATTTTTCTTAACTATTTCGGTTGCCGGCCGTTCGGTGTTGTTGTCGCCTTCCGATCTAACAGGATGCAGCTGAATACTAGTATTTTACATGGAGCGACTGCCTATCCATACAATCCATAAGTAACTCTGTCTGTCTGTATATCCGCGTCAGGCTCACAGGTAGACCAGACCTGGCTTGGTATATAGGATATTTTTTATCCGGTCGTACGTTCCGTGGGATAATTTCCAATAATCACGCTGCAAAGGCAGTCTATATGTACTATGATATTAAAGAGGTAAAGTTTGTAAGTTTAAATTCTTTCGCTAATACGAGTAAGATGGCATTATCCTCGAGTGTCATCCATACTTCCATACTTACTTACTTACTAATATTATAAATACGAAGGTAAGTTTCTTTGTTACCTTTTCACGCCAAAACCACTGAACCGATCATCCTGAAATTGTCAGGTGTTCAAAAATGGACATAGGGTACCTTTCATCCCGAAAAAAGTACTGGCCTCGAGGAAAACATGAATAACGTTCTTATGATAATAGATGGCGCCACGTGTCTTTCGAATCATGATTGAATTATATTATTACAAGCAGAGTACAACCCGAATTGATTGTCAAATTCTAAATCAACGCGGGAAAAGCCGCGGGCAAAAGCTAGTAAGCTATACTTAACATTGTTTTATACTTTCACGGTTTACAACTAAACTTATACTCAACAACAACAGCAACACAGTGGACAGTGGACACAGTGTGCTTTTAACAGTGGACATGGTAAATATCCCGTTTCTAGTGTTAATTATAAACTTATACTGTCACTTACGGGAAATCTTCCGTGATTTTCAATTGTTCTCATGGCACTTGCAACACAACATCGAAATAATTGAAAATCACGGAAGAAATTCCGTAAGTGGGATAATAAAGCCGCGAACAAAGGTTAGTATTATATAAACACGGGAAAATAAAGAAAGAAAGAAAGAAAAAGTATTTATTAGACTTACATAGGACAAAACAAAAAAATAGGTTGAATTTATAAGAAAATAAAATAATGTTAATAAGTAAACATAAAAAAAAAACAAATGAAATACAAAAAAACAAAATGAATGAAAATACAAAATTAATCGCAAGAATAGACGTCATTTATCTTAAACTCGAATCTGCATGAACGATATAATATTGGCTCAAGCCGTAGCAAACATTTTAGCCATTCAGCAAGTGATGCCAGCCATCATCACGAATTCAAATTCATTGATAAAAACAGCTGATATATTCCGTATCTTAAATACAATATAGAATCTCCTCTCGCCTACATAATAATATAAATTATAATCTGCATATTGCAAATCCAATATTTCTATACATTTTATTACATTGCAAAATCGTTTTTAAATAAATGTATAATTTCGTTATTAGCAGATGTTGGGTTGTTTATGATTATACCTGGGGCTAAACGGTTAAGTATATTATACCTAAAGATTCAAAAATCTTAGACAGTATTTTTTTCCGTGGGCGATCATTTTTGCTGTCGATTTGATAAAATATGTATTTCTATTCTTTTATATTGAGGTGTGAATCGGGTAATAAATCATTGTGATTACCATTAGGCTGCGCCAATCTCCGGGACAATGGCTTTGTTATAATTTCTTGTTATATCGCTGCTGGCTATAGGCCTGACCAAAAAAGGTGGAGTACAGGTTTTGTTAAAATAGCACCCAAATTTCAAGTTATACAGAAGTCAAATTATGACCCATGTCTAGCAAAGTTTACAAAGTCTTTGACTGGAAAGCTAATTTACTTGTTATAAATGATCATTACCTCTATTAATAAGTTAAAATAAATACTCACTTCTGCTTTCACGAGAAAAAATATATATATTTCTTTTCTCTCTCTGTGTTTGTATGTGCATGTTTGGCTGGGTAGATAATATGACTAATATCATGCTTGTGCTAGTAGTTAGAAGTTAGATTATGTTATCTAACAACCCCCTTTTCTCAAACGGAGTGGTGCGCACAAACATTTTCTCCACCCAAAACAAAGAATCAAACGTGTAGAGTATGAATCGTACTCACGATCACTTGCTCGACAATACATGCCTGAACTATTAACCATAATAAACGTTGAAATTTTTCATTATAAAAGACAGTACAAATAACTAATAACAAAACAAATCATCATATAATGACAAAATAACAATCAGAATTGTATGAACTTTTCGTAACACACGACTGTTTCAAGTTACCTATTATTACGATAGTTTCAACATTTATCATATCCAATAGACATTACGTATTGTTTAGAACGAGATTGTATTGTTATGAGATAAAATATTGTGATAGAATGACAAGTAAAAGTTGTTTTCTTTTAAGATTGTGTAAAAAGGGCCGACTTTTCCGGAATTTTCATTGGCGTAAACACAAAGAAAATGGTGTTCCTTTTTTCCTAAATGCGCTCCTTCACCACCAGATCAGATTCACTTGTTTCTGTACAAAATCGAATCTTTGATTGTTACACTACAGGCGAATGCTCCCAATAAGGGAGCACCTTTATGATTGATATCCAAAAGATGGCCAAGATTAGGGTATAGAACGACATAATGTATTTTTCCCAGATTAAGGGTTATCAAAATAAACTTATATTGTCACTTACGGGATGTGTGTTCATGATTTTGAGTTCCCGATATTTCGATGCTGTTGCAAGCGCCATGATCGCGGGTTGACTGGAAAATGCGGGTGGATGGAAAATAAATTTTTGGAAGCAGACAATTCGTCTGCCGAATATCGGCTATATATAGCTCAAAATCATGAATAATCACGGAAGATATCTCGTTAGTGACAATATAAGTTTAGTTAGGAACCGTGAAAGCTTAAAACCGGGTTATCAAAATGTTTACCAGTTTCACACGTCATCCAACTCTATATTGGTGAAGAGTTATCTAACATGTGGAACAGCTGGTAAATATAATCTCATCTGTAGAAACTATGAAGAAGGATACACAGATCTTATGTGAGGCAGTTGTCAGATTTTATTATTTAATTAAATACTTATAACCGGCCCTAATTGCTTGCTAATTGGTATTCGATAACATGTTACATTTATCAATGATACGTCATTTATGACTACGACTTTAGATATGAGATCTCCTAGGACATTATCTTGACACAAGCCAAAAAAACTGAATACATATTTTTCATATTAAATAAATTAAGATTACATGTATTTAAATGGACATTATATTTGACTAGGTGTCCAATAAATAAAGATAAACATAATAATTATGACAGATATAATAAGCTCGTTAAATAGTTTGATTGACAACCGACTTTGTGAATTAACAATAGGTTTGATTAAATTGTGGTTAGTCAAGTTCAATGCAGAAGAAATTTAATTTTGATAGGTAAGGATTTTTGGTATCAAAAAGTTAACAAAGGAAAATAGTAAGCTATTTTGTAATCTCGTTGATGTCTTTTATTCGTTAGACAGATGAATTTTCATCTCACTTTGGATACAGTGGCAGGGATGCAAAAAAATTTTGGCGTTCGAAAGACATTGATTGAATGAAAAAAAAAACTAGTTTAAATGAAAACAAGCTGAAGAAACGTTTTATACTGCTGTAAATTCGAAACGAAAAAAAAATGTCTCAAAATTACCAAGAATTTGCGTAAATATTCACAAACTTGCTCATAATTTACACTTTGCCAAGATCTTGCTCAAGTCCAAGAAAAATTTTAAACCCGTCAAAATCCGCCTACTACGATTACTCAACAACTCCAAAATGGTTTCCAAGAAAATGTTTATATTTAGTAGTCCCACTGCTGGACAAACTAGGTACAACTGGTACATGTTTGTCTCATTACACGGTACAAAACGTGCTACAATTTGGGAATTCCATCGTCGGTTGCTACCACACCAGTTTTGTTTGAGTTATCTATTTTAGGAACTGACTACACTGGCTGAAGTGAGCGATAGATAAAATATAGCGAGTAAGATTTTTTTTTTTCGGTGGTTTGCTTAATTATGTAGGATTTTGAGGACTGTCATACTAGGAGTATGAAAATTAAAGTTAGTGTCTTCGCGTAGTCTTCGGGACAGGATTAAAAATTTGAACCAGTCTTCTTGTGAAATTAATTCGATAAAACAGCTTAGATGACTTTAATGGGATGAAAATAGGTCAGAAGCCACTGAAGGCCTAGCTATAATCGCGAGATTGACTTTAAAGTTTTTCAGTAAATTCAATTAACCTAATACATTTTTCACTTTTGACATTATTCTTATCGCTAGTAAAATGTCACATTGTGTAGGGGACCGGGAGTGCGGAATCGTCTTTGTATGAGTAAGCACAATTTTCACTACACACAATATAAATAAAGTTTTTAGCTGGACTTCTCTAATGGCACGACAAAGCAATTTAAGAAATAGCCAGGCGTTTCCAAATTAAACTTGTTTGTAAGGTTTACAGCATAGCATATCTTCCTATGTGCACCTATCATTATCTGGCGACTAGCGCGGGGGTGCTGCGCGTGAGTGTCGTGCGGGGGAGGGGCGGCAGAGTGGCGGAGGGGGGTGTCGGTATTCCGCGCGTGCGCAGAATGTTAATGCTCGCGCACCGTGCTCTATGACTTGATATGACTGCTTGTAACTTTATTGTATCTCTCTGTACAGTCATGCACACTATCATGTACACAGGCTGCATCTTTCAAAAGTGATTTTCTTCTACTGCACTGATGATTGCCATCGCGGCTAAATCCTGGATGAGGTTGGCACAGGAGCGTGGAAATGGCACAAGTAAAGAGAGGATAATATATTTATTCTTATTTTATGTTCTTGCGAATGTTGTATTTAGGAACGTTGTATTTAGGAATGTTGTATTTAGAACTAGGTCTAAAAGTTCAGCTCAAAATTGCAATAGATTATCACTATAGAATTTTGGTTACTATATTTGGGTACTGTGTGTATTTTGGTGACTGTGTAGCTTGTGACTGCACCTGTCTGTACTTGAAAGATAAGACGGACTAACATAAGCAAGTTTATGTGTGTATGTAACAGGTACCTTTATGGCTTTGGTGTATTGTGTTTGTCAAGTGACTAATAGGCATGTAATTTATTTTGGCTGTGAAAATCTGTAAAATGTATGGGACAAGTTCCTTATTTCATCGTAGTGAGGCTAATCTGATTAAGGATAAGGACATAGTATATGCTTCTCGATAAAAGAAAACGAGTGTAATGATTTTACTGCTGTGTAAACTCTTCTTCTTTTTTCGTTAAGTACGATCCACCGGTGCCGACGATAGTGACCCATCTTGTTGCTGTCATAGCCTAGCTTTGTGCCAGATATGACAGTTTTGGGCTATTCTTGAGGCTTCCTGAAAATATAGCCGTAAAGAATTCTTCTTATGATAGGTTCCTGTAATGTGCAACATAATAAAAGCAATGGCCTATCGTTTGTGGAACAACACCATATTGACTCAGCCCCAAAAACTGGAGGATCCTGTCGGTCAGATACTTCAGTAAAATCCCTCAAACTTTCAGAACACGTCAATCACGATTGGCATACTCAGAGCTATTAGTCATATCTTCAGCAGTAGGTAGGTACATAAAGACCGACCTACGTCCATAAATCATTCCTTTACGGTACACATCTATCCGTCTCTACCTACCCACCTCACGACACGGCCTGATGTCTCCGTTATCTGACACGACACGACATGACGCTACAATCGACGCACCAATATGGTAACTGTTCGGCAAATATGCTGAGATTGTTGAATTTACTCGTTTGGACACTTGGCACTTTGGAGACATACGGGTGATGTGGATGGTGAGCTTGATCGAGGATGATGACTGAGAACTGATGCGGAGGGAGAAGTCGTTTTTTTTTTTATTATGTGTTTTTGTAGAAACCACAAGGCTATGAATTTGGGATAATTTCTATTATCCCAAATTTGGGATATCTTCTATAACAGAGTATGAATTTTGAATTCACGAGTCGTGTCAATAAATTGAATAATATAACACCACGCCTGTAATCCCCGAAGGGTTAGGCAGAGGTATACCTAATAGTACACCCACACTTCGCCAGTTATTTTTTAAGTCACATATAATAGGGGGCGAGCCTATTGCCACCAACCGGGCACAAATCTAGACTCCGTGGCTGCTACTGATAAATTCCTGATGGAAAAACCCAATCACAATTTGCCCGACCCGGGAATCGAACCCAGGACCGCTCAGCAGTCGCACTTGCAACCACTCGACTAACGAGGCAGTCATAAATTGAATAAATATACTTCAATTCACACATATTTACCCGTTACTGGTTTTTAACTAATTTTAACTTTCTCTACAGCGATCTGACTAATTTAAAAGTCCCTATGTCACACCAAATAGGTCATGCATGTGAAACTCTAATGTAACCATAGTGACTCCATGTTGCAAGTCACAGCCTTCCACAAAAAAACTGTAAAATGTATGAAAATGTAGTCAACTTATCATTTTACATAGCTTTGCTTTTTAATACTGAACCGTGAAGTTTTAGTATGTAAATGGTAATAAGTTATTTTTAGAATTTTAAGTAGTGTTATAAATTATATTGGTTGCATGTGGTACAAGTTTTATGGCACGCAATTTTATGAGAGTGTGTTGTATTTTAAAGTTTTTTTGTTTTACTTAGGTAAATTATAGCACTATCGGAAGTGTTAAGCATGGATCATACCGGTATGGATAGATTGTGAACTGGGTGTGTATTGGAGACGCCAGATACCTTCAGTACATAATCTGTGAGAGTTCGGTCCGTATCCAGTCCGCCAGTCCGTATCCAGTTTGACGAACCTGCCCGGTTGATGACAAAAGGCTTGCGCCATATTACATGGGACTCAAATTTAACTGGCGAAATGTGCGTGTACTGTTAGGTACACCTCTGCCTAACCCTTCGAGAATTACAAGCGTATTGTTATGTTATGTTTATATAGTGCAATTTAAGAAAAGATTTGTCAATTTAGCTTGACGTCTTATTAAGTAGGGTAGATTCTGAAATGTAGAGCTTGTAGAAATACAATGATTATATAGATATATAGTGCTCATTATAGTCTTCCACAAATTTTAACGCTTTAGTTGACGATCAAAGTACCACATGTGTAGGTAAACAGTGCTCGTCTTCATTGTCAAAAACCTTATTTCAAAATTAAAATTTTAAACACCAAACTACGCAGTTTCTAACAATAATATATTTCAAAAGGGCATATCTACATAAGCATAAAGCTCACGACAAAAGAGGCTGGGCAGTGGGCGTGGTGAATCATACACTTGAAGAGAAAGTCACTTTCCTTTTTCTAATTGTTTTGTATTGTGTGCTAAACGAATTTAATTAGTTGTTAATTATTTAGTGCCGTGGTAATTGTAATTTGTAATTACGCGGTTTTCTACATGGTGGTTTTTTAAAGGCGGCTTTCCTTGTTGTGCAAAAGTTTTATTTGAATGGGCTTCTGAGTTTTATTTTAATGGGCATTTTTTTAAATTCTGAATTTTGAGCGCTGAAGTTCCCGTTAGCTTCATAAAAACACATGTCCTTTATGATCAAGGATCGAGTATAATTGTGATTTTTTATGTATTTCGTATTTTGTTTATGTGATCGGGGTGTCACGTACCCCACATATGACCGTTTACGGGTTAATAGCTGTTAGCTGTTGATGATTACTTACGGCTATAACTATATTTTGTCTTCTGGAGTATGTAGAGCGAGTAGTAAACAATAAATGTGTGTATATTGAGGAGCTTGGTGGAACACGGGTTCAATGCTCTAGTTTATGACCACTTTCAAGTTGAATTTACAGCATGAGTATGGATTTCGTATGTAGTGGTGTACTGAGATTCTTGGATCGGTCGCGGAAACAAAACACAGAAAGACATTTGCATGCTTTTGTTAACAAGTACCAAATAGATACGCGACGGTTATGACGTAGTAGTTGCTTAATTATTCTTAAAATACTTTTAAACATTCTCATTAATATCTAAATAATATTCTTTGTATTTATTTTCTCATAAATCATTTATTTGATTTTTATAACAATCATTTAGTATTTCTAACGTATTGAGTAATTGACAGTTGATTTGAATATGGCTTTTAAGTGTATAAAAAAGGGAGGCAAATCATTTTAACAGGCATTATATTGTGAACTAGTGATAAGGACGTTACTCTGCCCAAATACAGACTGAGTGTGAATTATATGTAGTTCGTATTTAATTGTGTAAAACCTGCTACTGAACAACAATTTAGTAATTTATCTATTCGAGTTCGGTGCGCGGAGCAGCGTGCAGTGTCCGTAATCTGTCAGTGCCGGTTGCGCCGGACCTTTTCCAAAAGTTTTCCATTTCTAACTAAGACGTGAGTTGCATTGCACTGTCCTATGACGCTCGGGGGATAATTAAGCTTATATATCTTATGTGAAAGAATGGATAAAGGAAGGATTGATTATATTAGAGGAAGTTTGAATGTTGCGATAGTTCCAGAAAAGTTGAAAAGGAATCAACTGTCTTGGTGACGAATCGTATGTGACAGAAAAGAAAGAGTGATGGATAGAGAGAGAAACGAAGACTAAGGAAACGATGGATGGATTGTGTGAGGAATGATATGAAAGAACAAGGAGTAAATGATAGCGTGACGGTTGACAGAGAAGAATGGATGAAAAATACGTGTTGCGCTGACCCCAAGTAACATGGAACAAGGGCAGGAAGATGATGACCATAAGTGAAAGAATTTCCAGAAAAAGAAGATTACCTCCTGCATTCAAACTTATAAACCTCTTTATAATATTAAGTATAGATTGCTTTGATGGAAAAAATATAGCTATAGCTAGCGAAAAGCTTAAATATTTAAATCATGTTAGAAGTCCATGTAGAAATACAAAACACTTTGAAAGCAGTTACCGCTTGGTGGTGTGCCATCTGTCAGCCATCGCTTCCTTTGTACAACTTAATCATTTAGTAACAATTTTGCCTTCCAAATCTTTGGAAGACATGCAGAGCCCGAAGGATCAATTTCGACAAATTATTATATTATTAACAAATTCTTTTCCAATTAACATTCTGGGTCAAGCAAACCTAATAGTTCCCTCAAGGAATATTCTCGACGACAGCAAATACCAAAAATACTAAAGAAAAAGACATTTGCTCACGTTCTCCGAATATTCTTCCTTCGCCTCTAGCAAATTTCTCCACCATTCGCAGTTATACGTATAGTCGAGTCCAATCAATTCTTGTTCAGTAATTGTCGAGAAAAAATTTACATACGCCGCAAGCATTCGGCGTCTTTCATCGCGAGTTAAAATGTACGTGTGTTAATATGTGTTGGAGATAAATCGTTGGTTTCCTAAAGATTCGGATGCCTAAGGCGATTCGTGGGCGTCTCCACTTCCCGCTGATAATAATGGATCATTGAGGCAAGGGGTTCGCAGATAGGAATGCTTTTTGATGGGTAAGGGAAGAGTACTCTGCCTACAGCGTGTTTCCAAAATATCAAAAAACACGACTGAACAGTTTTTGGTCAATGAAATGCCGTTGATTTTTTGGCTGTTTTACAAAAATAAAAAATGCCGACAGCTTAATATCTTTTTCTCTATTTGGGCCTTTTGACTGTCATTGGATACCGAGTAAATGAAAAGAAATATTGTTAGTAGCAGTTCTGTGTAACTCTTCGGGAGTAACAAATTGTTAATTTATGCTTAAAAAAATCTTGTTATTTTGCTGTTTTAATAAATATGCGAGGTGTAATAATATAAACTATTTATTCATTTGTGATAATTGTGATTGTACCATAAATGATTTTACGACGACTGTTAACAAGTAATAAATAGCAATATCAAGATATTATTTGATGTAAACTGTGCAGTATTTGCTTGAAAAGCGTCAATGAAAAAAAAACCTATAAACTCAGCCTGTCGTAGATCATTGCTGGACGTAGGCTAAGATGCACCAGTCCAGTCCAGTCTTACCCAGGGACCTTTTAGGACTGATGGCCGGTCGGACAGGTGATTCCTGGAGTGAAGACCAAGTATCGGCAATCATGGTGTGGGACACCTCCCTAAGCTAATGGAACGATGACCTTAAAAAGAGGAGCAGTCATCATCTTCCTGCCCTTGTCCCATTCTACTTGGAGTCGGCGCAACAGGTTTTCTTGATTCTCCCGTCAGACGTCACGGCATCAGAAGAAGACTGTTTGATATTAATTTGAGTTAACGAAACAGTGAACTAATTCATTCCACAAAACACGAAAAATCGCTTAACAAAAGAAATCAATAAAACTCACAGCTACCCGTCAATTATAATTCATACATTATAAGCCATAAAATACTTTAACCTGGCAATTAGTATCGCCCACAGTAGCGTTCGGGTAATAAAGCTGAGGTGGTCAAGTACAATGGGAGGTCAGTAGGACCAGTTTCTAGTTATCATTGGTCCTAGGGTAGAGATTGAAAGAATTTTTGCATTTATTTTGTACTTGAATGCACATTGAATGAGAGATAACTTCTAGACCATTATGAGGGTTTATAAATGACTAGCTTATACCCGTGGCTTTACCCGCGTGGAGTTCGATAAACGTCCCACGGGATCATGATAGGATAAAAAGTATCCTATGTGTTAGGTTATAAACTATCTGTGTGCTGAATTTCATTCAAATTCGTTCAGTAGTTTTTGCGATAAAGAGTAACAAACTTCCATCCATCCATCCAAAATTTCGCATTTAAAAGATTAGTAAGATTAATCATGGCTATATATGGAGCTCCAATTTGCTGTTTTGGCACTGAAAAAATTGACGTCACTTTTGGCAGTATTGCTTGGGCTTTTAGTCTTCTACGGAACTAGTATCAGGTAGGTATAGTTATATTTTATTTTAATGTACAACAACACTTAACCAAAATAGCTGCAATAAGGTATGGCACACTCACTGCATTTTTGTAGGTACTACCTAACTGTTTTACTCACACTTCATCTATATCTTGTCAAACATTTTCATATTTTCTTGTTCGACAAGTTTCTATGTCCCCAACTACTTAACGTACCATAAAAGGTAGAATCTAAGTAGCACAGTTTTCTTACCGTATGGCACACCTGCTGTATATATACACTTGCGTAATGTGCAACAGTGTACTTCACAAATTAGCGAGTCTATAAAAAGCAGCATGCATGTAGGCAGAAAACAAATATGTTGTTCATTTACTACTCTTTGGCTGAGGTCAGTAGGCCAGAATATGACGCAGTAAGGCCAATTTCAGACCCGACATTGGTTAAAGGGATAGGAGAACTGAGTGGGTGCAAAAGTGTACCTTGTTTGATGACAGTAAGGGTCGGAATTTAAATGCTCGTGGTTATAATCACTGAATATTTTTTCATTTTTGCCAAATTACTTAAACTTAGTAGTTACGTATTCTAAGTTTGGGTTTTGCTGGGATCATATTACACAGGTACAGATAGTTGTATTATTAAATTAGATAGTTTGAGATGTCGGAAAAAATGTTACGTTTTATCGAAATTTCCTTGCCATTGTCTTGTCTCGCACACCATTATCCCCGAACGATTAGGAAGAGGTGTACCTTAACGACACAATATGTATTATTAACTGATTAAAAATGCACTTCTGTATACTATGAACCACCCCTTATGTGCTGTCCATACATTGTTGTATAACGTGTGTGCTATCGCTTCGACGAGATCTCGATACCGCGCTGCAATCGGTCGATACTTTTCAACAGGGGTGGTGGACCTTTTGTTCATGTTTTTTTTTACTTTAGCATACCTGATCATGTTTTAGTCCACGGCTTCACCCGTATGGTTGCCGGAACTCTCCCACGGGAACGTTCTATTGGGGTCAAAAGTATGCATTCTCGAACCCTAGGTCGTGGTCCATCCATGCATCGAATTTTATCTAAAAATTATCAGAAATTATACCGTGAAAAGGTAACAGATAGACAAATACTTACTTTTATTTTAGATTCTTGTAAGATATTATGTGACCAAGATAGAAAAAAATGTATGGAACAGCTGATTTTTTTTTAATAACCGATGAAATGTATTATGAATATTGTCACCTTGTGACCATTTTACGAATTTAAACGTAATTCATATTATTATCATATTATGATTCTGCTAAAGCGGCCATTTTAGACCCTCTGTTGGTTCGTCATCCCTGCTCTGCGACAAAGTCGGCTATGTCCGACTCGCGAACAAATCATTGTAAGTCGATTACGGTCAAGTTTTTAATATATTGTATAGTCCATTTGCATATAAAAAGTTCGATCTTGGCGGGGTGGCTGGTAGCAACTGGATGAGAGTTGCTGAGAATCGAGTTGAATGGCGTGCGATTAAGGAGGCCTATGTCCAGCAGTGGACTGCTATAGGCTGATGATGATGATATAAAAAGTTTGGTTTACTAAACTACTATTTGGAGTAGTTAATGCTTGTGAAATAAAAAAACTTTAAAGCCGAATTCGGTATCTGTATGTACCTATACAACCTATTATAAATGCAAATAGGTTGCTCTTCGTATTTCTGTCTATCTATGCGATCGGGTTGTTCTGCTATAAAATGAACACATAAATCCCATGTAATAGAGAGCGAGCCTATTGCCATCAACCGGGCACAAATTCAGAATCCGTGGCTTCTACAGAGAAATTCCTGATGGAAAAACCCAGTAACAATTTGCCCGACCCAGGAATCGAGCCCAGGACCTCATGCTCAGCAGCCGCGATTGCGACGACTTGATCAACGAGACCAATTAATTATAGTAGATTTATAGTATACAACATAAAGTTAAATACTATTAAATCTGCATTAATAAATATAAGAAACCTCAATGTTTTGTCATTTTGTAAAAAAACGTGCAAAGGCGGACTAGTTCATTCACAAAACCCTCAAGCTCCCAGTTTTTCAAAGGATAGGCAAAGATCGAGTCACAAAACAAAAACAGCTTAATGGATACTCCCTCGAAAGATCTCGAAGCATAATACAATTCAAATCAACCTAATGAATAACTTTTTAATCCAACCTAACAACAATGAGCTACCGTATGCTAAACCCGTTATCCACTGAGGCGTAACTTATAATAATACCCTAGCCTAGCTAATAAAAAGGTGAAGAATTATGAATAGCACGCGTGTACGCTCTCGACGATACAATAATAATAATTGTAGTATGTCTCAGTGGGCAGAGGCATTAATTTGTCTTTGTCGGTTTTGAATTATGTATGTACTTAGATAAATAGAATTAGTCGTGTGAGTGGATATTGGGTTCCTTCAATATTTTTAATGGTATGTGTATGTCGAACTTCCAACTTACTGCCTCTTGGTCTTTTTGGTTCGACCAAAGAGACCAAGAGCAGCTTTCTTGTTGAGAATCAAGGCCGTATGGTTCGTAATTATCAAGATAATTATCATGATAATTATTAAATAATTATCCACGCTGATTCATAACTTGATCTCTTCTTATTATTATTTTTTGACTTACAGATGATAATTTCATTTCTAAAATATGATGTAAAGAAAGACATTTATATCTTTTATTCTATAACATTATATTAAAAAATAAAACATTTAAATTATTATTTATTCTAACAAAAATATATATCAAACATTCTGTTTGTTGATTAATTCAACACAATGTTTGAGACCGTTTTTTTTTAAAGTTGACAATTTGCATTCAAGAAAATGATCAAGGTTTAATTATCATGATAATTATCTCTTCGAACCCGGGTCCTAGGTATTAGTTTCGCAGGTCGGACACAGTGCTACTGGGTTTTACCATCAGGAATCTTTCAGTAGCAGTACGGAGTGAGGGATTATGCCAGATTGATAGCAATAGGCCTCCTAGGCGAATTGTGGGTGTACTGCGGGTACACCTCTAAGTAACCAATAGGAAATCACAAGCTTGATAATGCTATACTGATGCTCAACTGCATTCGGTTAGGTAAGAATGCGAGGCAGATGAGGACTGGTAAGAGTTTAGAAGAGTTGTGCATGTTAGAATTGAAAACTAGTCTCATGTATATATGATGATGTCACACATGGTAGCAAACACAATATTCGAACTACTAACAAGTAACAATCAAATAATGAATCATTTGCGTTTGCGCAAGTGGCGATACAAAGCGTTGAGAATTTGCGAGTGGGCGACGATTTAGCTTTCTTTTAAGGCGTAGTAATCAAGGTATTGTCATCCATTCAACAGTAACAATTAAATGTTTATACAGCGTGTAACGGAAGGGGGGTATCAACCCTGAAGGAGGTGAATGTGCTCATGAAACTCAACAACTTTCCCCAAAGAAAATAGGTCGAAATATGAAAAAAAAAATTGGCCCTCCCTTACAAAACTGACTACCAGCTGATTGATTTACTATGGGAGGGCCAAATTTTTATGTTGATATATTTACAACGAATATTGGATGACAAAAATGATGTATTCAAAATAAAACACAATCTTAAGCTTGGAGAAATCTTAAATGACATAAACATGTGAATATCGTATGATATCTTGAAGTCTGCAGTTCAAGGCGGCACTGCTTGTCAGGAAAAATGCGTCAATATGTCAAAATTGGTACATTTATTTTAGTTCTGAGTTTTACCGCCTGCATAGATAAGCTGGTTGATGTGTATATGGATGATGATAACGAATATCAAATGACAAATGATGTATTCAGAACAAAACAATCATGAGCTTGGCACAAACATTTATGAATATACTAGTTTTCCGCTCGTGGCTTCGCCCGCGTCGAGTTCGGTTATATCGCGTTTCCAAGAGAACTCTTCAAAAGTCCGGGATAAAAACTGTCCTATGTTCTTTCTCAAGGTCAACTCTATCTCTGTACCAAATTTCATTAAAATCAGTTCAGTGGTTTAGACGTGAAAGCGTAACAGACAGACAGACAGAGTTACTTTCGCATTTATAATATTATATATATAAAATATATAAATATATAAAGTAGGGATAAACAAATGTTTATAGAGGTCCCTTAACAAAAAAAAGGTGAATGAACGTTAGCAAACCTTTACTGACAAAGGATCTCTAAAAACGGTTCTTTTCATAGAGGAGGAGATTAATCTCTATTAATGAGAATTTGTTTAAGCGCAGACAATGGATAATTTGACGCTAAAAATATAACGACCATAGTAGCATTTATTTTTACGTTGATTAAAATACATGGAATTTTATGACTGGTTGTGGATTATTATTTGTTGAAATACAAGTACTTTGAAAAATAATGCTTGTTCTTGTTTATTAATATGAAAAAAAAACTCGCCTCTGATTTCACTAACTGGGATAAATTTTGAAGGAAGTATAAAAATATGGATTATACCAAATTTCCACCAAAGTGACTGTTGGCCTGATGATCAACCTACAACATACTATGACCACTAAATTGCCGGTCCATCGATGAGTAGTCAGAATTGGCCATTTAAAATAAAAATGATTCCTGCAGAACAATAAGAGCAAAAAGGATAATATGATTAAAATAAATATATTAAGTAATTGTCTCAGACTGTAGAAATGACGAATTGGTGATTCATAATTGCTCAAGATAAAAAGAGGCCCTGAAAAAAATTAAAGTGAGATTTATGATTCACTGGCTAAAGGCAATGATAATGACAACTCTACCAATTTACCGTTCATTGGTAGATCAAGAGGGCCTAAACATGAGACTACCGTTTTCAAACCGTTTCATATTTTTCTAGAACGTCTTTCAACGGAATTTCACACACACATTTTTGGCTTTTCCATTATTGTTATCGCTGATACTATGTCATTTTCGGCCCTAAGGTCTTAAGATGGTCATATTTAATGGCATTTAAAAGATACAGCCCTGTGTGTGATAAACTCAAGGTCGGACGAACAGACAGACATACGGCATTGTGGCATAGTACTATTTATTAACCGTCTCTATCATTTGCATACGGAACCCTAAAGCCTCTTAACAACAAAACAATACGAGAAACTAACACCTCCAACGATCAATCTAATCCATATAGATAAGCGAACGGAAAACCTGCGCGTACGCATTAATAAATAGTTGTTAGCACGCGCGAGGTCAGGTCCGTTGACCTGTGAGTCATCGCTACCGACTTATATGGTATGAGGTTTTTGATTAGACTAGGAAATGTATATTTTTTCTTCTTTTGTTTGAAGAAGGCTCTTAGTAAGTAAGTAGTAGTAAGAAGGTTCTTAGTTATACAAGTTTTTCGTGATCGTTTTCGACCGTAGGGTTTATGTGCTTCTGTCGTAATGTGCTCAAAATGTCCTTGTCTTAATTAGTTAGTTCTGTCTATAGTCTATGATAATATAATGTGCTATGATATTTGAGTAATAAACTTCTTCCCTCCGTTTTTGTTAGCCGAGCACGTTTGTTTTAATTTAACTTGTCCTGAAAACTAGAATAACAATAGCTTCGTTTTTTGCTGGGTCCAGGTGTGGATTCTTTCTGGATATCATTGTTTATAGATTATTGTAAATAGCTGATTAACAGTGAAGGATTTTTTTGTTGTAATTTAAACAGTCAGCAACTGCTGAAATGCAGTGAATAAGTGTAATGACTAATGAATGAGCAATGGTTATCTTGTCTCTAAATAAGAAGAGTCTTTCTCCCAGGCTTTGAGAAATCATCGTACCATCAATAACGCAACGATTATTTATCAATTGATTAATTCATATTGACATAATTATCAATACAAGGTGTAAACGGGGTAGGGCACGCCACGATAGTGGCGGTAAGTCCCCTCTTTGAGGAGTGGCTAGGGAGGCGCCACGGCGCCCTCACCTTCCGCCTGACGCAGGTCCTCACCGGACACGGGTGCTTCGGGAGGTACCTGCACCGAATCGGGCGGGAGGAAATGCCCGGATGCTACAATTGCGAGGATCGACCGGAGGACACGGTGGAGCACACCGTGGAGGTCTGCTCCGCTTGGGCGGAGCACCGCCGTGTCCTCGTAGCGGCGATTGGCGGCGGCGACCCCTCGCGTCCGGCCCTGGTTCAAGCCATGGTCCGGGGCGAGAGGGAATGGGAAGCCGTCGCCTCCTTCTGCGAAGCAGTCATGCTAGCGAAGGAGGCGGCGGAACGTGAGAGGGAGAGAACCTCCTCACGTCCCAGCCGCCGCGGGAGAAGCACCGGGCGTCGGGGGCCACGCCGTGATGGCTCTCGGCCACCGTAGGCGCGGGCCTGTGGACGGCGAGTAATGGGCTAGCTCGCCGTCCGTCCGTCGTATGACGACGGGCAGGCCGTGTCGACGGCGCGTTCGTGTTCCACGCGCGCCTCAAAGAGATGTCAGCAAACGGGAGGGGCCCGCAAGGGCCGGTGCCTGCCAGGGCTGCGGGACTGTTAGAAAGAGATACCGCGGCCCTGGAACATAAAGGGCCAATGAAGGAACATGGGTGTTTTTTAGTCAGTAAGAGTCTGACACTCCCTTCCGCTCCGCCCAGAGCGGGAGGAGTCATTTGATGATTTCTCACCCCCCAAAAAAAAAAAAAGGTGTAAACGGGGTTTTTCTAGGTTGAAATCAACTTTTTTCGGTAGGACTCAATGTAACGGACTCAAAACATTTTGTTGATGGGTGCATTAAATAGTACACGGGTTATGGAAGTATTTAAAGTTAAGTTTTAACATTAAAAACTTGTACTTAAAAAAAAACCTGTGAAAACTTTGACCTCCGATATCTCCGTAACTAGAAGGTTCCCAGGCATAGTCCAAAACAATAAAAAAAACACAATGACGGCAAGAACAAGTGCCCTTCAGCTTCGTTAAGGATATATTTACACCCCTTATACATATAATACTTTCAGGAGCCAAAATATTATTAAAAAAACATCACACTTAGTATCCCGACTAAAATAGGTAAAGCTACACATTCGCTACATACTCCATATCTCAGTTTCTTTCAGTAAAACACAAGAGAATTATACTTAAAAAGAAAAAGCAACAGCTTGCCATATTGACTTGACAGAAGGTATGTTTCTGAGGTGTTAAAATGGAAAAGAATCCTAATAAGGACAATCTGTTACAAATATGGAGTATGACTGCTGGCTGGATGGCGCTACGTCAGTTAACACCTCGGTTACGTCATAACTCATAAGGCATACTGTAACCATACTGGAATCATTTCCATGGAAGGGAGTAGGGTTCCCAAGTTAGTCCAGAAACTTAGGACAAACTATTTGGATGATTTTTAGGGAAAAATGTTTTTTTGTAACGGGGTATTTCTGCATTTTTGATTCTTTTTAGCAAGAAAGTTCCTTTTATTATTGTTTTATTCCTGTTGCATTACATGATAGGTTATTTTATTGGTATTGGCTGTTTTTTTTTGTTTTCGTAGTTTTCAGTTATTGTAAGAGCAAACTAGTTTTGATTTGGCTTGTATCCTTCTACAGTTGTACGAAGCGGCACTTTAGAAGATAAATTAGTGGATTTTAAAATAGAACTAGCCAAAATAATTTATAAGCTTTTTTTATTAGGAAGTTGGTATTTCAACTATGCCACATAGATGGCGATAGATTTCTCTTTTTAGATAAGACTTTATTCCATTTTTGGCAACACGTGGGTGTACAAGAATAAACTTTTTTAGTTCAGACATTTATGTATATCTAAAGAATATAAAATGTTTTATTTGTCATCAAAATCTATGCCAAAAGAAGCTTTAAATATTGATCTTAACATTTTTATGATTTAATTACTATCTTTTAATTTATATTCTATGGTTTTGAATTCTATTTAAATATAAAATACGTTGTGTTTTATTACGTTATACATATATTTGCTTGTTGTAAAATTTAATTACTGCTATAAAATTACAATAAAAACAAAAATTATAGAGGTCATTCATTGTTGCTTAAATTATTTTGACTGAGGTGTATTTTTGTATTTATATTAAAAGCTTTTAGGTATCTCATATTTTGAACTTTTTGACGGACTGTGTGAAGTAAAATATGGCTAGAAGGAGGAGATTGCTGATTTGACGAGCAATAGAGAAGTATGAAAGAAGAAGACAAGCTACGCCGACCCCAAATAAATTGGGATAAAGGATGGCGAATAATCACCGAAAGATGATGATGATTATATTTTTCTTTTGTCTTTACGTCGGTAACTCACATCAATAAGATAATTCTGGTGGTTCAGTCATGTTTGGTAAAATATTTATTTATTTAACTTTTAGGAAAACTTACAGCTAAACAGACAGTGAGTAGTCGTTTACACAAAATATGGCCATTTACAAGTTTTCACATGCAGTATTTAAAATATGAAACAGAAAAAAAAACAAACAAAAAATAGGACTTATCCCGACCAACCCCTAAACTAAGCTTACCCTACAGATGTATGATTTTATTATTAACTCATAGTCTGTGTGAAACTGTGTGTTTATTCGTTCGTCTGCTAGCCTGTGAGTAAACAGAGGCATTCCTGAGGTAATTAGCTCATTAACCCCTTGTAGTGAAGTTTATTATAAGTAGATATGTGTTTTGTTCGAATGAACGAATCGCAAGTGCCTAAAAGAGTGATGAATATGAATGTAGATGGATGAAGAAGGTGACGAATGATAATTATGAAAGAAAAGGAGTAAAAATGATAGCGTGACGGTTGACAGAGGAGAATGCTAGAAAAAAACGTATTGCGCCGACCCCAAGTAACATGGGACCAGCAGGAAGATGTTGATTTGTTTTGTTGTGAGTCGACAACCACAGAGTTGCTTATAATCTTGATTGATGCAGCTGATATAATGCCTTGACTTTTGCTTACTTTAAAGTTCGGTGGAACTGTTATGGACCAATAACACATAAGACTCTGACAGAGAAATGTAGGTACTGACGTTTCTATTCCGTTTATTTTATTACTAGCACACTGAACTACTATGTTTTGTACCTCTGTGATATACCTGGTAAACAAGTATGCATCGCGTGATGTGAGCTCATACATTAATATCATTGTACATAAGTTCTACGTATATTTTTACATTTTTATAGATTAGGTTTGGTTTGATTTGATTACCATGGAGTTTCTTGCTGGTCCTTCTCCATAGGAAACGACCAACCCGAACCGTGCACCTTTTTGTCTACGTTTCATAAGTGCCCATGTAGGCCTATGTGAAATAAAAATATTTTAATTTTGATTTTGAGGTTAAATATCAAAACGAAGGCTTCCAAAATTACAACAAGCATTATAATTAACACAAGAAACGGGATATTTACCATGTTTACTGTTTGTTTTGAGTTCCCGATATTTCGGCGCTGTTGCAAGCACCATGATCACGGATAAACGGATATCCCGGATATCTCGTTTCTAGTGTTAATGATAATGTTAGTAACCATGGCAGTTTAAAAACTTATACAACAAGCATCTTTGCAATCCATCAACACAATCCATAAAATACATGTAGGTTGCATTTATGTTTACAAAAGTTTCTCATTACACACAAAAAAGTCGAAATATTTAAAATTGACAACTTCTATTCTTGCCAAACGACAAGGAAATCGTTAAAAACGTGTAGAATACATTAATTCACAATTCCTGAATGGAATCGTGAATTAATTTATTCTACTAAAACAAAAGAATGTAGTTAGAATCATAGTCAAAATATTATTTAATTTTTTAGTAGTGTAAGCATTTTTTAGTCATCATCATCTGCCTAGCCTTTTCTCAACTATGTTGGGATTGGCTTCCAGTCTAACCGGAGCAGTTAAATACCAGTATTTTACATGGAGTGACTGCATATCTGACCTCAAGCCATTTAGTGTCATAAACAATGATGGATGCGATGCGGAGGAATTACAAAATGTCCTCAGGACAGTTTTCCTCCACTGTGGTTTCACTGAGTTAGGAGACTATCTCCTTTTTTTTGAAAATATTAGGAAATATTATAATGCTTTCTTGTTCGTTCGAACACAATTTGAAATTGAATTTAAAAAAAAAAAAAGTAATGATGCCTAGTGGTGTGACCGTCGGACTGCAAAGTCATAGGTCTCAAGTTTGAACCCAAGAAACGCACTTCTGAATTTTCGGAGAAATGTGCGTATTGTATAATTATCACTTGCTTCGGTGAAGGAAAACAACGTGAGGAAAGCAACATGCCTGAGAGATATTTCTTGACCGCATGTAAAGCCAAGTCAGAGGCCCATGGGCGGCATAAAACCAGGTTACGCCAGGTAAGCCAAAGAGGAAGATCTGATAAAATCCAGACTTGTTTTGTTTCTCAAACGGACTTCTTCAGTTTATTTTTAACTAGCTTATGCCACTTGTGTGGAATTTGATAATCCTACGGGATTGTACTACCGGGATAAAAATAAACCTATGTGTAAATCCAGGGTATAAACTAGCTGTGTGCCAAATTTCATCCAAATCCGGTCAGTAGTTTTTGCGTGAAAGAGTAACAAACATCGAGACATTCGTACATACCCACAAACTTTCTCATTTATAATATTAGCAGTATAAAACAACATGTCAACAAACTTTCGAATTAAATAACGTGATTTTGAAGCACCTTATTATATCTGCTACTTATTTACAAAGTGTGATAACCACCACGTTGAAAATATTCACTAATTTTTAATTAAAAAAAAACATGTCAAATCTAATTTCGAGAACCTTGTTTTAACCACGGGGGTTCTTGACAACTCGGATGACGCATACATACATCTTATAATAATGTAGGTAAATATAATCAATAAAAATGTTAATATTTAAATTAATTATTATTGTTTTTATATTATTTTTAGATGGAAGCCATTGTGGTGAGTTCACTAATCGCAGCTTAACATGCAGGGACGTACTCTGCGATAAGTGGTAACAGTGCGTTAAACCAAATAGAAACAGAAGTCAAATTAAGGTTGATGTAATCAGCACTTTTAGAACGTCCCACAAGAAAATAGATTATTAATTTAAACTATTGGTCACAAGTCAGTTAGTACCTACACGTCAATATACCAGAACAAGAATTTGTGTGATATTATACTACTACTAAACAATCCAACTACTGAAAAATTTACTCCTCCTATTGTTGAAGTCGGTTAACATGTAGCCTATGTTACCTGGGCTATAATAACGAATCGATTGACACCTTATTGATAAAAATCGGATGAATAGTTTAGGCGCTACGGACTAACATACGTAAATAAAGCTTTACACGCTATCTGCGGTACAAATCTAATAGCTGTCCTCTTAACGCTGATTACTCGCAAAGGCTAAGTCACTTCAAAATGATAACTTTAAAACAGCGAAGGCATACTAGCGACCTGATTTTGCTTCATAAAATCATAAATGGATCTATACAAGTTCCGATGCTTCTCTTAGAAATAAATTTATCTGTACCTCGCCACAGTTCACCCAGATCTGAACGCATCCTAGATGTATTCACTCTATGTCCAACAAGAACTAACCTGGGCCACTCGGCACCAATGAACAGGTTGATGAGAACGTACAATGAGCTCCATACACGTTCCAATAGCATTGACATCTTCGCCAACAAGCTACCGCAATTTCGCAAACAATTGTTTCTAATTCACAGTGGCCACAGTTAATATCTATATTAATACTAATATTAATATTACTTATTTATTCATCAATTGTGTTATTCTTAGAGCAATAGATTTGGTTATTTCTTTTCTTTATCTTTAATTTTTAATCTCATGCAGTTTTGTTTTTCTTTTTTTATATGCCTATATGTACTCAATTCAATATTATATAATAAACTTGAAATACCTATGTAAGTGCTGTGCACACCTGTAAGTGACAAATTCACTCTAGATTTTAAGTTTAATTGTTACATTACCCCAGAGAATGTATTAGTGAATAAGTCGTTGGAGTGCCATAATTAAATAAATAAATAAATAAAAATAAATAAATACAAACATACACAGACTGCTAAAATCATAACCCTTCCTTTTTGCTTCACTGTTGTCGGGTAAAAATACCTTGCTCTTAAAAATATACTGAACTGTTGTGATATTTTCTCGGATCTTGTTAGAAATTCATGAGTTTATTTAGCTTAATTGACATAACCATCCGCTAAATTAAACCTCATCGAAATTACGTATTAGCACAAAGAACATGTTTCTCAAACGTGTAATTTACGCAAACATCAATATATTTATTTAATTCTTTTATGCACGTACCATTATAACTTGGGTACCTATTGTTCACGTGGAAAAATCACCGATATAAAATTTCGTATACTAAAAAAGCTTTTTGACAAAACAAATAAGTTATAACGGACTTGATGGAATTACACAAGCTTGGTTAAATATACTTGAAATAGGAGTCAATATTTTATTATATTTGTTTAACGCCTACATGTTTCCAAGGTACACAAAGCAAACTTAATCGGTTTGCAGGGCACACCACAAAGATGTTGGTGTGCGTAAAATCAACTGGTGTATTACTTCGCCTATTTGTTAGTGTTTGCTTCACTATAGTATATGTATAATATGAGGTAAAGAATATGAAGCATCAATTTAACCCTATGACTAACCGGTGTCGTGGCATAGATGTGTAATCATTCGGCTGGTAAATCAAGTGTCGTAGGATCGAATCTGCGCCGCTGGCGTCAACTTTTTGCATTATTAAAAAACTTTTATTTTCATTTTGTTTAATTTTTATTGTAATTTACCTGATAATAAGAACATTATTCGAAAAAAAATATGGAAGTAAAAATTAAACAATTTGTATTAAGAAATCAACAACATTTATTGACTAGGTTTTTTTTTATATTATAATCACAAATTAAAAAGTTTTGTGCATGACAAATATTCTAAGTCGGACCAGAAATAACGTTACTTTTCTTATTCAAGTGGGTAATTTATTTATTAGTGAAATGAATAAACATGTTAATAAGATAGATATTAAGATACAGGTATCCTAAATTGTTACCTCACTAACAATAACATCACTCACATAAAACAAATCGAATTACCCCCTGATATTTTTATTAATATCCTATTGGTGCGCCTTCGCTATCTATGACTTATTCATGCACGAAGTAAATGTCTCCACTAGACCTGCATGGAAGAATATTTTTTTTTATGATAGCGCTCACCATCTTTTCGCCACAATATTTTGCGACCGTCCTTGTCTGATTTAAAACATTTTTCATCTCTAAATATAACTATATTATTGCACCAATCAAAATCTAAATATTCTCTTGCGAAGCGTACCCGGTTTTGCCTGTGAATATCTGACATTCAAATTTTCTTGGCTGGCCTACAACATTTCACACCAGCTGCTCGCAAGTGGTTTCGTACAGTTTGTAATGTCACGTCATGTTTAGTTGCCGTGGAACGAGTAGTGAGAAGGGCTCAGCGGTATGCGTAGCAACTATATCAGATGCCAATCTGTGAATGCAAATCCAGCCTTTGGTCCCGGTCGGCAAGGATCAATGCTTCCCGAATCTGCATAACGATGGACCCACAATTGCACAGTCCTTCTCTGTGAACAATAATAAAATATTGTTACAAAAAACAACAATCAATAACATGTGGATTATTTAAACATATTAAACTTCTAAACATCATAATAACATTTTGTTACTCACCGATATCTTTAAACGTCTCGCAATTTCACTAATTGAAACATTTTGCTCATGCAAAAGAATTATTTCAGCTCATAAAAGTGTGGTTCAATGATTCATATTGATTCACAAATAAAAGCACTTCTCAAAAAACGCAGGGTATAATGTCTAAAAACGTAACGAAACCCCAATAGTCAATAGCATTATGACGATGAACTTAAACTACTAACTTAAACATGATTTGTCATTTTTAGAGGGTAGACAACTAATACATTCTAACCCAAATATAAAGAGACTTGCTAATAGTTAAGCAATGAATTGAACAAACAAATGTAAAATATTTTATTAAAACATACAAAAACATTAAGCTGTTGGCAGTCGGATTCGATCCTACGGCGCCGGCGCAGTAAGTAATTATTTATCGCACGCTCGACTAATGCGCCACGGAGACGATTGTATGATAAGCTAAATTTATGCGTCATATTCCCTGCAACATTAGTGACAAGAAATTTTATTGTGTGTGCGTGGACAACGGGTAGCAAACACTAATAAATAGGCGAAGTAATACACCAGTTGATTTTACGCACACCAACATCTTTGTGGCGTGCCCTGCAAACCGATTAAGTTTGCCCCGTGTACATAGAGCCGTATTTGTTGATTAATGGTAGGTTATTTGAAAACTATTTATAGATATAGAAATTGGAAAAAGACATGTGATTAAGTTTTAATTTCGTTTTAATTATGATTTTAAACTGCTATAGCAGGGGTATCAAGTTGATACCGACTGCTATAGCAGTTATGTTATAGTACAGCAATTAATGTTGATGTGTAAATGTGTTCTTAGTTTCAAAGCAGCTACCAGTTTATTTGGAAGCCATCACTATCAACGATAAGATCGCCATTGTAACCATAGAATTAGCAATATTGTAAAAGAGCTGTGTTACACATTTTTAGGTTTCATTATAGTATATTATATCAATCTGCCTATCTTCACTCATCATCATCTGCCTAGCCTTTTCCCAACTCTATTGGGGTCGGTTTCCAGTCTAACGGGATGCAGCTGAATATCAGTATTTTACATGGAGCGACTGCCTATCTGATCTCCACAACCCAGTTGGTAGCCGAGACCAACGGCTTAACGTGCTTTCCGAGGCACGGAGGAAACTCGGTATGTAATGGGTGGTCAGCTATCCACAAAGCAACCTAGGCAAGCACAGCTTAACCTAAAGATTGATTTGACCAGCTGTTATTTTGCCACGAGCCCCGCTATCATCAATCTATCTATCTTCACTATTTTATTAAAATTATTATTTTAGTGTCTAAATTCGCACCTGCTCTCCGTGCTATCTCACGACGGATTATAATACTAATAATCTCTGAAAGCATTAGACCGGTAGTAAATCCTAGTATAATAAATAATTATAATGCCTATCAGATATTAGGTATTTATTTATATATAAAAACGTGTCTAATCTGGGGTTTCATTACCAAATAGAGCCAAATATTTTCTCTGTGGCAGAATGGAATCCGGATTTGCGGCCGGTTGATGGAATTAAGCTCGTCCAAATGTAACTAGCGAAATATGGCAGTAGCATAATCAGCCTATATTCTTCCCACTGCTGGGAGACAGGCCTCCTCTCTAAGAGAGCTTGTGGGCTACACTCCACCACGCGGGCCCAGTGCAGTTTGGTAGATGTCACGTCTTCGATTTTTTGGTTCTGGGACATGCCGGTTTCCTCACGATGTTTTGTAACGAAAGAGTTAGGTGTGTCTACAATATTATATAAAAAAGAATGGTGTCATTAATTTCTTGATTAACATAAGTGATTGGATTGATAAACGATGTGTGTTTTATTGTATAATTAAACTCTATTTCAACATTAATGAGCATGAGAAGATTTATCGTCTTTATCTTAATTCATTGACTAAATAAGGCACGCTTTTAGTGACATCCTGATGTCATTTGGTCTAGTTTTTATCTAAAAAGATTGAAACTTGTTTCACAAGTCTAGAATTTCTTCTTTGTGGGTGTGTTTGTAGACTTCAATGCTTATGTGGTATTTTAGTAATCGATAATTTTACACATGACTTACATTACCTAATATCACGCCTGTAATCCCAGAAGGGTTCGGCAGAGGTGTACCTAATACTACACCCACATTTCACCAGTTATGTTTAAGCCCTGCCTATGTAATACGGGGCCAGGCTATAACTATTAACCAGGCACAAATACCGACTCCGAGGCTGCTACTCAGAAATTCCTGATAGAAAAACCCAATAACACTTTGCTCCACCTGGAAATCGTATCCAGGACCACATGCCCAGCAGTTGTGCTCGCGACCTGTAAATCAACGAGAAAATTCAATTATATTTTTATACCTTTGAACTTCAAATCTGGCGTTCAATTTCAAACTATTGTTACAAATAAAGATGACTTCAAATTTATTTCACTAACTGACTTTAGCTCGCAGCTCCCATTATGTGCGGAACTTAACCCACGGGAATGTTTTAAATGTAGCCAGTAGTAGAAAAAATTTCCGGAGTCGGATCTGTAGCTCCGAAGATTACCCCCCTACATACAAACTTACTAACAAATACCACTTCTAGCACTGTTTTATGCTTTCACAGTTTAAAAGTAAACTTATACTGTCACTTACGGGATATCTTCCATGATTGTTTATAATTTCAACCCGCGATCATGGCAATAGCGTCGAAATATCGGGAGCTCAAAATTATGAAACAATCACGGGAGATAGGTAGGTGACAGTCAAGTTTAAATACCTGTTCTAACTTAAGAAGAATAAAACAAAAACTGTTTTGACACATTTAGTACGTCAAGCACGACCCAAGCTAACTTAACTCGCACTTGAATGTAAAGATTTATGCCAGTCATAGTAATATTGGTGTATAAGTGACACTTAAGTGGCTAAGCAACTACGTACTTAATCAATATGAATGTTTTAACTTAAAGTGGGTGTAAATGACGGAAAACATTAACTTCAAATGTTTGGTAAGTTGGTGTTAAGTTGATTTTAAAGGTGATCTTTTGATGTGTTGAAGAAAAGGTATATGAAAAAAAGACTTACGGTTTAAATATACTTAGGTACGGTAGATGGGGAAGTCGTTATTTACTTACAAGAGCTGTCGACACCAGTGTGACGTGTAGAACTTTGCATTTATGTAATTTGTGCTACGGGACGCACTGAGCATGAGCTCCTGGGTTCGATTCCCAGGTCGTAAAAAGTGTTATTGCGTCCGGAGGATACTGAGAAACTCGGGAATCTCACTTGTCAGGAGTTTCTCAGTATTAGTAATGGAGTCTGGACTTGTGTCGGTTGACGGCAATAGGCTCGCCCCCTATTACATAGCATTTACAACATAACTGGCGAAAAGTGGGTATACTATTATGATGTTTTAGTATTTTATCAATTTAAAACAGAAATCACTTTAAGCGATTTGCTTCACACCCCACACCAATATACCTACCTTCCTACACTAAAAACCTCCATTACCAAACCTTTACAACAAAAACTCATTAAACTCGCTATCGTCACTAAAAATCTTCGTACCTAAGTTACGTTGGCCATTAAAATGTATTTTTACCATAAATTGTAGAATGATGGCCGGCCGCTCGATACAGCAAAGGAAAATAACATGAATATTTCATGAGTTTTCCACTAAATTTGGTCTAATATAAACTGGTCAAGTAATATTGTGAAGTGTTGTGGGATACCGTTGTTAGGGGGTCGATTTTGAGGTGAAAATTGGGTCAAGTCGTTATGATGAAGCACCGAAATATCGGTTAATTAGCTATTGCCATCAATCAGAGGTATTTATAACGCAGGTTTACTTTGTGTCTGCAAATAAAACTTGATAAGTTCCGAGGTCGTCCTTCTTACTACGATTATAAATACGAAAGTTTGTCAAGATGTATGGATGTTTGTTACTATTTCACACAAAAACGGTTGAACGGATTTGAGTGAAATTGTTTTATATAATCTTTAATTGAAAAATAAGGTTCTGTAACTCTTTGGGACATTTTTGTCCCGATATGTAACCCCGATGTGTTTCGTATTATAAGGGTACAGTGTAAATCAATGCGAAAATAAATGTGACATTGAGTTACAGTCTTACTAATATAGACTTTAAATACTGTGTACACGATTTAATATCGTTTAATGATTGTATAATCCGAACCGATCCGTTGCGATGCGAGCCGTTTGATAGAAATCATCCTTTAAAGTATTCTTGGCATATATTTTGGTTAAGTTAGGGCCTGAGTTGAATGACTCGATCCCGGATTCACGGGATACAGGTTGTTAGGCTATCTCATTTCATAGATTGCTTAATCAGAGGTTCAGATGTATTTTTTTTTTATTAATAATCTAATTAAAAATATTATGTTCTTCTATTAGACATCAGTAACTAGCTTTTTATAATATTTATTTCAAAGATAATTAAATTATTTACAAACTACAAAACTATAATAGTAATAAATATGTACAAGTAGAAAAGGGTTACAGGGCGTCCAAAAATTTGTCCGCATCGCTGTCAACAGGAAAAGTGCCGCCCTCTGGTCACGTGACATCAGTTGGATGTATGTATACGCGATGAAAATATTTTAATATTCTTACCAATGTGTAAAAGAAATAAATGTTCAGACTGTGTTCACAATGTGATTTTGTTCTTCAAATCATGGAAAATTCAAAAAAGAAGGTACGTTTTATAGCTTTTGTTTTGTTTTCTTTCTTTATTAATTACATGGGACCTCACCATCACTGGCAAAATATGGGTGAACTATATAATAGGGAGGTATACCTACCTCTGCTTAACTCTTCAGTAATGATAAGCATGATGTAATGTATACGTTTCAGTTACACTATTAACCTCATTGTTTCTAATTTTTTCCTTTCCTCGTTGGTCTAGTGGTCGTAATCGCTACTACTGAGCATGAGGTCTTGGGTTCGATTCCTGGGTCGGGCAAATTGTTATAGAGTTTTTCCATCAGAAATTTCTCAGTAGCAGCCACGGAGTCTGGTTTTGTGCCCGGTTGATGGCAATAGGCTTGCCTTCTATTACATGTTAAGAGGCGTGATGTTATGTATGTGGTTTATATATCTAACAAACTGTTTACGTCCTTATAAAAAACCCAGACCATCTTAATATCAATCCCGTATTTCCCGGGATTGCCACAGTGCTCAACGACCTTAATAGCTCGGAGGCTTGTATCATGACTGCCCCACATAACCACGCCCTTTCCATTGGCCATGACAAACACATTTGATACAAATGCACGAGACGGCTTAGCTCTTATGTAATCTAGGTAATATACTCGTAATAATAATATGTTGTTGAATTGTGGTTAGTTTTTATTAAATTTATTGGGTACAGGTTTACCTGTAATTTACTTTTTATTGAGGCATTCAGGCAATTGGTAACTCTCGTGGATTGTTATAATGGGGGATGTGAAAAAGGGGTGTGGTTCAGAATTCTATATAACACTTATCTATGACAATTTGAATGAAGATGAGGCGGCATAGTGCCGCACAGTGTGCAGTACAAATGTTTCTTTCGCTGGAGTCGCTCAAGTGTACGTAAACCAAATCTGCGTGTTTTCACCGCAATATTCGCGCACAAATGCGAACATTTGTGTGTTGACGGTAACTGGCGAAATGTGGGTGTACAGTCACGAGCACCAATATGTAAACACTTAACAACATTTAAAAGTGTTTTTCTCCTACAGTTCTAATTAAAATTTCATGTTGTTACGAACATAGTACTATGGAACTCATATTTTTCGCGAAAAGTGCTTTTAGGTTTATGTGTATACATATTGGTGCTCGTGGCTCTACTATTAAGTACGACTCTGTCTGACCCTCTGAGGATCATAGACGTATTTAGTAATGTTATTTCATCAGTAACAGAAAATAAGGAAAAGGGGGTTTAAGAAGGATTAGGATCTTAAAGTAAAACATAGCACCAAGCAAGTACGCTAAGCTTATTCCTGCTAGAACATACATTGGATTCGTGCCCAGTATCCATTTCACGCAGATATCATAAAACTAGGCTCAGAGCTAAGTTTAGAACTTGAGCAATATCGATCTGTCCTTATGCACATACTACGATTATTATCCAATTGGAAGCACCGTGGTTGGTACTGTAATCTCACGTTCGTGCATTTTAGTGTACTATTGCGATAGTCGTTATTTACTTGATTGGGGATCTGAAGACGGGATTCAGGTTTAAACCTAGACTTGGCAATATGAAAATATCAGGAGATTGTGAATTAAATCCTTAAGTTTGTGTCTTAATATATGTACCTATTCAAGCGATCGTCGTCTCGCGAATACGCGATCGTTTGTCACTCAATTGTTCTGAAAACCCAAACGTGCACAAAATAATAAATTATCTTTTTCTGTTTAGATTTAAACTTTTTTTTTTGTTAAATTTTTTGAATGTTGTGTGCACTTGTGGCATGTACCACATAATACAAAATCTTCTTTCTTTCATTAAGTCGATGTCAGGACGACTACGCATTCGGGTTCGTTTTGGTAAGGACGCAGCCTAACGCGCATTGACCACGTGTCAAGATCGATACTCTTTCCTTTTAAGAATGAGACACCTTTTTTATTTTTTTGAAAATACGTAACTTGGAAACTTCGTCACCTCTTAAGTAAGTAAACAGTATTCTGCAATACCACGTCAGAAAACATCTGGTTTCGTGACAAATACACAGTTTAAAAATAACGGTATAAGATGAGAATTCCCCGTTCTCTTGCATTCAAAATGTTGCAAGTTAAAGGCACAACACACGAGCGTAGCGGTAAGTCGCGTACAATGTAATGTGTCGTTATAAGGCAGGTGCACACTCGCTGACGAGGCATTAAAATATGACTTGTTACAAGTTACAGGTTTTGAGGTTTGTGTGTTTATGGTATTAAGTTATGGGGAACTGTTAGTAAGAAAATTGTTTACTGTTCGAGGTTATTAACGTAGTTCTAGTGTTTTGTTTACATAGTAGTAAGAAGGCTTCGGGGAGATCTTTTTGTTACGACGTAAGTTTACCAAAAAGGAAACACTTGTGTTATTATAAAATAGGAGTGAATTTGTGCTCGGCTGATGGCCCTATTACACAGGATTGAAATATAACTGGAGAAATATGGGTATACTATATGCACACCTATGCTTAACCCTTAGGGGATTACAGGCGTGATATTTTGATGAATATTTTTTTTTAAATTTGCAATAAATGACTTAAAGAATTATTTTAAGTTACTTCTGATATAATAAATTCGAAAGTTTGTGAGGATGAATGTTTTTTACTCTTTCACGCTAAAACTACTGACCGGATTTGTATGAAATTTGGCACACAGATTGTTTATAACCTGGATTAACACATCGGATATTCCACGCAGGCGAAGCCGCGGGCATAAGCTTGTATTACATCTATTTGCAAGTCAAGGGAAAAACTATTTTAGTAAGATGATCTTTAAGTATTTTTCCTGACGCCAACAACCGTGTGTTCTCCACTTAAGACTAAGACAGACCGAACATCTCGCTAAATGCTAGATTCATATTCGATATGCATGTTAACATATAGATAATTGTTATTGGTAAGATCACACACACGACAGAACAAGGACAGAAGGTCTATTTTATTTTGCCTTTCGTGTGGTTTTTGGTGACAAAAGGTAGCAACGTTACCTAACTATTTGAGAACTAAGATTAATAATTTGTAATTCCTAAAGAGTTAGGCAGATGTGTACCCATTAGTACACCTAAATTTCACCAGTTATGTCTATATCCCATGTAATAGGGGGCGAACCTAGTGCCATCAACCGGCCACAAATCTAGACTCCGTGGCTGCTACTGAGAAATATCTGATGGAAAAACCCAATAAAATGTTTCAATGTTTTCTTATTTAACCCAAAGGTTGACTGGTAGAGAATGCCTTGTGGCATTAAGTCCGCCTATGTAGGCCGCCTACCACTATTGTGCATGAAGTTTAAATAAATAAATAAATAAAATTGTATCCGACCTGGGAATCGAACCCAGGAAATCATGCTCAGCAGTCATGCTAGCGACCACCAGACCAACGACCAAAGATTATGTTGATGAAAGGCAAAAATTTAAAATATTGGATTTACAATCTATCCAAATGCTTACCAATCCTTTTCGAAACCGATAAAATGCTTTAAAAACGATTGCTACTCTTGGTCTAAGTCCTCAGAACTTATTTACAAGTGGTGAAATGGGCTATAAGAATATGTTCAAGGGACACTGACCTTTATCCTCTTTGCAATAAATGTTGCTAGCGTACATTGATAAACTGCAAAAGCCTCTTTGTAATATTTTTTTTTCGCTTGTTTCAGGTATGTCACTACCAGGTTATCGTCCTTCTCCTGTTCCTAGTTTATCTAGGGTCGGCGCAGCGTAACATCTTCCTTTATAGATAACTTACAGCATAATCAGCCAATAATATTCCCACTGCTGGGACATAGACCAGGAGGTGTGTGTAGAGAGGACTCTATGAGAAGGAATGTTCTGTAATCCACCACGCGGGCCCAATGCGGGTTGGTAGATCTCACAGGTGTTCGAATTTTTGGTTCCTGACGACGTTTGTCTTCAACGGTGAAAGAAAACGTGGTGAGGAAACTATCAAACATCAACCATGTTCATCACCACTGCTAAAAACGGAGCAGTGGTGATGAAATAAATTACGAAAAGTAATGCGCCTGCCTGGGTTCGAACTCACGACTTCAAATTCATAGGTAAATCATGGCCGTTACCACTGTGTCATCACTGCTGTCGTCAGCTACAGATGATACTAAAAATAGGTACCTACTTCATCGATTCTTTTCGAGAGCTGTTCACTATAGTAATTCTGCCTCTTTCTTCATGATGGTAAGGCACTCTACACTTTAAGCCAGGAGGTCTTTCCTTTCAACCGTTATGCAAATTTTAAGAAGGCTCAATGGTCCCGTCGTTATTAAATTATGCATTCATGTGTATTAGTGGCATAATCTTAAATTAGGAACCTGTATAAGGCGTTATATTATTTGAAATTATGTATGTAAAGATTTGTTGCAAAAGGAATCTGAAGAAATCAAGTGATATTTGATAGTTTCCCTTTTCGGCTTTTCCTGTAACTTAATTTCTAATCTTTTTTCTTAATTTTTCTGTGTTATGTATTGATTTTAATATTATTAGATACTTCTAGTATTGTTATTGCAAATATTCTTTCCTTTAGAGCATAATAAAACAGGCTTCTAAACCACCAGACGACCCCTTGCCATATGCGTCCAACATCCAGGGCTTCTGATTATCTGTTGAGGCACTCAGGTGCTGGGTTTTTGTCTTGTCCTCCATATTGTATTATACAAAATGCGGGCGTAATTTGAAGCCAATCTGGAGCTTATGACAGTGCAAGTGATGAAGCCAAGTCGATTGAAAGACCTCGGTATCCATTGAGAGGAAAATCTGGGAATAAACTTAACACCCTAAAATTTCCAACGACGAGATATCTCCACCAATATGCTCATATGGAGCGACAGCCCTTTTTGGGATAAGAGGTCAACTAAAGCAGGTAATTCCGTCATGTAAGTATGTTCATCAAGTACCATAAGATACGCCAGATAGGTCAGTACCATAAGAAACTGGAAATATGTTATCATCACCATCCAATCAGCTTATAAACGTTACCGAAGATCCTCCCGTTAGAAGCATAGCATCCCTATCATATTTTATGTCACCCATAAAGTATCATATCATTACCATTCAAGAGGTCAAGATAACTATACATGGATCTACAGCATCATCAGTCTTACTGACCCTAGCCTGAAACAGGTTCAGAACCAAACTAGACGAATATAACTAACTGTTACTGCTCAGATACCAGTTATATAACAGCCAGCAATTTGGTAAACTGTCAACTTCAATTCGTAATAACTTCTTACATTTTACTCAGTTTAAAACAACCTCTGACACGAAGTATAGGTAGAACTCTTTGGAAAATGTAAATGTTTTCACTATCTGTGTTTAGGATCGTATATTTTAAGTTCTATGGTGTATAAAAAGACCAACAGTATTGCTTAGTGCCGTATTATTGGGCGAATCTGCCCACGAGTCGCCGATGACATTTGTTTCGCATTTTATACAAGGACTTGGGTGTACCGTTGCAGATAACACACGTCATATGCTACGTGGCTTTGGCTATCGGTTAGTCCCACAGAGCACGGAGTATTTACGTAAAGAAAAATCAGTGCGAAAAAGAAATGCAGTGTCTAGAAAGTGCTAATAAAATTCGTAACGCCTTTTGAGTGCGCAACGTTTGTAATGGACCACCATTCAAAGCCGTCAAGTTTCTTTCTATTCAACATTTGTTTCAAAGCGCAAATATACGGTAACATGCATAGTTTGTATGGGTACTGTCGACAATGCCGCTTCTATTACCGGCCGCGAAGTCATCTCCGAGCTCTGTAGTTATACCAAACTATGAGATCCATAGAGATCTACGCTTTGGAATGGGAAACTACAGTACTTTCACAAGTTATTATGCCTTGAGACTGGGACTGTAGCTTCATCTTTATATTTCTGAACATCAAAATTGCCTGTAACAGTCTAATTGAAATAAATGCTTTGAGCTTGAGTTTATGCGGTATTGTAATATCTTTGTATGTAAATACGTATTATTGTTGAAGAAAATGGTTAAAGGCGGCGAAAATACTTTGAGATTTCGCCTGAAGAGATACTGTGGCTTTAATAATGCTTTTGCTTCGAGGCTTGTGGTACAGATTTCATTTCAATGTGTTGTTTTTGTGCAAAACCCCGGCTTTTCTCTACAAGGCGCTTTCTAAGCGATAGTTGGTCAGTGGGTGTCTTTCAAATTACATTAAGGTATAATTTGTTGAGGGAAACCTGTTGATGCTGAGAATTATAAGCAATTATTTCCTGTTCAGTTATTGGAGGAAGGGGTGTGTCAGATTTGGAATTAGCCATTCAGTAGCCGTTCTCAGAGTATACTGTGTGATTTTTTTATCGTTGGCACATACTTTAAGGGCGTGTATTACTCATAAAAATGAACCACTTTTACTATGAGACCAACCACCAAATCGAAAAAGAAGATCCATGTTGGTCGCGTAACTCGAAAAAATGTAGGCAGCAGTTGTTATTTTTTTGGCAATTTCATGGTCCTATAGTAAAAGTTGTTCATTCTCATGAGTACCCCACGCCCTTAAAGAATTGCTAACGTTTAAAAAATCACCCTGTATGTATAGGAGCAATAATAGCACCCATGGAAAGTTCTAGAGGTTCTTTTGTGCATTGATTTTGGCACTATAGCCTTATATTAAAAATACATCATCCTAAAAAGGAATGCAAATCAGTAATCTTATCTACTTAGTCTTTACTCAAATATGTTGGGGTCGCATCCAGACTAAACAGAGCACCTGCATACCAGACAAAAATGAACAATTGGTATAACAACAATTAACATATTAATACAACTAGTTAATGTGCCCTTGTAAATGTTAGTTTTCAGGATATCTTTCTTATCTTTCACACAGTCCATTCATATTATTTTTCTTATCCTGCTTTAATAGCAATCCATATTATGTTCACGACGTTTTCCTACCGACATTTCAGTCTTATTACATCATCATCTGCCTAGCCTTTTCCCAACTACGTTGGGGTCGGCTTCCAGTCTAACCGGATGCAGCTGAATACCAGTATTTTGCATGGAGCGACTGCCTATCTGACCTCCACAACCCAGTTAGTGCTAGGCAATATGATACCCCTTGGTAAGACTGGTTGTCAGACTTTTCGATCACTGACTACCTGTAACTACTGCCAAAGGTGTACAAATGACAGCCGGGACCAACGGCTTAAACGTGCTTTCCGAGGCACGGAGGAAACTCGGTATGTAATGGGTGGTAATTCAGTCTTACTACATACATATTATAAATGCGAAAGTTTGTGAGTATGGATGGATGTTTGTTACTGTTTCTCGCAAAAACTACTGAACGGATTTGGATGAAATTTAGCACACAGACAGTTTATAACCTGGATAACTACATAGGATACTTTTTATCCCGGTGGGGCAATTATCGAAGTCCATGCGGGCGAAGCCGCGGGCTTAACTTAGTTTACCACATGGCGATGAATAATCTGGTTCCCACACCGGAATCTGATCCGCTATTCCACAAGGCGGAACTACGGTAAGTATTCCCAGCGTTAATATAGTAATTCAAGGAATAAACTCGTGTTCTTGTTAAGTTGCTCCTGTAAAGGCTACTAGGTAATTGAGGATGGAGTCCGTTAGCTGTGGCGTAGGGAAAATATCAACATATTTATATATGTATGCTTGTTCTACATGAGTAGATTATGTGAAAGTATTATGACTTTGAGGTCAGGCGCCTGTGGTATCTAGTAGGTATCTACCCCGATTTATGAATTGATATTGCATCACAAATGCACTCAAAACGTTGAAAGAAATCATTTTGATGAGTCGATCATATCCTAGTACCTACACACGGCGGCACATCAAGCTATACATATCCAGTATAACCTGGCCTCGCTTTTTATTAGCTTCCCGTACAATGAGAGATCAGCTTAATTGGGCACCAATCAAGCGATTGGTCGTCGTGCGTACCAAAAAATCCAAAACGTGTAGTGTCCGACCGAAGCTTCGGCTTCGGCTTCGGCCAATAAAAGCACCTTAGTGCAAAATGGGTTTTTATCAAGCACCGAAATTGAAAGAACTGTTAGCAATGCACGACGGAAATGGTAACGCGTGGGGGCAGCGGTCACACGTGTCAACGTTATTTTTGACAAGTTTCACTATAATTTTAATCATCATCATCATTTTTTTCATCATCTTGTTAAGTTTTATATAAAGTCATCAATAACTGCTAACTTATAAGCTAAAAAAATTACATGTAGCTACACTTATAACCAACCTTGAACTGAATTTTCTTAGGGATATCAAACTTTCGGCTTCGGCCAAAAAGCGACCTTCAAACTCAAACTCAAAGCATTTATTTCAATTAGACCATTACAGGCACTTTTGAAAGTCAAAAACAAAAAAGCTAAGCTACAGTCACAGTCACAAGGCATAATAACTTGCGAAAGTACTGTAGTTGCACATTCCAAATCGTAGATCTCTATGGAGAAGAATGGGCAAGAAACTCCATGGACACTCTTTTTAATCAAAATATTGTTACAAAATCTTGGTTACATCATTCATGTTGAGATTATACATATATGTGAGAACGATGTACAAAGACGTGCACATTAAGAGCGTCCAGAGTAAAAGATTAAACTAACAATTAAAAAATAAAGTAATTAAAATAAACCGTGACAGCTAAGAGATGACCAGTCCCAACTGACAGCGCCCGTTCACGAACATGACGCATGGATCAGCGCCATTCAACTCAACCATATTGAAGGGAACTAAATGACCCGACACACCCGCCACCATCAGCGAGACATTTGTGTGAGCATGACATTCTCTCAGCCACCAGGGCACATTCAAGTCAATGAAAGATAAAATGTAAATGGTAGCTTTACAGTACATAGTACTCACACATGTGCTATGCGATTATATCGGTCGGAAACTTAGACATGACGTGACATCCACCAACACGCACTGGACACACGTGGAGGATCATCAGGACCCACTCCCACCCAGATGTATCTTCCACCATAGGCTGATCATGCATACGGTCTACACTTATTACCATCGATCAATAGATACCCAACAAGAAATGCAACACATCGTTGAAGCTAGTAATAAGTTCACGAGAAAATAAAGGTATGAACATGTACAACAGTAGTAACGATACGACATATTAATAATTTGTGTCCATAACATTTTTCTAACGCAGGTACAGCACGGTTTGAAGTTTCAACTAAATTCAATTAACAGGCACCTTGACTACATCTTTCCTTAGAAGAGGCCAATGGCATATTCTATTTGAATTTGGCCTATGTCCAGCATTACGAATGACCTTCGAACCTCCTTTTTCAACGATACAGTCATTTGTTTATTCGTTTAACCCTGGAACGCCACATAGCAAATATACCAATAGTTAATCTGCAGCTTTTCATTCATCATGTGCGTTTGGACAACTCCGAGAGGAGACGCCACAGAAGGATATACTCTGACATTATTGGTAGTGTTTTACACAAAGGTTAGTCACAACCGTACGTGTATCACCAGATGTATGAATTGAAGGACTATGGCAGTATCGTAGCAGGAGGAGCTCGTGGCTAATTAGGAACAGCCGCTCGGGTCGATCTTTAGGTTAAGCCGTGCTTACATAGGTTGGTCCGTGGATGGGTGACTACCCATTATATACCGAGTTTCCTCCGTGCCTCGGAAAACACGTTAAGCCGTTGGTCCCGGCTGTCATTTGTAGATCTTTGACAGTCGTTACAGGTAGTCAGTGGCCCGAAAGTCTGACAACCAGTCTTACCAAGGGGTATCGTATTAGGTAGCACTAACTGGGTTGTGGAGGTCAGATAGGCAGTCGCTCCATGTAAAATACTGGTATTCAGCTGCATCCGGTTAGACTGGAAGCCGACCCCAACATAGTTGGGAAAAGGCTAGACCGATAATGGAAGTATCGTAGCAGACGTTGTGTAGTTTCTGTCTATTGGAAAAAGGCGTCCGTTTATACATGTGTATACAATCATGGAATGCTCCAGCAAATTGTCTGCATTACAAGATCTGTGACAACCATAAATCACACTTGCACAACTGCACAAAATCGGGAACAAATAGTTCGCAAAAATATTGTTTGTGAAGACACATTTTGTAATTAGGAACACAAAATCGATTTGAGCATAATACCGTCGTCTCCCAAAGTCCAGGCTCCTATAGAGAAATTCCTGATTTGAAAACCCATTAACACATTGCCCGACCTGAGAACCGTCTCTTTGGCCTAACAGTTAAAAAGGCCAATCACACATCGGCTCCGTCAAGTAACACATATCATAAACTGAATCTACGCTCCGACGAGAGTGTGCCTTATGTGATAACTGCAACATAGTATTTTACTACCCGATTTACGTAAGAAGGTTAGAGGCAGTATTCAGAATTGTTGACAAGTTTATTTTCATGTTTGTGTTTATCTTTACAGTGTGTACTTGGTAAGTAAATGGTTTTAAATGGCCTCGCGAAGAATGTGCAATGATGTGCGACTACTTGTATTTAATGAAGGTATTAAACTATGTCTGTTTATGTCATAGGTGTGTTTAAGAGGGGAAGCTGCGATTTCTCCATACAAATTTTGACGAAATCGACGTCACGTATTTCCCTTTTTTCTCCTCGAAAACTGAGCCGATTCAATTACATTTGACATTTAAATTTTTAAGAAAGAGTATGTCTAGGTTCCTATAATTTTTTGGAGTATTCAGTTGCATCCACTAAGACTGGAAGCCGACCCCAACATAGTTGGGAAAAGGCTATACAGATGATGATATTTGTAGAGTGATAGACCAGATTCTTTGAGACCCAATTTCGCTATCAAAAACTAAACGTTTAAAGGTCATAGATACTTTTTTGTTTTTAATCGGCAACTACACATCACGCCTAACTCTTGCCACCTCCAATAAGTAACTGTATTAGTTTCAGTATATAAAAATATTTTTTTTAATTAACATTGCGAGCCTAGAGCCTTTGATTCAGGTTTAAAGTTAGTCATTTTGCGATTTTCTGCTGTTCACGCACGCACTTTTGCGTCAAGGTCCTTGTTCTGTGATTCACTCTATGCTGTAATAGCTGGTTTACGAGAACGGTGGAAAAATTATTTAATAAGTCACGTTTTAACTTTGGATTTTAACACGCTTTTAGCTTTACCAGTAACTAACTATGTAAAAAATCTTAGAAGTTAAATTTGACCCACTTCTCGGTTTACGATTGAGCTGAAATTTTACATATATGTTTACTTTGAATGACAATGCATGGTTAGCTAAATGACGTCATTCTAAATCCAACACGGCGGACTGTCAAAGATGTCGAAGTAGTTGTTTTGATTCCCATGATATGGGTATCAATTTGTAGAGAACAATACGAGAAATAAAATTACGTCACTCTAAAGCGTGTTTGTTAGTTTTTTTTTAACTATAATATTTTTATTTTTCTAATCAAATTTGTTTAATTAAAATGTTCTTCAATCGTGAATAATCGTGATTATCTCGAAAACTCTTCAGTTATCGGCTTTTTGTAGTAGATTTATGTACCACTATTTATTCAGAGAAATAGGAATCTATCTAATCATACTATGTAGGTATCCCGAGATTACGTAGCAGCACTCTTTTTGAAAAATAAAATTTAAAGTTAGTCTTAAACATTGTGGTTGTTTTTAGTGACCTAAAGAAAGAAAAACGTTTATTTGGCAGAGCCTATTGCTAAAACTTATCTTAATCATTTTTATGTTCTACTAGCTGTTGCCGCGAACTTCATCCACGTGAAATTATTGTTATAAAATATTACTTCCCTATTTGAATCGGATTTTTTTTAACAATTTCGAGAGTTTTTTTTTTGCACGGAATTGTCATCTTTTTTCTAAATAAAAGTAGATTAATTTACTCCTTATAAATAACATCAGATATATGCCAGTGAAACTCCCGTCAAAATCAGTTCAGCCGTTTCGGAGATTAGCCGAAACAAACAGACAGACAGATGAAGAAAAAAATGTTTTACATACCATATATACATTCATAAATTTCATTCGTTTCATATGCATTCAGTAAAAAACTGATATTTTGAAATTACAAACAGACACTTCAAAATTATTTGTTTGCATAGATCAGATGTGATATGACAGCAGTAACTCTCATAAATACAGAAAAAAGCAGATACACTTCATTCAAACTAGGATATCCGGTCTCTTAAGATACAGGTTATCCTAGTTTGAGAGGCAGGGCGCACAATATCTGTATACAGACTTCTGCATCGTAGTTAGCATCTTGTTAATCAGTGTATACTAATGTATGTTTTTTTTGTGACGATAAACTATTATTGTACTATTCAAAAATCATAAAACAAAGTCCCATATATCATCACTAATCTCTATACTTTTAAAACTAAAAGTAAACAACAGATACAATATTATACCACAGCCGCTCACTAGGTACGTAGGTTACCTAGGCACTCACGACTCACTGTTATGTTGCGATCTAGACACAAAGTCTATAATAGTTTGCTACTCCGAGCAGTTAAACTGATAAGTGGTTGTAGAGCCTTAATAAGTACGGTCGACAAAATATGTGGGAATAACCATAGACCAATTCTGTACCTCATAAGATAGTTAAGCAATTTTTACCGGCTGTCATTAATAGATCTTTGACAATCGTTAGAGTAGTCAGAAATCACCGGTGGAGGTCAGATAGGCGGTCGCTTCATGCCTTCTTCTTAGTCGTTAACTCTTGAGTGGTCGTGGTCATGGGGTCGCTGCCTTCGCGATCCTTTTCCACCGGTCTTTATTGGCTGCATGGCGAGCACACTCTGATTGGATTATGGTGACATATTCGATGGAGTCTGTCATTCGGGTTGATGATCGACCACGTGGTCTCACGCTTTCGACTCTAAACCGGTTCATGGACAATACTGCTATTCAACTGAATCTGGTAAGTCTGAAAATCAACCCCAAAATATTATTTATTTATTTAAAGTTCATGTACAATATTGGTACATAGGCGGACTTAATGCCACAAGGCATTCTCTACCATTCAACCTTTGGGTTAAATAGGAAACATTGTGATAGGTACAATAAATTCTAAAAAAATAACTTCTTGATTTCGAAAATTTATATCCTTATATTGAAAATATATGTTTAATATTATAATTTTGGTAAAAGGCAAGGCACAGAAAGAGCAAACTCAAACAGAAAGCATTTAAGTACCTACATATTTCAAATAGATCAGTTACCAGTTACTGTTGGATTGACAAACACAAAAAACCGGCCAAGTGCGAGTAGGACTCGCGCACTGAGGGTTCCTTATATATTTATAGGATACTATACTATTATACTTTGTTATTAAACTACATATTTACGGTTTTCAGATTTTTCCCTTTACTTGTGCTATAAGACAATGCCTCTTGCCAAATTTCATGATTCTAGGTCAAAGGGAAGTACCCTATAAATGTTAATTCCTTTGAGAGTGTCGAAATATACGTTTTTTTCGGCATAAACAGCCGTATCTTTTTTGACGTTAACTAAAAAATCAAGCTTCAAGGGACTGTAGGCTGCGGCGGCGACCTCTCGCGTCCGGCCCTGGTTCAAGCCATGGTCCGGGGCGAGAGGGAATGGGAAGCCGTCACCTCCTTCTGCGAAGCAGTCATGCTAGCGAAGGAGGGGGCGGAACGTGAGAGGAAGAGAACCTCACGTCCCAGCCGCCGCGGGAGAAGCACCGGGCGTCGGGGGCCACGCCGTGATGGCTCTCGGCCACCGTAGGCGCGGGCCTGTGGACGGTGAGTAATGGGTTAGCTCGCCGTCCGTCCGTCTTGTGACGACATGCCTTGTCGACGGCGCGTTCGTGTTCCACGCGCGCCTCAAAGCGATGTCAGCAAACGGGAGGGGCCCGCAAGGGCCGATGCCTGCCAGGGCTGCGGGACTGTTCGAAAGAGATACCGCGGCCCTGGAACATAAAGGGCAAAAGAAGGAACATGGGTGGTTTTTAGTCAGTAAAAGTCTGACACTCCCTTCCGCTCCGCCCAGAGTGGGAGGAGTCATTTGATGATTTCCCAACCGAAAAAAAAGGGACTGTAGGCTTGAGTATATGGTTTTAATTTCAACTCGATACCTCCAGGCGTTCCCGAGATAAAGGGTCTTGACAGACAGACTGACGGACGGACGGACAACAAAGTGATCTTATAAGGTAAAAGTACGTATTCCCGTTAGTGTACCAGTACCCGTTAACAAGTCAGTTTTTTTATTATTGCTCTTTTCTACCAATAATAAATTAAAGTTTGTGAAGGGCAATACCTTCTCGGTAATATTTTGTACAATTGTAATGGCATCATTGTCCAAAAAGTTCAATGGCGTCAAAACCATGCGATAACAAAAGTTTGCTGTAACTGAATATTATGAAAGTTCAAAGTTCTGTCAGTGAACTACGAAACCACCACGTCGCATTGATCAGCTAGCCATACTGCGACGGATAACATTAAAGTAAGAGTGTTAATTTTCTAAGATATTTAAGTATATTATTTTGCGATATAACTTTTATATCGAGGTGAATCTAATTGGGAAATAAATATTTTTGCCGTTCACATCTTTTGGTACTAACAAACCCCTACTTGACCTAGTACCCGTTAAAATCGTATTTTTTTTAACGGATATTGGTACACGATCAACCCGGTAATACACGTTGTACCGAAACCCGTTATTGTGTACTTATTGCCTTGAAATAGGTCTCATTTTCCTTTAAAACTGTAGAAAACATTTTTGCCTGATATTGGGACTTCAAATAACAGTTGCATTTAAACCAGACAGCGTCCTTATTGCCTTTTGTTAAGTCCTCTTTTCTTTCGAATCAATAGAATGTAGTTTCTATGCTCCTTGTTTGTGTTGTAATGACTTGGATTCGATTGCCTATTTAGTTTTTTTTTTATGATTTTCAAATTTTTGCACGTTTCGCGTTACTGCTCTGCTGTTCTGAAACCAGGTTTTTCGATGCGCATCGTGTGTCGCGCTGCTTTTTTAGTATGGATATTGATAACCACGCAGTAGTTTGAAGCAAACTTCAGACCGGTAAACTTACATGACTCGATCTGTGGATACCCGACAAATTTTTTCGTTGTTCTTTTTTTTGGGATGGGAAATCATCAAATGACTCCTCCCGTTCTGGGCGGAGCGGAAGGGAGTGTCAGACTTTTACTGACTAAAACCCATCCATGTTCCTTCTTTTGCCCTTTATGTTTCAGGGCCGCGGTATCTCTTTCGAACAGTCCCGCAGCCCTGGCAGGCATCGGCCCTTGCGGGCCCCTCCTGTTTGCTGACATCTCTTTGAGGCGCGTGTGGAACACGAACGCGCCGTCGACACGGCCTGTCGTCATAAGACAGACGGACGGCGAAGTACCCCATTACTCACCGCCCACAGGCCCGCCCCTACGGTGGCCGAGAGCCACCACGTGGCCACCGACGCCCGGGGCGTCTCCCGCGGCGGCTGGGACGTGAGGTTATATATATATACCTCTCACGTTCCGCTACCTCCTTCGTTAGCATGACTGCTTAGCAGAAGGAGGTGACGGCTTCCCATTCCCTCTCGCCCGGGACCATAGCTTGAACCAGGGCCGGACGCGAGCCGCCAATCGCCGCTACGAGGACACGGCGGTGCTCCGCCCAAGCGGAGCAGACCTTCACGGTGTGCTCCACCGTGTTCTCCGGGCGATCCTCAAAATGATAACACCCGGGCGTTTCCTCCCGCCCGTTTCGGTGCCGGTACCTCCCGAAACAACCGTGTCCGGTGAAGACCTGCGTCAGGCGGAATGTGAGGGCGTCGTGGCGTCTCTCTAGCCACTCCTCAAAGAGGGAACTTACCACCACTATAATGGCGTGCCCTGCACAGGGTTGCGACAGTCGCTCTCTCCATGTCGCCATGAGATAGCGCCGGAGGTCTGTCCGCTGAGCGACTTTGCCGCGGCAGCTGAGTTTCCCCGCGACGTAGTGCCTCCGCGCGCCCCTCGTGCAGGCGCGCGAGGACTATCGCCTCCAGATCCCATGGTGGCAATCCGGCAAGGAGGCTCGCCGCCTCGCTGGAGATCGTAAGGCCTTACGGCTACCACCTTTTGGGGCGCGTTCAGGTAGTGGGCGGCTCGCCGCCTCAAGGATCGCGCCCACACCGGGGCCCCGTAAAGGGCCATGGACCGCACGACACCCGCGTAGAGCCTCCGGCAGGAGGCGTTTGGACCCCTCAGGTTGGGCAAGAGCCGCTTGAAGGCAACCCCGGCCCGTTCCACTTTGGGAGCCAACCGTCGGAAATGCTCCACGAAGTTCCACCGGCTGTCGAGGACGAGTCCAAGGTACTTCAACGTCGACTCGACGCCGATGGGACCCCTCCTACCGTCAGCATGGATCATGACGGTGGCGCATTCCAAGGTCCATGTAAGCATATGGCCTCGAACTTGTGCAATGCCACCTCGAGACCCAATTGCCGGATCCTATTTATGACTATCGCAACCCCGCGTGTCATAATTTCGGCCGACACCTCGTGCAACCTCCCTTGTGCCAGCACCAGCGTTTCGTCAGGAGTGCCTCCCTAATGCAGCTCCAGGGCATGGTGTTGAAGGCGTTGGCAATGTCAAGAGACACCGCCAAGACGACCCCACCCCGGGACACCGCATCCCCCGTCGGCGTCGTGAGGGCTCTCACGCGTATGATGGCGTCCACCGTCGAGCGCCCCTTGCAGAAACCAAACTGGTGGTCCGCAAGATCCAGTCGAGGCGAGGCGGTTTGCAATGACTATTTCAAAGAGCTTGCTCACCTCGTCGAGGAACACAATGGGCCGGTATGCGGACGGAGAGTCCGCAGAGCGCCCCGGCTTCCGAATGAGGACCAGCTTCCCCGTCTTCCAACGAAGCGAGAACTGGTCTCTCTCCAAGCATGCGCTTAGGAGAACAAAAAATGTCTCTTCTTTGGATAAACCGTTTTTTATTTATTTTACACAGCGCGAGTCTATACTTTCGTAAGGGAAATACTACACTGTTATAATAATTATTTTTCAGATTACCACTCATAAAATTAGAATCAAGACTTCGCTTACCAGGAATGCAAAAATAGCATTTCTGTGAACTTTAACGTAAAGCAATAGAGTTCAAACTCGCGGTTAAAATTACCGGATTCAGGGACATTTTAACATTTACTAGTACAAATCTACCGGGTACTGGTACAATTAGCCCTTTGTTTCATTTTTTTGTATTATTGTTAAAGAAAATATAGACTAATAAATAAAAAGAATATTACACTAAAACTAGTTTAAATTATCTCTCTAGTCATGTAATTATTTTTTTTGTAAGTCTTCTAGTTTTAGCATAGCAGACCTGCAAAGTCAGTGAAGTTCAAAACTTCACGGTTATTGGGCCCTTTACCTTAAGGGTTCTGTTTTTTCTTTTTGAGGTACGGAACCCTAAAAAGTGTGCTAGGTGCTGTCCAGCCGCAAGGCATAATAACTGTAAAAAGACTGAAGAGACTGGCTGAAGACATACAGTATCGCGGGCCTGTAGACGGAGAGTAATGGGTTAGCTCGCCGTCCGTCCGTCTTATGACGACAGGCCGTGTCGACGGCGCGTTCGTGTTCCACGCGCGCCTCAAAGAGATGTCAGCAATGATGAGGGGCCCGCAAGGGCCGATGCCTGCCAGGACTGTTCGAAAGAGATACCGCGGTCCTGGAACATAAAGGGCAAAAGAAGGAACATGGATGGGTTTTAGTCAGTAAAAGTCTCACACTCCCTTCCGCTCCGCCCAGAGCGGGAGGGGTCATTTGATGATTTCCCATCCGAAAAAAAAAGACATACAGTATTTGCGCATTCCAAAGCGTAGATCTCGTTGGCGAACAATGTTCTAGAAGCTTCATGGACACTCTTTTAAATTATTATCAACATCATCATTCTCTTGCGCTTATCCCAATTCATTTGGGGTCGACTCTTTTAAATTAAAATATTGTCCTAAAACCATTGGTGAACATTCATGTTGAAATCGTCAAGAGAGAAAATACGACCATGCTTATGTACTTACTACTTAGTGTTATTAGGAAAATGTTTAGGTATTGGTTGTTTGCATTTCAAATTGTTTTGTAGACTGTACCTACCATCACTATTTACGTAATGTGGGAACTTAGGAATTGCAAGAAATAAGGTTTAATACTTACGGAATTAATGATAAGACAATCGTTTCTGGGATTTCTAGACACGCGTTACTGAATTTTTGAAAGGCTTCGATCACCGTCTCTAAAACAACTAAGTTCGAAATATGTCTTTATATTATTCATGATTCTAAGTTTATATAGAAAAGTTTTTCAGAATAGACTTCGGTAATGGTTCGAACTCTTGAAAATCCAAGTATTTATGCTTGCTACGAATCGCACTGGGCTTATCTATTTACCGATTTTTTCATTAGGTTTTAATTTATTCTCTTGGCAGAAGAGCTTTCGCAGTTTTTTTTTAATAGTTATAACCTGAAGTTTGTGTAAACAAACATTTTCTACAATGTTTCTACAGGTGAAATATCGTGTGGAAAGTTTTGAGAATGAATGTGACGGGTATTAGAGTAGAGGAAGACCAAAGAAACGATGGATGGACTGTGTAAAGGATGATATAGCAAGAAAGGAGGTGTTTGATGAAATGAGTAATAGAGAAGTATGGAAGAAGACATGGTGCGCCGACCTCAAATAAATTATTGGGATAAGGGCAGGAGAATAATTAATGTTTCTACAGGGGAATTATTAAAATCTCAGACCAGTCAATATAATTTCAAACCTTAAAAAAACTGTGCAAGAACTATAATAAGGAGTATTAAGAATACTGTGATTACCTAACCGAACAACTTTTATTATGGAAGAATAATTCGCGTATTATTTAGGGATCCCTTCTTTTCGCATAATGTTCTTTGTGCTATACTTCGGCATAACGATTTTGGCACAATTTGTTTTGGCATAAATTTGATTCGCATAACGTTAGTAGGCCTAATGACTATTAGCATAATAATATTTAGGCATACAATTAATATAAATAACGTCAGGGGCACCCCGAGGTTCGGTTAGTTAGGTTCCTGTAAACCCTGCAGCCAGAAATAGGAGCCCCGCGCAGCGGGGATCCGTCGGCCTGCTGACCGAAACCCTAACCCTAGACGGTTGACGTCAGGGGCACCCCGAAGTTCAGTAAGTTAGGTTCCTGTAAACCCTGTTATTTTTGAATATTATGCTTAAAAAAGTTATGCTTTAGAACTTTATGCTTAATAAATTTATGCTTTAGAATATTATGCTTCATCATTATTATGGTCAGAGAAATTATGCTTAAAAAAATTATGCGTAAGCTGTTATGGGTAATTATATTATGCGAAAATATAATTATGCCAAACAAAATTATGCTAAGTTATATTAGGTCTTAAAATTTTATGCAAATGGATAGGGAACCCTGCTTGTAATAATTATAATTCAATCATGATTCAAAAGACACGTGGCGCCATCTATTATCATACGAACGTTATTGTTGTTTTCCTTGGGAACCGTACTTTTTTTCAAGATAAAAGGTACCCTGTGTCTATTTCTGGACACCTGACAACGTATATGCAAAATTTCAGGATGATTGGTTCAGTGGTTTAAGCGTGAAAAGGTAACAAACAAACTTGCTTTCGCATTTATAATATTAAGTTAGGATTATGCGCCTGATGTGTTCCACAGCAGAGCGAAGTCTTCGCTTCCCTCCTTTTATTTTACCCTGTCTTTGGCTATTTAGGCCCAATACTTTTGGTAAGAGTCCAGTTCGTTACGCCATCTCCTCCTGGGCCTACCGCGTCGTCGGGTTCTGTCAGTCGTGTATTGCAGTGCATTAAGATCCAGCTGTGGATGATGTAGCGACGGCTTGTAACGTCATAATGATGTGATTTCCCATGCAGACCCCACAAGAGTAACCAATCCTCTATGAATTGGCGCCATTACGAAACCGAATCGTTTCGCTAATCCAATGCCACACCATATAATGCAATTCTTATCTAATACTGTTAATATAAAAGTGAGTTGATTTGTCTGTTAGTTTGTCATGGTCAATCCTTTACGCGTTAACGTCTGGCCAATTTCGATGAAATTTGGCATACGGATTGACAATGGATTACCTTGGTTAGAACATAAGATAAAATAACATGATTATCGTTATCAGTCTATATTGTTCCCACTGCTGGGACAAGACCTCCTATGAGAGGGAGTGGGCTGTAATCCACCACGCGAGCCCAGTGCGGGTTGGACGCTGCCGGCTTTCTCACGATGTTTTCCTCACCACTTTGAGAGCATCGGTGATGAAACAAAGTAATCCACCTGCCTGGGTCCAAACCCAGGAACTACAAGGCGTAAGTCATCACCACTGTTCTAGGATCTGTTACATTACATACGATATTTTTTTTTGTCCCGGAACACCACGCACGGAGCCGCGGACAAAAAAAGTCTTATAATTATAAAATCGATATGTCACGCCGACGTATCCAAAATAATAGTGAAATATTTAACAATTCGTTCCTTTTAGAAACGCCGGGTAGTTTCAACGGAACTGTATGCCATTAAGCTGACACGCAATGGGTTCAATAGTAAGAAATATTTTGGTATTTTAAAATGTATGGTTCCTGGTTTTTGTGGGATCGTTTCTCATGGGAGATTCATGAAGTTGATTGAGTGAATCAACCGTGGAAATCATTACGTGAAATCTGTGTATAGGAATGTTGGCAGGAACTCTTATTAATACATAACTGGAAAGAGTTAATTTAACAATATCTTCTTCACAACTGTGAGGTATAATATAATAAGACTCAAATCGCGGACGTCTGCAACACAGCCGCCATTTTAAATTGGAACTGAGCAGGCCACATCTCCCGCATGTCGCATCAAAATTGGGCCAAAGTGGCATCAGATCGGGTTCCGTACAACAGAACTAGGCGACGCGGTAGACCCAGAAGGTGACGACCTGGACTCTTATCAAAAGGATTGGGCCCAAATAGCCAAAGACAGAAATAAATGGAAAGAGGGAAGGGCTGCCTTTGGCAAACAGTGGGACACATCAGGCTCATAATAAATGCGAGGTGAGCAATGGTTTGGTCAACGCAATCTCAAAAACAAAAACGTATTAAATAAAAAAAAAAAACATTAAGTAAATAGAACAATAATTAACAATTTAAAAATAAATGGTTCTACAATGTTACTAAATAAATAAATGTATATAATTATGTACAGTAATTATAACTGTTAATTTCAATTCTGTATTAATAAAACAATTTATCTTACTAAATACTTAACTAATAAGCATATTTATGACAATAAACAGCCAGTGTTCTTCCTCCTCTCTCGTACTTGATCTATGCTGTGCCCGACAGGGTCCATAATTGTGACTAGTATATTTATTTCCTTACCAACTTTATACATTATGGTACGCAATAAAGAATTGAGAATTGAATTGAATCTGCTTGATGCGAGAAACAGGACAATGGCGCCAATTGGTTGATGCTTATATCTAGGAGCTTTGTGTTTAGGCTGATATGATGATAATCATCTTCCTCATAATTAAAACTTTTCTTTCTTGATAGAAATCTAGAAAGAAAAGTTATATCTTTTTAAAATCTAAAATTAAGATGTTTTACAAGGCTAATCAATCTACAGACTTCATAGAACATTCACAAAGATCTATTCATTGTCAGAAGTAATTCCTTAGCGAACACAGCCTGTAATCGCCAAGGGATTTTGGAAGTTATCGAGTTGTCGTCAAGATTAGTTTTACATTGAGTTGTGTGACAATGTGTTAGAGTTTATGTCGATAGAATTCATTGTCATGCAAATTCAGTTCTGCGTAGGGTTGGCAGGTTCGATTCTGGTGAAGTCTAGATGTAATGAGAAACTATGGTTTTCATTATAAGACACTGATGAAATGTTAAAGAGTAATATTTCACTCTTTATTCTCTTGTGTTTATTTTTAGGGGGTGTGTTGACTGGTAGAAAATGCTCATGTGTATAAAGTTTTAATAAATAATATTTGATTTAAATGTAGCCTAATTTAGTGTTAAAAGCAGCACCTTTGTGCTCTTCTATGTTAATACATAATTATATTGTCCTGTTAAGTATCTGTGTGTACATAAATAAATAAATAAAAGTGTAACCTCATATTTTAGTGTAAATATTCGTAAGTATGCCGCTTTTAGCTGCGGGTATGTAGTATGTCCTGAACCATATTGTTTTAAAAACTTTGTGCCTACCATATCCTACGAATAAATGTCTTTGTCAATTAATCAATGACGGCAGTGTGTTTCATGCTTCATTCATCTCTCTCTTTCATACTTGATTCTTTTCTCTTCTCTTCTGCTTGAAATCCTACAGCAGGCGGACCTCTTGAAGATTGTGGCACCAAATGAAATATGTTTAAGATAAATATTTTAATCAACATCATCACTTTCCTGTGTATTAAAAAAGGCTTCTACCCTGAAGACTCTCTGGATAAGTAAACATGACGTTGCTGGGAAGATTGCGCTACTTGACCATATTTATTACTAGCTTAAACCCGCGGTTTAGCCCGCGTGGGGTTCGATAATTGTCCCACGGGACCGTACCACCGGGATAAAAAGTATCCTATGCGTTAATCCAGGTTATAAACTATCTGTGTACAAAATTTCTTCCAAATCCGGTTTTTGCGTGAAAGAGTAACAAACATCCATCCATCTATTCTCAAAAACTTTCGCATTTATAATTTTATTATATATTTTATATTATAAATAGTACTTTTAGTGGCATAGTCAAGATACTCTTGAACCTCCAAGTAGTATAGTATATAGTACCTACCATTTCCTGTGAAAACTTCAGTGTGGCGAAAAGCAATGACTACTACTCGTATATTTTTGCTAGATGTTCGTGCTACGTAGGTACATTTATCAACTGCACATTCAGTTCCTATCGTCCGTTACTACTGTACAGTACAGTCTGTACTAGGAACTTGTCGTGCAGTTGGTAATGACTTCCTGTAACCAAAGTAAACCCTGGAAATGTGCCAGGAATCAGGTTAATATAGTATTATAAACTAAAACACGAGTAGTAACTACCGCTAGCTTACAATCAGGCTATATTTAATGTAGTACATACATTATGCTCATGCCTTTTTTCCATGAGGGTAGGCAGAAATTATAGAATGGCACATGGAAAATTTGTAGCTTAATCTGTAAGGATCGATCGTACCGCCCTTTGAGGATTTATAGGTACTTCTTTTGCGTTTCGTCCACGTCTGTACTAAAATCTAGACATATTCACACGCTGATTGCGAGTATGTAGTATCTTGGTGGTGGTGTGGTCCTTTTTAATTCCAAGTGGAACTCTTACACCTATCTGTGTCAAAGCCAAAGGGTAGTTTTTAGAGCACTGTCGCCCTGTCATAATTCTAGAGGTGTTAACTGATATACTTCATCTGCCTAGCCTTTTCCCAACTACGTTGGGGTCGGCTTCCAGTCTAACCGGATGCAGTTGAATACCAGTATTTTACATGGAGCGACTGCCTATCTGACCTCCACAACCCAGTTAGTGCTAGGTAATACGATACCCCTTGGTAAGACTGGTTGTCAGACTTTCGGGACACTGACTACCTGTAACGACTGCCAAAGATATACATGTTATTTATTTATTTATTATTTAGCGGGCTTTCCGATGTACGGAGGAAACTCGGTATGTAATGGGTGGTCACCCATCCACGGACCAACCTAGGTAAGCACGGCTTAACCTAAAGATCGACCCGTGCGACTGTTCTTATTTAGCCACGAGCTCCTGACTTTAGTTAACTGATATATTTATGTTAGTTTAATAATTATACCAACCTTTTGTTTTCCCCTCGACAAAGGACTCTTCTCGTGCAGGAAAGGCACGAGCATTGATCATAATGTTCTCTCTAATAAGTCCAAAATTCCTCACGATTTTTACGTACCTTGAACTGAACACCTTGTACATCAGAAGCGAAGGACTTAACCACTGACCCATCACCAATAAACTTACATGTGTAAAGGAAGTGCAAAAGAGATCGTTTTGATACTGAACCAAGCGCTAACTTACGTAATCAGTAATCGCATAAAAACGTTAGTCACTATGCAATATGGCGACCCTACCTCTCGATGATGGCTCATTATGGCGGCCGGAAGCCGGGAGGGGGGCGACCGGAAGTGACGTAGCGTGCGCGTGCGCTCAACCGCGCAGCCCCGCGCGCGCGCAACCTGCTGTCATGATTATTTTTATCAATTTATCACTTTATAACGGTTTGTAGGACTTTTTTTTTAATAACTGGTTCTGTTCTGTTTTTTTATTTGTTTAGTTTTTTGCTATGCAAGCGTTGTGTGTGAATGTTTCATTAAAATTGTTTTTTTTTCTATATTGACGCTTTGCATCCAATTAGTAGGTACTCAACTAGAATAATTGTGCATGTTGCTTATTAGGAGTAGCTGATTGATATGAGTACAGTTTTGAATAAAGAGAATTATAAGAGCCTGATAACTTGTGACGTTCAAGGACCTGGCGGGCTAGAGCGGTTTAGTAGAATTTTTCAAATTAGTTGTTCTACAACATGATGTTTTCCTTCGCCGTTTTGAGAGCAGTGGTGGCATGTAATCCCCGAAGGGTTAGGCAGAGGTGTACCTAATAGTACACCCACATTTCGCCAGTTATGTTAAAGTCCCATGTAATAGATGAGAAATAAGTTACACGAAGTAGAACACCTGCTTGGGTCCGAACCTACTAGTTGTAAGAACGTGCCGTTGCAAGTAGGCTACAGTACTATACTACGGACAACAGCTAGCAAAGTAATAAAAAAGTGGTTGAAAAAACTAATAAACCCGAATGAAAAAACTGAAAAGCAATAAACAAGCACATTTTAAATTAAACAAAAGTTGGAAGCAGGCGGGTCCCATATACAATTATGAATATGGAATGGGCCACCACCAAGACAAATCTAATGACGTCGTATAATTTATCCAAATCCATTCATCCGCTTAGGAGTTAGGAGGGAACAAAGAAACGGACATACATACATACAGGTCAAACACATAACTCTCGTTTTGGTCTTTGCCGCAGTCGGGTAAAAATACGCAGCCCGCCATTTCACCTTACTACTCTGACCAATTAAAACAATGCTATTATAAATCGTGTTATCGTTTTCATCAGAATATAGCTCAGAAAGCTTTCTCTCGACCTCAAGCCTTGAGGGGTCTAATTGTGGCCGGTTGAGGTCCCGTAAATGCCTCCGGGACCTTACATTCTGGAGCTTGTGAAGGGGAATCTATGGCATTTTTAATCCAGGTCAAATAACCAAGTTTTCTGAACAGACGGGGGGAGAGTAATAAAATGAAAGTATTGGTCAATGAATACATACAAACTATCAGTAAAAATGAATTTACATAAGCTGCCGTTAGTCACATTATGTCAATTGCTATTGAAATCGGTAAGAAGAAAACAAAAAACCATCGCTTTCAAATTGATTTGAATTTCTTTTAGAATAGATAATAAGCTTTTCGGCTTGCACACCTCTTTATTTATAAACATTATCATAACATAATATTATCACGCCTGTAATCACTGTAGGGTTAGGCTGAGGTGTACCTAACAAGTACACCCACATTTCGTCAGTTATGTTTAAGGCCCATGTGATATGGGGCGAGCTTATTGCCATCAACCGGACAAAAATCCAGACTCCGTGGCTATTATTGAGAATTTATTTATACACCCATAATAATAATATTGAAACAAATTAATTTTGAAAAAAAAATTGAAAGACAGTTTGAATCAAGAGGAATTAATCCAAACTGTCTTTCAGAATTTTTTCCCGAGTTCAAAACTGTCAGGATATTCACAGTCCCCGCCGTATATTCGACTAGAAGTAAAATGAGGCGCAAACAACCTACATTTTATATGTATAGCCGATGACCCAATTTAGGGCGAGCCCGAAAGCCCCGTGTCGCAATAATATTACGTCATACATGCACCGACCTTTGTGTGTTTAGGCCATGCCTATTTTTGGGTAGATGCAAGGGGCAGATCCCTATATCTGTGCTCCAGAAGGTATAAACAAAGTGACATTCTATCAGCGATATTGATGATACAAAAAATAAATATGTTTTGGATTGACGGAAGCTACCGAAAAACTTGTAACGGCATTAAAAAATACTACAGCGTCATCTATGATACAAATGAAAAACTAACAAAACCAAAATTCTGAATCGCGCTATTCAAGTTATTCTCGACTTAAGGGCGCCAGAGCACCAGGGTAGCCGACGAAATTCAAATAATCTTAGGTTTCAGTGTCAGGCTACCTATGTGTTAAACAAAATATAATTCGCGACCGTAACACACAGAATACAGAATTATAATCATAAATACATCGCGCTTGCCTAGGTTGGTCCGTGGATGGGTGCCGTTAAGCCGTTGGTCCCGGTTGTCATTTGTAGATCTTTGACAGTCGTTACAGGTAGTCAGTGGCTCGAAAGTCTGACAACCAGTCTTACCAAAGGGTATCATGTTACCCAGTGCTAGCTGGGTTGTGGAGGTCAGATAGGCAGTCGCTCCATGTAAAATACTGGTATTCAGCTGCTTCCGGTTAGACTGGAAGCCGACCCCAACATAGTTGGGAAAAGGCTAGGCAGATGATGAAAATCATCAATACAACCCTCTAAAAATGTGGACGTACTATTAGGTACCTACACTTCTGCCTAACCCGTCGGGGATTACAGGCGTGATGTTATGATTATAGCACTATGTCAGTATGGAAAGTGTTGCATATATTATGAGAATGTTAGTGGTAAGGGTAACAGCCATTGAACATGAATATGACATTTTGATTAACAATCTAAGTTTAATAAGCGCTGCCCAAGTAACACAGGAAGCATTTTAAAATACGAATAGTAAACTTATGTAAAACTTAAGGTCCGTATAAACTCTTACAAAAGTTCACCGAACGTCTTGATGCTTTATATTGGTATTTCAAAACCATTATGATGCTTTACAATGTATAACGGTTGGATAATGGCCTATCAAAATGCTTTTGTAAAGCCTTTAGTTTTAGTGAAGCCAACCACAATGCAGCTGTACAGCTTTCAGCTGTTTTTAGTGTCTTAGGGTTTACAATAGCATTGTTAAGCAGTAAGATAATGCCTATTGCCGCTTAATAGCATAAAGCTGTACCATTATAATGCATCGTAAATCCAGTATACAGCTTTCAGCTATTTTTAGTGCCTTAGGGTTTACATTAGCATTTTAAGCAGTAAGATAATGCCTATTGCCGCTTAATAGCATAAACTTGTACCATTATAATGCACCGTAAATCCGTGATACAGCTTTAGGTTGTTTTTAGTGCCCTTTGTTGTGCTATAGCACTTTTAAGTGCTAAGTAAAAGCCTAATACTGCTGAACAGCATAAACGTGAATCAATATAATGCTTGCATTTTTAAAGATCAACTGAGTGCTGTTGTGCGAGTAACAGCTCTTTAATCAAATACACGTGAGTTATTGTAATGCCTAAAGCTATATATACATTCACTTTACTGTATTCTTAAAACCATTTGTCGGCCATATTGGGGAAAAGCACATAAAATAATTATAATATGTGTATAACATCAACAAATAACAGCATTTTTTTATGGTGTGTTGCCTAACCGTGTGTAATGATTATGATAATTACGCTAATAACAAAATTAAGTTGTGATTATTCAAGTAATACAAATTCTGAAATGAGTTTTATTGTTTTGCTCAAGGATCCCCAAAATTACTTTAAAGCAATGGCACTATTTCAGTCTACATCAAGTCTATTGGTATATCGGTGAACCCTTAGAGAACTACTTTATAGCCAATGGCACTACGGTGGTTCATCAAAAGTCTTCTCTCTGGCCTCTAGCTTAACGATTGTTCACGTGTGACTATTTATACTGCTGACGGCATTAATTGGCCTTTATAAAGGTTCACCGGGCTATTGTAGACTCACGCCATTTTGAAAATATTTTATAACCAAAAAATATTATCATTCGAACCTATTTATAATAGCAATAGACCTTTATCATAATGATTTAACTTAATTTAATACTGCCCAATCAATACTATTACGTTAATTATGCAAAATTCATTCTAGACTAGGAATAAAAAAATTGTTTTGATTTTTTGATTCATATTTTTATATAACATTTTATATCAAAACTACAAAATATCGAAGGCGCGTGAAAATTTTCAATGAAACTTATATAGATATTTACAGTAAACTAGATTGCGTTTAAAATAGGCATGAAATAACAAAAGAGTCAAAAACTTAGCAAGTATTATAAATTTTATTTTAATGCAAATACAAGTATGGTGTCACTCAGTTTTGACGATCTTCGTCCATATTATATTGCTGAACAAAGTAGTGAAATTACAACGTTAATTGTATTATAACATTTGTGCTATGGTATTAGAGATGATTTTGCAATGATGATTTAAGTTCTACCTGTGAACACTTAAATAGCCTCAATCATACTTTTAGAACAATCTTATGCTAGTCTAATGCTTTTGTAATGTAATTAGCATCTTCATTATCAATAACATTGCTAGTAGGTATAATGTTTCTGTAATGCGATTGGCAACTTCATTGACCGTAATAATGCTTCTATAATGCGATTCGCAACTTATTTGGTCACAATAATGCTAATATAATGCGCCTGTAATGCAATTAAACAACTATTTGTGAACTTATTTATGATCTAAAGCCGTATAATTTGTGCCCAAATTAGCATTACAGTAGCCGTATAAACGTTTGTAATGCTATCATAGAACTAACTCAAAATGCGAAAACGATACAGAAATGCTGGAAGTCGGCCGATATAGTGCTTTGATGTGTTACTTGGGTGTCATTATAGCGCGCTGCCATTGTACCATAAAATTGATGAACTAATTACTTGAAGAATGAATTGTAATTGTAAATATATCTTAATCACCAAATTCTTACCACTAACATAGTTCTTAAGTACATTCACTAACACATATGGACATTGTTGTTCGAAATAAATAATTATTTTATTTGATTTTGATATATAATATCAAAATCAAATCAAATAATTATTAGCAGGCTAATTTACAATAGGTCACGTGGTATGTTTTTATTATTCAACAAACTGAAGATTTCACTAAAGATATTATTTATCACTGTACTGCCCAAGCAGTACCTTGCAAGTCTCTTTTACTTAGTATGGTATTTAAGTCAACGCTACTATCGAAACATTAGGCAATATCGATAAACCGGGGTTAGATTACGTTAACTGTCAACCTGTGGACTAAAAGCCTATAATGTGTATAGACGTATGTGGTGACTCATCCAAATGCTGACCGTAGCAAGCGAAACTTAACTTGATTTAACAGTGCTTTTGATAGATAAGTTACATGCTCAAGTAAATCATTTTAATCAACAACAAAAAAAAATAATTTTGATATTTAACAAAGTGTTGGTAGTTACTGATCTGATTATAACAAGGAGATATAAACACGTAAGGAACTGACTTCCACGTCTCGCCAAGTCATCGATCGTGTGTACAAGGGATATACCCTGAGAATCAGCAGGTGACAGCTGATGTCAAGACATCATGCTCATTACCGTTACCGTCAGCCTGAAGTTTTTCTGATCATGAATATTTTAATTCTGCGATGACCGAGCAATAATTAGAAAAAAATGCAACATGTCAATCTCACACTGCAGGGTACCTACAGAATTATATTCACGCCGTTTAATATATTATGATGGCTTTCTAGTAGCTTACAGTCCCATAGGGAAAATACTTTTTCTCAAAGACAGACGAAACCAGATTTGATTCAGCCTAACTAATACAACTAGGCTTCTTTAGGACCTGATGATAATTTTTCACTAGGTATGAAATAAAGTAAATTATTATAAAAATATTATTTCCTTATTTTAACCGGATTTTGTTAACAATTTCATGGCTTTTAATTTTCGCCGTACTATAATGCTTTTTCTAAAATAGACGTTGCTTAAGTTACTCCTTACAATATCAGCTATCTGACAGTTAAAGTCTCGTCAAAATAGGTCCAGCCGTTTCCGGATTGTTAAACGGACAGACCAAAATTTCAAAGAATGTATTTTTGTTATAAGTGCCTTAAGCATTCAGTAAAAAACTGTTATTTTGAAATTACAAACAGACACTTTAATTTTTTTGTATGTATTGATGTAGAACAGTTCTTATTCAATTGTCAACGCTGTAAGACAGAATGACAACATAGGTAACTGGTAAAGATTATATAACATGGACTATCAATGGCTGCCTCCTGTACACTCTATGACTGCATCAGTGAGCCGAGATCTTGTAGCTGAATTTGAGGCCAGAAATGTTTGAATTTTTTGTCATCGACAGGCTATCATAATCATCATCATCATTTTCAGCAGTCCACTGCTGGACATAGGCCTCCTCAATCGCACGCAACTCAACTCGATTCTTGGCAACTCTCATCCAGATATGCTAAGAATAAGAACGTGTACGTGTTCACGGTTTCACTTTCACTAAACTCGAAAGACAGCGTCGAAATATCAGGAGATCAAAATTATGAACAATCACGGAAGATATCCCGTAAGTGACAGTATAAGTTAAGAATAAGAATATAAAAAAAAACCGTATGTAGCAAAAGTTAGAGGAGACAATCAAACGTTACAGCCAAAGACATTCAAATATTAACAAGCAATAGACGGGACAAGACGAAGGAAATCATAATCCAATACTTACCTTTGTTACTACTTAATAACAAATCGTTCTGTCAGGTAGCATCCGTGTGTCAAAATCGAAAATGTTCGGGATCAAAATTTTTGTATGAAAATATTATGAAGGGTTAATTGAAAAACACCAACAACCTCTTAAGAGGTCATTGTACTCATCATTATGAACAACTTTTATTAAAGGACCAAACCTGAAATCGCGAAAAAAAATCAGCTGTTCCCTACATTTATGTTCGTAGGTATAACTCGTCAAAATGTAGGGACCAGCTGATATTTTTTTTAGAAGAATCTCTAGGTTACAGCCTAGAGATTCTTGATACAAATTAAAATTTTTTCTTTAACTGGTGTAACAAAACTATAGCGCTTTTACTACTGTATGGTCTAAACGATTTCCACACAAGACCACAGTAAATTCACTCACCGTAACCACCATCGCTGGCTCGCTCAAGTGAAAACTATTTGAATGCAATAGTTTGCTACATCTTCTATTGTTGGTGGTTGTACTCTTAAAGTTGCTACATGTGATTTTCTAATGTCGGTATTGTTTTATCCGACTGTGAAATAAAGGGGCAATGGTTCGTGTAATTCGATATTTTTAAGTACCTGTAAGTGTGTATGGTAGTCAGCTGAAGCTTATTTAAAAACAAACTACTTTTGTAATACGCAGTCTGCACTAAAAGTATCGGGAATGGAATATTTCCACTGTTCCTGTCATATTAAAATCTTTTTAATTGAAAACTCCTTGGTTTTAAAAATCGAATACCATTTATTTATTTTAAAAAAGATTCTCGGTCTTGTCACAAGGTTTTGTCAAACTTGTTTAGTCGTTGAGAAAATGGAATTGACTCGAGAAAATTCAAGAGCGACGATTTATTATGACTTTCGAAGTGGTTTAACACAAAAACAGTGTGTTGACCGGATGATTTCTGCATTTGGTGATGAAGCCCCATCCAAAACCACAATTTGTCGCTGGTTTGCTGAATTTCAACGTGGACGTGTCAAGCTCAGTGATAATCCCCATCAAGGTCGTCCAAAAACTGCAGTCACCCAAGAAAACGTTGATGCTGTGCGTAAGCTGATTGAGGAAGATAGACATGTGACATACCGCGAAATTCAGGCAACTTTAGACATTGGCATGAGTTAAATACAAATAATCTTGCATGAACAATTAGGTGTAAAAAAGTTGTTTTCCCGATGGATACCGCATTCGCTCTGTGAAGAGCAAAAAGCGGCTCGCGTTACTTGGTGCGTCAGAACTCTCGAAAGATTCCACGCAGGATCCTCAAATGCTGTATACAACATCGTATCAGGTGACGAATCCTGGATATACGCGTACAAACCCGAAACAAAAAACCAGTCACGAGTATGGGTGTTCGAAAATGAGTTAAAGCCAACAAAAATTGTTCGTTCACGGAGTGTTGCAAAAAAAATGGTGGCCACGTTTGTCTCCAAAACCGGCCATGTTGCGACTATTCCTCTTGAGGGACAAAGAACGGTTAATGCAGAATGGTATGCTAGCATTTGTTTGCCACAGGTCGTTTCTGAACTCTGTAAAGAGAACTGCAACCGCCGCATCATCCTCCATCACGACAATGCGAGTTCTCACACCGCGCACAGAGCAAAAGAGTTTTTAGAGCAAGAAAACATAGAATTATTAGACCATCCGCCGTACAGCCCCGACCTAAGCCCTAATGATTTCTATACTTTCCCTAAAATAAAGAATAAATTGCGTGGTCAGAGATTTTCATAACCTGAAGAAGCTGTGGACGCCTACAAAACGGCCATTTTGGAGACCCCAACTTCCGAATGGAATGGTTGCTTCAATGATTGGTTCCATCGTATGGAAAAATGTGTCAAATTTCGCGGAGAATACTTCGAAAAGCAATAAATATATTTTTAAATAGTAATGTTGTGTCACTTCTTTGATTCCCGAAATTTTCAGTGCCACCCTCGTATAAAACACACATAGGAGTTGGAACTCCACCTCCTAACCTACCCACTTAGCCCAAAAACATGAAGCCGAAGTGACCTCTGCGCTGCCAACGACGACGCGGTGGAAGTCGCGAAGTTCTGGGCTATTGTCGTGCCAGCGACACGAAGAAGAAAAAGAACACACATAACATCACACCTGTGTTTTTCCGAAGGGTAAGGCAGAGGTTTAGTTCACCCACATTCTACCAGATGTGAGGCTATCACCATCAACCGGCCACAAACCCAAACTCCAGGTTGCTACCAAGAAATCCCTAGAGGAAAAACTCAATAAAACTCTGCCCAACCAGGTAATCGGATCAACGAGAACCTAATGCTCACTAGTAGCGTCATGTAAACACTAGACCAACGAGACTCATTTCGCTACAATTAATTACCCAGGGAAGCCCAACCGTTACAGCTGTCGAAAGTGATGTCAGCCTACAAAATACACATTTTCCTAACCATTTCCATAAACCATATATCAAGTTTTATTCAAGAACATCACACAAAGGAAAAATCCAACAATCATAAGATTTTCACACCAATGTGAATTATTACAAAATATTGCCATCATGAGTACATTACGTCATACGTAATTTCATTGTGTTGGCTAGTATTGTGTGAGTTTATACTGTACTAGCTTATGCTCACGGCTTCGCCCGATTGTAGTTCTGTAACTGTCCCACAGGATCGTGCTGGTATTCAGCTGAATTTGGCAAGACTGGAAGCAGACCCCAACATAGTTGGGAAAAAGGCTAGGCAGATGATTTGGGTAAACTGAAAACGCTAGAAGAAACTTAGTGGTATAAAAAGTCGTTGACAGAAATGAACTCGCTAGCATGTAGGACAAAATGAGAAAAAAATCAGGGTAGAAGGTCGATAAAGGGAAAAGACGCTTGTTTATTTCTGGGTTTTCTATGTTATTTATTTATTAAACTAGCTTCTGCCCGCGACTTCGTACGCGGATCCCGTTGCTTATGCCAGCGACAACGGGGTCGTCAAAATCGAAAATTTGAAACGTCTGATGTAGAATTCTAAGGCCCGGGGACGGGAAAACAACGGGATGAGCGAGACGATTGGAGTCGTTCCAGATCATTAATTTTTGTATGTCAACAGGAAATGCCCATCAGACTAAATAACTTTTGCTAAGACGTCATTCCTTAATTTGTTATAGCGCTGCCATGGGCTTTGGAGTTCCACAGCAGGTGTTCCAGATCTTCAAATTTATTCTCACAGCAGAAAATTCTTCTTTATTCTTCACGTGGAATATTTTTAGCTATGGCACCATTTTTATATCTCTTATACTGTAGCTGGTCTGTTGCGGTTCTGCATCAGGTATTAATTTTCCAAAATAAATTATAGCCTTTATGTTGCCCAGACTATACAACAAAAAACTTTTCTTCCCGTTACTCCGCAGCAGATCCCAAGGGTACACTGAATTAACTTCTGTCTCTTCATGCCGTACTCCAGCAATCCTTTCTCTCTCACTTTCTAACTGATTATGAATATTTTGTTGAGTGCGTGTTCGGGACAATGTATGATAATCTCGAGCAGCAGTTAGTCGCGCATCACGTTCATCACTCGTTTCAAAAGACCTATTAGTAGATGTGCGAATTTGCTGAGAACTCAAGCGCAATTCTCTATCCGTGAACGTCTCCGACTCGCGACACAATGCGTGACGTTCACGATCAGCGGACAGTCGCGCATCATGTTCCGCACTTGTTTCTAGTGACCTAGCAGCAGATGCGTAGATAAGCTGAGAACTCAAGCGCAATTCTCTATCCGTGAACGTCTCCGACTCGCGAGACAATGCGTGACGTTCACGATCAGCGGACAGTCGCGCATCATGTTCCGCACTTGTCTCTAGAGACCTATAAGCAGATGCGTAGATACGCTGAGAACTCAAGCGCAATTCTCTATCCGTGAACGTCTCCGACTCGCGAGACAATGCGTGACGTTCACGATCAGCGGACAGTCGCGCATCATGTTCCTTACTTGTCTCTAGAGACCTTGAAGCAGATGCGTAGATACGTTGAGAACTCAAGCGCAATTCTCTATCCGTGAACGTCTCCGACTCGCGAGACAATGCGTGAGGTTCACGATCAGCGGACAGTCGCGCATCATGTTCCTTACTTGTCTCTAGAGACCTTGAAGCAGATGCGTAGATACGCTGAGAACTCAAGCGCAATTCTCTATCCGTGAATGTCTCCGACTCGCGAGACAATGCATGACGTTCACGATCAGCGGAGAGTCGCGCATCATATTCTTCACTGGTCTCTAGAGACCTGGATGTAGATGCATAAATACGCTGAGAACGCAAGCGAGCTTTGCGACCCGAAGAGGTTTCTACAGAGCGAGTTGCAGCCTGATGTTCTCGAACAGCATCAAGTCTATCCTGACGCTCTTCGTTAGATTCTTGGGATCTTATGATCCTCAATCTTTTAGCTCCTTTGGAACGTTGGGAAAGATTTGACCTCTTTCTAGACATGGTTATAGTTTTATTCTGAAAATACCTGATCAATTAAAATCTAAGTGACTGCTCCCCTGCGTTACCGGGTAGGCTACCGTGTCACGAAGATAAATGGAAAAGGAAATAAATGGGAGTTTTAGCCAGTAGAGTCAAATTTTCAATGATTCATAGAATTTTCATCGAAAATCAGTCCTAAACTGTTATCGCCTCACCGCGTGGAGGTAGTCCCAGCTTATGTTATTTTATAATTACACAGTGAACTCTTGGAGTTCCACAACAGGTGTTCCAGATCTACAATCTTTATACGTCAACAGAGAGTGCTCATCAGGCTGAACAACTCTTGCTAAGACGTCATTCCTATATAGGTTATAGTGTAGCTGGGCTCTTGGAGTTCCATATCAGCTGTTCCAGATCTTCAAATTTTATACGACAACAGAGAGTGTTCATTAGGCTGAGCAACTCTTGCTAAGACGTCATTCCTATATATGTTATAGTGTAGCTAGGCTCTTGGAGTTCCACATAAGCTGTTCCAGATCTTCAAATTTTATACGACAACAGAGGGTACTCATCAGGTTGAACAACTCTTGCTAAGACGTTATTCCTATATATGTTATAGTGTAGCTGGGCTCTTGGAGTTCCACATCAGGTGTTCCAGATCTTCAAATTTATTCTCTTAGCAGAAAATGCTCATCACGTGAAACAATTTTTGCTAAGGTACCATTTTTGTATCTCTTATAGTTTAGCTGGTCTGTTGCGGTTCTGCATCAGGTGTTCAAGTTTCCAAGATAAATTATAGCCTATGTGTTGCTCAGACTTTATACCTATACAACAAAACAAAAATCATTCAAATCCGTCAAGTAGTTCCGAAGATTAGCGTGTACAAACAAACAGACAAACAGACAGAATTTTTTTTTTGGTTTCGTGCTCTATTACTGTTTCTAAACCCCCCTCAATTTTTTTTTTTTTAATATATTCAATGTACAGACACAGTTTTTCTACTGTTTTATTATATGTATAGATTACAACGGCTGTGTTCACAACCAATTACATTTACTAAAATATAAAAATAAAAGAGACAACAATTTACTATTATAGTTTTGTAGTTTGTAAATAATTTAATTATCTTTGAAATAAAAATTTTGATTATAACACATATTAAAATATACAAAATAACGAAGTAATGCAAAATAATTGAAGTTAAAACATAAATAAAAGAAGTTTAACAACACTGAATTGAGTTGATGTTGAGTCCAGAGTGGATTCTGCATGGTTGCAAAAGTAGTTGAATATGACTAAAAAAAGTTACTAACAAAAGATGATCTCGTAATATCCTAAACTCATATCCATAAACAATAAAAACATGACGAGTCATATTCTCAAACAACAACCAAAGAGATTAAAACCAACATCAAAATTGACAAAAACATCCATAAGTACAGGATGGGGCCACGAAATGTAGCGGAAGCGGGTAATTGTCGCGTTTCTCGTGGCCACGTTGCGGTGAGGCCATAATGCTCGTCTAACAATCATTGCGAGCATTGAGCGTGGCGATGAGAGCGTATCTGATAGATGCAGAAAAGTGCTTTTTGATATTACGTAAATTATTATACGGTTTTGGTGTTTTTTCTATTCAGTAACTTTAGTTGGTGGTAAAATACGGGCCTGTTTCCTTTTTGTAAAAAAAAAAGTAATAATAAAATTCTTTATTTCAGTACAGTGACAACATTGTTAAAGACATCATAAGATATAACATACAGATAATGTCCCACAGATAGATCCTCTGGTTCCCAAACTAGGTTTTCACATGTGACTTGGGAGACAGTTTCTCCAAAAAAAAGTCATTATGTATGTCATTGCCTCATAGGTAACCAAAATATAGCGATAAAAAAAAATATGAACAAAAAGCAATTTCTTGAATAGATCAATTAATTAATTAATACCAAAATCACAATCATTGTAAAACATGAAGTGCATGATAATGTGTTGTGAGAGGGTGTGTGTGGGCGCGTGTCTCTGTGGGTGCGAGTGTCGGTGTGTGTATTGTGTTGATGGGGTGTAAAGTGCATATGAAATGTTTGTGTTGGTTGGGCTTGGGGAGAATAGTAAATCTTCTATTTCATCGAAGCTTTTTTTCATCAACCACGTTTTCACCACGTTTTTACATTGGTGCATATTAAGATTATGTATCGCGAGCAATTTATTGATGGTGTTGTATATCTTTTGGCTGAGAAAAGAGAACTGGTGTTCAGCAAAAGTGGTGTGGTGTCTTACAGATGGAAAAACAATATCAGCTCGACGTTTTTTGGTAGTTTTTATTGGCACACGATGTTTTTTTAGTATACACTGCACTCTTGCGACATGATACTATGGTTTTAGGTTTTAGTTCGTTTTCGTTAGTTAGTTTTAGTTGACTATTTAAATTAGAAACTTTAAAGTTATTTTAAAATCTGAATAAAATTGGCAGAGTCTAGCTCCTCATTCTACCTAACATGTGCCGTTTGTGTTTTTTTTAAAGCTACAAATTATTAATAATTTATAAATAAACTTTCTTTCATTCATACAGGCCTACCAATGTTCACAAAAATCATTTTGACGGTATATTAATAAAAAAAAGTTAGGTAAAACAGCCGTTAGGGTTGTGTAAATGCCTTGTGGCATTACACCGCCATTGTCACATATACGTGACAAGCAAGCGGGTGCCCTGTACACCAAACAACACAAATATGTGACAAAAGGGTAGGTGAAATTGTGGCTTGGCGTGGAGGGCACGCGCGTGCGTTTATGCTCTGGCGATCAAAAGGTTAAGTCCGCCTATGTACCTACCACTATTGTACATGAAGTTTAAATAAATAAATAAAACATACTTTCGTATTCTTTACATTACCAATTGAGTATGGACATAATTTTAATCCTTGTTACGTTTCCCACCATCTAGCTAACGGTAAATCTTCGTCAGATCCGCTCAAAGTAAAAAGTATGAGCTTAAAACAAAAATTGTGCATCCTTTTAACACCAATCAACTTCCAACTTCCTGCTTTTAAAACAGCTGTAACATGACCATTGTTAAAACTAAAATAAAAAATATGGTGTACCTATACAGAAACCTAAAATTGGAGCTTGGAATCCTTAAGAATTAAATCGCGGATGTAACAGATGGTAAGCGCACATTAGATTAGTTTACATACTTGTTTCCACCCGCAGCTTCGCCCGCGTAAATTTAAATCTTGCCGATTTACACAATATCTTTATAAATGATTATGATGTTTAAGCTATATTTCTGAAAAGTTCATCAACATCCGTTCAGTAGTTTTTACGTGAATGAGTAACAAACATGCATATGCATAAAACAAAGAAACTGGATTATGTTCATAATTTTATAGAACTTTTTGTTTTCATAATATATCTATCCTCTTTTGTAAATTTCACAATCGCAAACTCTTAACCAGAACCCTGCGTTAAGCTCGCCTTTGGAAATACACAAGCTGCAACCGCTGTTCCTATGGCCACACCGTGGTAGGGCCATAATGTACTACAATTTTCCTGTGCAGTGAGCGTAATAGATCTACCACTGCATCCATAATTATTTTTCTTGTAAATAAAATGACTTTTGTGATAGTACTTTGATTGTGTATAATATGACTTTCCTGCCTCACTTTTTTTCTGAGAATTCGTGTGGGGTACATAATAATGAGTACCTATTGCTCTTTTCCCCCTCAACATAACACACCTGGTATCCTTGAAGGTTTTAGAGTACACCCACATTTCGCCAGTTATGTTCAAGTCCTATTGCCATCAACCGGGCACAAATCCAGACTCCGTGGCTGCTACTGAGAAATTCCTCAAGAAAAAAAGAAAAAATTTGCTCGACCTGAGAATCAACCTAGGACCTCGTGCTCACCAGTCGCGCTTGCAACCACTAGACCAATAACTAAGATTAATATTAATATGATTGAGGTAAGAGTGAGTTCAGGTCAAAGCATTACACCCCTCATACTTAAGTACTAATGCTGTTACATGATAATATTGTAAAATCAAATCATTTTAAAAGAGTAACCATGGAGTTTCTTGCCGGTTCTTCTCCATAGGAAACGACCAACCCGAACCGTACAACTTTTTGTCGACGTTTTAAAGTGCCCATGTAGGCCTATATGTGAAATAAAATATTTTAATTTTGATTTTGAGCATTAGGCGGAGTCCTAATATACACTCGTCAAATAATATGATTTGAAGGCCACAGATCGGGGAATAAATGAACCGAGCAAGTATGTAACACTTATGTAGTTACAGAATTATAATCATTATAATCATCAATACAGCCCACTAAGTTCATTTAACCCCATTGAATGACTTTTTCATGAAATATTCATTTATCATCAACGTACAATCTGACACGTTACTGACATGCAAATTGCAAAAAACGTAAGTAAATTTGAATTTCGCGGGCTACCCTGGCGCATCCACCTTAACCTGGTTAGTCTAGAATTCTAGATAAAAGTAGCATCAAGCCTGTACCCTACAGTATTGTACTTGGTTCAATAACTTTTGAAGGCAAGGGATTGTTTTTTCTAGTGACTTTAGTGAATTAAAAAAAATGTACAACGGAAGTGACAGATGGCAACCGCCGTTTTAATGGCCATACTGCGGTGTAGCCATAATGTACCAATCATCTGGTGCAGTGGCCATGATGATGAAGATCATGGACTATTACATCAAGTACCAGAGAATAGTTGTTTTAATGTTTTTTTGGGAGTTTACACTTGTGTTAGAACGTTTTGAACACTTGTGTGAATACACTTATACATTCAAACATGCTAAGGAAGAAAGAAAGTAAGTACTTACATGTATTTCCAAACATATGAAAAACAAAAAAAAATAACATGAGAAAAATATGACACAGCATTATACAGAGTGGAATACGCCGACACACAAACACGTAACCAAGTATTCAGTACATGTCATTTTGAACATAAGTATATACCTTTTTAACCGGTAATTTAAAAAAAAAACCTACAAACGAGCAAACCTTCACGGTCAAAATGTATGGAACGGCTGTTTTTATTAAATTACCGATGAAAAATTTTAGTGTGGGGGTTTGTGTGGGGCAGAATGTACTGAATACGTGGTACGCATTTGTGCGTCGGTGTCGAGGTTCCGCCCTGTATTATGAAGCAAGATAAAACGATTATAACTTATATTTGATCAATTTTGAATAGAAAATCTAAAGTTTCAAGGGGTAATGTTCAATTACTATTCTCATACACATAGCTGCTGTGCAAAGATTTTGAGGCGACCACAATCACTGACCACACCTCTAGGAGACTGCCTCGTTGGTGTAGTGGTTACAAGTGCAAGTGTTATTGGGATATTCCATCAGGAATTTCTCAGTAGCCGCCATGGAGTCTGGATTTCTGCCCGGTTGATAACAATAGGCTCGCCCCACCCTACTTGTTAGGTACACCTTGCCTAACCCTACGGAGATTACAAGGTCATGTTATGTGGTCAAAATGAGGAATAACATCACCATCTTTCTTTAACAATACAATTCATAAAAACCGCCAAAAGTTCCTTCTAACACTATTCCTATCTTTGTGCTCTTCTATCTCAATGTAACGTCCTGTTAAGTATTTTGTGTGTACTTACATACATTTTATGAACGCACCAAAAATTAAAGACTTTTTTTAATACCCTGTCCCACTGGTTGTCAAAGCCCTTCCCAAGTTCTTCAAGAGCATGAAAATAAGGTATAACAAACACAAGTTCACAGACACTAAAGTTCTCAAGCTCAACCATAACCCAACGAGCCTTAAAAACAACAATACAATTCATAGCTGCGCGTGAGTCGATCACAATTCACCAGGTCACTGACCCCTACTAATATGGCTAACGACTTATGAATGGGGTACTATGTATTTTAGATGCGTTTTTTTTTTCTTTTTATTTGGTCTCCGTTTATGGTCTGTTTTGTGTGACTCATTTTAGTTTTATGACCATAGTCAGGGTTTGGGGGGCGGAGTTACAGTAGCGAAGGGTCAATTTTTGTAAGAATAAGCCCGAGTACATATCTTTTATGTGATTATATTATTTGTGTATAGAATACTGACTGTGCCATTTTTCAAAAGGAAGCCGTTAGGAATCGAGTTGTATGGGACCTTCGCCACTGCGGAGATATTTCAATTTTGTGGCAGTTATAAATAAATACCAGGTGACAAGAAGCAGCTCTAACTGCTGGGTATTTTTTTTGTAATGTACTTACGGTTATCTTGAAACGTATGTGACTAAAAGAGTAATACATGAATGTTGATGGGTGGAGAGGGAGAGGAAGGCCGAAGAAAAGATGGATGGATTGTGTGAAGACTGATATGAAAGAGAAAGGAGTAAATGATGCCGTGACGTCTGACAGGGGAGAATGGAAGAAGAAAACGTGTTGCGCCGACCCCAAGTAGAATGGGACAAGGGCAGGAAGATGATGATTACGGTTATTTTGGAATGATGTGATTGAAGATCTTTTTGTTTTACATTACTCTAACAAGCTCAATTAATTTTCAAAATCACACTTTTTATGAATGAAAAATTAGATACTTGGGAATTTTCCATCGATCTATCGTTTATTTTCAGCGCGCAATTTCGCTCAAAGGCAATATGCATAGGCACTTATGCTTTTTTGCGTTTATTTTTACAACTTTACCGTTGCGTTAGCAGAAGTATGGTCCTAGAGCTGAATAAAAAAATACAAAAAAATTGAAAAATAACTTTACTTTCGGAAGTCGGTGACTTTGTTTGTTTCATAAACTTTACTGCCGCCGACTTCCGAAAATAAAGTTATTTTTCACATTTTGCAAAAAAAGATGCTGGTGGAATACATAACCTCCTCATTTATTAGAAGTCGGCTAAAAAATACTTGTGGCCAATATAAATTGCTTGTGATTAATGGGTTAAACGGCCGCTGGTAATGTGTTAGATATAGCTACCCATAGCGTCTGTTGAGTTTTCCTAGTTAATTTAATTCAACCCTGTAAACGCGAGCGAAGGCTTCTGAACACGACTATTACATACCTACTCCAAAGACCTTTGCCACTTCTTTGTTAAAAATACATCCAACATATATGATGTGTCCATTGATTCTGCATACATTTGTATATTTAGTAAGATAATATTGTCATTGTGCTCAGTGGGAAGTCGAATGCTCAGACAGTGAATAATGCAATGAGTAATAGTCAAGTGGTACAGTCGACCTCGCAATTGTTTTATCACTTTGACAACAACTACCAGTGCAAGTGGAAATTATGTTTTGCCTACTTTTTTTTTTACTATATTTTTCGGATTAATTTTGTCGGGTCCAGGACAGTTAAATTGTTTCCCACGGACTTCGTCGAGCTTCATTGTCTCGGCGCGTTTCTGGTGGTCACCACTGTTGATTCTGGCTATCAGTAGTTACAGTGGTTTGGGAAAAGTGTGGCGGGCATACCCCAAAAAAACAACTACCAAATAATTCAAAATTTACTAAGTTTGAAACTAACAATCAGTCTTACCGAGGTATGTTGTTTTCCAGTAAAATGTTGGCGGAGGTTAGATAAGCAGGTGGATCCATGTAAAATACTTTTATTTAGTTACATCGGATAAGAGTGGAAGCCAACCCCAACATTGCAGGCTAGGTAAGCCTAAGATTGAAACTAAGAAATCAACAAATTCAATTTCAAATTTCTTGTAAGCAAAGAAATATTTAAGGGCCTAGACATAATGATCTTCTTATAGCGATACCTATCGATGATGGAAAAGAGTGGTTCTGTAATCAGTATTAATTTTATTTCATATTTGAATTTTATACTGTTTACTGTGCCCTACAAGGTCCGTAGTTGGACATTAGCTTTAAGTACTTTTTAAGATGTTCACACATTATGAAATGCAAATAAAGATATGAATGTGAATATTAAAATCCAAAACATATCGTATTATGATAAGCAATCACGAAAAGTAGTTGTAGGAATACGAAATGATTTTCTCTGCTTCTCTAAATAATGGTGGTGAAGTAATTCTGTTGTTGACTATACTATACAGATTATTACAGCAAACGCAAGTGCACACTATACACTTGCGTCTGCTGTAGTAATCTGTTAGTGCTGCTGTCTTATTTGTGAAGTTGTATTAGATAAATTATCCGTTGCAGGCTATGGCTAATGACTGGATAATTGATTTTCTTTTATTTGTACATTGCTTCCTTTTTTGTGGCTTTTGCTGCGTCTTATTCGAGGCAAAATAATAACAGCCGCTCAGATCAACCTTTAGGTTAAGCCGTGCTTGCCTAGGTTGGTCTGTGGATGGATGACCACCCATTAAATACCGAGTTTCCTCCGTGCCTTGGAAAGCACGTTAAGCCGTTGGTCCCGCCTGTCATTTGTAGATTTTGACAGTCGTTACAGGTAGTCAGTGCCCTAAAATTCTGACAAACAGTCTTACTAAGGGGTATCGTATTACCCAGTACTAACTGGGTTGTGGAGGTCAGATAGACAGTCGCTCCATGTAAAATACTGGTATTCAGCTGCATCCGGTTAGACTGGAAGCCGAACCCAACAGAGATGGGAAAAGGCTAGGCAGATGATGATGCTGCGTCTTTGCGGTATTGACTAAATAGTCGTGGTAAAAGAATCTTAGTTCTTTTTGCCGTCAGCACAACTTTATTGACTGGATTCCACCATGATATGATATCCGATTCCATGATATGATCCGACCAACCCGCACTGGACCCGCGTGGTGAATTCTAGCTCATTCCCTCTCTAGAGAGGAGGTCGTGTGTCCTAGCAGTGGGAACATTAAAGGCTGATTATGCTATGATATCCGATTAAATTCAAACTGACACTAGAGAAAATTAAGGGCACTTTTTCAAATAGTACTAGTAAGAATGAAGGAGGCTTATTAAGACTTCAATTCTTTTTTTTTCTTGTACCTTGCACCGCCAGTATCTTGGCTTAAATGCAGCGTCAAATCTTAACCTACATTTTCAAACCGCTCTGCACTTGGTTCCATGTTTAAAAACTCGATTTTATCAACTTTTTCGTTGTAAACAAAGTCATTTCATGGTACTTTATGTGTCCGCGCCTCAATGAACAATTTTCTTTCTTAAAATTATTATTAGGGTTCCGTACCTAAATGGTGCCAACGGGACCCTATTACTAAGGCGCCACTGTCTGTCCGTCAGTCACAGGGCTGTATCTTTCGAACGGTAATAAGTAGAAACTTGACAGTTTCACAGAGTGTGTATTATTACGGCCGCTATAACTACAAAACAAAATAAACTGAATAAACATAGAGGGTGAAATAGTAGTAACGCGATTTTTTCGGCGTTTTTGTTTTACGGAGCTACGGAAGACTTCGCGTCCGACTCGCACTTGGCCGGCTTTTTGAGTGTAACTGAGCAGTATCAAATCGATTAATTGCGACTAAAATGTTAATGAGGCAATTTAATTAAAAGTTTTCGTGACATTGTTTAATTTTAATTACTTGGCTATTGTTTTAATGATTTGCTTGGGTAATTTTGTACGGTGTTTTTATATTTTACTTGGATAATAAAACTGTTGATCGATTTAGGTCAACTTGGACACGATTTCACTTGAGTGCGGGCGCACTGAATGTCGGAATGTCATTAATGTTTCAGGATGAAAACTATGCTATTTTGTTATGTGTTAACAGGTAATAAGGGGTTATTGTACATTCGCCACAAAGTAAATTCACCACGAAATAAAGTATGTGTAAACTCGTCACAGCTCTATTTTCATGAAAAAAAATCCGCCATATTGTTTATTTAAGTAAAGACAGCAGAAAAATGAAACAATCTATATTTATATAAAAGCTAAACTGACTGACTGACTGTTGATATATCAACACACAGCCCAAACCGCTGGTCCTAGGGTGGGTATATCTGATACATTTCATCCTCTGTACTAATTTTGGAATTGTGGAGCCTTATCGCAGACGATTCAACTCCCGTCCTGCACCCTATGCAACTCCACCTGCACCTAAAAAGACCTGTCGGAGCCCACTAGTAACGCTATCGAGGTGGCAGAGATGGTCTAGTTTATTTAATTTTAAAGGAGTCTTCGGCATGTGAAGAAGGAAAATATTAAAATTTAAACTGGCCAACCGTCACATCATGTGTTTCTGTTTAAAACTCAGAATCTTTAACCTATTTTGGTTAAACTTTAAACTTGCAGCATGTTAATACTTTAATCGTTTCCGACACGTGTGGGGAAAAGTCATAATTATAGTCCGTCCGTCCGTCATCGGTGCTGCGTATTGTTGTGGCGTATCCACAATTCCATAACTGCAGTCACATCACACACACAGTCTTTCAGCTAACCTATTTCGTTTCTAAAGTTCTTCACATTTGTTGGAAAAGCGACAAAACGACTGACCCGTTTCTCATTGAATCTTAAAGACGAACGTCCATTTTAAAGTTGTAACGTTATACTGTGTTCGCAACGGTTTACGGCAGTGACAAGTTTAATAAAAAACCGGCCAGGTAAGAGTCGGATATGCACACGAAGGGTTCCGTACCATCGTCCAATATTTATCACTTAATATTTATGGTTTGAATTGTCATTATTAAGGTCGAGCAGAAAACAGCGAACAAAACACAGTTCTTGTAGGGAACTCCATTCTTTTTTTAATTTATGTTATTACTAGATTTTGCCCGCGGCTTCACTCGCGTTAATTTAGAATTTGATAATCAATTCAGGTTGTAACTATTAATTTAGAATTTGATAATCAATTCAGGTTGCTACTTGTAATAATACACTGTGACTTTTTAGTCGTCTTACAAAGATGGTACACTCAATGTATCCGACATAAAAGACCTATAGGCGCGATTTTTTTTAACCTTTAATAATTATGACATCAGGTACAAAGAAAAATAAATAATACTTACATTAGAATTATGAAACATCCTGTTAATTAATGTTTGTGTCAAACGGTAGAACATACCTACCCAGCACTGAGGACACGAGTCGAGTAGATCATCGCTCGCAACAGGGTGTTTCAACAACGTCATGCGTCATAATACTGAATAATATTTTTATTTTTAAATTATTAAAATCACATAAATACGAATTTTTTTTCGTGAATGTTTAGTAGTCATTCTGCCGTGCTAATTAGAAGTGCAGTAAGGAGGTTATTAGTAGTTTCGAGTAAATGGCGCCTAAACATTTTTACTTTTATTTGGCTTTTTTAGGTATGATTTTGAAGTTTTGCAAAAATGTTTTTAGTTACATGTATAGCTGAATATGCATTGTTTCGTAAGAACTAACCCTATTTTCTATAAGTTTAATACAACTATCTTAAAACAAAAAGAACTATTTATGCTTAGAAGGGTCTTCATGACTAAACCCAGTATTACAAGCTATAACAGCAGTAAGTTTGGAGTTACTGCGCTTTCTACTAGCAAATACAGATTACTGCGCTTATTTCATTTAATTCAATTATTATTATCACTTCGACTACAAATTAAAAACGCAGTGCAGTAGTGAGAAAAAGCTATTAAAAATAGTATTTAAGTATACAAAAGTACACTTATTTGGTTATATTTATCCTAACCATTTCCTAATTAAATATAACGACATGAATATTAAAAAATACGTTATTTGAAATGACAAATAATACTTTCTTAATCATACACAATTACTGCATTTTTTACTAGTGACATAATATTTTCTTAAAGCTATGCTTAGACTGACTACAAACCATAACTGCAGTAAAAGAGTGACTTATAGCTTTTCAATTCGTGTACATACGTAAAAAAACCACAATAACTTGGTTATATCTATAATAATATCAAAAAGAGGTAAATGATACAACTATTTTATTAAAAAAATGTCATCATCATCATCATCATCATCATCAGCCTATAGCAGTCCACTGCTGGACATAGGCCTCCTCCATCGCACGCCATTCAACTCGATTCTCAGCAACTCTCATCCAGTTGCTACCAGCCACCCCGCGAAGATCGTCACTCCACCGAGCCTGAGGGCGTCCCACCTTACGTTTGCCGATTCGCGGTCTCCACTCAAGAACACGTCTACCCCAACGGTTATCGGTCCTACGGCTAATATGACCGGCCCATTGCCACTTCAGCTTACTTATTCTGTGGGCTATGTCGGCAACTCTGGTTCTCTGTCGAATCACCTCGTTCCGAATGCGATCCCTCAGAGAAACTCCAAGCATAGCCCGTTCCATAGCTCGCTGAGCGACCTTAAATTTATGGACCAGCCGTACCGACAGTGTCCACGTTTCGGCTCCGTAAGTCATAACAGGCAGGACGCACTGATTGAAGACCTTAGTCTTTAGGCTCTGTGGAATACGCGACGAGAAGACCCGGCGAAGCTTCCCAAATGCTGCCCAGCCCAGCTGAATTCTTCTATTAGCCTCCCTCTCCAAGTTGTTCTTACCAAACTGCAGAGTTTGCCCGAGGTACACATATTCTCGAACAACCTCGAGAGGACCGCCATTGACAACAATAGGTCCTGGGGTGACGTGTTCGTTGAACATAACCTGGGTTTTGTCCAAGTTCACCCTGAGACCAATGCGTACAGAAGAATCAACTAGGCCATCCAGCATCTGCTGCAAGTCGTGCAGCGATTCAGCCAGTATGACGATGTCATCTGCAAATCTCAAGTGTGAGATGTACTCGCCGTTGATATTAATGCCACGTCCTTCCCATTTCAGCGTCTTAAACACATCCTCCAGTGCGTTGGTGAACAACTTCGGGGAGATTACGTCCCCTTGTCTTACCCCCCGACGCAATGGGATATGCTCCGTTTGCTGGTTTTGAGTTTGGACGGTCATTGTGGCGTTCTCATAAAGGTTTCTCAACACTTGGATGTATCGCCAGTCGACTTGGCATCGCTGCAGAGACTCCAGAACTGACCAGGTTTCGACAGAGTCAAAAGCCTTCTCATAGTCCACAAATGCAAGACACAGCGGCCGATTATACTCTTCGGACTTCTGTATGATCTGCCGCACTGTGTGGATGTGGTCTATGGTGCAAAAAAATGTATTCCAATTAAATCTTAAAACAGAAAACATTAAATAAAATCTTTAAAGTCGTAAACTTTCCTTTCTTTTGTAAATATTGGTCGACTCTGTGATGAAAACTGTCAGCAGACATACATTTAAGTGTGCGGAAATCAAGTTGCTGTTAATTATGTTAACTAAGAAAGACAATATCACCCAATTTTTGTTTTGGGCTGAACAATTATCCATCCACAAAATAACGTGATCTTTGTCGCGTTTGTTATCTAAAATTATTCACTAAACATTATTATTTATCATTATTACTAACAAATCATAACATCAGCAAGTGTTCCTTACTGCGCTTCTTACTAGTGAAATAAATTATGTTCAAAAAATACTGGAAGGCAAAGAGCAGTAATGTGTCTTACTGCAGTTGTGCTTAGTAATTTACTTCTCAGCAAGAAACATACTGCAGTTTGGCTTACTAAAAGTCCCACTTCTGGGACAGCTATCAAAATAAGGATTAAATTACCATACAGAGCTCATTACGAGGATTCCGAATATATGAAAAACTCAATTTTCCAAAAATCCTTCCTTACTGCGTTTCTAATTAGCACGGCAGCATTGGTTACATGAAGTGGGCTGCCGTTGTAAGACGACTAAAAAGTCACGGTGTATAATTCATTTCCGTACACCTGATAACGTATAAGCAAAATTTCAGGATGATCAGTTCAGTGGTTAAGGCGTCAAAAGGTAACAAACAAACAAACAAACTTCTAGTATAATTATAGTAGTTTCGCATTTATAATATTAGTATGGATATATAATATAAGTAAAATAAATAACAAGTATAAGTAAGGAATAAGGATTCCTTACACACTAAACGCGCCATTACTATAGAATAATGGCGCGTTTACATTAAGTCGAGTATTTAACCGATTAGATTCATCGCAGTCGGTGACCGAATACGGGCTGCAACCGAATTGGTCAAAACGACATAATGTAAATGAGCCATGATACAACTCTTTGAAAATTTCAAATGTCTAGCTATAACGATTCACAAGATACAGCTCGGTGACAAACGGACAGACAGCGGAGCTTTTCCCGTTGGCAGTCTTTGGGTACGTAACCCCAGAAACTCTTGTTTATTCTATTTTGGAGTAGAGAGAAAGATTATATCCACAGCTTGTTATTTTGCTGCAATAAATGATTGAGATTTCCGTCATAACTTTATAACGTTATATTAAATGTTGTCTTCATTTTGCGGAATAAAAGAGTCGTTAAAAGATGTTGTTTATTGATTCTAACTGAACTGTTTGGAAGCGTTAGCAACTAACTGCAATTAATAAATAAATATTTGTGTTACTCAGAGTTCTGATCGTGACATGATTAATTGATTTGATCAAATTGGTCTTCACTTTGAACTATCTGATTTATCTAGTGGTTGCAAAGCTTTACTGATGAGCATGTGGTCTTCAATGGGTGTCCCATAGTTAACTGTTCTTAGTCATCATCTACCTGCCTTTTCCCAGTCATGTTGGGGTCGGCTTCTTGTTTAACTGCATGCAGTTACATACCAGTATTTTACTAAACTGGAGCATTTGCTACTGCCTGTCTGATCTCCACAATCCAGTTAGTACTGGGTATATAATGTGACACCCTTTTGTTAGACTGCTTGTCAGACTTTCGGGCCACTAATTACCTGTAACGACTGTCAAAGAGCTACAAATGAACGCCGGGACAAACGGCTTAACGTTCTTTCTGAGGCACGGAGGAAACTCGGTATGTAATGGGACCACGGACCAACATAGACAAGCGCGGCTTAACCTGAAGATTGATCTTAGCTGCTGTTATTATTAAGCCACGAGTTCCTAACTGTTAGTATATTGTTTTTACTGCTCCTATTTCTTTAGGAAGATCTTTCGCAAATATAATATTGCAGCACGTGGCTGTCAACCCACTCTTTTTGCGCAAATTAGACCACACAAAAGGGGCCACTCGAGTTCTTGTGTGGTCTACAGTCGAACAGGACCATAATATTGATAAGCAAACATCCTGCCCTCATATAATATTTCTAGAGCATTTTCACTATTTGAGTTTGGAAAGCAAACGTATTAATGAATGAAGTGCAAACTCAGTATGGACCAGTTGATTTATGATGGAATAAGAAGCCAGAGTTTGCCAGGACTGAGAGTCTTCTTTTGTATAATTAGGTTCCTACTATGTCACTATTCAGAGTCAAGCCTTAGGTATAAATATTCGTTTTTCGTTTGATTCTTTGTTTTTAACCCTGTATTTAGTTTTGAAGTAACGCTAATTTTGAAACTGAAATCTTCTGAAGATTTTCTGCTACCAAATGGCCTAGAAAACGTTACATTATGTCTGATTATATCAGCGATAACTAAGGGCGTAAAATTATAAATGTATTAGATTGACATGGACTACTGGAGAGCTCCATTAATTTATTACGTCAGGCGTTTAAGGGGGGGACGGGGTCGAAACGATTGTCATTTGTCTAAGCCATCAGTGGCCTACAAACGCCGATAAAAAACAATGGCGTACGACGCTGTCAATTGTTTTATTTTCAATGATTATGAAAGATACCGGCCTCACAATATAATAATGTACAAGACTCGCCTGGCTAACGGTCTAGGAGGTTTTTCTGGTTAGCCAAGTCAAGTAATTCCAGTTAGAGAAGTTCTGGATCATAATAAACATGGCCATTTTAAGGGATCTTTTTAATTTTATTGGTTTTAATGAGTTGGCTTTTGAATTAGAAATGTGCATTGATTGGCTTTTAAAGCAGAAAATTATTACAGTTACAAGTAGGTTTTAGAAATTCAGATGAGGATTGGATTAAGTTAAAACATTATACAATGTAGATGGAAATTATTCATGAAAATTGATGAATTTATTAACCCAATCGACTTAGAGAGAGACTCCTTTTGGATGGACCTTTTGGATGGATTTCCTTTGCAAGTGGTCAACTAGAATCAATTCTATTCTTTGTAAAGTACGATTTTCAAATATGCCTTTTATTTTAAAAAATGCCTTACTAATTGAAATAAATGATTTGACGTTGACTTCACCTCTTAGGCTATCCACATCGTAAGTCAACAGGTTGGGAGGGACTCCGACACTAACACGAGTACCACGTAGGTATTCAGTACATCATTCTAAACGCCCCACATAGAAACGTTTCGTAGGTTATTAAAAAATAACAGCTATTTCCTACAAAAGTGCAATACCTACACGGTCAAAATGTATGGAACAGCTGGTTTTTGTTTAAATTGCCGATGAAGAATTTCTATGTGGGGGTGTGCTCAGAATGATGTATACGTGGTAACCCTTTTCATTCAGTCAGTGTCCCCATCCACCTTGTATTTATAGCCAGAATTTTGGTTGGAGTTAAATATTTTGGCGATTTTACTCCAGAGAATCACTTTCAGACGTATTTTTTTTTTATAACATTAAATAAAGTAAAAGAAAAGACCTCGTCAAACCACACCTAAACATAGAAACAAGAACCTAAAAATAGCACACTTTTTACTAATACCGATTTTGTACAACCCGTTCCGTTGGTAACAAAAACACACAACGGAATCGACTCCTGCGCAGTTCCCATCAAACGGGTGTCTACCGGGTAATGATCGATACTTGTCTACGATCTAAATAAAAAATAAACTTAACGGGGCTTGTCTATATGCGTTGCGTATGATGGATGACTTGTTTATAGGGCTTTTATGATGGGAATTAGTTGATTGAATTTGGAGTAAATAAAAATGGTGGATGAAGGACAGCTTGTTCTTTGACAGTTAATCGCTTGCATCTAAAAGATATAAGATTTTAAAAAGGAATTAGGAAGCAGAATTCTACTAGTAGTTATTGTAAGTGATTAGCATTATTCATAACATAACACCAAGCCTATAATTCCTGAAGGGTTAGGCAGAGGTGTACCTAACAAGTACACCCACATTTCGCCAGTTATGTTTAAGTCCCATGTAATAGGGGGCGACCCTATTGCTATCAACCGGGCACAAATCTAGACTCGGTGGCTGTTACTGACAAATTTCAGATGGACAAACCCAAATACACTGCCCGACCCGGGAATCGAACCCAGAACCTCATGCTCAGCACTTGTGTATTTTTAAAGTGGCAGAAAAGAACTCCACGAATTAAAATTGATAACAGATTCGTTATCGCAACACTTTTTTACATTCCCAAGCGAAACCAGACCGATTTACAATGTAGTTCATTGAATTAAGTTATAAATCAATCTCATTGAGCACATGCGACCTTAATAGGTATTTATGTAATGTATTTAGGGCACACAGTAAAGCCTAATGTTGCCTATATATAGAGTATATGTTCCTAATGGGGCTACTTTCATTTGGAGTATACCGAGAATGCTTTGATCGAATTTAGGTTAGGTTGAATTAGGTATGATTGATTTTAGTGAGCATCGAACATAAAACTAGTGAGTATTTTAAAACGGATCAAAAGTCGATATACTGTGAGTTGAAATTGACTTGATCTAGATTGTAAGTTATTTGCAAACTACAAATCAAACTAAAATAATTATTAAAATATGTACAAGTATCAAAATGGGAAGCGATAAGAGGGCGTCAAATTTTTGTATGCAATTAAAATAATAATAATTTTATACATCATTGTACACAACTTTTTTGATTACCAATATTGCATTGTTTTGAAAATTGCTTCAATTTCATCCGAATGTTTCGTTTAAGTAGAGCTAGAAATAGGGATAATTGCGATGAAAACTCCTGATGTAAATGGTCAGAAAACAGAAAATTTTAATTAACTAGAACTGTTTTAAATAAGGCAACTAGTTCTCATATAGTTCGTGTAGTTCAGTATCAAAGAGTTGATCATTTAAGATTCTTCGTGACTGAACCTCTGACAAAAACATGTAGGTATGTGTTCAGCTGAGGAAGATAGTGTAGAGCCTGTAATCCTCGAAGTTTTAGGCAGCGGTGTACCTAATAGTACACCCACATTTCGCCAGTTATGTTTTAAGTCCCATCTAATAGGGGGTGAGCCTATTGCCATCAACTGGGCACAAATCCAAACTCCGTGGCTGCCACTGAGAAATTCCTGGTGGAAAAACACAATAACACTTTAGATTTAAGTTAAGTTAGTTGTACAGATGCATATAACAAAATATAACTCTAGTTTTTAAGAAATAGAGTCTAAAACCACGAGCCTAGGAATCCAAAATCAACACAGATGTTGGTGTAAGAAATACATAGTTGCACAAATACAACTCAATACAATGTACAATAAACAAATACAATACAATACAGGCGCCAGTACATCAAGCTACTACAATCTATCAAACTTAAATAGATTTTCAACTTTATCGCTAAAGTATTAGGTTCAAGGTTGTTTGGGAAAATTTGACAGTTTCGGGTAGCTTGATGTTCTGGTGTCTGTACCAATAACTCTATTCTCTCCTGTCATATTAATCCATAGACCTACCTACATACCCAGTAACAAGTGCCCGATGTCCGTCGGTTCATTCACTACTGTATTAGTAATCGCCGCACGCGCCGCTTGCCGTCGGCTCGAGTCGTCTATCTGTCACCCATCATCCATTGTGTGAAGCTGACTGTCTGGCCTGGGGCCCAATTCTGCTATTACAATAGACCACAATAGTGTCAGAATGGTCTGTCATTGATTTCGTAATTGTTGATTTTGACAAGTTTTGACAAATCAAAATCAACAATTATGATATCAATGACAGACCATTCTAATGGTAATTCGAATGGTCTGTCATTGATTTCATAATTGTTGATTTTGACAAGTTTTGACAAGTCAAAATCAACCATTATGAAATCAATGACACTATTGTAATAGCAGAATTGGGCCCCTGGATTATTGTGACTTGTATATTTACAAATAAAACGTAAGTTAGACAGGGGGAAACAAATCAGAGTGCAGCCTAGTTCGGTGGAAGCTGTCATATAGTCGGTTTAAGACAATAAATACTACATTACTATGACTGTATCTCGTTCGAAGGAAATTCTTTGTGGTAGTTTTATGGGATTATAATAATAAATCTTTATTAGACCAGAAAAATATACATATCTTCACACAATTTGTCAACAAGCGACTTATTAATAATCTTAAAAATATAACCTTTGCAATTGTGTCTATTTTTACTGAACTAGGTTTATTACTGTGTTTCAGTACTCAGCGCCTCAAGCCCTCGAGCCAAGTATGCAAGTATGAGCTCACAAACAAAAGTAAACATTAAAATATGTACTCAAATAAATTTAGAATTTTTACATGCAAAACATACTTTTATAAAAATAGGGTTACTGACCTCTAAAAGAAGATGAAAAGGGGTGTGTGAGAGAATTTATCTGTAACAATTAAAGGCATATTCATCATTTTAACCCTTTTCGCTCTGACGAGCTCAAATACATTGGTACAGAACACAGTATGGTTGGACAAATTAAGCATTTTTTTTTTTAAGTTTTCGATCAGAAACTTCCGTAAACGTGGGTAGTGTAGAAGATAAAGTTGCATTCAAAAAGCCTCCAAGTGCGATGGCTTTTATGTACTAATCAGCCAATCAAAGCACGCTGCAATCCCCAATCAGTATGCTAAGTGCAATGATCAGTTACAATGAAGTCATTGAGAGGTCAATGTTTAACGCCGGAAGCGTACAGAGGCCCTAGGCAAGTGGCAATAACTTTTGTTTATCAAGGATTTGGCATTTTCAGTTTTCGGCAGCGTCAAACCAATAGGTACATTTTCACTTTTCCATCAACGAAGCCATCAGGTTGTGATTTGCGGAAATAGGTACTACGAATCATTCTATCAACAGAAAATTCTGTAAGAAAGTATCAAGCGGGTAAAAGTAACATTTTTCGTATAAACTATAGGTAAATAAAAAAAAATTAAGCTAACTTTCAATGTTTTCTTTTTTCAGGTAAGGTCACCTGCAAGCGGTACCAACTAACGGCAGGTATTTGTTATTACTTTATTTGAGTTCTTAATACCAAATATTTAACTGAACTGTGTTTGGCTAATTAATTATATTGTGTTCAATGTTTTGTACAGTTTTTCGTTACTGAGCGTTTTCGGTTCTATTAATATGTGTTTTAGAGTTTCGGTCAAAGACGAAGGTACCACATTGGATAAAGAAAGCTAATCCTTGAAATGTAGTACAAAAATGTAGTGTAAATGTGGCGCTGTTCTACAAACGATGGGGCACTTAATATCGTGTCCTGCGTATCCTGCTGTTTGTTCACTACAGGAACTGATGGACGCTACCGAAAGCGCCAAACTAGTAGCTCAGTTCTGGGCCGACACAATTTAGATTGCCATCGACACGCTAAGAAGAAGAAGCCCCTTCCTATTTCTATGACTTTCAACATAAGTGACATAAACTTTAAAGAGAGTAATTTCAATACTATTTCAGTTTGTTTGGATCCTGAGGTCGTTTTTTCAAGTCAAAAAATGGAAATCTTTTTTCAAACGTTTTCTCTGAATTTAAGTATATCGAACCTTTCTAGATGAAAATACACCATATACCTACCTGCTGTCTAACTTTCAGACTGCATCTAACTAGCATAAATAACATGAATCTCATAACTCGAATATTAAATCTATAATATAAAAATGAATCGCAAAATGTGTTGGTAAGCGCATAACTCAACAACGCCTGGACCAATTATGGCCAATTCTTTTTTTAAATGTTCGTTGAAGTTCAAGGATGGTTTTTACGGCGAGAAAAATTTAAAAAATTGCCTGGATAAGTCTAAAAACAACACTAGGATACTTTCTTTTTTTGGTAGGAGTAGGGTAGGAGTAGGGTAGGAGTAGGGTAGGAGTAGGGTAGGAGTAGGGTAGGAGTAGGGTAGGAGTAGTGTAGGAGTAGGTTAGGAGTAGGGTAGGAGTAGTGTAGGAGTAGGTTAGGAGTAGGGTAGAAGTAGTGTAGGAGTAGGGTAGGAGTAGGGTAGGAGTAGGATAAGAGTAGTGTAGGAGTAGGGTAGGGTAAGGGGTAGGACACCACGCGAACGAAGTAGCGCTGGGCAGCTAGTTTAAAATAAGTCCCATATGTACTTTAGCCAAGTCATAATCCAAACTAGCTAAACCAAATCTACATAGATGACGAGTCCAGTATAAACTCTACGGTCTAATACTTAAGGTGACACTAGGTGTTTGTCATTGGGAGGTGACATCGATATTATCGTTTCCCAACACTAGTTGCCTAGCAACGTGTCGCTATGTACATGCAAGGACGTGATTGTAGGCGAGACGTAGTGAAGGTAGTTCAGTAAGTCAATGGTTTATTTAAAAAGTGAGAAGATCTCTAAGAAAGTAGTAAAATATAGAGAGTTAGTATGAAATACTGGCATCCCAACTTACGTTATTACATTGAAAATACTATGCAAGTAATAGAATCATTTAAATGCAAGAATTAAATTTTGGTGTTACAATCTAGGAATTTAGTTGACGAATCGGTATTTTTTTCGTACGATAATAAAACTCGTTATAATAGAAAAATCGATGTAAATATTAGTAAAAATAATATTGGGGATGGCGGGACTAACTCGACTGTTTGTACAAGGATGGCGAATAACGGCACCGGATAGGGATAACTGCAAAGAGGTAAGGAAGATCTTTGCCCTGCAGTGGTGGTGGTGGTATTTTTTTTTATTAGCCTATAATATTGTGCCCCACAAAAGGCTGATAAAAAAAAACAAAAAAGATGCGATTCAGGCCTCAGCCGAATATATCACGCATGGAATCTTTTTTACTAGCTGTTTTTTGTTTATATATTTCAATGATCGGAGATGTCCTGCGACCATTATTCAGGTCCTAATTTTAGGTACATACCTTATAGGATAGAATAGAGTATAATTTCTCTTTTCTCTTTATTCGAGTGTCCATGACTCAAAAACTGTTAGTAAAACTTATGACTAAGTTAGTAAGCACATAAAAATAAACAACACAACAAATAACGGTGGATCACTGCTGCGACAACCCATAAGTAATTGCAGAACAGCAACCCACATAATTATACACAGTCCAGGCGACTGGCAATCATGAGTAGGATACTGTTGGTGCTGCCCCACACCCTGCGCACCAGGGAAGAGCACGTTTTACGCATTGTTGCGTAAAAAAAATCCGCACGCGCAACTGCGAACATCCCCAACGCACTACAGAAACGGGGCAGCCCCACCAGCATCTTATACCTACACATAAAAATAAAACTAAAGATTAACGAAAGGAAAAACGAGCAACTTTGAAGAGCTGCACAAACTTAGCCTACTATCTTCATTCCACTATGTCTTGGCTACTTGGCGTGTGAATTAGTTTTGGTAAAAAAAAACTGTTTATGTCGTCGCCAAATAGAATTGATGATTTTCTTCAAATACGTTTTTGTACGGAGTCAATGGTTGTCAAAAGAAACAGCGCCCGCATTTAGAATATAAATGACTTTATGTGAATAGCTAAGCTGAATATTTAGACGATTTTATTTCTTTGTAGTTACTTATATGTATAGAGGTTAAGAAAACTGGGTTTGTTTGAGTTTTTGTAGTTGAGCGTGTTGAAGACTGAAATGGATATTTCTTTTTGTATCATGTGAATGGTCGGTCGATAAACATAAGCAAAAGTTTGGTAAACTTACATAAAGACATAAACTCACGCCTTTTTTTCATGGGGGTAGGCAGAAACCACAGAACGCCACTTGCTGTGAAACACCATGACTGATAATAAAATAGTTAAAAAGTTTTTTTAGTATGATACAACTCGACTCCTAAAAATATTTAATATTCATCTATTCATCACAATAAGACAGCGAAATGTGTTTTCTATAAATCTATGAAAAAAGAAACATCAATTTGAATAAGAACTCTTTTTATTATTGTAGACATATTTATATTATTTATAACAATATGCTACACGACTGTTACGTGATATGGCCAGAAACAATTCAAATTACGCAAGTAAAATGGAATTCTAATATTCCTAGTGAAAGTTGGAATGTTCCAAATATTTCGTTCCACTGAAGAAAATCGTAAAACGTAACATAGAATTCCTTTTAGATTGAATTTATTGAAGTAATTATGTATTTAGAAATAACTAGCGTCCAGCCTCTGCTTTGTCCGTTTTACGACTAGACGATTAAGATTATTCTATAATATGTATTCTTTATAGTAATTTCTCATAAATACATAACAACACGCCTGTAACGCCCGAAGGGTTAGGCAGAGATGTAGCTAATAGTAAACCCACATTTCGCCAGTTATGTTTAAGTAATATGTAATACGGCGCGAGTGTAAGACGGGTGAGCCTATTGCCATTCCTATGGAGACAAATCCAGACTCCGTGGCTGCTACTGATGGAAAAACCCAATAATACTTAGTCCGACCTTGGAATCGAACCCAGGACCTCGTGCTCAGCAGTCGCGCTTGTGACCACTAGACCAACGAGGCAGTCGAAGCAGTCGAGTAGGTAGGCATGTATATGTCACCGGAAAATTGCAAACGTCGTAAGATTATAAAATATCGAGACAGACACAAAAAGTGACTTTAATCACTTTATATTATGTATTTAGAATAACTTTAAATGGCGGAAACAAGGTTCCACATAAGCGGTTTCAAACACCAATGGAAAATATACTATGAAAGAAAACAAGTCACACGTTTTAGGTAATCAGTCGGTAACTGGTACGGACATGGACAGGAGTTCGTTGGCAGTGCTTGTTGAATAAAACCCTATTTAGTGTGAGCCTGCCAAAATAATCTAGACCACAATAAATCTTTGCTTTAAAGGAAAATATTTGTGTAAGAAAAGTAGAAGTTATTTTATAGGTTTGACCTGGGAATGGTTTTTTGTGATGAAAAATCTTCTTGTTTAGTAGTGAATGTCATTCCTTTATAGCATTGTGTTCTGTCACTGTTTTCGCAATCTCATAACACGTTACAGGGTAATTAGTATTGTTTTGTTTTGCGGGGGGAGATTTTGAATTTTAACGCATTAAAAATGATTGACTCCAATACCTACCTCATTTTCCTGCTACTGTTTCCGCCACCGACCGAAAAAAGTAGAAAAATCGTGCATTATGGTTCACCATGTGCATTATTATTATGAGGTTAGGGGCCATCCATATATTACGTCACACGAATTTCATGATATTTTGATATTTGTGAGACTCCGCCCTCCCTAGTGTGACATCACATATTTTGCAAATTTTACATGTTCATACAAATGAAGTTGGAAATATTTTTAAGTTTTTCGTTAATAGTTCAAATTTCGTGTTTTAATACTTACATATGTTAGATTTTGAAATGTGACGTCACAAAATTTAGGAGCCCTCCGAAATTCCTTTGCTGTTGGAGATAGGTGTACACACAGCATCATGTGCCACGATTTGTTCTGCACTGCCAGTATCTGGATTTCTGTGACCTTCACACTTGACACTGTCCATCTCGTGAACTGCGTTCTCTGACACATACTGTAATCACTATGTGGAGCTCTCACCTAGCCACATGGCGTCGCGGCAGACCTCGCAGAAGATGGCGGGACGACCTAGACAAAACCAATGGTCCACGTTGGCTCTGCATCTGATAACCGTAAAATCCATCAACAACAGAAACCCCATAAATTCCGCCAACCATACACAGTCATACAAAATCACTTTAAACCTAATTAAGCCCATACACCAGCGACCTTGTCAGTTCCATTCAAAGAGACAATTGACCGGACACTATGGGAATATGGCCCCGTCAAACACAATACGCCATCCATCGGACGTAAGCCAGTTGCAACATGAATATTCAGAGGGACATACCGGCGTAACTTCACGCTCTTTGGTGGTTGGTGGTGGGCAGAATTCCAAATGGGTTAGACGTGGATGAGTTAGGGATCTATACATTTCTAAATATAGTACCTAGTCGTACGCGGTCGTTGCGAAGAAAGTCCTCCAGAAAATACGATCACCGTACACATTTCTTCAACTTATTGGTGTGAATGCGAGTTTTATAATTTTATAATTTAAAAAGCACACGATAATTGTCTTTGGAACATAATTAGGGATGCTTTTGGTATTATTTGATCATCATCTCAGCCTGGAATCACCCACTGTTGGGTACCTATAGGTCTCCCGTTTTCTCTGCCAATCTTCTCTGTTCTGTGCGTCTCTTATCCATGTGTTTCCCATAATTTTGACGGCCCTGGTTCCTTAGGCCCAACATTGGCCACTATTCGGTCAAAACCAAACTCCTTACTTTGAAAATTCTGCACAAATATGACGCATATCATAAAATTAATACACTAATTAATGTAATGTATATAAAAGTTAAATTGCAGATATCCGTATTTGGCGTTAACTTGCTATCCGGTGGATTTTTTAGGTGATATTTTAGACTAACGGCTCGTCCCGGCTTTGCTCGGGTGCCTATGTTACTCAGGGTGAATGTAGATTTCCAATGGTGAAAGAATTTTTGAAATCGACACAGTAGTTTTTGAGTTTATTCATTACAAACATACACATACACAAAAATACAAATTTTTCCTCTTTATAATATTAGTGTAGATACCAGCAGAAAAAGTCACCACAGACTATACAAATTAAATAATTTATAATTAGAACTGTATTATGAAATACCTAATTAACCTTGTTACGTAGGAGCAATTTAACCGAACATAATTATCTCAGTTCTAAGTTATAACTTACTAGTCATGTCATTTATTTTGACATAAATACTATACTATGAATTTGATTAGACCGATTTTCTGAACCCACTATTTAATATATCAAGATTTGAATTCATTGATCATAAAATAGGTATAACTATTGGTCCATTGTTTTAGTATGAAACGTCACGTTTGTGTTTTAAATAGATAGACAGAGTAGTCGATAATATCGCAGATGAAGTCAATGATAAAATGGATATGATGGATGGCAAAAGCCAATGTTAAAATATAACTTTGCCTAATTATGATACTTGGAAACATTTTTACACACGATAATCTAACTTGCGTAGCTGTAAAATGAAGCTGAACGAACCTCACAGTCAACCTTACATTTTCCACCACCATCGTCGCTATAGATGAGCATTTAAAGTCCAAAATCGACGGACAACGAAAAATTATCATTTCAACACTCTTGGAAAACTTCAACACAAACCATTTATTTCAATTACCTACAGTTTTGAATCGTCTAGGAGTCGGTCAGTCAGAAAACTGAAGTTAATTGCCCATTCCAAAGATATTACATGTTTGTATTGGATTGTTTCGATGTCATAATTCACTAAACATTTCATTGTTCGAAATTCCATAAAGATGTGAAAAGTACTGACTGGGGCCCAAAATTGTTACAGACGCATTTAATAATGTAAATTATCACTTTGTGACCGTTCTGCGAATTGTAACGTAATTCACGTTATTTTCCCTAGTATGATTCTGGGGTGTCTGATAAGATGACGAGTAAAAGAGAAGTATGGAAAAAGAAGACATGCTGCGCCGACCCCAAATAAATTGAAAAAAAAGCAGGAGACTGATGATGTTCCTATTAATAATATATATAAGCGGCCATTTAGGGCTCGTCATCCATCAACCAATCCTGATATTTCAACAACCTCAAAATCTTTAGCACCTGGAAATCAATTAGCGTGTCCTAAAACCACAGCAACCTATGGCCATTGTTTGTTAAATGGAAGCTTATAACTCACACGTAGTTTCACTTTTGATTTCTTAGTACCATTAATTAGCGAGCGTTAAGTTGGTAGACACTTCAATAGTGGCTACGAGACAGGAGAAACGGGGAATGCTGTGTTCTTTAGCGTTTGTTTTGTTTTAAGATGGTGTTTAATTTGTGTGTTGTGTTGACTTATTGCTTTCTTGAAGAGGGCTTTTGCTGTGGGACCTTTCAAGAATCAGCTGATCTGAGGTTTAATAAAATAAAAATATATTTTTATTTCTTGTGGAATTAAGTTGATGTTTACATTGTGTTTTAGTATATCTAATAATGAGTAACTATTCCGCAAGAACCCCTCTGCAGGTAAAGGCCTCCTCCAACTTGAACCAGTTTTCTCTGGATTTTGCTACTTGCATCCAGTTTGGGCCTGCTGTGTATTTTATTTCGTCCTCCCATCTATTGCGGGGTCTCCCTTTTTTTCCTTATTTTTTTTTTTAGGTTTAATAATTATACGTAATACAAGAATTAGGGCAGCAGGAGGTCGTGGCTAAATAATAACAGCCGCTTGGGTCAAGTTGGGTCGATCTTCAGGTTAAGCTGCGCTTGCCTAGGTTTGTCCATGGTGACCACCTTGCACACATTCGCCTCCGCCCGTGCCTCAAAAAACATGTTACGCCATGTTAAACATGTTGGTCCCGGCTGTAGTAGATCTTTGCCATTCGTTAAGTAGTTACTGGCCCAAAAGTCTGACAACCAGTCTTACCAAGGGGTATCGTGTTACTCTGTACTAACTGGGTTCTGAAGGTCAGATAGGCAGTCTCCATGTAAAATACTGGTATTCGGCTGCATTCGGTTAGACTGGAAGCCGACCCTAATATAGGACTTGGAAAATGCTAGGCATGATGACAAGAATTAGGACGGGCAAACGACCGTTCCACGGAATTCTCTGAGAAGGTTCGAAACCTTGATTGTGTGTGCCCGAGTCGCTCTTGGCCGGATTTTTTTTTCTATTGTGGTACAAAAGTCTTAATTTGATAACATAGGTCGAGATATTTGTTTTTGCGATGCATGGCGAAAACCGTTTTTTTAAAGAACAGCTTGGCTTACCGCTTTCAAATCGTTTCGTATTTCTACAACAGAATTAACATAACGTTGTTAATGTCAATCCAAGAGATTTCTGACTTTTCCAACATCGTTTTCGCAGATAAGATGTCACTTTGCGTAGACCCTCAAGTCTATAAATTGCAAACCCCTGCTGTGATTAGAATATATCATTTTCTCCTATTTATGGTGTAATCCTCGATTCATCTCGCTTTTGCCTTCCGCATATTATAATAATAATTATTCTAACTCAGAAATACCTTCTAATGTCGTCAGTTGTTGCATTTTTGTTGACCGTTATCAAGTTAAATACTAGTTAAGGTTTACGAGTAGCAGGAAAACTGCTGCAAACTGATGATTATGCCAACAAATCTAATTTGACTGGTGTAATTTTATTATTTTAACCCTAGATTCATAAACTATATTTTTGGTTACATAGTTCATAAACATACGTCTCTGATACACCTTACTTTTAATGTCACCTAATGTAATTATTATAGGAAATATTGCAAAAAAAAAACAATGGTTAATTTGAATGAACTTTTATTAAGAATTAAAACATAAAAAACATTTAAAAAATATCAATCCGAGCATTCTAGGCACAAACTACCACGATGTTCCATACACATGTAACGTTTGCAGGACGTGCAGATAAATCTAGTCACACGTTTTTTTTTATAACAGCAAAGGTTGCATAATTTTCTGGATTGATTTTCGGGGTTGACTGGTGCATCAGGCAAAGTATCACCTAAAATAGCATCGATGTTCCGTTTTAGGCATCGCCTCAAAGTTGGTGTTTCGCGTCGCCTTCGTAACCAAGGCTCTATCATCTTATCATCATTCCTCGTTATCCACTCGCGATAATATTGCACCAATTTCATCGTCTTTCAAAAAAGCCATGCTGGAAAACAATAACACACAATAAATATTTGATTAATAATAAAAAATAAGTATAACTACGAATTGATACATAGTAAAACAGTTTAATTAGTAAAATTATAACAACGGCAATAGATAACATTGTTTCATACTAACAACTACTTTCGTAAAATATAATAGAATAAATACATACCTTTTTTTAAAAAAAAATCTGTGCGTTCTTTCGTTTTATAAGGAAAATAGTAAAACCGTCCAATATATAAAGTTGTTACACTAATCATAAACACACGTATCTCAGACACCTCGTGCTCGGTATATCCAAAACTATACGTTTACGCGCCAAAACTGCTGGCGCCGTACTGAGCTCTCGTCGTTTTATGAAGGTACTGAGAGGCACGTATTTCTATCTCTTTCGCGCTGCGCGCTGCGAGTGTTTTACTACTTATGGGTGTATGCGAGACGTATGTTTATGAATCTAGGGTTAATGTAGTCTTCACTTATTTAGTTAGTGCAGTTATTGCTGGGAATATGTTATATAATCACTAGGAAGATTGTGAGCATGTGATTAAAACAAAATTAAATATTTATATCACTACCTAGTATAAAACAAAGTGGCTTTCTCTGTCCCTATATCCCTATGTAGGTATGCTTAAATCTTTAAAACTACGCAACGGATTTTGATGCGGTTTTTTTTTTAATAGATAGAGTGATTGAAGAGGAGGGTTTATATGTATAATACCATCAGCATTGCACCCGTGCGAAGCCGGGGCGTAAAATGTAATAGTCTAGTCTTCAATTTTTATTTTTATTTCTGTTATATTTTTAGTTTGTTTAAATATCTTTAAATTATAATAATTTATAACATTTCTATGGATGGGTTGTGTGATGATGTCATGAAAGTAAAAGGAGTAAATGATGCAGGTTAACAGGGGAAAATGAAAGAAGAAAAAGTTTTGCGCCGATCTAAATATTGTGGGACAAGGAAAGGAAGATGATGACCATAACGACAAAACAAAACATCACGTTAGGCTACACCATCCATTATCTGCCTCATCATCTGCCTAGCCTTTTCCCAACTATTTTGGGGTTGGCTCCCAGTCTAACCGGATGCAGCTGAATACCAGTATTTTACATGGAGCGACTACCTATTTGACCTCCACAACCCAGTTAGTACTGGGTAATACGATATCCTTGGTAACTGGTTGTCAGACTTTCGGGCCACTGACTACCTGTAACGACTCTCAAAGATCTACAAATGACAGCCGGGACCAACGGCTTAACATGCTTTCCGAGGCACGGAAGAAACTCGGTATGTAATGCGTGGTCACCCACCCACAAACGAACCTAGGCCAGCACGGCTTAACCTAAAGATCGACCCGAGCGGCTGTTATTATTTAACCACGAGCTCCTCAATTACATCACCATATGCCAAGCCTTTTTCCAACCATGTTGGGGTCGGCTTCCAGTCTAACCGGATGCAGCTGAATACCAGTATTTTACATGAAGCGACTGCCTATCTGATCTCCACAACCAAGTTAGTAAATACCACAATAATTCCAAAAAACACATACTTATTTCAAAGTACCGTGAAATATTAATCGCTAACTTTTGCCAGCGGCTTCGCTCGCGTTAATTTAGAATTTGACAATCAATTCGGGTAGTACTCTGCTCGTAATTCAATCATGATACGAAAGACACGTGGCGCCATCTATTATCATAAGAACGTTATTGTTCTTTTCCTCGGGAATAGTACTTTTTTTCGGGATGAAAGGTACCTTATGTCCGTTTCTGTACACCTGACAACGTATATGCAAAATTTCAGGATGATCGGTTGTGTGGTTTAGGTGTGAAAAGGTAACAAACAAACTTACTTTCGCATTTATAATATAAAGTTAGGAAGTCCACTCAATTTAAATCCACTTACTCATTCATCTTTTAGCCCCAATTACACATTTCCCACTACAAACATAATTAAATCAACTAGACAAGTAAGACCCGTATTCATTGTTAAAAAAGTTGTTGTTTCAAATAATTCTTCGTATGGTGTTACTAATTATTCCGATACCATCTACATATGTGTTCGCACCTTTACGTGAAAGGTTCGTGAGAACAATCTATTGTTTTACATACGTATTATGTGCATTAGGTATTAATATATTCGTGTACGAAAATTTGTAGTTTGAGTTTGTGTGACTCAGGAGATGTGAGTCAGATATCTTTGCATCTCAATAAGCATCTGTTTATTGTACTTTTGTTACATTGAATTTCATTAAGACAGCAAATAAAAAATATGTTGAATCAGCCTATAATATTCCCACTGCTGGGACAAAGGCTTCTTCTTCCTGGTATTTGTATATTTGGTTCTAGGACATGCCGGTTTCCTCACGATGTTTTACTTGTTTCCTGTTTCCATCGGTTTCAGAACAGTGGTGGCCCAAAATAGCTCCCTGCGTTACACCATACATACTGAAGATTTATTCTAGAATTCTCCAACCGATTGCACACAAAATACACTAACTCATACATTAAAATATCGTATCTTTCCCTTTCATCGTCATGAAAACACAATTATAACGCGAACATTCACTAAATCACTCATTATTATAACAAGAGCACGATCAAACGCAATAGTTAGGCTTAGTCCAGGGTGCAGGCTTGTTGATGAAAGCGGCAACGGACGCGGTGGGGGACACAATATTCGGCTGGTACACAAAGCATCGCGAATTGCTTTATAGGGCAGTATAGGGTACCAGCGTACTAACCAAAGCATCCGGTCGCGGGAATACACGATCGTCGCGTTCATCTGTTCCGAAAAGCATGAGAATCCGAAGTCGGCGCGACCATGCGTTCTTGATGAACGCGATACGCGACGGTTAGGATGCAGCCAGAGCTGTTGTTTCACAGGGTAAATAATATACGATGGCTCGCTAACTACAGTCTTTTCACGAATATTATGCCCCTGATTTTGCATCACGTGATCTTTATTCTAGTTGCAGTTAGGTGACTGTTGTTGTGTAACATATCGTGAAAGAACTGTAAATCTCTCAGTCATGCGGCATGCGTTCACCGTCACTATGAAGTATAGAAAAACGAGGCGGTTTCATGTTTGATATCACGTGCCTGCTTCAGCACCCGCGAAAGCTCTTCACTCTGGATGCCGCCTTAGTACGTTTCCCGATGAACGAAAACATTTTACTCTATCACGAATCTGGTTACTTCATTTAGTGCTGACATGGCTCGCAATTAACTGGATTTTGTTACACCGGAGTGTATTTAATTCTGTTGAAATTATACATACGAGTATATGAAGACTTACCTAAAGATTTTTCTTCCCTGTTTATATTTTTGGGCACTGTGCGATTAGGGACTGTATGGTCAAAAAACTGGACACTGGGTTATTTCCTTAAAAAAATATGAAAAAACCAGCGGCTTGGTGAAAAGAGAATCTGCTCAAAAAACAAAAAAAAATCGAAGTTACTCGATATCCACCGACCCGTACTTGACCCCCGTGGTGGATCTCATACCGAGAAAGCCTGTTTCTCAGTAGTTACTTTCTGATTATAATACTCATACTGTAAAATGGAGCCAATTCCTCAAAAAAATCAGAAATTGAAACACATTTACAAATTAAGGTTAAATAACCAGATCCTCACAAGATCAGATATCTAAAAATAAATAGTTTCCTTTTAAACACACTTACGTACAACGTGACAGAATGTTTCGGATATGCTTGGAACGTACGTCGAAAAATTTGTCGTTTTCTTGTAATTAATATTCAAAAGGTGCACTCTTTCGCTCATAGTTGAATACTTATTAAGTGATTTGTTTGTTATTTTATTCGTGTTAAATATTTATTAGCAATTTAGAGTACGTTATACAGACATTTAGACACGTCGTAAAACAATGGGACTTGTCGATTTGCATGAGTTTTTGCAGCTTTCTTGCAGCTTGTAATATAGTCTTGACCTGTCATGAAGAACCGCCATAAATCCATAATATAATCGCGCATTTCGAGTTGTATGTAGTTCATAGGTTCAAATTCCGGCGGGCTGCCGGACTGTTCGAAAGGGATACCGCGGCCCTGGAAGACAAAGGGCAGAAGATGGAACATGGATAGGTTTTAGTCAGTAAAAGTCTGACACTCCCTTCCGCTCCGCCCAGAGCGGGAGGAGTCATTTGATGATTTCCCATCCCAAAAATAAATACTCTTACGTAATAAATACTCTTATTTCATCACCACTGGTGAAAGAAAACAGCTTGAAGAGAGATCACCATATCCAAGTACCAAAAATTCGAAGACATTCATCAACCCGCCTGACCCGCGTGTTGGATTACGACTCACTCTGAGGGAAGTGGGGGGGGACCACTCCACTCACAGAGATGACCAATATGAAACGTCATTAACTGATCCTATTAGGTCCTCTTTTTACATTTTTTGTTTTCCATCTTCACCGTTCATCTCGGTGTGAGTGGTAGCCTAACATTTCATATTTCACATTACAGTAAGGCTCACACAATTGCTATATTCAGTGTGTAGTCCGCTGCGTCTGCGCAACGTGAAGCTAATATTCAAATGATTTGTAGCTTAGAAAGTCAGCCATTATATATTTACGCAATTTTCTATTAATAGATAAATACCGGTGAATATATATGGTGACGTTTTAAGTACTGAGTGATCGTAAAATTTTAATTGTCTATTTACTTTTCCCATAATCTATGAGCAGTGCCGGCGTTAGGGGGGGGCGCGATGGGGCGACGGCCCAGGGCGACAAATTCTGGGGGGCGCCAAGGTCTGGAGTTGGAGTCTCTGGCCTCCCCTGGTGCAAACCCTCAAAACTGTGCTCTACGCTCTGTGCATATGCATATTTTTTATTGAGATTTTTTTTAGATGGATTTTTTTAGGGTTTGTGGTTTGAGGTCGTTAGCTCTGGGTAACGCTAAAGGAAAGATGAAATTCTTAATATAATTTTACTTGGGATCAGCAAAAAACTAACACTTGATATTGCTTCCCTCAAGTGGGCGCCACAATATTTTCGCCCGGGGTGTCAGTGGCCCTTACGCCGGCACTGTCTATGAGTGTCCAAATAATAATACTAGCTTGTTAGTGTCCCACTGCTGGGTATAGGCCTCATCACATACAGAGAAGGCACGAGCATTGATCACCACGCTTGCTCAAGATGGGTTGGCGATTTCAGGCTTATATTAATTATAAGGCCAGGTTTCCTTACGATGTTTTCCTTCACCGATGTCTGTGATGTCCAAGAAAAACTTAGAAAGTACATTATGAATTGAAAAAAAAAACACATTGGTACTTGCCCGGATTTGAACCCACAACCTCAGGCATCAGAGACGAGGCCTTAACCTCTGGGCTATCACGACATAGTAGTCAATAAGGTAGCTAATTTGCTAATAGTTGCTCTTCCTTGTCTGTATTTAATAACGTTGAAGAAAAGTAAAGTTGAGGAGAGTGAGGAGAGGAGGGATGGGGAGGGGTGGTGGTGGGTGGGGAGGGGGGGAGGGTGAGTTGTGTGTAGTTAAGTTGAGTTGTTGTTGTTGTGTTGTTGTTGTTGTTGAAGTTGAGTTGAGTTGTTGTTGTTGTAGTTGTAGTCTTATAATAGGTATTCAAATAAGATCACCATTTTACCAGCATTGATGTCTTTGAAACTTAAAACTAAATTGAATCATGATCTACTGTTGTTAATTTCGAAGACACAATCACTCGACTGCCTCTTTGGTCTCGTGGTGGTCCCGGGTTAAATACCCAGGTCGGATAAAGTGTTATTGGGTTTTTCCATCAGGGATTTCTCACGGAGTATAGATTTGTGCCCAGGTGATGGCAATAGGCTCGCCCCCCTCCACATGGGACTTAAAAACTGGCGAAATGTGGGTGTACTATTGAGTACACCTCTGTCTTACCCTTCGGGGATTACAGGCGTAAAGTTATGTTATATTAGCACCACCCACATCAGGATGGCCTGATTCAGCACAAAAACCATAAAATAATGACGTATATTTTTCCGCCCTTTGTGAATTATTCTTGAACTTTTAAACACGTCATTTGACAACACCCAAACCATTTTACCAACCATGCATTCGTGACCATAATTCGAAATATCCAGACTATCACAATCAAAACGCGCACATTACACAGTTCGCACATAGTTCTAAGTGATAGATGGGCGATGAACACGCGCATGCTTGTGCGACGAAGCGTTAGGATTACGTCATCGGTGACGGCTGCGCAGGAGTCGCGCTTTGAGCGTGAAAGCGATCATCAAGGCGGAATTTATATAATATTAACATTTATAACCATCGAAAGAATGATAACGTTTTTTTAGAGATTTAAGTCGATTTTAAAAACAGATATTAGTTTTAATGCTTAATGTAATGAAGAAAGAACGGAAGAACATATTAAATGGGTATAAATATTAAGGTAAAAGTTGCGAGGGTAGCCCGCGAAATTCATATTTTCTTACGGTTTTTGCAGCTTACAGGTGAGTGTCAGGTTGTATGTCGATGAAATAATCTATCATCACATAGGTGTTACTTGCCCGAATAATATTTTCATCAACATGCAACCTTACACTGACCTGCAAATTGCAAGAAATTGGTTGTCTGTAAAGTTGGTTTACGGACGATAGTTTAACGTGACAACGTCGCATAGGCCCATCGAGTGGAAGAGAGATAGATGCGGCGCAAGCGTACAATGAGCGTAACGAGACAATGAGTCATCCTTTTTCGTGCATGCAGCCGGCGTTCATCGATTTATTAGACGTTGTCTGGACCTGGAGACCTAGCACGAAAACGTGACACAAACGTAAAAGTAAATGGAAGTCGTTCTACATGGAGTTCGGGAAAAGCGTATTTAAAACTTAGACGTACTTGAATGAAAAGTAGTTAACCGCAACAACACAGCCACCACTCTACTTGCAGGTTGTCAAGCAATCCACGGTAATTATTTCCGACAGGTGACTTTTATTGAGATAAACTGATCTGGTTGATACTTGATAAAGATAGTTAACTGTGGTTTGTCACCGTAATAAAAGTAGTTGGTGTAAGTACTACGTAATATTTCTAAGGTGCATATTTTTTAAATTTAATGGTGATGTTGATGCTTGAATCATTTTTTTTTGTTGATAATTTATACGAGTACGTCATCATCTACCTGATGACGTATAAATTAGCCGATAAAAAAAATTATATGATCTACCTAGCCTTTTCCCAACCATGTTGGGGTCGGCTTCCAGTCTAACTGGATGCAGCTGAATACCAGTATTTTACTTAAAGCGACTGCCTATCTGACCTTTACTACCCAGTTAGTCCTGGGTAATACGATACCCTTTGGTAAGACTGGTTGTCAGACTTTCGGGCCACTGTCTACCTGCTATTTTATACAGGGACAAAAAAATACCTGGTTGAAAAGAGTTAGGTTTGTGAGACTAGGAAAAAATGGTGTACTGTGCAGTGGACTCAGAAGGAGGCCACACTCAGCATTAGGTACACGGAAGAAGATATAGGGAAGGTAGCTCCTCGAAGCAGTACCTCGGCGGTTTACTCCAGCGACTGATCAGGTATTTTAACGTAATTACCAAATCAATCAAAAAAATCGTTCTAGCTTATCATCATAATCATCATAAGAGCCTTTTTCCAAATACGTTGGGGTCAGCTTCCAGCAAAGAGATTTAAAAGACTTATTGAGCGGACAAGCGAAGTATTCTCAAAAAAAAATTGATCCTGAGCATTTTTATTTCGACACACGAATGCTACCTGACAAGCGGGCGTATGACAGAAGACATAACAATTTGTTACTTAGTACAACATGTATTGGATAACGTAACGTAAATATTTGAATGTCTTTGGCTTCCAGCCTAACCCGATGCAGCTCAATATCTGAATTACTAACACGAAAAAGCATTGCTAAATAAAACATTCCATATATTAGCATTACACTTAGTATACTCCAAAAACACTCAAATTACAAAGCGATAAACTAAACACACCAAGTACCGATTTATATTCCGAGTCCGATCTTCAAAAATCTCAAGGCCACCTTTTCCAAGAAGGTCGGTTGAGAAGGAATACCATTGATCAGTGGCATGGGAACGTCGACTCATTTAAATATTCATACTGTTACGAGAATTGGTGTAGGCAGAAGCGGAGGAGGACAGGATGTCGAAAATATTGATATTTGTAATTGGGACTTAGAATTTACTTCGTATTATTATATTACTAAAATAATAAGCCTTACGTCCGCCGAATGTTAGTGACAACACACACACGGCGGAACCTGAATAAATGCCTAGCATTATTTACGCATTAGTTTATAAGCCTTATAACATCACGCCTTGTAATCCCCGAAGGGTTAGACAGAGGTGTACCTAAAAATTACACCCAAATTTCACCAGTTATATTTAAGTCCCATGTAATAGGGGGCGAGTCTATTGCCATCAACCGGTCACAAATCCAGACTCCGTGGCTGCTACTGAGAAATACCTGATGGAAAAACCTAATAACACTGCCCAACCCGGGAATCCAACCCAGGACCTCATGCTCAGCAGTCGCGCTTATGACAACTAGACCAACGAGGCAGTCAATTTATAATTCCCGATGATGTTAGTTTAACGTATTGAAAGAGCAACAATGACGGAAAATATCTCCAAAGTGATATAAATATGAAAAACAGCGTTTATTAGAAGTGTTTTTTTTTGTGTCTTTATAACAGTAAGACACAGATAAAATATTAGAATATAACAACTTAACACCAAAGATAGAAACTAAGGACTTTAATGAGAAAGCAATTAAAGATATTGATCGGCGGAAGAAAATTTTCCACAAGCAAATTAACTAAGTTGGTCAATGAATTCCAAATGTTCCATTTCGAAAAAGGTCAACAATGAAATCGATAGCGTTCTTAAAATGCCCGATGACTTATACGTAACTATTTCTTCGAATCGAAGCGTTTTAAGGGCCGAACTCCGATAGGCATTTACTATCGTTGAATCATGTTAGTCAACCCAAGCATGTGCCCAGCACCCGTCAGGGGTACTACGCTCGTGTGCTGGTCATGCACCTTTGCATACACCTTTTTCCCATGGGGGTAGGCAGAAACCACAGAACGCCACCTGCTACGACCTATTTTTTTTTTTCGGATGGTATATCATCACATGACTCCTCCCGCTCTGGGCGGAGCGGAAGGGAGTGTCAGACTTTTACTGACTAAAAACCATCCATGTTCCTTCTTTTGCCCTTTATGTTCCAGGGCTGTGGTATCTCTTTCGAACAGTCCCGCAGCCCTGGCAGGCATCGGCCCTTCTCATGATTGCTGACATCTCTTTGAGGCGCGCGTGGAACACGAACGCGCCGTCGACACGGCCTGTCGTTATACGACGGACGGACGGTGAGCTAGCACCTGCTACGATCCTTACATACTCCTTTTGCCGTCAAGTTTGTCTGGTCACACACGCACGCCGGTTGCGAGTTAGTACTCGCATCTGACCTTTCTGAAGAACCTCTCCTATAAGGTCAGTGTATGTCCTTCTAGGGCGTCCCCTCCCGGCGTTGCCACTCACATCTGCCTTTAAATACCTTTTGTTAGTCGCCTTTGACTCATCCTCTAAACATGACCAAACCATCTAAGGATACTCTTTTAAATGTTTGCCAATAATAATAATAATAAGATTTATTTTCTCCCACAAACTACAATTATTACAATATAAAGGTGTTCCAAATATTGGAGGCACAAAGGTTTGTGGGAGTCAGGAATCCAAACTAGGATACCCTGTGTAATTGTAGAACGTATGACACGTAGGATTATTGTAAGAAAAGAATAACACGAAAAGTTACTAATAAAATATATAAAAATAAAAGTGCGTGTGTGTGTGTGTTTGTAAGTGTAAGCGTGATGTGGAAGGTGTCATGTAAGTGGTGTGGTGTTGTGTGTATGTGTGTGTGTATACAGTAAGTAACAAAAACCCTGTTGTTCCTTCTACCTACGTTTTAAGAATCGGTATACAAACGTAATAAAGGAAGTCATTTATAAAAAACGGTCAACAAAAATAATTAAAAAAAATATTTAATTATTAATATTTGTAAGGTTTAACTGATTTCTAGGCATCTTCTGTCGCGTCAAAGGAAGCCGCCGAGCTCGGCTATTTAGCGAAATAAAGATGTACTTGTAAAATCAGATACTCGAAACATTTTTTTGAATGTGTCGATTTTAATAGTTATTTGATTTTGGCCTCTCGACTGGCCAATGCTTAATTTTTTTAAATTATAACTTCATCAATGTTGTGCTTGTAGGTAAATGTATACGTCCCTAACAGGAACAACAGGGTTTTTGTTACTTACTGTATAATGTAAGTAATACGTTCGGAAGAAAGCCGCTCGACTCAGCTCAAATTGTGGAGAGCTGACCCGAACTTGACTCAGCAATGGTGTAACAAACGAACTTGGCAGATCGAAATGACAGGCCAACATGTGTAAAGGCGCTCCCTCAGTTTGAGAATTCGCCTGTAATGTAACAATCCAAGATTCAATTTTGTACAGAAACAAGTGAATATCAGCACTCCCGACGAATAACACCCTCACTAGCCTTTAGGCCAAAACACAAAACTGTCAAGATATACGATAAAAAATACCCATAAAGCCAGTACTGTACCTACTTACAGAAATAACTATAATCGCTAAATAATGTACAGAACCAATATAGTGGTAATTGTCCTTGTAATATTAATCAGTGTTTTGTTTACCCAAAAGGGTTTCATCCGATCAATACTGTTAATGGGACTTTACTAATGGACGGCGGGGCTTAGTGGTTGAGCTTTATTTTTACTTACTTGCTCCTTACAACAGCCCTAATGATGTTAACGTAAAACAACATCATTATTATATAATAGGGCACTGCTCAAATGGAATTGGGCAGTTCACATGAACCGCATGCATAACGACCGCTGGACAAAGGTCTGAGGGTGCCTGAGGGTGGACGGCGCCGCCGAGGCCGGCTTAGAAAGAGGTGGCAAGATGATCATCAGAAGAATGGTTCGAGTTGGCGCAAAAGAATGTACCTGGAAGGATGGGGAGGTCTTTGCCCAGCAATAGGACATACAATGCTACTAAAAAGTGTGGTCGGGAGTGACTATACTAGCTAGGAAGTGGAAGGGGTCACGGCTAGAATAGCCACTTGGGTTTATTACAGGTTAAGCTAAGCTAAATGTGACGATCCGTGGACGGATGACCATCCGTGCCTCGGAAAGCAAAACCTTCGGGTCGGCTTCCAGTCTTACCGGATTCAACTGAATACCAGTATTTTAAATGGAGCAACTGCTTATTTGACCTCCATAAATGAATTAGTACTGGGTCATACGATACCCCTTGGTAAGACTGGTTGTCAGCCGCAGATGTCTATCCGTCTGCCAATATTTTACAAATATTGGGATTCAGCTGTATTTGGTTAAATTGAATTTCTGCATTACATTTTCGACTTTTCGAAGAAATCAAAATCAAAATATTTTTATTTCACATAGGCCTACATGGGCACTTATGAAACGTCGACAAAAAGGTGCACGGTTCGGGTTGGTCGTTTCCTATGGAGAAGAACCAGCAAGAAACTCCATGGTTACTCTTTTAAAATGATTAGATTTTACAATATTATCATGTTACAGCATTAGTACTCAAATATGGGGGGTCAGCATAGGCCCGACAATAAGTCGTTGCTTACTACACAAAAAAACGGAAAACAAGATAAGAGGTTAACAAAAGTTAACACACCTCTAGGAATCTACAAGGCCTATACTGTTCACACATTCGCCATATCGCCATAGAATGTCACTTTTGAGACGACTGCTAGCTGTGTATCAATTTTGGTGTGTATACAGGTTGTAAAAATATCTTTAACGAAGCCGAAAGGCACTTGTTCTCCCCGTCATTGTGATATTTTTTTTTGTTCTGGACCATACCTGGGGACCTTCTATTTACGGAGATATTGGAAGACAAAGTACCAACTTTATCACAGGATTTTTTATAATACTAGTTTTTAAGTTTAGAACTTTACTTGAAATACCTTCATGGCCCGTTTACTGTTCAATGCAAATGCAATTCAGCACAATGTTATGAGTGCGTTACATTGAGTTTTGACGTAAAACGTTAAACGATTATTCACGCAAAAAAAAAGTCGTTTTCCAGCAATAATTTTGGCGTAGGTTTACTTAGGTTGATGTACAGAATGCTTGGTTGATAGCTTCGTGAAGGGTCCGTTTACACCGTGTATATTCTATCTATCTAATATTACAACGCATTGACCAAGGACTCTTCCGTAATTCCCACACGATCAGTGATAGCCACATAAAAGATAAATGTTGTAGTATAAATCTTTAAACTAACTGGTGGGAACAGTGTCCCGCTTATGTCATGCTACCAGCCGATACCCGTACCCAATGCAAGTATAATGATTTCATTGCAAACATACATTATAGGCTTTATTACAAGATTCAACTGAATCGAGAGATTCAATCAAATAGTAGATTCTGCCAGGAATTATAATAAAGTTCAGATTACATTAATTTGAAATCCTGTTTGGAGGCGATACCCGTTTTTCTCTTGAACTATTCTTTGCATGAATCTTCGTCAAGTTTGACAATGCATTTTGTAATCAATTCTGAAAACGTCAATCAGTTTTTCAGTAGAACTTCAACTTCGCTTCAAAGTGCGATATTGTAGAATATCTTTTAGAATAGCCCACGTTTCGCAGCAACGTAACTGCAATTAAATGTCCCCAATGTTTAAAGATTTTGGCAGTATTTCCAAAACTATTTGTATAGACTCTTGCAAAAAGTAAAATATAACATGACGTCTGTAATCCCCGAAGGGTTAGGCAGAGGTGTACCCATTTCGCCAGATATTTATTGCCATCAACCGGGCTCAAATCCAGATTCCGTGGATGCTACTGAGAAATTCCTGATGGAAAAACCCATTCACACATTGCCCGACCTGGGAATCGAAACAAGGATCTCATGCTCAGCAGTTGTGCTTGCGACTACTAGACAAACGAGGCAATCAGAAAATAATTTGAATTTAAAAAAGTAAAACATAGCTTTAAAATAAATGAGGACCATTATTCAAGAGTCCTATCAAATTTTCCCATAAATTAACACCCTTTTACTAAGAATCCAGAAACCAATCATTACCACAATGTTAGCATTACATAACTGAGAAATACCACTCAACAAAACAATATTTTCATAATTTCCGTTTTACGGTGCGTTGTGTTCGCTGTCATCGAAGTAAGTGCAATTTTCACAAGATAGTAAAATCAGGTATTGCAAGTGAAAACGCGTTTGTTGTTTCATGTTAAGTTTTATTGTAAGCGGCACTCGATGACATGTTTTTAGGTTGTGAAAGTATAAGGAAAACGTCATTCCTTTGCTATGTTTATTTTTATGTATTGTTCGGAAAATCAAGAAATATATTTCTTGGGAAACAGATATTTTAGTGTTATGATTGTGTATGTATGTTAACGCATATCTTGAAGACTACTTTTGTTAAAATAAATTCACATGAACAACTTGAAAAACGCCACGAACATCGCCATATCGATGTTTTGGGGAGGCCTTTATCCAAAAAACCGGACAAGTTTGAGTTCGACTCCCGTGGAGAGGGTTCCGTACGTTAATTATCTAAATTCCGTAAGTTGTTTTAATGTAAGATTTTTTTTTAAATCTAAGGTTTTACCGTTACGTTCGTTTTTTATGATATTTTTTTGTATTTGTTACAAAATTTTCGTCCTATAGTTTCGGAGTTAAGCGGAGGGGAATATTAAATTTTATTTATTTATTTAACAGTTTATATATGTTACGGCTAATACCCGAAGTGCGGCTACACCTAGTTTTAGCCGGTTAGAACTAGGTGTAGCCACTTACTCTTGGTTAAACCTAGTACGAGCCGATTGTTTTCGGGTAAAACTAGGTCTAGCCTTCATCATGCCGGCTACAACTAGGTCCAGCCATTCCCTGTTGGATAAAACTAGGTCTATCCGATATCATTCCGGCTAGAACTAGGTCCAGACAATCCCTGTTGGATAAAACTTAGATGCGTGTCCCGCCAAGCCTTCCGCTCCGCGTCACACTCATGACTCACAGCATCTGCAGCAGCGGCGCGGGGTGGAGGGCATTGCGAGGCACGCGCCTCTGCAGGTTGTGAGCGCCAGGTGCTGCTGATCTACTGCAGGTCTACTAGCGAGTGTGACTCACAGCGTCTGCAGCAGCAGCGCGTGTCTTAGTTTTATCTAACAGGGATTGGCTGTACATAGTTGTAGCTGGCATGCTATCGGCAGAGCTTTTTTAGATATTAAAAAAACATCCAATAAAAAGAAACGAAGAGAGTTTTTTTATTCTTATAAATCACATTGTAATAATTAACACAAATTATTAGGAGTACAATTTTTAATATAATAGGAACAATCAGGAACATTTTTTTAACAACAGACAATAAGTAGTTGCATATTATAATTTAAAGAATGTTATTATAATTATAAATCACACTGCATCTAGTTTTATCCAACAGGGATTGTCTGGACCTAGTTCTAGCCGGAATGATATCGGATAGACCTAGTTTTATCCAACAGGGAATGGCTGGACCTAGTTGTAGCCGGCATGATGAAGGCTAGACCTAGTTTTACCCGAAAACAATCGGCTCGTACTAGGTTTAACCAAGAGTAAGTGGCTACACCTAGTTCTAACCGGCTAAAACTAGGTGTAGCCGCACTTCGGGTATTAGCCGTAACATATACACACTTACAGAAAAGAAGAAAGGAACAGAAAAAACCGGCCAAGTGCGAGTTGGACTCGCGCACGAAGTGTTCCGTACCATTATCTATAAAAACGACAAAAAAAATCATATCTGTTGTATGGGAGCAGCCCCCCTTAATATATTTTTTTTAATTTTTTATTATTTGTTGTTATAGCGGCAATAGTAATACATCATTTGTGAAAATTTCAGCTTTCTAGCTATCACGGTTTATGAGATACAGCCTGGAGACAGACAGACAGACAGACAGACAGACAGACAGACAGACAGACAGACAGACAGACAGACAGACAGACAGACAGCGAAGTCTTAGTAATAGGGTCCCGTTTTACCCTTTGGGTACGGAACCCTAAAAATGGGTACAAAGGTGATGCTTATTTCTAAAGAAATCTCTTCCAGCATACCTGCGAAAGGAGAGTAGAAAAAAAGAGATGTAGACATAGTGTGTAAAAGAAGAAGAGAAAATAGAATACATAAAAACAAATCAAATAACGAATTTAAATATAACATACAATACAGGAATATACTTACATATTTACTAGTAAAAAGACAAAATATATAACACAAATATAAGCTACAATATAATACATATCATATACTATATAATCTATATATACATATAATAAAACAGTAAAAAAACTGTGTCTGTACATTGAATATATTAAAAAAATAATAATTGAGGGGGGTTTAGAAACAGTAATAGAGCACGAAACCAAAAAAAAAATTCTGTCTGTTTGTCTGTTTGTTTGTACACGCTAATCTTCGGAACTACTTGACGGATTTGAATGATTTTTGTTTTGCTGTATAGGTATAAAGTCTGAGCAACATATAGGCTATAATTTATCTTGGAAACTTGAACACCTGATGCAGAATCGCAACGGACCAGCTAAACTATAAGATATACAAAAATGGTACCTTAGCAAAAATTGTTTCACGTGATGAGCATTTTCTGCTAAGAGAATAAATTTGAAGATCTGGAACACCTGATGTGGAATTATAATTAACACTAGAAACGGGATATTTACCATGTCCACTGTTTGAGTTCCCGATATTTCGGCGCTGTTGCAAGCACCATGATCACGGATAAACTGAAGTTATTGCGGGTGGGTGTTTATGAGCAGACAAATCGGTCTACCCTCTTTCTTGTTCGTTTTTTGCACTCAGTACCGCTACCACTGTCACTCGCAACTCGAAAGAAAGAGGGAAGACCGATTTGTCTGCTCATAAACACCCACCCGCAATAACTTCAGTTTATCCGTGATCATGGTGCTTGCAACAGCGCCGAAATATCGGGAACTCAAAACAAACAGTGGACATGGTAAATATCCCGTTTCTAGTGTTAATTATAATGTTAGTGACCATGACAGTTTAAAAACTTATACCTGATGTGGAACTCCAAGAGCCCAGCTACACTATAACATATATAGGAATGACGTCTTAGCAAGAGTTGTTCAGCCTGATGAGTACTCTCTGTTGTCGTATAAAATTTGAAGATCTGGAACAGCTTATGTGGAACTCCAAGAGCCTAGCTACACTATAACATATATAGGAATGACGTCTTAGCAAGAGTTGTTCAGCCTGATGAGTACTCTCTGTTGTCGTATAAAATTTGAAGATCTGGAACAGCTTATGTGGAACTCCAAGAGCCTAGCTATACTATAACATATATAGGAATGACGTCTTAGCAAGAGTTGCTCAACCTGATGAACACTCTGTTGTCGTATAAAATTTTAAGATCTGGAACAGCTGATATGGAACTCCAAGAGCCCAGCTACACTATAACCTATATAGGAATGACGTCTTAGCAAGAGTTGTTCAGCCTGATGAGAAGATTGTAGATCTGGAAAACCTGTTGTGGAACTCCAAGAGTTCACTGTATAATTATAAAATAACATAAGCTGGGAGTACCTCCATGAATCATTGAAAATTTGACTCTACTGGCTAAAACTTCCATTTATTTCCTTTTCCATTTATCTTCGTGACACGGTAGCCTACCCGGTAACGCAGGGGAGCAGTCACTTAGATTTTAATTGATCATGTATTTTCAGAATAAAACTATAACCATGCCTAGAAAGAGGTCAAATCTTTCCCAACGTTCCAAAGGAGCTAAAAGATTGAGGATCATAAGATCCCAAGAATCTAAATAAGAGCGTCAGCTCGCTCTGTAGAAACCTCTTTGGATCGCGTAGCTCGCTTGCGTTCTCAGCGTATTTATGCATCTACATCCAGGTCTCTAGAGACCAGTGAAGAATATGATGCGCGACTCTCCGCTGATCGTGAATGTCATGCATTGTCTCGCGAGTCGGAGACGTTCACGGATAGAGAATTGCGCTTGAGCTCTCAGCGTATCTACGCATCTGCTGCTAGGTCTCTAGAAACAAGTGCGGAACATGATGCGCGACTATCCGCTGATCGTGAATGTCATGCATTGTCTCGCGAGTCGGAGACGTTCACGGATAGAGAATTGCGCTTGAGTTCTCAGCGTATCTACGCATCTGCTGCTAGGTCTCTAGAAACAAGTGCGGAACATGATGCGCGACTCTCCGCTGATCGTGAATGTCATGCATTGTCTCGCGAGTCGGAGACGTTCACGGATAGAGAATTGCGCTTGAGCTCTCAGCGTATCTACGCATCTGCTTCAAGGTCTCTAGACACAAGTGAGGAACATGATGCGCGACTGTCCGCTGATCGTGAACGTCACGCATTGTCTCGCGAGTCGGAGACGTTCACGGATAGAGAATTGCGCTTGAGTTCTCAGCGTATCTACGCATCTGCTTCAAGGTCTCTAGAGACAAGTGCGGAACATGATGCGCGACTGTCTGCTGATCGTGAACGTCACGCATTGTCTCGCGAGTCGGAGACGTTCACGGATAGAGAATTGCGCTTGAGTTCTCAGCGTATCTACGCATCTGCTGCTAGATCTCTAGAGACAAGTGCAGTACGTGATGTGCGACTGTCTGCTGATCGTGAGCGACATGCATTGTCTCGCGAGTCAGAAACGTTTACCGATACAGAATCACGCTTGAGTTCTCAGCGAATTCGCACATCTACTAACAGGTCTTTTGAAACGAGTGATGAACGTGATGCGCGACTAACTGCTGATCGAGATTATCATACATTGTCCCGAAAACGCACACAACAAAATATTCATAATCAGTTAGAAAGTGAGAGAGAAAGGATTGCTGGAGTACGGCATGAAGAGACAGAAGTTAATTCAGTGTACCCTTGGGATCTGCTGCGGAGTAACGGGAAGAAAAGTTTTTTGTTGTATAGTCTGGGCAACATAAATGCTATAATTTATTTTGGAAAATTAACACCTGATGCAGAACCGCAACAGACCAGCTACAGTATAAGAGATATAAAAATGGTGCCATAGCTAAAAATATTCCACGTGAAGAGCATTTTCTGCTGTGAGAATAAATTTGAAGATCTGGAACACCTGCTGTAGAACTCCAGAGCCCATGGCAGCGCTATAACATATTAAGGAATGACATCTTAGCAAAAGTTATTTAGTCTGATGGGCATTTCCTGTTGACATACAAAAATGAATGATCTGGAATGACTCCAATCGTCTCGCTCATCCTGTTGTTTTCCCGTCCCCGGGCCTTAAAATTCTACATCAGACGTTTTCAAATTTTCGATTTTGACGACCCCGTTGTCGCTGGCGGCATAAGCAACGGGATCCGCGTACGAAGTCGCGGGCAGAAGCTAGTCTATATACATATAATAAAACAGTAAAAAAACTGTGTCTGTACATTGAATATATTAAAAAAATAATAATTGAGGGGAGTTTAGAAACAGTAATAGAGCACGAAACCAAAAAAAAAATTCTGTCTGTTTGTCTGTTTGTCTGTTTGTTTGTACACGCTAATCTTCGGAACTACTTGATGGATTTGAATGATTTTTGTTTTGTTGTATAGGTATAAAGTCTGAGCAACACATAGGCTATAATTTATCTTGGAAACTTGAACACCTGATGCAGAACCGCAACAGACCAGCTAAACTATAAGAGATACAAAATTGGTACCTTAGCAAAAATTGTTTCACGTGATGAGCATTTTCTGCTAAGAGAATAAATTTGAAGATCTGGAACACCTGATGTGGAACTCCAAGAGCCCAGCTACACTATAACACATATAGGAATGACGTCTTAGCAAGAGTTGTTCAGCCTGATGAGTACTCTCTGTTGTCGTATAAAATTTGAAGATCTGGAACAGCTTATGTGGAACTCCAAGAGCCTAGCTACACTATAACATATATATGAATGACGTCTTAGCAAGAGTTGCTCAGCCGAATGAACACTCTCTGTTGTCGTATAAAATTTGAAGATCTGGAACAGCTGATATGGAACTCCAAGAGCCCAGCTACACTATAACCTATATAGGAATGACGTCTTAGCAAGAGTTGTTCAGCCTGATGAGCACTCTCTGTTGACGTATAAAGATTGTAGATCTGGAACACCTGTTGTGGAACTCCAAGAGTTCACTGTGTAATTATAAAATAACATAAGCTGGGAGTACCTCCACGCGGTGAGGCGGTAACAGTTTAGGACTGATTTTCGATGAAAATTCTATGAATCATTGAAAATTTGACTCTACTGGCTAAAACTCCCATTTATTTCCTTTTCCATTTATTTTCGTGACACGATAGCCTACCCGGTAACGCAGGGGAGCAGTCACTTAGATTTTAATTGATCAGGTATTTTCAGAATAAAACTATAACCATGCCTAGAAAGAGGTCAAATCTTTCCCAACGTTCCAAAGGAGCTAAAAGATTGAGGATCATAAGATCCCAACAATCTAACGAAGAGCGTCAGGATAGACTTCATGCTGTTCGAGAACATCAGGCTGCAACTCGCTCTGTAGAAACCTCTTCGGGTCGCGAAGCTCGCTTGCGTTCTCAGCGTATTTATGCATCTACATCCAGGTCTCTAGAGACCAGTGAAGAATATGATGCGCGACTCTCCGCTGATCGTGAACGTCATGCATTGTCTCGCGAGTCGGAGACATTCACGGATAGAGAATTGCGCTTGAGTTCTCAGCGTATCTACGCATCTGCTTCAAGGTCTCTAGAGACAAGTAAGGAACATGATGCGCGACTGTCCGCTGATCGTGAACGTCACGCATTGTCTCGCGAGTCGGAGACGTTCACGGATAGAGAATTGCGCTTGAGTTCTCAACGTATCTACGCATCTGCTTCAAGGTCTCTAGAGACAAGTAAGGAACATGATGCGCGACTGTCCGCTGATCGTAAACGTCACGCATTGTCTCGCGAGTCGGAGACGTTCACGGATAGAGAATTGCGCTTGAGTTCTCAACGTATCTACGCATCTGCTTCAAGGTCTCTAGAGACAAGTAAGGAACATGATGCGCGACTGTCCGCTGATCGTGAACGTCACGCATTGTTTCGCGAGTCGGAGACGTTCACGGATAGAGAATTGCGCTTGAGTTCTCAGCGTATCTACGCATCTGCTTATAGGTCTCTAGAGACAAGTGCGGAACATGATGCGCGACTGTCCGCTGATCGTGAACGTCACGCATTGTCTCGCGAGTCGGAGACGTTCACGGATAGAGAATTGCGCTTGAGTTCTCAGCGTATCTACGCATCTGCTTATAGGTCTCTAGAGACAAGTGCGGAACATGATGCGCGACTGTCCGCTGATCGTGAACGTCACGCATTGTCTCGCGAGTCGGAGACGTTCACGGATAGAGAATTGCGCTTGAGTTCTCAGCGTATCTACGCATCTGCTGCTAGGTCTCTAGAAACAAGTGCGGAACATGATGCGCGACTGTCCGCTGATCGTGAACGTCACGCATTGTCTCGCGAGTCGGAGACGTTCACGGATAGAGAATTGCGCTTGAGTTCTCAGCGTATCTACGCATCTGCTTATAGGTCTCTAGAGACAAGTGCGGAACATGATGCGCGACTGTCCGCTGATCGTGAACGTCACGCATTGACTCGCGAGTCGGAGACGTTCACGGATAGAGAATTGCGCTTGAGTTCTCAGCGTATCTAAGTATCTGCTGCTAGGTCTCTAGAGACAAGTGCAGTACGTGATGCGCGACTGTCTGCTGATCGTGAGCGACATGCATTGTCTCGCGAGTCAGAAACGTTTACCGATACAGAATCACGCTTGAGTTCTCAGCGAATTCGCACATCTACTAACAGGTCTTTTGAAACGAGTGATGAACGTGATGCGCGACTAACTGCTGATCGAGATTATCGTACATTGTCCCGAACACGCACACAACAAAATATTCATAATCAGTTAGAAAGTGAGAGAGAAAGGATTGCTGGAGTACGGTATGAAGAGACAGAAGTTAATTCAGTGTACCCTTGGGATCTGCTGCGGAGTAACGGGAAGAAAAGTTTTTTGTTGTATAGTCTGGGCAACATAAAGGCTATAATTTATTTTGGAAAATTAATACCTGATGCAGAACCGCAACAGACCAGCTACAGTATAAGAGATATAAAAATGGTGCCATAGCTAAAAATATTCCACGTGAAGAGCATTTTCTGCTGTGAGAATAAATTTGAAGATCTGGAACACCTGCTGTGGAACTCCAAAGCCCATGGCAGCGCTATAACAAATTAAGGAATGACGTCTTAGCAAAAGTTATTTAGTCTGATGGGCATTTCCTGTTGACATACAAAAATGAATGATCTGGAACGACTCCAATCGTCTCGCTCATCCCGTTGTTTTCCCGTCCCCGGGCCTTAGAATTCTACATCAGACGTTTCAAATCTTCGATTTTGACGACCCCGTTGTCGCTGGCATAAGCAACGGGATCCGCGTACGAAGTCGCGGGCAGAAGCTAGTAATAAATAAATACCTATGCAACTATGACGAATTGGAAAGATAATGTTCTTTCACCCTTCTTTCGAAAACTGCAACAGTTTGGCAGTCCCTAATATTAGGCGGAAGAGAAGTCCACAACCGCACAGCGTGTACATATATTATATGTGTGTATGTGTGTGTGTTTATTGTAAAAAAATATATATATATATATATTTGATATTCTCACAATGAGCCCCCCTCGCATATGATATGTAACATGATATAGTTTGCAAAACTTATTTTTTCATTTTCTAATTTACCTCCAAAAGTGGCCTCCATGTCTAAAATTCATTAATTTATTACGTCCGTATTAGGTCACCGACTTACATATGTATACCAAATTTCAACTCAATCGGTCCAGTAGTTTCGGAATTCACATCTTTGAACGGGACCGTATTACAGGGATAAAAGTATCCTGTATTCTAACACAGTTCTTGGTCTATCCATTTGAAAATTTCATCCAAATCCGTTGATCCTTTTCGGTGTTAAAAAGAAACGGACAGCCAACAGAATTACGAGTACTTTCTCATTTATATCATAGCATGAAGTTGCGTCGCAATCGCAAGAGAAGCCGGGGACATAACCACACAGTTATTCTACTATATACACTGGCAAATTCGTGCGTAAAATATCGTCAACTAAGACTGAGAAAATCACTGGAAGCTACCGGCTATATATTTTATGGTCGTTTAAAAGCCTCCAACATTATCTGATACATTAAACTAACGATATTGGTTGAGATAAGTGCACGAGTCTTTAAAATATAGCTGTCATCCGGTATATCGGTCACCCATCTAATGACTAACCTAGTTACGGTGTTGCTTAACTTTACTGACTGAAGGACGTATACCTACTATGTGTGTAATGAGGTTTGTGCTTGGATTTCCTCTAATGAAAGGGTGCTTGCATAAACATACACGTTCCGAGTAAGGACAGGTCGGAACGGATCAGAACGGATCGTTCCATTCTTTCTGTATGGACTCGCATATATAAACAAACAGGTGCATGCTGTGTACTGCTTATGCCTAGCATTCAGTTAAAATTACATAGACATCAAGAAAACTGTAGCGAGCTGACCATCTTATTATAACATCGTATTGTAATGAAACCTACATTTACGAATAAATTTGATTTGATTTGATTTGAGGGAGAGGTCGTGGCTAAATAATAACAGCCGCTCGGGTCGATCTTAAGGGTAAGCCGTGCTTGCCTAGGTAGGACCGTGGATGGGTGACTACCCGTTACACATCGAGTTTCCTCCATGCCTTGGAAAGCCCGTTAAGCCGTTTCTCCCGGCTGTCATTTGTACATCTTTGACAGTTGTTACAGGTACTCACCGGCCCGAAAGTCTGATAAACAGTCATGCCAAGGGTTATACATAGTATTACCTACTACGACCTGGGTTGTGGAGGTCAGATAGGCAGTCGCTCCATGTTTCTGGTATTCAGCTGCATCTGGTTAGACTGGAAGCCGACCCTAACATAGTTGGGAAAAGGCTGGGCAGATGATAATATCAAGAAAACTCTTACTATATTATATTTCCATTACGAAAATTCCTCTCAACACACTTAGCTATATTCGTCAAACAATCCAAGCTTAAAAAATAACTGACTATCAACTATCGATCAAATCATCATCATTACGTACCATTACCATTACCATTGCAAAATCACCCCTATTTAAGCAAAAATAAGATCTTATTTCGCATATCACAGCAATCTGCGCACGCGCTGATGCGTACGCTCATCTCGGGACCGCATCTGCGTTTTTCGCAACTATACTCATACAATCGTTACGGTCGGGTTGTCGGGCAGTATACATACAATATGTTGCATAGAAATTGTATTTCAATTTCGCTGTTTGGTAACCGTTTTCATTATTTGTACAGAGTTTGAATTTGTATGTGTATTGTGTATGTGGTGATTGCATGACACATGCAGATGGGTGGCGGTTTTTGAATGGCAGTTTCTCTTTGTAATATACTAATATTGAAATGTCAGCTGCTGCATACAATTTGAAATATTATGTTGTTCAAACTATCTCCCGTTCTGCTTAAATTGTTGTGATGTTGTACTGCTCCAAATCTGCGTTGTTATTACCGCTGGCAGCTGTTTGAGATATAATGACTTCTTCCTTCCTCATATCAGCCCGGAATCACCCACTGCTGGGTATAGGTCTCCCATTTTTTCTGCCACACTTCCCAGTTCTGTGCGTCCCTTATCCAGGTGAATCCGTCAACCCAATGAGCTGTAGGACGACCCTGGTTTCTTTGGCCAAACCTTCTTACATACTCTGACTTTTCCCCATGACAATTAATATTGATTTTTATTGATGCCACAAAAAACACTGTTTTGTTTGCAAGACTAATCATCGTGGAACGGTGTTCTAATTCGGAGAAAGGAATTCCAAACAAAGTCCAGGGGACTTTTCCGTCACGGTCGCCATGTGATGTTGGGAATTAGAGCGAAATGATACCAAAGCGAAAGATGAGTAAATACTGCCTTTATTGAAATGTTGTTACAAGTTTTATCTGTTACACATGTATATGTAATTCATTATTGTATAAAGGTGCCTTCATATCCACGACATCGTGTTTAAGTCTTGGGTAGTTTTCAAGGATACCCGAAATACTCGTTAAATCTAAATACTAAGTTAGCAAGACTGAATTGGTATTGGTACATAAATTATGCTCTAACTGCATGGACCGCCTCATTGGTATAATGATCGCAAGCGTGACTGCTGAGCATGAGGTCCTGAGTTCGGTTCCCGGGTCGGACAAAGTGTTACTGGGTTTTTCCATCAAGAATTTGTTACTACTAGCCACGGAGTCTAGATTTGTGCCCGGTTGATGGCTATAGGCTCGCCCCCTATTACGTGGGACTTAAAACATAACTGGCGAAATGTGGTTGTGCTATTAGAAGCCAAGAAGTATCACTATCTTTGCTTACAATGGCTAATAGACTAGGCTTTCTCCATGGGGCTTTATCACGACTGGCAAAATATAGGTGTATTGTGTACATCTCCGCTAGTTGTTATATACAGGCATGAAGTTATGTCCACACCTACAATGATTTCGCACACAATACCCATACGCAACACGTAACATCCTCCCAGTGCTATCCATTCGTTCCGCCAGTGTGTCAGCGCACATTTCACAAGTTTTACTGTCCCGTTGGCAGAAGTCTCAAAGTTGTAGGATCCTGGGTTGATTCGCAGGTGGATAAAATAGTTATACAGCAGGTGGATAAGATTGTGTGTAAATCAGTCATTTCATCAGTCCTTAGACTAGATTTCTGGCTGTTTATTGCTACTACATACATGCTACGATTCGTTTTGCTTCGTCCACGGTCATACATTTGGTCATACACGCACGCTAGTTGCAAATACTATGCATCTGACCTTTCTGACCTGGCTCCCTACTGAATACTTAAAAACTACCAGACTACTACTTTCTGCTACCATAGGGCCTTGACAAGTTCATATTTCTCCAAAAACTTTCAACTATTTTGACTTTTCCATCATCTTTATTACTTTGTTTGTGATGGTATGTGTAGAAACAATGGGCCACATGCAACATCCTCCCAGCGCTATCCATTCGTTCCGCCAGTGTGTCAGCGCGCATTTCACAAGTTTGTCGCGCACCGTCACGCGGGTTGCCATTTGGAGCTACAACGCAACGTTTCCGCCTATTGTCATTGTGGATCTGCTGAATTACTGACTGTAAATTACTTTTACTATCAACGGGGGAAGTGGGGGTCTTCTGGTGTTAGGTTTAAAGATGGTTATTTTTGTCGATGCTTGTCTTCAGTTCTTGGTCTTATGTAAGGACATTGATATTGCCTTAAAGTTCAATAAAATTGGACAAGATCCAAATCTGAACATTTTTATAGAAATACTTACTTAAGTACGAGTATTTGCCAGTGTCAGTAGCTGGTCCGGAAATAATTGTTCTCTCAATAGGATCATCTCTCATCTTTAATAGGACCCATGAGATGTGGCAATCACTGTCAAAGCATTTTGTGCACAACGACTTTCAACAAGATTATTTTTTTAGCTTTTCAGCAACTTTTGTTAATCAAATGCATTTTATACTTTTCTATATTCTTTATCACTTTGTCTAGGCCCTTGACGAAGCCCAACAGAAAACTTTTCCCATTGTCGTCATCGGAGAAAGTAAAATAACTGCAAAGTTACTGTACATGGGAATTTCCTTTACTACCATAAAGCGTGCATAATTGGAAAAGTCTGTTCATGAGGCAAGCACTTAGCACTTACAAATTACTTCGGAACTATGTAGCTTGATTTTTTTTACTGATTGCTTTTAAATATAATTCACAGTCAGGAGGGGCTCGTGGCTATATTATAACAGCTGGTAGGTTAAGCTAAGTTTGACGATATCGGTCCGCGGATGGGTGACGATCTCTAAGATTCCAATACCCCACCGTGTCTTTTGTTTCTTGTTGTCATTTGTAGAACTTTGGCAGTAATTACGGGTAAGTAAGCCCATAAGTCTGACAACCCGTCCCACCAAGGGGTGCATCGAGTTAGACTGGATGACGAATCCCTACTACCTCAGGGTGGTCCTGTCCCTCGCAGTCTCAAAACCGGTGACCTAAAAACTATGGTAATAGTAAAGTAACAGTCTCTAAAGCGGAAACGCGTCAAGTTCCGCGAATTCGTTACTATAGCCAACGAGCCTACTTTAAATTCATTTGGCTTCAAACAATGCTAGCTGTGCTTCCTGCCTTTTCTTAGGTGTTCGTATTGTTTTACGAGAGTGCTTGTACTTACATTATTTTTTTAAAGCGTTCGAAAGTTTTGGGGTCAATGTCTCTTTTTTGACACTTGACAGCTGTCAGTCGGCCATTTTTAAGAAGCATGAATTGGATTTAAGTTTTGATAATTTTAGCAGACAACCAATGGTCATGTGTCCTAATAATTTTGACATAAATAAACAGTAATGACTTTGAAAGGTTTCAAAGTTAAGGCTTTCAATTTCGTGTCCAAAACGGGAATGTTTTTGGACGATCTCAAATGGGACCAATGAATGATCAGGATCGTAATTAATGGGAGGTAGAAAGCAATACGACCCACTATTTATGAATGTGAAAACTGTGATGGCACTAGATGTCTAACCCTAAAAGCGAAAGGTTGTAAAGTCGCAAGTTCTAAACAACAGTAATGTTTTGCATGTTATTGCTATCATCGAGATTAACATATAAATGACAGATGTGCAATTGTGCAATGCTCCTTTTCATTCATAACATAAATATATTCATCATCATGCTTTTGCGTTGGATGTGGTTAGTTCAAAAATAGTAGGTGCATATCATCTGCCTAGTCTTTTCCCAAGGCAATACGATATTCCTTGGTAAGACTGGTTGTCAGAATTTCGGGCCACTGATGTCACAGATTGTCAAAGATCTACAAATGACAGCCGGGACCAACTGCTTTACGTGTTTTCCGAGGCACGAAGGAACCTCGGTATGTAATGGCTGGTCGCCCCTCCACGGACCAAGCTAGGCAAGCGCGGCTTAGCATGAAGATCGACCCGAGCTGCTGTTATTATTTAGATCTTGAGGTCCTGGGCTGGATTTTCAGAACAGGCAAAGTGATATTTAGTTTATCTCCAAGAATTGTTCCTTCTTTTGCCCTCTAAGTTCCAGGGCCGCGGTATCTCTTTCGAACAGTCCCGCAGCCCTGGCAGGCATCGGCCCTTGCGGGCCCCTCCTGTTTGCTGATATCCCTTTGAGGCGCGCGTGGAACACGAACGCGCCGTCGACACGGCCTGTCGTCATACGACGGACGGACGGCGAGCTAACCCATTACTCACCGTCCACAGGCCCGCGCCTACGGTGACCGAGAGCCATCACGGCGTGGCCTCCGACGCCCGGTGCTTCTCCCGCGGCGGCTGGGACGTGAGGTTCTGACCCTCTCACGTTCCACCACCTCCTTCGCTAGCATGACTGCTTCGCAGAAGGAGGTGACGGCTTCCCATTCCCTCTCGCCCCGGACCATGGCTTGAACCAGGGCCGGACGCGAGAGGTCGCCGCCGCCAATCGCCTCTACGAGGACACGACGGTGCTCCGTCCAAGCGGAGCAGACCTCCACGGTGTGCTCCACCGTGTCCTCCGGGCGATCCTCACAATGATAGCACCAAGTTTACCTCTTCAAAGGTACATTAACTTCAGTTGGAAAAAGCTTTAATGCTTTTTACCTGTTTATTCTTAGTGAAAGACACTAAGATATAACAATAGAGTACCTAAACCTTCTCGTATGTGTTTGGCACACTAACCAGGGGGGTTACTATGACGTCTTTAAGCAGGAGTAATTCCAGTGTGGGAAAGAGATAGAGCTATACTGGTCGTCTAGCGCCATCTCTTTCGAGATGGCGCTAGACGACCAGTAATTTCTAGTATTTTCTTGCTAGACCAGTAATTGGAATTACTCCTGCTTTAAGACGTCATGGTAGGCCACCAGTACTACTTCAACCAGTTCTCCTTCCAGTTCTTCTTCGTCTTCTTCTTCTTTCTTCTTGCCTTTAATTTTTTTTTTAACATACATTGAAGTTGGTACAGTCACGAGCACCAATATGTAAACACTTAGCAACTTTTAAAAGTGTTTTTCTCCTATATTTCTGATAAAAATTTCATGTTGTTACGAACATAGTATTTTAGAAATCATATTTTTTTTTGAAAAAGATGCTATTTTCAAGTTACAATTAATCATTATTTCTCGCGAAAATTGCTTTTAATTTAAGAAAGTGTGTACATATTGGTGCTCGGGACTGTACACGTAGGATTGATACTTTTCTATTGTTTAAGAGTTTCATAGATTTTACTTTAGATTATTTCGTGGATATGAGAGGAAGGCCTCAATATGGAAAAAAGGAGTGACTTCTAATAGTTACTATTCTAACGGTTCCTTTTGGGTTTTAAATGTATTTCTTCCTTTGGCAAGACTGACGAACTTGACCAGTTTAGAGGATTTTCAAAAATTCTTTCTTAGTTACCACATTTGTTAAGTATACAGAATGATTGGTAATTCGATACATTCCATAAATAAAATAGGTGATGCTAGAGTTATTTTGCAACAATGGGTTTTTTGTTTTTTTTTTTTAAGTAGATAAGGAGAGCTATAAAATTTCTAAAAGTTTTTTTGGAAATATTATACCTCTCCACCATGAACTGTAAGACATCTACAAACTTAAGGAAATGTTATACAGAACTTCAAGCTTAAGAGTCAGTGGCTCAGGCTTGAAGAATAAGATAATTATTTAATACATTTCAGTATCAACCTAATACAAAGTTTCGGTTTAACCACGTAAGTACATACCGTCACTACATCAAAGTTTTTGCCAAAGCAATTTATTCACGATATTTATCTCAATAAATCTCAGTAAATTAACATTTTGTAACCAACTTGGTTTAATTTACCCGCTGACCAGTTTTGATCGAAATGTATGTGTCGCGGTATTATTGGAAAAAAATATTTTTATGAAAATCCTAGGATCTTTGGAGAAGTCCCAGTCTGTTTAGCCAGGGTGTCAAACTCAATTTTGCAGAGGGCCATATATTAGATTTAGAATGTGTAGGCGGGCCAGGTTCAAATTAAAAATCTAAAACATACTGAATTATTTTAACATCTTTATTTATTTAGTTATTTATAGTTGTTACAAATCATACCAAAAGTAAGAAAGAGGTTAATTATTTTGAGCTCGAGGATCCGGATACCTGACTTCTCTTGTTTTTGACAATCTCATTGATGTCAGGTATCATATTCTTATTTATGTTCGTCTAATCAGGCGCATGGGCGCTACTCTTGAAATTACTTTTAAGTAAACCGCGCGCATTTTTAAACCTGCGTAGAGGCATCGAGTGCAGTCTAAAATCTCTAAAAAACAAGATTCATTTATCTGTGATATATTGTGATCGCGGGCCGTATCGAAATGGCCCGAGGGCCGGATTCGGCCCGCGGGCCGTATCTTTGACATGACTGTTAGAACGATTAAAAACTTGATTATCTAATCTAAGGTTCAATTCATAACATTTTTTTGGTTTGTCAGAAGTCAGAACCACGACCAGTGGTCCACATTGGCCCTGAATCGAAAGTTTTGGAGGTCATGGGGAGAGTCCTTTGCCCAACAGTGGGATGACACAGGCTAACAGTAAAAGTGATAGAAGTCAGAACATATCTCAAGGGAAACTATAAACCAATGAGCTTATCTGTCAGTGCATAACTTTCATATCAGCCAATCAGCGTTTATACTTTATCGTCGAAGTTCGCGTTTTACTTGGGACAAGGTCTTTTTTTTTCAAACAAAAAAAACCAAGCGTAATTCTAAAATGTTGGCACTACTGTGACACAGCCCTCCTCTGTAACAGGGGGAATGGGCTATATCCTATCCTAAATATTATATATTATTCACTATTAAGTGAGCAATATTTGTAATCACATTCTTAAAACTGGATCCCACGATTTCGATGCATAATCAGCCTATAATGTTACCACAGCTGGGAGACACGGCCTCCTCTCTATGAGAGGGAAGGGGCTATAATTCACCACGCGGGCCCAGTGCGGGTTGGTAGATGTCACATGTCTTCGAATTTAATTTGATTTTTTATTCTAGGACATGCTGGTTCCTCACGATGTTTTTCTTCACCGTTTTGAGAGCAGTGGCGATGAAAATAAATTACACAAAGTAATACACCTGCCTGGGTTTGTAAGTCGGGGCCAACACCGCTGCTCCCACCGTACGATTTCGATGAAATTTGCAATATATGAGAGCGAAAAATCGATCTGGCTAGGCCTCATATCTCGGAAAGTTCGTTTTCTCTTTTATCACCCGCGCAGAGTTCATCACCCAGGTGATGAGATGATACTTGCTATAATCTAGCCCGCGGGCCTAGTGCGGGTTGCTGGTTGGTCGGTGGTTGAATTTTTGATACTCGGACATGCCAGTTTCCTCTCAATGTTTTCCTTCACCGTTAAACAATCTAGGATTTTCACAAAAAACCCATGTTTTCAGTTATGCTGCTACATAAGTTTGTAATTCGTATGCGGACTGAAGGCCCAAAATTGGAGCACTAGGACCAAAATTACTAGATTTAGGCGTTTTATCTGCACAATACTTGTACGAGTGGGTATCGAGATTGTAAGATGAAATAGCGGTTTATTACGATCTTTATCATTTAGAGATTTATCGTTGATTGAAATGCCAAAGGTGATATATTGTTTTCATTAAAATTGGAATACGTTAGAAGGCTTTGTGGGTATCTGATATATTAACAAGGTTAAGCACTTCCTATTGTTTACTAGTCTTGGGTGGGTATTATCATTTTTCATACATCTGAAGCTAAAGAGCACGTTATAAGCTATCACAGACGAACATTTACACCTGCTACTTGTTGTATACTTGCATCATCATATTAACAGATACACTCGAGAGCAATGAATCCGGGTCACTTAAAGAATGTTAAAAATCTCGGAAACTAAAAATGATAGGTTAATGCAATAAATTGTATTTAATAGACAATGTAATACTCCTTAAATGAAAGTAAAAAAAATATGAGTCGCCATACATTTTATTAACACAAAATTACATAAAGAAAAAAACTGCTGATCTCTCCTTAAAACAAAAATAGGAAACATGAAATTTTTGAACTTTATTACGATTTTCTTGAATTTTAATACTTCGTATTGCCTCCTCGTGCTTCCATTACTGCGTTTACGCGGTTTGGCATGCTGTACACCAAGTTCCTTATACGATTTTGGGCAATATTCTCCCATTCCTCTGTGAGAGCAATTTTGAGCTCACGAAGCGTGATTGGGAGAGGGTTTCGTTGTTTTACGCATCTGCCTAGCTCGTCCAAAGCATGCTCGATCGGGTTGATATCCGGGCTGCGCGCTGGCCACTCCATACGAGTAATGTTCATCTCTTGAAGGTAGTCATTCACAATCCTACCTGTATGAGGTCGGGCATTGTCATGCATAAATATAGCATCCTCACCTAAATTGACCATAAATGGACCAACGTGATCATTGAGGATTTCTTCCACATATCTTACGCTAGTTAAAGAGCCGTTTTCTATGATCACCAGCTCTGTGCGACTTTCAGAAGAAATTCCGGCCCACACAAGTACAGACCCACCACCGTAGGCTACTTTTTCTTCGATGCATGCTTGCTTGAATCTTTCCCCTGGTCTTCGATACACTCTGTGTCTTCCATCGTGCTTGTAGAGCATAAATTTTGATTCGTCGGAGAACATAACTTTTGACCAATCTTCAATACTCCAATTTACGTGGCTCTGGGCATATCTTAGTCTTGAAATACGATGCCCACGCTCCAGTTTAGGGCCGTTTGCAGGTCTAAGGGGTTTTAAGTTAGATTCAGCAAGCCGACGTCTTACTGTCCATGCACTTGGGTTACTTCCTCCGAGGCGTCGAAACTGATTTGTGAGTTCAGTTCCTGTGAGAAAGCGATTTCGAAGCATGGTGTTCACCAAGTATCGGTCTTCTCGTGCTGTGGTACACCTGGTTCTGCCCGTTCCTGGTCTGCGTAGGTTAGAACCAGTTTCTTCGTAACGTCGGAGAACTCTTTGTACTGTTGACAGCGACACACCGACAGTCCTGGCTGTATCGCGCTGACTCCGGCCGGTTTCCAGCATTGTAAGTATTCTGGTGCATTCTTCAGGCGTAAGCAACATAATTTCAGCTTGAATAATGAATATAGAGCACTATCAACATGGTTTATGTACCCACATAAATGACAGATTACAAACAAAAGCAAAACCAAATGCTGTAATTTCGTAGTTCCATCTTCGAAAGTGGCCCTTTTTCAAATTTGATTTTTTTATGATATAACTTTACAATAACTAAGAAGTTTTAATACCTACATTTAAGGAGTATTACATTGTCTATTAAATATAATTTATTGCATTAACCTAGCATTTTTAGTTTCCGAGATTTTTAGGATTCTTTAAGTGACCCGGATTCATTGCTCTCGAGTGTATTTATGATGTTTATTTTCAGATGTTTACAAGTCCGAAATAAAACAAAATCTACCTACTTATCAACATCTATTCATTTTTTTTTTATTTGCAATAAAGCAGCGTAAAAATGAAGGTTTTTGTTCAGCCTGACGCAGTCCACTGCTGAGTTAGGCTTCACCTAGGCTGTGCCACGATACACAGTCTTCGGTTTCCAGTCTAAACCTTTTCCATACCCATTTCCTCAAGTAACATAACATAATATCACACCTGTAATCCCAGAAGAGTTAGGCAGAGGTGTACCCAATTATAGTACACCCACGCTTCGCCAGTTATTTTTAAGTCCCATGTAATAGGAGGCGAGCCTATTGCCATCAACCGGGCACAAATCCTCAAGTGTCCGCAATTTCCTCAAGTGTTACCCGAAAATAAACAAACATAGAATGTTCTAGAATAAATGTATTGGTGGTCATTTTCAATAATGACCACCAATTAAGAATCGGAAGTCAATACTCTAATTCATTTATCTATAAACCAATATCAATTAACCAGCAACAAAAAACAGAGCTACAATCTAAACAGCTTCTAAATGCAATGCTAACTGAATATCGCTTCAAATCAACGACGACGTTCAGTATTACAGGATTACTATTGAGCATATCATGACATGAAATACACAGCCACACACAAATAAAATTATAAATACATTGTATAATTATATTGCAAATTATATTGACATTTATTTGTCTATACCTAATATTATACAGAGGTAGAGTTTATAAGTCCGGTAGTCCGGGGTGGTCTTCGGTGCTATTGATTTTTAAAATGATTTCACGAATACCTACTATAATTATCTCTGAGTGTCATGACTACACAAGGTGAGAGATCATCTGCCTAGCCTATTCCCAACTTTGTTGGGGTCGGCTTCTAGTCTAACCGGATGCAGCTGAATACCAGTATTTTACGTGGAGCGACTGCCTATCTGACCTCCACAACCCAATTAGGGCTAGGTAATACGATCCCCTTGGTAAGACTGGTTGTCAGACTTTCGGGACACTGACTACCTGTAACGACTGTCAAAGATCTACAAATGACAGCCGGGACCAACGGCTTAACGTGCTTTCTGAGGCACGGAGGAAATTCGATATGTAATGGGTGGTCACCCATCCACGGACCAACCTACGTAAGCACGGTTTAACCAAAGGATCGACCCGAGCGGCTGTTCTTATTTAGTCACGAGCTCCTCTACGTATTCAGTACATCATTTTGAATCCCCTGATATAGAATTTTTTTATCGGAAACTTAAAAAAAAATCAGATGGAAATCATAAAATCCCTTCCACCCTGTACTTCAAACAATCTCGTGGAATAATTTCCGACCAAAAATTACTCGTAGTGGTTTGTGATAAAGTCGAAATTGCGAGTGTTTTTTTTTCCAAATTACACTTTTGTCAATCGATCGTTTTTTGTAATGTAGGTACCTACAATACGATTGCTTCCGATGTTTGCCGATGCACAATATTCATTCTGTAGCACTGTACATAATGTGAATCAGAATGAATTCCCACAGTCGTCTCATAATTCATGAGAGAGCGCTAAGCTATAAATGTATTCATTGCTATGTATCCGGCTCTTAATGAATTTGTCGCGTATGAATTAATATCTAGTGTAACTGTGTTGTGATTGTTAGTCTGTTTAATACAGTCATTTGGTAGTTTTGGCCAAGCGTGTTTTAAGTGGTTTTGAGGTACAGTTTGCGGCGCTCGTATGCTAAACGCTAAAACTATTGATTTTACGAAAAAAAGGTTATGACATAAATTGTAGTAAATATTGTCTAGTTCAATTTCATATAAATTATTATAATATGAAAATCAGAAAATGATATATATCGTAAAATAAGTCGGAAAGGAGATATTGTCAAAAAACTCCTTTTAAGCGCCTTTTTTCCAATATGGCGGCGCGAGCGGCAAAGATACGAACTGGCAAAGTTGAAATTCGGAAAGAGTACATCGAAATCTATAAAATTACCCATTTTCAAAACTCTTTTTTCGAACCAAATGCCTGTGCTAGTTTGTCAAAGCAAAAGTTTGGTGTTTGGTCCAGGGTGCAGCGAAGTATTGGAGAAACTCCACGCATAGGATGAACATATTGCCGCCTCATCAAATTGAGGAATACATTCAACAATTAACACAAATTGGAAAGCACCAATATTTCTTCGTAACAAAGGGCTCTACGTACATCAACCGACATCATTGCCGGTGGTACACTCTTCTTGGATTATACACATTCATCATTAGGAAGCTGATTGTTCCAAGATTTCGTTTCTGATTAGGTTTCACTTCTGTTTCAAAGAAGATTAAGCATTACCTTTTAGCATAAGCATAGCACAATCAGTCTATAATGTTCCCACTGCTGGGCCACACGGCCTCCTCTCTAGAGAGGGAATGGGCTATAATCCACCACGCGGGCCCAGTGTGGGTTGGTAGATGTCACGTGTCTTCGAATTTTTTGTTCTAGGAAATGACGGTTTCCTCACGATGTTTTCTTTCACCGTATTTGAGAGCAGTGGTGATGAAATAAATTACACAAAGTAATGCGCCTGCCTGGGCTCGAACCCACGACTTACTGTTTGTAACTCGGGGCCACCACCACTGGGCCACCACTGCTCTACCTCATTACCTTTTACCCTCTCGTCAATCTATAATATGTCATCTTTAAAAATATACAATCAACGTGTTTTTTGAGCATGAGATCGTGCTCTGATTAGTAGGTACAAGGAATTAGATTAATCGTTGAAAAAACCTAGATAATCTAGATTGAATCATAGCCATTACCGAATAATATTCAACTCCTTCCATATAAACAACAGATTAAATGAGATCATTCCTATATTTGACTGCCTCGTTGGTGTAGTGGTCGCCAGCGCGACTGCTGAGCATGCGGTCCTGGATTCTGCTCCCGGGTCGGGCAAAGTGTTATTGGGTTTTCCATCGGGCATTTCTCAGTAGCAGATGTCTGGATTTGTGTCCGGTTGATTGCTATGACCTATTACATGGGACTTAATTAAACATAACTGACGAAATGTCGGCGTACTATTAGGTACACCACTGCCTAACCCTTCTAGCATTACAGGCGTGGTGTTATATCATTCCTATATAATTATATTCTAGGATACATTAAAACTCCAGGTTACTGTTTTAAAACGAAATGAAACAAATTGAAACACAAGTCCTCACTTGTTATTCATCAGGTTACACCTAAAACTATTAAATCTAGTTAGCAATAATTATGCAAAATAAACGAATAATTATATTTCAAGTTGAGTTTTATAAGACCATAAAGTAGTGATGTGAAGTGCGGCACTTTCGGTTTCGGCAGATACCAAATTAGTGACCGATACCAGTTTCATAAAAAAATATGACAGTGAAAAGACATCACTTCGAGTGCATTGACCTGTAGTCATAGTATAACCCTTTTTTATTTTTCAAACAGTCGTAATTGTTATGACTGTAGCACTGATTAATATTTATGAACATACTAAACCATTTCCTTTAAAAAATGTTTTATGGGGAAAAATTAAAAATACAGAGCGTGCGTTAGTATACCACTTATCACTGCTTCTAAAACATTAAGAGTTGTGAACATGGCTTGCTTTTGTTACTATCAATATAACTTAAGTTAGAAATACAAAGGAATGTTTGTATAAGTCAGTTAAAACATGGATTCTCGTTCGATAAATCACATTGATTTTCAATTGATTTATAGGATTGATATTTTGTTTATTCAAACAATCGAATGGACTAGTTTTGTTTCTAATTAAAACTTTGCCGAGCTGGTACCATATATTAAGCCGATACTAAAAACTATGCCGAGGCCGAGTGTGTCCGGTCTCTGCAGATTTTGTTGCTTGGATCTTAATTAATTCGGACAGGCGTCCATTCATATGAATGTGTTCGGTAGCAATCTCGAGTCTATGCGCTTTTAATAGAGCCGGCGGCGACGTGGTGTGGAAAGAACTTTTATGTAAGAATTTCATTGTGTTTTACATATAAATTGAATTTGCTATTTTATCATAGGGCAAGGTGAAGCCCAAGATGTAAGGATTGCACTCTGTTATGATATTTAGAAAGGTGTCTATTTTATTTTAGAACTAAACTAGCTATTGCCCGCAACCTTCATTTGCGTGAAATTATTGTATACAAAAAATATAACTCCCCCTTTTTAATCGGATTTTATTACCAAAATTTCAAGGGTTTTAATTTTCTTGCACGGAACCCTTATTATTTTTCGTAAAATAGAAGTAGCCTAAGTCACTCCTTATTACACCAGCTACCTGCAAGTGAAACTCCCGTCAAAATCGGTCTAGCCGTTCCAGAGATTAGCAGAAACAAACAGACAGACAGGCAAAAATTGAAAAAAAAAATTGTTGGTATATGTACCGTATATAAATTCATATGCATATAGTAAAAAGCGGTTATTTTAATATTACAAACAGACACTTCAATTTTATTTATTTGTATAGAGTATAGAAAACAAATCGGGAAAAACACCTACATGACCCCATCTATTTATTTAATTAAGTAGGTAAGTACTTATGTTTCTTCATTTACTTAGGGTTAGGGTAATTTCATATTATTCAACATTTACAATGTAACTTCAGCTTGAGTTCTGTTATCTTACAATAATAAAATCAATAGATAATATGAATTAAAACAAAGTATATTACAACACAAACGACACTCAAGATATCACTTACACCCATATTCATAATTGTAACCTCGAAAGCTACTCGACTCACAACTCATTCGAGGAGACCTCAAGGCGTGCCTCGAAAGATCCTCAAAATCGGTATTCATAGTCGTCGGATTAAGGAAATTATGAGGTCCCTCGAATGAGTGAGAGTCGAGGCGATACGTCACGAATACGTCATTATTTGGAGGAATATTACGTTTGTTATATTGGCTAAGCTTATTTTGAGAGCAGTCTGTGAGCCCGTTATCTGTGGTTTTCAACTTGAAGTGTCTACACTTGTCAAATGAAAGTAGAACATAAATAAACAAATCATAATAAATTATTTATCCACTTGAACAGGCGTATACATATACGATGATTGCGCATAAGTCCGCATAACCACTATCACCAATTAATAAACCTGCAAGTTCTCCGAATCTCATACGAGTATGACACCTACTTCGAAAATATTCTTGAGTCGTGGTCAGACCCAGGCCAACGTGCTACTATGTCATATATTTCCATTTGTGGTCCACACACTATTTGCACATTAATTGAGAACCAACCTTTCCGATTGCGAAATGCTTCACCGTTTTGACTATTGGGATTTTTGATTGGTATATGAGTACCTACAATCAATGCATGCTATAGTCCCGGGAAATCCAGATATACGATGAAATCTGATTTTCACATCAGCTCGCTCAGCAACATCCGGAAATTTGACAATCGTAATGAAATCGTAAAGCCGCTTACACTTTGATTATGGGTGGAATTGGAAATCCACGTCTGTCAGTACCACCAATGTCTTGAAACAATAGCGGTAGCAAGAAACTCATCACAACTTCTTTAGTAAAGCGAAATCTAATTTTAAATTCATTTTCATCATAAAACTCAATAGGATTTTCTGCATCTCTTTTATAGCGTCGTGATATGTAATCGTAAGGGTTTTTGTATAAATATTCAATAAACTCTTCAAAAGATATTATGAAAATCGGGTAAAAATACGCGTGTTTTGGTTACAAGTCCCTTGTAAAATACCTCAAGGAAGCTTCAAGGTAGATCGCGACGTACCTTATATTTGACAGTTGGTTGCTCAAGTCAAACTCACCTCGACTGAGGAAACTGTTTGAGTTAAGGAGTAAAATAACAACTATGAATATGAAACCGCCTAAGTGAGGTTGAGTCGAGTCGAGGAAATCATGAGGTTTTGACTTTGAATACGGGTGTTAGCCTCTCAATAAAACTAAATAATTCATATCTACACAAAACTTAACATTTTCCATACACCTAATAAATAATTAAAATTTATTCTCGATACCGGTATTTATGAATGCAAAGTCTGTCTCCGCACTAGGGAGCTATCGACAGAATGACAGGCCAAGCAATATTTGATAGGAAATTCATTTAAATTGAATCATTTTGATTAACATTATGTCATTAGTGGAGTCGTAATACCGATAGAGTTTATTGCAATCAGCTACTGGTCCTGCCAACCTGTTTTGATATCAATTTCGTGTATCAATAATGTTTTGCAAATGAATACATGTGTTATTTGTGGTTTGCACTCAATAAACGAGGGTAATTTGCTCATAAGCTTGTTCTTGATATGGGTGTGAATAGTCAAGTTATGTGGTGTTAGGTAACCTGTAATATGCATGCATATGAATATAGGAACACCAATCTGTTACTGAGAACTGAATATTTTGGCTACCACTTGTGGTTTTTGAAATGCCTTCGTAAAACTCCAATATAGTGATATTGGAGTAAAACTCCACTATTATAGTGATATTGGAGTTTTGTGTTTGTTCAATATGTAAAAGCATCAATAACTTGAAAGCGCATTAATGATCTCATCCGTCGTGCTCTTGCCACCGCCGGGGTGCCAGCTGTCTTAGAACCCAATGGCTTGGCACGCGTCGATGGGAAGAGACCAGATGGTATGAGCATAATGCCATGGAAGTTGGGTAGGCCTTTGGTGTGGGACGCAACTTGCGTCGACACCCTTGCGCCATCCCATCTTCCTAGCACAGTGGGCTGCGCTGGGGCGGCTGCTGCAGGTGCTGAAAACCTCAAACGGCGCAAATACAATAATTTAATTGGTAGTTATGTGTTTGAGCCGTTTGGGGTTGAAACACTAGGGCCATGGGGTCCGAGTGCCCACCTAGTTTTTCGGGAAATCGCCAAGCGGTTGGTCGACTCTTCACGTGACCAGAGGGCGGGCCTATTTTTTGGCCAAAGAATCAGCATTGCCATCCAACGTGGTAATGTTGCCAGCCTTCTGGGCACTTTTCCTGTTGACAGCGATGCGGACGAATTTTTGGATGCCCTGTAACCCTTTTATACTTGTACATATTTATTTCTATTATAGTTTTGTAGTTTGTAAATAATTAATATTTTGAGCAAATAAATGATTTAAAGCGTAAGACATAGATTCTGCAAAAAGTTTTAAAACTTTTTTAGGTATGACGATTATCAGTTTCTGGTTAAGGAGGCGTAGTCGGCAACGCTGGCTGTTTGATGACCTGGCTGTTTGTGGGAGATTGGCCGGAGAAAAACACACATAAAGAAGAGTGGAGGGCTGTTGGGAGGCCTTTGTCCAGCCGTGGGCAATACAGATTGATTAGGGAGAGGATATCAGTTGACACAAATAATAAAATACCATGTATCTATAGGTAGTATACCTAAATTACCAGCAAGTTTACATTTAATCAGGTAACAAAACTTTGACCTTTTATTTGTAACTTAGAATCTAAGTTTAGCATTTAAAGGTATTAATTTTTATTGTAGACGTTACAAAGTTTATTCGGTATCATTTTACAAAAGTTACAGCTATACTAAAACAGATAAAACGTCAGACAAACTAACTAGCACCTTTATTAATTAGCTATAAAAGTTAGTTAGATACTTCGTTTATTTTCATTTAATAAATATTGGACAGGTTTTGTTCAAAAACGCTAGTAGAAAATGTGGGTTGCATTGACTAACCGATCCTTAGGGCCCAGGCATGTTAGGGGTCGTTCTTTAATCATGTGGGGTTCAAAAAGGGGGTGAGGGGTCAGAAAATAATCACGATGGGTGGGATAGTTGTGACAATCACGTGTTAATTAGTACTGAGTAAAAGGTTTGGCGCAGTTTTTGGCACATTGAAGATCTAATTTCGAAAAAGTTTCGAGTACCTACGTTAAATTTCACTGAGCCGCGGAAACGGAACGTTTTCTTTTTTCGTGCGACGTGAAAAGAATTTAATGTGTGACGTATAAAATGTTGTTTACCAATATCGGATTAAATTGAATTGTGTGACCACGTAAAAGCCCGACCAATTTGTGCCTAAAATATATACTGAAAAAAAAAAGACTCTAAAAATCTCGGATCTTTTCAATAATTAAAAATTAATACAAATGAAGTAGGGAGGGGTAGACTAAACCCATTCGGAGGAGGGATATAAAAGTGGCCTAAAATACCTCACGTGATTATAAGATGGCCCCTTTCTATAACGTCTTGCAACAGGATTTCATTGACATAATCTTTTGTGTAGTTTGTCGTTTTTCTCAAAACCAGTTTATTTTCAAATCAATTAAAACAGATACCTAGAAGATAAGAATTAAAAATGTTAAAAGAGTATATAATATTTTGGGCTACCACTACCCCGGTGGATCTCATTACTCCTTACTGTGGTTCATAATTACTCCGTACTCTTGGGCAATGGAAGCAAATGTTACTTTTTTAAATGAGTGTAGTTATCTTTGATTGGATTTAATTTTAATTGCTATGTTGTTAGGATAAACCTGATTAATTATACTATGATAAAAACAAAAAACTATATTAAAAAGTGATTATTTGAAAAAAGTTATTGGAGTTTTATCTTATGTGGCGCTAATTCCCCCGTGCTCAAGGAAATTTGATGATCTTTCTACTGTTAAACCATGTAGTAAAATCTGAGAGATTTGCTAAAAAAGAGCCCGCGAAATTATCAAATTATCATGGGATTTTTGCATAAGTTCATTTAATTCCATTCAATGACTATTTCATGAAAAGTTCATTCAGTGGGATTAAATGAACTTAAAGGATTGTATTGATTATTGTAATGATTAAAACTCTGCAAAGTCATATTTATTACGGTCTCGAATCATATTTTAATCAATAATACAACCTGACACTGACCTGCAAATTGCAAAAAACCGGCCAAGTGCGAGTCGGACTCGCGCACGATGGGTTCCGTACCATTTTCTATAAAAACGGCAAAAAAATCATATCTGTTGTATGGGAGCCCCCCTTAATATATATTTTTTTAATTTTTAGTATTTGTTGTTATAGCGGCAATAGTAATACATCATTTGTGAAAAATTTCAGCTTTCTAGCTATCACGGTTTATGAGATACAGCCTGGAGACAGACAGACAGACAGACAGAGGAGTCTTAGTAATAGGGTCCCGTTTTACCCTTTGGGTACGGAACCCTTTAGGGATGATTCTCATTAGAGCGGGCCGTGCCCGGGGCGGGCCGAGGCCGGGCGAGGACGAGCCGGAGCCCGTCCGTGCTGCACGATTTATTTTACACCGTGTGTTAAACGGGTTAGGGATGATTCTCATTAGAGCGGGCCTACAACCGTGGCGTCGTGCGGGCCCGGACGGGACTCGGAACATGCACTGTGTAATATGAATTGCTTCATACAAAATGTATGTAACGTTTCAAATCCGTGCCCCGGCCGGGCCACGTACACGGCCCGCCCCGGGCACGGCCCGCTCTAATGAGAATCATCCCTAAAACGTAGGAAAATTTGAATTTCGTGGACTGCCCTGATGCTTTCACTTTAAATAACATTAGGTAGCCCATAAACATTTGTAACTTTTATCCCATCTTAAAAAACAATGCATTTTAATTTACTTAAAAGTGTGTTCGATACCATAAACACCATACCCTCGATGTGATACACACTAACCCATTTACAGAAATACCCACACCTCATTCTTTAATTTCTATAAAAGGAATGAATTGTTAATCGACCTGGTGACAACTTTTTAATTAGCTTGTCATGGATTCAAACAATTCTGTCAATGCACTAAATGTTCTTGGAATATCGGTTTCGTTTAATTAAGATTGAAAGATCATTATGGATATTTGAATTCGCCAACACTCTAAGTAAGACAAGTGTTGTTCTAGAACTTGTTCTTCTCAGCATGAGAAGAAGCATTTCTCAATGGGATAATTTCATTGAAGAATATGATAATATGTTTTAGCTGCCTCATTAGATACACAACCGATTGTGCCCGGAAAATGAACTGTTCCAAACGGGACAATGTTTCTGCCATCTTGATAAATATTATTTTTCTATTGGCCTATTAAATGATACATTCTTGTAACAGTATTAGTTTACTTTTACAACCATTTTTTGTTGCTAGGATCACACTGACATACAGACTGATATTGCTAAAATGTAATACTTTTATTTTTTAATAAATTTTTTTTTAAACACATGGGGACGTTTTTGGCACACATTAGTGAAATTTTAAAAATATAACTTGTTGACGTTAGTTCTGATTATGGCTACGACTAAAATATCCTTGGTACGGACTAGGTACAGACGCCAGCACATCAAGCTACTACAATCTGTCAAATTTATTTAAAGATTTTCAACTTTATCGCTTAAGCATTAGGTTCAAGGTAGATTGGGAAAATTGGACAGTTTCGGGTAGCTTGATGAGCTGCGTCAGTACACAGCTATATCTATTCCAATCCTTAATTACTATAAGAAAACAACATCAAAGATCCAATAGGAACGCGAAAAGACTCCACATTCCTCCCCTTTTAAACCGACTCCATTCTCCAGATATTCCATTAAGAAACGTCTCGACGAACAAAAACGAAATTAGCGATTCATTAAATGGTGATACTTAATCGAGGATTATTTAAATGTATTTAATTAAGGCGTGAGTGCATTGATGACAGGTGGTAGGTACTTATAGGGTAGCTTGTTGGAAGGTGAGGTAGGTGGTAGTATGCATGCATTGTTTATTTTGATGCGTTATTGTTTTTTTTAGTTTTACCTGAAGAAATGTACCTAGAAATTACTTCAAGCTGGATTTGAACTTAGACTGTCGAAGATCGGGGAAGAGCCCTGTAGGTACTTAGCAGTGCATGGAACCAGGCTGCCATTGATGATAATGATGGATTTGAATACAGACTAAACTAGACTCGAAAGCTAAATGTGATTTTTATTTTTTGTTAAAGGATTTCCTTATCAATTTACAATGTGTTAGGTAATTTCAGTACTAATACTGTAACATAAACTTACTGTAAAACTAAATGATTTTATAGATCTATGGAGTTTTTTCCCGGTTCTGCTCCATAGGAAACGACCAACCCGAACCGTGCACTTTTTCTCGACGTTTTGTAAGTGTAGGTACATGTAGGCCTATGTGAAATAAAATATTATTATTTAGTTGTTTTAAATCAGATTGTGATTGAGCAACAGTATTTTTTTTTTAAATTATAAAATAAGGAAGGGCTAGTAACTGATGTACTTGATAGTGATGCATCCACATGTCGCCAGTTATGTGTCCCACGTAATGGGGGGCGATGCGACGCCTTTAAACCTTTCGGGAAACAGAAACCCTTGTGCTGTTACGTTGTTTTGATAAGAGGAGCCAGATTTATTTATCGATTATTTCCGTAGCGATGCGATGTGTTTACAATTACGTAGATAGTTCTTAAGAATTGCATACTTTTATTTCAAGTAACAGATTTTTCACATTACTAAAATATATTTCAGAAGATTATAGCGTTCCTGTCCTAGGAGACTGTTTTGAAGAACTTACAACATAGGGAAACTTATTGAAGCTACCTTTAGAGACGCCCTCATCTTCCAAATAAGTCAAACAAATTGCAACATTTTTTGTTCATGTCCTATGTTGTGATCCACTGCTGGGCAAAGAACTCCTCTTTCTCCCTTCAAACCTCTCTGTTCTCTGGAATATCTAATATAAGAGAAAATTAGATAATATAAGAGAAAAAAGTAGATTATTTTTAAACGTTACACATCAGTGAACCAACACCCTAACCTATTTATTTAATCCTCTGTATACATTTCAGTGCACATCAAAAGGCGCCGACTGGTTAAGATTCAATAGTTAACTTACAATGTATTGCCAATCAGTATGCTCGTAGCAAAAAATAACGCTCAATATTATAATGAGCATACAGTAAAGCACGTACGTTTTAATGTTATATAATTGTGGAATTATGCTTGAGAATGCTCATCTTTAAGCGAAATGATTGAAGTTAAAAAAAAACTATGGTGTTGCGGATTTCTTATAAATAATCAACGGACCACTGCTCTCAAAAACGGTGAAGGAAAACATCGTGAGGAAACCGGCATGTCCTAGAACCAAAAATTTGAAGACATGTGACATCTACCAATCCGCACTGGGCTCGCGTGGTGGATTATAGCCCATTCCCTCTAATAGAGAGGAGGCCGTGTGTCCCAGCAGTGGGAACATTAAAGGCTGATTATGCTAATCAACGGATTCGATTGTGATGTGTATTTAAAAAAACATACTTAATTAATTGAGTAATGAGGAATGCTACTCCAAAGTTGTGAAAGCTTATCTATACTTCTATATTAATATTATAAAGAGGTAAAATTTGTATGTAGGGGGTAATTTCAGGAACTAATGATCCAATTCTAAAAATTATTTCACTGGCAGAAAGCTACTAAACTATCACAATTTTTGTGAACGAAGTCGCGGGCAAAGTCCTAGGGTTAACTAAAGCTAAAACGCGCGACGTAACGTAAATCAAAACGATTTTAGAATCGAAATTATAACCATACTCTAGTTTTTTTTGACAAGTCTTTGGCTATAGATATACTCGTAAGTCTTGATACTAACTAAATAATAAGCGTGAAACGATTATTTTTCATTCTCCAACTAAATATTAAACCATGCACCTGCCGAAAGAGGAAAATAAATAAATTAAATACTTAGAAATTCGCCATCCATCACTAAATCTTCCAAAATACAATCAACATAAACCTCAAACTAAAGTTCTACAATACCTAATCGTTATCCGAAACCACAATCAGCCTTGGCCAATAGTACCTACATGAACACCACAAATTATACAACAAACATCACACAATTGCCAATATAACTAGAAAAAACAAGCGACCTATAATAACCCTGTTTCAGTCTACGAGTATGATTACCCGGTTTTCTAGGAACGGATAAAATCCTTTTACCCCAATGCCGCAATGCGCTTTTCAACGCCCACCCCACGAATATAAACTGTGTTTTTAAATTATATATTTTTTATTCTATTTATGTATGTTATAATTGTCACGAAATGGTTTACGAGAAAATACGGTTTTAGTAGTGTTAATTTTGTGATGTCCGCTGATTATAATTCCTGATCTACTTTTGTTTCCAAACACATAATTACCTACTACATGGAATCAGCAAGTACAGTGCAGTCTAGATTCTAGATAGACCGAGGTGTTTCCTGTGCTCGAGCGAAACTGACTTTGATAGATAGATGCTAAATTCGCTGCTACTGCGTGGTCTTCGCGAATAAGTCTTATTTGTAAGCTGGCCATTTCTGATGTCTGGTTTTAATAACATAAGTTGAAATAGATATTAATGAATGCTGAAACTTGGTCTAGTATTGGTCATGAGGTCCTGGGTTAGATTCCAGGGTCGCGCAAAATATTATTGGGTTTTTCCATCAGGAATTTCCCAGTAGCAGCCACGGAGTCTGGATCTGTGCCCGAATGATGGCAATAGGCTCGCCCCTATTACATGGGACTTAAACATAACTGGCGTAATGTGGGTTTATTATTAGGTAAACCTCTGCCTTACCCTTCGGGGATTACAGGCGTGATGTTATGTTAAAATATAAATGAGTGCCTAAATATTACTGCACTGTTTGTATTTTTACTCTCTGTGACTGTTAAAAATCGATGTAAGTTAGTGTTTCTGAAAAAGGGGATAAATTTATTACCAAGGCATGCGCTAAATATATTACTACTATTATAAATGTTAAACTTGCATGTATAAACTGACTATATAATGGTGACTATGGATGGGTGACCACCCATTACATACCGAGTTTCCTCCGTGCCTCGGAAAGCACGTTAAGCCGCTGGTCCCAGCTGTCATTTGTAGATCTTTGACAGTCACCTTAACTTTTGTTAACCTCTTATCTTGTTTTCCGTTTTTCTTGTGTAGTAAGCAACGACTTATTGTCGGGCCTATGCTGTCCCCCCATACTTGAGTACTAATGCTGTAACATGATAATATTGTAAAACTAATCATTTTAAAAGAGTAACCATGGAGTTTCTTGCCGGTTCTTCTCCATAGGAAACGACCAACCCGAACCGTGCACCTTTTTGTCGACGTTTCATAAGTGCCCATGTAGGCCTATGTGAAATAAAAATATTTTGATTTTGATTTTGATTTTGATTTTGAGTCGTTACAGGTAGTCAGTGGCCCGAAAGTCTGACATCCAGTCTTACCAAGGGGTATCGTATTACCTAGCACTAACTGGGTTGTGGAGGTCCGACAGGCAGTCGCTCCATGTAAAATACTGGTATTCAGCTGCATCCGGTTAGACTGGAGGCCGACCCCAACATAATTGGGAAAAGGCTAGGCAGATGATGATGATAATGGTGACAACATGTTATGCTAAAGGTTATGAGAGATAGATTGATGTAAGTTTGTATTATTAAGCTTTCACGGTTTAGAACTAAACTTTACTGTCACTCACGGGATATCTTCCGTGATTATCAGTCAACCCGCGATCATGGCGCTTGCAACATCGTAGAAATATCGGGAACTCAGAATAATTTATAAAAATCACGGAAGGTATCCCATAAGCAACAGTGTAAGTTTGAATGTCAGTTTGTTACTCTGTCACGCAAAAACCACTGAACAGAATGGAATGAAATTTGGCACACCGATATTTTATAACCTGGATTAAGACAGGATACTTTTTATCAAGGTAGTACGATCCTGTGGGACAACAACGGAACTCCTAGAAAAAAATGAAACTGGCTTCAAAACAGGAGAAATGTTCAATTCGACTGTAATATTCACAAAATTCTTCTTTTTTTTTTTTGTAATATGTGCCTACTCTTGACCTCAATCTAGTCCTGAGGACAGAGATGAGATCGACGTTGGAACGAAAATGATAACATTGTCAAGACAACAGTTGTTGAGAGAATGCTGTCGTAGGGATTTGTTAAGGAACCAAATCTAAAGCATAGATTTCTGAAAACAACATTGTATTTTCGGTTTCCTTGGCAATTTTACTTGAATTTTAAGGCTAACTGCAGTCATTGAACCCACAACCCTTAGTTCAAGCTATTATTAGCCACTGCGCCAACCCTCGCCAAAATTACATAAAGTTAGGTAAAGCGGTTGCATGCAGTGATGTACAGGTACTGCCGTAGTACATAAGTGCTGTCGATACAGGTCGCCAGACTGTCGCCTATTTACTAGGAAAACTGTGATGCTCATGTGCGGTTTAATCGATAATAACTTGATGCTTTTCTATGTAGAAATATATGAGTTTTAGAACAGACTTAATGAATGAAACGGATTGGTGCCCGGTTGATGGCAATAGCTTCGCCCCCTATTACATGGGACTTAAAATATAACTGCCGAAATGTGGGTGTACTATTAGGTACACCTCTGTCTAACCCTTTTGGGATTAGGCGTGATGTTATGTGTTAATGAATGAAAACTTCGCTTCTGGCGGAAGCCGGTTGTGCATCCTTAAATCAGTATTTTAGAGCTTATAAAAATGTGTCTATTCAAAAATGTACTCGTAATATCAACTTCAGCAGAAATATTTTTAAAGTTTCATAGTCGAAAACAGCCGCTAAAATTATTGGTACTGTTTGACATTCTTTGGAGCTCGCCCAAAAGCAATTAAAGTATGTCTGAAAGCTTTACTACCCATCCAAAAGCTCAGCCTATTCTTACCCATTTACCATCAAATTTTCTTTAAAACGTTTACCATATTAAAAAGCCTTTAACACCCAAACATTTTCCATAAATTAATGCCTCAACCTACTAAAGAAAAATACCATACAAACTACACAATATCGATTCATGCCAGTCATTCGATTCAAAGACTCGATACTCGGAAACTTTCAACAATTCCTTCGTAAAAGTTCGATCAGGACAATCCCTATCAATCATTCTGCATACTACATAATTAATAGCAGAGCTCAGAAATCACCACCCACTAGCAATTTGTCTACCCTGCCGTGAATACAGCTTTTATCAGTTCATCATGGAAATAGGGGTAGAAAATAATCAATAGGCCAGCCCCACCCCTTAAGGCGCATGCGTGATGGTATTCACCTGGTGGTGGTGGTATCACCCCATGGGATCTTTCATGCCGTGGTATTAACCCACAGCTCATTCTTGTAAAAGATGGCTGGGGAGCAAGACTTGTTCGTGTGCCACGACTATTTCGGGGATTGGTCTTCTATACCACCATGTAAGTTCTCACTTTTAAACTTAGTAAACCTCCTTTTCAATTACGTCATACTATTGTTTTTATTTATTTATTTATTGTGTTTTTTCTTGATAAAGTATTCTTTTAACCCGAAATTAACGAAACCGACTAACGAAATGAAATTATAAATTCCATTTTTTTAATAATTACGTTTCCTAGTAAAAGGTGTGTGCGCAGTTTTCCAGTTAAACCTCTCTTTCGTATTGGTTCCGCCATTTTGAATTTTCCTTCGTGTTCCCGGCGGCCCAATTTAAATTAATGTCTGCTGAATATTCATTTCGTTATTAAAATAAGTATTTTCATTAAAGTTTTTAGTAAATTAACGGTACTCAGGCGCGTTCCTAATAACACTAATCTACGTATTAGAAGGAAACATGTTTTTTTATATAATTTCATAAAAATGAAATACGCAACAGTCCAATTAAAATTCTTTAAAGTTGGTTGTGCAATATTTAATTTATCTTTGAAGTTATTTAATAAACAGTTTTAGTACAATTCCTGTTTTCAAAGATTTATAAAAAAATATCTTACGAAAATTCTGGGGTGACCGCTCCACTTCTCATCCTAACGATTTTTATTTATACTACAGTCAAGTGAACATAAAAACTAACAGTTTTCAATTGTTTTCACAGAAAACCACCCAAGCCTGACCATGGAAAGCGGTAAGATGTGTTTAAAGATAGTTTCCATTGAAACGAATTTGCGACACGATACGACTTTTCGTTCAATACTCGTGCGTGTCGTGCGCAATGCCGTGAAGTGGGTTTAGAGTGAAATGCTTCATTTTCAATTTTTTTTTTCTTTTTTGCACTTTTTTTGATCAAGTATACTTCTGACGTGTACTAACACTCTATGTATATAAAAATTCAATAAAAATGCTTCACAAACACACGCTATTTGTTTTGCCTCACCTATCCGTATTACGTTTTAAGGGGTGATTCCAATAAAGCAATTATCGCAGCCTTTTTATAGTTTTGAAAAATACAACCCCAGGTAGTTGGAGTTACCCTTTTAGGTTTGGTCACCCTTTTATGGGGCCGATAATTAAAATTACAGTGTTCTTAGCAAACATTGTTACTTGGGGTAGCAGAGTCTATTTTTGAATGAAGAATGAGTCAGTGGTATTGAAATAGATTATTGTTCCTGAAAACCTTTCGTAGGTAATGGACTGTCAAACAAAGCACCGAAGATAGAACTATCATACTGAACAAATACATTCCAAAAAATCTGATCACCAATCCACCTTGGAACAACCGTGGTGATTAATGCTACTCTTTGGGAGAAGATACAGACTTTTTCCCAACAGTGGGACTTTAACAGGCTGTTTTTAGTCTTAAAAGGGACTAGCGGGGAATTGATGTCTAAAAGCAGTTGCAGTCTTTACGCAGTAACAAAATTGAGTTATGATTTCACCAAACAAACATATCTATTGCAATTTATTAATAGACTAAACTGTAATGAAATTATTTATAAACTGCATAACCCTTAAACAAGTCAGTTTGGAACTGAATTGCTAATTATAATGTTATGAATGTTCTACAAATACTAACAAATCGTTTCATTAGTTAAAACAACTCGTGGTTTAATTAACTACTATTATTATTCTGATCTATAAGCTAGATTACCGTAAAGTTTTATTAAAATACGTTCAGTATTTTCTGCATGAGAGAGCAACATACATACAGATTTACAAACTTTCGCATTTATAATATTAGTGTGATACTAAGTCTCAAGTAAAGGTATGTGGGGCAAAGTTTTAGTAGTCGAATCAATTTAGCTGTTTACGATCAAAATCAGCCTTGATTTGGTATAATTACATGTAGGGGGCAAACTTAGTAGTGCCTTGCCTTGCCTGGTTTTGCGTAATATTTTAGATCGTTACTGATGTGTTGCGTATTTTATTTCTCTTTAAGGTGCATTATAATAAAAGAGCTACCTATTAATTAACAGTCTTAAAAAAATCGAGTAATAAATATTTTAGTCCCTCTTATGCAAGAGAGTGCTTGATTGTTCATATTAGTAAATCAACAATGAAATTAAATACTTCATAAGAGTTTTTCAAATATTACTTATTTACACAACACACGCTTTGTCGTCTCTTCGTGTCTACACACAGCTAATTATTCCATAAAGCATTACTCCAATAAAACGAAGTCCATCATTAATATTCATCAACAATAATGAGCCATGTTTCCTACCATCGCATTTGAAAAAGTCGTATAAAAAAAGAATAAACCAAAAATATCGTAATCCGAAACTTTGTCATCCATATCTAAAATGTCCAATTAAATATTATAAAACTTTCAACGATTTTATGACTCACGGACAAAGGCACGTGAAATCTATAGGAAAGTTATGTATCAACATTTCACTATTATACTAATTTATATTATAGGTGGGTGGCGCGTGCCATACGTGTGGCATTTTATGTTTTTTTTGATTTACGCCACAACGAGATTTCGTATAGTGTGCCACGGCTCGAATAGAATGGCGTGATTTAACCTTATAGAGTAAAATATGCATATTAATTAGGCGGACGATAATTGGTGCTTTCACCTTACGTTTTTTTACGTTTTTGCTTTCTCGGTTGCGTCATGGTTTTATGTAATGGCATCTAATAAACCGCATCATAACCGAATTATCTTAGTCATTAATTAATATAAATTATTTTAATAAAGATCAGTAACTTGTGAAAAAAACACTTATAGTTTTATGACAACTAAATGATAGTACTATTACTGTTATTCTACTGCTGGGCCAAGGCTTTCTTTGGCTTCCAGTTGTTTCTAATAGAGCTAATGTAGACTACGGGTCGTCGGTTTTGTCCAGCTCGTCCCGACATTTTCTATGAAGTTTCATCTTCTTGATGATAAGTTTAAAAAATAAAACAATGACAATTCCGGTCTACTCTTATGTTACTTGTGGAAATCAGACAAGCAAGTACATAAAGGTCGTATATTTTATCCAATAATTTACTTGGTAGCTTTACTATTAACCTATACTGTTAACAGTTTCTACATAATGTATATCTTATAATCCGAACCTTACTTGCTGACCACCACACTTCAAAACCGGGCTCTTATTAAAACCAAACAGACAACCTGTCATAGATTACAAACCATACCGTGAGAAACAATAAACGACTCAGATATAATAATAAACAACTCCACTAGAAACGACACTCGCTAATCTATGTCAAGGGTGGTCTACGTCCATAATTTATTGTATTATCTCACGCAATCTTTGTCCCTTTTAGCGAGTAACTATTTAACACTTCCAGTAGTCCGTAGACACATGTCATATTATAATCATATTGAAAAAAATAACCAATGAATTCTGAGCTCCCGACACAGAAGTGTAACATTTTTTCAAGTGTCATATTAAAGTGGGTACTTTTGACATATGTTTGACAGTTGTAGGACACAGATTAAAAGATTGGAGAGCAGATAATTAAGTGACAAAGTCTGTTGATGACTTTGATTTATTAGCGTCGTAAAATTACATTATAACACCTAAGCCATTAGATTTCTATTATAGGTTCTAAATACGGAGTTTTATGGTTTACTATAAGGTTTTATTTAATTCCATGTCTATTTAAGTGCTGGTTATTTTTATTCGATGTTGGATTTTAGGAATTTATTTCATAATAACTTGGTTTCACAATGTAATTTTAAAATAAAAATATTTGAATGATAGAACTTTATGGCTAAGAATTTAGTTTCAAAGCTATGCTGGTAGGATTTAAATGAGGTGGAATGTCTTATTTATAACTGGTTATAGTTTTGGATTCAATTTTTCGTATCGGCTCGAGCTGAAGTGATCAAATTGCACCGGCTTAGATACTCTTACTTATATTATTAACCACCAAAAAATCTTATTATGCGAAATTAAATCGAAAACCCAAGGTTTACAGTTCATAATGTACTGACAAACTTGCAAAAAAGACTGAAAAACTAATAAAGTGAATCAAAGCTGCATACATAAGCAAGTTTTCTTTACCCAATCATTATTAACCATCAGTCTTATGCAAGAAAATCTCGCGGCACCATGCATAACTTTAATTCAAATAAAATACAATATTAATTTCAAATCCCGGGTAATTTAATACTAACATAAAACCGTTTATACGGTTCGATAATAATCGAGAACTCGCCACCATGGTTACGCAATCGAATGCAACTCGATACCGAATGTTAGGGCTTGGGCACACTTGTTCAATTCATCTCATATATCTATATAAATAAATAAAATTGAAGTGTGTGTTTGTAATTTCAAAATAACAGATTTTTAATGAATGCATATAAAAGTTTATACGGTACTTGTAACATTTTTTTTTTAAATTGACTTGTCTGTCTGTCTGTTTGTTCCGGCTAATATCCGAAACGGCGGGGACCGATTTTGACGGGACTTTTACTGACAAATAGCTGATGTTATAAGGAGTTACTAAGGGTACTTTTATTACCCGACTACGGCAAAGCCAAAAGGAAGGGTTTTGATTTTAGCAGTTTATGTATGTTTGTATTTATGTATGTTCCTCCATAGCGCCTAAATTATTCATCGGATTTTGATGAATAAGATGTCAATAGATTCATTATTATGGCCCGAGTAACATAGGCTACATTTTAACCGACTTAAACAATAGGAGGAGTCCATTTTACCTTGTAAACCCCGATTTTAATTAGACCGTGATTTTTCAGTAGTCGGGTTTTTAAGTTGTAGTATACAACACAAATTCTTGTTTTAGAAAAACGATTAGGGCTAAAAAATTAAAAGCCTTGAAATTTGTTAACAAAATCGGATTCAAATAGGGTAGAGTAATATTTTCATAGTAATTTCACGCCGACGAAGCTCGTGGGCAAGAGCTAGTTGATACTAAAAGCAAAGGTAAGAAGTAATCAATTCAATCTTTTCATTTTGAAGAACATAACATTTTCAGTGGTTATGACAACTAATAAATGACAAAAAAAATCAAATTAATGTGGTTTTTAGGCCCTCTAGTGTGCGCACGGCGACCAATCAAGCTATGGCCAGTTTATCCGGATCTCTCATTGTACGGGAAATTTATACAAACCGAGGCTATGTTATACTGGGAATGTATAGCTTGATGTGCCTCCATGCGTACCTACTATTAAACCGTCTTTCGCGATGCTTATAAAAGAATCTGGAACAAAAATACGACTTATTTCGTAGAAGACTTTTAGTAATTTGTTTCTATAAGATCGGAACACATTACGGAATCTCGAAGAGGCTCCTTTTTTGTACCTACATAACATAACATCACGCATTGTTATCCTCGAATGGTTAGGCAGAGGTGTCCCTAACAAGTACACCCACATTTCGCCAGCGATTCCCATGTGGGGCGAGCCTGTTTCCATCAACTGGGTACAAATCCAGACTCTGTGGCTGATACTCAGAAATTCCTGATGAAAAATCCCAATAACACTTTTCCCGACCCGGGAATTGAACACAGGACCTCATGCTCAGTAGTTGAGTTTGTGACCACTAGACCAACGAGGTAGTTTTTGCTCCTACTTCATGAATAAGGTGAATATTAAAAGGAGCTCTGTGGTATACCCCGACATTTCCAACCCCCGGCCTCAGTTGTATGGTATGAGCGAAAAATCAATGAACTTTATCGACTAAACATTCACGAAAAACGTTCCGTACGTCATTGCTGTTTAGTCAATAACGCCCTCACGAAGTTGGCCGATTCATGTGGATTTCATATCTAAACGGCGTTCAAGAAATGCGATATTCCTTAACAATTAAGAGATTGACGGGTCTTGAATGCGAGTCGGTTTCTTTGGCGAAATTGGCACTCAATGTATGAGAAACCTTCCAAAGTTTTGAAAAAATGTTGATTATGTAATTATATACTCGTACTTTGATATTCATTGTGAAATTAAACAAAATAGAGAGAAAAAACAGCTAGACAGGAAGAATTCAAAACTACTTCAACTTATTTTAGTTGACGAGTTCAGTAGATTGTTCAGAACTACTCTGTGGAGCGTCTCAGAGATAATGGATTTTCGGGTTCTTCAGTATTCGAGTTTATGTATGCGAGTTTCCATGCATTGATAGCCTAGGAGAATCACGGCACATCAAAATCAATTTGTGTAGAATCCAGGATTTGATAATTAATTTTGTTGATTGCATAAAAAATCCAGCATGACATTGATTCAATAAACTATTGGCGTTAGAATAGTTAGTTCCAAGCATCGTCATGGGTTGAAAATCTTTCAGTGTCATTTAATACCTATATCAAAATAGTTTTTACCTCATTAGCCAGATTGGGACTTAGCTATGGACACGCCATCTACAAAGAGCTTCTCCATCCTCAACAATCGACCTCTCCAACAAACGAGTGTAGCCAGTGTGACCAAACCTTTACTCAGTATAAATTCGAGTAGAATCGAGTAATGAGCGTGTCGTCGACGATTCCGAGACTTATTTACCGGTAAGCTGTCGTAATCTTTATTAATTAGTCTAATTCTGACGGAAAAAACTTAGGTATTTCTAAATTGCGCGAGACTTTGGCGTCGGTGTAGCGGTAGCAAAGAAATTCTAGTAAAGGTTTTTAAGTTTTTCCGAGCCGTTAGCTCCCTGGTTCCTTGTCTGCTTCATACTTACTTATGTTTTCCAATAACTGATGAAATGATTTGAAGTACAAAGAAAAAAATTGAAAAATTCAAAAAGTTTGGCGAGTCAGTCGATTATTTTATTGATAACTAGTTTTTACTCGCGGCTTCGCTCGATTTAATTTAGAATTTGACATTTAAACTCTTAACACAATACTCAAGTTTCTATAATAACATGATTGATGATTCGAAAGACACCTGGCGCCATCTATATTATCATAAGAAGGTTATTGTTGTTTTCCTCGGGATCAGTACTTTTTTTCGGGATGAAAGGTACCCTACGTCCGTTTCTGTACGTTGTCACGTATATGCAAAATTTCAGGATGATTGGTTCGGTGGTTTAGGCGTGAAAAGGTAACAAACAACTACTTTCGTATTTATGATATTAGTAAGGAGTCAGGATACGGATAACCGAGAAAAGCACACTCTTTTGACAATATCTTTCACTCACTTCAGTCGCATTTTATGTGCAAAAGACTGTCAACTCTTGGTCAGTAAAAAGTACCTGGCATTTTTTGCTATAACAATAGATGCCCATACATATTACTTACAACTTACACTCCAACGTACCGCGACGCCTTTCACTTATGTGTTTATCCCAAAAGTTAAAATTGAAAGTAGGTAAACAAGTACCTTTCAAATTAACTCATTAATTTTAAAGGTACTTGCTTACCTACTCCCAATTTTAACTTTAGTATCTTGACTTAAAATTTTGCTTTATATAAAATGTTAAATGTAAAGCCGGAGAGGTGATCTGTACCTCAGGATTCCCTTCCTTCCTACTTAGCTGCGGGACTGTTCCAAAGAGATACAGCGGCCCTGGAACATAAAGTGCAAAAGAAGGAACATGGAAGGTTTTTAGTCAGTAAAAGTCTGACACTCCCTTCCGCTCTGCCCAGAGCGGGAGGAGTCATTTGATGATTTCCCATGCCAAAAAAAAAATCCTAATATCAAGATAAATAAAAATAATAAATGAAAGGGGTTCAAAGTTTATAAGGAACTTTGTCATTTTTGTCGATGGAAAAACGGCACAACGGTTTATGAATACATGATGATGACTATAATAGACACAGTTTTTTTGCTGTCGGTGACCTCTATGATTAAATCTGCAGAATGTAGGCTATGCCCTTACATCGCTGGAGACGCAGGATATTGCTAAAGGATTCAAATAAGATGTCGTAATTGTCGTACTTATATGACAGTTTTAGATTAAATCAGTTTAGTAGTATGTTACGCACTATGAAACATAATGATTCTACTTATGCCTTAAATTCTTTCGATGGAAAACCACATCAGGCACACAGCATTTGGTTTAAGATGAAAATCTCTGAATATTAGGTCACGTTGCTTATTTTGGCTAAGTGAATGATCAAGATGCGAGAAGCACAGGACGTTGAGACGCTTGGGGATATATGGTAATATTATACGTACCTGATGTTTCCAAAAAATGATCAGAATAAGGTTTCTGAACAGTCTGCTTGCCTGTTGGACTTGCTGTATTGTTGGTCTCAGGGTTTCACTAACACTAGGCATTTGCAACATTTAAAAGAAAGCCTAAATAACAGTCGGCAAAGCAAAGTACATATTTATTAAGTCATTCATTTAGGTGACACTTAACGATAGTGTTAACTTTCGTAACTTTTGTCACGGCAAGCTCTATTCCGTAGGTATGGCGCATATTTTATTACCCAAGCTTTATGTGAACTAGCAATCACAAAAACATTAATCTAATAAATCGTTAAATTCAATTAAACCCATTGATTTTATCAATTTAATTGGAAAATCTTTTATTTATCACAATATTCGTTAGTCGCGGCAAGGGAACGGAAATATTTATATTTACTTTGCAAATGGAGGTCGCGAAATTATAGGCATTGATAAAATATCATTTAGCGCTTAATAACTTTATTTAGTTTATTACTTTTTGAGATAAATGGTGCTCAAAGCCACCATTTATCTCAAAAAGTAATATTGGCGGTGATTGCTGACGATTTGTCATTGATTAGAAACTGTAATGCGATGTTGACGATTGCTATGTCTCGACTTACCTGTATATCAATCATTGTCAAATTATCTGTCTACACGAGTATGTGGTGTTTTACTAAGTTTTCGCAAATCGACGTTTCATACTACTGCAGACACTACCACACCAACACACCACATTACACACTACCACATTATTTAATTAGGAAACCTTATTTTCATGAAAAACACCTTAATACACTTTTGGGCAGGAATAGTAAAATTTTTAGATTTACATTTACCACTGGCTCTGCATCACCCAAAGGTTGGCTGGTAGAAAGTGCCTATGGCATTAAGTCCGACTCTGTACTCTGTGCTTGAAGTGTTAAATAAATAAAGGTACCTACATCTAACTGTAAATTTCAAATTAATACGTTAATTAATAACATTTTTCTCTTGTCCACAGATTACTCTTGACAGAGCCACCGAAAATGTCCTCGTGACTGAACCCAGTGTGTCGAGGTAAGTTATCATTTGAACAAAAATGTTTTTTTTTTCAATAATTTTAAGTACTAAAATTCCAAATAAAGGAATAAGGTAAGAAGAAGAGGAAAAAGAATTTTGCATAATCTAAGTTCTAGCTAGTGATACAAAAGTTCTTTCGAACTTTACGTCAAAGATTTGATTCCTATGTCACAAGTATATTTTTTTTACATAGCATTATATTGGTTACCTAAAATCATTACGCTTATTTTACTATTTTGAGGCAACTCTTATAAGTAATTACAAATAAGGTACTTATTCTAATTAACTTTGCATAAAAGTAAGGCCTAGAATAACCGCTGATTTGGGCCACAGATAGTGTCTCCGAGTTTATTTTTAACACACAAAGATAGACACGGTGATTATAGTTATTATGTAGTCATATAATTATGGGCTCCTACGCAATATTTTAGTATATTTAGTCATTTATGCAAAAACTTGTAGAGGAATAATTAAATTACCTAGCAGAAATAACACAGTTTGATAATATTGATGTTTTTTTTAGTTAGTTTATTCCTAACGTTTTAATAGGGTTTTTACTATTTCTCTTCTGACTTTTATAATTAAGAACCGCACTTAAACTAATTTATGATTGTTTTTCAAGGGCACTGATTTAAAGCGGCAGTTGTATATAGTGGATTTGTTAAGTTGAAAATTCCAAAATGCATTTTTATTAACAATTAGTTCGGCAGTTAAAACTTAGCATTATAGTAAACAAAAATGAGTCGTAAAAAATAATAAAATGGATCATTTAATAATTATAGTGAGAGTGAAAGAGGGCAGTTATTCGCCTAAAAAGCGTAGTCAGCGTAGACCCACTACACGGGACTCCTATGTCTGTCTTCAGAGTTTACAGTAACCTAACACGAAAGGGATGTCGGGGTCTTAGTTCGCTCGTTCCGTTCGCTCACTAGACCCCGCCCTCTCCTTCGATCCTAACCTGTCGAAGTTGGGGTGCCCCAAGTCCGGGTGTCTCCAAAAAAATAACTGACCATTATTTTTTTCAACTGATCATATGTTCAAGAAATTAGATCCCTTTTAAAGTAAATCGTTCCAAAAACTTGAACAACACTTTAGGCAAACAAGGTAGGTACAGGATTTTATAAAAAAAAAAGTTTTTTTTTAAAACAAGTTGTTCTTATGTTTTCGTAAAACCTTGATTCAGGTAAACAGGGGACAAAAATATCACATTTATTGACAACGACCGATAAAGATTTAGTGTCGAATAAGTTTGTTTTGTATTATTTTTGTCTGTGGCACACAATATTCAATATTTTACCTCATCTTGAGAAGGGTTTTTATATTAAGGATTTTGAAATACAATAACATGATTTAGAAAATATTTTATTCTCGTTTTTTTTTCTTGACAAAACATAAAAAGTTTTTTTGTAAGAAAATTTGGGTTTTAAATCAAACAACCGGCACTGCACAGGCAAGCCCTGATTAATATTGTACAGAGCAAAGGTTCCTTCTTTGTGAGAAAAAGCTTCACTGCCCTTCAGTAACACAGCGCAGGTCAGTGTAGTAGCTAGGTGTAAAGAAAAAGGAAACCATTTTTTTTCTATTAAAAAATAAAAGCTGCAAACAGTAAAAATCCCGTTACCAATAACCACTACAAAAATAAAAACAGAACAAAGGGTTACGTATCTAGATCAAGACGCACACTGTGCAAACCGGCGGCGTGGCGTTGACAAAAAAATGTTTATTTATATAAACACTGGTCAAGTACAGAGCAACGTGCTGCGAGTTAGGGCAGGGCAGCACTGTGACAGCAAAAACTTGCCTGACAGCGCACTGGGATGTCTACAGCATGTAGCTGTTATTATTTTTGCGTAAACATCTGTGTTTTGTATAATTTATGTCGCGTAAATCATCAACTTTGTCGTGTTGTGGAATTTGTTATTTAATTATGACTTTTTAAAAGGTTTTTTAGTGATCTAATTAAAATATAGACACAAATACAAATATGCAGTTTTTTGCAAATAAATATTGTTTGTTTGTTAGCATAATCAGCCTATAATGTTCCCACTGTTGGGACACAGGTCTCTTCTCTAGGGAAGCGAGGGAATGGGTTATAATCCACCACACGGGCCCAGTGCGGGTTGGTAAATGTCACATGTCTTCGAATTTTTGATATCTTTTTTGGTTGCTTGTAAATACGATAGGAATTTCAAAAGGAAGTCAGCATTACTAGCGTCCTGCTAACTTTGTCAAAGAATCCATTCTCACAGATTCTCCAATGAAGAAGAAAACGACAAATTAGTCCCGCGTAGATGGCCCTAAGTGTACTTTCATTGTGCTACCAATTGAGTTCCTCACTGCAATCATTGTCGACGGATGGTACTAAGTATATTGTCCGGTAGTAATTTGGTTGTTTTTCATTCAAAATTACATTGACAAGTGACCAACAATCGGCTCGCTCACGCTGAAACCACCCACGTCATACTTTACTAAAAACAAAAGAGTGTTACTCTAAATATTTTTTATTTATGGCTACGTTTTTTTAGGGTTCCGTACCCAAAGGGTAAAACGGGACCCTATTACTAAGACTTCGCTGTCTGTCTGTCTGTCTGTCTGTCTGTCTGTCTGTCTCCAGGCTGTATCTCATAAACCGTGATAGCTAGAAAGCTGAAATTTTCACAAATGATGTACCTATTACTATTGCCGCTATAACAACAAATACTAAAAATTAAAAAAAAATATTAAGGGGGGCTCCCATACAACAGTTATGATTTTTTTGCCGTTTTTATAGATAATGGTACGGAACCCTTCGTGCGCGAGTCCGACTCGCACTTGGCCGGTTTTTTTATATTAAAATCAGCCTGTAGCCACAATTGATAGAGAGGTCGTCACGTCAGGTGAACTTCTCGCGGCGCAAATTACCCGAAGCAGTATAACTAGGTCTGTGGCCGCTCAAAGTGTATGCATCTTTCATCTTTTGCGGTCTACCGTCCGATGGGTAGATTGACTACCTACATAATTGCCTTTAAAAATCCTCTTGTTTCGTGTGGACGCGCTGAGTGATTCGGTATCTTTTAAGTCGTGTACGGGGTAGGTTTTCTTTGAAATTGTATTTAGTATTAATTACGAAAATGTAGTTATTAGTGTACCAGGGAAAACTGCGCTAGTTGAGATACAAAGTTTGTTGAGAAATAGCGATATGGCTTATCTTAAACAGACGTAGGTACGCTACAAATTCCTACAACCTTAATTTGATTAAAATCTGGAATTATTCTGTTAATTTTATATCCCAATTATGAGATAGATATCACGAGTTTTTCAGAGAAACTTTGTTTTTTTTTTTATCTATAGGTAGGCAGGTATTAATATTCCATGGTCCTTATAAGTAGTTCATGGAACTATGAACGGCTAAGTCAAAGTTATAATCTAGATTAAGTATAACTTTAACTTCGTATTTAATTTTGTGCTTTTTGTCCTGAGGTCTATTTTAGGGTACTGTCCTGGGATAAATTCTACTGTAGTGGCAAAAAAATCACAATTTAGCCTTAGTAGTACTAAGACACCATAAGTGACTGCCTCGTTGGTCTGGTGGTTGCAAGCGCGACTGCTGAGCATAAGGTCCAGGTTTCGATTTTCAGGTTAGGGCAAAGTAACATTGGGTTTTGACGTCAGGAATTTCTCAGTAGCAGTCATGGTGTCTGGATTTGTGGCCGGTTGATTGCAATAGCTCACCCCTATTACATATTATGGGACTTAAACATTACTGGCGAAATGTGTGGGTGTCCTATTAGGTGCACCTCTGCCTAACCGTTCGAGGATTACAGCCGTGATGTTATGTATGTACTTAGTACTAAGACAACGCCGACCTAAATAAAACAAATTAAAAAAGTTAAAACCATGGAGAATCCGCATTACCAACATTACGGTATGAATCAATGAGAGGTCGCAATTAAGAAAATAACCGACTAATCACCGCTAATTAGTGATTTATTGCAATGTTGCCAGTAATTACCGGGACCATAGCTATTCAATGAGTTAGTATTGTCCTGTCTTGAACAGAAGGTTCTATTCACTGCGAACTCTTTGGGTTTTAATTTTTAGACATTAGAATAGGATGGTGAGCCAAAATTAGTCTTTTATTATTGAGATGGCTATTCGAATTCGAACACATGAATCCTTAGGGGCCGTCTCCACGAGCGAGAGAATCGCGGCGATATTACGTATTTGTATGGGATAATATCGCCGCGATTCTCTCGCTCGTGGAGACGGCCCCTTAAGGTTTCTACTTTAATAAGGTGCCAGAGTAGCCGCGAAATTAAAATTTTCTTAAAATTTTTTGCAATTTGCAGATCAGCATCAGGTAATATATAACAGCGTGCAAGTTCATTGAATGCCATTGAATGACTTTTTAAAATTTTTATTACATACAAAAATTATCAATTAATATTCAATGAAATTCAATGTAATATTTGATTAACCGCAATTGTTGGTTTTCATGAAATTGTCACTACCCTGGCGCTTCCATTTAAAAGGAGACTGCGAATCGACGTAGGCCTACCCTACCCTCTCGTCTAGATGGACAGGCCACAAAACTCGGATAGATGTAAAAGAAGTAGTTAGATCCATATATTTTCATATTGAGCTGCAATAGACTGGAGCGATGTTTCTACATGCTCGCTGCCTGTAGACGACGAGCACAGTTTTCATCAAAGTTAAGAACTTCTTTTCCTCCAGCTGCAGCTTCTATTTATTCGCACTTGATTACCTAGTTATGGGTCACTATTTTACAATCGCTAAAAAGCATGAATTACCTACCTAAACCTATAGATTGCCTGTAATTCCCAAGGGTTACGCAGAGTACCTAAAAGGAGGTATACACATGATGTTTAAGTTCCATTTTAAAAGGTGCTAGGCTATCGTTGACAACCGGGCACATATACTCCGTGGCTAAGAAAAACTACTTCTAAATTAAGCGTATTTGTTGACCCAGGGTTGGTCCACCACTCACTAAAATCTGTGGTCAGCCTCAAGGTTGGACCAAATACTGACAAAATAAATACAGGAGCAAAGACAAATTCATCTCGCTCCCCAAGTCTCACTGACAGCAAAATTAACAGTACGAAACGTACAGCTGTTTATGCCACTTATATTAATGGCTTGAACATAATTGAGCTAGTTATCGACACCTGGTGTATTGAGCTGTAGGCTATAAGGTGGTTACCTGTCTCTGTCTGCCTTAGGCCCTTTTGATTGTTCGGCCACTAGTCTTAATGTGGTTGAAAATACTCTTTCGTATTTTATAGTCAGGGGCTGACCTGATTTATATGTAAATATGTACTTCTATACAGCTGATGTTACATATCTATACTATTATTATAAAGTGGTTTTGTTAGTAAGTTTGTATGAAGGGGGTAATCTTCGGAACTTCTGATCCGATTCCGAAAATAATGGGAAGCGAAATGCTTCCTTACTTTCCTTACTAATATTAAGCAAGTAAGTTTTTTGTTCTAGACCACACCGTTCCAACATTTTCACAAGGTTTTTTTTTAAATACATGTTTTTAATGTAAGATTTTTACTTTAAACACCTCCACGAACCCCTTACTTTTCAATCCATCCATCAGGAAAATGTTTTGAGTGCGTTACGTTGAGTCCTACCGTAAAACGTGATTTTTCACCCCAAAAAAAAGCCGTTTCCCAGCATTAATTTTTGCGTAAGTTACTTAGTTTGATGTACAGAATGCTTGGTTAACTGCTTCGTGAAGCGTCCGTTTACACCCTGTATAGGACAGCATGTAAGTAAAAGTCTACTGGTTTCTTATAATAGATTATGCTGACACAATTCATTCAAAACATTAATTTGGACAAAATGTCCCTAAGTAAACACTTAGCGTCAAATAATTCTTGTTAAGTCCAAACAAGACTATTAGTATTTAGACCAATGTAATTTCGAGTTTTCTGCTACTTCGTTTCTTGATTTAAGGGGAAGATTACACGAACCGCCATTTTGTGTATCACGTCTTTAATCTGGTTTAACCCGTACCTTCCCTGTAGGTATTTTTGTTTTTCTAATTATGTGTAAAATGTTAAAACAGTAGCAATAAATTAGGTTTAATTACGAATGATAAAATATACATTGTGGAACACTTACGCACCGTTTTTACGACTTGACAAAACTTCAAGATTTTTTTTATTATTAACTAGCTGTTCGCCCGCGTCCTTCGCCCGCGTGACTTTATTATAAAAATATTACCTCCCTATTTTGAATCGGATTTTGTTAACAAATTCATGGGTTTCATTTTTTCTGCACGGAACCATAATCCATTTTCTAAAATAGAACTTCAAGACACTTGAATTTTAATTATTTTTATAGATTGCAAGTTTGATAATTATTCAAATATTCACATTATTTCTTCTTCTTCCGGTTTTTTTTTTCTAAATGGTGGTGAAAACTGCATCAACAACGACCGTTGCACAGTTTAGAAGAACACGTAGAGATTATCTTCCTTGTTTAACACGCTTTTATTAGTTCACCTGTAACTATGTAAAAAAATCTTAGAAGTTAAATTTGACTCATTTTCCGGTTTCCGATTGAGCTGAAATTTTGCATACATGTTTAGTTTGAATGACAATGCATGGTTAGCTAAGTGACGTTATTCTAAATCCAACATGGCAAACTCCCAAAGATGGCGGACTAGTAATTTTTCATGCATACCCATGATATGGGTATCAAATGAAAGGGTTTACTGAGAAAAATACGAGAAATAAAAAAAACACTTTTTAGTTCTTTTTAACTGCGATATTATTAAGTTCCCGCTGCGTTTAATATGCCTTCTAAGTATAACTATAGTACTAACTTGCGACTTCTTGAACATAATATTATGACGATGGAAGAATAAATATAAGGCGTCGAAGTTACTTTTAAATCGGTTAAGTAATAAAACGTTTAATGTCCTGCCAATATTTTACGAGGCAACAAGACACAATGTTTAAAGTGTGATTTTTATTCGCCATCGTAAATATTTTGTCAAACAACATGTTGAATTAAGATGTTCGATGTTAATGGCACTGGTATCATCTTATAGTCTGGTGATCGTATTATTTAGGTTTTAAACCTTTGAAAAGAAGGAAGTGAAAAATAGTTTAGTCTATGCAACGAAGTACAACACAAGTTCATTATAAATGAACTTATAGTAATAGTATGTAGCCAAAAGTCTGAATGAAATGAAGGAAAAAGGAGTAAACGACAGCGTGACAATTGACAGGGGGGAATGGAAGAAAAAAAAACGTATTACGCCGACCCCAAATAACATAGGACAAGGGCAGGGAGATGAAGAGGTAGCCAACAGCCTTTCAGGTTTTTTTCTCAATTTCTATAAGGACTTTATACAATTGATTCAAACCCAGGCAAGCGCGTTACTTACTATATTTTATTACGTCAGACTGCCCTCAAAACAGTGAAGGAAAACATCGGGAGGGAACTGTTCTAAAAGCAAAATTCGAAGACATGTGGTATCTACCAAACCGCTCTGGGCACACGTGGTGGATTATGGCCTATTCCCGCTTATAGAGAGGAAAACTGTGTCTCAGCTGCGGCAAATTTATAAGTTTATTACCTATGCTAAACGACCCAATACATCCAATAATGTATTCTACTTTTCGTTTTTGTTTGCATCGACACACAACAAATAAATAGAATTTATTACTAGCATGCATCGATCACTCATACTCGTATTTCCGACTTTCCTTCAGTTTTTAATGGTTAATGGCAACATTCCGTGTTGTAATGGCGTGATGACATGTGAGTTGGTTCCGTAATCGCCATTTTGATCTGTGTCAGCTTTTTTTTTTACTTGTGTTGTAGTTTTCCTGAATGTGGATTGTGTAATGTTAGATTGTTAGTGTTATGAAGTTCGGGCTTTGAAGTTTTTTATTCTATTCGTTCCTTTGGTTTATCTAACATAATAGCATATACCAACATTGTTTTGTTATCCTAAATGTCCTCAACATGTTTTATTAACATTTTTTTAGACTTAAATACTTTTTTAACTTTATGTCCTATTCAGTAAGTACCTACATAACGCTCTAGCTTTGGGCTGTATATGCAGCACAGCCTCCGATAATGTCGTGCAACGATCGTTTGCGGCAAGATTTTAATCCGGACTAACACCGCCATTTTGTTTTCTCTTTCAATAAAATAATCACAAATGTTTACTAGGACCTTTTTGCTCTGTACGTAGCACCGAAACAAACATCACACAAAGATCATAGTACTGATGGCCGTAACGAAATAAACCGTTTTTCTCTTACATTCCCCTTAAACGGACCACTATTACGTAGACACGTAAGATAATTAAGCGTGGTTTATTATTATTGACAGGACACTAAATTATCGATAGGAAACACATGTCAGCTGAGTGCTGCGCCTTAAATTATATGGTGCCCAGGCGCACGGTTTGACGACAAAGTGCAGATTATGTGCAGTAGGCTCGTTTAATTTACCAAGTTAATAAACTTCTAGAAGGACTGGGGCAGGCCTTGGTCTAGTTTTGGGACAGTACAGGCTATTCAAAAAAATATGACTATCTCGTTGATCTAGTGGACGCAAGCGTGAATGATGAGCGTGGGGTACTGGTTTCGATTGCCAAGTTGAGCAGTGTCTGTCTGGATTTGGCCCTGGTTGACGGCAAAAGCGTGCCCCAAAATATATGGTACTTTAACATAACTGTCGAAATGTGGATGTACCTACTGTAGGTATACTTTTGATTAATTGTCAGGGAATACAGACTGATGTATAAATGCCAAGATTAAACTTATGCCTTCGCCCTTTTCAAAACCAAGCTGGCAATACTATACAGACAAAACCAGGTAAAATAATTTATATTATTATTGATACAAATAAACCTAAACTACTGCTCATTCTGCCCAGTCTACAGCCCCCTATTAAGTAAGTATGAGTTTGTTGAAATAAATACTATCAATAAATTTCTCTGCACCGATGGCGGTCGCACAAAGTAGATCTTTGCAACTATTAGCTATTAGATCAAGGATGTGACTCTTATAGACGATTGGATACGACTTCTAGTCGTCATTGAATTCTATGGTCCGCTTAATCCAAGATGGCGCATGATAGCATAAACTATGAGTGCTGTCATTTTGGCAGCTCATTAAACGTCACCTAAGAGGTGGGAAACGCAATTATAAGACCACAGAAAAACGTAAGAGGTGTCTTAAATTCATATGGATTTGAGCTGAATTTAAACGGGGTAGCTTTATTTAAAGGTACAGTGAATCGAATGAGCATAGCGTGTTAGGAGGTACAAATTGACCTTTCTTTTTGCAGCAACCTCATTTAAAGTAAATCGAAGACTATTAATAGAGTAAGAGTATAAATTCCTACATACTATACATAACAAACATTATAATAATCCTATCCTAATAATAATCATTATAATATAATAACTTAAAGTGGCTCCTAACGTAGCGGTAAACCGTACATTTAATATAGATACGAACATCCTGGCCATAAGTTCCAATCAGATTATTAAAGCATTTAATGAAGTCTTACACCGTTATGTGCAATTAGTTGCAAGTTGCGAGTAGGTACGGGAAATATGTAATGTATATACCTACCTACTATCTGTTATATAAAACTTCCTGTGGACGAAGTGATAAGTGGGTTTCTAGTCACAGAAATGTTCCAATGATTGATATGAAAGATTGTCGGTGCAATATATTTTGTTGCTTGATTGAGGCTGACAATGCTTTTTACTACGTTTGTGTCATGGACAAAATACAGCGTGTACCAGAAAGGTGTGGTCATATTTCAGGGAGTGATTCAGACTACTTATCAAACTGATAAGCAATCGATGGGCCGACCATCGAAATCGCGACATAAAATTAATGGTTAATTCCTACTGTACAGCTAATAAAGGGTGCCCTCTCTGGCGCTTGGTTTTATGGTTAAAATATTGTCCTGTTAAGTATTTGTGTGTACATAAATAAATAAATAAACATGTACAGTGGCATTTATAATTTTTGCTTTTTTATATCGCACCTAAATTAAAAGGTTTTATTTAAATGTTCCGATTTTATGGTGTACTAACAATTCAGTATTATCACGTGCAAGATTATTTGCAGCTGACAAACTTTATTTGTTTTTTATTACTTAATCATTTTGAAATTCCACATACTATTACGCCTGCAATCTCCGAAGGATTAAACAGAAGCGTACCTAGTATATTTATATTTCACTAGTTAAGACCCATGTAATAGGGGCAAACTGTGTTCTTTTTAACCGACTTTCTTCAAAAACGAGGAGTTTCTCAATTCGTCTGTATTTTTTATGTTTGTTACCTCATAACTCCGTCATTTATGAACCGATTTGAAAAATTCTTTTTTTATGTGAAAGGATATACTTCCAGATTCATCAAAATCGGTTCAGTAGTTTGTATTTTTTTCCTTTAATACGTATTTTTTTCTTCTTGGGCTATGTTGACGACATGATGGTTTGTTAATAACTTCTAGTTACAATGTTAAAAATTGTTTAGTGACAAGAATTTGTGTGGTATACTTCAATTAAAAAGAGTGAATTTGTTTGTTTCATTGACTTTTTTGCCACCGACTTCCGAAAGTAAAGTTATTTTAGACATTTTTAGTGTATTTTTTGAAGTCGGTTTTTTTTCGCAGAATATTTTTTTAAGTGACTTTTTTCTGATGTAAAACCTGGGAATTGAACCTAGGATTTCATGGATATGGGAATACGCCATGCACCTTCTTCTTGTTCTTCTTAGCGTGTCGATGACCATTCAAATTGAGTCAGCCCAAAACTTGGCGACGAGTTTGGTATGTACTTTCAGTAGATTCATAGACGACTCTGCCCTGGAATTTAAATGTGGTGTTGTCCCACAAACGATGGGATTCTTGATATCGTGTCTGATGGACGCTACTGAAAGTGCTTGCAACTAACAAGGCAGTTTATTGTTGCTTTTTTAAATCAAATAAATTATCAAAATAATAGCAATACGTTCCCAAAATGTGTTCCTACATAGGTATGTCTTTGTCAAAGAACAGGTATGTTTCAAAGGACAAATAGTCTACATAGCATTACCACTAAAACGAACAGCTGCAGTACCAAAATAAAACAGTACAAAATATTCTGAACTAAATGTTACTTGTTCGCAGATGATCTGTGGGCTCTGTGGCACATACCAGGAATTTACGAATAACCAGTTTTAGTACAATTTCTCCAGAAATATTTTGAGAAACATCTGTTTTCTTGTGAAATATGTACGCATAATGTAAATTGCTTATTTCGACTTATAAAGAGGCAGCTGGCACGTTTTACTGTATTCATACAAACAACAGTACCTACTAAATTGAAATATTGAGACACTTACATACACAGGTACATAAACTCATTTTTTTTTCCCATGGGGGTAGACAGAAACCATAGTACGCCAGCTGCTACGGTGCTTACATATTCCTTTTGCCTTGTCCACGTCATATCTGGTCATACACGCACGTTGGTCGCGAGTACTACGCAACTGACCTTTCTGAATCTGCTATAAATAAATATGTACCTATAATTATTTTTTAATCACAGCTCTGATAACTTATCAATTTAAATATAAAAAGTAACTGTGGTTTTCCACTCCAATCTTATTAATATGTTGTCAATGTAATTGATCGATAATTTCGTCGCCATGTATATCGCCGAAATAGCTCAGTTGGGAGAGCGTTAGACTGAAGATCTAAAGGTCCCTGGTTCAATCCCTGGTTTCGGCAGAACACTCTTTTTGTTACTTGTAAATTTTAAAAATAGTTTTTGTTCGCGTTTCTTCGCTCCTGTTGTGTACGGGAACGTTTTAAATGTAGCCTATGACACTCGGGGATAATGTCGCTTACAGGTGGTCTACCATGACGTCATAAGCAGGAGTAATTCCAGTGTGGGAAAGAGATGGCGCTAGACGACCTGCATAGCTCTGTCTCTTTCCTGGAATTACTCCTGCTTTAAGACGTCATAGTAACCCCCCAGTTCGAATCCCATGTGACTAAAAGAGTGATGAATATAAACGTTGATAGGATGGAGAGGGAGAAGAAGACCAAAGAAACGATGGATGGATTGTGTAAGGAATGATATGAAAGATAAAGAAGTAAATGATAGCGTGACGGTTGACAGAGGAGAATGGATGAAAAAACGTGTTACCCCCAAATAACATGGGACAAGGGCGGGAAGATGATGGAGTAACCCCCCAGTCAGTGGAATCGGGTAACTAGCTCCGAAGATTACCCTCTACATGCAAACCTAAAAAGAAATATTACCTCTTTATAATATTGTTAGTATAGATTGTAGACAGTTTTATTTTTTCATCGTATTACCAAGTTTTGCAGTCCTAATTATTGTTGCAGAGTGAGTAGCTACTAATCCTCTTGAACGTTTTATTCGACAGATACTATAATAATTACTAATCAGCGTAATTATTAACCCCTTATTTAAATTAATTACCCTTCTGTTCAGAAAATACATAAAATATAACGTTTCTCATAATCAATATGAACCGTTAAAAGTTCCCACAGTACTAACAGCCACCCTCTGAGTAATTAAAAAAAAGTCCCTCCGGACACACGCGAGTAACGGTCAGGTACACATATTATGCAAGTTACGCCTTGCGCTACTTGTACTGTGGAGTCATTATAATTTTTTTTATTTATTTATCTGTTTGGATCTCCAACAAAAGATACACAGATACAATATAAGTCACAGTTGTAAAAAGGTTATTTTAAGTGTGTTCCTTCAATTACAGGAGACCACGACATGCACATAAAACTAGGTGTTAACACAGAGATTAGAGAAAAAAAAAAAAACAAAAAAAAAATAAGAACCAAAAATTATGGTGGAACCGCCAGGGTAACCCGCGAAATTCAATTTTTCTTACGTTTTTGGCAATTTTGCATCATGTGTATGTGTATCATGTATATGTTGATTAAAATATGATTCGCGGCCAGGCAGAAAAACAGAAGTGGAGAAATCTCGCATGCCAGTACATAATTATGGTATTTTTGATCATTAGTGGGTGGGTGCCCTTACAAATTATAAAACATCATCATCATCTGCCTAGCCTTTACCCAACTCTGTTGGGGTCGGCTTCTAACCGGGTGCAGCTGAATACCAGTATTTTACATGGAGCGACTGCCTATGTGACTTCCACAACCCAGTTAGTACTGGGTAATTATACCCCTTGGTAAGACTGGTTGTCAGACTTTTTGGCGCACTGACTACCTGTAACGACTGTCAAAGATCTACAAATGACAGCCGGGACCAACGACGGCTTAACGTGCTTTTCGGGGCACGGAGGAAACTCACCCATCCACAGACAAGAGCAAGCACAGCTTATCCTAAAGATCGATCTGAGCGGCTGTTATTATTTTGCCACGAGCCCCTTACAAATTATAAAACATTAATGATAAAATAAGGAAAGAGAAGTGTGGGTCATCTGGCGGCGAGATGGGCTGTCGACATTGTTGCCATCGCGGGTATATCCTGGATAAGGCTGGCACAAGAACGTGGAGCTTGGCACAAGCAAAGAGAGGTCTATACCCAGCAGTGGGTGTAATCGCGCTGTGATGATGACTATGAAATTGTGTTGAATTTTCATTACAATAGGCATTGTTTCCTTTAGAAATATGTACGTCAGTTATTTTTATCATTATTATCCATCGATGGCTCTTAAACCACTTTTTAATGTACTATCACAGAATACATCATAGTACAAGTAGTACCTACTATGTAAACGATAGGTACCTACTACAACATACCGATGTCCATCAAATTCAGCCATCGTGTAAGAAGTACATTAAAACCACATTTTTTTCAATTATATTTTCAAACACATTACCACTAATGTCAAGTAAAGGTTAACGGTGTTGCCATAAAAATAAATTAACCTAAATCACGACAAATGTATTTTTAATAAGGCAACAATGTTTGGGGTGATGGGGTGACCTATAAAGTCACCCGATGGTTTTAAGGGGGTGGTCACTACTTCCTGTGATTTTGAACACGCAAGGTTTTTTTTGTTTTATACTCAGTGAAAAAGCTTGTAGAATGATTTATGGAAAAATCAAAGTAAAATCACGCCTACATTGAGTATTAAAGGGGCACGTAGAAATGAAGGCAATATTACTTTTTTTCAGTTATAATGATGCAGTACTGAAATAAAAATAAAATGTTTGACTTAGCATTTATCAAAAACAATTTCAGAAATAAAAGCTACTGTCTACTTCAGAACTGAAAAACAAAATTTTGTTGGCCTAGTTAGGAATTGAAATACCTATGTTTCGTCGCTGAAGTTCTACCACGTAAGTCAAAAATACATAATTTTACAGTACAAAACCATTCTTAATTTGTGTTCACTTCAAATTAGATAGAGAGTTGATTGTTTCTAATTGGTTGAAACAACGCGTTTTCCGATTCTCAACAACGCGTTTTCCAATTCTCAACAAAGCGTTTTCCTATTCTCAACAACGCGTTTTCCGATTTTCAACAACGCGTTTTCCGATTCCCAATAACGCGTTTTCCGATTCTCTGGTAAACGGCATCAAAATCGCAAAAAATTGACTTACGTTAGAACTTCAACGACGGTTTGTTTTTGTTAAGACATAGAACATTGCACGATGTATTACTACAAAATATTTTTTTTGTGGGTTACTCTCATTTTTAAAAAGGTGGTAATAAGACCGCCATTTTACCTATAGAATTAACAATAACGTAAAAAAGCTGTGTAACAATTTTGGCTTAGAAAAAAGCATATTCTAAAATCCCCAAAACCAGGTTACACCAAACTAACAATATTTCTACTAAATCAAGCGACAATATTTCATATCTAATAAACAGGCCAACGGTAGGGGGAAGTTCTATACCTACAAACTAAATATGTAGCCGTTCAAGCAAAACCCATTAAAATGTGTTTATCAACCATCAGGCCTGTCAACTAGTTGGAAAACCTTATAAAAACCATTGAAACTCAAACCAAGGCTGCCAGAATAAACATAGGCGACTACCTGATTCATACCTCGTTTTTTTCGTCGGTTGCCATGGTAACAGGCTGACAACAAACCCACACATACACATAGGACTGTTACTAGAACAAATGGACTCTATGCCCAATAGCTGTGGTTGAATTTCGTTTGCGTAAAGGCATTTTAATAAGTAATTGCTTCCTGGACAATGCTCGAACATGAATATTTTATAATCGATAATAGTAATGGATGAAATGTATGGAAACGTGAAAGGTTTTCTCGTTATTGAGTCATAAATAATTTTTACTTTACGATGTTTTATTGTAGGTACTTACCTATGAGAGTGTTGTACTATCTGTAATTGTTACCTACATTATACATTTTTAATGATAAATGCTTGATCTATGTATTGCTGGCGTCCTAATCTGCGGTATCCTAATCCTAACTTCTACCTTCTAACTAATATTTTATATGCGAAAGTAAGTTTGTTTGTTACCTTTTCACGTCTAAACCACTGAACCAATCATCCTGAAATTTTGCATATACGTTGTCAGGTGTATAGAAACGGACATAGGGTACCTTTTATCCCGAAAAAAAAACTGTTCCCGAGTAAAACAACAATAACGTTCTTATGATAATAGATGGCGCCACGTGTCATTCGCTCCGACCCGAATTGATTGTCAAATTCTAAATTAAAGCGAGCGAAGCCGCGGGCAAAGGCTAGTTTAAAAATAAATAAAATAAAAAAAAATACCAATCACGTCTTATGAGGTTGCAGCAGAAAGAAAGAAAATTCGTTCAACAATATTATAGTACACATAAATATAAGTAATAGCAGTCTTATTATAACATCCCCTGTTGGTCTTATTACTGTGCAGTGAAAGGCTTATCAACATTTGGGTGTAGGTAGTATAGGTACACCTCTGCCTATCTCTTCATGAATATACAGGCGTGATGTTATGTTAGTTCATGTAATGGTAAAATGATAAACAAATCGGTTGTGCTCAAGTTGTTATCAGCTAAGTTGGTATCGTCGTTGTCTTATTTCAAGTCATTTGCATCAGAATTTGCGTATCATTGCAAAAAAGCAAGTTATCAAAAAAAGAGAATTCTGCCGAAACCAGGGATTGAACCAGGGACCTTTAGATCTTCAGTCTAACGCTCTCCCAACTGAGCTATTTCGGCTGTGTGGTATGGGCTTAATTATCGACCTGCAATTTATTAATTAATGTTTTAAGTTAAATGAAATTTGAAATTGACTACTGAGTTGAAAAATCAAGAATCAAGAATGATTTATTTGCCAAAAAAAATAGGTTTTACCAGATGAATAAAATGGTGGTATAAAGGGTGTAACAAGACCCTTAACGAAGCCGAAAGGCATTTGTTCGCCTCGTTATTGCGATATTTTTTGGGTTCTAGACCATGCCTGGGAACCTTCTAGTTACGGAGATATTGGGGGTCAATGTTCCAACTTTTTACAAGTTTTTTTTTAATACATCTTTTTAATGTAAGATCTTTACTTTAAACACCTCCACGACCCCCATACTATTCAATCCAACCATCATCCCAATTTTTTGAGTGCGTTACATTGAGTCCTACCGTAAAACGTGATTTTTCATCCCAAAAAAAAGTCGTTTCGGTTGGTCGTTTCTTATGTAGAAGAACCGGCAAGAAACTCCATGGTTACTCTTATAAAAAGATTTGGTTTTACAATATTATCATGTTACAGTATTATTACTTAAGTATGGGGGGACAGCATAGGCCCGACAATAAGTCGTTGCTTACTACACAAAAAACGTAAAACAAGATGAGGTTAACAAAAGTTAACACGCATCTAGGAATCTATAAGGCCTACACTTCACACATTCACAAACAATCGTCAAAATGAATCTATAAAAGGTAAGAAAATATTATAAAAGAGTCGTCTTATTAATTTACGGATATTGGTAGAAAAGTGCGTTACACAAGTGCCACTCTGCCCTTATCTCAATTTATTTGAGGTCGGCGCATTTATACCTGTCTGTTACTCGTCGCTTCTTATTTTATTTAACTTTCATTATCAGTAGGTACTATACTGGGCGCCCTTTTGAAACGTGATCGAGAAATCGAATATCTACAATTCTAATGTAAGTGATATAGTAAATTTCCAATACTGAAAGTTTACCTTACAATCATGTACTTATGTGTCATCTTCATTGTACAACATGACGAACCTAAAAATAACAAACTTCGAGAAAGATACGAAAAACACAATATGTTAACTTACGTCATCAGTCATTCTATACAATAGCGCCCTTACACAATGAACTACTACCCCCTCACCCCCTCTTCGCCCCCTCCCTTACGTTAATTTGATGGCACAGTGACGCATGAATTTTATAAGAGGGTGCTTTTAGGTAACTATGTTTATTTGTAGGTACCTGCTATAGTTTGAAAATGAAAGTGAGGGTAGACTACCGTATACCAAAATAAAGAAACACTGTTTTATGATTTCAAGTATAAAACTAAACTTATACTGTCACTTATGGGATATCTTCCGTGATTGTTCATAATTTTGAGCTACCGAAATAAATCTAAAATAAAACATACAAAAAAAAAACAAAATCATGAACAATCACGGAAGATATCCCGTAAGTGACAGTATCAGTTTAACAAAATAAGGTGTAGGATTTTAACGTCCGAAGTTTTGGTGATCATCATTTTATCACCACTCGGCACTGCATGGTTTATTTTTCCATCATCATCTGCCTAGCCTTTTCCCAACTCCGTTGGGGTCGGCTTTCAGTCTAACCGGATGCAGCTGAATCAGTGGCGTAGCTAGGCCTAATAGGGCCCGGTATCAAAATTGTTTGGGGGCCCTACGAAACCGAGGGCGGCGAACACAAAAAAAAAAAACGATAAAAATAGCATCCTGAATTGTATCGCTTATTGATTTTACCAAGATAATGTAAGAGCGAGCAAATGTAAATCCAGAAAAGCCGATCTCAAAAAATTCTAGCTTTCTGGACCGCGATGAGTCAAAGTCTCTATTTATGAGCGAGCGAAGCAAACTCGAAATTTTGAAGCCTTCAAGACTGTAATATTCATTATTTAATCATAACGGGCCCCTTATCAATAACAATTTGAGGTTAATGGAAGATTTTGTAATTTTTTTCCTCTACAAGTCGGGGACCTTCTTACTCGGGGGCCCCGTATCATTGATACTGTTGATACGGCGGTAGCTACGCTCCTGAGCTGAATACCAGTATTTTACATGAAGCGACGGCCTATCTGACTTCTACAAACCAGCAAGTACTGGGTAATACGATACCCCTTGGTAAGACTGGTTGTCAGACTTTAAGGCCACTGACTACCTGTAACGACTGTCAAAGATCTACAAATGACAACGAGCGTTAACCCTAGTCTTTTTAAAAATGTATTAAGAAAATGTTCGGCTATAGGTAGGTTTTTTAATCTCAAACCATCAACATACCATGTTTTGCAATATAAACCGTGGTTTGTCCTTATATTGTTTGTGTTGTTTTTTAATATATTCATAAACGACGTAGCGTCTTGTTTTGTACACTCAAAGTTATATTTATACGCGGATGATTTAAAAATTATAAAACGGATAGAGTGCAATCAGGATCCATATAAACTCCAAGAAGACTTAGACCGTTTTTCCCAGTGGTGTTTGGACAATAAAATGTTGCTTAATGCTGACAAATGTAATCACGTACATTTTTCCAGGAAAAAGGGACCGTATTTTCGTAATTATAAAATTAATGACAAAGTTATTTACGAAAAAGAAATAATTCGTGACTTGGGCGTTTATATTGACAATAAGCTTCGGTTTAATACTCACGTTGATAAAATTGCTACTAAAGGGTTTAAGATGTTGGGTTTCATTCTGCGTAACTGTAAAGATTTTAAGTGCGCTTCAACTAAAATTGCAATCTTTAACTCAATAGTCAGATCAGGCTTAGAATATTGCAGCATTGTTTGGTCTCCATTCTACGAAATACATAAACGTCGTTTAGAATCAGTGCAGAAAAGATTTCTTTGGCACGTGTCATATCACTGTAATATGGCCAGAAATTTAGCTAGCTACAGCTCACGTTTGAAACATTTCAAACTTATGAGTCTGGAAAATCGCCGTATGATCCTAGATCATTTGTTCCTATACAAAACAATAAACAATCACATTGATTGTCCGCGGTTACTGAGTCAAATAAATATAAATGTGCCTTACAAACTTGCTCGAAGGTCTAGATATCGGTTGTTTCGCGCTAAGGGCTTTAAAACCAATCTGGGTCATTTTTCCACCATTAACAGAATGCAGGTTCAATTTGGTCGCCTGTCACGCCTACCCAGTGTGGATATTGATATGTCTTACTCTTTACATAAAGTCAAGTCTGTCTTGCAGAAGGCATTATCATAAAAATGAAAAAAAGACTGTGGTTTTTGTTTATCGTCCTTTTTCACATAAGTACATAAAGATTTAGATAACGTTTGTATTTTTTTTTTTTTTTATTGAGCGGCACAACGTCGAACCAAATAGTGATTAAATTAATCTAACCAATCTAGTATTAATTAATTAGTAAGTTTTTCATTTGTATTTTGTACATCGGATTTATGTTACACTTAACAATTTAATTGTATTTATGTACCCAAATAAGTAAAATCTGTTTTGTTACTACTTTTCCTACTCCTATGATCAATGCATGCCGTGGCAGCCTTTAATTAAGGCTACACTATACAATGTAAAAATAACATGAGTACTATAATATGTATTTTTGGTGTATGCTTTGTTGGTTGTCCTTAAATAAATAAATAAATAAATAAATATTCCCCTTTCCCTTTACAGCACAGTCAAGCCACTATTATACAAATATGAATAGTTCAAGATATACAAACGAGTAGACTTAATTTGACACTAATGACTTTGTAAACATGTCTCATACATATTTATGTGAGAAACTAATAAATAACATTGATAACGCGGCACTTTGTGCAGTAAATACGGTTATTTGAAAATAATTGCTGCTGTGTTCAGGAAATATCGGTTGATGTTTGTTTTAGAGGAGTTTAGGCTTCAAATTACCATGTTGCTGGCTCGTTGGTCGAGTGGATGCAAACGCGACTGCTGAGCATGAGGTTCTGGGTTTGATTCCCGGGTCTGAGTGTTATTGGGTTTTCCCGTTAGGAATTTCGCAGTAGCAGCCACGGAGTCTGGATTTATGCCCAGTTAATGGCAATAGGCTCGCCGCCTATTACATGGGACTTAAACATAACTGGCGAAATGTGGGTGTACTATTAGGTACCTCTGCCTAAACCTTCGGGGATTACAGGCGTGATGTTATGCTGTTATTCATTGGGTTACTGTTAGCCTGCATCGTCCAAAGTCTTCTCCCCATGGACTCCAAGACTTCCACTGGGTTGGGTATGGTTTAATTTTGTAGCTTGACCAAATTATTGATCAAATTATTTCTTTTGTTGCAGATCATATCAACATAACGCAGTTACGTATGAGGTAAGCATCTTTGAAAGAAAGATAATAATTTTCAAAAAAAACAACGATGGGAATTACCAGATACCCACGAAAATTTACTGAAAGAAAACATTGCTTCGAATTTCATTATTCATTTTGTATGTTAGTTCTTACTTAGTAGGTAGTCAAGGCGAGGACATCATTCTCTGGTATAGATAGATATAGATACTTATAGGTTCTCTGGATAGGTCATACCGTTGGTGTGGTAACCATATCCTAGTTGGTCAGCAAAATTATGATCTTGTTAGAATTTCCGACACATGTTCAGTACTTAATTCGTTTAAATAGATTCCACTATATTCTAACGGACCACAATTTCAGTTGAAACGATGTCAACCAAACCGCGGCCATGACAGTTTAGTAGGCGACATCAAAAATGGCGGAAAATATCGGTTTTCCAATAGTGCTGTCAACTGATGATACGGAAATTTGCGGTTACCCGCTGAGTAACCGTAACTGATTACCGAAAGTGTCACACGGAGATATTTTAGTAGCCTCTGAAAATACAATTTAGCACCGCAAGTTCTGTAGAAAATACGAATCATTCCCTCTATGTCGATTCCCGCTATGTCCACTCGTGAAACAAATGACACCTGTTTAAAAAAAAATACGCTTGACCACAAATATCTCTCTTCTCTCTGGAATATTAGGAAAGTAGCAGTTGTTAGATATTTGGGAGAAGAATTGGAAATATCAGTCTGTAAAATAGAGAAAATTTTCAAAATCGTTAAATTTTTATTGTCATTTTACGGAATGCGTAACGTCTGTCTTTTCTGAACGTAGCGGAGCTGGCAACCTACATGGCGCCTCACGAAAATATAGTTCACAATAGTGTAATGTTTTGTACCATTCAACTGTGTCCGTAATTGGTTTCAGGATTAGTTTATTTATTTTAAGATATAATTTCAAAGAGCTGTGGATTTTGTGATTAATAAATAAATAAACTCGTTAGGTACCTGATACGCGATTCACTTTGGTGCTTCACGTTATCGACGTCTCTGTTTGTATTATAAGGTTTTTGTAAAGTAGAGGCGGCAATTTTACTGTTTCCTACGGCTCCTGATTAAAGATTCCATTTAAGTCCAAAATCCAGCTTAGGAGCTACTCCTGGAGTGAAGAACAGAAGCCTGTACGAAGACAGAAGTTAAGAAGACATTACTACATTGGGCCTTGGCACTGGGAGAATTCACAGGAGTTTTGAATATGCCCGTGAATTTCCTGATGCCTCAGCTTAATGTGGTTTCATTCAACCAAGGAAAGAAGGGAGAAGAAGACTGAAGAATTTTGCAGAATAATGTAATTAACTCATATGTATATACCTTAAAAGACCCGAGGCTCTAGCACGAGCAGGCGATGTAAAAGTACAGTAAATAATAGGGATGCATGCGATACCGGAATATTTCGGCGATATCTCGAGTTTTCGGATACATCGGAATCGGCGTTATTGAATTTGCCGATACACCAATACTTGCTTTTGAATTGCGCCCTATAAGTAGACATGTGAACTCGCCATCATCGTTACGGTTACCGAATAATTTAAGAATTTTGTGGTTCCTGAATAAAAATCTCATAACTGTGAATTTTAAGTGTTGTCTTCGGATCTGGCGGGTTACTATGACGTCTTAAAGCAGGAGTAATTCCAGTGAGGGAAAGAGACAGAGCTATACAGGTCGTCTAGCGCCATCTTTTTCATACACTGGAATTACTCATGCTTTTAGACGTTGTGGTAGGTCACCTGTTATCAATTGCCCTTTCTAGATATGTATTAGGTATTATACGTATGAGTGATTTTGTCTGTTTCAAGAGCCACAGCTTTTTATAGCTTTCTTTGAATCTTAACTGTTCGTATCGGTATCGATTCTGTTTTATAAATTTCTGTATCGGTATCGTATCGGCTGAAATGCGTATCGATGCATCCCTAGTAAATACGTGGATACTAAAATTAAAAATATTTGTTTTAAAATTATTTTCATAATTTTAAGAATTTATTCATATCTATGGACGATCTATGGATCATATTGTATTTTTTATTCAAAAATCAACGTATTTACGTAGCGCGCTACTCCGTTCCACCATCTCCTTAACTATGGTTAGCTAAACTTCGTTCAAATTCTGTTCAATTTTTCATTTGTTGCGTAGTGTCTATCTAGTGATGCTGATTAGAACCATATGTGCAGTCAGCAACAAAAGTCGGTTACCATTTTATTTTATTTTTTGTTTCAATTAATCAGCGAAATATTAAATGCAAACCGGAGCAGAGGCATAATTTAAAGAATATTTAAGTATTGTATTGTCTTTAAAATGGGAAACTAAAAGCAAATAATTAATCTTGCGTAAATTGTGTTGTGACATTGTTAACGGACTATTGTTGCTAACCGTACTCATAAAGTATAGTTTCAAACATGCATACATTTAATTACAGTCGCAATTTACTTAATTTAATTAGTAAGTAAGTTAATGTTCATTAATTTTCTCGTTACACTAATAGGTGAGAGATAACGCGACGTAATTAAAATGAAAAATTTACCTACTAAGAATATGAAAAAAGATTACATTGTGTGTGTGTGTTAGTTATTAACATTATTATGTTGTGTGGTAAACTCGTTTTGTTGGCTGTTAAAAATATATTGAGGTCTTTGCTCAGTAATTAAACTACTGAGGAAAATTCTCCTACATAACTTTCTATTCTCAATTATGCGTGGATTTCTTCGGCCAATCTTCCATGAACAAGCCATCACCAGCTTCACCTAAGCCTCCCGCGGCGAACACACCCAAAAATGTTCAGTAAATATGGATTATCAAATTTTAGACTACGTATAATATAATTACCGTCACTTTTATAGCTATTACTTAACTGTTTGCAAAAAGATATGGGTGTGAGAGTTTCACACGTAGATATTAATAAGCCTATTGGTAACTTAGTTAATCCCTGAATAGCATTGTTACTGTGATTACTTATAAAACATGCAAATGACATACAAATTGGTTTGCATTGACAATCCGTGTGACTACGTGTTGTTTTTATATGGAAAGACTTCCTCACACATTGTCTTCCGATGGAGAAATATCTTAGTATGGGCGTCTAAGTTACAAAGAAAAGACGATTTTCAATCTAGGTGGTTTATTCATAGGCCCTACTTAAAGTTAATTTAATGATTATGGCGACTGATAAATCGTAGTTATTTCCATTTAAAAGTATATTAACTTTAATGGATAAACCCCATATAATCAATTTGGTGTAAGCTATTTGTTCCAATCTTCTTTAAAACGACCTGTACCTACTAACGATGAGTTGCTTCGTGTGTGTCCTTAGTTTCTTAATAAACCAAAGTTATCTAATAAGAGATTTGAAATGCTTATCCTCTCCGTTTAAAATTTAATATTTTTCCTGCCTAAGATACTGACTAGATTTTGCCCTCGGCTTCGCTCGCGTTAATTTAGAATTTGACAATCAATTCGGTAATAATATAATTAAATCATTATTCGAAAGACACGTGGTGCCATCTATTATAATAAGAACATTATTGTGGTTTTCCTCAGGAACAGTATGTTTTTGGGGATGAAAGGTATCCTACGTCCGTTTCTGTACACCTGACAACGTATATGCACAATTTCAGGATGATCGGTTCAGTGGTTTAGGCGTGAAAAGGAAACAAACAAACTTACTTTCGCATTTATAATATTAGTTAGGAAGGATTCCTAATTAAGATTAAAGAAATAATAATTGGTAGGTATCGTAGAGTTTATCTTTATCGTTATCTTTGAAAATGCGTAGTTGCCAGGTACAAAATTAAGCCAAGCACCATAAGTGTTTTAAATAACACATCGCTTTTTCCCAGATCTTTGCACCACACAAAACCACAGATGGTTACAGTTACTCACGGGCCAATTGTTACCCTATTCAACGCTAATCGTCGGTTAGGCTCCTGTAATCCATATGTAACAGATGATCTAACGTTACTGCTAACGGATGGTTATTGTCTCTGCTTTTTGCATGGTGTCGACCGCCCGGAAATGTACTCGTAAGTTCAAGTTTATACTATCGTGGGATTTGTTCTTAGATTAGATAGTTCAATGTAAGATTATGAATGGAAGACGAAAATATAATATAGAATGTTTGTGGCAACACCGAGTAAAAGAACTACGTAATTTACAAAAATAAAAATTAAAGCTAAATTATCTAGCTTTAAATTATAGCTTAATTACGCTGTACAGCTTAAGCTATAATTAAATACTAAATTAAATGTAAAATAAATAAATAGGTCTTGAACACTTTATTCAATGAAATCAAATAGGTATGCAATAAAAGAGATTCCACGAGAGGCGATACTTACTGCTTACTGCTTACTGGTCCCCTTCCATTCTTTGAAAATATTAAGGTAGGTACCATTTTGGATTGAAACAGGATACATAGATAACATCATGCCTGTAATCTCCGAAGGGTTAGGCAGTATAGTACACCCACATTTCGCCAGTTATGTTTAAGTTCCATGTAATAGGGGGCGAGCCTATTGCAATCAACCGGGTACAAATCCAGACTCCGTGGTTGCTACTGAGAAATTCCTGATGAAAAACCCTAATAGCACTTTGCCCGACCCGGGAATCGAACCCAGGACCACGCTTCTCGTATGCTCAGCAGTCGCGCTTGCAACCAATAGATCAACGAGGCAGTCTGCATGGGGATGGCGATTCTTTCCGAAAAAGATTGATTTTTAAATCGATTCGAATCGTAACTTGATGAATCGATTAATAAAAAAGTCTAAAAGATCGATTTCTAAATAATCGATTTTTTTTTCAAGTCTGCATTTACATTATAAATCCATTTTATGAATAACAAGAAAACAATATAAACGGTCACTTAGTAGTAAAATTAGGGATTTTTTTAGTTCAGGAAATTCGATAATCACAGTTATTTTTATAACCATATCAAAGCATCAGGTAAAAAAGAAAACATAATTTTACTTTCTAAAGGTATTTGTTACATTAGGTAATAATTTTAACAAACTGTTAAAAAAAAACTGTTTTCAAATTGTAACTCTAAAACTACTGAACACATTTTGGTGGGATGGGGAATTTAAATGATGGCCCACAATTTTTTTTTTTTAAATTAAAGAAAGGCGAAGTCAGGAAACTAAGCACACAGCCATCTCGTGAATAGAAAAAAAATCTAATGTCGAATCTCTAGGGTGAAATATCGATTCATCGATTAATCGATCTCAGATTGCCATCCCTGGTCTGCAACCAGATATTCACACCAAAATATTTAGATAGGTAGAAATAAAAACTAGATATTCACACGGGTGGTCTATGTTTAGTTTTTTTAGAGATTATTTGATACGATCAAATCAAGAAATAATTAGCAAAACCAGATATTCCCATAAAAATCGGCTTAATGTTTTAATTACGCTCAAAAACCTATAAAACTATCAAAAATAGACATTTTGCATTTTTACAGAGATTTATAGAGGATGCAATCATTCATAATTACTTAATTTTTAGATATTTGATACTTTTCTGGTTTTTAAAGATTGACTTTGATTAAATTGTGTACGAAAGCAGCCAACTGAGATTTAGGGACATAAAAAAATACTTGATTGGCAGAAATTTAAACTAGGCGAAAATTATGCCTTAACTTTCCTCTTCGCCTATTTTCTTTCTTCAGTATGCTGACTGTACACGGTACTTTTGTAACCAATTCAAAAGGAGGAGTTCATTAATGACCAGTTTTTTTTTGCATGTATTTCGTACATTTTTGCAATGTGCATTAATCATTTAGAAACTAAAAAATATGTCGGTACCGGGAGCAGGGTCTAAGCTACAGGTTTTTAGGTCTCCAGAGACAGGAACCTCCTCACAATGCGATCCGTATCAAGGACTGCAGCTGTCTTCTGAATCAAGCCCTTGATCCAACCTCCAAGCGAGAGTCTCGAAAGATGTTTTATGCACTTCATGAAAATATTACATTATGTCTTTGCTAACTAACTACATAAGGTGTCAGTTACTTAGCCATTTGGCGTAGGTACTCTACCAGCCAACCAAAAATGCCTATCCTGGGTGCATACTGTATTGTCGATTTTTGTATCTAGATTTGAAATGGCTCCATGTATAATTTCTTAGAAAAGGAGTTTCTCTCATAGCACACACAAAGGGTCGGTGATTCCTCACCTAGGGAAGTGAAACATGGTATCGATGAACGCTATGTCTACGAAAAACGGAGTCATCGGTTGATTTATGGGAGTGTGGGGCTGTGAAACGAGCGGAAACTTATGAGGCAGAATTTTGTAATAATTGGGTTACTTCAAGACAGTTTATGAATATGTAAATACGCCACAGAATTCTGTAATATTTTAATAATAATTATATTCTGTGTATAATATTTTAACAATAACTGCAAACACATTCTGAGCTTTTTGTTTTTCCCATCGCTTTTTAAGCAATTTGATTTTAGACAGATAAAAGGGTGTGAATATAAAATGTAATGACTGTGCCGAAACTAATTGACAAAATCTGGTTCACTATCCATTTGCATAAAATGTTAAGACCTAATATAACTTAGCATAATTTTGTTTGGCATAATTATATTTTCGCATAATATAATTACGCATAACAGCTTACGCATAATTTTTTAAGCATAATTTCTCTAACCATAATAATGATAAAGCATAATATTCTAAAGCATAAATTTATTAAGCATAAAGTTCTAAAGCATAACTTTTTTATACGCTATTATAGCTAGCTATTATTATTATTTGCAATTTATTTCGACGATTGGAAAAAAGCTATATCTCCTGAATCAGGTAATAAATAACATATTAATATAATATACCGTATTTGAACAATTTTGTGGGTTTTTTTTTCGCTGTAGGAAGCATGAAGCAAGCAAGCATACAGCATGCAAGCAAGCATACAGCATGCAAGCAAGCATGCAGCAAACAAGCAAGCATGCAGCATGCAAGCAAGCATGCAAGCAAGCATGCAGCATGCAGCATTCAAGCGAGCATGCAACATGCAGCAGGCAGGGTTTCTGTCACGGCTCCGGCGCTGCGGCCCTCCGGCGGCCCCACGCGTGCTAATCGTCGCAGACGGCTTTCGCTCACCACCGCAGCTTCGGCTTGTTGGCCGGCTTCGCCGGCCAGCCTCAGCCGCGGTGGCTCGCTCGCAGCCACCTGCTCCTCAGCCCGCGGGCCGCCTCGCCCCTACGCGCCTACGCGATTTTAAATTACACTCTAGGGGTAGGACAAACAAGACTACGTGGAGTCGGTTTTGCAGCAATTCGGTTCTGTCACTAACTTTTGTTGCACAGCATATTAAATTTTTAACCAACAATATTTTGTATGCCTAAATATTATTATGCTAATAGTCATTAGGCCTACTAACGTTATGCGAATCAAATTTATGCCAAAACAAATTAGTTTTTAAGATGATTATGCCAACATAAAATGTATGCCTAAAAAAATTATGCCGAAGTATTATTATGCCAAAAAAAATTGTGCCAAAATCGTTATGCCGAAGTATATTAGGACAAAGAACATTATGCGAAAAGAAGGGATCCCACAAAATCTACTATTTGCGCCGTAGTAGTAGTCCGCAGCCACTATGAAAACTCTTACAAAGCGCACTCGGCACAATCGCCGCCATGGATCACTCCCGCCCATTTCAAGGCCCAACCCGCCACCTTTTTGTAAGTGATCGCTAGACGGATGGGAGGCAGTTTAGTACACAATGCTGCGACTTCCTGATATCTTTGTATCAGAGTGGTTAAGTACAGTTGGGAGGTGAGATAAGGCCCTAATGACGATGGAATGAGATTCGTGGGAAAAGGTCGATATCTGTAAAAAAGTGTCGTGTTACATCACTATATGACTTGGGTTGATTTTGGGGAAATATTTCCCATATTACTTACGTATGTAGAGACGCCAGCCCATCAAGCTAAATTTCAATCAACCTTGAACTTTAGTGATAAAGTTGAAAATCTGTTAAGTTTTGACAGATTGTAGTAGCTTGATGTGCGCCGCGTCTGTACATTTATTATGTAACTTTAAATCAAGACGTCAAAAAACATGGCTAAGCAAGTAGTGATTATTTACTTTGCAAGCTTCAAGAGCTGTTTGGTGCCAATTAATTTACGCAGCTGGATTATAATTATTATTTCTTATTAAAGCTGCATAAAGCTCCTAAACTGTGTCTACTATTTTTTAGCAATACTTTATTGGAAATCTTTTTTCTCAGATCAATGAATACTTAAACACGAATATAGTTTTGTTTCTAATAAAAATATAAAAACTAAAATTACACGGAATAAAATGCAGATTAAAACCGAAAACGAAATCTAAACCGATAAGGAAATTCCTAATCTTGTAACACTGCTGGCGGTCCATTTAGTCGTTTGACCTCAAATTAATTTTACATATTTTTCTTAATAACTCAATCTTGTAATTAAGACAGCATAACTAAAATTAAAATAAAGCTTGTTTGAACAGGCAATGAATATTAAAATGGTTTTGAATCGATCGTTAAAATGCAATGCAGCTTTTAATAATTCGCAAAAAACCTACATAAAATAACAGCATTTACTTCATAGTTATGTCTACATTTTGTATGTCACCATTGAAATCGAAACACAGCATCGCTGCTTCAGAAATAAGGATTGCAAGTTTTTGAATTGAATAGAGAAATTGAATTTCATTTTTAAAGTTTGAATTTCGACCGCTACATTACATTGAATGAAACACAAGTAATTTTCAAAAACAAATATTAAAATCAAAGACATTTAAAACAGTTATAGAGCGGACATTGGGAATATTGCCATACAATGATTTTCATCCCGAACATTTTCCATTTTGACACACGAATGCTACCTGACAAGCGGGCGTATGACACTAGACAGAGCGACTTGTTACAAAGTGGTAACAAGTTTTAGAATACGATTTTCTTCGTCTTGTCCCGTATAACGCTCATAAATATTTGAATGTCTTTGAATAAAAAAGACAATAGGTTCGAATCTGGGAGGAACCGGGTAGGACCATCGATCGCTTTTGTTTTGCTACCGTGGAAAATTAAACCGTAATCTCTCATCAACATAGACACTCACGCAGGAGGCTGTGTACAGACTGAGAGTTGCACAGAGAGCCATGGAGCGTTCCGTGCTCGGCATGAATATATTTCCAATATCGAAATCCGAAGGTTTTCGATATTGGAAATCGCGTTACGGAACTCAAATGGAGTAGGGCAGGCACCTAGCAAGGCGCAGTGATGACAGGTGGACTAAGGTTGTCACCGAATGGCATCCAAGAACGTGGAAAAGAAATGTGGGTCGTCCGGCGGCGAGATGGGTAGACGACGTAGTTGCCATCGGGGGAAAAACCTGGATGAGAGAGGCACAGGAACGTGAAGATTGGCAGAAGAAACGAGAGGCCAATATCTCAGCAGTGGGTGAATTCAGGCTGTGGATGATGATGATGATCAATCTCTCATCAGATGATTCACTATAATTTGTAATTTTTTTCTGTACATTCCACCTTCACAAGAAAGAAACAACAAAAATGCAAAGGATTGGATGCAAAAATAGCATAATTAATAATAGAAAACAAAATCCCTCAATAATATCATAATTTAGACAGACAGAAGCAAAAGGACAAGGCAGACACACAAAGTGTCCGTTAGGTAGGTACTACCTACCCTAAAAGAAGAAAAAACTGACTACCTACCCAATCAGTAAAGTAGTTATCTCTTAAATCGTTCCAGTTCTAAGAAGTTTATTAGCAGCAGATTATTTTGGCTCGTGCCACCTAACTGGCAATTTACTCAAATTGTTACCGGTTCCTCGAAAATTTTGGGATATCACAATCTTCTGATATAAGTCTGCTGGGTAAAAGGTTTTTATTTAACAAGAAAAAGAAGTTTACATAATAGGAAAAATACTATTTTTTATTATTATTATTATTTATTAATCAAAACACACTTTTACACTATTTCAAAACTCAAACATACCACACAAACCATCGTGGGTTTAACAGTTGTATGCCAAATTAAAAGCGGTAGATATACACTGCCTCGTTAGTCTAGTGGTCGCAAAGGCGACTGCTGAGCGAGGTGGTACCAGGTCTTTCCATCAGGAATTTCTCACTAGCAGCCACGAAGTCTGAATTCTTGCCCAGTTGATGGCAATAGGAACCGAACCTAACCCTTTGAGGTTTACAGGCGTCATGTTGTGTTGTGTAGGTATTTCTTTCACGCTTTTTCTTTTTTGTTTTTTGATCATTATATCGATTTTATGTGTGTGTCACAGCCACAGAGAGAATTAGCTAAAAGCAGTAGATGCAATGAAACCAAAAGAAATAGTCTTTCCATACAAAAACTATCCTGGCGAAAAGTGATTCTTGAATGAAGTTGGAATGGTGGTAGGTAGTTACCCTAACTACTTATACCAAGTTTTTCCTTAAAAGAACTTGTCTAGTATTTGTTTTTCAAATTAAAATACGCAGGAAAACGCCAATAATTTGCAAAGCACTTACTGAAAGAGGACTGATATGCTTAAAACTACTTAGGTATCATCAAGTTTTTACATTATTTCTAAGAAATTAAAGGTTGTGCTTAACACAGGATGCATCTGCTACCGATTGCACAAATTGTGCGTTTAACATGAAGATTATAAACTCATATTCCTTTGTTTACCTATAATACATAATTTGTCTTGAACAATACGGGTGAAAAGATCGTCAAGCATAAATTTAAAAATAATCATCGAAATCGGTTCATGATTGGTGAAGATTTCGCTGAAAATACACACAAGAAAAATAATCATCATTCATCTGGTTGTATTTTTTTTAATTATTTTTTTCCAACGATTCCTGTATTTGGACTGGAAGTTTGGACTAGTAAAAGTTGTTCATAACGATGAGTACAATGACCTCTTAAGAGGTTACTGGTGTTTTACAAATAACCCTGTATATTTTAGTTGTAAATGTAAGTAGGTACCTAATAGCTGCGGAATTGACAATGCGGTTCAATCAAATGTATTCCTAAGTGCAAATTACAGTTTCCCTTTAGATTATTTAATCAGGATAGTCCAACGTATAGTTATACAAAATAAAGGAGATTGTGACAGAGAAGTTAGTAATTTGGTTCAGCGTTTGGTTGGTCGCAAGTTCGATATCCAGGTTCTCGTTACAATTGTTTGTTTGGTCCCTAATATTTATTACCTTCAATTAGTCTTTTCTTGTTCTGGGTATGAAACTAATAAAATCAATGGCTATAGGTACATGAAAAGACCCACGAGGATTTTATAACTAATTTTCTCAGCCAGCAAAGCTAAGTATTTAGAGAGCCAATTTAAAAAAAAAACAAACTAAACGTGATCACAGCTGAAACGCGTTCAAGAGTTTTCAAAGCAAATATTCACCGACAACTCTGACACTGAGCGTTGAACCGCGGTTTAATTGTGCTAACCGCGTTTAGTTTGATTAGGACTTCGACTGGACCGGCCATATATATTTTTTTTACTTTCTTACATGCAACCGAGTCAAGGTTTGCGTAAGTGAATTGATGACTTAGAAACTATAAATGAATTGTATTAGCACATTAACAAACAAGACACCCCTTATGCAACTATAAATAGCCATTACGGGTGTCAATTTAGGTAATTGGTAACCACATGGGAACCCTCAATTACGTATCAAGTTTCTTGTCGTGAAGCTGTCATGGCGCTTGACGAATTTTTCGATTTGGGTCAATTTTGTTCTGGAAACTAGGTAGATTATTATAAAGATGGGTTCTGTACGTTACCAGTGTGATTTACCTGGTCTACTGAAACATTTTTTTGAAATAAGGTATTTTCAGAATACGTGGAGTTACCAGTCTCAAGCCCTAGATATCTTGAAATAATATTATTTAATTTAACACCATGTAACTGGATTGTGGAGAGGTCACATAGGCAGTCGGGCCATGTAAAATATTGGTATTCAGTGGCATCCTTTAGACTGGAAGCCGACCCCAGCATAGTTGATTATTTGTTGTTGTTAATATTATCTGTACCTTTAAGCATAAGCATTTAATTACCAGTAGGCTTTAAAACGTTTCTGCGCTGTAGCTTCAATGAAAGACGTCATGTTGAGTCGGCATGTTGGTGCGGGTTGTCTGATTCACATTGCTGGAACATCCTCTCCAGGCTGCACGTGTTAGTACCTATCACTGACTTCTGTAGAAGGTGATACATGCTATGGTTTCAGGTTCGGAGAAGTAATCTTACTACGATTATAAATGCATTAAGTACGCTTTCACGCAGTCAGATAGTTTATATGCTGGAACACATGGGATATTTTTTATCCCGGTAGTACGATCCCGTGGGACAATTACCCAACTCCACATGGTATAGTTGGGAATAGGCTTGGTAGATGATGATGGTTGTCCGTACTACTCGTCGGTGTGTAGAACATAATTCAGTTCGTCCTTGCGTGCAGGAGCGGCGTTTGCTCTGTTATTACGACGAGCAAGGACTGCTGATAATTTGCGTAGGACCTAGTGATGCAAAATGTATGTCGATGGATAATATTATTCGTTTAATTAATGCCAATTTATTGGTGTAACAAGAGGAAAATGGCATGAGGAAAGTGAATATAGATGATACGTGTAAGAGTAGGGGAAGACCATAGAAACGGTGGATGGACTGTGTGAAATATGATATAACGAGAAGGGGACGGGGTTAATACTGATATAACGTCTAGAAGATTAAGTAATAGTATGGAAAAAGAAGACATGCTGTGCAGTCCCCAAATAAATTGCGATAAGGGCAAGAGAATGATGAAGATTTCAGTGAGTTCTCTTTAAAATTATGAGATTCGAAATTTCAGGGAATAGCACTAGAGCTAGGGTAGGTAAAGTTAAGGCTTGAGGGTCGATATATGAATCATTTGTTAGTACCCAAAAGCCATTCTAGACATATCATTGCGCGACAATCTTGACGGATTATGAGATCAGTGGAATAAGAGCCGATACTTTTCCACTTTTAATTCATAATAATAATAATGCATCATGTTAAGCAAATCAAGTATCTTGACTTGGCTCGCGAGGTTGTCGACATGTGGGATGTGGACTCAGCGATCATTATGCCGATAGTCGTGTCAGCCCATGGCTTAATTGCCAAGAGCCTCGACCAATATCTGAGGAGGCTCTCGTTAGGCAGCTGGATCAAGGGATTGGTTCAGAAAGCGGTACTTCTGGACACGGTTTGTATTCTTAGGAGGTTCCTCTCTCTGGAGCCCTGACCGCCGGTAGCTTGGATCCTGTTCCCGATACCGGTGGGCTACATTTTTTTTTATATTTTTAAATGTTATTTTATATAATACATTTTTAATTAATATTTATAAATGTATAAAATTTGTATCTATATGAATAAAGGAAATAATGCATCTTGTTATCGATAAATCCTTGCTCTTTTATCGATATAAGTGCAACACATACTTACCTGACAGGTAATAGCGGTGGGCGTTCTGAGCTCACCGCGGCTCGATTGGTTCGCTACTTCTATAGTTGTGTTAATACATCTATTATATTGTAGTTACATTATAGTTTTAATACACTAAGAAACTAAATCATCTGCCTAGCCTTTTCCCAACTATGTTGGGGTCGGCTTCCAGTCTAACCGGATGCAGCTGAATACCAGTATTTTACATGGAGCGACTGCCTGTCGGACCTCCACAACCCAGTTAGTGCTAGGTAATACGATACCCATTGGTAAGACTGGTTGTCAGACTTTCGGGCCACTGACTACCTGTAACGACTGTCAAAGATCTATCAAATGACAGCCGGGACCAACGGCTTAACGTGCTTTCCGAGGCACGGAGGTAACTCGGTATGTAATGGGTGGTCACCCATCCACGGACCAACCTAGGTAAGCACGGCTTAACCTAAAGATCGATCCGAGCGGCTGTTCTTATTTAGCCACGAGCTACTAAGAAACTAAATGCGATCAGAAAATTTAGGCCTATTTCAAAGCGAGCCGGCCGTTTCGACATCCGAAGACTTGAATGATAGCGTTCACTGTTTAACGTGCGCCGGTCGAGCGGAGCACGCTTCCGGGGCGCCGGTCTCGCTCTAAAATAGGCTTTAAACTGCGTTTTAAAGCTGTCACTTTGGAACATTTGGAATATTGAGACTGACAGCTTTTGAACACGGTCCAGATGTGTTGTTTAGTTTCGTCGATGAAATTTACTGTATCTATTTAAATATACCAGTAGCCTGTAAAAGAGAATGCTCATGGAAGTATGGAATCCCGTACCATGCTGCATCAAAATCAAACCTTGTTTTTTATAGACTACACTGATCGTATTAACTCCTACAAAAATTATTTTTGAAAAAAAAACCCGCGTTTCAGAGTTATTTTATAAAATCAAAACTAACCTAAAAAGTAGGTCTATTTTTTCGACGCTACCAACGACGTATTTTAACACACATACATTACATTATTGCTCTAAAAACAGCGTAATACACTAATATTAGTAAGAATTACGAGTTAAAGTAACATCCACAGTATGCTTGACTGAAACTCGATTTTATTTTAGACCTTTACATTGCCAATAGTCAGTCAGTACAGTACAAATGTCAGATGCCACAGATAAGATAACTATAAACCATAGAGTATAGTAAGTGCTATAAACTAGTCGGGATTTAGGGATGTAATCGATAAATCAAAATCTTTAGGCTGAGAAAATCTATTTTGTTGCAAATAGCAATAAACCAAACTAAATCGATTTGGTGTACTGATCTTACTTAATTGTAATTAATTTTAGAGTCCCCTCGACAGACAAGGGTTTGTTCAATTGAAACGGAACGTCATTTATATTCAGTTGAAACGGAACGTCATATAAAGGGAGTAAAACAATATTCGTACTTTTAAACTCGAAAAGTATATTTCCAGTTCAAAAATCAAATCCCCGACGCGTAATGCCGTAAAAAAATATGAAACTAATTACTATAATATTTTGGTTTTGAGGCGCGAGACTTTTTGGTACCAACTTTGGTCATTGTCCTTTCCAAGCAGGTGAAGTCAAAGTATCGTATTTAAAACTGACTAATTCTGATACATTATCAATCAGGCTATAATGTTCCCACTGATGGGACATAGGCCTCCTCAGGCCTCCTCTCTATGACAGGCAGTGTGTAATCCACTACGCGAGCTCAGCATGACTTGGCGAATATCACATGTCTTCGAATTTTCAGCCCTAGGCGCAAGAAATGTCGGTTTCTTCACGAAATTCTAATATTTCACCAGTAGAAAATATTACTAGTTAGTTGCTATTCAGGTGAAAAATTAGAGCATACGAAAATAAGGATTTAATGTCACGGATAAAATTGCTTGCTTAATGAACAAGTGTAGTGATAATCCTAGTTCGAACTGCATGTAAAGCGGTTTTTTGCTGCAGTTCGTCACACATGGCGTGGCGTCCAAGGACTGTAAAGAGAAGTGGTCGTCCGGCGCAGAGATGGGCAGATGAATTTCTTGCCATTGTGGGAATGTCCTGGATGAGGCTTGCACAAGAACGTTGAGCTTGGCACAGGCAAAGAGAGGCCTTTACCCAGCAGTGGGTGAATTCGTGCTGTGCATGATGATTAATAATGGCTACAGTCCTCTCCTCCGATTTTATTATATTCTGTCGAATCACCGGGATCTTTATTTTTGTTTCAATAAACAACAGGGTTCTGGCCACTGACGAGTCTCTTAAAATCAAAATGATATTTATTTCCGTTCTCATAAGGTTACTGTTGGTCTATCACAGGTAAAAATAAAAGACCTACAAACCTGTCAACACGCCCCTAACAAACTAGCAATATTGATATTTTACAAACTTTTCTACCAACATTACAAAACCGTGGTCGACACGGCGCGCGGCGCCAAAAATGCAGACACCCCATAAGAAAATATTTAACATAAAAACACCGGGCATCGCCCTAAATGGGGAAATAGGGGCGGTGTGGGGTGGCGGAAACCCCTAATGGTAGTTTGTCACGAACCGCCTCCACCCCAAATTACCACCACGTCGAGGTTCCTAGAAATATATGGAAGTATATGGTTTTTTTTCGTCTACTGCCATAATGTTTTAGTGTGGGTTTAAGCTGTTTGGACACGCTATTCGTGATTTAAGTTACAATATCTGAAATACCTGTAAGAGGTGTGTATCTAGGTAATATTTTTAGGTATTCATTATAATAATTATGTAGGTAAACACACTTCTGAGTGTGGTGAATTAATTTCTTTGAAAGCTTGGATTGAGGCTTCTTTTCAACGACTGTAGTTCATGGAGCGATAAGTTGGTAGGTACGCCGCTGAAAAATCAAGTGAATTACCGGCACGTCGACTTGAATACGATCTAACTTACAATTTTGTCTAGACGATCCGATTACATCGCCTACGCAGCTGTTTTCAAATTCACAAAAATAGGTCCTACTTGCGTTTCTTTAGCTGCACGCAAGTTACGAAAAATACCCACCTAGGTACTACATCTTCTTCTCTTCGTCTTCAGTCGGTCACTTATTACTGAGGATCGTGGTCACTGGACCCCTTCAAACGGAAAATACATACCAACTACATAACACAGTTCATTTTACAGTAAAAACACCGTCAAAACCGTCTAGACCTGCAAACATGTAGGTAACAAATTCTACCCTCTTATTATGTAAATATATTTCCGAATTCTAATTGACGTCCATTTTGCGAGTGCATTACATGCAAAACCGGTGAAGGCGGTAATGGCCAGTTTCCTGGCAACCCACCCCTGCCACACTTGCCAGTTGCCACCGGCTGGCACCAAAATTGTGCAAACTTATGCAATGTTACGTGTTTCGTGTGAAAAGTTTGCCAAGCCATTATACTGTTCGTTCGTTCGAGAACTTTCCTTGGAAACCGTACCTGTAGGTGCCGTGCCCTGGGTTCGGTATAGACGCTCGTGTTTTGTTTTATAGGTAGTATAAAATGGGTTTATTGGCAGATTCTTGGGGCTTTCTAGGGTTAGGTTTTTAGTGCTTTAAGGTTGTATTCAGGCTAGGGGAGATTGGAAATACATTATGAAGGAGTATACAGGGTGGAAGGGACACCGACGCGAAAACGGTTACCACGTATTCAGTACATCATTCTGAGCCCCGCCACATATAAATTTTTCATCGGTTATTAAAAAAAAACAATTGTTCCATACGTTTCAAGCGAGTGACATGAAGTTTCGAAATACGTAATTGCGACGCACGCTATTTCGAAAAAAAATAAGAGTGGTACGCCAGTTCGAAAACTCATGAATTCGAAAACCGCCATTTCGAATGACGTTGTCGCGAACACGCTGTTTCGAAAAACTGTTTGAATGGTACGCTAGTTCGAAAGTCTTGCCATTGAAATCCACTGTTGCGAATAGCATATTCCAATCAGAATTTGTCCGGGGATCGAATTTGCGACCCCGATAAAGCCTTATCTTTGTATTGGGTTATGTGTGGACCCCGTATGTTATTTCCAGTAGGTAGCTAATGCAGGTTATAAAGCAAAAAAACTGATAGGTAGGTACAAAATCAAAATATTGTTGTTGTAGACAGCAACAATATTTTCCCATACCTAATTTCAAAATGACTATTACGTACCACCTAGCCTTACCAGTAGCGAAGGGTCAATTTTTGTAAGAGGTACAAGCTGGAGTAGGTATATATCTTTAATGTGATTATATTATTTGTGTATAGAATACTGACTGTGCCATTTTTCAAAGGGAAGCCAGTAGGAATCGAGTTGTATGGAATCTTCGCCACTGAGCCATACCTACCTATACCTTTATATTACATGAACCTTACCTAGTTTTCTCATGACTTCCGATGGGTACTGAGTCTTGACATTTGTGCATCTTTTGCAGTCATTAAGTGTCAGAAGCCCGAAAGTCTGATAACCAGTCTTCCAACGCGGTAGCGTAACACCCAGTAAGAGGGTTAGGAGTTAGGGAGGTCGCTCCATGTACAATACTGGTATTCAGCTGCATCCAGTTAAACTGGAAGCGGACCCCAACATACTCTTGACAAATAATCTCTTTTCCATTTCAGGTCATAACCATGGAAGGGTCATCATCAGACTACAGCGACGAAGAGGTCGGGGTCCTGGCTCGCGGTCAAAAGCTGTGGGTCCGAGGAGTCAGGTCCCACACCACTTGTGCTGACATCGTGAGGGCTTTGCAGGACGCTCCTGAAGGTAAGGACGGGGGAAAATTTTTGCAACGTTATTCAAAAGGGCTCTTATTTTTCAAACTGAACTCAATTAAAATTAAACTTAAATCTTAGATTTTTCCAAGTTACCTATTGAGTAATTAGGGATGGGTAGTTATGTTTACTACAGGGTATAACAATAACTTACATGGTAATTTTTTTTCCTTGCCTGTTCTTTCCCACTCCTGGCCAAAGGCCTCCGTTCACTCTTTCCATTTCTCGCGAACCCATGCGTCCTCCTTCTAGTTCTGACGGAACCTGTCCACTTCGACCCGCCATTTCCTTCGTGGCCTGCCGCGACCCCCGCCTCACTGTGTCAAGGCACCAGTTTCCAGCTACTTTGGCCCACAGTATGTCCTAAGCATGCAGCCGCAGAATATAACTTAGAAAAATACTTGATTTTGTGACTTGGCTATTGCATTAGGTTGTGACTGTAATGATAGTTTTAAGTTTAAGGCATTTAAATAAATAAATAAATAATATTTTTTTTTACAAGATTCTGGGAACAATTTGACACCTTTTTGGTGTGGGGAAAAAAGAGGTTATGCACACACCTACTAACCAAAAGTTTATTGAACCTTTAACCTTCACCAGTCCATAACGTTCAGTTGTTTGACAGCAGGAGGCGAAGTGAGTGAGCAAGGCGAGTGGGTACTGGCAGAGAGATGGCGAGGCGTTGAGAGACCACTACCACCAGATGTACCGGTTCTGCACGTGCTAGCGGCCTGGGGAGACGCCAGGCATGAGGTCTGTACCACTACCTACTGAAATTAGAAATAATGTAGGTACCTAATACCTACCTACATGAAAAAACTAAAAAAAAAGAATTTGATGTAAAAGAAAAAAAAATGACGAGCTATACTGATAAACTACTGAGCAAATGTAAAGGGAACCTTACTATATTGGGAAAACTTTTTGTTATTTTCAAGTCCAATGAAAATTTTTTGATGTGTGACGCCTTATCTACAAATTGCCTTTTACAACACTCACGAAAAGAGATGTGATGGCCCCTTCCGAGTCTAAAATCTAGCATACCTAGATCAGACTAGATCTACTAGATTTTAGGATAAGAGCTAGATATATGTAGATACCTACTCTATAGGAAAAACCTGTGTCTCACCATTTTTCTCTTTCTTCCAGGTCCGCTTAGCCCTTCGTCGGGTATCAAGTGGTGGGGAAGACGATTCAGGTCGAGACAGCGATGGTGGAAGTCGGGGAGGGGCAAGACGGCGGAGGAGACGAGGTCTCAGGGCAGCCACCCCCCCTCCCAGAGCCAGGAGTGAAGACCCAGCGGCAAGGCTCGTCTCAGTAATACATCATCAGACCAGGACTATACATCAGCAGCTTGATAAATTAAGGTACCTATGATACAATGTTAGTGGAGTGTTTTTCTTCTATTCCTTAGAAACAATTGTATCTTGATGACCAAAGTAATTTAATACGTTTGCAAAAGATATTTGAAAACATCTTCAATGAACTAGAACAGTGTGAAAATATTGAATCCAAATTAAATCTTATGTGATCTTAAATCACTCTTGTTAAGGCAGAATAACTTTAAATTAAAATTTTTGTTTTACATTCACAGAGAACAAGAAAAACTAATCGACCACCTAGAAGACCAGACCCACAAGAACCGTATGGAGAAACATGGCACCAACTACCTTCTCGAATCGTACCTACGAGACCTCGGCAGGTGTAGCGAAGTGAACGACAGCCAAGCAGGTAACAGCGACAGCGGAGTAGGCGTAGGAAGCGGCACCCCACCTCGACGACACACCAAACACAAATCCAGGAGAGAAAGGCACCTCATGAGAGAACATTACTTCACAAAAGAACTCACCGATATATGCCAAGTTAACTCCGAAAGACTCATGCAAACACAAAACGACACAGACTCCGAAGCGTCCGCCGATGAACTGTCCAGGATAAGAGAAGAAATCGAAATGCTGGAGAAATTAGCAATAGTTAACAAAAGACTACATAGAGAAGAGGAACTAGTAGTAAGACTAACAGCTAAAGTCAAACGGTATATGGATGAAAACAAGGCGAACAGCTGTGAAAACGCATCTCAAGTGACCATGCTGCTGGACAAAATTGACCAGGAGTTAGTGAATACGGCAAAAGAGATGGAAGACAACGCTGAAGAGCTGGCAAAAGCAGACAGTGAGATAGAAAGTAGAATGAAACTACTTGATGAATTGACGTTACAACTAGAGGAAGAAGAACTCCAGAATACTATTTTAGAAAGACAGCTCAATGAAGCGTCGAGTCGTCAACCTATTCTTCTCCAAGACAGCTACGTACCTGTTTTAGACCAAACTAACTTAAACCAGACGTTTAATTATGGAAACCCGGGATATGTTCTCGATACGCTGGTATGACATAGGTTTAAAATCGGAATTATTGTCCCAAAGATGTTATTTTCAAATTACCATATTGTAAGTAGTAGTAAGTTGAATCATGGAGAGCAACCTTAACGAAGAATTGGAGTAATTTAAATGTAAGAGAAGAATGAGAGGCAAAAAGAAACATATTTATTGAAACTTTCTAATATTTTGTAAAAAAAAAAACAAAAACAATCAAATGTCCACCTATTTCTGGAATTAAAAATGTATAAAAGATCGTAGTAATATAAATAAAATACCTATAACAAATAGCAAGAACTCCCTCCAATTTTACCTGTATCAAAAGATTAAGGTTAAGTATTTAGGAATTTCTAGATTATTTTAAACATTATTTACACGCATGTATCTGATATTTTATATTAATGTTTAAGTATAAATGACAATACATCAGTGGTGCTAACACTTACCTAATGTAACCAAAATTAGGACTCGTTATATTTTAATAAGACATTAAAACAATAGTTTTTTTAGACAATTTTTGTTTCTGTCTCCGTCCCTTTGTTCCACAGAGTATGGAATCACCGTATCGGCAGCGTATACGGCGTGTGTTAGAAAGATGGTGTGGTATAGACGATCAGACTGAATAACTTTCACCATGGGACTTCGTAATTGATACACACTTTAAAATAATCAGCTGGTCACAAAATATCGATACCAACTGGGCCCAGATGTTGGTTCCATGGTCTGTACCACACCATTATATGATCATACCTTTCTGATACATGCTGTAGAGAATTTTATTGGTACTGGGCAGTAATTATAATCTGTGGTTTATCCTTTAGGCTCAATTTACATTGGCGCGGAAAAGAATGAAATAGTTTTTTTTTTGTAGGTAACAATATAATACACAGCATTATGAACTTTATAGCGGGTGCGTTAACGTACAAACTCAATACGAGTCAATATACAGAACCGTTTTGGCACTTTGTTACAAAAATTCGCTTTCATTCCGTTCCGCGGCAATGTAACCTGAGCCTTATTACAAGCAGTCTTTTATTGTAGTAAATAATTATACCTATATTTAATTCGAATACCAAATATGTATAAAAACCACCAATCACAGTACATTTTAATATTAAGACTAGTCAAATCATCTTCCGACAACGATAAATCTGCAGAAATAATAAATTATTCATCAATATTTGACCAATTCTGTAGACCGTAACATCGAAGCCTTAAGGAACATTTCAATTATATACAGACGTTTAAAAAGAACTTGCTTTTCCTACATACGTTGACTGTCCCATCTATTTTGGATAATCTCGTGGTACGTCCAATGGTGTTTTTTTATAAAAAGTCTTTGTTCATACGTCCCTAGAAAATCAAAGTTCTAGCTGCATTACATGTAATGCACGGACAGTCAACGTGTTAAATTTAAATAATCAAAGCGATATTTTTTCTGTGAACCATCCCAAATTAGATGTTAAAAATTATATAATATTATTAATTATGTTTATATAAGTGTACATAATGCAAATATACAACGATTATAAAGAAAATATGCCTTTTATTAAAAAAAAAGCGATGTCCTGGGGGACGTCGTAATATAGTCATAATTTTTAGGGTTCCGTACTTCTGTCAGTAAAAACGGAACCCTTATAAGATCACTTTTTGTCTGTCCGACCCTTTTTCTCAGGAACGCGTGGAGGTATCAAGCTGAAATTAATATCAAATACTGGTCTGCTACCTCCTGGAGCAGTGAATAACTTGTAAGTCAACGCGATCAAAAGATATGACCGTTTATGTCGCATATTTTGCGATTTCACAAAGGTATCAAAACCTAACGGGTACTACCGTTGACCTGGAATCATGAAATTTTGGATGAAGCAATGTCTTACAGCACAAATCTGAAAGCCGCAAATATGTAGGGTAGTACCAAAATACAAGTTTATACTGCATGCGAGAGTCCAACTCGCACTTGAGGAGATTGTTCTACGCCCATACATTGTTCGCCCTGGAGCCAACAGCATAGAAAAAATCATTTTCTAATTGTAAATTGCCCTTAGTAGCCCATAAGAACAAGGTTTCTTGACGGACACTTCAGCGAACAGATTTATTTAAAAAAAAAGGAACAGATTTTGAGGTTATTTTTAATAAAAGAAACCTTAAGTATATCCTTCTAAAATCGCTATTTTTGGTTTCAAAAAAGCATTAAACTTCAAATACAGTACTACAAACTGTACTGTACTTCAATATTACTGTAATTACGGTTTTGATATGCCTTTTAGGTACAGATATTATTCAATAATAATCCACTTTCCATTTCGTAAGCAAAGTCCGTTATCCGTTGTCAAAATGCTAAGGTGTCGTTTAAGCAGATCACAGAATCAGTTATTCGAAGCCAGGTCACGTTGAAAGCAATCCAAATCGTAGTCCGTTAAACAGAAACAAAATCAAAAACGCCAAAAGAAATCGCCAAATAGGTAGGTAGTCACAACACAACACAACCACAGCCAGCGCGTGAGACGAACCGACCACAGAGCATCTATATATGAACCGACTGACGTAGTGACGTAGAGATGCTCTCTCGAAGATCGATCATTGTATATCGATTATCAATGACCACCTATTTTAATCTGTGGTTTTAATTTAGGAGACCAAAATGACAGATCAATATGTCAAATGTAAATTAATTTGTATCGTTTCAAGCATAAACACGTTGTTGCTTTGATTCAACTTCACATTAAATTAATGCTAAAATAAAATATTTTGTACTTAAAAAGTAAAAATATGACTATTGAAGTCGTGGAATCGTTATGAGAACAATTCACTAGAGTTGCGTCGTAAATGACATTTCAATCGTTAAATGAGAGATTTTCTGACAATTGAAAAAACATAGTTCAACAGATGGCTTGGCTAAAAAATACGTAAGAAAGCTTATTGATATCAAAAACCAGAGAGAGTGACGTATTTTTTACCAACGCCTCTTTTGAACAAATATTTTCTCCTTGTCAGAAAATCCCTCATTCGACTAGTAAGTACATTTTGTGAGTTTGCTTTATTCATGATATTTTCATCATAATCGTGCTAGGCCATATTCATCATAAGTCCCATTAAAATGTTCACGGAACTAATTCCATGAAAAAAATTTGCATGAAAAACTTTTATGTTGCACATTTTCAATGTTTTGGAAGTGATAAATATCGAACATCATTTTTTTTTAATACTAGATATTATGGGCATGGTCTTCGATATCGATATTTATGTAATATGAGCGAGAGCGACACTATCAAATCTTTTGTGACATTCACAATGACAATTCCATGAAAGATGGCGGGTTTGGTTGGTAATAAAATCAATGAAGTCACTTTTAAAAACCTTTATGAATTAAACAGTGTCCGCTGGAATTTATTATTTTTAAAAAGTATATTAAAATATAATTAAAATTAACGTACACGTCAAATGTTTGTTGGTTATAGGGCGGTCTAGAGCAATCTCCTTTCAGATTTTGCGAAAAAAACTAAAAAAACCGGACAAGTGCGAGTTCGACTCAGAAAAAATTACATCCTTTGCGTCCAAGTCCATGAAAGAGTATTCACCCCCTGAAATCTCGGATATCTACCTATCCCAGGCGGAATACTACGATTTTCGAATTATGATTTTTTAATTTAAAATGAATTTACGTTACACGTCCGTCTTTGGGTCACCGACTTACATATTATGTGTACCAAATTTCAACTCAATCGTTCCAGTAGTTTCGGAGTAAATTGGCTGTGTGACAGACGGACAGACAGACAGACACGCGGGTGATCATAAAAGGGTTCAGTTTTTTCCTTTTGAGGTGCGGAACCCTAAAAAAAGGAGCTTCCATGTTATAAACTTTAAGACGCTACTTACGATTATAATTCAGACGATTTAAAAATCCTAATGTAATTTCTAGTAAAGTTAGTTATCTGAAAGAACTTACAATGCGAATTATGTTCTCGTATCGATGATTCCGTTTTTTTGTCCAACCAGTACCTAGGTACCTACCTACGTAGCGACCTGAAGAGCTCATAGTTTGCCTCATTCAAGTACTCGAGGGTGCAGTTAGTAGTATACGACGAGCAGGAGTATAATGTTAACATAGCTTCATGTAATGTAAATATAGCTATAACATTTCTAATGGAAAAACCCAATAACACTTTGCCCGTTCCGGGAATTGAACCCAGGATTCCTAGACTAACAGAGCAGTTTTATACTTAGGTGTAAAGGCGAGGTAATAATTATCTGGATAGCGAAAATAACAACATAGATGGTAAAGCAAAAATTTTAATTGAATATATACTGAAAAAATAATGATAAAATACGATTGTTTCATTTTTGGTGCCTTGGCCAGTGGTTAGGTAAAAAAAGATTGGTATTATGTTACTAACTCGATGAAGTTGTAAATTAAAGCAAAGAGACTTGGACAATCAACCTTCAAGGAATTTAAAATGCGGTTTTTCAAACTCTAGGGAAGTTTTTAATCATTTAATAACATAACGTAACATCACGCCTGTAATCCCCGAAGGGTTAGGCAGAGGTTTACTTAATAGCACACCCACAATTCGCCAGTTATGTTTAAGTCCCATGTGACAGGGCCAGCCTATTGCCATCAATCGGGCACAAATCCAGACTCCGTGGCTGCTACTGAGAAATTCCTGATGGGAAAATCCAATAACACTGCTCGACCTAGGAATCGAACCCAGGATCTCATGCTCAGCAGTCGCGCTTACGACCACAAGACCAACAGGCCAATAAGAAGGTACCAGCTTATGACCAACCGTGGAGTGTATGTAAACGCCCTAGTTTTCTAATGGCTTGACACTGCCAACTCTCGAAGCGAAGTATGTAATGTGATTATATTGCATGGATTTATAAAAGTAAGTATGTTTAGTAACACGCACCTAAACTATGATTAAACCCAAACACTGGCCAAGGCAGGCCTTTAAGTAAACAACGGGAAGGGAGAAGCTGGTTAACAGCGTCTATAAACACGACGACACTGCTGTTGCCATGGCAACGCGGAGAATAGTTGACAGTTCCGTCGTCCATGGATACATCAGTGTTGTCGTCACCCTGAAGACGCTCTTCGTTTACTCCGTGTCCATTGCCACCTGGAAAAATAGAGAAATTCAGATTAAAAACCTGTTTTTTGGACTAGGAAATTAGATCTGTCTGGGTCAGTTTTTAAACAGGAACCAGTGGACCTATTTTAGTATTTCAGCAAAGACTTTCAACGTAATTGACATAGCTTCGCGGTAAGTTTTGTCAATCCTATACATGTCTTCTTTGTGAAGAGTAAGTATCCAGTAAGAAAGGATCTTTGGGAATTCTATCCCTAAAGGGGTAAAATAGGGGATGGAAGTTTATATGAAAGTCCGTCAGTTTTAAAGTTAGGATCTTCAAATTTTGTGTTTAGGCTGACGGTTTAAAAAAAAATTAAATTCTACGAGTCTCAGCATTTGTGATCATTCTAACTCCGAAGGGTTAAAAAGGGGTTGAAGGTATGTAACTATGTTTGTTACCGTAACCTAGATTAATATATGGGTTACTTTTTAATCCCGGTAGTACGTTCCCGTCGGATATTTTTCGACATCCACTCGGGCGAAGCCGCGGGCAAAAGCTAGTATTCCATAAATATAGATAATTTGTACACAACTATATTTTGCCTTTTCTATTAATATGAGTAAGCTCGACATCTTTAACATGAGTAAGATCGATATAATCGACATTGTTTAAGTTTTTTTTTTTTGCAAATTTCGGCTGCACATCTTAGTATAACGTTATATACCCAAAACACTCACTACTGAAATCCAGCAGCAGTAACCACTAAATCACAGGCGTAGTAGGAACAATCACTACACTAGGCGGTTCTGGCGTTTCATCGCTCTCAGGATCAATGTCCGCCAAAGTGGTCCTCCTAAAATCACCCGACTTTACAACAATCACAGGCAAGTCTTCTACATCTGGGGCATACGCCCATTTTCTGTACATCTCCTTGGCTACGTTCAAAGGCGTTTTGAATCGTATAAAACCGTTGTCTGTAGTACGACCGGTAACAAATGGTACTTCAACGGTAGCTGTCACAACACGCCGGGTAGCCTTCTCATTAAAATCTTCACCAGCTTGCTTTGCCTTTAATGTAGCAGTTAGAAACGTCGACCATCTCGGATAGTAATAATTTTTGAATAACTCGGCCCATTGTTTACAAGCGTAATCGGAAATCTCTCCATTCGGACCCCAAAGGGTGATCTGGTTCCGTGCGTTTAACTCGTATAAATCAGCTTCGTCAGGATCAGCCCCTAATCCCCTTGCTTTTTTGAACCAGTTAGATGCACTGAAATAATCACTCTCAGACAAAATACTATAGATATCGAACAGTGCCTCGAGAAAACGTTTTATAGACGCATCATAAACGAAAGTGTTTGTGGATCTGTCGTTGACAACGTTCACATACAGCTGTTCTGCTCTGTACTGTAGAGCTTGTCGCGTCACATCCACTACGTCATATTGATACCCTTCCGTGTTCGTACACCCGTCAACGTTGAGGAACACAAGCTTTCTAAACGCCTGGAACAAATCGTAGCTCTTATACCAAGCCCAGGGTTTTATTTTCAAACTAGGTCTTCGAGTTGTGACATATTTGCCCCTCACTCTATTTAAGCCGTTGAAACTATAAACACTTTTGAGCAAATACTTCCAAGCTTCTGCTGTAGCGTTGCATCCGTATCTTCGTTCGGCGTAGTCAGTGACCCATGCATCCATATCCTGCACTGGAGATTTGCGCCAGGCAGACTCCAACATCAAGTCGTACACCACATAGTTTTGGTTGATGCCTTCAGGAGTGAGGCCTATGCCGATCATGGTGCTGTTGGTTCGAGACCTCACTTCGTAAACATCTTTGTTAATGGTCACCATGTTACCATACATGCCCAATGTGCCACCGAAGTTGTGAAGCATGCACCAGATAAAAGGCTGGCCAAAATACATTTGATAAAGGTCGTATTGGGGCCACTGCTCTGACTGCAGGTCAAGTATAAGCATCCTACCACTTGGTACGGAATTTATAAATGTTTTCACTCTACTGACTGGCCAAGACAATGGAGAATCCACAAACATCCAATTTTGAATAAGCCATACTGCATCCTTATCAAAATCCACAAGTGTGTAAAATATTTTTTGAGCCGTCTCCTGAACAAATGATGTGGAAAATAACGTTATATGGACTTCATTGAAGGGATCGGCAGAGTAAATGTGACTGATAGGCACTTGTTGAGTAATTTCATCCAGAAACATTTTACCAATGACAGAAAACAAAGGATCAAATGGGTCTACGAAAAGACCGCAGCAGTACTCGTTCTCGAATTTATTCCATTGATCCACTTTATGAAACGTAGTATTAGGGAACAGCTTCGAAAATGTCACTGGTACGTGGCCATTGAAAGCAGGTAATACATGAACCATGCCGAGATTACGCATTCTACTGATGATATCATTTTGAATAGCGGTTTGTAAATCGTGCCAAGATTTTGGCAGGGGTCCTCCCCAACCGTGGACGTTACCCATTCGTAGCCAAGACAAGAAGGCAGGACCGGTGAAGTGTTTGTCTATTTCTTCTTGCGTCATGCCCATCTGGCGGTAAACTTGGGTCCAAGCAGCTTCCTGAGCTACAGGTGCCAGTGCCAAGTTAATTCCATTGAGCGCCATCCATTGCACATGCTGCCTCCAGTCATAAATGTTCCACCAGACGAAGCTATATGACGCGGTACATACGTTTTGGTAGTATCGGAATCTGTCGTTAGCGACTACTATTTCATCCACTTCTGGCAGTGGATCAGGTATCCTCACGTTTTTTGTCTGCCATTCAATTTGACTCTTACAATATTTCTTGAGATAATAGTTGAAACCCCACACTGCCGCCACGCCTGTGCTGGCTTTGATATTAAGCACTCCTTGAAATGTTTTTAAGCGGAAAGAGTCTTTATTATTTTTGAATAAGAGAGTATCTATTTCGACCGTTACTTTTTGAGAATATTGCGCAATGATTTCTAATGCTGAGCGTTTTTGTACTTCGGGAGGTACCACGGTTTGTAGTTTAGTGGGATCTAGGTGTTCTAAGTTCATCGCCGTCGCGATAGCTCCTAAAAGGAGCGTTGATACGAAGGACCGCCACATAACGATGGCGATGTCTCACTGGCGACCGTCAACGCGCAAAGTAAGTGTAATTCACTCTTATTGTGAACGTCACAGTTTGAATATAAAGTTGGTAATATCAGAATCTACCCGGAACGAATCGGTCGGCCGGGTTTTAACTAACATGTTATAAATTCCGCATGATTAAATACTTTCTGATATATTCTTGTAATTAAGAAATTCAAAAATTTGTTGGGAAATTTCTAATTTATATAAAAATCCTTATGATCCTATCCTCGAAAATTATTTGGATTTCTTAAATAACTGATGAAAATGACTGATGCCAACTTGCCAACCAATGAGTAGGTTATTCGTTTGCGATTCTTTATGGTTTTGGCGTTATAAAAAAGTTTAAATTGAAATTGCTATTCTCACAAGTCCGAATGATGATGATGTCAAGGAGTTGTTTTTTAGATATTTATTTTGTACCCTATCACAATGTTTTCTTATTTAACCCAAGGGTTGACTGGTAGAGAATGCCTTGTGGCATTAAGTCCGCCTATGTACCACTATTGTACATGAAGTTTAACTAAATAAATAAATGATTGCTCCGGCAATGTTTATCTTCTTATTTATTTTTAGGCAACTTTGGCATAGAGAGCGTAAATTTGTCGTTTACAAGACTAAATAAGAATACCCGCTCCAATAAATCAAACAGTAAATTCAAGTCCGGATACTCTATGACAACGTTTTCCAGTTTGACTGCAACATGTATTTGTGTTTAAATTGACCCTCGTCTCAAGTCACTCGATAACAGACGGTCAAGTAATTCGTTCCAAGTATCTCTTATCGCTTTTTTATTTACAAGCTTCTGCCCCGTATACGACTGTCTATGTACACATTTTTGATTGATAGTATAATAATGACAGAGTCACACGCTGGGAACAACAATAAAATTACAAAATGGGTAGATGACATTTATAACTTTAAAGTTTTCACTTTCATAAAAGCATTGCCTACTGTAAATCCTAGTTAATATTATAAATGTGACAGTTTCAATGTTTGTTACACGCAAAAACGGCTTAACGGATATGCCAATCAGCACACAAATACCTAGTTTATAACCTGGATATTTTTAATCCTGTTACCGTCCCGTCCCGTTACATTCGCGTGGGATAATTTCCAACTTAAACGCGGGCGAAGCCGGGGGAAAAAGTTAGTGTATAATAAATAATATAAATATACACAACGATATGCGATTCACTTTTGTCTGAAATGCTCATTTTTATTTGAAAATTGTTTTTGTGAAGCTTAAATGTGTTTTTTCTGAAATAAAAATTATTAATATCATTTATTTCGTTGGTACTTAAAATATATATACAGGGTGAATTTTTCAAGTGGGCGGGGATGGCCAAATCCGAAACTATGAGGAATAGCGAAAAATATTCAAAGGAGTCTCGAGCCCGATTTTCATGAAAACTGCATCATTAGATTTTTGAAAAATCAATTCGTTTTGGCTCCTATTGCTCTAATAAACACCCCCACATATTTTTTTTTTCAATATCTTCAATATACAGGCATCGGCCTGTTACAAATTTATGTTATACGTATAGATATAGATATTAACAAATCATGTTTTTAACCCAATATCTATTTTGATTATATTTGTTGTTATAACACCGCGAGAATAGTTACTTACACTTTGTTATTGTATTTGAAGTAAGTAATTAAAGCATAGATTACCAAACCAGTACTAATTACTGTTACTTTTAATCTCTTTTTCGCGTATCATCATAATTATTCGACATTCATCACCGTTTTTTTCATCATCTGCCAAAACTTTTCCCAACTACGATCGGATTCTAGTTCAATCGGATGTATTTAGCTTAATACCAGTACTTTCAGACTTCGAAGAAGATGGCGGGACGAACTGGATGTCTTCCTTGAAAATTGGAAAGTAGTAGCACAGAATCGTGACCGTTGGAGGGAATGGAGGGAGGCCTTTGCCCAGCAGTGGGACAATATGGGCTAGCAACAACAGATATAACTTTAACTAACGACGTTCATGGAGGCCGAGTGGTCCCTTGAGCTCGTGACCGCGGCGCGCGGGTCACTGCTCCGCTTAGCCCTACGCTACGCCACTGGTCAATTGGTCATATTCCATACAAGACATAATGGCATCGATGGGCCTTTCAAACGAGTACAACAATTCGATGATATCTCCCACACTATTTGTTTTATTTAAATTTAAAGATAGGAAACGCTTAATGAGAGACTATTTTATGCGATTAGAGTTCAGAAGTCACAAACATCACACCACTTAACCAAGTGCATTCGCCTTTTGATCTGATTAGTACGTCCTTGATAGCACTGAGAATTTTAGGGGAAGTACCGCTTATAGACAGAAACTCGCAGTTACAACTAGGGTTGTCAACAGTAATATAGAGTATTGTATTTCGAGTAGGTGTACTCTATAATCTACAAAAGCTATAGAGTACCCTAACATACACTGTGTATATTGATTCTAACTTTAAATTAAATTGAATGAATGCCTGACACTCATTGGGAGTTTTGAGTGTTGGGGTTGTGGGTTGGCGACATTTTAGAGACCGTTTCGCTTGATTGGCATCCTGCACTGTTACAACCTTCTAGTTTGTCTGCATAACTCATTAGTTACTTATATTTCTGTTTGTTAATGAAAAACTCAACGTATTCGAGGCGGGGTGGAAAAATTGAGATTGCTTCGCTCGCTTTGCATCCTACTTGTGGCCCATTAACATAAAATGCCCAGGTCATCCAATAAGCTAAAGACACCCCTGTTGGCGGACCACTATTTTTTTTATTTTTAAATGTTTATTTTTTAATAGTTTTTTTTAAGAATTATTTAAAAATGTATTAAACACGATGATGAAATGAATAAAAGTCCTTACGGGTGCGCAGAAGTTGAAACACTGACTCCTAAACTAGGAATGTGAAGTGGCGCGAAAAGAGAAGCATAAAAATTATGAGCTTCTTCTCTATTTCAACTTAGTGTTAGAATGTGTAGTCGTACAAATATTATAAAAACAATAAAACATTTTTATGTTGAGAAAAAAGTAACTAGAAAGAATATACTGTTTTAAAAATGACAATATTTAATAATTTTTTTGAAGTCCGTATAAGTACGGTTTGAAATAAAATATACTCGATTTCTTTTAAAAAAACGTTCGCAAGCAACCCTAGCCACAACAGACTGACAGTATCAACTGACGCTGCATGTCGAAGAAATTTGAAATGCCGTAATGGACATTGAAGGTGCTATTGCGTTTTCTACTTTAGACACTGAGCCGAACGTTGAAATTCAACAGCACGCTCAATATCTAAAGATAGAAAGCTTATGAGTGCGCGGAGTAACTCTCAAACTATTCAAAGACTACCTCTGTGATAGATCCCAGTGTGTTCTCATTGATTCAGTCACTAGTTCATACGAAAAGTTCACCTATGGCATCCCACAAGGTAGTATATTAGGACCGACACTTATCCAAATATAATTATATCAATGACCTATGCAAGCTCTCAATCTCTAATTGCGAAATTTTCTCTTATGCAGACGATACTGCACTTCTAGCGTTTGACAATAGAATACTCGCTTCGGGTAATAATGGAATGGCTGTCTACTAACTTGCTGACGTTGAATTTAGATAAGACGAAACTAATCAGGTTCAATCCCACAATCAATAACCCCATCCTCTTTCTCACATAAAATTAAAGCTCACACTTGTCCCACTCATCAGTCACTAAGTACTTTGGAGTGATAATTGACAATAAACTTAACTGTAACGCGCATATAGAGGCATTCTGCACTAGAGTTAGAAGACTTATAGGTACATATTTCTAAAGAAATCAGGCACTATATCTGAAACTCTGACTGTTGTGTACCTCAGTCTTTGTCAGTCCATCATTATGTACTGCATCCTGGTGTGGGGGGTACTTACAAAACCGCAATGATCCCAGCAGAACGGACACAACAAGCGGTGCTTAAACCTAGAGACTACCGCACTGATCAGTTATATTAATTCTGAGGCCAAAGTTCTCACGGTAAGGCAACTATATGACCTCCTTCGTTCAGTCCTGCGGAGACACTCCAACCTTCCATTAGATAAAAGTCTGCTTCATTAGTTTTTAATAACTCCAATGCTTCAACACTCACATTACACACTTCCCTACACACACAATACACTCATACAGGGTGTAAACGGACCAATGGACTCAATGTAACGCACAAAACATAGCGCTGATGGATGGATTGAACAGTATGGGGGTCGTGGAGGTTTTTAAAGTAAAAATCTTACATTAAAAACAAGTATTTAAAAAAAACTTGAGAAAAAGTTGAAACTTTTACACCTGACATCAACATGCATGCAGTGTATATGCAAAATTAAAGGATGATCGGTTCAGTGTTTAGGGCGTGAAAAGGTAAGTAATAAACAAACTTACTTACACATTTAAATATTAGGTAGTTAGGAAAGATAAGGATAGTTAGAATTGAATCATAACTAAAATGGGGTTCAAAATAGCGTTACACGATTTCCATTGGGTGTGTTGGAGTATCTTCATAAAGTGTTGATGGCAATTTATACTGAATCGGCCTACCACTTAGTTATAATTCTGTTATGGTGTCCTTGCAATCCTGTGGTGTGCAGGTATCAGAGCACGCAGGATATCATCAGATGTGCCATTGTTTGTGAAAAAGCACCATATCGACACTCCAGGCTAGTCATTGTCACCAGAGCAGGATTTCCTTGCTTCGACTAACCTGTGTCCGGAGTCTGTTAAGTGTTCCAGGTTACCCAAGGACAATTAATTTCATGTGCTGGAGCATGATGGCACATTATCGCAAAATTATTCTGTTACACCCTGTATATCTTTCCATCCGCGATGTAGGTTTTTGTTCGCATGTCCACGCATGTCGCTAGAAATTAAAATCGTTCATGACTTACCGCCGCCTGTGGCTCGTCCCCCGGACCTGCAGGCCTGTCGCGGTCGGACGGAGCACCCGCGTCACCAGTAGCACTGGCAGTGCCGCCCCTCCTCTCTTCTCCCTCCACTAATGTCAGGAACCGAACCAGTTCCTCCTCATTAGCTATGCGGAGAGGAGTCTTTGGACCCACAATCGCAATGGAGACGTTCTGTAACAAACAAAAAAATCGGCCAAGTGTGAGTCGTACTCACACACAAAAATTTTTTTTAAGGCTCATATTATGTTGTTGTTCGCTTTAACAGCAAAACTAAATTTGTTTTTCATAGTATGTTAATGAAAAAAAAAGTTACTGCTGCAGTTTAATGAAAAAGTCCCAAATCTCAAAAACTAAACATCAATTCTTATTCAAACCAATTTTCGTTGTGTTTTTTTACATTCTACATTTTTCAGAATTTTTCTCCTCCTACTTTAGTAAGTAGAGGGGGGGGGGGGACACATTGTACCACTTTGGAAGTGTCTATCTTTCATACGATTGACTTTGAGAAAAAATGGTTTGAGGAACCTCAATGACATTTTCAAAGACCTACTATTTTCAACTCTCAGCACTAAGCGTGTTGAAAATGAAGTGCACGGTAAAAAAAGGCTTTGAGAAGGGAATTAATGCCATCAAACTGTACCTTAGTATTAAGATCCACTTCATTTGGCAGGGTATCCCTTAAGGCACGTAGACCATGAGCCACCAAATCTTGAAGATCACTATCCATGAATGTATTCAGGTGCTTCTCGAGATAAGTACGAGCTGACTGGGAGCGGGCTCCAATGGCCATGGCACGGCAGTCGAAGAAGTTGGCTGAGGGACAGGTCTGGTAGATGTGGGGGCCTTGGTCCTGTAAAGAAATTGAAAGCAGATGTTAATATACGTATGATGGTCAATATCATGTTTATAAATAGCAGTAAAAGGTTGTATTATGAGTACGTAATTATGATGCAATTTCTTAATAAGCATAATATCATGCATTTAATCCCCGAAGGGTTAGGCAGAGGTGTACCCATTAGTACACCCACATTTCGCCAGTTATGTTTAAGTCCCATTTAATAGGGGGCGAGTCTATCAATCGGGCAGAGATCCAATTTCCCAAAACTATTGTTATTTTATTATCTTATCAGAAATCTCAATTCCCTAGCAGAGCAGATAGTTGTGTCACTTCTTCCTTTCCAGCTTTGCAAGTGTAGTTTCGCTGGGTGAGCACCCAATAAATCCACACATTTCACACTTCACACTAATCTGCTGAATTTTTTTTCTTTACTTTATACTGTTATAACATTAAATTAAACCCACTCCCTCCATCAGCTAGCATGATTTAATTAATGGATTAACTCATAACATAACAATCAAGCCTAAAATCCTTGAAGGGTTAGGCGGAGATGTACCTAATAGCAAACCCATATTTCCCAAGTTATGTTTAAGTCCCATATAATAGGGGCGTGCTAATTGCCATCAATCAGGCACAAATAACTATGTGGCTGCTACTGCGAAATGCCTGATGGAAAAACCTAATTACACTTTGCCCAACCCGGGAATCGAACAATCAAACCAAAGCGAACCATCGAATCAGGCACATTCGCAACGACAAGCAAGTCAAATATCAGCAGAAACTACAAACACCACCGGTTAAGATCCTTACATATTCGTTTTGCTTCATCTAAATTCTTGCATCTGGTATCACATGTCAGATGCAAGAAAAGTGAGTTTCTGTATGTATGAATGTAGATATATGTACTTTGGTAACCCAGGTACTCTCGGCGAGATTCTGAGAAGGACCTGCTGGCCTTTCTCGGGAGTTAGGATGGATCGAATAATATTCCCACCCGTGAGCAAGATAGGTGCCATTATACAATACAATGTATGAAGGTAAGACAAAGGGATACTTCATGGCATATTGTGATACTAACATCATAACCAGCTACCAGCAGACCAACTCCAAGCGGTCTCTTGTCATATCTCTGCGTACAGATCTGCATCTTGTTGCCGACCAGACCGATGAGTCTGCCGACAGGCATGGGTGCATCGTGAGCATACTGATAGTTGAGGCATTCAGTGCGCATGAAACGGCTGGAAGCATAGAAATAGGGAACATTAACATATTGAATGGTTAAAACAGAAAATTACTCAATAAGAATATAATTCATGCTTTGTTTATTAAAATATCACACAATCCGCACTAGCCCCAGTCAGCCCTAGTCCCTCTAGAAGAGAGGAGCCCTGTGTTTCAGTGTTTTACTTGGTAGGAATTACTTTCACATTTATAATATTAGAATGGATACAAAAGGCGTCATAATTACCTCAACATTCTAGCATCAGCAGTTAACCCGGAGATAGAAATGCCAATATGCTCATCAATTGGTATAATCTTCTTCTGGTAAGCTGACAATTCACTCACAGCCCTCTTCAGGGCAATAAGAACGGCAAACTGCTTGCTCTTTAAGCCAACAGTAGCTGATCCAAGCTTTACGGCTTCCATGGCATATTCCACCTGGTGGAGACGACCCTGAGGACTCCATACTGTGACGTCACTGTCATACTGGTTGCGGAACTGTAAAAAGGTTTTATGTTAAATAGTTTAGCCGGCTGTTTGATGATTCCCTTCCTTGAATACAGTAACACATTAACATTTATAAAAAAAATAGAATGATTCAGCTATAAGCTAAGCTATAATACAGTGCTTCGCTTGCACAACAAAGAACTGCCTAATTTTCTGTAAAATGCTGTAGAAATACGTTTGATGGGGTTAGACTAATGCAGTAACAGGACTAACTTAGAAATTACAATATGAAGTAAATAGGTTATAATAATTCTACCAACTAAAGGTATCTATTGATAAAACAGTTTTAATGTAGCATATTTATAACAAGGGACACCTAGAAAGGACTTAAAACCAGCAATAACTTAGAGGATTAGACAGAAACATCGTAATAATGCCAATTTAACGCTTTTAGTAGCGGCAATGACGGAGCATTATCGATAACTTTTGAGCATAAATTCGTCCATAATAACATATTTCTTCTTGCTGAAAGCACTAGTATTGTATTATCAACTACTTACCATGTTGAAATTAAACGTTCAAAGTAAATTTCACAAAATAATTGAGTTTTCTTTTGCAGCCAACGACACCGACGATGACTATGAAATTGGAAATGTCAAATGTCAAACTTTTTTTTCTGTCAACTTTGTTTGTTTTTATTAGTCTGACTCTGAGGCTTTTGTCCATTGTTTCCAGTCTATTATGATGTTAATAAAATTGGAAAAGAAGTAAATAGTTTGAATATTACAGGTATAAAATAAAATATAGTAAATGGGTAAATAAAATTAAATAACTAGCAAGTTTGCATGTAATTTTATAAAGTGTGGTAGCTGCTAGTTGTCATGGTCAACAAGCGAAGCGTTAAGTGTTGTGCTACATAAGCGGTAGGTGTCGTTACGTATTCCCTAGCATTTGTTTTTTTTTTGTAGATGGCAGTGCACGTACCGTCTCTGATTATAGATAAGTTTAATTGAATTAAATAGAATAAATAAATTATTATTTTAATTAATTTATTCTATTTAATTGTAATACATTAAATACAGCTGACACAGAAGGCTCTGTATTCTGTAAAACTACCATAGTCTGTTATTCGTTTGTCAAGATGTGATTATTCGTGTGGGTTACAATCATGTTTGTGATCTTTAGCTTTAAAGATTTTTTTGTATTTTCTTTAGCATGGTAATCTTTAGGTCCCCATTAAATAAAATAAAATAAATCAAATATTTTTCCGTTTGAAAATTATAACCGTGCCTTGCCTGCCTACGTTCCTCACTGGTAGGTAACAAATGTCTAGATAATGTTGGCTTGAGATAGATACTTCCCAACTTTTTATATTGAGCCACAAATTGCCAGGCTACTACCGTCGAGTCGAGGTCATTCCCAAAGATGGCACGCAAACAGTCCACATCATCACTACATATTATAAAACAAAGTCGCTTTTCTGTCTCTATTTCCCTTTGACCGCTTAAATCTTTAAAACTATGCAACGGATTTTGATGCGGTTTTTTTTAATAGATAGAGTGATTCAAGAGGAAGGTTTTTATGTATAACACATGCACCCGTGCGAAGCCGGGGCGGGTCGCTAGTAATGCTATATTTTGATCTTGTTCTAACGAGTACGTGGTGCACCACTTAACGGAAAAAGTAGGTGCCTACTTCAGTCTTGTTCTTCTTGAAAGAGAAAGAAAGCCTTTTCAGCGTAGGTACGTACTCATATAAGTACATCAGTTAGGATGATCATGACAAGTCTTGCTTTTCATTTGACGCGTCGTAACTCGTACGTGAGAAGAAGCTGGTTGTCACGACATTGTGTGGTAGATCCTGAATAATGAACCGTAAGCTGGCAAGTTGTGTAACATGAAACGAATACACAATAAAAAATCTTTCTTATATTTTAAAGATGATAAATTATTTAGGTAACATTATCTCGTCAGTTAGTGGGTAGAAAAATAAAGCTAAGGCCACACCAACATCTACAGGAACAAACATAATTCGCAGCGGGTTACCCTGGCAACACCTACATCAAATCGTCTGTAAAGATGTAGTTACAGTCAAACATCATCATCATTCTCATCATCATCATTATTATCCTGATCCTGCCCATAAGTAACCCAATTTATTTGGGGTCGGCACAACATGTGTCTCTATTACTCGTCATCTCAGCAGTTACCTCCTTTCTAGCCATATCAAAATCAAAATCAAAGCATTTATTTCAAGTAGGCCAGTTACAGGCACTTTTGAATTGTCGAAACAAAGACAACAATGAAATGTAGCTACAGTCCCAGTCACAAGGCATAAAAACTGTGAAAGTACTGTAGTTGAGTTCATCCTTCACACAGTCTATCCATTGTTTCTTTGGTCTTCGTCTACTTTACAGTATGAATTTTTGTAAGTAGCAGGGCCGAAGGCACCTAAGAAACCGATTCCTGCCGGCTTCCCTTCGGGAACAAGACACTCAGACGTAGTGTCTGGGTGTCTACTGTAGTCGAATAGTATAATTACAAACACATCTATGGATATCACATCACAGTGCAGCCATTTAATACATCATAGGATTGAAAACATTTCAGTAATGAAAACATCTTTTATGTCAACAAATAAAGCAACAGGTGGCGCCAAATAAGACGGTGCTCGGATGTCAGAATTCAGAACTAAAATAGTATGGTCGCGCACACGTGACTTCGCAGCTAGGTTAGGGAGCTTGGTAAGCCGAAGATTATCGTCAATTTTCGGTTTTTTCGTCATGGGTGTCATTTTCATGGTTTTTAGGGTCGCTGACAACGAAAATGAGGTCAAAATAAAAATCCTAGGTCAAAAATGGCGCCGACGAAAATTTTCGGTTTTTTCGTCATGGGTGTCATTTTCATGGTTTTCAAGGTCACTGATAACAAAAATGAGGCCCAAATAAACAGACAAAAAAGGAAAATAAAAAAAAACAAAAAGAAATTCAAATCTCATTTTTTTCTTCGGCGTGACTCAATTTTTACCCTTCGCCACTGGTAAGTAGTTAAGTAGGTATTTCATACTTACTTCTGGAAAGGGAGGTCCAATAACCTATGATAGCTATATTATCTATCACAGTTACTTAGAGCGGTAAAAAGAAGCAAGGTGGGAGGAGACCTAGCTGAGTATTAGGTAGCAGTGGGATACTTGTAGATTTATTATTTTATTTGTATCACATTTTTTATGACTGAACCATAACCGTGTAGGTATTACGTCTCTATCTTTGATGTTATTTAAGAGTCCTTTCGTCAATTCACTGAAAATTTATAGAAATCTAAAGTCTTAGATTAGCTTTTTGTTTCCGACCTAAGTAGTATAGAAAGTACCTAAGCCATTACTAAGGTTTGTTCCACTATGTTCACCTGGGACTGGGAGAACGAAAGCAAAGCACCTGGGTGAAAGTAGAATTTTGTGGTTTCCTCATTTCACCTTGGAAGACATTCCAAGATGAAATGAGGAAACCACAAAATTCTACTCCATCCACTCCCTCTATCTCCCAAGGTGAAATAAAAAAATTCTACTTTATTCACCCGGGTGATATCACCCAGGTGAACATAGCATAACATAAGCCATTACTAAGGTATTAAGGATTTTCTATTCTTAAGCTTGTGAGTGACAATTCTCAAATCGGCGAAGGAAAACATCGTGAAACCGACTAGCACCAAAATATAATTATATAATTTGAAGACAATAATGACGTTCACCAATCCGCACTGGACCCGCGTGGTGGATAACCAAGTTTCCGAAGGGTTAGGCAGAGGGCAATAATACACCCACATTTCGCCAGTTATGTTTAAGTCCCATGTTAGCGGGCGTAGTGCCATCAACCGGGCACAAATCCAGACTCGGTGGCTGCTACTGAGAAATTCCTGATGGAAATACCCAATAACACTTTGCCCGACCCGGGAAACGAACCAAGAACCTCTTGCTCTGCAATCCGCTTGCGACCACTGCACCAACGAGGCAGTCACACTAACTGAACTTGTAAGTGATATTTTAATATGTAGGTAGGTCGTTCTGCTGTGTAGGCCCTGCCTGCTTATGCCTATTTCAAACCAACCTTTGTGATAAGACTACATTATTCAAAAAGTTAAAAATTAATAAAATCAAAACGGGTCCGTAGCATAAACAGTCACAGGTAGGTAATTTATTTTTAACGTTTTACATTAAATAAAAGGTTCATTAAAACTAATGAGTACCTAGGCATTCAAATTACCAAGACAGTGTTGAATTAAATATTAATATACCCTGCTGTTTTTAGCCAGTTATTTATGATCAACACTCGTGTTCACGAACACTAGGCGATGCGTAAAGGAATACCTAAATCAAACCACAAATCTCAACAAATTTTCAATGTTCTGCTCGGCCTCATACAGTTGAAACAGCAGACATTCCAAAGCTTACTATGCTGCAAATTGAAAACGCAGTATGGAGCTTTTATACTCAGTGTGCCGAATAACTGTCCAAGACTATCACTACTAATCATATTTTACTTAATGCTAACAGAAATCTATTACATTATCAGATAGATAATGCTATAGATTTCTCTTTCTTTCTTTCGTTTTTCCATAATCCTGAATTCCCTTGGTAGGGCTCTAAATCGTTTTCACCCGCAATGCGCTCTGTTTTACGGTATCACAGAGCCATCTCACTGATCTGTTTTTTGTGAGACACCACTTAGCTTCGAAAGTTGATTGATTGATATCTTAGTTTATGCGTTAAGTGGAACGTTTGCTGTTCCATTTGCTTATGTGAGAGTATTAGCAGTAACTAAAAGTACTGAACATTTTTTTATAACTTACGACACAGGAATATGTTATCATCGTTATCATCTGCCTAGCGTTTTTCCAATGCCGAAGTCGGCTTCGAGCTGAAAACCAATCCTTCCTAACTAATATTATCGAAAGTGAGTTTGTTTGTTTGTACCTCTTCACGCTACAAACCACTTAACCTACCATCCTAAAATTTTGCATAAGTATTATACGTTGTCAGGTGTGCAAAAACGGGCATCGGGACCTTTACCGAGGAAAACAACTATGACGTTCTTATGACAATAGATGGCGCCACGTGTCTTTCGAATGATGATTGAATTATATAGTTACAAGCAGAGTACAGCCCGAATTTACTGTCATTTTCTAAATTAACGTGAGAGAAGCCGCGAGCAAAAGCTAGTATTTATCTATACTATAATACTTACAATATTATAAAGAGGTAAAGTTAGTGAGGTTGTAGGGGTAGGGGGTAATCTCTGGATAGTACTGAACCGATTTTGAAAATTCTTTCACCAATAGAAAGCCACGTTAGTTGAAAGCCACTTTATTTGTGAGTGTCATAGGCTATATATTAACCCGAGAAATGAAAAGACTTTCTCGTGGTAGTCGGATTTGCAAAGTAAGTCGGAGAAAAGCGGCCGAAAATGTTTACCGCCCAACGAAGCGGGCACGGGTCAGCAAGTAATTTTATATAAATCGACTACCTCTGTCCTCCACAATCGAGTTATGGATAATACGATACCACCTGGATATGACTGATTGACGAAGAAATATGTTATAGCCGTTGTAGGCACTTGTAGGTACAGACGCCAGCCAGCACATCAACCTACTAAAATCTGTCTTTAATAGGTTTTCAACTTTATCGCTAAAACATTGGGTTTGAAGTTGATTAGGAAAATTTGACAGTTCTGGGTAGCTTGATGTGCTGGCGTCTGTACCATTATAGGGTCAACAAAATAGCTTGGTTTTCTTAATGTAGCGTAACTTAGCTTGCCTAGATAAGGCAAGCTAATCAAATCTTTGTATTACTTACATAAATTTTTATAATGTAAAAATTTGGAAGCTTGTGAGTCAAGAAAAGGCTCACATAGGTGCGTTATTATCTGTCGATAATACCGGATGCGTTATTGTTAACGTGGGAGAGCCTTTAAAGGTTAAACAGATTTGGATGAATCTTAGGAAACAAGTTATGCGATAAGCGATATATAATCTACATACAGGATATTATTTATCCGAAGACATGAATATTATAATATATTTATTGTACACCGGAATTGAAACATAACTGTTTTACAAGATTGCTAATTGTATGGTTACAATCAAATGGTGGTCTTATCCCATAGCAGATAGCGATATGTTCCCGACAACCTTTAAATGGACTTTACGAACATAAAATATAAATGGGGTGTAGTCAGTGACATGCTGCATTAGCATAATCAGCCTATAATGTTCCCACTGCTGGGACACACGGCCTCCTCTCTAGACAGGGAATGGGCTATAATCCACCACGCTGGTCACATGTTACATGTCTTCGAATTTTAATTCTGGGACATGCCGGTTTCCTTACGATGTTTTCCTTCACAGTTTTTGAGAGCAGTGGTGATGAAATAAATTGCACAAAGTAATGCCTGCCTGGGTTCGAACGTACGATTTACTGTTCGTAAGTCGGGCCACCATTGGGCCACCGTTGCTCTAGTGCTGTGCGGACCCTAAATAAATTGGGATAAGGGCAGGGCAATGATGGTACTTTTTATCCGCATAAGTAGACAGTTCAAGTCGTAGTTTACCTAAGATGCAAGAGAAGCCGGGGTCATCAATTAGTTTCAGATTATTTCAGTACTATCAATTGTCTCTAAACTAACCGTAGGTGTCAAATATCACAGTCATCTTTCAGGTTTAACCGCCTCTAACCACAGTCTTAAGTTAGTTATGTCTTGTAAGTCGATACAGTGTCGTATTCCGACGGAAAGGCGCCATGAAGTCGACACCAACAATAACATGGGACGATTATATCCTTCGATTGTAATTTAGAACAGTATTGTACTCGTAATTGGTTTGCCTGAGGAGCTCGTGGCTAAAAAATAACTGCCACTCGGGTTGATCTTTAGGTTAAGCTGCGCTTGCCTAGGTTGGTCCGTGGATGGGTGACCAGGGTGACCACCCATTACATACCGAGTTTCCTCCGTGCTTCGGAAAGCACGTTAAGCTGTTGGTCCCGGCTGTCTTTTGTAGATCTTTGACAGTCGTTACAGGTAGTCAGTGGCCCGAAAGTCTGACAACCAGTCTTACCAAAGGTATCGTATTACCCAGAACTAACTGGGTTGTGGAAGTCAGATAGGCAGCCGCTCCACGTAAAATACTGGTATTCAGCTGCATCCGGTTAGACTGGAAGGCGACCCCAACATAGTTGGGAAAAGGCTAGACCGATGATGGTGATTGTAATTGGTCTGCCTCGTTGGTCTAGTGGTTGCAAGTGCGACTGCTGAGCATGATGTTCTGAGTTCGATTCTCGGGTCAGTCAAAATGTTATTGAGTTTTTCCTTCAGGAATTTCTCAGTAGGCACAGAGTTTGGATTTGTGCCCGGTTGATAGCAATAGGCTCGCCCCCTATTACATGGGGCTTAAACATAACTGGCGAAATGTAGGTGTCTATTAGGTACACCTCTGCCTAACCATTTGGGGATTACAGGCGTGATGTTATGTTATTGGCAATCTAAATTGTGTCAGCCCAGAACTGAGCTACTTGTTTGGCGCTTTCAGTAAAGTCATCACACGATATTAAGTGCCCCATCGTTTTTAGAACATCACCACAGTATAGTAAATTATGTATAATAGTGCACATCATTTTTAGTTTCATTCTATGTTCAATTTTCACTATGCTCGTCCTTGGAATCGAAAGACTAATAAACTGTCAAGTAGCTTGATTTACAGATCTCTAAAATTATAATCGTATCGAGAACAATCATCTTTGTTACCACTTAAATTAATGGAAATTCAACTGACATTTAGTTACAATATTACTAACAACTCAACAGTACTCAGAGGGTTTCGTAGCACGATGCCTACTTTCGCACTATGACTACTTTTTTGTACTTTCAATTAATCGGTAGCACAATGCCAACATCTTGAAATCACCATACATTAGATCGCATGATGCCAACAATCGCATATTGACAAAAAAAACTTACTACATTATTCTAATCGCAGCATGCCTACTTCCGATATCGTCAGTACATTTTATATGTACGAGGCCTACAATATGTACAGTCAACACCAAATTTTGGTTTACTTCGGGTGTTTCGTAAATATATGTGGATGTGATGGTAACATTAAATTGCTGGGTACCTACTAACAAATTAAAATTAAAAAAAAAAAACGGTTATTTTACTAGTACTAACGTATATTAAATAAAAGTTGCAAGTACCTACAAGTACATAATGCAGGTTACAAAATAAATTCTTCTTTTTACTTCTTTACATCTTATATATCTATATATATAACATATAAAAGGCTAGTGTCCTGGCTGCAGCGCGGAGACAAAGTCGCGGGCACGGTAATAATATCTAAAGTAGTGTATACATACATACTCATACAAACGCGACGGTCGGAAACGGGAGTCATACCTACACGCCTCGAGTTTGGTATACACTAAGTACCTACGCAACGAGTCGCGAATACGCCGTACTGACGATTGAACGTAGGTAGTGATGGTTTTGTAAGCAGTATGCGTGCGATTTGTGAATATTTGATTGAAATAAGTACAAGTATTTACTAAATATGTTAACTAAGTTAAAGTATATTAACCAAGTGAAAGGTATTCCCTTTTCTCCTCCTTGTCCATGTTTTCTAAAACTATTTTTAGTTTTTTTTATCCGCAAGCGGATTTTTATACAATTCAATTTATTAATATTTAACACGTTCACTGCGGCAAGTAAAATCATAATTCTTCATCTGGTGCGGCGGCGGGCCAAAATGCGCCCCCAATGATATTTCCGCCAGTGCGTGGCAGGTCTTTCTAGACCCACCAGCACTAGGATAGATTAAATTGCTATAACTTTGTGGAAACATAATGTATACATTTTCTTTTTATATTGTTAGAATGACCTTGAACCCAACTTCCTTAGGTTTGATTCGCCCCGGGATCTGCCAAACAGGAAATGAGAAATAAAGCAGGAAAAGCGGCAGGCCGATATCGACCTGAACCGCACTAGAAAGTATTTTTAGTAGTGATGGGACAGAGAAAAATAAGGGGATATCGAAAATAAAACAGAATTATCGTAAAAGAACTGAAAAATGTTTTTATTTACTTAAGGTCTTGGAAACATGTTGGTTGCATTTCCTGCAATATTTTTTTTATTTTCTTAACTTTTTGTTTGCTTGGGTACTATTAAAGGTTTTCCGCAGTCTGTCGTAGCACCCTGCACAATTTCTTCGTTTAGCGCTCATCTCAAGGACATGGTCATTGTCCTTAGGTTTTACTTGATTTTCTGAAATGAATTTTTTTTTTCTTAATTCCGTTTGATTTAATAACCATTTATGAGTTTTACCACAGAACTCGCGAAACTGAACAAATAAGACGTTATCACGTCAAAAATTATATTGCAAAAACTATTTACTGTAGGAGTTAGCTAGTTTTTAAGAATAATCATTTTCATAAAGGATGATATTACTTAAAAAATCCCCACGTCATTATGAGTCTAAGGCTAATATGTGTAGATAGTAAACAAAACTTACCGCTTGTGCCTCGTTTTCCGTGCACATTTGTTTCCAAATTCTTTTTATTTTTATTAGTGGAAAATATTTCTTCACTGCTGTCAGTAACTGCAGGGCGAATTACTCTATTTTCCAAAATTTGTATTTTTCTTTTATTGCTTGCCATCGTTGATTATATCGAACGCTACGTCAGATCAGTTAGATAGCACAACACTAACTGGCGGGGCGCGCGCTCTGTGCGGTATCGGGTCGCTTGCTGCCTGTTGGGAGGGCGGGCCGAAATAGGCCCACTGCCGCACTCAGCGGATGTTTTTCACCGTCAGTGCGTGGTAGGTCGATAAAAGCCTGCCGTTATGTTTTGATGGGGAACACCTACATTTTTGACCGCAAGATGAAATATATATTTGTCTCTGTCGAATTTTTAAAAACACCTGAGATAATCGTTTCGCACAAGCGAGAGGGACATAGTTTTCTTCGTCCGCACCAGCTGAAGTACCGCGGCAGGCCGATATCGGCCTGTTACGCAGTGAACGTGTTAAGGCGAGGTATTCCTGCAAAAGTAGGCATTTAGCGCTGTAGGCTGCGCGCAAAATACTTCGCGTGGACACAGCGCGTTCGTGAACTCGCGTGACCTTGCCCAGCGACACAGCATAGAAATATGCAGTTGGATACGTAATATTACTTGACTTTTATGAAATATTTTTTCTATGATCAAAATTTGTTACTATCTAGTAGCGATAAATTAGAGCTTCGTTAATAAATGAAATAATTGTCTATAAAATATAAGAATATAAAATAATCATAATTGGGCAGTTTGAGTAACTAATTGAAAATAAACAGCCAGTTCGCTATTAGTAGGTTCGAGAACTGTAAAGATGATTTGTTTATGTGTTTTTGTGTAAATTGCAATAAGTGTATTTTTATTGAACCTTCCTATTTCATTCAAACAAATTTCATTTTTTTTAATAAAAATATAATATTAACAATCACAAAACTAAAAGAAACTCAACTAAGTAGATGAAATTAAAATATTTACTATAGGCCCGGCGCAGCCCTATCGCGTACGTACCACCCGGCTGTAGGTAATTATTTCAAAGACAGGGCCGAGTCACAATACTGTATATATTTGTACTGTGACATATCTTTGGAGTGCATTCTTTTTATTTGTTACTTTTATTGCTTTACACGACTTTTTTCGCTTGCGTTGTTTATTGCCCATTATAACTTGCAAAAATTATAATAAACTTGGTCAAAAACAGACGGTATGGTACGACGGTATGGACGGTATGGTACGCGAAATTGTCGCGGAAAAAACTGACACAGGTCCGTCGTCGGTAAGCGCCAGCGCGCGACTAATCGGGCCTGTCCGAGCCGCCGCGAACGCTTTTAATTCATATTAAATCATAGTAATTAAGAAAATAATGTTATCAAGTCAAACTCTGCCACTTTGTCTAGAACTAATTAGTTTCTTTAATTTAGTATAAAAATTAAATGTAAAATATCAGTAATTTAGTCATAAAATTGAAAAAAAGTTACAAAAAGGGGTAACTTTGCGATTTTTTTCTATCGAGTGAAGTTCATCAGGTCTTGCAACTGAATGCGACTGTGACTAGATAAGATCCTTAACTATAACATATATTTTTTTTTAAATTTTTAAACACCATATTCTTTGTCTCAGATGGTTTTAAAAAACCCAAATGTGCGCCCACCTCGCCTTAAAAAGCTTTCCGCACGACTCAGTCGATGCGAAAATATTTCTAGATCTACGAATCAAAAGACAACTTGTATTTTTATTGAACCTTCCTATTTCTTTCACAACAAAAAAAACATTCTCATTTTCCGTTAATTTTTTCAATTTTTCGATAAAATTAAATGAAATTTATTGACACTGTGATTGTATGTCAGAAGGATTGATGTCTTTATTATTTTATTTAAAAATCATCATCCATGCCAGTAACGGTAAATTTAGTACCTACTTCCGTCACTTTAGGTGGAAAAAGTAATTGGTAAGAAATATTTTTCATTAGACTGTACTAAAATAGACATCATAATGCTATCGTCAGGTTGAATTTTTCAGAAAGTTGGCAAACTGCGATGTAACTAGGACAAAAATTAAAAAGTAGGCATCGTGCGATCTAATGTACGGTGGTTTCCAAATGTTGGCATCGTGCTACCGATTACTTGAAAGTACAAAAAAGTAGTCATAGTGCGAAAGTAGGCATCGTGCTACGAAATCACTCAGAGTAAGGTACTTGTCCCAAAGCTCACGACGAGCGAGACGCGAGCAGATCTAGCAATAGGAAGGTAATTGTTAGTTATAGAGAAACTTCAGGATAACAGCCAGCGATTAAAACAATGCGTAAGACAGAGCGTGCTAGAGATCATTTTACATACGTACACAAACTCACTCTTATTCCACGGGGGTAGGCAGAAACCACAGAACACCACCACTACGATCCTTACATACTCCTATTGCCTCGTCCACGTTCATACGTGGTCATACACGCACGCCGGTTGCGAGTACTACGCACCTGACCTTTCCGAAGAACCTCACCAATAAGGTTAGTGTATGTCCTTGATCTAAGGTCTTGACACAATGAATGCTCGAGGATGGATGACGCCGCCGAGTCCGGCCTAGGTAAAGGTGGCGTGATGACCTGGACTCGCATCACGAAGTCTGGTACGAGGAGGCGCTGAAGGGTACTTGGAGGAGTTATATGGAGGAGTGCAGCAGCAGTGGGACATTCAAAGATAACAAAAAAAAAAAAATGATGATTGTAGCATGTAGAGGGTCTTTTCCTGACCCGGGATCTACTATCCGTTCACATTGTACGTTTCCTGAGCGAAAAACCCGTCGTTGTCTACTCTCTTATAATCTGCCTTGAGCAAGCCTGGTAGTTAAGAAGAAAGGCTAACGGCGCTTAGCTCATTCAAACATATTCCTCTGTTTTCTCTCTGGAAAATAAAACTAGAGCCAATAGTTTTTTTTTTGCTATACGGCATGCGACGCCTATGCCACACGGAAGGGAAGTACCTTATATTATTATAGAATACTTCATTTTGAATTGAAAAATAATAGTAATAAATATGTACAAGTAGAAAAGGGTTACAGGGCGTCCAAAAATTCGTCCGCATCGCTGTCAACAGGAAGTGCCCAGAAGACTGGCAGCATTGCCACGTTGGTTGGCAATGCTGATTCTTTGGCTAAAAAATAGGCCCGCCCTCTCACGTGAAGAGTCGACCAACGACCGACCAACTCGGACCCCAGGCCTTAGTGTTTCAACCCCAAACGGCTCAAACACATAACTACCAATTAAATGATTGTATTTGCGCCGTTTGAGGTTTTCAGCACCTGCACTGTTTTATATTATTAATAACGAAAAACTAAAAAGAGGAACGGCTACCATGATAAAAATATAAAATAACTGTGTTCAAAGATTTTTAATTAATCGCCTGCCTGTACCGGGGATCGACCAAATGGAAAAAAAAATACGTGTATTTTATGATAATGGTCGAAAGGGTTAATAATAAGCATATTTTTTACCTAAATAACATAGTATCTTAAATAAAAGGAAGACCTTGACATTTAGCATTTTATTTAAATAAATATAAGACTCATCTCTGACTTGCAGAAGCAGGCGATTATTTACAAACCTAACACAGTTATTTTCTATTTTTATCATGGTAGCCTTTCCTCTTCATATTAGTGCCTTCTCTGTATCAGAAGGAATTATTAGCCCTTTGTCCAGCAGTGGGACAGTACCAGGTTCGTATAAAGTCGCTCTCGTCAGCAGTGGGGCAGATGCCTAAGAATCAGACAGTTTTGGCACGACTCCAGGTCTAGCCATGAATGGACTGCCCACACGATCCGATCTATCGAGTTCGTCTACGCCACGTCTACTTACGTAAAAAAGGAGATTTTGTGACAAATACATTTGATTTATCACCAGTTTAACCTATATCGTAGCATTGTTACTCCAAGTTTTGATAATGGACGTTATTTTGGGTTGAAAGTCATGATTACATGATAATAGGACTTTAACAATCTAATTTTTTTTTTCACTTTTAGAACTATATGTAATATTCCTTAGACTCGTTACAGAAGCTTTACAGTATCAAAAATAAAGGTTGGTTTCGTGAAAAATTTTGCAGTTCAGATCCGTAGCGCAGAAGTCAATCGTTCAATCAAAATTCCAAATATGCATTTAGATAAATACTTTAGCAATGAACCAAAACAAAAAAAAAAAAACTAATGGTCTATCGTATTAATGTAGTTAGGACTTATTTGAAAGTCGGTAACTTTTTCCAGCTGTGGGCGTTGCAGATATACTATTAGTTACCTAAAAGCTGAGTCACGGGACACCATACATGTTGTTTTTGTGAAAAATATAATTCGTAGTCGGTTAAAAAGATCACCTCCTATATCATGGTACCTATAGGTACCAATGCATGTTGGGTGGCAAATATTGTCCAGTCTGTTTGTAATAAAGAAAATAAAATATAGACTATTTGAACAAAAACATATATTTTTCAATTTTTGTCTGTCTGTCTGTCTGTTTTTTCCGGCTAATCTCGGAAACGGCTAGATCGATTCGTACGAGTGTTTACTGGTAGATAGCTGATGTTCTATGGTCTAACATATACTACTTTTATTTTAGAAATAATAATTAAGGTACCGAGCAAAAAAAAAACACTTGGAATTGGTAACAAAATTCGATTAAAAAAAAGGGAACTAATATTTTTATAATGAAGTTGTAAAAGTGTTAAGGTTGCGGGCAAAAGCTAGTTTAAAACTAAAGTGCTAAGCAAATGGTCAGCAATTGAATGACAAAGTTGTCAATGAAGAATGATGTAGCAGCTTAATCATAGTCTATTTCAACTATTTCAATGCTAGTTATTCACTGCTTATATTCCAGACTAATTGTGTCCTGCGACCTTCTTCAGCGTGAAATTATTATAAAAATTTGATTTCTGTTTTTGAATCGAATTTTGTTACTAATGGGTCAAGGGATCAAGGGTTTTAATTTTTTGCACGGAACCCTACCTTAGTTACTCCTTATGATATCAGCTTTTCCGTTATCCGCCGTTTCAGAAATTAGCCGTTTGAATCGGATTTTGTTAACAGTTTCAAGGATTTTAATTTTTTTGCACGGAACCCTAATTTTTTTTTAAAGTAGCCTATGTCAGACCTTGTAACATCAGTTATCTATCAGTAAAAGTCCCGTCAAAATCAGCTGTTTCGGAGATTAACCGGAACAAACAGACAGACAGACAAATGGGTTACTGTTAATGCTAATGGGTTAATGGATTTCTGTTATAAGTGCCATATACTCGTATATATATTTTTTCATATGCATTCAGTAAAAAACTGTTATTTTAAAATTACAAACACACTTCAATTTTATTTATATGTATGTATGGATAATATTCCATATCATTCGGTAAAAACCCACGTGATGGGTTTTTATGGGAGTTTAGTTGTAAAATATACTACCACTATCTTCAGCCGAGCCATTGCAACATTTTAAGTATAGCATGAATGGTAAACAAATTATTATTATTATTTTTACCTGGTATCTAGTTCAAAAAATCTTTTAATAGATAATCTAAGCCCAGAAAGTCTTATATTGTACTAACTTTTCGTTGAAGTCTTTTGCAAGGCGGTTAAAAGTAATTAGGTATCCATAAAAAAATCAAAGAATATAGTTAATAAACCTTATTTTGGTGTTAAAACAAGACCTTTTAATTTTAACATGATTTAACTTTTTTTTTAAAGAAATGTGTGGACGCGCGGACAAAAGGTTCGCTACATGTTCTCCAAATGACTTTCTCCCTCGATTGTACCAAGACAGCATAAACAATAAATTATGTGTGCAACTGTACTCTCATCCCACGTCCCATGATCTCGTAGCAAAAGTGACGTCACGGGTGATCGCAGCTACCACATAAAATGCTACGCGCGCCCGCTACGAACATCAAACTCGTAGAACCATCGCTACGGCGTAGACGCGCTACGCATCAACCGCGTAAACTTCGTTCGAACTCAAGTGATTTTTTCGGGTATGTGATTATTGTATATTTGTGTTTATTTTGTATATAGTGTTTTAACAGTGATTTAAATGTAATGTTTTTTGCAACTGAACTAAACAACTTTGAAGTTGACATCATAAAGTAATTAGAAGTTTAAATGCAATTTAAATTGCTATTTGTAGGTCTTCATGGATTCAGTATGATTTTTAATTACAAATCTAAAATGAATTACAATTTAAAATAATTTTAGGGAGTATTGCATTTAAATGATGAATGGACCATGCGATTTCCATAAACTATTGAATTACGTAGTTAGATATTAAAAATATTAGTGTCATAAATGATATCCATCGATATTTGGAGATTAGGTAGGTATCTAAAGCTTGATATAAAAATACAATAATACCAACAAATAACACATAAGTATTTACATAAGTACATCCTAATGAAACACATTATATGTCAAAATTACATATTTTCAATTTCACAAAAACATGTTTTTATCGAAAATGGTGTAACACCAAAGCTTATGCTAATTACGATTCAAGAGGCAATATCTTACAAGATATATATTAATCCTCAATTAAAGTATATTACAAACAAGGATACAAATAACTCTTTCGTGTAGGATAAAATTAGGCTTTTGCTTTGGTGGGACATTTCATCATTTCTAGAATGGAACCATCATTTATTGTTGTTGTAGGTGGATCACAAATACAGGTGGTCAAAACTAAAAAAATACCTCTACAATATACCATAAGGGTGTACAATAATAGAAAGAAAATAAATGAAAGAACAATCCTAGCAGTTAATTACCTATAGACTAACATTGATTAAACTAAAAACTAAACTAAACAAGAACTATTTTATGTACTCCTGGAAAAGAAAAAAAATCGTTAGTAGGTATATAATATATGTACACATATGTTTCGTAAGAAATTAATAAAGTAAAAGCATACCACACCAGATAATTGCTATTCATTCGTGATTTGATTTTTGAAGTTTTGTGCGTACTGGTGTATCAATAATTTCCTGTTCGCACTAAAGGTTTAAGACAGTAATTTTCAACGATCATTATTTTCCATTCATTATACACCATAATTTTTAGGTCGTTCTGGAAACGAATACCATTAACTCGATCATCGAACTCGAAATGAATGGGACTATTTTTTTCAAAAAGTAACAATAAAAAAAACACGAAAGAATAAATTTAACGTTTTTTTTTTGTGAAATAATGAGAACTCAAATGCATATGTGTGTGTAAAACGTATTCACGATCGGCAACACATGCCAACGATACCCATTGAAAAATTCATTCATCGATCGATTCTCATTATTTCACAAAAAAAAAAAAACATTAAATTTATTCGTTCGTGTTTTTTTTATTGTTACTTTTTGAAAAAAAATGTCCCATTCGTTTCGAGTTCGATGATCGAGTTAATGGTATTCGGTTCTAGAACGACCTAAAAATAATGGTGTATAATGAATGGAAAATAATGATCGTTGAAAATTACTGTCTTAAACCTTTAGTGCGAACAGGAAATTATTGATACACCAGTACGCACAAAACTTCAAAAATCAAATCACGAATGAATAGCAATTATCTGTAAAATCACTATTCATCATCTGCCTAGCCTTTTCCCAACGATGTTCGGGTCGGCTTACATTCTAAACGGATACAGCTGAATATCAGTATTTTACATGGAGCGACTGCCTATCTGACCTCTACAACCCAGTTAGTAATAGGTATTACGATACCCCTGATAAGACTGGTTGTCAGACTTTCGGGCCACTGACTACCTGTAGCAACTGTTAAAGATCTACAAATGACAGCCGGGACCAACGGCTTAACGTGCTTTCCGAGGTACGGAGGAAACTCGGCATGTAATGGGTCACCCATCCCCGGACCAACCTAGGCAAGCGCGGCTGAGCGGGTGTTATTATTTAACCACGAGCTCCTAGGTATGCTCCTGTAAAATCACTATTAATAGTTTCAATTCAACTTTTGTGCTACTTATCATTATCGTCATCACTGGCAGACTTGTTTCACATCCTGCTTAATATAGGCCACCTCGCTTTTGTGCCAATTTTCTATAGCTGCATAATCATAATAGATTTTTTTGTTGTGAAACAAGGTGAAATTGCATTCAACCTTAACGATTAATCTTTTATACGATTGTTTTCAAGTCTCCGAATATACTTTCTCACTTTTACTACTTACTGGTGAAAATTACCTCAATTTTTTTTTTTTGTGCACATACAAATAACAAAATCAAATTTTTTAACACGTTCACTGCGGCAAGTAAAATCATAATTCTTCATCTGGTGCGGCGGCGGGCCAAAATGCGCCCCCAATGATATTTCCGCCAGTGCGTGGCAGGTCTTTCTAGACCCACCAGCACTAGAATAGATTAAATTGCTATAACTTTGTGGAAACATAATGTATACATTTTCTTTTTATATTGTTAGAATGACCTTGAACCCAACTTCCTTAGGTTTGATTCGCCCCGGGATCTGCCAAACAGGAAATGAGAAATAAAGCAGGAAAAGCGGCAGGCCGATATCGACCTGAACCGCACTAGAAAGTATTTTTAGTAGTGATGGGACAGAGAAAAATAAGGGGATATCGAAAATAAAACAGAATTATCGTAAAAGAACTGAACAATGTTTTTATTTACTTATGGTCTTGGAAACATGTTGGTTGCATTTCCTGCAATATTTTTTTATTTTCTTAACTTTTTGTTTGCTTGGGTACTATTAAAGGTTTTCCGCAGTCTGTCGTAGCACCCTGCACAATTTCTTCGTTTAGCGCTCATCTCAAGGACATGGTCATTGTCCTTAGGTTTTACTTGATTTTCTGAAATGAATTTTTTTTTCTTAATTCCGTGTGATTTATTAACCATTTATGAGTTTTACCACAAAACTCGCGAAACTGAACAAATAAGACGTTATCACGTCAAAAATTATATTGCAAAAACTATTTACTGTAGGAGTTAGCTAGTTTTTAAGAATAATCATTTTCATAAAGGATGATATTACTTAAAAAATCCCCACGTCATTATGAGTCTAAGGCTAATATGTGTAGATAGTAAACAAAACTTACCGCTTGAGCTTCGTTTTCCGTGCACATTTGTTTCCAAATTCTTTTTATTTTTCTTAGTGGAAAATATTTCTTCACTGCTGTCACTAACTGCAGGGCGAATTACTCTATTTTCCAAAATTTGTATTTTTCTTTTATTGCTTGCCATCGTTGTTTATATCGAACGCTACGTCAGATCAGTTAGATAGCACAACACTAACTGGCGGGGCGCGCACTCTGTGCGGTATCGGGTCGCTTGCTGCCTGTTGGGAGGGCGGGCCGAAATAGGCCCACTGCCGCACTCAGCGGATGTTTTTCACCGTCAGTGCGTGGTAGGTCGATAAAAGCCTGCCGTTATGTTTTGATGGGGAACACCTACATTTTTGACCGCAAGATGAAATATATATTTGTCTCTGTCGAATTTTTAAAAACATCTGAGATAATCGTTTCGCACAAGCGAGAGGGACATAGTTTTCTTCGTCCGCACCAGCTGAAGTACCGCGGCAGGCCGATATCGGCCTGTTACGCAGTGAACGTGTTAATGCGTCTACCATCTTCCATTTTAGTCTGCTGAATATATGCCTCCATTTGGTAACAGTCATTAAATTAAAATAAAATAACAAGTTATCCGCATTACCATCACCCTGTATATGTAACGAGGACACTATGATTGGCACAAAGCCAATGCCAAAATTCAGGGTTTTAATACATCTCTCCTAGATTTTATCAAGGAGAAACATGTCTATACCTACCAAGAAAAGTGATTCTTGAAAAGCTCTTTTAGATTTAAACATTGAATAATAATAATTGATAATGTCTATCTATCTATACTTAATATTATAAACAGATAAAATTTGTTTGTAAGTTTGTTTGTAGGGGGTAGTTTCCCTGCCAGGGCTGCGGGACTGTTCGAAAGAGATACCGCGGCCCTGGAACACAAAGGGCCAAAGAAGGAACATGAATGGGTTTTAGTCAGTAAAAGTCTGACACTCCCTTCCGCTCCGCCCAGAGCGGGAGGGGTCATTTGATAATTTCCAATCCCAAAAAAAGGGGCTAATTTCCGGAACTACATTATTCAATTCTAAAAATTCTTTCACTGGCAGAAAGCTACCTTATTCGTGGGTGCTTTATGCTATAAATTATATTTATATCACGCTTATTAGCCGAGCTATCACAATTTTTGCGAACGAAGTCGCGGGCGAAGTGCTAGTAACCTCGTCTTAAACCTCGTCTTATTGAAAGAAGGAACAAACATTGACCGCCACTCCTGTTTACCCTGACATACATGTTTGACTTCTGTATCTCGCTGGCTCGGCTGTCACTTTATCAAAACCTTCAGGTTCTCTCACGATATTGGTGTAACCTATAAAGTAATTGTGAATTAACCCATTGAAAATATATCACAATGGTATTTCTTGGTACATAACGAAGAACAGCATAATAAAATACAACTTGATAAGATCAACCACGTTTTTCCGCACTCAGAAGTTGATAAGTCACACAAAAAAATAAACCCCTAAAATCACACAAATTCTTTTATATCCAATGAGATCAAAAGTAGTTAAATGATTTCTCAACGTAAACGTCACTTAATGAGTTCTTGCAGTAAGCCGACGATATGTTCATGGTATACTTGGTTCAGCAAACCTCTATCTACTAAACATTCCTACATATTACCAAGCTAGTGTTGTATTCGCAGTTTTGACTTGCACTAAACCCTCATTATGCCTTTTTGCACTCGCATTCATTTAAAATGAATGCCTAGATAAAAACGCAGTACTGTGAGTTTTTAATTTACGATCGCTTAGTGTTTTAATAGTGAAAATAGGGGGAAGTTTGCCACAGTAAAACAAAATATTCTTTGTAGTTATTGGGATAATTCTACTAGTGAGCCGAATTTCATTCATACCTCCTTTCAAGCCGTACTGTGAGTGGCGTCTATTGGTCGCAATCGCGACTGCTGAGCATGAGGTCCTGGGTTCGATTCCCGGGTCGGGCAAATTGTTATTGGGTTTTTTCATCAGCGATTTCTCAGTAGCAGCCACGGAGTCTGTATTAGTGCCGGTTGATGACCATAAACTCGCCCCCTATTACATGGAAATTAAAACATAACTGGCGAAATATATGTGTACTACTAGCTACAACTCTGCCTAATCCTTCAGGAATTACAAGCGTGATGTTATATATGTATTATTCTTAGTTTTTTTTGGTTATAAAAGGTTAGCACTAGCATACTTCCTACTTCATTTCACTTGAAATATGTGAGATGCCGAACAACCAATACAAGGTTTACTTAAAAACATTAGTTTGTTATCTATACGAACTGTAAAGCTCCGGGCTATCCAGAAAAATCCTTTAAAATACCTCAAATCACTCTATTTCTGGACCACAATTATTGTTCAACACAATATAAATGTCAACTCCTTCCCTTCTTAATTCCAATTAGGTAAGTAGAATATTAATTTATTTAACAAAATAACTTAAAATTATTAATTATTTATGTCATTGTTGTCGCAGACTTTAATTAGAAATAAATTATTTGTTTAAATATACCTTTACTGATCCTGCCAGGGCTACGGGACTGTTCGAAAGAGATACCGCGGCCCTGGAACGTAAAGGGCAAAAGAAGGAACATGGATGGTTTTTAGTCAGTAAAAGTCTGACACTCCCTTCCGCTCTGCCCAGGGCGGGAGGAGTCATTAAATTTGATGATTTCCCATCCGAAAAAAAAAGTATACCTTTACTACGCTTCTTAGGTATATTTTTACAGACTTATAATCAGACAAAAAAAATAATAATTCTGTTAAACAACCCTCAAGTTCATTTAACCCCATTGAATGACTTTTTGTAACATGAAATAGTTACAGAATAGGGTTAAATGAACTTAGAGGGTTGTATTAATGATTTTAATGATTATGATTCTGTAACTACATAAGTTTTACTAGCGCGACTCATTTTTCATCAACATACAACCTGACACTGACCTGTAAATTGCAAAATCTTAAGAAAAATTGAACTATTAATGAGCATTTCTTCATAAATTTTTCATTCGGCATGAAGTGGCGAAACCACTCAGCAAAACAGTCCACAAAACTGAATGTCAACTGAATATTTGTATAGTAATTTTGCTTTCTTTCGGCTTTTATTCCTTTACCGTGCCGCTGACAAATAAAATACATACATAATGACATCACAAAGCTCCCAAAGATTCTAATACCCTAAAGCAATATTTACCAACAAAAGGTTAACTAATTGAATACATTGTTGATATTATTACAGGCAATACAAGAATCGTAAACATGAGGAGAATACTACGGTGTACATAAAATAGTTAGTCTTATTAGACTCTGAAACCTGTGGGACCCGTATAAAACGGTAAAACTGCTTAATTAAAAGAAAGAGAGGGAAATAGTGATAATTTTCTTGTGTAGTGACACTAAATCTTAATATTGATGTCTTTTACTTTCGAGGTAAATAAGAAAGAGAAAAATGCTACTTAGAAATGTCTAATACGCGTCTTAGTGACTTTTGTTGTGATTTTGCAGTTTTATTTTTTTGTTTTGTAATATCGGCTGGTACAAGTGACGATAGCTTTCAAAGTGATTATGTTTCAACAGGATCGACATTATCGCTTGTTTGTAAAAATAATGACGTATCTCGAAAAATACTAAATACATGACAGCGTTTATATTTTCATTATTAAAAAATAATAGTAATAATTTTAAAAAAGAAATATTATTATTATTTTTAATTAATTAAAATTTATTTTTATAGTTTGCTAGTATTTTTTTTGCATAGAAACCTTTTATCAATAAATGAAAGGTTTATTTTACGTATTTTGTTACTTAATTTAATTCTTACTTTCGTTAATTTTATTCTTATCCGACTAAAAGCTACATCGAAAAATCTAAATTTCTGAGTTATGTCATCCTTGTCGCAACATTTCAACAGGATCGACAATATTATGTTTTCGATACTTTATTTAATTTTGATTTCAGAAGTTACCTTTTTGACTTTTCCGTTCCATAATCGTTATGGTTTATAGAATTTCATTTAGACTAGGTATTAATAGCTAAGATAAATCTACTACATTACGCAGCATCATATTTCCCGACGGGTTAGGCAGAGTTGTGTATCCGGGTACCCGATATCGGTAGGTACTTTGGCATGATGTCCTGTCCTGTCCACTTGGTTATACGATTACGGTGTTGCCAACCACACCGTTCAAATTTTTGAGTAAAAACATGAAACTAGAACAGTTTTCACTTTGTTATTTTAGATATTGCTTGACATCAACACACCAACATCGATCAAAAGTGAAATTATTTCACGAAGAAAATAATAAAAAAAAATATGTGAAATTGTTTCACTAGCTTTTGCCCGCGGCTTCGCTCGTGTTAATTTAGAATTTGATGATCAATTATATAATTCAATCATGATTCGAAAGACACGTGGTGCCACCTATTATCATAAGAACGTTATTGTAAACTACAATCCGCGGGAACAGTACTTTTTTTCGGGATAAAAGGTACTCTATGTTCGTTTCTGTATACCTGACAACTGACAACGTATATGCAAAATTTCAGGATGATCTGTTCAGTGGTTTAGGCGTGAAAAGATAACAAACAAACTTACTTTTCACATTTATAATATTATTAATAAGGAAGGGAGTAAGGTAGGATGAAACTCAGGTATAATGTAGCTTCCCATTAGTAAAAGAATTTTCTGAATAGGATCGGTACTTTCGAAGATTTCTCTCTCCATCCAAACTTACATCCTTTACCTCTTGTCGTATAATAGTAGTATGGATAAACAAATGAGTTCGCTTTTGAATTATATGCAGTCACTGAGGATGATAATGAGTGAGGTTTGAAGTGAACTTTAGAGAATACCTCCACAGTTTGTTAGTACTAGTAACTTGGGATCTAAATTACCCCAAAAAAAAAGTTAGTTTTATTTGTCAATGTCATCAGAAAAGCCTCCAAAAGATACTGCCCCTTAGGCAGTTAACATTTAACGATTCCTTAGGTGCTGTACGTGACTCAATTAAAATAAATAAGTCTTGTACCAATGTGATACTGTTTCAAATCCCCTTCGTTCCATTACCGTTACTAAAATCCTGAGAATATATCTGGACTTAGGTGATAGGCCTTGTTGTCAAGTAAAGACACCGTTATCAAGTATATTTATTTTTTCTTCCTTGTTTAAAAAACGTTGCACCACACTAGGAATTTCTCCTGTACCAAGTGTGCGTTTACAAACATTAGCGTTTACATACAAAACAAAGTCACACAAACAGCCAGACCCGGAACCCCTGCACTTCTAAGTCCTACTACCTGTCATCAAATATTTGTTTCGTGTGGGGATCGAACCCGCGACACACAGCGCAGCAGCCAATCGCTCAGCCACTGCGCCAACCGTGCCGTCAATAATTATAATATGGTGATTGTTACGCGTGTAATCGGTATTAAAATAGACGTTTGGCCTGCACTACATACAATATTTAACATTTACAGATAAAGATAGATTGAGAACAAAAAAAATTGTATAGTAAAAGTTCATACCTATTTCTAATTATGACAACGTAAATTCACTATCAAAAACATTTATTTGCGTAAATAAGGTACAGAGTGATCTCAAAGATTCAGTTTATGAATCTCTTATTCTGCCACTAATGTCGGCGTGCAAACTTTACACAATTATTTAATGTCAGAAGAAAAAATAATTAATCTGAATGCATTTAGTTAGTAAATTGTATTAAATCGATTCTTATTTGGTAACAATTAATAATATTTATAATGGGACACTTACTACAATTATGTACTACTACTACTATTACTTTATGTTGACCCAATTTAAGTAATTACTAGCAAATGACAGGTCAAACCCTATATATCCAGAAACCCCTACTAATTATATCTATGATTGGCAGTAATTTAACAAGTCGCCACTTTAAATATCTAGGTCTTACTGACCGGCTTATACTTAAGTAATTTTATAGGTAAGTGGTACACCATAAAACATAACATCACGCCTGATATTCTCGAAGTCCTAAGCAGAGGAGTACCTACCAAAGAGATTTAAAAGACTTACTTCGCTCGTTAATATTTGAATGTCTTTGAGGTGCCTACAGTATTATCCACATTTCGCCAGTTATTGTAATAGGGGGCAAGCCTATTGCCATCAACCAGCCACCAATTTAGACTCTGAGCTATTACTAAAAAAATTCGTGATGGCAAAACACACTTTTAAAAGACGTCAATCCTTCGCAAACCTTGTCACAAGTCAATATTTCACGTTACATAGGGACTTTGTGTACATAACAGCTTCCACTTTGCGATGTAAGTAAGATAATCTAAACAAGCCGACGGATCGAGAGAGAAAGTATCAAGTTACTTGGAGAAAATATAATAGGTACCGTGTGTTATAAATCTGTATTCAAATATCAAGACTGATCGTTGGGTATTGTTTCAACGATCTTGTTAGTCTATGGATCAGAATCGTTTTTTGATACCATAGTGCAAATGAAAAACATACAAGGTGTAAACGGACTCTTCATGAATCGTCAACCAAGCATTCTGTAGGTATATCAAACTAAGTCATTCCACGCAAAAATTATTGCAGTGAAACGATTGTTTTTGGGTGAAAAATCACGTTTTAAAATTAGTATAATTAAATTATGTATTTAAAAAAACAAGGTATTTTGACCTTCAATAGCTCCGTAACTAGAAGGTTCCCAGGGGGTCTAAAACGGCCGATTTGGCAGAATCATAATAGGATAATAATATGAATTACGTCTAAATTCTTAAAATGGTCATAGACATACTACTATTATGAATTGTCACCTTGGGACCGTTTTTACGAATTTAAACGTAATTCATAATTATTATCCTATTATGATTCTGCTAAAGCGGCCATTTTAGACCCCCTGGTCTGGTCTAGAACAAAAAAAGGATTGCAATGTGAGGGGAATAACAATTAGTAATTATCTTTCGGCTTTGTTAAGGTTGCGATGTTATGCTATGGTATGTCAAGTATGAAGTATAGGAAACTGTCTAGGTTTACAGAAACTAGTAACAGTCGCTATGAGGGGAAGGGATTTAGGTTCACTTTAATATTGTTCTGTCTACCCTTATCCGAAGTAACTAGGAGTCGACACAAAATGTTATTTTCTTTTATTTTTCCCTGTCAGCCATCATTCATTCCCTTCTTATCCATTTAAACCCTTACTAAAGTTGATTTTATGAAGAAACTCAAAGGCTCTAAGTAAAACTGTGGGATATTTCAGGATAAAATAACGGCGTCTAAGCTTTAAGCGTAGGTATTTATAATAATTCCATTTACCTACTCAATTCTTCCGTAATAGGTCGGGAAAAAGTAATTTGCTTCACCCAAAATTCTACGAATAATGAACAACGAACTTAATAAAAACCGGGTTTTTAAATAGTAGCTATTTACGGTTTTATCTTGTAACACCGTTTAATTAGGAGGAGAAAATTGTTTTTTTTTTTGTGAAATGTTATTCTTTCGAACATAATAAAACCATGTTTTTCATAATAAAAACATGGTTTTATTATGCTTGTAGTTTCTTAACGAAAACAAAGATTAATTGAACAACTTTGCCTCCAGAAAATTCTGAAACATTTCGTGGAAAAATACTTAATCTTAAGTGGTGAAATGTGTAGTCTAGCCTTAAAAATTACAAAAATATTTTTTCAGGCTAGACTACTGTATTTGTATGTATTTAATAAACTTTACTTATTCATATAGGTGTTTGTAAGTGCCACAAAATACGAAAAAAAAAATGGCAAAAATGGAATGCACAAACCATCTCTGCTTTCCCCTACGTTAAAAACAGGCGTGGTTATTTGACACGTATCACGTTTAAACATCACCTAAACGTCAAGACCAAAATATATTTATAAATAATCCTAAAATAATCACATTCGTTGGGGAGCTGCCAAAAACTTTTGATAGATGGCGCCCTAAGCATATTCCTTTAAGGTCGGAAGTTTCAAAGCCACTACATCATGTTCGTTCTTGTAAACTATGTTTTGTTCTTACTATGTACTTACTGGAAGGGTATATAGTGTAACTAGCTCTTTCATGCGACTTCCTTCACATTCACACACGGTTTTAGTAAACTTAATTTAACTGCGCTGCATGGTTTTGTTTCGGAAAAATCTTTATTGTATACAGGGTGGGACATCAACGCACAAACGGTTACCACGTATTCAGTACGTAATTCTGAACCTCATAGAAATTTTCCATTTCTAAGTATGTGGGGTTGTTTGTGGTAATTTTAGAAAAATCTGCATACATTTTGACCGTGTAGGGTATTGCATTTTAAAAAAGAAAGAAAAAACTAAAATCAGTCATGCATTGCTAATAAATTACTACTTTTGTTAGCTTTACCTGTTAAAACAAATGTTTGTTAATGAATAAAATAAAAAATACAAAATTTTATGAAACAGCAGATTTTTTTTCAGTTTTTTTTAAGTGCTCTTAAAAAACCGTTTGTGCGTTGGTGTCCCTGCCACCCTGTATAGTGCATTGTACAATTCATTTTTATGTATGTTTTCAGTGGTTTTACGTTTGTGTGTTTGCCTGCCATTCAGTAACGCATTAATTTTACATGTATGGAAAAAAGGTTAAATTGTGGCTTTCAGCTTGTCAGATATTAAGTAGGTAAGTTTTTACCAGAAAACAATGGCTACAAAAATATTGATAGTTGGTTAAGCAGTTCATTGAAATTTAAAAAAAAAACCTTTCAACGAGTCTACGCAAGTCAAAAATAAAACATATTGACAAAAAAAACTTTTCGTCACAAATATTTTTTTTTCGCATTTGCCGATGATAGCACCATAACGATACCTTGCAATAGTGTTGATACTTATGAAAGTGACATAAATGATTCTATAAATCTAATGGTAAAATGGCTAGACGACAATAACTTAAAAATGAACCTGACTAAAACTAAATTAATACATTTTAGTCAACGGATCAATAGTAAAAGTAATTTGAATATACACTACGATGACCAGCCTATAGAAGAGGTAGACACAACAAAATTTTTAGGACTACACATTGACAAAAAACTGAACTGGAAAGCCCATATCGAAATCTTGTGCAAGAAAATCAGTAAATCTGCCTATGCCCTGCACACTTTGTCGTCTATAATAAGTGTGGAGGCATTACTTACAGCCTACTATGGTTTAGCAGAATTTCATCTACGCTATGGTGTCATCTTTTGGGGCAACTCGACGGAAAAAGACACGGTGTTTAAGGCTCAAAAGAGATGCATTCGTTCAATATTTAAAATTAAACCTACTGATAGTTGCGTGCCATACTTTAAAAAATATAAAATACTTACTTTGCCATGTCTGTACATTTTAGAGGTAGCTGTTTTTGTCAAAACAAATGCACACCTATTTAAGCGACTAGATGAAGTAGTCCCACGTAATAGGCGCGACAACAGCAAGGTATGCTCACAAACTGCGAGAACAGCACTCATGAGGAAAAGTGTTTTCTGTATGGCTCCTAGCGTATTTAATAAATTACCCAAAAGTTGGAGAGAACTGCCCTTGTCATTTTTTAAACATAAGCTGAGAAATTTTTTAGTTACTAAAGTGTATTATAATGTTATAGATTTTCTAAATGAAAAGGACTTTTCTACTCGGACTTCAGATACATTTAGGAATACATAGTTAAAAATAACAATTACATAATGTGATTTTTTTTTAAATAATTGACTCTTGAATGATTCTATTTGACTGCATAATATTCTGGACATAATTTAATTTCTATTTGACTATAATAATACTTATGTACCTACTATAATATCTTGACATCAATTATTATTTTAGTTCTTTTGTATTTTGAAATGTTTAGAATAACTTTTTTTATACCTTTATAATTTGTACGCCGTTATTGGCAAAACATGGACGCTCACAACATATATTTACTCAATACCTTGCATGTCTGATTAATCAGTGTATGTAAACGCATGTTTGACAAATAAATGATTCTTATTCTTAATATCCACAAAACAGTCTACGACAGTAAATTCAAGGGATCCTGTACATAAAAACCGCTTTTGAGATAAATTCTCGGACCACCAGATTTCCAAATAGGTCTTAATCGTTTTAATCCGAAATGTCCTCATATAGGGACCGTCTTTCATTCTCCCTTACGTAGACATTTTCATTGAAAACATTTTGTGATTAATCTTGAGAAGACTTATGTTTTAATAGTACTTGTAGGAGATATCTTCAATACTATATTTTTATGACGACATTAACATTTATTTTTATTTTGATAAAATGTAAGTTTTTTTGCTTTGCTTGTGTGGCCCAGCTACATGACTAATGTCACGCCTATAATTAATCCCAAAGGGTTCGACAGAGCTGTATTCCTACGATTTGAGCGATATGTTTGAGACCAAACATATAGGAAGCCAGTCAATCGAACTGCCCGATAGCCACCAGTACTGCCTGATAAAGAAGCATGTAATGAAAAACTCAACTAATACTCTGCTTTAAACTCGAGAAAATCTGTCCTTTGGAAACATCATTTGAGGCAAAACGGTCGTATTGGTAAAAAGGTTATATTATTCTGTAATAGTTAACGATGTATTTAAATTAGGTTATAATGTCTCTGACGATTACTATTATACGTGTGAGCACATTTTGATCATTAATAATATTTTAATGTGGGTTAGAAGATTTTTTTGGTCTTATAATGTGTGTAAAAATATCCTTAACGAAGGTGAAAATCACTTGTGTTCCCCGCCATTGCGATCATTTTTTTTGTTCTACACCATAACTGGAAACCTTCTAGTTATAGAGATATTGTGGGTCGGGGTTCCAACTTATTCACAAGTCTTTTTTTAAGTTTTTAATGATAAAACTTTTATCTCCACAACCCCCGTACTATTCAATGCATCCAACAGGACAATGTATTGAGAGCGTTACATTGAGTCCTACAGTAAACCGTAATATTTCACCCTAAAATAACGTTTATCAAGTAATAATTTTTGCGTAGAGTTACTTAGTTTGATGTACAGAATCCTTGGTTGTCGGCTTCGTAAAGGGGCCGTTTACACCTTGTTTATATTGCTTTTAATCCTTGCGCCAGTCTCTTGAGTTCCTGCACATTGCTTTCTCTTTTTTTAAAAAACCGTTGCCCCACACTAGGAATTTCTCCTGTATCGTGGGTGCGTTTACAAACATTTAAACTCACATACACAAACAGCCAGACCCGGAACAACTATCTGTAGGCCATACAAATATTTGTTTCGTGAGGGAATCGAACCCGCAACACGAAGCACAGCAGTCAATCGCTCAGCCACTGCGCCAACCGAACCTGCACATTGCAGATCTATGATATTCGTCGATTCATGTATCTTTCCGCTCCAAATATTTTATTTTTCAGAAACACATGAACACGTTTCACTGCATTTCACTCAATATTTTATTGTGCTATGTTCAGTCTCAATTCTTTCATGACTCATGATATCTAGGTGTGGGTATACCTAGTTATATTTAGCACGTCTTGTTACCTCTCTGTACGGGATCCAGAGATCGTATTTTATCATATATTTAGATGATAATTATGTTCTTTGATAATTATCATGATAAATATTAGATAATTATCATGATAAATATTAGATAATTATAATGATAAATATTAGATAATTATCATAAAATTATCCATGAAAATTCATAACTTGATCTCTATAAATTTTTACTCAAATAGCTTTTTGGTTTAATTCAGTCCAAACAGGGTCTTGATTTTTCGGCATTTTCATAGCTATCACTCTGGTCCTAAATATTGAAATATTAACAAAGAAAACTAAACTGAAATGTAAAATAAAAAAATCTGTTTTTTGATTAAAAACAATGTTTGTGACATTTTTTTTAAGTTTACGTTTAACGCGTTTGGATACGCGCTTAGGCGGCAAGGCGCGTTCGGATACACATGGAGTGACATTGAATAATGACTTTTGTTACTATCATGACAATTAACACTTCACACCCTGATGAGAACAGCTGATTATGTGACTTTCTCGTCGGTAGTAGTGATACTCTGAGAAGTCATAGATATATTTTGGTTTGAGGGGATATAACCGCAGATGCAGTTACAATAATTATTCGGCTCAAACTGTTGTTTGCTACAAACTCAAGTGAAATTGACTGTTTCAGATCGCAGCGTTTATTTCAAGATTTGCGGATTTCAGCAGGAACAGTTGTAGTTTTTTTTTTAAAGAAACTAGTTATCGTGGATAAAATATAAAGACCTTAGGACATGAAACATATTTTTTCATCTGTATTACCTATTGAAAAGAGTAATTTCCGGATCTGGTAAAATGTGGGCGATGGTTAGTCTATCGTCACATAGTTGTTTTCTTCACTCCCGGAAACACACTGACAAGAAATAGTACCTCGCAATCCATATATTCGTAAAATCTAGAATTTCAGTACCTACCTATTCAGCAGTAACTCACTTTTATGCGACTTCTCTCAAATATTTATGCGTGTCTCTAGTTTTACGGTTGCCATGAAATATTATCATGTTATTCTTTATCGCTTCCTCAATATTTGTCATAAATCGATGTTTTGCTGTGTGCAACAATATTTTGTAGATTGTCATGGATAAAATATTGATGAGTGTACGAGTATATGTCTTCGGAATAAAGGCCGTTTTTCTAACATTTGCAATGATCAGCAGCAAGATAAGTTACCCACTGTCATTTATCATGGTTATTAATCTGCATCGCCCTCGTGTGAGTTGACAAAGATTATGTCTGGATACCTTAATAGGACCTTAATAGAGACCTCTGAGTTTGTTTCGGCTGCATCTTCTCAGAGTAATCAGGTGCAAACACCGGCCTCATCCAGTTAAAAAAATGGCATGTAAAAGTGTTTGTAAAAACCTATTATAAACATCAGATATCATTTCATAATAGTTTCCTACAAAGTAACTCTGCCGTCTATAGCTTTTGATACTTTCGCGATTGTACGGATTTCAATAAAATTAAAAATGTTGAGACAATTCCAATTTCAATTGCAGTTGTCTCAACATGAATGATGTAACCAATGAGGTTATATAATACATAACATCATTGGATGTAACCAAGATATTGTAACACAATTTTGATTTAAAAGAGTGTCCGTGGAGTTTCTTGCCCATTCTTCTCAATCGAGATCTACGCTTTGGAATGGGCAACTGGAGTACTTTCACAGTTATTATGCCTTGTGACTGGGACTGTATCTTCATCTTTTTGTTTTTGAGAAAATAAAAGTGTCTGTAACTGGGTCTATTTGAAAGAACCACGTTGAGTTTGAAACTTGTTACGCAATTACTCCGCAGATCTTCCAGTAACGTTTGATGAAAATAATAATTATAAAGCGACCCAAAAAGCACTAACACAAACATGGTAATGGCCTTATTAAAAATCCTTGAGAAATACCACAAAATTAAATTATGCCTGTGGTCTGTTTGACATTAGCGCAGAAAATAATGTTTAGTTAAACGTGAGAAAATTAAAATAAAGATTTGTCCTGAGTAGTAGGTTCTTAACTGGGAAAATTTATTTTGTCCTTAGGGCCTTGACATGTAGAAGCATTTCGTATTTCTAGAACGACTTACACTATACTTAACTACTCTTTTCGGTAGCTTATGTCAGTAAACATGTATGACTTTCCACTGTCGTTATCGCTATATAGGCAAAATCAGTGAATGTGTACTTGTACCAAAAACTCGTAATTATAAACAATAGCTATCGCTAACCACACTTGCTGTCGCTAAATATTATTTCGCATGCGTATCATAATATATAGGTCCTGTAGTATGATACGCGTGAGACGACTCTCGTACTTATTCAATGCATCCATCAGCGCAATGTTTTGAGTGCGTTACATAGTCCTACCGTAAAACGTGATTTTTCATCCCAAAAAAAGTTACTTAGTTTGATGTACAGAATGCTTGGCTGAAGGCCTCGTGAAGGGTCCATTTACATTTACTCCTTGTATAATTATAAGTATGTATGTATTCTGTATTGTACTCGACTAACCTATACCTATTATTATTCACCTTTTATACTCGTGCACAATCTAGGGGCTAGTTCCGCCATCTTGACGTCATCCGGCAAGCGAAGACGCTGCATTTATATTGTGTATACGATGCGGCCCGTCTCCGGTTCATCGGTTTACAATAACCATATCCGAAACGCTTTGTAACCGGCTCTTCGTGTACCTATTTAGAATAGTGATTTTCATTTGATTTTTTCTTGTCTGAGCTAAATAATAACGATAAGCGAATGATGTAACGTTTGTTTGTTTATTGATTTAATTTTGTATGTTTGTTTCACTTGAGAGAGAGAAAGACATGAAATTTGGTTGATTTCATGGCTTTCTTAAGATAAATATAGGTATTTTGTGTACTTATTGGAAAAGTTGGATATACAAACGAACTCGCAAGCTACAGTTAAGTAAGCTTATAGGACCAAAAAGTGATGAAAACATATAAACAACTACGTGCAAACGCTATTGCTGAGTATGAATTCTGAGTTGGATTTTCAGGTAGAAGATAGGGATATTGGGTTTTCCCAACCACACTTTATCAGTAGCAACTCGAAATCAAAATTTGTGCTCGGTTGATGGCAATTGACTCGCCCCTTATTAAATGTAACGTGGCGGTGTGATGGTGCGTATGTAGTGTGGCGGGTATGTGGTGGTGGTTCGGTTATGTATAAGTTCACCAGTGTCTAGGTACACCTCTGCCTAACCCTTTAGAGAAGTCTTGATGTTATGTTATAATAATAAAATTGTATTTCAATCTTAAATCATGGTAATCGTCTGTGTAATCGTGTTTATTTCTAAATACACACACACAATTAAGTCCTTTAGAATTTGAAAGCGAGAGTATAATGAATCACCCCGACGAACGCACATTCAATTAAATTATCTTACTTGAGCGACTGTATGTAATTGTTGGTTTCTGAATTGAGAATTTGAAGTTATAAACTTGTCGAGGTTTACTTTAATAATTAATTTTGAAAGATGGTGAATCTTAAGGGGGACACGCCAGGGCAGCCCGCGTAATTAATTTGCAACTTGCAGGTTAGTGTCAGACTGTATGTTGCATAAACTATGATTCGCCATCGTAACAAATAGATTTAGAATCATTAAAATCTTCAAAACGACCCTCTAGGTTTATAGTTGATAGCGTTTAGTTTGTTTGTTTCTTGTTTTTTTTTATTATATTAAGTTAGTCGATAAGGTCGAAAGTTGCCTGAAAGTAAATGAATGTAGTTGATATTTATTTAATCCCATTAAATGACTTTTTCATGAAATAGTACAACCTGACACTGCAAATTGCAAAAAAAGTAAGAAAATTTGAATTTCGGAGGCTACCCTAGCACCTTAAGTACCTTTACCTTCTGTTAAATAATAGTTTGATAGGTTCTCAAATTCAAGTTCTCAATTCCGAAAATATCTCTTTTTTTAAATAAACTTTTCATGTAATGTTAGTTCCAGTTCCAATATAATCCAAGTGCCAAAATATCCTTGATAAGCTTAGGTCAGTCAGGGGGGTTACTATGATGTCTTAGAACAGGAGTAATTCCAGTGTGGGAAAGAGAAATGCAGGTCGTGTAGCACCATCCCTTTCCCACACTGGAATTACTCCTTAAGTCGAGCTTGCCTAGGTTGCGCCGTGGATGGATGACCACCCATTACATAGGTACCTACTGAGTTTCCTTCTTGCGTCGGAAAGCACGTTAAGCCGTTGGTCCCGGTTGTCAATAATTGACCAGCGGGAACGTTAGCTTTGTGCCCAAAAGCGTAGGCAACGCCAGAAGCATCTAAAGCCATACATCCTTTGATACTAAAATAACAAACTAGAAACATTACCTAAACAACGCACTATCTTGCCCAGTTATTTTTTCTATTCAGTGACATTTTCATACCCTTTATTTATTTCGAATACTGTTACCACAAACGCTCTTTTTATATAAATAAATAAATAAACATTTATTTCAGAATCACTTCCATATTTGTTAGTAACAAATAACAATGATGAATATTCACTGTATATGCAAAAAAACAAAAATAAATATCAAATCATAGTGTGTATCTATATTAAAACGTTGTACCTGTGAACATATTTTGCCTCTAGCCATGCCTATTAAATATCACAAAGGAAAAATGTGGTATATTTACGTCTGACAAAACACGAAAATCGCAATTTTGAAAACGAGCTGACGGAAATGTCAAACGTCTCTTTTTTAGATAATTTAATTCTGAGTGAGCAGCTCATTTGCACGAATTATTTTCTCATGTTGGGAATGTCCTACATTTGCGAAATTACAAGGTAGGTAATAGTTACTTTAAAAAGATAATAAAGAGATGTGTGACGACATATCATTTTTTAAATTGACAATATTTTGATTTAAAAGAGTGTCCATGGAGTTTCTTGCCCATTCTTCTCCATAGAGATCTACGCTTTGGAATGTGCAGTTATTATGCCTTGTGACTGGGACTGTAGCTTCGCTTCTTTTTGTTTTTTTTTTGACAAAAGTGCCAATGGTCTAATTGAAATAAATGCTTTGAGTTTGAGTTTAGAAGATAATTTAACATATAGGAGATAAAGGTACGTAATTAGGCCACAGTTATTATTCAATAATCGTCGTTTCAAGGAGTCAGTAATAATTAAATAATTCCTAACGAACACTGTTTAAGCTGTCACGGTTTAAAACGAAACTTATACTGTCACTTACGGGATATCTTCCGTGATTGTTCATAATTTTGTGCTCCGATATTTCGACGACGAACTCAAGGTCAATCTGCCAAAATCCAAGGTCATTAAACTATTCGCAAAGGTAATTTTCTCTTCATTGCGTGTAAAGCCTAACATTACACTGTATGTCCTCGCGTGTCAACTATATAGCATCTCAAGCACTGCTTAACCAATCACATTAGGGAAATAGAACTAATTTTTTAGGTTGAGGAATGCCATGGAATTTTTTACAGGGTATTCGGTAAGAACCATTTTTGAGAGTTTTTATACTAGAAGGTTCTGTGTTCGATTCCCAGGTCAGGCAAAGTGTTATTGGGTTTTTTCATCAGGAATTTCTCAGTAGCAGTCACGGAGTCTAGATTTGTGCCCGGTTGATGGCAATACGCTTGCCCCTATTACATGGGACTTAAAACATAACTGGCGAAATGTGGGTGTATTAATGTGTACCCATACCTCTGCCTAACCCTTCGGGGATTACAAGCGTGATGTTATGTGTTATGTAAAACTAGAACCTCTGCTTTTTATCAACTATCATTGATAGAGTTTGGTTCCAAAGTAATCAAATGTCAGAACAATCAATATTTTAACTGACCTGACGAAATATCTCTTCGTTGGAATTCGGACGCATACATTTTGTTTCACCGAACGCCTCCAATTGCATATCTTCGTATGCTTTTTTCCACTTGTCATCCTTGAGTTCAAAAAAGAAGAATTGCCTAATACCAGTACCACACAGATATCCTCACAACTTGTCCAGACCACCGCATCTGAAAACGCACTAGATAAGCCTCAATGCCACATAAAGAACATCTGTGTTTCTACCACGGTCGGACCATCAATATGAGGAGCTTCTCAATATTCATAACGGGTCTCCCAATATGTAACTGTAAAAAAAACGCACCTTTTATAAACGGAATGTGTGGTTACATTAACATGTTTTCCGAGGCGCATGTAGAATTCAATGACGTCTTTTTTGTTTTTGTTGCATGGACATTAACACGGGGATCACTCCTTACACTTTGGCCCAAAACCATCAAAACACTATAAACATTCCATTAGATTTATTTCAGAAGGTATCTATAAAAGTCGCATAAAATTAACCAAAAGGTTGACTCCTAAGACAAAGTACCGTAAGTCGTTATTTGTATGACTTTTATGCCATTTCGCGATTAAGTGTCACCCTGTAGTGGTGTAAAGAAAGTAACCATTACGCCTCTGATCTCTTGAGAGCTTAGCAGAACTTAATTTTTCATTTAGGTGACTTTTGTCGAGCGATTTATTCAGAATTCCAGATTATCTTATGATTTGGGCTACTGTTAGTGAACATTGACTTAGGTCCCCATTGTTTTATATAATATTTTCGCATATTCTGAGTTTAGGAATAATATAGGGCTCAAATTCTGGGGAGAACCTGGTTTTTGTCAAATCATTAGGGTTATAGACAAAAAAGCTGATCTGGCCATAACTAGTATACAGGAAAATACTTGCATAAGCTTGCACCCATCAGTGGATTTCAATCTCTGAAAAGAACCGGTACAAGTGTATTTATTTATGTATATTCCGTGTACCAGTTTCTCTTTCACAATTTGGCACACAGGATAGGTAGTAATAATATCAGAATCAACCCGGATAACTAAATTGGTTAAACCAGTTCCAGTAATAATAAAATGCGTTATATATACATATATATAAAGTTATATATAGGATATTTACTTGTCTACTTACCAGAATACATGCTTGTAAGGGCTTATAATCTTTGATTAATCTCAACTTGATGAAATAAAACATTTTCGTCATAAGTTTCGTTGGTTTTATTACATCGTAGTCCAAAACATCTAAATGCCGGATTCCTTTGCCAAAATAAGTGTAGGTCAATGTAACGAACATGACGCAGAGACTTTACGAATAAAACAGTTCCACTTAGTAAGCCACTATGTCGGTAGATCTACAGTAGTTCCAATCACGGTGTCCCACTGCTGGACAATAGTCACCCTCAATTATTTCAACAGGTCGCAGCGCCGCTCCCATGTTCCATGCTTTCCCACAGCTGTCTCAATCCAATCTCATCATTTTCGCTTAGGTCTTCCACGCCGTCGAAGATCTACTAAGATACTTTGAAAAAGGATTCGTCGACCGTCATTTGCTAGAAGCGATGTTTATATATAGCCGTGTCTTAATAGCTGAAAGAACGCTTGTGCTTTCAGTGAATGCTTACAAATCAAAATTGAAGTTGGTGGACCTAGCCAAATGTAGGCCTACCTTATTTATATATAATTATGTCACCGTAAAATTGTAAATACCGTTAGATTATAATCTATCTCGCGAGATTGTAAACTGTCGAAAGATTGTGAACCGTAACATACTGCTTACAATTTAACGCATTATTTTTCGGAAGAATATAAATTATAATCTATCGAAGTGAAATTGTTAAATCACAATCTGTCGCGCGTTAATTTGTCAACTGTCAGAAGGCTGTCTCTGATTGGTCGGTCTTACAGGAGGTCGGTCTATGGCCATAGAGTTAGGAATCAAACACAGATGTCAGTCAAATAAAATAAATGCACTTCAAAAATTGTGACATCAAGTGTATTTATTATTATTTCATTAGTTTCAACACGAAATCAATTTATAATCACCAAGACACTGTTTGTTTACATACGACAACAAACGAATTAATAAACAAATATGGCGGAGCGGGGCACATGACATTAAACCAATCAGCGCGCGAGGTGCATTCCGTCGCATGCCATTTCACAATTTGACGGTTTCACTTCGATTGATTATACTCGTAATCTACCGAAAAATAAAGGGTTACATTGTAAGCAGTATGTTACGGTTCACAATCTTTCGATAGTAAACCTCGCGAATCTAACGGTATTTTACGGTGACAAACATGTTATATGTTTGATTGAATCGGTAACCTTGTTTTCAAACTGAACACTGTTATTTCATGCTTCGTTCAGTATGACTCTTACAACCAGTTAGTTCCTCCCACACTGGAGAGTGTGGGAGGAACTAACTGGTCAACTGGTAACTCTCAAACCAAACAAAATATTTCAATGATCAATCATAGGTATATTTGTACATTTCAGTGGGATAGGTAGGTACTTAGTTGCGTAGATAAGACATCATCATCTGACCAGCAGTTTCCCAACTATGTTGAGGTCGGCTTCCAGTCTAACCGGATACAGCTGAATACCAGTATTTAACATGGAGCGACTGCCTATCTGACCTCCACATCCCAGTTAGTACTTCAATTCACTTACTGGGTGATACGATACCCCTTGGTAAGACTAGTTGTCAGACTTTCGGGCCACTGACTACCTGTAACGACTGTCAAAGAACTAAAATTGACCGCCGGGACCAACGGCTTAACGTGCTTTCCGAAGCACGGAGGAAACTCGATATTTAATGGATGGTCACTCATCCACGGGCCAACCTTGTCAAGCGCGGCTTAACCTGAAGATCGATCCGAGCGGCTGTAATTATGTAGCTACGAGCTCCTCCTCCTCGTGTAGGTAAGACGTATGTGACATCATTTTTCGTATGTCTGGAAGACACATCGTTTAATCCATTTAAATAACGCTTTTTAAATCACCCCAAACTATACCTTATCCACCCATGACGCAGCAAATAGCTATCACTCCCACACAATTCCAACTACCTCTTATTACGACAGTTCCTTCTATAATATTTACAACTATTTTCCCGACATAACTTACTGTAATGTCCTTGTACGTGGAGTCAGACGTCCACCCTCACTGGCGCCTGCATGTCTGCTGTCCCGACCTTGTGACTGTATCATAGCGTAATAGTGATTAGGTCATGCTCTTCTTTCTGTTAATCACGGGAACTGGATGTGTCAGCTGGATTGGGTGGGTATATTTGGTGATTAGGGTATGTCAGGGAAATACCTATTATGTTTTCTTGTGTTTGATTTATCGAGAGCAAATAAATTGTAGATTTTTTTTTTCATTTTTCAATTTTGATTTCGTTTGTCTATGATATGTCTCTTGTTGGTCAGGAGATAGTTTTTATGAGTGAATCTGTAGTCATTATTTTAAGTTAGCTTAGTTTTTTGATCAAAGAGCCAATCAAAAAATTATAACGTTAAGTTTTTTGTTTATTGTACAACTAAACCGTAGTTCCATTAAACATACTTTAAATAGGCTTTGTGGCTACCACAGACATTGCATTATTATCGCTACTAGACCTTACATAACTACTTATCGTGAATTAATAAGGGCGTATCACTAAATACGTGTCAGACAAAAGTACGAGGATTAACAACAGTACCTAACTACTAATCTTCTTACTGTACTCGCTTGAATGAATTTGACACAAGGATTTGTTGGCTGACAAAAAAAAAACTTGATAACTACACAGTAAAAATGTCACATTTTTTGCTTTTTGCCTACCTATCACAAAGCTCTGTCTGTATATGACTGGGTGCACAACTGCACATACTAGTCAAAAAAATAAATTCCTTATCTATTCGTCTTCTTCGATTACCTGCTGTACTTTCATTGTTATAATAATACTAGTTTTCCGCCCGCGGCTTCGCCCGCGTCGAGTTCGGTTATATCGCGTAATTTTCAGTACTGAATTGATGCCGACTCTTGACCAATAGATGGCGCTGTATGTCCGGAATAAATTTTATTTTTTGTAATAGAAACTATCCTATGTCCTTTCTCAAGTTCCAAACTATGTCTGTACCAAATTTCACACAAATCGGTTCAGTAGTTTAGGCGTGAAGCAAAGACAGACAGACAGAGTTACTTTCGCATTTATAATATTAGTTTGGATTACCCTTTACTGTATAATCACCACTGACAAACTATTGATTTTTTTTTGAACTATTGATTGTTATTGATTTGATGCGCTTTATGATTATTGTTATTTCTTTTTTTTTTGTATGCACGTCATGTCCCTGTGACAAATTAATATTGTTTCTTTCTTTCTTTATTACGTCATTGATATTCATTCACCTTTATTATCGTCGCGAAAAGGTTTATGTCTGATGTAAAAAAACTGTGAAACGGTTGTATGTGACTGTACACGCTTACATTGTTTTCGAGGACAATGTTGACTCAGATGACTCAGATCAGCTACTTACCAGAGAGATTATTGACATTTTAACATAATTTTGTTTGGTATTTAGTATACAAATAGCTTGAATCATTAAAAACTCAAAACATTAGATACCTTAACCTTTCACAATAAAGTTAATTCTTTAATGTGTCTCCCACGAATTCGTTTCTTTATCCCCTTGTGTGTTTAATGTGTAGGTACTTCAGCACTTTTCAAATGTTAACACAATTTTTCTTAAGCTTTTGAATCCTAAGAATGGGATCGAATTTTAACGTAGGTTTCATTATTCTTACATGAAGTGTAAAATTAAGGTAAATAACAAAGAAGAAACAGTTGTTTTGAAGTTGGAAACAATACTACAGTATTTTCACAGTTTTTATGCCTTGTGACTGGGACATTTCATTGTTGTCTTTGTTTCGACAAGTGCCTGTAACTAGCCTACTTGAAATAAATGCTTTGATTTGATTTGAATACCATCTGTTTCTTTACTTAACGTAGTTTTTGAATAGGTTTTGCTGACATTAAATTTGTTCTGTGGATTTTAATAAATATTTTGATAAATATCTTAGATGTCCTAAACGGAGTTTCAGATAAACGAATATTTGGATTACGAACACAAGGATACCTATATTTTGTTTTCAAATCAAAATAATAAGTACAGCAACATATTTACGTTATGTAAAGAATTTCTCCATCGTTTATTTCGAAAGCCATTACGCTTAGAAGATATTTTTAGAATATAATACTTTGCATACAAAATCCCTGTTACCAGCCTTTACTTAAGAAATTGTCGTTTTTGTCTACCTACATGAGTCTGTTCGTTCCGTAATATTTTTCTTTTTTCTCTTATTTCTCCTAAAGTCCAGTTTGCAGCCAGTCCTGCGCAAAAAAAGTCGTTACCTACATATTATTGCTGATCTGTTTGTCCGTCTGCTTCCCAGAATATATGAAAAAACCTGATCTTTTATAGTGAAATGCAAGAATAAAGATGGAAACTAAGATTATGATAAAACGGCGTCACAAAGATTCCAACTGAGTTTGATTTTTAAGAAAAATTTAATACACATTCGAATTTTGAACTGATATTTTGATTTTAATTGTCATTGTCATGTTGATTTTAATGTTGACTTTGATTTTGATTTTGATTTTAAGTTTGATTGTGGTTTGAATTTTAATTTTGATTTTTTTTTTTGTTTTTGAATTTAATTTAATTTTGTTTTAAAATTTTAATTTTAATTAAGTATATAATAATTGTGATGTAATTGTATGATCCAAAGTTGATTGAAAAAAAAAATAATAATAATAATAATAGCTACAATTTGGAGGATAGTTCGTCGCTCCATGTAAAATACTGGTATTCAGTTGCATCTGGTTAGACTGGGCCGGCAGTCTCGACATAGATACCGACACTGTCGCAAACTTTCGATCGCTTAATAATAACAGAAAAAATCGGTTGCAATAACGATTGGATTGGATGTTGAGACTTTCATTTCTCGCAAGCAACGTTTTTTCGCGACAGTGTCGATATCTATGTCGAGACTGCTGGCCCTGGAAGCCGACCCCAACATGTTAAGCAAAAGACTGGGCAGATGATGAAGATGATGTGCTACAGTTGAACCCAATCCCATTTTTCAAGAAATTACCGCAATTTTCATTACACATAGCTAAAAAAAAATAAAACTTGTGAATTATGTTTCACGGTAAACAGAGGCAAAAAACGATCTTTCAGATTTCCGTGTGGTAACACAGCTTTTAGAACCTTAATAGGTAGGCCTCATCAGCCTAATAAAGTTACACCATAACTGTATATAGTACCTATATGGTAGCAGTAGCATATATAGTGAAACCATATAACGGTCCGCGTTTATCTAACTATCTACACGATGGGCGTGTCAATTAATTAGAAAACTTAGAAATTGTAGTGTTTATTTATTTATTAGACACAGGAAAAAAGGACAGGCACGTATGTACCTAGTATTAACGCGCAGCTAGCTTGCGTGTATGACCCGAAATGCATGTAGGTAAATGAAGCAAAAGGATTTGGACCTTACAAGGTATATAACACAATAAACGCACAACCGCTTGTGTGGCGACTAAGACCATGAATCTTAACAATTTTTGTTCTATGACTTTTGAAGATTCATAACTATTTTTGTAGTTTTACCATAAATGTTGATCAGCTTAACGCGTCAATTCCTATAGAAAGTCCATTTTTTTTTACGAATTTCAAGATGTTTCTGTCTAACAAAACTAAAAAACATTACTGAATGGAGTAAAACTCTGATGGATTCTCAAACTATGCTGAATATGTACGTACAGTCGCCAGTACATCAAGTTACCATAACTGTCAAATTTCTCCAAATGATTTTAAACCATGTAATGTTGATGGTTAAGTTCAAAATCGAATGCGAAAATTTAACAGTTTATAGTTACTTAATGCGCTGGCGACTGTACTACAAAATAGCGAATTTTCGACCAAAACACAAAGGCAAACTCCACTTTCTCCGCGCTTTGAATTCAAAACCCCTCTATAAAACAATTGGCTACTAACAAGGCTTAAAATTTCTAATTAAAACTCAGATTTTAACGGGCAACGGGAAATCACTCGAAAAATGTCAACCTTACCTCGCTCGACATTCCGGATACCTACTTAACTTACACAGGTTGTGATCAAAGCAGAATTCCTCTCATCCTGTGTTGCGATACGTTTAGGTGTAAGCGTTAATAAAACTGGAGGAATCTTCGCCCTTTTGTAATTTCCACCACGGTAGAGGTAATCACCGTGAAGACTTACGGCGTGCGATCAACACACAACCAACAATGAAAATGAAATTGTTTTCTCCCTGGGCTTTTAGCCATGCAGGATTTTTAATTTATTGAAAAAAAATGGGCAAAAGACTTTTCTCTCTTTTTGGCCAATACATAATGAAAAAATCAACCCCGATATCAATTACTTACTCAATTAGGTACAGTATTTTCTAATTAAAAACTTCAAAGACGTTTACCATAAAGTTATTTTCTTTGTACAATTTCAAACCAGAAAATAGGTGCCAAAAAGATAAACATAATGAGATTTTGTTAGATAGAAAATTTTGAAACAGTTACCTACTTCCAAGTTTACTGAATACAAACAAAAACAAACAAGCGATCTAAGTTAAAGAAACACTTGTAAAGATACATAAAAAGACAATTTCGAACGCAAACGTTGAAGAAAAAAAGAACATCACACGTCGACCGAAAACAGATTTCTAACAATCTTAAATTAAACATTAGCACAACAAAAAATAATAGATTTTCACCACGATTTCAGAAATTCTCGTAGGTAGTAGATCCATCCATCCAATTATGTAACAAAAATCTCATTGTTTTTCTCAGTTTTCCACATTCAACCATGAGTTGTTCCCGGACTGTCGCGTTGCTGACTGCTCTGTGGCTGGTGGTCGGAGCCACCTCCTCCCCGGTCAGACGGTCTCCAGACCTTGAAGCTAGGCGCAGAAGTGCTATCGACAGGAGTATGATCAGGTTAGTAGGCAATAGCCATGATGTACGGATTAATTAGGTATATGGGAGACAATAGCCCAGTAATTGAGAAATTGGAGTGGATGAACACTGTCGTATGTTTGTCCAAATTCTACCCTGATACACAATTGATGTGAATCCGCTCCTATAATTTTAAAAGGAGGCCTTTGTGAGCAGAGGGATGCATTGAGTAAGATACTCTCTGTCTTCGGGTAGTATTTAAACGCAAATCAAAAAATATCCTTTTTCTATGCAATAAGATTCCGAATTCCCATCAAAATTACTGATTGCACAGCAAAATATTCAACTAAAAAAAGCAAAAGCTTTTTCATCAATGCACAGCTAATAATCTTAATGCACATTATACTGGGGGTGTCGACCCTGACGTCGACCGTCTAGGGTTAGCGTTTCCGTCAGCAGGTCGACGGAGCCCCGCTGCGGGCTCCTATTTCTGTCTGCAGGGTTTACAGGAACCTAACTAACCGAACCTCGGGGTGCCCCTGACGTTGACCGTCTAGGGTTAGGGTTTCTGTCAGCAAAAATTTGCTGTGCAGTCAGTATTTATGCTATGTATGTAGTATTTTTATACAAAAATAAATTTAACTGATATAAAAAAGAATATAAATTCTGAGTATGTATTGATAGGCGATTATTTATTTGATATGCAATTTATAATATCCCTCTGTCTTCTCTGGTCGCAAGCGCGACTGCTGAGCATGAGGTTCGAGTTTCGATTCCCAGGGCGGGCAGTGTTTTTGGGTTATTCCATCAGGAATTTCTCGGTAACAGCCACGGAGTCTAGATTTGTGGCAATAGGCTCGCCCACTTTTACAAGGGACTGAAACATAACTGGCGAAATGTAGGTGTTCTATAAGGTACACCTCTGCCTAACCCCTCGGGGATGATGGTGTGATGTTATATGTAAGTTTAGTAGTGCAATTAATAAACCTACATTTCCATAGTTGTCTCTTTGGGAACATGTCACCAAGTTTTGCTCGGCCCTTTTGGAATTTGTCTGGGGCTCGACACACATAGCATGTACTTACCCCTACCTCCTTTCTAAACTTCTTTCTTTAGCACTTTTTTAACAGCTATTTTCCTTACTCCAACAGGTTCGGTCGCTCATACCCTCCAGAACCTTCAGCAGCTGACATCAGAGAAGCATTCGAGCGCCCCACACGGCGCGGCAACAGTTTCCTCCGCTTCGGTCGCTCCCAGCCACTCACCCTCTCAACCGACGACCTGGTCTCCCTCCTCAGAGCCTACGAAGAAGACTATGACACCCCAATGACCAAGAAATCAGCCAGCTTTGTCCGTTTTGGACGGGACCCCAACTTCATCCGCCTTGGACGTTCTGCCGAAGACGAAAAGAGTGCTTTTGAACAGAATTCTGAGCTCGTCGTCAGTGGATACCCTCAGAGGAAAAGCCGAGCGAGGGATCACTTCATCAGGCTCGGAAGGGACAGCGAAGAAGTCAATGAGAATGAGTTTGAGGAAACCGAAGAGAGTAGAAGGAAGAGGTCTGCTGAAGCGTGTCACGACTGCCAGTCGTAATCTCTTAGTTCCGTTTACATTGCTGTGTTGACCGCTGCATGAGATTTTTATTGGGATCTTAACGGGCATTGGATAGCAGTTTTATTTTTAATACCATGGTTGTTTTAAAGAATTTGCATACTTGATTTTTTAAGTAGTTTTCAGTGTTCATTTTAAATTTAAACTGCTGTCGGAAATGCCTGAGTTTTAATCTGTCAATTGTAATACTGTAAATGTTGGAATAAGTGAGCAGTGCGTATCTCATGCTGCGGTTTCCCAATGAACGTCTTAAATTTCTTCTTTCCAAGTATTTTCGATGGGCTAAAGTTTTCTAATGAGGCTAAACAATGTGGTGCATTGATGTTTAAAAAAAATATATAAAAAATGGAATAAATATTTATAGGTTTTAAAATTTTAGGAAAATACAGTTAAACATTTTAACAATATTTTAATTATAAAAATATATTTCTTAAAGCAGAATACGCTTATAATACTTTGATCTCAGAATAAAAATATTTTATTATTTATTTCTTGATATAGTAGAACCATTAGGAGCTGTAAAGTGGGTCCCAAATGTAAACACAATATTTTTTAAACAAAAAATATATAATTATATTATATAAATGTTTGCATTTATTTTCTCAAATTAATTTATTTTTTCTGAAGTTATACTTAAATGTAAATGAAAATAGTTACATTTAAAGTGTAAACATCTGAAACATAGGCTGGGTGTTACTTCAATTTCAGATGCCTACACTTACTTAAAGTTACATTTAATTACTCAAAATAATGTGTATTTAAAAGGTTAAATTGATGTTAATAAAATAATAATGTATTTGATTGTTACAATACTAAATAAAGCATTATTGTGTAATGATTGAACATTCATTTCATATTTTTATTTAAATAATAAAATGGAGTTTATCGATAAAGTTTTGATCACTTCATAATAACCTTTTCCCCTATACATAACACAACATGAGGCCTGTAATAAAGAACTAGACAAAGAAGTACCTATTAAAACCACATTTCGCGCATCCCATGTAATAGGGGGAGAACCTATTGCCATCAACCAACTATAAATGCAGACTTCGTGACTGCTACTGAGAAATTGCCGGTGGAAAAACCCATTACACATGCCCGACCTGGGAATCGAACAGCAGTAGCGCTAACGACCAGGTAGACCAAGGCAGTCTTTTTCCCTTTAACTTATCGCAAATACCGTTCCCTTATTAAGGGTAAGTACTACCTAGTTCACTGACGGTGTACCACTTTTCACCCTTATGCTCTAAGTAATAAGGTTGAATGTGAATCAAGGTGAAGTGGACTTTCAGTGAACTCGTAGTACATAACTTATAACTCAAAAAGTACCTAAGTCTAACTTAGTGTTATTAAATGTCGTTAAAAATAAATGATGGTTTATCAACATCGCACGACTTTTGATGTCTAATAAGCTTACACAAATGAAAGTAATGTTGAGGAAAAATAATGCCCTGAAGGGAATTATCGAGATTTTTTTCAAAATAAAAGGTAAACAAATAAAGGTAATTCATAAGGTAAATAATTAGAGAGCTTGTTTACACAAAATCTGTTTTGTTATGTAAAATAAAGCAAAGGTAATTCCTGTATTTTTAAGAACGTCCGCATTTATAATTCTGTTTCTGTCAAAAATACGTCTAATTTTCATAAATTATTCACATTTTGCTGTCGCTGAGATGGGACTGGTGACCGAAACACTAACTTAGCGTAAACGCACAAGCTATCTATTATACCACGAGATCACTCATTTTTGTGCGACCTAAGAACGATGATACACGTCTAATGTTTAAAATCTGTGCTGCAACCTAACTTGCAACTTTTATGTGGCTGCGTCCGTGAACGGGAAATGTATTAAAATTAGAATAGACAAAAGGGGAGGACATGCTGTCGGTATTGAAAATAACGTCCACAAAATTCACTATGAACCTGACAAAAACGGATCATCCTGTAAGCCTCGAAGGGTTAAAGTAGAGGCGTACCTAATATAATATCTTGGGATATAATATCTTGGGACAACCAACACACCGCCATCTGATCCCAAACTAGGCAGAGCCTGTACTATGGCAACCAGACAACTGATAAACATACTTATATATTTCTAAATACATACATATTATAGATAAATTACACACCCAGATACAGAACAAATAATCGTACTCATCGCACAAAGATTTGTCCTGTGTGGGAATCGAAGCCACGACCTCCGTCCTAGCAGTCAGGGTCACTAACCACTAGACCAACAGGACAATCAAATGACCATAATAGTACACCCACATTTCTCCAGTTATGTTTAAGTCCCATATAATAGGAGGTGAGTCTTTTGCCATCAACCTGGTACAAATCCAGACCGAGAACCGTGACTGATACTGATAAATTCAAGATAGAAAAACCCAGTAACAATTTGCCCGACCGAACTCGAACCCAGGACCTCATGCTCAGCTGTCGCGACTATTAAACGAATGAAGCAGTCTTAAGGATTAGATTTCTGTATTATTTTTCTTCAAGTTTTTTAAGGTTAACCTTTAAAATATAACGTTACAATTATCCGAACAGAATCCCTCGTAGGAAAGATTTCACTTTTAATTAAAATTCTGTTTAATTGTGTCTTAATGAACGCAGTGTTAATGAGTAATTTTATATTTCAAGTGTAAAAGCCCTAACAGTAATGAAGATGAAAATATCTTTCTGTTATATTTGGGAGTTGTAGCCAGAACGAGCTAGCGAAGCACGTCTTGTGACACGTAGAGAACAAGCGAAATAAAGACATTCAAATACTTACGAGCAATAGACGGGACAAGATGAAGAAAATTGTAATCTTTTAACTAGCATTAAGTTAAACTCAAAACTCAAACTCAAAGCATTTATTTCAATTAGACCATTGCGACACTTTTGAATGTCAAAAAAAAAAAACTAAAAGAAGCGAAGCTACAGTCCCAGTCACAAGGCATAATAACTTGAGAAAGTACTGCAGTTGCACATTCCAAAGCGTAGATCTGTATGGAGAAGAATGGTGTATGTTAAGTGCACTTATAAAACTGTTTACGTCCGTCTAGTCACTACCTCAGGTCCTGTTGAAAACCAGCGTCGGGCACTAGTTGCCCGGCAGTTTGCTGAACTGGGCCTATTTGGCGCTGCCAGACACACAGTATTATTATTTACTTTTTTATTAGAAGCGTTTTACCTACCAATAAAACGCATATTAATTTACTTACCTTATTCGAAGCTTATTTAATTGAGATAGGCCTTACGTTTCCCGCTCTTCACATTTCTTTATATCTATCTCTTTCTAGCACGTCACTTCCGCTTGGCAGTGGTAGGGAGGCTCGTTATGCGAGACCCGCCATTTTGATTTCATTGAGTCTAAATACCAGGCAGAGCTTGCTCATAAGCTTCGAATAAGGTAAGTAAATTAATATGCGTTTTATTGGTAGGTAAAACGCTTCTATTAATTTGACTTGACCGTTATTCGAAGCTTATTTAATTGAGACGTGTTTGTTATCGCCTGGTGGAAGTGACGAAGACGCCAATGTGAGATAAAATGACTATTACTAAAATGTAATATAGGTATGATGCAGTAAACAGTAAGTATCTAAAAATGCATATAATTATATAGATTAGATACTAAGATGTAGACATTTCTTGATCAGATATGATCGACGTAGGCATTAAATAAAGAAGGCGTAATTAATAGAGAATATATAATTGATCCAAACAAAAACACCTCTTCGGTAATAATAATAATAAAATCGGGTATTTTATTACATAATTTCTAATCAACTGGATTAAATAAAGTGGTTACAGAGACACGGTTTACAGTGGGCCTAACCTCACGTTTATAAAATTGGCAAAAGGTATTTTGCGATCGCCAGTTACCCCTACCAAGAATCTCCTCAAGGGGGTAATTATCGACCCAATTTTTTGAGGCTACAGCTGACCTAAAGCTCCCAGGAGATGCCTTAATACCGGCTTCTACTAATAGGGACTTGATCCAGCCTGCAATTAGGGTTTTCGATGCAAATTTAGGTTCACCTCTAATGTTAATAAACAAATTACTACAATTTGCAGCATTTCTACGATTCTTAAGAAGCGAGATCGTATGTTTAGCCCAGTAGACCGGGTCTAAGTTTTTGCTATCTTCATTAGAAATTAACCTCCAACCAGATTGTCTATAATCTACAGAATCAGTTTTCGATCCGAAAACCGGCCAAAACACTAACACATCATTTTGATTAGAATAATTATTAGAATCAACTCTGAGCAAAGTTAAATCATGGATTCTTCTCCCGGAGCATAAGAGAAGTAGAGCAGCTGTATGTCTCTGCACTTGAAAAATATTATTTTCATCAATGCGCTTACTCTCTAGGAAACTAGCAAGGTCATTTATGTTCCAAACCGGGGGCTTGACATGGGTGACCGGTTTATGTAACGCTATAGACTTTAGAACATGCTTTACTAGGACATTTGAACTTAACTGGCCGGATGAATCTGGGTTGCAAAGGGTTGCAACCACAGATTTGTGTAACAAAATAGAATTGTACGATAAATTATTAACTAAATGGAGATCAGATAAAAATCTAGCCAAATCGCTTGCTATTGGAGTTGAGGGGTTAACCTGGTGCGTGTCGCACCAAACTAGCCATCGCTTCCAAGCAACGCTATAAACTTTACGTGTTGAGGGACGCCATGACTTCTCAAGAAGTTCTAATTGACTACTATTCCAGGTTGTTAGCATCCCAGACCACCCCCACATTTCCACACTTCCAGAGTCATGTCGTGGACGTTCGGTGGTGGCAGTCCTGTTGTCGTGTCGATCAGGACTTTGTCTAGGTGATATAGCGTAAATGGGGCTGCTAGGGCGCGCAATTTGATGTCGGGTCGCCAAAAAACTCGCTCCCATCGTGGAACTACTAGTAGGTACGTTCCCTGTGCTTGATTGAGATAACCTAGGACCTTGGGAATCAGAAAGGGAGGAGGGAATATCCACGCTAGCTTGTAATTCCACATCTGGGAGAACGCGTCGTAAAACAGGGCTTGGTCGTCGTTTTGGTCTAAGGACACGTAATTCGTCACTACATGTGCTCGGTTGGACGCAAATAGGTCGATCAGTGGGACTCCCCATTTGGAGAATATTTTGTTCGTGCATTCTGTAGACAGATGCCACTCTGGAGTTACACGAAACCTCGACAAGTGATCCGCGTGACCGTTGTATATACCTGGTATGTAAAAGACGTTCATGTGAATTTGAAAGTCCTCCGTTATTTGGAAAACTTTGTAGGTTAAGTCCAGGAGAGGAGCCGACTGGGTGCCGCCCTCGTGACGGAGATATGCGACTACCGACTTGTTGTCGCTCTGAATCAAAACTGTCTTGTGTCTCAGGAGCTGACAATGATCTTCCAAAACTCTTAGGATTGCTAACATTTCCTTTTGGTTGCAATGAAGATCTTTCTCGGCCTCTGACCACAGACCCGAGAGAGAGAGATTGTCCAAGCGAGCTCCCCAAGCGATGTCCGACGCATCTGTTGTGATGAAATGAGAAGGAGGCGGCATGTGTATGGCCGACGGAAGATGACAATTCTGGCGCCACCATATCAGATTGTCTATCGCAACACGAGGTAAGGTGTGTAGTAACCTGTGATCCGCCTTTAATATTCCGTTCAATAGGTTCAGAAGCGCTCGAAAGTTGAGTCTTCCTTTCGGCATTGCAAAGCTGGCAAAATTGAGTAGACCAACCAGGCTCTGGAGCTCCCTGAGCGTTGTTCGTTGTTTCCACAGCAAATGAGAGATTTTGTCTGCAAGTCCAGGAATTTTTTCTTCGGGAAGGCGCTTGCGATTCGTCCATGGATCCCAATGAATTCCTAGAAACACTAAGCTTTTCGACGGTGTGATTATCGACTTTTTGTAATTGGTCAGCCAACCTAACGTTTCCAGAGTGTCGAGCACAATACTCACATGACTCCGAAGCTTGTCTTCGTCCTGGTGAGCGATCAAGAAATCGTCGAGAAAAACTATTATCCTGATACCTCGATGCCTGAGTGTCTGGGCTATCCAATTTGTAAGCGCAGCAAAGGTCTTTGGTGCTGTGCTCAGGCCAAAAGGTAAGCAGGTCATTTCTAGTAATTCGTTGCGATAAATTAGGCGCAGAAACCTTCTGTGGCTGCGAGCCACAGGTAAATGAAAATACGCCTGCGAGAGGTCGATTTTGCATAGCCAATCCTGTGGTTGTAGAAAATCGGGGATGCGATATGCATTTATCAACTTGAATCGATCTGTTATGATGTAAGAATTCAGTGCTTTCAAGTTGAATATTGGTCGATTTGAGCCGTCGCCTTTGGGGACAAGAAACATCGATGACAGGAAGCTTGGCGAAAGAACAGCTCGCTCTAGAACTCCCTGTTCTATCATTTTGTTTATGACAGATGTCATTACGGCAGATTCTGGAACATTTAGTTTGGTTCCGACAACGCTTGGGTGAAGAAGCGGTGGCTTCTGACAAAAGGGTATGCGATACCCTGTTATTATTTTTAGAATGTAATTTGGTGCATTCATTTGTTCCCATTGGTCTCGAAACTGCAGGAGACGGCCCGCTCTGAAAGAGTCAATACTTACGTCGTTTGTTGTCGTTATTCTGCTGGGGAGGCGATGACACGCGTCTTCGCCCGTACCTTGGCTGATTATTTTGCTGGGCATTCGATCGGCCTCGAAAGCTATTGCGATTATTCGGTGCGACCGAATTATATTGAGCAGCATGACCATGAGCGTTAGAGCCACCTTGCGGAGGTGGGTTACCGCTGCTGCAGCCACCTTGCGTAGGTGTGATAGTGCTAGCACATTGCGAATGCGCATTACTGTGTTGGCAAGCCTGAGCTGTACGAGCAAATCCATGCGAGGACTTATTGTAAGACTTTGGCCCCTGCGAGGGGCCACGAAACTTTTTTGCATCCGCCTGCGAGGCAGAAGACGTATGAGCCTTTTGCAATGGCCAAAAACATTTTCTTACGCCACCAGCTTTTTCTACAGCAGCAGTAAACTTCTCTGCGTTGAACAGGTTGGTACATGTCGGTGGAATTTTCTTTAAGCTGGCCTTCATCAAGGGGTCCTTTGCCTGTTTAAGGACACAGTCTCTCCGCATTTGGAGTATCTCAGCACGATGTCCACAAACGATCTGTAATAAATCTGAAGAACACTTAGTAAAGTCCCCTGTGGAAAAAAGATCATTTACTTTTTGAAGCAGAGTTTCAGAATTTAGTGAGTCACTATTCCTTGCCCATAGTAATAGTTCTTGAAGCGTTCCTTGCAAAATCTCCCTTTGTTTGAGCACACACATGGTCAAGGCCGCAAAAGCATTATCAGCATACACGAGGTGACGAGGAGACTCAAATACTTTAACTTCCTCGTTCATTTCAATGTTTGTATATCCCGGCGAGTGATTGTACAATTTTTGGGTCTCAGAATACCTAATTTCATTCCAGTCACTTTTATCTAAATGCTGCAAATCACATAATAACTTCAAATAATTCTCGGAAGTCTTAGGCATCGTAGGCTCCTTCAGCTTAGTTTCAAAAGTTAAAGTAAATTCTTGATCACCACGTGCACTAACATTATTAGGTTCAACATCAAGCATTTGTTCGTAACGATTTTCACTAACACCGGACATAAGTGAGATGGCATCATAATCCAAATTGGTACTAACGTGTTGATTGGTGTCCTTACTTACTATTTTCCGTCGAAGGTTACGTATTTCTTTAGCTAATTTCCGAAACTTACGTTTGGAACGACGCTTGCATTTACTCCCCTTTTTCTTGTTGCGGCGACTTCTTTTTAGGTTGCTTCCGCTAGACGAGGAGCTACTACTGGAACTCGAGGTACTATAACTTGAGCTACTAGAACTATTCGACCGCGCTCGCCGCTTCCGCGGCAAAGAAGGTCCTGGAAGAACATCACTATTTGCCTTATCGGCATTATCACACGAATTTTCCATACTGAATATCAAAAGATTAAACTTTGTTCACTTTTAAATTCGAATAAAACCGTTAGGATTTTTTAAAACTTGTGCACTTTTTTAAATAATAAAATTTTAAGGCAACTAAGTGTCGGCACGACACGACCGATCACGGCGGGAAACAAGACGCCAATGAGATCAAAATGGCGGGTCTCGCATAACGAGCCTCCCTACCACTGCCAAGCGGAAGTGACGTGCTAGAAAGAGATAGATATAAAGAAATGTGAAGAGCGGGAAACGTAAGGCCTATCTCAATTAAATAAGCTTCGAATAACGGTCAAGTCAAATTAATATTTCTTTTATTTAGATTTAAGTTTTTTTTCTGTTATTGCTTATTGTGTTATTGTGTGGCATGTGCCAAATAAATATGTTTTCTTTCTTTCTTTCTTATAGATATTACTATTTAATGTTAACATTGTTATTTGAATAAAATAAAATTAAATAAAATAAAATTAAATCTGCTACTTGTTACTACTTAGTAACAAGTCGGTCTGTTTAGTGTTCGTCCGCTTGCCTGGTCGCCTCATGTGTCAGCATCGAAAATGTCACTACGGACACTGATGTAAAAATTAGTATAATGTACATATATATATATATATATATATACATATACTAGCTGTGCCCGGCATGCGTTGCAATGCATGTTTTCCTACCTACTACCCTACCTACCTACAATTATGTATTCGTGGAGTTTTCATTGTTTTTAATATGTATTCTGCTATTCGGGGCGGAGATAAATCCAACGAATCAAAAACCATGAAAATTGGTCCAGCAGATCTCGAGTTATAAGTGTTGTAACAAACCCGTCTTTGTTTTATATATATAAATAGATAGATGACAATAACATATTCCCAATTGCTATAACTTTTTGGAGTGAAAGAAGTGGTTTAGGACCACCGAATGAAGGTACACTATAGAGAAAGCCGCGAGTCACCGAAAAGAGATAATTGCGAAGCGACATTCGAAAGTAGATGATAATATGATGTCGTGGTCTGATGCAAGTTGAAGCGTAGGTTTGCAAGTGTTGCAACATTTAAATCCGTGAACGTGACTTAATACAACAATATATACATTAAAAAAAAAAATTGAAGTGTCTGTCTAAATAACAGCTCTTTACTGAATGCATATGACCAATTAGACTTAAACCATTTTTTTTATTTCTGTCTGTCAAGAGATTAGCCGGAACAAACAAACAGACAGTTTGTTGGTTCCGGCTAATCTCCAAGTGGGCTGGACCTGGAGCTGTTGATATAAGGAATACTATTTAGACTACCTGGTTTTATTTTAGAAAAAGAATTAGTGTTCTGTGCAAAATAATTAAAACCCTTGAAAATGTTAACAAAAGCCGATCCAAATAGAGAAGTAATATTTTATAATAATTTCAAGTGAACGAAGATAGCGGGGCACAGCTAGTTTGAAATAACCGTTAATTTAAAAATAATAATCGAATTCACTTTTGATTTGTGTGCCGTCACTTGAATTAGATTCAAAGAGCAATTTCTAAAGAATAATTTACCTATGTTTGGATATGATATACTCGTAAATATTCTTATCACGTACATCTATCTTCTTTACATATAAGACGCGTCGAATATGACCACAAAGAACCTAACGAAGGGTCTGCCAAACTGCAAAAAACTTCAGACACATTTATAAATTCATTGATTCGCTTCTATCTAGCAATGGGACCATTGAATATTAGAATATGAAATCCATATCTGAGTCTCGCTCCGGACACATATCCTATGTACTTTTACTTATGTTGTCGTCTCTTCAAGTTACCTACATTTATTTATTCTCCACCAATTATAACATCATTACAGACTCGTCCAATACGGTGATAAAAGACATCATCATCTGCCTAGCCTTTTCCCAACAATTTTGGTGTCGGCTTCCAGTTTAACCTGCAGCTGAATACCAGCATTTTACGTGGAGCGACTGCCTATCTGACCTCCACAACTCAATTAGTTATGGGTAATACGATACCCTTTGGTAAGACTGGTTGTTAGACTTTCGGGCCACACTACTTGTAACGACTGTCAAAGATCTACAAATGACAGCCGGGACCAACGCCTTAACGTGCTTTCCGAGGCACGGAGGAAAATCGGTATGTAATGAGTGGTCACCCATCCACAGACCAACCTACGCAAGCGCAGCTTAACCTAAAGATTGACCCAAGCGGTGGTTATTATTTAGCCACGAGCTCCTCGATGATAAAAAGCATATAATATAGAAAAACATACAATATAAACACACAAAATTGAAAAAAGTTTTGTTAGTTCTACCTTCAGATCAACCAAAATAATACCTTAAGTGACTGAAACTTCAACTTAAAATCTACACACAACGGCCGACAGCGATTACCAAAGTGACATTTTACCAGTTATAACATTTAGAACAATGACGGAAAAATAAAAATTGTATTAGATTGACATAAGCAATTGAAAATGTCTTAAAACTCTCAAGTTTCTTCAGATCAACCAAAATAATACCTATGTGACTGATACGTCAATTTAAAATCTACACACAACGGCCGACAGCGATTACCTAGGTGACATTTTACCAGCTAGAACATTTAGAACAATGACGGAAAATTAAAAATTGTATTAGATTGACATAAGCTATCGAAAATGTCTTAAAACTCTCAAGTTTCATAAGTCAATTCTGTAGCCAGTCGTTGGATACGAAACGTTTTCGAAACAACTGCCACTGTGTCACTGGACCCTTCTTTGGAGCGATGACTTACTAACTAAAAAAAAAAATTAAAACCAAAGAGTCTTAATCTCTTACATTACTTCACAGATCCCTATCCGAACAACTAGCGCAGGTTTATCTTTTCTTGCTACATAACATACAGACACACAGACAGTGGACATAATAAATATGCCGTTTCTAGTGTTAATTATAATATTACACGATAAAATCAGGCTGTAGTGTTCCCACTGCTGGACACAGCCATCCTCTCTGTGAGAAGCAGTGGCCTGTAATTCACTATAGCTCAGTCAATAGGCCCGTAGCCTTGGGGCTTATAATGGCTTGTCGGCTTGTTCAGCTTTCCCTCGAGCCGTGGCGGTTCTGTAACAATTAAGAAAATGTTTTTACAGTGAAATATGTAATTTAAAAAAGTTAAATATTAAATTATAGCTTTAATCTGACCTCTATGAATCTGATGCTACATTGACCTGGAGATAACTATATCAGCCTTTTGTAATGCTATTTTGCAGCGAAACGTGCCTCGTTTCGCTGCGTTTACTGCTGAATCAACACGTTCCCGCAATTTAGCGGACCGCATGAGGAATAAATGTTTTCGTTTCTGGCTCGTTATAAGTACGTTGTTTTTATATTTGCCCTCCTCCCTCGTGCCGTCTCGGAACGTCGTAACGCCGTATCCATACTTTTTGTTTGTCGACCACTCTCAGCTGTATGTTGGATATGGCACGGGGCGCTTGCGCACAGAAATTCCGTTCTCGCGGCTGGACGTTCAACACTACTGCAGCTCCGCCGCGTGGACATTTGAGTGGTTATAAGGGTAAGCCAAGCTTGTAGACGCTTACTTCCCCTTGCTAGCGTCTGGAGCGGGATTGTCCCTCCTGTTCAGCTTATTCTATGCTTAACAGCCCTGTTTTACATACATAAGTATGTGCGAACATTTCAAGGAGTACTTCAACATTTTCCACTGAATGCTAGCCTAATGATCTACCACTAAAGGTTTTTGTGGGAAATATATTCTAGTTTTTGTGTCTGTGCGAAGTGAATAAACGGGCGGTTTCCCTCGCTAGATCATTGAATAGGATGGTTTGATATGAATGGACGTAATTAGGTTTAACTGGGCTTACGAAAAGCCCATACCAGTAGTAGTAAATTATAAATACTCATTAGTAACTCAAGTTTTAACTGGCAAGATTTATAATTCATTTTTTTTTATAATTTAAATTTATATTAAAAAGAATATCAAATGATATGGTGTTTAAAAGGACGAGGTGCACTTTGTTAAGAGACTGTCTAATCGATTAATTTTTACAATTTATCACAATATTGGGAGGAAAACTTGCATTGACAGTTTTCGGACATGCTTATAATTATGTTTCTTGTTATGCCGTATTGACATAAACCAAGGTCAAGCTGTAGAGTGCAAAGGACAAGCGAGAAACGGCTTGCTTAGCGAAAAGAGCACGATACTTCGATACACGCTAGCCGCCAAGCGAGGCATGAAGCGCAGCGGGTTGCGAAGATTTTAGAAGTAAGAAGTAGACGCTAAGCAAACCTTCTGTCAGTGTGTTAGTAACTTTTCAAAAGCAACAACACAGGATTGACATGACTTTATCGGTAGCTTAAACAATATTTTTTTACTTTTCCATCAGTCACTAATATTACAAAGGCAAAAGTTTGTATGTGTGTGTTTGTTAACACACATACAAACTTTCGCCTTTCCTTCACGCTCAAACGGCTCAATTTGAGCGTGAAGGCGGATTTGGATGAAATTTCGTGTCAAGATAGCTTATATTCTGGATTAACACATAGGCATACTTTTGATCCCGGAAAATGCGATGTTCCCGTGGGATGATGAAATAACTCTAACAAGGTGGGTAGGGAGCGATAGGTAACAACAACGTTGAACCTAATGCTATAACGATAAAGTTGAAAATCTATTGAATAAACTTGATTGTAGAGTAGCTTGATATTCTGGCGTCTGTACGTGCAAACTTTTTCACCGCGGGTAATATCGCAGCCGCAGCTAGTACATACATACATGAACTACATAAAAAAAAAATTTAAAAAAGAACTGGATCAATAATTGTTTGCGTCTGAATATAGTTTTTAGTGTTTTTAAAATTTTTAGTTTTTAGTTTGTATTAGTCGATCGCGCTACTCTGTTTTCTAATTTATTTGACTTATAATATTTTGTACCTATGTTTGGTTGACTTTTTTGTTTCGAGTGCTTTGTTTATCTGTGGAAACTTGCGGCCTTCAAATTCGTATTATTTAAGAACATTTTTATAAATTATTAGCTGTATGTTTCCCTAATTCAAATAAAATAAATTTACAGAACGTTACCTGTTATGAAACCAGGATGGTTTTTGGTTCTGGAGCCTCTGGTTACCCAATGAATGTAAACATCTTTAAGATACGGTGTTGGTAATGTTTTCTTGTCCTTGTTGAGTTGATACCAACTACAAAAAGTTTTGCTTTCCTCTTAAAGCATAACAACAGCAACAAGTCGTAAAGCAATAAATAAGCGTCAGATGACAGCAGTAACATAAAGTGCGCCGTATTATGTCTCACTTACAGGTTTAATTGGACTATTTGTTGTGTAAATATCGTATAACATGCAGTTAGGAGTTTATGCCTCTCGTAGATCGTTACGCTAAATTGTTGCTAGGTTTTAGAAGATATTTGGAGACTTCTTCATTTTTAGAGGGCATTGTTTTTCAACGAAACATATAAGGTGTAAACGGGCCCTTTACGAAGCCGACAACCAAGCATTCTGTACATCAAACTAAGTAACTCTACGAAAAACCTATTGCCGGGAAATTACTTTTTTGGGATAGACAATCACGTTTTAACGCACTCAAAACACTATGCTAACATGCTAATGGATGCACTGAATAGTGCTGGATCGTGAAAGTATTTGAAGTAAAATTATAACTTTATAAAAAAACATTATAAACTTGAATTTAAAACAAAACTTGTGAAAAAGTTGGAACTTTGATCCCAATCCCTGTCAGGTATGTCCTAGAACAAAATCACAATGACGGAGACCAAGTGCCTTTCGGCTTCGTTAAGGATATTTTCACACCCTTTATCATCCGAGAACCAAGTAAAAATAATTTCCGTATCCAAAATAATGACTGCTGACTGCATTAGCATTTGCCTACGGCTTCAAATTTCATCGAAATCTGTTTGTTCTATGGATTAAAATTAGCAAAATGAAATTGTTCAGTAGTAAGTCCGTAGCCTGCTCGTAGCAGTCTTCAGCACGTAGCGTTTTGTTTCGTAAGTGTGTTGCGTCAGATGTTATTTTTAACCGACTTTGAAAAAAAAGAGGAGGTTATGTATATATTATATGTTGATAGTAAAAGTTTTAAAGGAAAAGTGTATTTTATTCTTTTTAGTGCATTTAAATAATTAAAAAAAAGCTTGCACTCCACCATGTCCTTTTTAAATTTTCATGTATTATTTATACACAGATTACACTTTGATTACTGGGCCTGGACTAGAGATGGGCGTATACCCGGTAAAAACCCAAGTTTCGGGTAAATACCCATTTATACCCATTTTTACCTTCCCGTTTTTAATTTATACCGGGTAAAAATTAAAATCAGTTTAGTTTAAACTAATAATTGTATTTTTGGAACGAAGTTCCTTATGGCGCGTTGCGAAAGGAGGCTAGACGGAAAAAATTCAGACGAAAAGTGTGTACGACACTTTTACCCGACTGCGCGACGCAAAGGAGGGTAATGTGTTTTTGCTATAGTAAGCTATTGTAAGCCGTGCGGCGTGCGCATGTTATAGAAAGCAAGCCAGATATTTTCGTTTCGTCTTTGGTCTGTGGATGGGTGAGCAAGGTTAAGCAACGACTGCCCAGGTCTGCCTGTGGATGGGTGATCCAAGTTAAGCAACAGTTGCCGAGGTCTGTCTGTGGATGGGTGGTGATGATGATGATGATGGTGGTGGTGGTGGTGGTGGTGGTGGTGGTGGTGGTGGTGATGATGATGATGATGATGGCGATGATGATGATGATGGCGATGATGATGATGATGGCGATGATGATGATGATGATGGTGGTGGTGGTGGTGGTGGTGGTGGTGGTGGTTTTTTTTTACAATTCCTTCACTACTTAATCGAAAGGAACTTCGTTCCATCCGGGTGTCCCTTGACACCTCTCTAGTTTTTTAATACATACTTGGTACTTTGATACACAGAATTTTATAATTTATTTTTATTTGAGACCGTCGTTAGCACAACATACGCGGACATTATTTTCTCATTAGAACAAGAGAAGAGTATAGCACTATATCAGACTGTTCAATGAGAGACGACGAGGCGGGGAGGGAGGGTGCATTTCATCAACTGGCTAGACCTCCGCCATTTTGTTGCGCACGCGCCGCGCAGTCGCGCTTCTGTTCTGTTTTCGTGTGGCTAACTTCCGAGTTATACGAGTACGTTTACAATTTATTATTCAGTTTTTTCAACGGAATTGTGTGTCCAGTCACAGATTTAGCTAATTACAAAGCCAGAGATGGATTTTGGAGAAAGCGCTTCATTTGGGAAAAAGTTGAAGATATAAGTCCCGTAACATGGTGGAAGGGACTTTGCTCGTCTAAAAACCTTAGCAAAATAGCAGTACGCATTTTAACTGCCCCATGCTCATCGGCAGCAACAGAGCAATCGTTCAGAAAGCATGGCAGCATACGGCTCCCTAGTTTGGTGGCCCAGGACCAACCTAAGTACAGACCAGAAGGATCTCGAGAAGCTACAAAGATTTGCCTGCAGCATGAGAACATCACCCACTGCCGCGTTACAGGTAATGCTGGGGTTACCACCTCTACACCTCGTCGTAAGAGAGGGGGCGGCCCTAGCTACCTTCAGGCTCGGAAGTAGCCGGCACCCTAAGTAAGGATTCCAGAATCAAACATACGCGCATAAAAGACGATGCAATCAAACATGCCATGATGGCATCCTGCACCAGAACCTTGAAGACCCACTGCTTCCAAAAGCACTACAACATAGAGCTCACAGCGAAGATGTGTGACTACTCAGGTCGAAAAGAGCTAAGGATCTACACTGATGGATCAAAAACCGACGATGGGACAGGTGTTGGAGTTTTCTCCGACGACCTAAACATCAAAATATCCAGACCCCTGGGAATGCTCAACTCTGTATATCAAGCGGAGTGCATAGGCATTATCCAAGCGGCACAATCATGCCATAAAGGCCAGGGAAGTTACGGTTACCCATATTCGCATACCTTCCGACAGTGCCTCAGTTCTCCAATCTTTAAAGAGAAACCAGATCACGTCGAGACTAATACTAGAATGCCATAATGCCCTAGAACGAGTTACGGTACTAAACCGCAACACGGTATACTACAATGGATTAAAGGACACAGTGGATCACTTGGTAACGATGCAGCTGACGAACTCGCCAGAAGGGGATCCAGCACAAAAGCCTTCGGACCCGAACCCATTCCCTTCAAGCAGCTAAGAAGTTGGCTAAAGGATCACACTGAAAAACAAGCGGAGAAGTGGTGGACCTTGACACCAGGGTGTAGGCAATCCAAGGAAGCTATGCCATTCCTGGATAGAAAGCTGACCAAGCGCCTTCTGCGTCTGGAACTCTGGACCTGCGACTGGTGGCGGGGACCATCACTGGACACTGCTCACTAAACAAACACTTCCACACCCTAGGTATCATTGACAGTCCCCTGTGCAGGGTGTGCATGGAGGCGGAGGAAACGGTAGCGCACGTACTCCTCGAGTGCACTGGCGTCACCCAGATCCGCGAGGAGACTCTTGGAACACCAAGATCTCTTAGGGATGCCCTGAGAAGACCGGTAAGTTTGATCTGCTTCTGGAGGGAGGTGGGCTGGATGGAGTAACGGCCACCATGGCTCACGCACAATGGTCCACTTTAGGGACGAACAGCGGAAACCAAAATCCCTAACATAGAACATACCACAATCAAATTGTAGGATTTTAATATATTTTTTGAATTGATGATTTTACTTTAAGTTGAGTTAAGTTAGTAACTTTAAGACGTGTGCAATCAGGACAGAACTCAATATTTGTTTTTATTCTAAACAGTTTATTTTATTTGTGTTGATTAAAGATTTAAAAGATATTAACTTGTTTTCATTTAAAATCAATATTTTATCTTCAATGGTCAAGGTCTAAATTAACATGGTAGATCGTAGTATTGATGACGAAGCCAATTAAATAATATAAAGACAGTATTCATTTCATGACAGCCATTTAAATAATATATAAAGACAGTACTCATTTTTTACCCGGTATTTTTTATTGATACCCGGTAAAAAAGGGTATTTTTTCTTTTTTACCTTTTTTTACCTTTCCTTCCAATTTTTACCTTCCCATTTTTTACCCACCCGCCCATCTCTAGCCTGGACTGGACTCTTTATCACGTAAATCGGGCCAGTTTTATTTGATAGACGAAGCTCGCGCGGTGGTCCCATATTATTAAGTTTGATGAGCAGTTTATGAGGTAGCTTCCTCTAATACGTACATATTTATTCATGATGGTCCCATAATAACTTCTAGTCAAAATGTAAAATTAATTCATTACCAGAATGTGTGTGGGTTACTACAACTTAAAAAACTTTTTTGCAAAAAAAAAACCGACTCCGAGATAAGTTTTGTTTACATACATTGACTGCAGTCATGACCTCATTGAGTATTTTCATTCAAGGAAATAACATAATTTCGTAGAACACTCGTAGCTTGTTCGTAGCGCGTAGCGCTGATTTCGTAGATGATGTAATTAATAGAACGGCTTATTTAGTGTGTACTGGCTTCAGCGCCGACGTCACTGATCCAAGTTACGTAGGGACCTATCTAAACTGCCGATAGCAAACTGAACCTACTATGGTCAACTTTTAACTTGCTCTTTGCCTCCGAGCCCCGTCGTTTACGATCGGGTACCGAGCGCCGGGCAGAGAACTTTTTCTACTCGATTGAAGTCTAGTTTAATAAAATTGAAAAACGTTTCCTCTCTCTGGGTTCTTGAACCTTATTATTAATTATACCGGTAGCCAGTTAAATGAGAGTAAAAAGAACCGTCAGCAATCACAGCCAATTCAGTAAAAATATCCCAATGACGTCATATTGATTGCACTATGACATGACGAATATTTCTAAGATTAAGTGCAGTAATAATTATTTGAAACCAACCGGTGCTTAGTGTTTAGTATATTATTTTAATATACTATATATATTATTATTTATAAGAGTAGAGGAAGACTAAAGAAACGATGGATGTACTGTATAAAGGATGATATTATGGCAAGACAGAAGTGTATAAAAAAAAATGCAAATAAATGATTTGTATTTGTATTTTTTTGTATTTGTATGATGAGATGGCGAGTAATAATTAAAGAAGTATGGAAGAAGAAAACATGCTGCGCCGACCCCAAATGAATTGGGATAAGGGCAAGAGAATTAGAGATTTTAAAACATTTTTCCATGAATCATCTTTCCATTTTTCCATCGTTGATTGGGAATTAGAAAATCAATTAAGTCCCTTATTAGGTCCCGTTTGTTTTGAACAGAACTCGATTCTTGTGAAGATTATTTTTAATTAACAATTGATTCAAAAGTCAATGTTTTTAATGTGTTGATTGTTTGTTTTGTCTCGTTGCTGGAAAATATGTCATTCGTTCTTGACATACATAAGAAATAGTTAAAATTAGAAAGGCATTTCTTTTCTTATTTTTCTTTTGCAAAACCATGGACGAGGCTGTGTTTTATGGTATGAAAAGTACTAAAAACACTCCAAGTATAGTGGTATTTTACAGTTTTAATGAATAAATTGCCGAGTAATATTAAATTAAAGTAATGTTTTGAGGTATCCAAAATCAGGCATTTATTTCAAGTAGGCCAGTTACAGGCACTTTTGATCTGTCGAAACAAAGACAACAATGAAATTTAGCTATAGTCCCAGTCACAAGGCAGGAGGAGCTCGTGGCTAAATAAGAACAGCCGCTCGGGTCGATCTTTAGGTTAAGCCGTGCTTACCTAGGTTGGTCCGTGGATGGGTGACCACCCATTACATATCGAGTTTCCTCCGTGCCTCGGAAAGCACGTTAAGCCGTTGGTCCCGGCTGTCATTTGTAGATCTTTGACAGTCGTTACAGGTAGTCAGTGGCCCGAAAGTCTGACAACCAGTCTTACCAAGGGGTATCGTATTACCTAGCATTTACTGGGTTGTGGAGGTCAGATAGGCAGTCGCTCCATGTAAAATACTGGTATTCAGCTGCATCCGGTTAGACTGGGAGCCGACCCCAAACATAGTTGGGAAAAGGCTAGGCAGATGAGTCCCAGTCACAAGGCATAAAAACTGTGAAAGTTACCCATTCAATATTAACTTAATATTATAAATGAGAAAGTAAGTTAGTTTGTTACCTTTTCACGCCTAAACCACTGAACCGATCATCCTGAAATTTGGCATATACGTTGTCAGGTGTACAGAAACGGATATAGGGTACCTTTCATCCCGAAAAAAAAAATACTATAATAACATTCTTATAACAATATATGGCGCCACATGTCTTTCGAATCATGATTGAATTATATTATTACAAGCAGAGTACAACCTGAAATTTATTATCAAATTCTAAATTAACGCGAGCGAAGCCGCGGGTAAAAGCTAGTATCTAATAAACCTAAGCTAATAATAATGATGTTCGTTTTACATTAACAAAAATAATCTTATGTTTTTGAATGCATGATAGTTTTGTGGTTTTCGTCCAGTTGTTATTTCTAATTTCATGCTCACTCGGGTCTGGTTCACTGCATACCGTAATATAATATTAAGTAAAACTGGGAAACATTTAAATCCCATCTTACTCAAGGTACTTGAAAGGGACCAAACAACACTTGGAACTTGAATAAATTCAATTCATCTAAAAATCCATTATTATGTAAATAAGGAAAACATTATGGCATGATTATAATCTCGTTGTGAAAGTTTCAATTTGTTTGGAAAAGTTATTTGTATTAGCGTATATTAATCAATTGTTTTTTCGAATCGCTTGAATGATTATTTTATGTTCTCTCGAATTTCACAACAAATAAATTTTAATCATGTACTTCATTAGCTCCCTATATTTTCTCAACTATTTTAGTGTCAGCTTCCAGACTAACCGATTGCAAATTATTACCAGTAAGTACATATTTTACATCAAGCGACTGCCTATCTGACCTCCACAACCAGCTAGTACAGGGTAATACAGTACCCCTTGGTAAGACCGATTGTCAGACTTTCGGGCCACTGAGTATCTGTAACGACAGTCAAAAGAAGTACAATTACAGTCGGGATCAACGGTTTAATGTGGTTTCCGAGACACGGAGGAAATTCGGTAGGTATGTCACCCATCAACGGACGCTCCATGTAAATACTGGTATTCAGCTGCATGCAGTTAGACTGGGAGCCGACCCCAAGATAGTTGGGAAAAGGCTAGGCAGATGATGATGACCCATCAACGGACCGATATAGGCAAGCTATTATTATCAGGCTATTATTATTTAGCCACGAGCTATTATAGAATGTTCAAGATAATATTAAAATTATAAAAGAAATATATGTGTTCTCTACACCTCTGCCTAACCCATCGAGAAATAGAGGCACAATGTGTTTTTATGTTTCCTAATTTATGATTTCCTCGTTGGTCTAGTGGTCGCGGCTGCTGAGCGTGAGGTTCTGGGTTCGATTCCCGGGTCGTGCAATGAGTTATTGGGTTTTTCCATCAGGAATTTCTCAGTAGCAGCCACTGAGTCTGGATTTGCGACCGGTTGATGGCTATAGGCTGGCCCCCTATTACATGGGTCTTAAACATAACGGCGAAATGTGGGTGTAGGTACTATTAGATATTACATCTCTGCCTACCTCTTCGAGAAATAGAGACGGGATGTGTTTTTATGTTTCCTAATTTATGATTTCAGGTATACGTATTTCATTTTTAAACGGATCAGCATACAAACTCTAACCGTATGTAGGGTGAATCTCATAGTATTTTACGTGAAGCAGTTATCAGTATTGACCATTCAATTCAATATTAAAATGTCAGGCAATCTATTGTACGGACGAGAGCAGGAAGTTTGCCGGGAAATAGAAAAGGATGCTTGTGTCTGCCATACATTGGTTGCTTGTTTTTATTGTTTTTGTATAGAAATGGTTTAGTTAAATGTGTACTTATTATACTCTTCCTCTTACTGATAAGAAGCCGGTACACCTGTAATAAAAGTACTTCCTTAAAAGGAATACAAAATTGATCGTGAAATAAATAATTAACTGAAACAAGCACAGCTGCAAGCTATCTGAAATTCACTTATTCACGTTTTCTTTAAAAAAATATAATTAATTGTAGTCTTGTGGTCACAAGCGTGACTGCTGAGCATGAGGCCCTGAGTTCGATTTCCGAGTAAGGTAAAGTGTTATTGGGATTTTTCATCAGGAATTTCTCAGCAGCAGCCACGGAGTTTAGATTTGTGTCCGGTTGATGGCAATAGGGTCCCGCATTACTTGGGACTTGAACATAACTGACGAAATGTTATAATTTCTTACCCCTCTGTCTAACCCTTCGGCGATTAAGAGTGATGTTATTTTCAGCAAATTTATCAACATCATCATCTGCCTAGCCTTTTCCTAACTGTCTTGGAGTCGGTTTCCAGTCTAACCAGATTTCACACGGAGCGACCTAATACTAATACGTCTACACCAGGCTACGACTTTATCAGGCCTATTATTATTTAATTCGAAAATATGATTCATATCAAACACTGTGATTCATATTTATTACTGTTAGTTAACACTTAACAAACTATGTTAATAACATTCCACATGAGAATAAAATAAAACTAAATTCAAAAACCTATATTGCTATGTCCTCTTCCCACTGCACGTGACCTGCAGCTGTGCATACGGGTCCAGTGCCCCAGGAACGAGCAATCTGGCTTTTCCACTATCACCTTTAAAATTCCGTTGGTGATTCCCAGAATCCTTCGCATCAATAAATGATTGAATATTCAATTACTGGTACTAGTTTGTTTGAAAGTTGAAATTACACTTGTTGATCAACTCTGTTGTTAATTACTCCGGGAGGAAGGCATTTCGCATCATTGAAAGTTAACAATTTTGTAAGGACTCGATGTCACTTAAGCAAACTATTTGTTCTATACAAGTATTCTACATCATTAAGGTTACTGATACGAACTTAATTATTCTATGGAACAAAGATTGGAATCTTGAAAAGGTCTATGATTAGAGTATTTCGAATAACTTGTTTCAAAAGACGACCCGGAAATCGTTCAGCTTCACCACCTCCTAGAAAATTAAAACAGGTAGCGCGTTCATGAACCATAGAACTTTGACAGAATACTGTTGCCAGCTGCTGTAGGTTTGATAGGTTCCGATTATTAATATATAATAAGCTCTAAAAACGAAGTTGCTCAAGAATTTGTAGATTTCTTCACTAGTATCCCACTTAAAACTACTGAAACCTTAAATTCCTCACCCTTGGTTTCTATTGATTTGTTGAGAGCGAACGTTTCAGCCTGTCCGGTTGAGTTTCAATTTAAGCATATAAACCCCATCACAGTCGTTAAAGCTTTTAAGGAAATCAAAATCAAATTAACTAAAGATCTTTGGGGAATGTCCATTAAAGTTTGTCAAGCTATTATTGAGACTATAGCACCGTTTTTAGCCTTAATATTTAATTTATGTGTGGACCAAGGAGTCTTCCCGGACCTTATGAAATACAGCAAGGTAATACCACTTTTCAAATCCGGGGACAGTAAAGACACCAATAACTATAGACCCGTATCCGTGTTGCCGGTTTTCAGCAAGGTGTTTGAAAAGGTAATGCTTAATCAAATGCTCACACACTTTAACACCAATAAAATCTTACATGAGAAACAATATGGTTTCACCAAAGGACGTTGCACGACTGACGCCGGTGTCACCTTATTAAAACACATATTTACGGCGTGGGAAGAGGCACAAGATGCCATAGGAATCTTCTGTGACCTCTCGAAAGCATTTGATTGCGTAAACCACGAAACCCTACTCTTGAAACTTGAACATTACGGTTTAGGGAAACTTGCGCTCAGTTTAGTTAAATCGTATTTAAACGATAGACATCAGCAAGTACAAATAAATGGTGTCAATTCAATGGGTTTAAAAGTAAGTATGGGTGTACCGCAAGGTTCGATATTAGGTCCTTTCCTCTTTTTAGTCTATATAAATGATCTACCCCATTTATTTAAAAACCAACCACAAATGGTGTTGTTTGCTGACGATACCTCTTTAATATTTAAGACAAACAGACGTGCCACAAATCTTGACGACGTAAATAACGCCCTATTGCTGGTCCATAATTGGTTCACCGCGAATAATTTAGTATTAAATGGGAAAAAAACGAAGTGTATAAGATTTGCTCTACCGAATGTCAAAAGTAGTGATAGTGACATAGTATTGAATCAAGAGAAACTAGAATTCGTCGAAAAAACTGTTTTCTTGGGGATCACGCTCGATTCAAGGCTTCAATGGGGTCCGCATATAACTTCTCTTGCAGGACGGCTGAGTTCAGCAGCATATGCTGTTAGAAAAATCCGTCAATTTACTGATGTAGATACCGCGAGGCTAGTCTATTTTAGTTATTTTCATAGTATTATGTCATACGGTATTTTACTATGGGGACGGGCTGCAGACATTGAGTCTATATTTATTCTGCAGAAAAGAGCTATCAGAGCCTTATATGATCTACGTAGACGCGATTCTCTAAGAGAACTGTTTAAGGAAATTAACATCATGACAGTACCTTGTCAATACATCTATGAAAACATCATGTACGTTAGGAAAAATTTGCATTTATTTAGTAAAAGAGGTGACCGACACCACTATCATACTAGAAATAGGGACCAACTAACTCAACCAGGTTTCAGGCTAGCTAAAGTAGACTCATCTTTCATGGGGTACTGTTTAAAATGTTACAATAAAATACCTCCCCACATTCTACAACTGAATGAGACGAAATTTAAATCTTGTATAAAACGCACACTATGTAGGCAAGCATATTATAAGTTGGGGGATTACATTGATGATAAAAATGCTTGGCTCAATGCTGGTCCTGCTCCACAACCATAGGGGCAAACTAATTGATTGCCATGTGAAGTTATTGTGGAAGCTGCAGAAGATTGTAAAAATATCTTTGAATTGTATAGATTCAATCTCTTAGTATTATATAATCGCATAGCACATGTGTGAGTACTATGTACGGTAAAGCTACCATTTACATTTAGTTATCTTCATTGACTTGAATGTGCCCTGATAGCTGAGAGAATGTCATGCTCACACAAATGTCTCGCTGATGGTGGCGGGTGTGTCGGGTCATTTAGTTCCCTTCAATGTGGTTGAGTTGAATGGCGCTGATCCATGCGTCATGTTCGTGAACGGGCGCTGTCAGTTGGGACTGGTCATCTCTTAGCTGTCACGGTTTATTTTAATTACTTTATTTTTAAATTGTTAGTTTAATCTTTTACTCTGGACGCTCTTAATGTGCACGTCTTTGTACATCGTTCTCACATACTTATATGTATAATCTCAACATGAATGATGTAACCAAGATTTTGTAACAATATTTTGATTAAAAAGAGTGTCCATGGAGTTTCTTGCCCATTCTTCTCCATAGAGATCTACGATTTGGAATGTGCAACTACAGTACTTTCGCAAGTTATTATGCCTTGTGAATGTGACTGTAGCTTAGCTTTTTTGTTTTTGACTTTCAAAAGTGCCTGTAATGGTCTAATTGAAATAAATGCTTTGAGTTTGAGTTTTGAGTTTGAGTTTGAGTTTATTGGTGAACAATTTTCAGTAAATGTGTAATCCCATAGAGGGTCTATGAGATTACACATTTACTGAAAATTTTTGGATAGTTTATTTTCATTTTATGATCGCACTAAACAACGTACTGCCTGTTTCCTGAAAGAGATGTTAGACATTACTAGAGTGATTTTTTGGCGCATAGATTTTTGAGAAAGGCAGTCACTTCATGTAAAATACTGATATTCAGCTGCATGCACTTAGGCTAGACGGACTCCAATATAGTTGAGAATAGGCTAGGCAGATGATGAGAGTTTTGTGAAAGCTGCCATGCTGTCCATTCTATGCTAGATGTATTTAAACTGTGACGCAATACCCACATACCTGTACAAAGTTCCCCCATGACTATGCGTCTCCATTGTGGAACATCGAGACCGGCTGATTAATGAGAGTTGATTTCTGAAGCCTTTGATCATCTAATGATGCGTTGTGGAGGTGAACTAATCATTGTAAATGAGCGGGGATGGTTGAATCATTGTATGGTACGGGTAGATAGATAATGTTCTCATAGATTGTTAAAGCTAGGATGATTTGAAGTGAATTTGGCAAGCAAAAATATTTGGCGTGACTAGTTTTTACTTAGAAAATATTCGTACTTGAAAACTCTTAGTGTTTTTATTGGTACATACATAGATTGATCAACATTTATGAAGCCCACGTCAAGATTGCTCAAACATACTGGGTGTAACCAGACCATTCACGACCGGCCGTCAACCAAGCATTCTGTACATCAAACTAATTAACTCTGCGCATTTTTTTTTTTTTGCTGGGAAATGACTTTTTTTTTTGGGGTGAAAAATCACGTTTTACGGTAGGACTCTGTGTAACGTACTTAAAACATTGTGCTGATGGATGGATTGAATAGTAAGGGGGTCGTGGAGGTTTACATTAAAAACATGTATTTTAAAAAAAACTTGTGAAAAAGTTGCAACTTTGACGCCCAATATCTCCGTAACTAGAAGGTGCCCAGGTAAGGTTTAGAACAAAAAAATGATCGCAATGACAGGGAGCACAAGTGCCTTTGGGTCTTGATACACCCTTTAATGCAGTCATGTCAAACATACGGCCCGCGGGCCGAATCCGGCCCTCGGGCCATTTCGATACGGCCCGCGATCACAATATATCACAGATAAATGAATCTTGTTTTTTAGAGATTTTAGACTGCACTCGATGCCTCTACGCAGGTTTAAAAATGCGCGCGGTTTACTTAAAAGTAATTTCAAGAGTAGCGCCCATGCGCCTGATTAGACGAACATAAATAAGAATATGATACCTGACATCAATGAGATTGTCAAAAACAAGAGAAGTCAGGTATCCGGATCCTCGAGCTCAAAATAATTAACCTCTTTCTTACTTTTGGTATGATTTGTAACAACTATATATAACTAAATAAATAAAGATGTTAAAATAATTCAGTATGTTTTAGATTTTTAATTTGAACCTGGCCCGCCTACACATTCTAAATCTAATATATGGCCCTCTGCAAAATTGAGTTTGATACCCCTGCTTTAATGGTTCCTTTATTTATATTTTTTTTAAAGAATTATGTAAAGATGTGGTACATAAATTAATTTTCATAAACGGTACCTAATGATCTATCTTAACGGTACTGGTTTGTTTTTGGAAAACTTACGAAGTATCTACAAAAGTAATTTTTTCTTTCTTATTTATCAAATAATGCAGAATTTTTCTCCAGAAATCTACTGCACCCAGTATAAAATCTAACATAAGGCAGTGAACTTTGCCACCACTGGTCTACAAAAACAATTTAATATTGCATAAACTATAACGCCTGTTACTGGACGCGTCGAGCTGAGATTTATATCAGGTATCCTGTTACGTGGAGGGATGGGAAAATATGCATCGTTAATTCTAGAAGATAGAATGCTATCGATGAATTCTTAATTTATATTTTATGGATTTTATCAATCTTATCAATTCACCAATGTAATGTAATTTTTATTTTATTTTATCAAAGTATTTACCAATGTTGTAATTGTAAGAAAATTAATCAATTTTGTCATAATTCTGTTTTTCACTATTTCCAATTTTAATTTTATTTAATTGAATATTGGCGCTTAGCTTACTAAGTTAGCTTATTTTCTAAATGTATTGTTTAGTGCATGTGGTGTTTGCCTATAAGTAATTGTTGCGCTATAATTTAATTTTAAGAATGAATCATGTCGCTGTATCCAGTGTGAACAATTGTTGGTAGACCTTATATCTTCTATAATATAAAAATGAATCGCAAAATGTGTTGGTAAGCGCATAACTCAACAACGCCTGGACCAATTTGGCCAATTCTTTTTTTTAAATGTTCGTTGAAGTTCAAGGATGGTTTTTACGGCGAGAAAAATTCGAATAATTGCCGGAAAAACCCTAAAAACAGCCCTTTTCTTTTTCCCATACAAACGTTTTCTAACTAAAACGAGCTTTATTGCTATTGTATAAAGTTCATATTGAATTACAAGCAGTCACTGTTGTTTAAACAATGTAGGTATGTTCCTAACGTCAAAGAGTCAATAATCATTGCTATATTCTGAAATGCCAAAATATTATACTTGGAATCAATCCTCAAGGAGATTTATAAGACGGAAACAAGGGAAACAAGTTCAAGGATACCCAGATGTGTATTCCACCGATGCCATTGGTCGAATTTATTCAGTACATCCAAGCAATGATGAATGTTTTTATTTACGACTGCTATTAGTCAATGTACGTGGCCCAACATCATTCCAACATTTACGAACTGTTGATGGTGAATCTTACAGGGATGCCTGTCAACGTTTGCAATTGCTAGAAAATGACGCTCATTGGGATCAAACTCTCAATGATGCTGTAATATCATCACACGCTCATCAAATACGAACATTGTTTTCTATAATCATATCTACATGCTTCCCATCAAACCCAATTGATTTGTGGATCAAGTACAAAGACAATATTATGTGTGATGATATTTTGTATCAAATACGAAATAGAATGGGAAATCCAAATATACAAATCAGTGAAGAAATTTACAACGAAGCATTGATTTCAATTGAGGACATGTGCTTGATGATGTCAAACAAACTATTAATTCAATTAGGCCTGGCCGCGCCCAATCGTCCAATGCATGATGCTTTTAACCAAGAGTTGAATCGAGAAAAAATGTATGATCTCAACACTTTAAAAGACTTAATTCAAACGAATCTTCCACTGTTGAATGAACAACAGAAGTATGTATTTGAAAATCTTATGAAAGTAATAAATGATGAAACTGGAGGGATTTACTTCTTAGATGCACCTGGTGGTACAGGAAGAACTTTTTTGATTTCATTAATATTAGCAACGATTCGCTCACAAAATAAAATTGCACTTGCACTCGCTTCGTCGGGAATCGCAGCAACTTTGCTTGAAGGTGGTCGAACAGCCCATTCAGCATTAAAATTGCCATTAAACATGCAAAGCAATGAAACTCTGACCTGCATTTCTAAGAACTCTGCAATGGCAAAGGTCTTGCAGCAATGTAAATTAATTATTTGGGATGAATGCACGATGGCACATAAAAAATCTTTGGAGGCTTTAGACAGAACATTAAAAGATATACGGAGCAATCATAACCAATTTGGTGGTGCAATGATTTTATTAGCAGGAGATTTTCGTCAAACATTGCCAGTGATTCCACGATCAACACCAGCTGATGAACTCAATGCATGTCTAAAGTCCTCCAATTTGTGGAATCATGTCAAAGTACTTCATTTAAGCAAGAATATGCGTGTCGAGTTACAAAATGACCAATCTGGAAACATATTCTCTAAACAACTCATTGACATTGGTAATGGCAAATTTCCTATAGACATGTTGAATGGCTGCATTAACATTCCTCAAAGTTTTTGTCAGTTAACTCGATCAAAAGATGAACTTACTCAGAAGGTGTTTCCAGAATTTTCTCAAAATTACAGAAACCATGATTGGTTGAGCGAACGAGCTATATTGGCTGCTAAAACATAGATGTAAATGAATTAAATTTAAAAATACAAGAACAAAATACAGGCGAATCGAGGATATATAAATCAGTTGATTCGGCTACTAACCAAGATGATGTAGTGAACTATCCACCAGAATTTTTAAACTCGCTGGATTTGCCAGGATTGCCACCTCACAATCTTCAATTAAAGGTTGGATCGGTAGTTATAATGTTGCGAAATATCAACCAACCGCGTCTTTGCAACGGCACACGGTTAGCGATAAAAACATTACTAAACAACGTGATAGAAGCAACTATACTGAAAGGAAAGTATAAAGGAGAAGACGTACTCATACCGCGCATCCCAATGATTCCGAATGATGTGCCGTTTGACTTTAAACGACTACAGTTTCCAGTTCGGCTTGCTTTTGCTATGACCATAAACAAGTCCCAGGGGCAATCATTAAGTGTTTGTGGTATTAATCTGGAAAGCCCATGTTTCTCACATGGTCAATTGTATGTTGCCTGTTCCCGTGTTGGAAAACCATCAGATTTGTTTGTCTATGCGCCAGATAATCAAACAAAAAACATCGTATATCACAAAGCACTACAATGAAAATAAAACTGATTTTTGTTAATAATTATGATTCATATGATTAACAATAAAGAGATTAACTTTGGCAGTACGAAGTCTGCCGGGTCAGCTAGTAATAAATAAATATTCTTGTTTTATACCACCACTCCTATAATTTTCCGAATGATTATGCAGAGTTTTATCTATTAATAGTACTTCTAAGTACACCCATTTCACATTTCGTCAGTTATGTTTAAGTCCAATATAACTTTAGCTCGTGGCTAAACAATAATAGCTGCTCGGGTCGTTCTTTAGGTTAAGCCGTGCTTGCCAAGGTGTGGATGGGTGACCACCCATTACATACCGAATTTCCTCGGTGCCGTTAGCACGTTAAGCAGTTGGTCCCGGCTGTCATTTGTATATCTTTAATAGTCGTTACAGGTAGTCAGTGGCCCGAAAGTCTCACAACCAGTCTTACCAAGGGGTATCGTATTACCCAGTGGTACACTGGGTTGTGGAGGTGCAGAAGATTTGTGTAATACCCACATATGTAAGTTTTGGTGAAAATAATAATTAAAAAAACATAAGTTTCTATAAATATTTTGTTTTATGTATGTATAATGTGTTTATTCTTATATTTTAGCTATAAATAATTTCTCGTTTGATTTCTGCTATTGCACCTACAGTGTATTGTATCTGCATCGCCCTAAACTAGACTGGTAGAAAATACCCAAGGCATTAAGTCCGCCTTTATACAGTTTTTAATTAAAAAAATAAGGGCGAGCCTATTGCCATCAATTGGATACAAATCCAAGGTGCTACTGAAAATTCCAAATGAAAAACCCAATGACACTTTGCCTGATCCGGGAATCGAACCAAGGATCTCATGCGCTTACGACCACTAGAGCAACGAGTATTTTGTTAGGAAATTATGTAACTAAAGACTTGTAACTTGGCAGTTGGAAGACTAAATGAGAATAAACATAACATAACATGCCGTAAAATGTCTACATCAGTTTTTTTATTTTAAATTCACTATTTATGTTCCAACAAGCAAAAACGCAATATTTTGATACAGGTAATTCTATTTTTTTCTTTCTTCAGTATCGATACTGTTATTCTTATTTATGTGTCAACACTATCTATGTTGTAAGCACACAAGTGTAAACGAAGCAAATGCATACAATACAATATCTTCGGAACAAGCAACGTGGCACCGCGAATTGTACAGTATTTATATTTTGAAATCATTTTCATCAGCTTCTTCCTTTTCTTTATCGTGTGGTTAATGCCTAAGCTGGTGTCAGAGTTTGTATGCCACGCATGGGCCTCTGACTTGGCTGTACATGCCGTCGAGAAATATCTCTCAGGCATGCTGGTTTAGGGCACGCCACGATAGTGGCGGTAAGTCCCCTCTTTGAGGAGTGGCTAGGGAGGCGCCACGGCGCCCTCACCTTCCGCCTGACGCAGGTCCTCACCGGACACGGGTGCTTTGGGAGGTACCTGCACCGAATCGGGCGGGAGGAAACGCCCGGGTGCTACAATTGCGAGGATCGACCGGAGGACACGGTGGAGCACACCGTCGAGGTCTGCTCCGCTTGGGAGGAGCACCGCTGTGTGCTCGTAGCGACGATTGGCGGCGGCGACCTCTCGCGCCCGGCCCTGGTTCAAGCCATGGTCCGGGGAATGGGAAGCCGTCGCCTCCTTCTGCGAAGCAGTCATGCTAGCGAAGGAGGCGGCGGAACGTGAGAGGGAGAGAACCTCCTCACGTCCCAGCCGCCGCGGGAGAAGCACCGGGCGTCGGGGGCCACGCCGTGATGGCTCTCGGCCACCGTAGGCGCGGGCCTGTGGACGGTGAGTAATGGGCTAGCTCGCCGTCCGTCCGTCATATGACGACGGGCAGGCCGTGTCGACGGCGCGTTCGTGTTCCACGCGTGCCTCAAAGAGTTGTCAGCAAACGGGAGGGGCCCGCAAGGGCCGGTGCCTGCCAGGGCTGCGGGACTGTTCGAAAGAGATACCGCGGCCCTGGAACATAAAGGGCCAATGAAGGAACATGGGTGGTTTTTAGTCAGTAAAAGTCTGACACTCCCTTCGGCTCCGCCCAGAGCGGGAGGAGTCATTTGATGATTTCCCACCCTCCAAAAAAAAAAAAAAGGCATGCTGGTTTCCTCACGATGTTTTCCTTCACCGATGGTATATTTTAGGGACAATACGTACATGAATCCTAAAAATCAGGGATGCGTGTCTTGGACTCGAACTTGAGACCTATGACTTGACAGTCCGCGGTCATACCCACTAGCCTATCATTTTTCTGCCCTTTTTCCCCGTTACTTGGGGTCGACAGAACACAGCAACCGTTTTTTTTCGTCCACACTCCTCTGTTGAATGCCATTAAAGAAAGAAGAGTAAATGTTAACTATATCATTTACTCCTTTTTCTTTCATATCATTCCTCACACGATCCAATCTTCTTTCATTGGACTTTCCCCCTCCATCCATGAACATTTATATTTACAACACTACTATAGCCTCTCTCGAAATTTTTTAACATCAATGAAAACTGAAACTCCTTTGACTACGTCCTGAAAACAAAGCAAAGAGGAAAATCCGGCACCAAGTCAAATACATTTTTAATTTTTCCTTTTAAATGGAAATTGCACAGCTCCTCTTCAGAGGAAAGAGGGTCTATCTGAACGTAAATCCGTATAAGTATTTAAGAAGCAATTTGGAGCCATCAATCAGAGCCGTGATAAGCAACTATTTGTCAGGGATATTCACGGACAAACGACACTAGATATTCGTTTTTCTATGGTTAAAGTAGTGACGACAAAATGAAAGGACATTTGGAGTTTTGGGCACCATGTTACCTTGAATGTAAGTTATAAAAAGAACAGTCCCAAAGGATTTTGGAACTAACTGAGTCCAAAAATAAAAAGTAATTAAGCAAACACCTAAAATATGACGCCAAGTTATAGATCTCATTCTTACATTTTTTTTACTAGAGCATATAAGCATTATCTTTTTAAATCTTGAAACTGAGACAATTTTATTTTTAAGTAATAATTAACTTGTTTCTGGAATGGATTGTATTATCCTTTTATTATTTGTTTTTACAAATAATAAATTTTTAATTAAAATTAAAATTATATTAAAGTAACTAAAAAAATAAGTAAATTCTATTTTTCTTCAGTTTCAATTTATATGACAAACATTTTCGGCATGGATTTCATAATGCGGGTAGCACATAAAAAAAATAGCCCAGAATACAAGGGAAAAGTGGCACTGTTCTTTTACGTTCTACTTTTATGCTTTTAACAAAAGCATTTAAAAACATTTGTACAGTGTGTAGAGATATCTAAGTCGCAAACATGAGCACAGGAGACGGTGAAAACCAGATGTTTTCTATTTCTGTAAAGTATAAAGTTAAGTTCATACTTTACTCTGACCGTACACGATTTGAAACGAAATAAAAAAAATGTAACTCGTATTCATATCTTCATACAGTTCGAATTTCGAAGTTTCATAAAAAGAATCCTACAAGGGCCTAACCATAATCGCCCAATTATTTTGTTTTACTGTACCATGTCATTGGTTGACAAAACTCACGTCACTTTGTGTAAGCCTTCTCGATACGTGAATATGTAGGGTAGGTCAAGTTAGTGGTTAACAATGGTACATACACACTCGTCACTTTTCTGTAACATACATAACATCACGCCTGTAATCTCCAAAGGTTTAGGAAGAGGTAAATAAAATAGTACACACCCACATTTCGCCAGTTATGTTTTAAGTCCCATGTAATAGGGGCGAGTTTATTGCCATCAACCGGGCCCAAATCCAGACTCCATGGCTGCTACTGAGAAATTCCTTATGGAAAATCCCAATAACACTTTGCCTGACCCGGGAATCCACTCCAGGACGTCATGCTCAGCAGTCGCGCTTGCGTCCACTCGACCAACGAGGCAGTCTTTTCTGTAATATGACAGAAAAATTTAGTAAATGTACATTACCTACTCACGTAGTAGGTAGATAACTAGTAAACTATGTATAAATTCTCCACAGCGTCAACCTCAAACCGTACATTAAAGTACAATTTTAGTGTCCACATTGGTATAGTTAGTGACAATAATCTAATAATAAGTCCGGCGAGCAATATGCGGATATTGTGAGGAAACATCGACGGCGTGCGTCGCTCTCTTGGACACCGACGAGGTGGTGCTCAAAGTTTAAATAAAGGTACATAATAAAATTGTATATTATTGTTGTGAGTAAAAGGTGCCTGCCTCGTTGGGTCAGCAGTCGCGCTTGCATCCACTAAGCCTGCCATACTATATGCCTGATGTGCAGGTATGAATTTAAATTCTATACCTTCTTGAGCTATTGTGACCCTCAAGGTCTGATAGCACAAGAAAATTTTATAGCTCATTGTAATTGTCGACAAAGTTGGTGCCGTTATCGGCCGTATCCGCTGTTTGTACGCTTAAATCTTTTAAACTGCGCAACGGATTTTAATGCAGTTTTCAGCAATCGATAGAGTGATTCAAGAGGAATGTTAATAAATGTATATGTGTATCATTGCACCCGTGCGAAACCGGGACAGGCAAACACTCGCTACACACTGCACCCCCCACAATCTCCCCTGACTATATTGACAAGTTTGAGCGCCGATGTCTGTTATAATTAGCTTAAGGCTCACCGACAGGAACCTGGTCTTATATAAACGTTGTGTGGACTGTGCACAATCTGGTTAGTTGGTTCCTTTTATTTATTTAGGTAGGTACCTGCCCTGTATTGTTGGTTGTAGTCTTTTGTGGGGGAGTTGAGATGGAGTAGAGCATTTGATCTGGTTGCAATGCTGTGGGTAATATCTCAATGCCACTTTTGTTTTTCTTAGCGTGTCGATGACAAATTTTCATTAAATGTTCAAAAGGAGATTGGCGAGTTGGGTACCTCATCAAATCCAAACGTTCCAAAATCTAGTTATATGCAAATTATAGGTCTTATATCCGTGGTTATTTTCCAAGCTAAAATGTTTTATTAGTTGTTGGGAGAAATAAAAAAAAAACATGATTTTAGGGTGCAGCCCCGTTATGGAAACAAAACGCATGAAATAGAGCCAATTAAACTTATTACTACAGTCATATTTGGCAACACAGCTGCCAGTTAAGTATGTCAAATACGAAAAAAAATATATATACCATCATGATATTTTTTGACCACCACGTTTGAAAAGACTCATTGTTTTGGTAAAAAATGTATGATCAATATTATAAATGAGCGTTTATTTTTAGAGAACGAATTAGCCGCGATTGTATCTATGGAGCGCCTGAATCGTCGCAGTATTATGTTTACGAATATAGATGCCTCAAATATATCATTCCCACGGCTCTCCATAGAAGAATTGGTGTTGTTTGAGCTAGATCATACGTAGGAGAACATTTCCGCTTTCACGGAATTTATACACTAGAAATAAGTCGCGACCAGCTGGATTTGACCAGTTTAGGAGGAGAAAATCCTTTTTTGCTAAGAGCAAAAATAAAATCACGCCATGTGGGACGGAACACATATTTTGATTTTGTTTTCGTAGCCGTCGAAAGGGAACAGCAAGGTCGGAGCGCCATCATCGGCTACTGTTGTAATTGTATAGTAGGACTTAGAACCGTGGGCTGTTGTTCACATGTCATAAGTGTAGTTTGGTATTTAGCTTACACTCGACACGAAGCAACAACGGGGGTTGTTGCCTCGTGTCGAGTGCGGCGTTTCTTGACAATGTATTGTTAACATTAAAATAAAAAGTTATTATAAATACTATGGTTTTGTTTTTTACCTATTATATTTTTATTCATTTTCTTTTATCCTGTTGACGACCATCTTGTGGATGGACCATGAACCATCTTGGATGCGGATTCAAATCCCGCAAAAGGTACGTTCAGAATCAGAATCAGAATCATTTATTTGTCAAACATAGGTGTATAAACATTAGGGATCTTATAAATAGTTAAGGTTCTTGCTATGTTTTGTCGTTAATTACTATTATAAGTGACGGCATAGCAATCAGATGGCCTAAACTAATTCAAAATCTTATCTGTATTTGCTGTTTCCTTATCTCAACTTAGAACTAGTAAGATTTTAAAGTAACCCACTTTAAAATCTTACTAGTCACACAAAAATCCTTCTATAGTTATTAAAGTACAATCTATGCACTTTATCTGATTGAAATGTATGATCAATAAGGGTTTACCTTGAGTTACATAAGTAGGTAGGTAAGTATTATTTTTGGTGGTCCATTTTGAGGTTATGTGTAAATCAATTAATATCCCCAAGTTTAATGTATGTCTTACCATTACATATTTTGTTATACTCTATTCCAGCATTCAAATCCATATATTCATTCTATGAAACGGTAAGCCTGAATGTGATACTGAAAATACATGGGGTTTTGCCAATCTTCTTTAGGTACGTGATCTCCGCTCGCCGATGCAGTTATAAGGTCGTCAAGTGCGCAGGGCATGCAGCGCAAGATGGACCATTGTCTGTAGAGACACGCCGCATATACACTTGAGATGTGAGCCTTCCATGAACCCCCATCTGTAGAGTACTAATCAATGCTGTACTAGTTTCTACTATGTGGATTCAGTGTTATTTTTAGTGGCTTTAACTTTTATGTCACTAAGCAGTAAACGATGGCCAGCAATAAGTCACCGCTTTAGAAAAACACAAACTACAGAAATGAAGAGAACGGCTGGCTGTGATTAACATAACATAACACCCCAAAGGGTTAGGCAGAGGAGTACCTAATAGTACACTCACATTTCGCCAGTAATGTTTAAGCCCCATGTAATAGGGGGCGAGCCTATTGCCATTGGTTAACTGGGCACAAATCCAGACTCCGTGGCTGATACTGACAAATTCCTGATGGAAAAACCTAACAACTCTTTGCCCGACGCGGGAATCGAACCCAGGACCTCATGCTCAGCAGTCACGCTAGCGACCACTAGACTAATGAGCTGTCACAAATTCCACCGCTGACTACAATAACTGCTGGCCATGGTTTTAATATACTTATAACTGGACCGGGCAACTAGACAATAATCCACCTCGCTTGTTACTGGCCAGTAATTGTATCAAAGGTTACAGTAGAATTTTAATACAAAAAGGTGCTAGTACTTTAAAAAAAAACTAATTGGAGTTCAATTCCAGTTTTAAAAACACAAATTTCAGCCAGTATTAAGAAACAAGCAATTGTTAGAAACGAAATTAAATACAGTATATGAATTGACCATCCTCTGTTCTCTTTGTAACTTTTTCACGTTCGTAAAAATTAACCAATTTGCATTTAAGTAGCTATCTTTCTATTAAAGATAAATAAAATCGATAATCTTAATAATTTAGGGCAGACAGGATAATTATTTAACCTAACTTATTGCAGTAAGACAAAATTAGGTTACCCCATATGTAGCTTTTTTTTTGGGGTTGAAACCTTCTGGCCGCTTACAGCCTTTTCAATTTAATATCCAAACGTGTAGTTGACGCTTCCCGACCCATGGGCTGGCTTTTACCTTGAGCAAAGGCTAAGCATTGCCATACAGCGTGGCAATACCACCAGTCTCTTGGGCACATCAACGGTTGACAGTGCTGAGGAGTAGTTTTTTGATGCTGTCTAAGGTTGTTTGTAAGTTGAAGTAATTTTTTTGTTTAATATTTTCTTTATTAATTACATTAATTTTAAAAAATATGTAAAAAACATTTAAAAATATAAAAAAATTGAAGTCTTACGGTATCGGGAACAGTGTCTAAGCTACCGGCGGTCAGGGCTCCAGAGAGAGGAACCTCCTAACAATACGAGCCGTGTCCAGAAGTACTGCTTTCTGAATCAAGCCCTTGAGCCAGCTGCCTAACGAGAGCCTCCTCAGATATTGGTCGAGGCTCTTGGCAATTAAGCCATGGGCTGACACGACTATCGGCACAATGATCGCTGAGTCCACCAGTTATTGTTTATTTTTAATGTAAATATATATTTACAGAAATAAAACTACTTAGCTTAGTAACCACACACGAAAACAGTAAGTTAGTTTAGGCTACATACTTTTGTATAATCAAACTAATCAGTATAGGTATTCAAATTGTTATCTACATCACAAAACTTGCTAATGATCATTAAAAATAACAGAGTTTTGTTTGCTTTTCAAACATAATCATTAAAGTAAATTAACATTCTAATTAAAATAAGATTGTCTTTTCCAATAAACTTAAGACTTTAACGAATGCTCACATCAACTTTTAATAAGATTTAACTTTTAAACATTCAACTATCAGTATTAGTAATTCAATATGACTGATTTTTAGCCTCGTGTCTGGGACCTTAGTACCAAAAACTTTGTGAAACTTCTAGCCTTATCAAGAATGGGGTAAATTGCATAAGAAAGTTTTGCAAACCTTAGTAAATTGGATAAAACGGAGTGAGAAAAACTAAAATTGTGATCAGTGATCTATTTTCTATTCTACATACATAGGATTTTCTTCATTTTTGTTATGATTGAACGAAAAAGCCAATATGGATCGAGATCAAACCTACGGCATTTTATAAAAGCTGAAAATTTTACTGTGGAACCTTACGGAGAAAAAGACAAACCGGATATCAAGACTGGCGGGTGGTTTGGGAAACCGCTTCAAATAGTTGACAATGTCAAAACAATTTGCCCGACCTGGAAATTGAACCTCATGCTCAGCAGTCGCGCTGGCGACCACTAGACCAACGAAGCAGTCCATAAGTATACCATAAGTATACACATATACATACATATATAATTTCCCTTTTTAAACTTAACACATGAAGTCATAGTTTTTTTTTCTGACAACCAGGCTTACCAAAGGGTATCGTGTTACCCAGTGCTAGCGGGATTGAGTAGGTCAGATAGCCAGTCGCTCCATGTAAAATACTGGTATTCAGCTGCATTTGGTTAGACTAGAAGCCGACCCCAACATAGTTGGGAAAAGGCTATGCAGATGATGACACGAAGTCATGATTTTATTATGAATTACATTTTACAGTGCAGGAAATCTTGTTATTTTTAAAGACTTCAATTAGAAGAAAGTAGGTGTATAAAATATCCGTCTGTTTATTTATTAAACACAGTTAGCGACCCGGAAATTTTCGGAATTCCTTTTCTTAAGCGAGTACGAGCAATGAAGACATTGTACTTTGCCTAAAGATCTTGTAGGACGTGCTCGAAATAATATTTTAAAAACCTTTGACATTTAACTTGGATATATCGGTTACCTTATTTTTTATAATAGGTAGCTAAGATAATGTCATGTAATAATGTAAATAAATTGTTAAACCATCATCTGCTCAGCCTTTTCCCAAGGTTGAGGTCGGCTTCCAGTCTAACCGGATGCAGCTTAATACTACAATTTACATGGAGCGACTGCCTATCTGACCTCCAATGCCAATGGGTATTGGAGGTCAGATATTACTACTACGGGATAATACTTGGTACGACTGGTTGTCAGACTTTCGAGTCACTGACTACTGTAACGACGGTCAAAGTTCTACAAATGACAGCCGGGACCAACGACTTCACATGTTTTGCGAGGCACGGAGGAAACTCCGTATGTAATGGGTCACCCATTACACGCGGCTACGAGATTGACCCGAGCGGCTGTTATTATTTAGCCACGAGCTCCTTAGCTAATTGCCAAACCATTTTAGTGAATTTTATTTAAATGAACGGTGCACCAGCACCCAGATAAACTCTGAAAGTTTTTCGTTGTGCGACTAAGACCTAAACCCAATTATAAAACAGTCCAAGTGTTTTGGAAATAAATTAACAACAAAACTAATAAAATGCCTGTTTATTTACTAAAAAGAACACCAGGTCCTTTTTGTGTTTCGAAGCAGTTCCTAAATTATAATTTTATAGTTAAAAATAACTAATGGGTCTTCCAATAGGGACTTCCAAACTTTAACAGTTGATAGCGGCCATATTGTTGAAGCTACATCTGTCAAATTGGCTGTCATTTATTCAGTCTGTTTTGCCAAATCACCATGGACGTATCTAGCGTTCAACTACAGATGCAAATGATAAATAGATCACCATCAACCGGCCATCACAGTCAACGGCGAGAGGTATAGGTCGATGATTACCAACTTCTTTTGGCCTGAATTGGAATATATGGATACCAACAACATGTGGTTTCAACAGGATGGCTCTACGTGCCGCTCCCGCTCTGGGCGGAGCGGAAGGGAGTGTCAGACTTTTACTGACTAAAACATATCCATGTTCCTTCTTTTGCCCTATGTATTCCAGGGCCGCGGTATCTCTTTCGAACAGTCCCGCAGCTCGTGCCATACAGCTCATGTCACATTGGACATACTGCACGAACGATTTGAGGGCATGGTCACGTGGAGGTGATGTGAACTGGCCACAGAGATAATGCAATTTGACACCGTTAGACTTTTTCTTGAGGGGTTTTCTTAAATCGCAGGTCTATGCGAATAAGCCACAAACCACAGCGGCCCCCAAAGCCAACTTAATCACACACAACACGCAACCCAGTGAAGCCGCGGCGGACATTTGGACGATGTCGTATTACATACTTATTGGCATCGCATAGGCCTTTCAAACGAATAAAAATTTCGATGATACCTCACACACAGTTTGATTTATTTAAATTTAAAGATAGGAAGCACGTCGCTCATGCATGTCCAAAATAAAATGTAGTTATTTAAAATTTTACAAGCAGAGTATCTACCTAATAACATAATATGGACTTGTATTGTATCAATTAATGTGTGCTTGGCATTTTATTTCTCGTATTCTTTTCAGAAAACCCTTTTAATTGATAAAAATAATTAGTCCGCCATATTTGGGAGTCCGCCAAAACAACCATGCATTGTCATCCAAACTAACCGTGAAGGTATGCAAACAGCTCAATTGGTTTTCGAAAACTATTTTAAAATTCAGTTGCAAGATTTGACCTTAACAAACAAACATACATACAAACATTGCAAGTTAATTAAAACCCTCTAAAAATACTCAAATGTTGGCAGAAATAGGTACGACTACATAAAAAAAACCGGCGAAGTGCGAGTCGGACTCGCGCACGAAGGGTTCCGTACCATTATCTATAAAAACGGCCAAAAAATCATATCTGTTGTATGGGAGCCCCCCTTAATTTTTTTATTTTTTTTATTTTTAGTATTTGTTGTTATAGCGGCAATAGTAATACATCATTTGTGAAAATTTCAGCTTTCTAGCTATCACGGTTTATGAGATACAGCCTGGAGACAGACAGACAGACAGACAGACAGACAGCGGAGTCTTAGTAATAGGGTCCCGTTTTACCCTTTGGGTACGGAACCCTAACAAATACACCTCTATTTTCCTGCAAGGGTAGGTAGACAGAACACATACTCACTCACCATAATACATATTCCTTTCGCTTCGTCCACGTTCATACGAGTACATCTAGGTATACACACAAGCCGGCTGCGAGTACTCCGGACCTCATCTTTCCCAAGAACCTCACAATAAAGGTCAGTTGACAAGGACAAATTAGTATCCTAGGGCGACCTCACGGCGCGGTCTCCATTCGCATCTTCAACACTGTTTGAACATCTAGCAAAAGCAAAATATGTAAGGTAAAATGGAAGGGTGATTTATTCAAATACAAAATATTTTATTTCACTTTTGAAACGTCAGAAGATTGGTGTCCGGTTCAAATTAGTCGTTTCCTATGGAGAAGAACCGGTAATAAAATCCATGGCAAATACACTTTCACCGTTTTTGACATACTAATTTAGCTTTTGCATGATAAATATATCCTTTTTCTTTTCTTGTCACAATTCGCATGCTACCATATTTGTACGCCTCTTGGCATAACATAGCGCCCTAAGAACTTTAAGAACTGTATTTACTACCTATGTTACACAAATAAAATTATTTGATTTGATTTGTTTTTTGATTTGACCGTGCTAGGAATCTTGCTAAAATATAAACATTAACATGGGTTTCTGTAAACCAGTAAATTTAAAATTGGCAATTGACGGAGTTTCACAAACTGATTGAATATTTTTTACAGATTTTTCCTTTTATGAAGAAAATGTAATTTTCTTTAAAATATTTTAGTTTCAAAAATTAACGTTTATTTACCAGAAGCTTCTCTGCTCCGGATATATCTTTGAGGTCCCTAGAGTCTAGACTGATATTGACGTATATACATGTAGCCCTTAGGTACAGACGGCAGCACATCAAGCTACTACAATCTGTTTTTCTTAATAGATCACACTCCAACTCCCGAATGCCAAATAAAATACTCAAGACTGATTGCAGATACAAAATAAAAAGAAAATCTTTATCGGTAAAGAATAGCTCAATCAAGGTTGATTGGAAAAATTTGACAGTTTTACAGACAAGCTACCTTGATGTGCGGCGTCTGTACAGTCACGAGCACAACGAATATGTAAAACTTTGACCCAATATCTCCGTTACTAGAAAGTTCCCAGACCGTATGGTCCGGTATGGTGGTGGCATCCGCTCCGCCCAGAGCGGGAGGAGTCATTTGATGATTTCCCATCCGGAAAAAAAAAACAAAAAAAAAAAGGTATGGTCCGGAATAAAAACAATGTCGCAATGACGGCGAGAACAAGACGTGCTTTTCGGCTTCGTTAAGGGTCTTTTACACCCCCTACTGGTGCTCGTAACTGTACCTGAGCATTAAGCAAGTAGTTATATCTTACGTGAGACCTGGCTATGACTTTTACATGTGAAAGTCACGTTTCTAAAGTGAAGCTATATGCATTTATGTGCAGTAGTGCAATTTCAGCGGAAATTCTCGAAGTAAAAATTTTAAGAGATACTTGTGTCTATTGCATTTTGAGAAAAACCCTACACTAAATTAGTACCTAACTATGAAAATATAAAATGATAAAACTAAATAATAATACTAAATGATAGCGTGACGGTTGACAGGTGAGAATGGAAGAAAAAAACATCTTACGCCGACCCTCAGTAACATGGGACAAGGGCAGGAAGATGATGATGATAAATATGTTTTAAAGCTAAAGATAAAAGATAAAGATGCATGCTTTTTTTTCTTTTACTTTTTTTGCTGTTGCTTTTAATGACCAACTTCTCAATTTCGACTAAAACTTAAAACTTTAAGCATCATTATTCTTCTTAAAACTGTGTTTAACAAAAATACCTATTTCAACACACAAAATAGTTTATTTCACATAAAACTAAAGGTCTAAACGCGATGGGTGCCTGAGGATGGATGGCGCTGCCGAGGCCGGCCTAGAAAAAGGAAGCGCATCACGAAGGCTGGTTTGAGGAGGCTTGGGTAGAGTACCTGGAAGGATCTGGGTAAGGCCTTTGCCCAGCACTGGGACATAGAAAAATACAAAAAAAAAACAACATGGCATCTATAAAACATTAGAAGCTCCACACGCTGGAATTGGCCGTTTCCGATGGAGAAGAACCGGTAAGGATCTCCACGTTTATTTGGTCTAGATCAATATGTAGGTAAACACTAGGTTTAAATTAAAGAAATGAGCATGTATTTTTGCAATTAACTTAAAAACTAACTTATTTATTGAATAATTTTACTTAAGTATTAAACATTTTGTTTTAATGAAACTCGGAATTTTATTTGTTGAATGGCAAAATACCAAGGGTACCCAAATACAAAAAACCGGCCAAGTGCGAGTCGGACTCGCGCACGGTGGGTTCCGTATCATTATCTATAAAAACGGCAAAAAAAGTCATATTTGTTGTATGGGGGCCCCTTAAATATTTATTTTATTTTGTTATTAGTATTTGTTGTTATAACGGCAACAGAAATACATAATTTGTGAAAATTTCATCTGTCTAGCTATCACGGTTCTTGAGATACAGCCTGGTGACAGACAGACGGACGGACAGACAGCGAAGTCTTAGTATTAGGGTCCTGTTTTTACCCTTTGGGTACGGAGCCCTAAAAACTAGCAACTTAGCAAGACATCAATCCCCATCTTTAATTAAGCCCAAGTTAATTTATCTTTTTCAACCAAAAACATTTCAAGGAAACAGTGTTCCCTGTCACTCCGATTCTGACCAATTGAAAATTATTCGGACATAACATAACGCCTGTAATCCCCGAAGTGTTAGGCAGAGGTATACCCATTTGTATGTACACCCACGTTTCGCCAGTTATGTTTAAGTCTCATGTAATCAATAGGGGGCGAGCCTATTGCCATCAACCGGGCACGAATCCAAACTCCATGGCTGCACTACAGCAATGAAGAAAACGGCTGGCTGTGGTTAACATAACATAACATCAAGCCTGTTAACCCCCGAAGGGTAAGGCAGAGGAGTACCTAATAGTACACCCACATTTCGCCAGTAATGTTTAAGCCCCATGTAATAGAGGGCGAGCCTATTGCCACAAATCCAAATTGCTGAGAAATTCCTGATGGAAAATCCCAATCACACTTTGAACGACCTGGAACAGAACCCACGACCTCATGCTCAGCAGTGGTACTTGCGACAACTAGACAAAGGAGGCAGTGAAAATTATTCGAAATCTTACACAAACAAAGTGTCCCTGAAATGACCACTTGACTTTCTAAACCCCTTCGTAAAGACATTTTTTGTCTTACAAATGGTCGGATCCTATTCAAATAGACTTCGTTTTATTACAAATTTAAACGTCTTTCCCTTCGATAGAGTGTCAATGTTTTCTTAGAAGAAACCTTGAGAATGTTTTTGCGATTGTAAGGCTGTCCAGGAAATGTGCTATCTGTGTTACGATCTACGGCTTTTAATATACAAGAAAAACCGGCCAAGTGCGAGTCGGACTCACGTACGAAGGACATAAAAACGGCAAAAAAATCATGTCTGTTGTATGGAAGTCCCACTTAAATATTTTTTATTCTGTTTTTTAGTATTTGTTGTTATAGCGGCAACAGAAATATATCATTCGTGAAAATTTCAACTTTCTAACTATCACAGTTAATGAGTTACAGCATGGGGACAGACGGACAGCAGAGTCTTAGGAATAGAGTCCCGTTTTACCCTTTGGGTACGGAACCCTAAAACTGGTTAGCTTAATGTTGCTATTTATTTGAAAGGTAAGTTATTGGGAGTCTTATAAATAGTCATTTAAAATTAACGAGAAAAGAGACATAATTTCCTAGCAGTAAAAATTAAATGATCACCAAGCTTTTTTCATTATCAGTTAGTGATAGATAGACTCATGAAGAAGTATGAAAGATGAAGATTATGCTGCACCGACTCCAAATAGATAGGACAGTTAGTGGTTCATGTATTTTATAAGGTTCTCTTTCGGGAGGATATGCAAAGTTTCCCCATCTGAATTACAAATCATCCAATAAGTTCCATCAAAACTCGAAGAAGAGTGCACGGTCTCGCGAAGAATGGAAGCAGTAGAAATAAGTAGGTTTTTGTCCAGGACGGGGACAGAGCAGGTTTGGAAAATCCATTTTCTTGCAAGGTCACTTCTCAAAAATCGTTGAAAAACTACCCAACAAATGGTACTGCCATTGTCGAAAAGGAATACAAACAAGTTAATCTTAGTTAATATATATCAATTAATAAGCGCTGGTGTGGATGTTCGCGATTCGTACAACTCAAGCGATGTGGCGGCATACGGACTTACATTAATGACATTAACTTTCTCTAGGGATGGGATGAGGTGGTTTATTTTACGATAGATATTACGTTGTGTGATACACTCATACATTTGTACTTAATTATTTATTAAAACTTTATGTACAGTTAAAAAAACACTGTATATAGGATTTAATGTTTTGGGTATTTTCTACTAGTATTATCTTAAGGTGACCAGAGTAGGTGCAATGTTAAAAAAAAAATCCAAGATTAAAATATAATAATAAATACATACATACAAACAAAATATACAAAGTAAAGAGATATTAAATACTTAGAAGGAGAAAAACAACAAATTAATTGTAAGACGAACAACTCCGCCAACTTTTACCTTCGTTCGCGAACTTTTACCTTAAATGTGGACTGACTAGTTGCCGTCCTGTGTTATCTTACGGACTATGTTTACAAATTCTAACTTATTAACCAGACAAACAGTAAAAATATGGCGTCGAAAAATTCTTAATCAGCTAAGTATATAGTTTTTTTTTTCTAGCTTTCTTCGAGATTATCACGGTTTATCGTATCTGGTTGTGATTACGATTAGACTGATTATTTTAAATAATTATGAACTAAACGTAATTAGGTACACTTTATTGCAACAATCGACCAAAAGGAACTCCAAAAGTATTTAATCCTTTAATCATGGAATCACCTATTAGATGAATCTCTGTCATTTACTAAATATTGTAGGAGATCAGGAAACATATCGTAAAAAAAAACCTATTGGAAACAATTGCATATTTTATTTCAAAATGAAAAATATTTTAAAATCCAAATTGTATGCAATATCATGTTTGAACCATTCTGTTCTAGGTAAATAGTAATAGCTGTCGGAACAATGTTTGTTTAATTTACCAAATGCAAAACTAAAAATAAATGTTTTAGAGATCCGATGATTTTGATGATTTTAAAATGTTTATGATTCAATATAAAAGTGTTATTTTAAACATGCAACGTTTCATTTATTGAAAGATTCCGACTTTTCATTTGTTTGGATAGTTGACGGTAAAATAAAGATTTTCAGCATTCATTTTGCTTATAAATTATCGATTTGAGGATTGATATTCAATCGAGAAGACTTGCAGTGGTGTTGTTGAGAAAAGTTTTATGGATACCGTTTAATATCTATCTCAGTGGTAACAATTATGTTAGATACATCATTTTTTTTGTAAATAAACTATAAAGATTTAATTTTGTGGTTTTACAAACCTTCACATTATTTAACAGGAATGCATTGAAAAAAAAGTATCCTAAAAAAGATACATCGACATTTTATCGACAGTTTGTCCTATCACTACTGGCGAGCCCTCTTTGAAAATTCGATTAACGTGGTGTACACTTACATTATTGTCGGCCCAGTGTCCCGTTGGACTAAGCCACACGTGGACAGCCGTATAAACTTACTCTGTGAGTGAAAAAATTCATCATGAATTTGTGAGCTGAATTTCAAAAACAGAAGGTGAGTTTTTTTATCGATAGTTTTTTAGTTTTAAACTTAGTTCCAGCTTTATTTTTATAAATAATTATGAAAATTTTAATTATATTTTACCATAATTTAGTGTGCAGACTTCTAGTTATTCTAATTACCTACTCAATATTTGTGAACATTGAAGGACTAACATCTGGTTCCATTAAACTAAACACTGGAAATAAATGTGTGAATGAAAACTACGGATTTGTGCATGACCTTGACTGTACCATTAAATTGGCAGGCTTCTCATTACCGTAAAACCTGGAATTAGATAATTGAAATAAATGGGATTAGTTACCAACTTATCGGCTATTCTGTCTATGTCAAGTATTTAATACATTGACCACAATTATGCTTAGATAATAAGAACTTTTATATATAATAAATACTATACTTAATGTGCTAGAGTTTGTAAGTTTTGATGTAGCGGGTAATCTTGGGAATTACTGATCCGATTTCGAAAATTCTGTCACCAATAGGAAGCTACATTGCTGTATTGTTGCCCGAAAGTCATCTATACATCTATATCAAATAAATAAAATTGAAGTTTCTGTTTGTAATATCAAAATAACAGCTTTTTACTGAGTGCATATGAAACTATATAGGCACTTATAACAAAAACACATATTTTTCAATTTTTGTCTGTCTGTCTGTCTGTTTGTTCCGGCTAATCTCCGAAACGGCTGGACTGATTTTGACGGGACTTTTACCGGCTAGCTGATGTTATAAGGTCTAACATAGGCTACTTTTATTTATAGAATTTGAAATAGGGTTCCGTGTAAAAAAATTAAACCCTTTGAATTTGGTAACAAACACCGATTCAAAAAGGGAAGTCATATTTTTTATTTAAATATTTTCACGCGAACGAAGGTCGTGGGCCACAGCTAGTCTTATATTTATAAAAAAAATTCGTGTCACGATGTTTGTGGTTGAACTCCTCCGAAACGGCTCGACCGATTTTTATGAATTTTGTGGTGATGATGTAGGTCCTGTGTGAGAATAGGACGTAAAGTATATTTAGCACCTTTCGCGCACAATGGTCCACTTTAAGGACTAAGTGCGGAAACCAAAATCCCTAACATAGAACATATTTAGCACCGCCAGGTGATTAGGGCGCGAGCGAAGCCACGGGCAAAAGCTAGTATTTAAAAAAAAACACGGGGACGAATTTCGCGGGAAACAGGTAGGTAGGTAAGGATATATGTAAAACGTTTCCGTGGAATAATTTATTTCCGATCATAACGTGAGCGAAGTCGCGGGCAGAAGCTAGTGACAAATACAAGTGACGTGAAGTTATTCTCTTACGTCGTAAACCTTTTGTAAATAAGAATAGAGGTTGCTGTACTGCAAAATCAGAGGTGTATTAAGAATTAAAGGACAGTTAGTACGGAGTACCTATGACTGTCAGCGTTACTGATGGTCAAAACATTGAAAGATTCATACGGTGGTTGGAGGTAATCTACTTGCTATAACCGACTGGTTAGTGTTGGTTCCAGTGCTTTGACGCGTCATTGAGATATGGATCTCAATTTTTCTATAGCATTTCTTTATTTCATTTATCATCATCAACTGCCTAGACTTTTGCCAACTATGTCGGGGTCGGGTTCCAGTCTAACAGGATGCAGCTGAATACCAGTATTTTACAAGGAGCGACTGCCTATCTGAGCATTTCTTTCTTCTCTCATCTCTTTCGTGGCTAAATAATCACACGGGTCGAACTTCAAGGTTAAGCTGTGATTGGCAAGGTCGATCCGTGGATGGCTGACCATGCATTACGTACAGAGTTCCGAGTTCCATCCGAGCTTCGGAAAGCACGTTACCGACGCACATTTGTAGATATTTGGCGGTTGTTACGAGTGGGTATCCAAGGAGATCCCTCTGCAGATACTTCGACCTTACACTTAAACCTAGCATCAACATCATCATTCACCTGCCCTTATCTCAATTTATTAGGGTTTGACGCAGCATGTCTTCTAAACTTCTCTATTATTCGTCATCTCATCAGATACCTCCTTTCTTGCTATATCATCCATTAAGCAATCGTCATTCACAATCAAGTAAAACAATTCGTTTTCTCTGTAAGGTTGCTCTTCAGAGAGGTCAGGTGCGTTGCACTTGGAGCCGAAGGCATGTAAACACTTGACCAGGTATATGAAGAGAGAAAGATGTGAGGATCGTAGCACGTGGCTGCGGGACTGCTCGAAAGGGATACCGCAGCCCTGGAACACAAATGGCAAAGGAGGAACATGGAGGGTTTTTAGTCAGTAAAAGTCTGACACTCCCTTCCGCTCCGCCCAGAGCGGGACGTCATTTGATGATTTCCCATCCCAAAAATTAAAATTATACCCGTTTGCTCGGCTCCTGAGCGTAGGTCCTGAGCGAGGTCGTAGCGTGATGTTAAATAGCTTTTATATAGCCTTTCTTAAGAATTGGACTACCAAATGCTAAAATATTTTTAAAATCTGACTGGTAGTTCGTTAAATTAGCACGTTCAGACAAACAACCCAACTTTTCAGCTTCTATAGATCTACAAATGACAACCATTGGTTGTCATTTGTAGATCTTTGACAGTCGTTACAGGTAGTCAGTGGCCCGAAAGTCTGACAACCAGTCTTACTAAGGGGAATCGTATTACCCATTACTGACTGGGTTGTGGAGGTCAGATAGGCAGTCGCTCCATGTAAAATACTAGTACTCAGCTGCGTCCGGTTAGAGTGGAAGCCGACCCCAACATAGTTGGGAAAAGGCTAGGCAGATGATGAGATACAGTTTAGCGTCAATGTCAAAATAACAATGATCTTCTTTTCTATTCTTGTAACAATAAGTTTGCGTTTGAGTTGCGACTGTCAGAGTTAAAGGATTTTCTCATGACATGATAGTAACAAGCGGAGTGCAAATACCAACTACGCAACGCATATTCCTAATGCAATTAATCCCTTAACCGCTTCGACGGAAAATGAATCTACTCGTAATAGCATTTGTTGCGCAGTTAGGTAAGTACATGACTGCGAGTCAATGTTATTTAGTAACTTATGTGCTACTATAAGTAGTGTCATTTCAAGGTTACGCTTTAAAGTCTAAGTCGAGTAGGTACTTTAATTATCAGATAACTAACTAAGGTCTTCAAAGAGTTGTCAGCAAACATGAGGGGCCCGCAAGGCCGATGCCTGCCAGGGCTGCGGGACTGTTCGAAAGAGATACCGCGGCCCTGGAACAAAAAGGGCAAAAGAAGGAACATGGATGGTTTTTAGTCAGTAAAAGTCTGACACTCCCTTCCGCTCCGCCCAGAGCGGGAGGAGTCATTTGATGATTTCCAATCCGAAAAAAAAAGGTCTTCAAAAATGGTCAGGCATAAGCATAAGCATATTTTATAATGTTCCCACTGGTGGGACACAAGCCTCCTCTCTCTATGAGTTGAGTGGGCTGTAATCCACCACGTAGGCCGGTAGGCCCAGTTCGTGTTGGTAGATCCATACATTTTGACTGTGAAGGTATTGCACTTTTGTAGGAAACAGTAGATTTTTTAAAATTTAATTTGATCATTTATTTCGAGCAACAAAACTCAATGTGTTAGTTTAGTTACAATGTACTTACAAACTATGTTAGTAATGCACATAACACAAAAACAAAACCAAAAACTGCAACAGACTGTAACATTACCGCAAGGTGACAGGCCCAGCTGCAACGTTGCAGCAGTGGTTCACAAACTGACAATCAAACCTACTTGCTGTCATAGATAGGATGCCGTTGGCGCTGCCCCGCACCCTATGGACCAAGGATGCGCACCGTTTCCGCATCACCGTGTACAAAAAAGCCGATGAAAAATTTCTGTGGCCCGCCCACATAGAATTTTTTCATTAGGATATTTTTTTGTTCAGAATAATGTACTGAATACGTAGAAACCGTTTATGCGCCGGTGTCTCGTCCACCAAACCCAGTATACAAGATGAAACCATTGCAGTTATCTATCCATCACCTTTGGCGAATTTCCTCGTTTATTTTTGGTTTTTTTAAGTGTTCTCATCTCAAAATGTCAGCCATTTACTTGTGGTACATACAAGGCCCCTAGTTTCTAAAAAACTAGCACATTTTATTTTTTACGTTCGAACTAAGCTCACACTTGTTCAGAGGATTTCTTTTCTCTGTGAATGTAAATGCTTACACTGTCTAAATATAGTGTGTAAATGGCCCCATCACGAAGCTGTCAACCGAGCATTCTTTACATCAAACATAATCAACTTTACGCAAAAATTGTTGCTTGAGAAACGACTTTTTTTGGGGGTGAAAAATCACGTTTTACGGTAGTACTCAATGTAACGCACTCAAAACATTGTGCTGATGGATGCTTTGAATTGTACGGGGAGTCGTGGAGGTATTTAATGTAAACATGCAATCGTAAAAACTTGTATTAAAAAAAAAGTGTGAAAAAGTTGAAATTTTGAACCCCAATATCTCCGTCTAAAAGGTATGGTATACAATGTCGAGAAGAACAAGTGCCTTTCAGCTTCAGTAGGTAAGGGTACTTTTACACCCATTATGTTTGAATCTATACCGTTTTATTTCTTTACATTTCTTACGAATATATGCTAATTTGATATTATGTAAAAACGGCGAAATATTCAAGCGTCAAGCTTTGAGTTAAGGAATATTCTGAGACGACGGTGTGAGACAATGTTGGCTCTTATTAGATTAGTTTATTTCATTCCTGTTTGTCTACACTTTTTCGTCGACATTTTACCAACGTTTACCTTTACTTGGCAATACTCTAAATGGGTAATAATCGAATACCTAAATAACGATTACATGGAAACCTACAAATGAATAATATTGGTACCTATTTGAATAATTAACTGCGTCGGTAGTCTAGTAGTCGCGAGCGTTACTGCTGAGTATGAGTTCCATGGGATCGATTCCCAGTTCGGGTAAAGTTTTATTGCATTTTTGAGGGTTCCGTAAAAGAAAAACGGAACCTATATAGGACCACTTCGTTGTCCGTCTGTCTGTTTGTGTATGGGAGAGTCTAATTTTAAGTGCAAAATAAAAGTTCCTCAATTAGACTGATCTCTTCTTAAGAGCTTATGAATCCGCACGCAAAATGCGCGCTTTGGACGTGGAGTTACAATACAAGAGCTTTTGAACTTGAATCTGTGAAAGCTGATTTCCGTGATAGACAAACGATCAACATACAAGTTTATGGGAAACCACTTATTTTTGCAAATGATGTTACAACTGCCATGAAAATTGCTTATTTTTGATTGATTGATTGCCTGGCCGGTCTCGTGGGGTCTTCCGTTTGACTTCAATGTTACTGGTGAAATGTAGGCGTCATGCTTGAAAAAGAAATTTCCAACGACAACTGTTCTTTCACATTTTATTTACTGATTGGGCATCACTGTCAAAATTAAAAAAATAAAATAAAATGGTAAACTTTACAATAAGATGGCTGTTCGGCTGCCGCCATTGACAAGTCTGTTAAGCAACAGTGACCTTTATTCTCATAAAAATGAGGTTGTTCTTGGATTGCTGTTGTCAGTCTTTAACTACCTTTACTGTGAAAAGACTGGAGCTGACTGTACGTACAAGAGAGTAAAACTTGGTAATTATGTTATTTTCCAAAATGACCTCACTAAGGCTTGGAATCACATTTTTTTATGTCAAAACTCGGTAAGTTATGGGTGGTCACCCATCCACGAGCTTACATAGGGAAGCGTGGCTTAACCTGAAGATCGACCTGAGTGGATGTTAATATTTAGCCACGAGATCCTCCGATGCCATTTCCTCATAATTATTATAGTCTCTCAAAACTTAAATCTCTTTCGATGTTTCTAAGCTATGTATTTTAGTTCAAAAATATGTAGCTGCGTCGTGTTCTCGAGGCTACTAACAAACAGACAGACATAGAGACAGTAAGAAAGATAAATTAATCTAAACTCGCATAACCCGCATGTTTACGCAACGTCATCTACTTTTTACCACCAAAAGCTTATTTATTTTGGTATAAATATGGATAACATTCCAGGGTTTTCGATTTGCGTCATTATAATGCAAATAATATCATATGAGTAATACTAATATCATATAACCTAATAATTTGTGTTAAATACTAACTAGCCTTCAAATGTCATATTAATTAACCACTCTGCTCGACAAGATTTTGACACATGACACATCAGCTGAATCGGGGGGGGGTGATGCGAATTGTCATGAAATTCAAGAATTTTCGTGAACATTCAGCATTCGATTTTATGATGATAAACATGTCACGGCAGCTGTTTCACACGATAAGTTTGTGTTAAATATATTCAATACCGTGTTGAGGTTCGTAAAACGGCGTCAGTCTATTGCCAAATATGTGTAAAATACATATTACGGCAGGCTTCCAAAAAATAGGTAACTTAGATACGCTGGAAATAATGTACATAGACAAGTTTCTCGTTTGCTAAAAAACTCGAAAAGGAAAAATAAATACAGTAACATTCTATCTGCGTTCTTATTTTTGCTATTATTCGTACATAATTTCATAAAAAAACACGATCAAAGTCTTGACAAATATTACTAAAAAACTATGTTGCAAGTGTTGCAAAATGACACTTCTTAGTGCTGACCGTAAACCCAAGTTCTATCATTACGATTAAAAAGTGGTATTCAGCCTAATCGATACTCGCAATGAAATCGAGTTTAGAAAAAAAAAAGAGTTGAGACTGAATTCTTGGTATAATTTCGAATCATAAATTAATCATTTAATTTTATCTTTTTTAATAATTTCACTTAGTAATTATTCGATGTTATTGGTTGACTTCAAGAGAAGGAGATTTATAAATATTAAAATAAAGTAAAAACTTGCTTCTATGTAATCATTTTGATGATTATCTTTCTTTCCGTTGAACTAGCAGCGTGAAATTTGGCAAGAAATAAGTCTCACAGTTCAAACGAAGAAAAATCTGAAAATGGATCGATTTTCAATTTCAAAATTTGAATTAAGAATACGCTCGCAATTCACAATTTTAAAGTATTTTAATTTAATACATCATTTATTGTGAATTTGGTTTTCTAATATCTGGCGGTTGGACTGGAAGCCGACCCCAACATAGTTGGGTAAAGGCTAGGCAGACGATGATGAATATCTGGGGGTTGGATATAGAATGTCCAGGATCTCGGTAGGCATAATAAAAAAATAGTTTGATCCGTCAAATATACAATTTTGTAGAATAAGTAATATAATGTCATTATATTACTTATTCTACAAAATTGTGTATAGTACGGTTGGGTTATTGTGTTAGGTTGGGACAAACTTTTGTTTTGTTAGGATTATTCTTTCTCACTGCTGGGCAAAGGCCTCCCCTTGGCCAATCAGTCAAGAACGAGTGAGTTCAGATCGCCACGCCAGTGTTTCTTGGGCCTGCCTCGGTGACGACGACCGACAAACTTATTGTCCTATATTTCGCAATCAGCAGTGCATAGGCCGTATCCTAAATAAACATTAGTTTATTTTTTCAAAGCGGTTCACTGTCTACTCTTTTTTTTTTTTTTTTGGTGGGTGGGAAATCATCAAATGACCCCCCCCGCTCTGGGTGGAGCGGAAGGGAGTGTCAGACTCTTACTGACTAAAAACCACCCATGTTCCCTTCTTTGGCCCTTTATGTTCCAGGGCCGCGGTATCTCTTTCGAACAGTCCCGCAGCCCTGGCAGGCATCGGCCCTTGCGGGCCCCTCCCGTTTGCTGACAACTCTTTGAGGCGCGCGTGGAACACGAACGCGCCGTCGACACGGCCTGCCCATCGTCATACGACGGACGGACGGCGAGCTAGCCCATTACTCACCGTCCACAGGCCCGCGCCTACGGTGGCCGAGAGCCATCACGGCGTGGCCCCCGACGCCCGGTGCTTCTCCTGGTGCTTCTCCTCCCGCGGCGGCTGGGACGTGAGGCTATCTCCCTCTCACGTTCCGCCGCCTCCTTCGCTAGCATGACTGCTTCGCAGAAGGAGGCGACGGCTTCCCATTCCATCTCGCCCCGGACCATGGCTTGAACCAGGGCCGGACGCGAGAGGTCGCCGCCGCCAATCGCCGCTACGAGGACACGGCGGTGCTCCGCCCAAGCGGAGCAGACCTCCACGGTGTGCTCCACCGTGTCCTCCGGGCGATCGTCGCAATGAAAGCACCCGGGCGTTTCCTCCCCCCCGATTCGGTGCAGGTACCTCCCGAAACATATGTGTCCGGTGAGGACCTGCGTCAGGCGGAAGGTGAGGGCGCCGTGGCGCCTCTCAAGCCATCACTGTCCACTCTAAAACCTCTTTTTACAACTGCAAAGTTCAGGTTATCCATCATAGGCCGTGGGCCGTGTCACTTGAGTAAGGCCGTTAACAGCTATAAGACAGAACCCTCAGGGTAAGAGTGCTACTCGCATTTCTAGAAGTTTTCTTAAAAATACAATTTTATAGTTTTTGGGGTTGCTACTAAACCAAGCTTATCCTACGCATCAAAAAATAATGACGATTAAAAGTATTGGTCGGAGAAGGCAAAAGATAAAGAAAATTGGAAAGCCATGGGGAGGTTTGCCCAGCAGTGGGAGAGAACTATCTGATAAAAAAAAAGTATTTGTAAATAGTGAATACCTAATAACCAATTCATCTAACCATAACCCAATTTTGTAGACTAAATATAATTTATCTTGGTGGGAACCACACAAACACTATGGCCTACCAAGATCCTTGGCGTTCTATATTCAACCAACCAATAGAATAAAAATCACAATAAATTATCTAGTAACTATAAATACAATATAAATTGGAACAGCGAGTGCATTCCTAATTTAAATTTTGACATGGAAACAAAATCGGCGCGAATTTAGCCATAGATTAATCTGTTCTGTTTATTGTTGGGTCGGTTTTAATACCTACAATGCACGAAAATCTATTAAGATTACCATTATAAAAGCTTTAAAATTATTATAACATTTTTTATTGTATTTAACGCATAAAACAAAATTATTTTAATTTCTATCTATCGATTTCTTACATTTAATTACTCGATTTAATCGAAATTTACAAAACAAGAATCGATTGAAATAATCGCTTTCACACATCCCAAAAATTAAAAAAAAACCAAATGGTCGTCAATTTCGAATACAAATTGAGTAGTGGTAATGAATATTACGTGTTATTGGTCCTGAATTAGTAAATTACGCTAAGATCTGGGCATTTTCATGTTGTTTATAATATTTGAAATTATATTTGTCACATTTGTCATCGAATCTTTATGCGTTTGTGTGATATAATGTGTAAAATAAAAATGTAAACACGCACTAGGTATTGGCGCGAAACTTCGACTTTAGATACCAACATTCATCATTACCACTGCTTATTTAAATTGAACTATGGATGAATTCGTCACATAATTAAATGACGAGTTAATTATTATCAATAAAGTGGAGTTTGGATGTCCGAAAACCACAATTTTTATGATTTTTAGCCTCGGCCAGCACTGCTGTCAAAATGGCGATGACCGTATTTACGCACTTGGATTTTGTAAGGTAAAATTAAGAAACTTGCGCGCTAAATACAGAAGTTTTAATGGCGTTGACATATGAGCTTTTTATCCAACTCTCTTAATTATCGCACACTCATAGTATTTGATTATCAGAATATTAAATATTTACATAAATAATGAGGATGACGTATGACTTAAATGCTAGCCCCTTTCGGGGCCGATACCGAGCCAGCGGAGGTTTGTATGTCAAGCCCCCAAAGGGGCCCGTACCGAACTATATGGTTAATATCCATGGTGCTAGGTAACTGAGGTTAACCCACTTGTAAACGTCCCTTAGCGCCGGTCGCCAAGGCAACCCTTTTTATTAGCGAAGTGAAAACTAGACCAGTACAAAATCTCAATTAACGACAACAACAAAATAAAGAAAACAATAAGACACAGGCAACAGTGGTTCATACAGAGGGCACATATGATACCAATTGCAATGATGGAAAAGTCAACAAGCATAAAGTAACAAAACATTTAAAAAAAAATCTTCTCAGTAAACCTTTTTAAAGTCCGCCATCTTTGGGAGTCCGCCATATTGGATTTTGAACGTCACTTAGCTTTCGTGCATGCCATGCATTGTCATCCAAACTACTTAGATGTGTATGCAAAATTTCAACTCAATCGGTTAATAACTGTTTTAAAATTCAGTTGCAAGATCTAAACAATCAAATAAACAAACTATACATTTTAAGTACATACTACTATTATAAATGCGAAAGTAAGTTTGTTTGTTTGTTTGTTACCTTTTCACGCCTAAACCATTGAACTGATCATCTTGAAATTTTGCATATAATTATGTTGCCACGTGTACAGAAACGGACATAGGGTATACCTTTCGTCCCGAAAAAAGTACTATTCTCGAGGAAAACCACAATAACGTTCTTATGATAATAAATTGCCACGCCACGTGTTTTTTGAATCACGATTAAATTATATTATTACAAGCAAAGTACAACCCAAATTGATTGTCAAATTCTAAATTAACGCGAGCGAAGCCGCCGGCAAAAACTAGTTAATAAATAAATAAACAGCTTGTTATAAATGTATTGAATTGACATAAGCTATCGTCAATACTGTAAACGTCATTGTTGAACTATGAAATGCTTTGAAAGCGGTTGTCATTTGTCAAAACATTAACCTCCTTTTGAGCATCTTCGCAGAGGGGTATGCGTTATGTTATGAACTTATGACGCAAAACCGGACATAGTCAAAACATACCACACACGGCATTTGTAATCTAAAACCCACTTGAGTACTCTCCCTTCAAACAAATAACCTCCATTTGGAATCCAGCCCAGCATTGATTTATGTATTTGAATGATAAATCATTGAATATTTATTACATGGTTGCCCGCACGAGATGTTACTATAACGAACCGCGTAAACTAAGAAATAGAGTTTAAATATAGACATTATTTGGATTTTGATACGTCATGCAGTTGGCTCATCGCGTATTTAGTATGAGTTGTGATTGTGCGATAGTTGTACGATTGCTAGCAGTAAGACAACTTGTAATAATCAGCATTGCCACCCAAACTGGCAATGCTGCCAGCCTCCTGGGCACTATTGCCGTTGATAGTTATGCAGACGAATGTTTTGTCGCCTTTTAATTCTTTTCTGTTTTTGTATATAATTTGTACATATTTTTTAAGTAAAAGTAATTTATTACTATGTAGGTACATTATTTACAGACAACAAATAGAAATGTGTTATGAAAATAACGTCTTAGATACTTAGTTTAAAAAAATGAAATAACCATTCAATGTAAAAAAGCTATGTCAAAAACAATTTCTCACTAAAAATTGCAAAATCGAAAATTACAAAGTAGCGCTGAAAGTTTTACGTCTCAACACATTTCGCCTCATTTAAGACTATTCTCTGAATTTTATACGAAAAGATACATACAATTTAGGTTTATAACGTAATCCTAACGTTGTTGCTAGAACAAAAGAACTACAAAGACTGCAAACGTCCAGCTGTTTTGCCTAAAATTGATGCCAAAGATATAAAGGAATTGGCACTGGAAATTCCCCACATAAGCGGGTGAAAAATGGCAGCCGGAGGGCCTAAACCAGTGACAATATTAAGTATTTAAAGTATTTCGTATATCCACGACGACTTCCAACAGGATTTACTTAAATAATATTGAAATACTTTTCCATCATCGGTATCTATACATCTACACAAATAAATGAAATTGAAATATCTGTTTGTTGCATATGAAAGTATATGCAGTACTTATAATAAAAACACATTTTTAGGGGGTCCGTAGTCAACAAACAAGGAACCCTTTTGGTTTGCCATGTCCGTCTATCTGTCTGTCTGTCCGCAGCTTAGCTCAAACACTCTTAGTACTAGAAGATTATAATTTGGCATGAATATACAGATTAGTTACGCCGACAAAGTGGAAAATAAAATCTCGAAAAGTATCTTTTTTAGGGTAGGTAAGTATCACCAGTACCTACACGTAAAGTGGGGAATTTTTTTCTCGCGTACCCCATAGTGTGGATGTCGTTTGATAGGTCTTTAAAAATATTGTGAGTTTGTTCAAATAATTTTTCGATTAAGCGATTCGTTTGTAAAATATTAAGCTTTAAAGTGCAAATTTTTGTTAGACTCAAGTGTCCCCGCCCCCCTAACCCTACCAGCTAAACGGTTGTGTTTGGGTGCGTGAAAAAATTCAGGGTAATATTAAATATATTATTATCGAAGTTAAAAGGAAAACTATCACAGCTAAGTAGGCTTTACAAGTTTACGAGTAATAGTCGACCAAGTTATAAAATGTACTTGGGTAGCATATTTTCCTAAACATAATGGAAGGGAACACAACTGCAAATGTAAGTTTGTTTTTTATTATAACAATAAAAGTCATCGTTCGGGGGCAAATCGAACCGTCGGAAGTGTGTGCATGTTTTGATGGGCAACTACGGAACCCTACATTGTGCGTGGCCCGACACGAACTTGGCCGGTTTTTTCAATTTTTGTCTATCTGTCTGTCCGTTCCGGCTAATCTCCGAAACGGCTGGATCGATTTTGACGGGACTTTTACTGGCAGATAGCTGATGTCATAAGGAGTAACTAAATCTACTTTTATTTTAGAAGGAAGTATTTTTTTTTATAATGATTTATCGCGAACGAAGATCGCGGGCAAGAGCTAGTCGATAATAAAATTTCAAATTACTTTCTGCTTACTGTGTTGAAATGATACACTTTAATAAAGGAACCAACAGGAGAGTTATACTTTTCAGCTGAATGGCAGTAGCAATTGAAGGATACAGGCAACAGAAATCTCTAATGCGAAACAAACTAGAACCTTTCTGAAATATGTACAGACGCTCGCAGATCAAGCTACCTGAAACTGTCAAATTTTCCCAATCAACCTTGAACCTAATGCTTTAGTGATAAAGTTGACAATCTGTTCAAGAAATTTGACAGATTATAGTAACTTGATGTGCTGGCATCTGTACCTAGACGCTAATCACCATCACTATACAAGCAGAGAGCAATTCGTTTCTACTGATCACATGATTAACCGTCACAAGCGGAAAGGGTAACCTACAGTTCTAACAATGCTTGTTGCACGACTAATCACCAGGAAATCTGGCAACAGTCCAAACTCAAGGATGACCAATTTACTAGTAAAGATAATTCACATAAACTCAGTACCAATTCAGGTACGCTAGAGAGTTTCTGTTTATTACAGTGGCCAATGAGTAAGCGAGCCACTTCTTGGTAACGTCTTAGGTACGAGCTAACACGCCTAAGGGGCTGTCTCCACGAGCGAGAGAATCGCGGCGATATTATCCCATACAAATACGTAATATCTCCGCGATTGTCTCGCTCGTGGAGACGGCCTCTAAGAGAGTGTATAGAAATACGTGGCACGGACGATAATATCGTCGCGATTCTCTCGCTCGTGGAGACAGCCCCTATGGGCTCATTTACAGAGACGTCGCGCGGCGCTTTGGGCGTTTTTTCCGTTGACGGAGAGGCGGCACGCGGCGCGTGCAGCGGGCCAGCGGCCCGCGTTGTCTCACGTGCAAACACAAACATGTTAAGAAAATGTTACGATATTGTTTACGGAGACGCGGGGCCTGAAGCGATGTGTGCGACGCGACGCCAGGTTCTCCGTCGCGGGTATCGCTACGTTACACACGCCGCTTTTTCGTGAACAAAGTATTAAAGGAACTGTCTGGTTGCAACGCTGTGGCGGTTTCATCTGCGGGCTCCGCCGCAAGCAACGCTTCAATTCATGCAAACGCGCGTAAAATCGCTTCTCCTTAAACACTCTCATACATCGCCATATATGTACATATGCGGCGCGTCTCCGTAAATGAGCCCTAAGTGACGCGCTTCTTGTGCAGCGACTGCGGAGAAAACACACGAAATTACCCACGCGCATGAAGCTAGTGACAACACGCGCTTGTCGCCTGAGGTCGTAAACGGGGTCATCGCTGCCAATGGAGCGTTCTCAGAAACAAACCTAGTGGCGATCTGATGACGTCTTAAAGCAGGAGTAATTCCAGTGTAGGAAAGAGATGGCGCTAGACAACCTGTATAGCTCTGTCTCTTTCTCAAATTGGAATTACTCCTGCTTTAAGACGTCATAGTAACCCCCCTGAAATGTCTCATTGCACCGATACTTCCACCTTACAAAACGGAACACAGCAACAATTTTTGCTGGCGAAAGGAGACATGGTAGTAGCACTTACTTAGGACGAGTTCGTTCATGAAAGAGTTCTTCTGCTACTATTTCATTTCGGGTTACTGGTTACTATTGGCTTGCGTCTACCAGCTGGGCCAATGCCTCTGCCGTGAGTTTTTTTATGACGTTCTTTTGACCCAGGGCTAATGGGGACCACTGATCGTTGGTATTGTCCCGTTTTTCCCGCCATCTTCAACGAGATCTGCCTCGACGCCTTCTGATTGTAGAACCCCCACTTAGTAGCCAGCACAGTTCCACTCAGCCGAAGTAAAATTTTAAACAAAAACCTTTTGAAAAACTGTTACTTGTTGCCTGAAGGGACATGGAGTTTGCTGTCCCAACTTCTGCATACGAAACTTTTATTCCGAATGGGCTACTATAGAATCATTTCTTTATTTGCTTAAAAAATTCGACCTTCAAAAGTACCTTTTAATGGTCTTCCCTTCCTTTGACTTCAACACTTACTTGGGACGAGTTCCTTCACAAAGAGCACAAGAAACACTACAACTTTGATGCCACTTCCAGTTGTTTTATTTCTTGATCTTACGATGGCGTCCAACGATTGAAGTCGCCTTTGATCCAGAGATTTGGCGATGCTCATTTGTTTATATTTTCAAAAGCGGATGGCCCCGGACTTGGCTCACGAAAGATAATATAATTTATAGATTTAGATATCCACTTTGCGTGGTGATATAAAGCTTGTAATATATGTTACGGGTAGTAGTTAAATTAATGGATATAGCTAGGTTGATACATTAATGAGTATGTGATGGTGGTCGTAGATAAAATGTTTAAAGGGAATTTGATAGGTTATGTTATGACTGTGAGTTAAATATCATGATTAATTATGGCGTAACATGCAAAATTTTGCATGATCTAACGAGTAATGAGTTGAGGAATTTATCTTAGTATAAAATGTAGGTGTAACAATTACCTAAGAACACTTATACTTAGGAAAAATATAGGAAAACTAAGAGCTTTTTAAAACTTTCCAACGAATTTTAGACTTTAAAGCTTTCGTAACTTTTCTAAATACCGAACATACGAAACAGATCAAGATCCATTGCATTACAGCAGTTATATCAAAACCAACAAACATTCATTCACAAATCCAGTTTTATCTAAAAATAGCATTCTGATCACATCGAAACTTTACCCGCCATTTAGTTTGGTAGCATCCGTGAAGCGCTTTGCAGCGCTCGAAAGCGTACAGCACAACACTATTTCAGTATAAACAAAATGTCAATAATTAGTGTTGTGATTGAGTGAACGATTCATTGGTGATTTAATCGATTTATGCGAAATTCCAAATTGTTTCTTCCTTCCGTGTTCTTGCGTTTAAAAGAAATAGATTTAAAAAGTAGAATTCGGTTTTTGAATATGGTTTTTTTTATGTACGATTTTTTGATTGTCGCTAGAGTTATTTAGTTAAGTGTTCTGTTAAAAAACCATTTATGATTTTCAATATTTGATTAAAGGCCTATTTATAATAAATAGGCCTTTAATAGGTAAATAATTTACTTATTATAATAGCATTGTTGTTTACAACAAAGGAAATTTTGATGGCTTTTTTACTATTTTGCACACATAACGAAACATTTGATTTAATTAAGTTAAAAACACAATAGTCATAGAAACAATAAATGAAAATCAATTTTTGCTTTTATTTTTAAATCACAACAAGCTTTCTAAATTAGAAAAAAATGAAAAAATGCCTCAAAACATTCTCGCAATGAGTTTGAAAAGTGAAAACTTATGAAAAAACGAATGAGTGAGTAAAATAATGGGTTAAAGCGAATGTGATCAAAGTGTGAACAATGAGCAAAATAAAAAGACGAAAAAAAGACAGCAAGGTTCGTGTCAGGTTCAACATTACAAATGTGGTAAGTAAAAGTAATGCTCTTTAGATAACTTAGCAACACCTAGGTATGTAAATAAATGCCCGCCAAAGCGCTCAGGTTGGATTTTCATCGCCTTGCTCAACTTTCGGAGCAAAAGTTTCAATAATAGCTATAATTTTCTTTTTTGGGTTCCGTACCTCAGTCGGCAAAAACGGAATAGGATTACTTTGTTGTCCGTCTGCCCGTCGGTCAAGGCCCTTTATCTCTGGAACGCGTGGAGGTATGAAACTGCAATTAATATCAAATACTCAGGTCTGCAAGTCAACGCGATAAAAAGATATGACCGTTTATGTCGCATATTTTGCGATTTCACAAGGGAATCAAAACCTATACTTCTCGTTGACCTAGAATCTTGATATTTGGCAAGAAGCAATGTCTTACAGCACATGTAAACAAAAAAAAACTGAAAACCGTAAATATAGTTTAATAACAAAATACCAACAAGTTTATACGGAACCCTCGGTGCGCGAGTCCAACTCTTATTTGTTTACCTGCGTGTTCCTGAAAACGGGTATAAGCATTTAAAATTATTATTTTCTGATGATCAATGTTTGACTGTCAAATAAATGATGATGATGATGTCCTTTAGTAAGTCTGACAACCAGTCTTTCCAAAGAGTATCGTATTACCCAGTGCTAGCCGGGTTGTGGAGGTCAGATAGGCAGTAGCTCCATGTAAAATACTGGTATTCAGCTGCATCCAGTTAGACTGCTGCACGCACGTTCAGTTCGTCCATTATCAATTTCCCAGGAGTCTGCGTTAATGTATGTTTGATGGCAATAGGATCTTTACTTATGATATGGGACTATCAACAGATGAAGTGTGGGTGTTGTACAGGGTGGAAGAGACACCGACGCAGAAACGGTTATCACGTATCCAGTACATCATTTTGAACCCTCCCACGTATAAATTTTTCATCGGTAATCAAAAAGAAATCAGCTGTTCCTACAATATCTTCACGGTCATAATGTATGGAAGAGCTGACTTTTTTATTGGATTTGGGTACAGATTAATGCACTGATATATTATGTGGTAAGCGTTTGTGCGTTGGTGTCCCTTCTACCCTGTATGAATACCTTTGCCTACACCAGGGAGTGTTACAGACGGCATATATGTAGTAAATATCACGGCTATAATCGCCGAAGGTATAGCAGAGGTGTACCTAATACTACACCCACATTTCGCCAGTTATGTTTAAGACCCATATAATAGGCGGCGATATAATAGACAAGGCCATTTGCCATCAACCAGGCACAAATCCCTACTCCGCGGCTGCTACTGAGAAATTTCTGATGGAAAAACCCAATAACACTTTGCCAGACCCGGGAGCTGAACCCAGGATCTCATGCTCGGCAGTCGCACTTGCGACCACTTGACCAAAGAGGCAGTCGGAAAATTATTATATAATCAAGAAATTCCAGAAATATCTTTTAATTAATTCTTCCCACTCCTATTCACTCAATCTTCTTCAACTGTTCGAGTTATTTCTTAGTACTCTTCCGAATGCTGTGGCTTATGTTAAATTAAATAAAACGTATAAAAACAAACACTAGTGTTGCTAGTGCTATAAATTGTTCAGTGGAAGACTGTTGATGACCATTAACTTTATTATTGTAGTGTTAAAATGTGTTTTACAGTGCAGTCGTGGTTTTGTAACGGTTGTGGGTACTGGGTGTATCTTTTTTTTTGTATTAAAGAAAATTGTGAATGGTGTAGTGTTCATAAATATGTGAGCGAACAGTCTCATAATGGAAGAAATTGTTCAAAGATTTCATGACTAGCAAGATCATCATATGCCTAGCCTTTTCCCAACTATGTTGGGGTTGGCTTCCAGTCTAACCGGATGCAGCTGAATACCAGTATTTTACATGGAGCGACTAGCACTGGGTAACACGATACCCTTTGGTAAGACTGGTTGTCAGACTTTCGAGCCACTGACTACCTGTAACGACTGTCAAAGGTCTTAAAATGACAGCGTGGACCAACAGCTTAACGTGTTTTCCGAGGCACGGAGTAAACTAGGTATGTAATGGGTGGTCACCCATCCACGGACCAACCTAGGCAAGTGCGGCTTAATCTGAAGATCGACCCGAGCGGCTGCTATTACTTAGCCACGAGCTCCCATGACTAGCAAGATACCTGCTGTAAAAAAACCCCTTGTGTTGTGAAAAACTATAAAGTGAGTGTGGGTTTGGTTTAAAAAATAAAACTACCTAATCAGTATAATAATTAAGTATGTAACATTATAATTATCTAAGATATGGAAGAGCAGAGTCTCCCAACACAGGCATTGTTTGCCTAAAAGGAGACTCCAAACACAATTCACTGTATACGAAGCTTTTTGTGAAAATAAAAATATTTTTCATTTTCATCAGTAAAGTTACCAAGTTTCCACTGATGGACTGGAACACAATCCTCGGTTTTGTGAGAGGGAGTGGTTTTATATTCCTTCAAATGGGTCCAGTGCGGGTGGGTAGACTTGGGCAGTTTTTTCCGTTTTCTATATGAAATGTTTTTAATTCCGTATCTATTTTGTTTTGAGCAGGTTCAGAAATTAGAACAAAATATGGCTTTATTTTACCCGACTGCCAAGGAAGAGTTGTTTTTCGCGCGTATCTTATGTTTCTTTGTAATTTCCTTTATTACCTTGTATGTTTCAAATGGCTGGATTGATTTCGACGATTACGGTATCATTAGATTCGTCTCAAAAAATGTGTTTAAAACAAAAATGGCGGATTTTTGGCGCTAAATTGTAAGTCGTTAATTCTTTTGTTCTACCAAATCTATCAAGTAAGGTATCAAAATGGAGGATATTAAAAGGAAATTACAATTATGAATATATATTCATAATTGTAGTCGGGTTTTTTGATACTTTTAATAATGTTACAAGCTTGTTCTTTATTTTAGTTTTCTGGTCATGTTCCTGTTTCACGTTAAACCTATTAAGTATTTACCCATGGGGCTTTGAATTTTTTCGAAATTCTCTTTGGTGTTTTTCTCCGAAACATTCTCAGGAACGTTTTCAATAGTTTAAGTTGCCTGTCAGCCTGTCTATCAGTAAGTTTAAAGATATCCAGTTCTAGTTATCATAACGATATTTTACGACTATGATGCGTCATTTTTATTTTCCCGAACATCAAACATCGTCTTTATAGGCATGGATCAGTATCACAAATAATATCTCCTATGAATCAAATAAAATTCAAGCTTGTTTAACAATACTTTTATCCAAAATAACAGAGGCAATTATATAGCTCATCGTTCTCTCATCTATTTTTTGGACAGCCTTGAACCATATTTACTATATTTTGGTAATCCTAAGACGACCCACTGACCAGTTCCTGGAAGAAATAAATATATGAGTAAGGGTTTATACTTTTAGATTAAATAAATAACTTGTTTTATTTGAACGTTTTAGAGTATTTTTTCACAGTGTGTATTACTATGGCCGCTATAACAACAAAATAAACAACATAACATAACATCACGCCTGTAATCCCCGAAGGGTTAGGCAGAAGAGTACGTAATAGTACACCCACATTTCGCCAGTTATGTTTACGTCCCATGTAATAGGGGGCGAGTCTATTGTCATCAACTGGGCCCAAATCCAGACTCCGTGGCTGCAACTGAGAAATTTCTGATCGGAAAAACCCAATAACAATTTGCCCGACCTAGGAATCGAACCCAAGACCTCATGCTCAGCAGTAGCCCTTGCGACCACTAGACTAACGAGGCAGTCAAAACAACAAAATAAAATAAAGTTAAAAAAAAAATATCTTGTTTGTTTCGGCGTTATTTGCTTGATATTAATAATGACAATGCATGAAAAAATTTGAAAACTTGGAACCCTTCGTGAGCGTGTCCGACTCACACTTGGTTGGTTTTTCGTATCGACTGAACATCTATTAGGCTGATTTTATAGTCACGCGTTTCAGCAGCGCCGTCGGAGCGCGCGCGCTCGGATATGTATTGGGGTAGTAGTAGCGTTTCAAATTCGCGCGCTTGAGCAGCGCCGTTCGGTGTTCCTGTTCAACAGCGCGCTGCCCAACGGCGCGTCTAGCGGCGTGACTATAAAACCAGCCTTATACAGTTTGGGCCCAGTCGGTGGCCCCGTTTATTGTGTCGTTAGAAGCGTTGGTCAGATATCAATGTAGTGTAAATTGATGAAATAATACTCAATGCCCATAACAGATAACGAAACGTTATATCTTATCAATGATATTTTTATTGGGTTTCAAGGTTTTTAATTAGGCTACTGGTTCCTATAACGTCGGTATATGGGATGCTATTATGATCGAGAGGAGAGGACGTAACATTCTAGAAAAAATACATAACAAGGGACTTGCTTGCATACATGCAACGGTGAAGGCAAACATCGTGAGGAAACGAAAGAATAAAAAAAAAAACGAAGACATATTTGACATCTACCAACCCGCACTGGGCCAGCGTGGTGGATTATAGCCCATTTCTTCTCATAGAGAGGAGGCCGTGTGTCCCAGCAGTGGGAACATTATAGGCTGATTATGCTAATGGACATGCTTTAAAATGGAGCATAAGTAACTAATGAAACTAAAAAAATAAGCTTAAACTGCGGAACCACCTTTTCTGACCGCCTCATTGGTCTGGTATCGCGACTACTGAGCCGGAGGTCATGGATTCGATTCCTGGGCAAAGTGTTATTGGAAAATTTCATCAGGAATTTCTCAGTAGCAGCCACGGAGCCTGGATTCGTGCCCGGTTGATAGCAATAGGCTCGCCCCCTATTACATGGGACTTGAACATAACTGAGGAAATGTGGGTGCCATGTACTTTTAGTACACCGCTGACTATCCCTTCAGGTATAACAAGGTGTGATGTTATGTTATGCTCCCGTTTATAGTATTCCTCGTTTAACCAAACATCCTCTAGAATGGTATATTATGCAAAGTTATGGGTGCGATGCTTAATAATTGGTTACGAATATTAACTAAGTCAGACCATAGCCTACCTACACAGCGTTTGTGTCCCGTTCTTCAAAGTTTTGGAATAAATGAAAGCCACATTAAACTTTCTAACTATGTATCTAAGTCCGGCAAAGCTTCTGAAATCCCGATATGGAAACCTATTGGTAGTGGTTATTAATCTCTTCTTATCAGGTGGGCTTTTAATGTTATAGTTATAGGTTCCGTACCATTATCTATAAAAACGGCAAAAAAAAACATGTCGGTTGTATTGACACTTAAATATTTTTTTATTCCGTTTTTTAGTATTTGTTGTGTTAACAACAAATACTAAAAAACAACAAAACAACAGAAAAAATAGGCGGCAACAGAAATACATCCTCTGTGAAAATTTCAACTGTCTAACTATCACGGTTCAAGAGATACAGCCTGGTGACAAACCGACAGACAGACAGACAGCAAAGTCTTAGTAATAGGATCCCGTTTTACCCTTTGGGTACGAAACCTTAAACAAGGTTGATGTTACAATAAAACAAAATGAAATAGGCACTAAGGCAGTTGCTTCATGTAAAATACTTAATATTCAGCCGCAACCGGTTCGAATCAAGTCAATATCATTTATTTGAAGTGAGCCAGTTGCAAGCCCTTTCGAATTACTGTCAAAGCAAAGAACAATAAAATGAAGCTACAGTCCCAGTCACAAGGCATAATAACCGTGCAAGTACTGTAGTGGCCCATTCCAAACCATAGTTCTCTATGGAAAAGATCGGGCAAAAATCTACATGGACACTTTTTAAATCAGAATATTATTACAAAAACCTTGGTTACATCATACAGATTGAGATTGTACATTATGTGGTGGTGAGGCTGGAAGGAATATGGGGGTTACTATGACGTCTTATAGCAGGAGTAATCCAGTGTGGGAAAGAGACAGAGCTGTACAGGTCGTCTAGCGCCATCTCTTTCCCAACCTGGAATTACTCCTGCTTTTAAACGACATGGTAGGCCACCTAATCCCAACATAGTTTGGAAAAGGCATAGCAGATGCAGTACTAAATTACATTCAGTAATTACAATTTAAACTTTTATTCGTGAAAAAAGTTGAAATCTCGCAGTCAGAATTAGGTTTGCTGTAAGAAAACCCAATTTCTTTGTTAAGCTCGCCATTGTACATAAGCTATATTATTTCAATTTGTATGTAAATTTGTTATTTGGTGTGCAATAAAGGATAAGATTAAGAATAAGAAAAACCTTCAATATCTCCAAAAGCCAAAAAGTCAGATAGGAAAGACGAGGGAGATAGTGACTAATAGGGCCCGACCCTCTCCGATCTCATCAAAAAGACATTAATTCAGTCTTCGTGCTTGTTTGTGGTGAAGTTTGTTATAAAAAACCAATAACACTTTATCCCAATTGGGGAATGAACTCAGGACCCCCACGCTCAGTTGTCCCCTAGCCTAATTAGACAATAAATACTAACATAGCTAATTGTCCGAAACACGTTATGTTTATATCTACTTCGTGACAAGAGGCTTGTGTTTACCCCCGTGGGACAAACGATGGCGTGAATATATGGCGTCTCAACTATCGACATTGTTATTCGATAAAATCGGGGTAGTAGATTTATTATGTGACAATTTGTTGTTACTAATTATGTTGTGAGACATTTATCAATTAGAATCTCGCTTTTGTTCGCCGCTTCGCTCCCTGTATGTTTGAAAATGAACCCACGGGAACGTTTAATGTAGCCTATGACACTCGGGGACAATGTAGCTTTTCATTAATGAAAAAAATTTCGAAATCCGAATAGTAGTTCCGAACATTACCGCCTAAATACAAACTTACAAACAAATAACTATTTATAATATTTGTATAGAGTAGATTATGCCCAGTATGGGTTCCATAATTGTCTCACAGGATCGTACTGCCGGGATCCTCACCTTGTATAATACATTTCAAGATTGTTATAGAGACATTAAAAAAAGCGGCCAAGTCAGACTCGCCCATGAAGGGTTCCGTAGCAGCAAGTAGCATAATATAAAAGTTCTCGTAGTTCGTTGTAACTTTGATCGATGTTTTAATAATAGTGTATTTTTTTTTAATATTTGAGTTGATTGAATGAAAGGTAAATTGCGGTTTACGATTGATGACTTATTAAAAAAAAAATTACTTACTACTTTGATTTTCGATTGAATAAACGTTATGTCCAATAAAGTTAGTTCAGTTTTGGAGTATATAAATGTTATACGGAGTGGAAGGGACACCGACGCGAAAACGGTTACCACGTACTTATAAGTGAGTTTGTAAGTAAAATTTGGGGGGGGGGGCTCAGAATGATGTACTGAATACGTCGTGGTAAACGTTGTCGCATCGGTGTCCCTTCCAGGCTGTATGTAAAAAAATATATCAACAGTTGGTTCTCACGTTTATTACGTCTTGTGAACGTTATCATTATTTATTTTTTTCATTTATTTCAATTGGACCATGACGGCACCTTTGAATGTCAAAAAAAAACAAAAAGAAGTGAAGCTACAGTCCCAGTCACAAGGCATAATAACTTGAGAGAGTATTCTAGTTGCACATTCCAAAGCGTAGATCTCTATGGAGAAGAATGGGCAAGAAACTCCATGGACACTCTTTAAATCAAAATATAGTTACAAAATCTTGGTTACATCATTCATGTTGAGATTATACATATGTATATGTGAGAATGATGTAGAAAGACGTGCACAATAAGAGCGTCCAGAGTAAAAGATTAAATCTACAATTTAAAAATAAAGTCATTGAAATAAACCGTGGCAGCTAGGAAATGACCAGTAATATTGAAATGAAAATATGCCAAATAACTTTCTATGATATGAGACGCACCCACTCAAACATTATTAGCAACATTTTGGCAAAAAAAAGTCGCTAAAATGAGGACGCGATAACATTTTGAATATTTTTATTCACCAATGATTTTGGTGGCCTTCAAATATTTCCAAAAAATGTACAGTCCCCGCAACACAATAACATGTTGCTGAAACAATGTTTTACAGCTTTGTTTCCCAGTAAACACAGGGTTTCATAAACTTACACCCACTATGCTATATTAATCACAATTTATAACACAAGAAAAGTGTCAAAACACTAACTAATAACTCGTAAGGTAGCGACCCCATTAGGACACGCCCGAGTTAAGACTTGAGCGTGTCCTAAAAGGAAATGCATCAACATCGTTGATGCATTTTCTTTTTCATTTGCATTAAAGCACTTTATGCACATTTATGTAAATATTTGTTGTTATTTAGATAATAGTAATCTATTAGAGTACAAGATGTAAACGGCCCCTACACGAAGCCGGCAACTTAAATAACTCTACGCTAAAATTATTGCTTGGAAACGACTTTTTTTTGGGTGGAGGAAAATCACGGTTCATCGTAGGACTCGAGTTAACGCATTTAAAGCATTTGTGCTGACGGTTGCATTGAATAGTTCAGAACATTTTTTTTTAATTTTGTTAAAAAAGAACTAATAACTCCGTGACTAGAATGTTCCAGAACAAGTGCCTTTCGACTTCGATAAGTGTATTTTTACACTCAATAAAAATACATAGAAAATAGTAGCCTACAGGTATCGGGAACAGGGTCCGAGCTACCGGTCGTCAGGGTCCTTGAGAGAGGAACATCCTTAGGTTTTTGGGTTATTCCACCGGGAGCTTTTCTGTAGCAGCCATAGAGTCTGGGCTTGTACCCGGTTGATGGCAATAGACTCATGCCCTATCACATGGGAGTTCAATATAACTGGCGCGATGTGTGCCACACCACTGCCTAATTACAACTGGCCCGACCTGGCAATCGAGAAACCTCGATCTCATACTCAGCTATCACGTTTGCGACTACTGGACTAACGAGGCAATCAAACTAAATTAAAAACTTTCAATTACCTGCATGAAAACAGAACCTCCGAACATGACTTGTTTTTATTCGAAAAACAAAACGATTTTGGGTATTTTCCCTCATTTAATTGATTTCTCATATTCGTTGGCAGCTGACGATATTGGCAGTTCCTAGTAAAAACTGAAAGCATCATTTCTGCGAAACATTTTGGTATCTATGATTTGTTTACATAGTCTGTAGTTTTTTTAAATGGCGTTGATATCAATAATATTATTTCTCTATCCGTTGAAATATTTTGATTCACGATTGTGTGATGTTGATACCATGGAGAAAGTCGATCATTATGATGGACCATATTATGATATCCTTAAATATGACTAGAGTAGTCCCATTTAATAATGGGTCTTTAACTATGAAATTGCCGTTTTTTCTCACATTTTATTCTGTTATATAACTTTGACGTTTTGATTTTTTCCTAATTCCATTTTTATTCGATGAATTGTTAACTTACGTACCCTCCAGAGTTTAAAAACCGTACTAATCGTAACATATTACGTCTTAGGGTAGTGTGTCAAAACACCTGTTTCAATGTACCGTCGGTTTCACTAATTCAAGTAGGTATATTTTCGTCATAGACTGTGTTTTCAGAATTTAAGATAAGCAGTGCAGCGCAGCTTTTTTCACTCTAAAGTTTGCAACTGCATCATACATAATCAGTTCAGACGTTTCCAAGAAAAAATAAAAAAAACCCTAGAAAATCTGGAAATAAGTACTTATCACGAAATCGTCCATTCAAATCGGCAATTTCATACTTTAACCCCTAATATAAAAAAAAAATGACTGCAACTTTTTAATACATGCTCTTTAATGGTTTCGGAATTATTTTTAAAACATGAAAGAAGTTAGAGAACTGCCTCGTTGGTCTACTGGTACAAGCACGATTACTGAGCGTGAGATCCTCGTTCGATTCCCGGGTCGGGGAAGGTGCAACTTTCTATTCTATCTTTCAATCCTAACAAAATGTCACACTAAACAAGCACTGAAAAGTATTACTCTCCTTTTGACCACAGTCGGGTAAATAAAGTCACTAAAAGAAATATTTCAGCTAGGAACACACCCACAATACGCCTGTTTATACAATATTTGTATATCATTCGGGCTGTCCATCCATTATGTTGACATTGGTTGGTAAGTTCAAGTTACCCGGCGGCTTTTAGTGAGCTTTGAACTTCCGAACAAGTTAGTCAAGTTAACTATAAGCTGAGGATTTGTTCATCAGTACTTTTATTGACAACTTTTTTAGTCTGAACTGAGTTTAGTGATGGTTTCAATAGCTTATCAATTCAAAGTGACCATTGTTTTTTTATCAATTTTTATTGACTAACTATTTTCATCAGTCATCATCAGTCTGAGTTGAACGTAATGAAATTACCATTTGCTGATAAATAAAGTGATTGATAATGGAAGTTCGTGTTCAAGAATGGACGTGTACACGCTGTCGAGTATGTATTTTAATGAATAAATAGCCTATATTATATAATTGTGAAAATTATTTTGTTTGCTGTACCGTTTGTTTGTTTTGTGTCACGCCTCTATTGTATTCGTGGCAGCATGCCTGAGAGATATTTCTTGACGACATGTAAAGCCAAGTCAGAGGCCCATGATGATGGGTGGCATAAAAACTCTGACACTAAGTTAGGCACTAACCACACGATAGCAAAGACTGTATTCGTCTTTTGCGTTATAATATGATTAACTACTTTCTTTTTTAATTCGTTGTCTTTGAAGACGTAGAAACCGTCCCAGAGAGAGTTACATTTTAATATCGTCCGTCTTGAAAACTGTACAAAATGGTGTGAGGGACATCGATATGCAACCTATTACCATAAATTCTATACATATACTAGACCCACCAGCGTTGAATTATATCGCGAGCTTTTTGAATAACCCTCCTTTTGCTTCGTCGTAGTTGGATAAAAATAACTCTTTCTTACTTCCTTTTGTATGAAACAGCTGTTTTTTAGGGTTCCGTACCTCAAAAGGAAAAACGGAACCCCTTATAGGATCAAGCGCATGTCTGTCTGTCTGTCCATCTGTCTCAGCCAAGTTTTGCAAACTATATCGTGTTACATATCAAATGAAAGGGCTCATTGTGAGCATCTCAAATATTTTTTTTTTATAATTTTGAGATAAATATGTATTTTTGAAGTTATTTAAGAAAATATGCGTAAATTGACCACTCAAATTGACCCCCTAAACTCCGAAACTCCAGGGCCGAAAATTTAAAAAAATACAAAAAATATTTCTTTGCCTATAGATCACAGGAAAACCTTTAAGAAATCCTAGATTTAATACAACTTACGAAATTTAGATAATTAACGTACGAAACCCTCTCCACGCGAGTCGATCTCGCATTTGTCCGGTTTTTTTTCTTTTCACCTCGTCTTGGGAATCTAGTATCGTTTACTGAATTCATGATAAAAGATGCCTGTCTATGTCCCTTAAGCGGTTTGATCAATGCACTCAAATGGGTGTATATCTGTCTACTAGAATTAACTAGAATATATCGTTGCGTTTACCAAGAACTTGACACTGTGTTCCATGTGCGCCAATGTCAAACATTCAAGCGACTAATCCACTTTCACGGCTGGCCTGCTACTACTCTAGTGCGGCAAATACGCGTAGTTCACCTAGTGTTTTAATGTCTTTACTAGGCCATAATAAATTGTTTGCTGGGGTGTTTTTTCCGCCATTTCTTTTTCTCTACTAAAATACCAGAAGGCGAAAGGCGAAGGCTAAAAGGGAGAGTAATTTTAGGGGACCATCTCATGTAATTTTTCACGTGTAAAAAGTGCTTATTCTCAGGCCTTATTTCCAAGTACAGACGCCCGCACATAAAGCAAATTTCTTTAATAGATTTTCAACTTTATCGCTAAATCATTAAGTTCAAGGTTGATTGGGAAAATTTGACAGTTTCGGGTAGCTTGATATGCTGGCGTCTGTACAACTACACATTTTTGACATTGCCAGCCTCGTAAACTGCAGCAATTTACAGCGCTATAAAGCCCAGTTGGACAGATTAAACGGTAAGTAGCAAAATAAAATCCTTAACATTTCGTCCAACTCAGAAATCGAGCCTTATTAGCAAACGTATTGTCTCTTAACTGCCACTTAAATTGTTTATCAGTTCATCATCATTATTTCCAGTTCCACCAGTTTTCTCTGCTGGATGCCTTTTTTTTCGGGTGGGAAATCATCAAATGACTCCTCCCGCTCTGGGCGGAGCGGAAGGGAGTGTCAGACTTTTACTGACTAAAAACCATCCATGTTCCTTCTTTTGCCCTTTATGTTCCAGGGCCGCGGTATCTCTTTCGAACAGTCCCGCAGCCCTGGCAGGCAACTGACATCTCTTTGAGGCGCGCGTGGAACACGAACGCGCCGTCGACACGGCCTGTCGTCATAAGACGGACGGACGGCGAGCTAGCCCATTACTCACCGTCCACAGGCCCTCTGCTGGATGCCTGGATATAAGTTTCCTTTAACACTCTTCACTGCTACATACCTACGTCCCATATCCGGATGTTTATGACGCTTTGACAATGTTGTCAGCCCAGCGCGCTTGTTGACAGGTTTATTTCACTTTATCTTAGACACCGATTCAATCAAAACACTCGACGACCACTAAAACTAGCATCTGTGAATAACCCATTGGTTTGAACTAAATAACGGAAGACATAAAATAGTTAAAGTAAACTTTGCTGAAACCGCTATTTGATTGCAATAAAACAGTTGCTGCTAACAGAATTATGATCTGTTGGCTGTTAAATAGATACATTTAGTTAAAAAATGCATGTATTATATCAGTATCTTTATTAGATATTATAATTAAATATATCATCATTATCTACCGAGCCTTTTCCCAACTATGTTAGGGTCTAACCGGATCCAGCTGAATACTATCTGACCCACAACCCAGTTAGTATTAGGTAATACGATATCCTTTGGTAAGGCTGTAATGGGGTCCGTGGCTTAGGCCCCCAGTGGTCGAGGCACCTGTGGCCAAAGCCCCCGTTTCGATTAATTGAATTCATAGCAATTTTTGATCAAATGTACTGTCAGGCACATAAATCTTCGCGGGCCCTTGGACGGTGAGTAATGGGCTAGCTCGCCGTCCGTCCGTCTTATGACGACAGGCCGTGTCGACGGCGCGTTCATGTTCCACACGCGCCTCAAAGAGATGTCAGCAAACAGGAGGGGCCCGCAAGGGCCGATGCCTGCCAGGGCTGCGGGACTGTTCTAAAGAGATACCGCGGCCCTGGAACATAAAGGGCAAAATAAGGAACATGGATCGTTTTTAGTCAGTAAAAGTCTGACACTCCCTTCCACTCCGCCCAGAGCGGGAGGAGTCATTTGATGATTTCCCATCTGATAAAGAAAAGGCACATAAATCTTTTAAAAAAATATTTAATGTATATTGAATCAAATCAAATCAAAATATTTTTATTTCAAATAGGCCTACATGGGCACCTATGAAACGTCGACAAAAAGGTGCACGGTTCGGGTTGGTCGTTTCCTATGGAGAAGAACCGGCAAGAAACTCCATGGTTACTCTTTTAAAATGATTAGATTTTACAATATTATCATGTTACAGCATTAGTACTCAAGTATGGGGGGACAGCATAGGCCCGACAATAAGTCGTTGCTTACTGCACAAAACAAAAAGGAAAACAAGATAAGAGGTTAACAAAAGTTAACACACCTCTAGGAATCTACAAGGCCTACACTGTTCACACATTCACAAACAATCGTTAAAAAGAATCTATAGGCAAGAAAATATTATAAAAGACTAAATTAAACATGTGACAAAAATATTTTATCTTTTGAATTAGACAAAAAGTTAACCTTAGCCAAAACAATTCGATTAAGACCTCTTACTAAAAATAAATTAAAATCGTTTAAAAATAATGTTCTTTGCAAACTATCTAACGCTAGTTTTGATTCAAAAGACCCCAATATAAATTACGGTACATTATTTTCTACAGTTTGCCAAGAATTTAATAAAACGTGTCCTGTAAAAACAGTTAAAGTTAATTCCAAATCTAAAGGACATGGCCGAATCCTGCCCTCAGAATCAATTTATAATTCGTAATGTACACGGGGCAAAGTAGATCGGTTTGCAGGGCACACCACAAAGATGTTGGTGTGCGTAAAATCAACTGGTGTATTACTTCGCCTATTTGTTAGTGTTTGCTTCACTATAGTATATGTATAATATGAGGTAAAGAATATGAAGCATCAATTTAACCCTATGACTAACCGGTGTCGTGGCATAGATGTGTAATCATTCGGCTGGTAAATCAAGTGTCGTAGGATCGAATCTGCGCCGCTGGCGTCAACTTTTTGCATTATTAAAAAACTTTTATTTTCATTTTGTTGAATTTTTATTGTAATTTACCTGATAATAAGAACATTATTCGAAAAAAAATATGGAAGTAAAAATTAAACAATTTGTATTAAGAAATCAACAACATTTATTGACTAGGTTTTTTTTTATATTATAATTACAAATTAAAAAGTTTTGTGCATGACAAATATTCTAAGTCGGACAAGAAATAACGTTACTTTTCTTATTCAAGTGGGTAATTTATTTATTAGTGAAATGAATAAACATGTTAATAAGATAGATATTAAGATACAGGTATCCTAAATTGTTATCTCACTAACAATAACATCACTCACATAAAACAAATCGAATTACCCCCTGATATTTTTATTAATATCCTATTGGTGCGCCTTCGCTATCTATGACTTATTCATGCACGAAGTAAATGTCTCCACTAGACCTGCATGGAAGAATATTTTTTTTTATGATAGCGCTCACCATCTTTTCGCCACAATATTTTGCGACCGTCCTTGTCTGATTTAAAACATTTTTCATCTCTAAATATAACTATATTATTGCACCAATCAAAATCCAAATATTCTCTTGCGAAGCGTACCCGGTTTTGCCTGTGAATATCTGACATTCAAATTTTCTTGGCTGGCCTACAACATTTCACACCAGCTGCTCGCAAGTGGTTTCGTACAGTTTGTAATGTCACGTCATGTTTAGTTGCCGTGGAACGAGTAGTGAGGAAGGGCTCAGCGGTATGCGTAGCAACTACATCAGATGCCAATCTGTGAATGCAAATCCAGCCTTTGGTCCCGGTCGGCAAGGATCAATGCTTCCCGAATCTGCATAACGATGGACCCACAATTGCACAGTCTTTCTCTGTGAACAATAATAAAATATTGTTACAAAAAACAACAATCAATAACATGTGGATTATTTAAACATATTAAACTTCTAAACATCATAATAACATTTTGTTACTCACCGATATCTTTAACGTCTCGCAATTTCACTAATTGAAACATTTTGCTCATGCAAAAGAATTATTTCAGCTCATAAAAGTGTGGTTCAATGATTCATATTGATTCACAAATAAAAACACTTCTCAAAAAACGCAGGGTATAATGTCTAAAAACGTAACGAAAGCCCGATAGTCAATAGCATTATGACGATGAACTTAAACTACTAACTTAAACATGATTTGTCATTTTTAGAGGGTAGACAACTAATACATTCTAACCCAAATATAAAGAGACTTGCTAATAGTTAAGCAATGAATTGAACAAACAAATGTAAAATATTTTATTAAAACATACAAAAACATTAAGCTGTTGGCAGTCGGATTCGATCCTACGGCGCCGGCGCAGTAAGTAATTATTTATCGCACGCTCGACTAATGCGCCACGGAGACGATTGTATGATAAGCTAAATTTATGCGTCATATTCCCTGCAACATTAGTGACAAGAAATTTTATTGTGTGTGCGTGGACAAGAAGCAAACACTAATAAATAGGCGAAGTCAGACGGCCGTTGATTTTACGCACACCAACATCTTTGTGGTGTGCCCTGCAAACCGATCTACTTTGCCCCGTGTACACTAATTATTATTATATTAAAGTTACTTCTAAAATAAATAAAAATTATTTTAGAAGTAACTTTCTAGAACAGGCGACAAAAAATCTCAAAATAATATGTGTGTTAATAGTTTTTTTGTGGTTATGTTTCATTGAATGCAATACAAAATGCATCTACGTTTGGATACACGCATGAGACAAACAATGTATCCATCTGAATTACGCCTGAATGTTAGCCTAAAGTGTATGTAAAACACCTGTGACTGTCAAATTGTATGATTGTTGATATGTTGATCTTATCACGTAATACTGTGTTGTCTTTTCGTTATCGTATGACAGGGAGCCATTTAGCCCCAACCCCTTGGATGCCATTTTAGGCTATTGTTGTAGTTGCCTAGTTGGTAAACGGACAGTTGGATGTTTTTGCCATGTCATGACGTTGTTATGGTATTTAGGCTGGGCCAGGCATCAAGCAAATATAACGGCACCAGCTTCATTCCTTGATAACATTTTGTTGATTTTTGAAGATGAATAGGCTTAAAAGTGGATGAAAACAATGAATTTGTCTTGTCTGAGTAATTGCAACGATGTTTTTCTTAAAACGTCTGTAAAAGAAGTAGAAGTAGATAATTATATTTTATACTTTTGCAAATGTAGGTATATATAGGTAATACCTACCTAATTAGATATTCTTAAATAAAAATTCAAATACCATTTTAGTGTTTTATTGCCTATCCAATTGTATATTTTTTGCCAGTCGCTTGGGTCGCTTGGACGTCATAATATCCAGAAATATCTGTAGACGACTAGTACTCGCTCTTCTTCGATTTGAAATGTCGTGTCGGATAGTGAAGAAACGGCCTTTAAATCCATTGGTAATAGCATTTCTCGTATTGTTTCGTTTCGGAATTTATGATCATTGCTATTCAAAATGTTTAGGCACATTTTTTGTATCCTATTTATAGTATCTCTCGCTTCTTCTCTGATCATAAAACTTAAACTATTATGATTACACACCTGTAAGCTTTAATTTGACGTACTGTATGTCAATGTACATAAATATTTTTTGTAAGGGCACAGCTCTATACAAATTCCGGCCATGTCATTTAGTGAATGGGCCACTGCGGGAATAAGGATAAGCAGAGATATTTTATATAATTTATACCACGAAAAATCTCTGACTTCAGATCAAGCTTTTCACACATATAATGTAAGAAGCTATTCAAAAATATTCAAAAGTGTCTGCGCTCAAGCAAAAGCTCAATTAATAGTCAACAAAATTGGTACCTCTAATAATAAAATAAAAACCGTGTGGCAGGTGATTAATAGAGAAACCGGCAAGACACAACAACGAGATCAGAATGAATTGTCTTTGAAAATAAATATTCAAACTATTTCTGATAAGCTAGAAGTCGCTGACTAGACTCTAGAAAATTTCTTTACCAATATTCCGTTAGAGGTTACGAAATCTCTTCCCTCTTCATCTAAATTAGCTGAAGCACTTCTTAAAGAAAACTTCACTAAGGACATACCAAACTTTAAATTTAAACCAATATGTATTAATACAATTATAAATGCATTCAAAAGTCTAAACATAAAAAATACTGAAGACTTACGGGGGATATCCGTCAAAGTTCTTGGGGATATTATTGACTCTATTGCTCCTCTCCTAACAGGCATATTCAATCAATGTTTGGATGGCGGCAAGTTTCCTGACTTGATGAAACACAGTAAAGTAATACCAATATTCAAATCGTGTTGTAAGGGTGACCCCTCTAATTATAGACCTATATCTGTGCTTCCAGCATTGAGTAAAATCTATGAAAAAATAATGCTGGACCAGATGGTGTCTCACTTCAACTCAAATGGGATTCTGCATAGTCAACAGTTTGGTTTCACGAAGGGTAGGTCGACAACAGACGCGGGAGTAAAACGCATCAGTCACATTCTGGAATCCTGGGAGAAGTCCCAGGATGCCATTGGTATTTTCTGTGACCTCTCAAAAGCGTTTGACTGCGTCGACCACAACACATCCGTAGAGACATCCTGCTGACAAGCTGCTGATCAGCAGCTTATCCACGAATTCCGTAGTGGTGTAATTTACAGATCAGTGTGTTGTGGTCGACGCAGTCAAACGCTTTTGAGAGGTCACAGAAAATGCCAATGGCATCCCGGGACTTCTCCCAGGATTCCAGAATGTGACCGATGAGTTTTACTCCCGCGTCTGTTGTTGACCTACCCTTCGTGAAACGAAACTGTTGACTATGCAGAATCCCATTTTAGTTGAAGTGAGACACCATCTGGTCCAGCATTATTTTTTCATAGATTTTACTCAATGCTGGAAGCACAGATATGGGTCTATAATTAGAGGGGTCACCCTTACAACCCAATTTGAATATTGGTACTACTTTACTATGTTTCATTAAGTCAGGAAACTTGCCGCTATCCAAACATTGATTGAATATGCCTGTTAGGAGAGGAGCAATTGAGTCAATAATATCCCCAAGAACTTTGACGGATATCCCCCATAAGTCTTCAGTATTTTTTATGTTTAGACTTTTGAATGCATTTATAATTGTATCAATACATATTGGTTTAAATTTAAAGTTTGGTATGTCCTTAGTAAAGTTTTCTTTAAGAAGTGCTTCAGCTAATTTAGATGAAGAGGGGAGAGATTTCGTAACCTCTAAGGGAATATTGATAATGAAATTTTCTAGAGTCTCAGCGACTTCTAAATAGCTTATCAGAAATAGTTTGATTATGTATTTTCAAAGACAATTCATTCTGATCTCGTTGTTGTGTCTTGCCGGTTTCTCTATTAATCATTATTATTATAAATTATTATTTTTTATTATATTGTTAGAGGTACCAACTTTGTTGACTATTAATTGAGATTTTGCTTGAACGCAGACACTTTTGAATATTTTTGAATAGCTTCTAACATAAGTGTGAAAAGCTTGATCTGAAGTCAGAGATTTTTCGTGCCATAAATTATATAGAATATCTCTGCTTATCCTTATTCCCGCAGTGGCCCATTCACTAAATTTAGATTTGGAATTAACTTTAACTGTTTTTACAGGACACGTTTTATTGAATTCTTGGCAAACTGTAGAAAATAATGTGCCGTAATTTATATTGGGGTCTTTTGATAGTATTGATAGAAATGCTATGCTATGCTGAATAAGAAATGCTTTTATATTGGATGTATGTTTTGAAAAATGAAAGTTTCAGTTATTTTTCATTATTTATTTATTTATCTCAATAAGAAATCTAGTAAAAAAAAATTATATAAAGCGCAGTTTTCATCACCTATAATCAAGAGAATCATTTAACTAAATTATAATAATCTTTTAATGGGGAAAAAGGTATGTAAGGATAAGTTAAGTGGCGATCTATTCTCTCTGCTATTTAATAGATGACTTTTGTTTAGCAAGGAAAGATACATTATTATTATGGTGAAACACTTTTCTCATTTTCTGTACTAAACTGAAAAAGCACAAAAAAAAGATATTGATTTAATCGAATCGGGGGCGTCGGCCACAGGTGCCTCGACCACTGGGGGCCTAAGCCTAACACAACCGGTGTGCCTGATAAGATTTCCCATAAGCAAAATGTTCGAACTTCCATACAATCATTAATCGCCTAATGAACGCCTTTAAGATACATTTTCAAAAATCCTTCCTTGGTTTCACCATCGATATAGAACTCTTGTGCCAAATGCCATGTTTATAAATAGACCCAGTGATTTAGGCGGTGCATGGTCAGTCAGTAAATGAAGAATAATTTAAGATTTGTCTTCAGCGCATCAACTCATCTGTAGCGGCATCCCAAGAAGTACTACATCAACATAGTACAAAAAGTATTACAGTGCCATCTATGTTACAAATGAAGAACTAGCATCGAAATTCTGAATAGCGCTATCAAAAAGTTTTTCGCGACTTAATGGCCATGTAGAAAAACCTGACAGGAAAACTGTCGGGTAATAGCCCACCAGAATCAACACCGTCTGGTCGGAGGATCCTCCCTTTTCTATGGGGGATGAAGAACTTTACACCCCTGTTCTTTATGCCCCTATACATCAAACTAGGTTAGGTATTGATATCGTCATTATCTGTCCACACAACATACCTATATCAATCTCCAAGTATTTAGTATTCTGACTGCTGGTATATTAGCCCCACTTTTTCATGAATATCCACAAAATTCATAGTTCTAGAAGTTTTAAAAGCTATCTATCATTCTTTTACGTAATGTATATCGATCACTATGATATATTTTGACTCCCACACAAACAATTTTTGAGTAATAATGTAAACAATGTCGCTAAGACTTGTTTATGCATCATAATATCCACGGAAATAGCTGACTGCCCAGTGTTATAGTATCTACCTATCTTCATTTTAGGTTTTTAGTGCACGATGTCTGATAATTGTACTTTAAACAAAAAACCCAAATTGTATCTCATCATTATTTTTTCTTTTAAGACTGCCTCGTTAGTCTAGTGGTCGCAAGCGCGACTGCTGAGCATCAGGTCCTGGGTTCAATTCTCGGAGTCGCGCAATGTGTGAATGCGTTTTTCCATCAGAAATTTCTCGGCAGCAGCGACGGAGTCTGGATCTGTGCCCGGTTGATGGCCATAGGGTCGCCGTCTACTACATGGGTCTTAAACATAACTGGCAAAATGGGAGTGTACCATTAGATACACCTCTGCCTTACCCTTCGGGGATTAGAGGCGTGATGGTATGATGTTATGATTATTTTAAAGTCAAACGTTCCTGTCACCCGAAACCTACGACCATCTCCACGTCCCTGTCACTGGCGACCAACCATTAACCCTGCCTCTTCTTCCAGACCGGCATGAACCGAGGCTCCAGAGAGGAGCTGCTGGGCAGTTCCCAGGAGGCGCTAAGGAACAGCCACAATGACCTTCGCACGGTCTACGAGAGGCCGCTCACCAAAGAAGAGAAGACCTTCCTTCTTCATGCCGATAGAGGAGACTATGTTACTGTCAAGAGGTAAGATCTTGTTCGGATGATTGGTAACAATCGTGGGCTCGTGGCTAAATCAGCCGCTCGGGGTTGGTCCCTGGATCCGACCACCCATTATGTACCGAGTTTCCGCACCTCAGAAAGCACGTTAAGCCGTTGGTCCCGGCTGTCAATTGTAGATCTTTGATAGTCTTCAAGGAGTTAGTGGCCCGTAAGTCTAACAACCAGATTACCAGAGTGACCTAGGGGTATCGTATTAACCAGTAAGTTAACTGGGTTGTGTAGGTCAGATAGGCAGTTGCTCCATGTAAAATACTGGTATTTTGCTGTTTTTAGTTAGAATGGAAGCCGATCCCAACGTAGTTGGAAAAAAGGCTGATGATCCGATGACATCAGTTACACCCTATTTCGAAAATTATCTTGATTTAAGAATCGATTTTAAAATTAATTCTAAAAGATTTCGATAACTCATCGTAATAACTGTCGTTTTTCACCCAAATTGTATCCTAAATGTGATTTAATTAGTACAAATGTTGCTTCTGTCCTTCGACTTGATGTTATAGTGCAGTCCCTTAAACGACCCCCTTGAGGAATGGGACAAGCATATGGCACGATATCATCGATTTGTTTACTTTCCTTGATGTATGTAGTTAGAATAGGAAGTAAACAATAACATTTGTAAGGACTACATGATTAATATTCAATGCAAACAAGCTTGTAGAGCCTATTCTGTAACTATTTCATGCAAAAATCATTCAACGGGGTTAAATAATAAATAAATATCCCTGGACATTTCACACAGCACCATCTAGTCCCAAGCTAAGCAACCTAATGCTTGTGTTATGGTAACTAGATGGCTGATAAACTACATATATACATTTATTTTTTGTAAATACATACATATTATAGATAGAAAAACACCCAGACCCGGAACAACTACTTGTAGGTCATACAAATATTTGTTCCGTACGGGAATCGAACCCGCGACATGCAGCGCAGCAGTCAATCGCTTGACCACTGCGCCAACCGTACCGTCAATAGTAATAAACTTAGAGGACTGTATTAAAATGATTTTAATGATTATAATTCTGTAACTACATACGTGTTGCTAGCGCTATACATTTTTCATCAACATACAACCTGACACTGACTTGCAAATTGCAAAAAAGTAAGAAAATTTGAATTTTGCGGGCTACCCTTGCGCTTCCACGTTAACTTGCCCAGTTAGTTATGTTTTGGTAAAATCTTTCAACTGAATTTCAAACCAGTTCCCACCAGCCGATTGAGCTGAAATTTTACACACACCTTTGATTCTGGTGACAATACATTAATATGACAGACATGACTTGATCCTGCAGACAAGATCATCCCTCACGAGAAAACTCTTGAACGGTTAATAGCACAGGCACGAAACATTGTATATGCGTTCAATTTTGATAGATAAACTTAATTTTCTTCTTTTCATTTTAACAAAAGTTTTTTATTTTAAAATTACAGGCGTAGAATACAGCTACAAATATGTATAACCACGCCATTTTACCCATGAGGGTAGACAGAAACTAAATAAAGGCCGCTACTCTCGCGAAATTTTGTATACAAATATGTATAATCACGCCATTTTACCCATGAGGGTAGACAGAAACCAAAAAAGGCCACTACTCTCGCGAAATTCTGTAAACACGTTTGCTTTGGATGACAATGCATAGTTAACTAAGTGACGTCATTCTAAATACAATATGGCGAACTTCCAAAGATGGCGACTTAGTTATTTTTTATGCACTCCCATGATATAGGTATCAATTACAGCTACATTATGTAAAATCACGCCATTTTATCCATGAAGGTCTAAGACAGAAACCAAACAAAAACCGCTACGATACTTTAATATTGCTTTTTTTTTGTAAATTTCAACACCCAAAGATACGTTTTACTGAAAATCTAACCACTTAGGTTAAACTAAAACAGAGACACATAAAAATTCGTACTCAACAACATACCAGCCGAAGTGACCTCAAAAACTAAAAGTATCAATCTGCACTATATTTAGGACGAGCCATTCTAATAAATAGGATTACCTGCTGGATGGTAAAGCCGGCACTACTACAGTTTCGCTATAATCGACTACTTATAGAGGATAGACCAAGGCTTTGGGACGATTTCTGCAATTTTGAAGGTTTTAAGGCAATCACATTTATTTTGTTTTAGAAGTAATTCCAACATTGTTTTGGCTTTCGTATTTAGACTTTTATCCATTATAGTGGAGGACGTGACTAAATAATAATAGCCGCTTGCGACGATTTTCAGGTTAAGCCGCGCTTGCTTAGGTTGGTCCATGAATAGGTGACCACCCGTTACGTAGGTACCGAGTTTCCTCCGTGCCTCGGAAAGTTCGTTAAGCCGCTGGTTCCGACTGTCAATTGTAGATCTTTGACAGTCGTTAAGTATAGTCAGTGGCCCAAAAGTCTTACCAAAAGGTATCGTATTTCCTTGTACTAACTGAGTTGTGGAGGTCAGATAGGCAGTCACTCCATGGAAAAAACTGGTATTTAGCTGCATCCGGTTAGACTAGAAGTCGGAAAGGCTAGGCTGATGATGAGAATGTTGATCCATGCATTGGTTTAGTGGCGCACTAGGCATGAAGTCTTGGGTTCGATTAAGTCCAAGTCAGGTAAAATGTTATTGAGTGTTTCCATTAGGAATTTCTTAGCAGCTAGAATTCTGAGTTTGTGCCCGGTAAATTACAATAGGCTCGCACCACATTACATAGGACTTATAATAACTGGCAAAATGTGGTTGTACTAGGAACACTTTTGCCTTAACCTTTGGAGTGTACAATAGACAGCCGTGGTGTTATATTGTCGTTTAGGTTTTGTTTGAATGCGTTATCTGTGTTAAAACTCTCTTTTATACGACATAAAGTCTAAAATGTACTACACAAAGACGAGGTTCACTGCCAGCAAACCATACAAAAGAGTTTTTTGTTCCCACAATTTATACTTTTTTGTGACAAAATGCTTGAAGAGATTTCTTTGTGCCTCTCCCTTTCTTACTATTCGTTTATACACAAACTATTAAATAAAAAGAACATGGCAACACTTAACATTTTCTAATTTTCCACAGATTAATAGAACAGTTCACACCGCAGTCGGATATCCTAGACATCAACTGCGTGGACCCCCTCAACCGGTCAGCCCTGGTAGCAGCCATAGAGAACGAGAACATCGAGCTCATCAAGCTACTGCTCCTCTCTGGGATTAAAGTCAAGGTCAGTTGAAGATTAATTATCTGAGAAAAGAAATCAGCTGTTCCATACGTTTTGACCGTGTAGTTATTGCACACGTGTAGTTATTGTTTTGTAGGAAACGGCCGATTGCTGCTGCAGGAAACAGCAGCAATTCACGTTCAAGTTCTAATTTCAATTGCTTACGATTTTTTTTTTCTTTTACTGTGGCCTTTAGCCACGAAGAGTCAATAAAACTAAAATTAGAACATAATGTTGTAAAGATCGGCTGAGCTGCGGGAGCAAAGACATTCAAATATTAAAGTCTTTTTAATCTTTTTGTGCGGGAGTCATCAATCAATGACATTAATTAAAAATACGAAAAAACATAAATTTAAGATTTTTATTAAGTTTTCCGTATGTCATTACTTCCCAGAAATTGGTCCACTATTTTATTATATTCCCAGAATTTGGCGACACTATCGAATGGTGGCATAAATACAGTGTTTTTTTTTCAAAATCAACGACTTCGATTCCTGGCTAGGAATATTGATATTTCAAAAATATAATGATGCAGTTTTAATCAAAATCGGGCTCGAGACTCCATTGAGCATTTTTCACTATTCCTCATAACTTCGGATTTGGCCGTCCACGCCCACTTGGAAAATTCACCTTGTATAAGGTACTCTTTCTAAGCCTACCGTGTTGTCGTTTCTTGCTATTTGGTATCCACTGAGTGGTTATTTTTGCCCATTGCTCCTCCAACATGTACTTACTATAGAAAAGCACTTACTTTCCCATATTCTGGAAACTAAACAATCGATTTTTACTGCACGACTAAAGTAGATGGGAATAATAGGCCAAGGATCAAAGATTTACGATTATGGGTTATAAAAACTAAAATCCATCGATAGCTTAAAACGTTTACATTATTTTAGTGATATTTTATAGGTTGGTAGCAACTACTGCGAAAACAACCACTTTATTAATGTTTTTTTCGTCGCCGATACACAAAATAGCAATCGATTAATTGTCTTCAGAAAAAAAAACCGATAAAACAAGGCAATATACACACCTTCCTTATTCGTGTAAAGAAGGTACTATTTATGTCCAAATATTATCAACGAACCTAGTTTTAAAACATCAGTTAATTCAAAATGTAACAACCATATAATAATATCTTGGGACAACCAACACATCGCCATCTGATCCCAAACTAGGCAAAGCCTATACTATGGCAACCAGACAACTGATAAACAAACTTATAAATTTTTAAATACATAGTATAGATAAATTACACACCCAGATACAGAACAAATAATCGTACTCATCGCACAAAGATTTGTCCTGTGTGGGAATCGGACCCACAATCTCCGTCCTAGCAGTCAGGGTCACTAACCACTAGACCAACAGGCCAATCAAAATCATATAATCAAAGCAGAGAAAAAACGTGACTATAAAAGTCACTATAACCATGCAGCTGGCACTGCAGGACCTTTGATCTGGCAAAGAAGTTCAATGTTTCACAATCTACGCAATATGTATAAATGTACCTAAAAACTCTCTTATTGCGGCCGAATGCGCTCATGTTCTATGTTTCTTTTTATATTTTTATTAAGCCTTTAATGACTAATAAAGACCAAGATATTATACCCAGTTATTTACTCAGTTTATACGTGGTGGACAAGTAAATTGTTACCCGTATACCTACATAACCGGGAAAACTAACTTACGTGCACAACTCGACCGCATACGTACCAGTATAATTTTCGTAGTTCAGGGACGACGTTGGAAAAGTTAGCTTGAAACATTTAATTATTAAATTTTTTAAAGTATATAATTATTTAACATAGTCTCTTACCACAACTGTAGGTTTTGTTAATGCAAAAAGAGAAACCAGAGAGCAACATTGTATAGGTTAGCAGGGTGCAATGAACGTTTGATATCCCGCGCCACCTCTTTCATCATCAGCCTACAAAACCAGCCGAAAAACCAAAGAAAAGATGGATGGATTGTGTTAGAAATGAAAGAGAAAGGAGTAAATGATGCCGTGACGTGACAGGGGAGAATGGAAGAAGAAAACGTGTTGCGCCGACCCCAAGTAGAATGGGACAAGTTCAGGAAAATGAAATACAAACCCAATTTACATGGCAACATATTTCCAAATTAAACTTGGTATGTCTCATTTAATAACCTTACTGCAGTTCCCCAAAATAAAAATCTCCTTCGCTCATAATTTAGCACATCAAACGCTAATCATAGAAACCACACATTTATAACGAAAGTTATATCAATCCGGCAGATTTTAACAAACAGGTTTACGATCTAAAAAAAAAAGGTTAAGTGCGAGTCGGACTCGCGCATGAAGGGTTCCGTTCCATCGTAGTAGGTGGAGCACCATTTAATTTTTATAATTTTTTGTTATAGCATCAACAGAAATAGGTACACATTCTGTGAAAATTTCAAGTGTCAACAACAACAATCGTGAGATACAGCCCGTTGACAGACAGACGGACGGACGGACGGACAGCGGAGGCTTAGTAATAGGGTCCCGGTTACCCTTTGCATACGGAACCCTAAAAATACAGGTTATTGCTACACGTAAATCATTTGAATCATCTCAAAACGGACGCAGAAATATAGGTAAACATTCTGTAGTTCGAAAGATTCGGAAATATGGCTGAAGATTCAGATTTATCGGTTTAGAGTATTTGGTCTAATGGATTTTTGGATGGCACGTTGAAGGATTTACTAGGTGAAAATATCGAGGTGATAAACATAGGGGCTTAAGGTATACCAAAATACATTAGGAGTAGCCTTTGGTTTGTATGGGAATAGCATTGTGACTATGTGGAAAAAACCACGCATTCTTGAATGTTGTGATTATTTTTGAATAACATTTGCATTGCGGTGAATGCAACCAATGAATATATTCGAAACCTGGAAGTTATTATAATACATTAGCCAATACGCTGCGACTTTTTTTTTAGGATGGTAAATCATCAAATGACTCCTCCCGCTCTGGGCGGAGCGGAAGGGAGTGTCAGACTTTTACTGACTAAAAACCATCCATGTTCCTTCTTTTGCCCTTTGTGTTCAGGGCCGCGGTATCTCTTTCGAATAGTCCCGCAGCCCTGGCATGCATCGGCCCTTGCGGGCCACTCTGGTTTGCTGACATCTCTTTGAGGCGCGAGTGGAACACTCTCGCAGTCCGCCACCTCCTACGCTAGCATGACTGCTTCGCAGAAATTGGTGACGGCTTCCCACTCCCTTTCACCCCGGACCATGGCTTGAACCAGGGCCGGCGAGGATACGGCGGTGCTCCGCCCAAGCGTTATTCATCAGGAATTTCTCAGTAACAGCCAAGAGTCCTGATTTGCTACCGGTTTTTTTAAATATATATATTAAACTAGCTGTTGCCCACGGCTTCGTTAGCGTGGAAATTTTGATGCGTATATGTGAGAAAAAAGGAAAAAAAGATAGCCTATGTCCTTCCCCAGGATATAATCTATCTCCTTGACAAATTTCTTTACGATCCGATCAACTGTTTAATCGTGAAACGGTAACAAACAAATGGAGTTACTTTCGCATTCATAATATAAGTATGTATGGACCTTGACCTCAATCTAGTCCTGAGGATAGAGATGAGGTCGACGATGTAACGCGCTAACCTAAAAGAAGCCTATTAACTCGCGACCTCAATAGGTTGACAACAATAGGCTCGCCGCCTAGGTATTATATGGGACTTAGGGTAGGTCAAAGACATTCAAATATTTACGAGCGACATACGGTATACGACGAAGAAAATCGTAATCCAATACTTGTTACTACTTAGTAACAAGTCGGTATGTCTAGCGTCATACGCCCTCTTGTCAAGTAGCATAATGGCCGAAACAGACTTATAGATAACAAGTAATTGATAACACATATAACACAAGGATGTCGATGAAGCAAATTCAAATTCAAATGTTTATTGCTCAACACAGTACATTTCATAAATTTCCAGATGTCAAGTGAATGCGCAGTCCACTGTGTCGTGCCAAAATAGTTATATTATTGCTACATAGCTTGTGTCCGCGACTTCGCTCGCGTTAATTTATAATTTGACAACCTAGCGGTGTGCAATATACTTTACGACTTATTTTTATACCTACCAAATATAGATAAAAAAATTCATAAAAATCCGTCGAGCCGTTTCGGAGGAGTGTGACCACAAACACTATTTCCCACTGCTGGTACACAGGCATCCCTCTATGAGAGGGAATGGGCTGGAATCCACCACGCGGGCTCAGTGAGTGTTGGTAGATGTCGTCGAATGTTTGTTTCTATGAGATCCCGGTTTCCTTACAATATTTTCCATCACCGTTTTGAGAACAGTGGTGATGAAATAAATTGCACTAAGTAATTCCGTTATTACTGTTACAGCACTGCTTTAAGGCTGAAGCCAAACGAGCGTAATTTTTTGAGCTCTGAGTCGAGTAAAATGAGTCGCGGAATTTACCCTGCATTCCATTTAAAGTCCTGTCTGTACCACACGGCGACACAAAATGAGTTGTGTTGTACAAACAGGGGGTCTAAAATGGCCGCTTAAGCAGCTTAATCATAATAGGATAATAATATGAATTAAGTTTAAATTCGTAAAATGGTCACAAGGTGACAATTCATAACTAGTAGGTACGTCTATGACCATTTTAAGAATTTAAACGTAATTCATATTAAGACGATACCTCGTAATTAAACAAAAACTTTATGTTAATTTCATTCTATGAATACTTGCTTGAAGAATTCAATTTTTTTATATGTGTTTGTTGACTATATTACCTCCATTAATCCGAAGACAGAAACATAAAACAAGTAACTTTCCTCGAGAGAAAAAAAATCGGAACTTGCCTCTGAAAATAACATTTTATTCATTTTATGTCGTAGTTATGTACTTTCTGTCACATTAAAATAATGAAGAATGTAGATAATATCTTATTAAACATTAATCAGAAATCAGTTTTTATAGAAACATAAAATTGAATTTTTAATTAATTTTTATGTAGTGTGGCCGCTTACGTTATTTTTTTCGAGCAGGTTGCATGTTTCCTTTCTCTGTCTATTTACGTTGCTATCGTATAGTTCTATCCTATGATGATTCTGCTAAAGCGGCCATTTTAGACCCCCATGACTTTAGTATGAAACCGAATACAGCGCAAATTCCGCGACTTATTTTACGGAACTCTGAGCTCAAAAAATTACACTCGTTTGGTCTCAGCCTAAGCCAAAATAATAATCGGAATTGTTCGTCTATCGATAAGTAGAGTTTCATTGTTTGTTTGTTTGTAAATCTCCTGTAATACCCTGAGGCTCGCCCCTTATTCGATGAAACTTAAAACATGACTGGCAAAACGTGGGCGTACTAATAAGAGGTACACCTCTGCCCCCTCTTCCGGATATATACGTGATGTTATGTTAGAAAACATCTCCATTACATTTACACGTGTAAGCAAGTTAATCTTAATAAATTATCTAGTCTCATTAGAAAAACTACGATGCTTACAAAATTTTTGTGCAAAGGCATAAATTGCATTTATTTTTAGACGACAATTTATGGCCAGAAGGAATTTCTTTTCGTAGATACATAGATTTTAAAGAACGGGCCGATGGATCTCACAAAAATATCAACAATGAATTGCGACAAAAGCGTTATTAATTCAAAAAAAAGTACTTTTGTGAGTTTCAATTGTAAATCTATTACTAGATCGGTGGATTATGTCAGACTATTATGTCAAACATCTGATATAATCGCATTGCAAGAAACCTGGTTGCTGCCTCACGACATTTTAACATAGTTTTTAAGTAAGATGTACCCTATGAGCCTTGATGCCTGACAATAAAATATATTTATTTATTTATTTATTATGAACTTGTCTCCTAATTGTTATGGAAATTATATGTATTAAGTATCATGAAATAATATATCATCCATACTTATATTACAAACTAGCTGTTGCCCGTTAGCTTCGTTCGCGTGAAATTATTATAAACATATTACCTCCCTATTTGAATAGGATTTTGTTATAACAATTTCAAGGGTTTTAATTTTTTTGCAAGGAACACTAATTCGTTTTCCAAATTAAACTCTTAAGTAACTCCTTATAACAGCTTTCTGTTAGTAAAAGTCCCGTCGAAATCGGTCCAGCCGTTTCGGAGACTAGATTACATAAAATGTTTTTTTGTTAAAGGTAAGTACCCATATACTTTAATATAATTATGCATTCAGTAAAAAGCTGTCATTTTTAAATTCAAATAAGTCTATTTGAATTTCAAAATGACAGCTTTTTCAATTATAATATATTCTTCAATTATATTTAGTTGTATAGTTGCGAAAGGAACTCCATTTCTCTGTTTTATTGTTACGTTTTGGATTTCAAAGAAAATTTAGGCTATTACTAATTAGTCATAAAATAATCAGAGATTAAGATCGGTGGATGTGGCTTGATTTAGTTGTTATTGTGTAGGTTTATTATGAGATTCTAACCAGGATAACATATTATTACGCCTGTATGCCCCGAAGAGTTAGCCTAAGTTGAAGAAGTACACATCAGTACATATTAGTACACCCACGTTACTAATATTATAAATAGGTTAATTAGTAAGTTTGTATGTATGGGGTAATCTCCGTAACTAATAAATAAACATTTAATTCCAGAATCACTTCAATATTTGTTAGTAAAAATTAAAATTTATACACTAGTGTTAGTAACATTTATTTTAAGCTGCGTGAGGCCGATCCTGGGAAATGTCTACTTATGATGCAATTCTAAAAATTCTTTCACTTGTAGAAAGCTACATTATTCGTGGGCGCTACAGGACTATTTAAATCATGCATATTAGCCGAGCTATCACCATTTTTGCGGGCGAAGTGCCAGTTATACCTATATATACACATCACGCCTGTAATCCCCGAAGGATTAGGCAGAGATGTACCTAATAGGACACCCACATTTCACCAGTAATGTTTAAGTCCACTATAAAGGATTTGAAGTTATATTCAGTGGTCAAAATAACTGCAAAAAGGCTGAAGTACTGTCACCATGAGGGCTGTCTATAAAGCTAGCTCGCCGTCCGTCCGTCTTATGACGTTAGGCCGTGTCGATGAGGTGGCGGAACGTGAGAGGGAGAGAACCTCACGTCCCAGCCGCCGCGGGAGAAGCACCGGGCGTCGGGGGCCACGTGGTGGCTCTCGGCCACCGTAGGCGCGGGCCTGTGGACGGTGAGTAATGAGCTAGCTCGCCGTCCGTCCGTCTGATGACGACAGGCCGTGTCGACGGTGCGTTCGTGTTCCACGCGCGCCTCAATGAGATGTCAGCAAACATGAGGGTCCCGCAAGGGCCGATGCCTGCCAGGGCTGCGGGACTGTTCGAAAGAGATACCGCGGCCCTGGAACAGAAAGGGCAAAGAAGGAACAACGGATGGGTTTTAGTCAGTACAAGTCTGACACTTCCTTCCGCTCCGCCCAGAGCGGGAGAGGTCATTTGATGATTTCACATACGAAAAAAAGGGCTGTCTATAAAAAAAATACTTATTCACTAATCCAGAACAGTAGTTAGATCATCAAATAATATTAGGTTCTCTAGAGTAGGTGTTCGTTAGCCGGAATTGTACTTAACTTTGTTTTTATACACTGAAATAATAATTCGCTGAATCTTGTCTATGACTTAAGTATTTTTTTTTTCCTAATTACGTTCCTACACACTAATTAGAAAGTAATTACTTTGGTCTGATCTATCTTGAAAAGGTCGCAGGCCGAAATCCATAAACATTGCTTTGGCTTAGACATGCTCCCATCATCGTCCCGCACTTGTAAATTTTTGTTTTAAGAGTTATTTATTAATTTCTCCTGTATCGTAGGTGCGTTTACAAACATTTAAACTCACATACACAAACAGCCATTCAAATATTTATTCCGTGCGGGATTCTTACCCGCGCCACGAAGCGCAGCAGCCAATCGAACAGCCATTAGGCCAACCGTGTCATCAAAATCTTGTCTTGATAAGGTCGCAGGCCGAGATTCATAAACGTGCTTTGGCTTATACATGTTCCTATCACTGTCTCGCACTTGTATTTTCTCAGTTTTTTGTGCGTCAGGAATAACGAGTTTATAGTTCACGGCCTAAAATACTCGTAGTACGAGCGAATTCAGAAAATGGCTCTTTTGCTCCTGCTTTGAAGATTGACGGATTACATGTATATAATAATAACCCAAACCTTAGCAAGGAGTTCCACCACTTGGCTGTGCGCATTATAAACATATAAGCTGTTTTTTTTCAATTGTAACAACTGTACCTACATAACATTCTGCATTATTTGTAAAAAAGCAATTTATCATTAAAACTAGAAACGGGATATTTACCATGTTTACAGTTTTTGAGTTTCCGATATAACAGTAAACATGGTAAATATCCCGTTTCTAGTGTTAATGATAATAATAGTGACCATGACAGTTTAAAAACTGATATTGCAAAAAAATATTTTTTATTTTTTTCTCAGGACGCTCTTCTCCACGCCATCAAAGAGGAGTATGTGGAAGCTGTAGAACTACTCCTGCAATGGGAAGAAGACAACCATGTGCCAGGGGAACCTTACGTAAGTCACCTAATTACCAGTACCGTGTCTAGGGGCCGACAATACGGCAAGCCCGAAGGCAAGTAGGCTATTTAGTAACCCTAACATCACGAGGTTATAAGGGCAAACCAAGCTTGTAGGCTTGTAAGAAAGAACCGCGAGATTTGAACTCAACAAATTGATATATGAAGAACTTTTCGGTTAATAAAACTAAAAAGTCCGGAATAAAATTGTTATTATACAAGTAAAAACCCGACTGCTTAAAAATAATGAACTGAAAAGTGAAAACAAGTATCACAATCATATTATTTATATATATATAATATATATAAAATGGTAAACTGACTGACTGATTGACTGGGTGATATATCAACACACAGCCCAAACTGCTGGTCCTAGAGACATGAAACTTGGAGGGTGTGTTCTTTGTGAAGAGTAAGTATCCAATAAGAAAGGATTTTTGAAAATTCCACCTCTAAAGGGGTAAAATAGGGGATAGAAGTTTATATCAAAGTCTGTCAGTTTTGAAGTTAGGATCCTCTTTGTGTTTAAGCTGACGATTGAAAATTAATTTATACGTGTCTCAGCGTTTTTGATAATTCTACCCCCGAAGGGCTAAAAGGGGGAAGAAGGTATGTAACTATGTTTATTACCGTAATCTGGATTAACCTTTAGGTTACTTTTTAATCCCGGTAGTACGTTCCCGTCGGATATTTTTCGACATCCACGCGGGCGAAGCTGCGGGCAGAAGCTAGTATCTATATAAAATTAAAGAAACAACACTTTAAGGTACCGCGTGCGGTGACAAGCGTAGTTTTAGTAGATCTTTCTTTGCCAGTAGGTAACAAAAGTATTGTTAAATTTTTAATAATAAATTTGTTTTCGATTTCACAAGGGAATCAAAACCTACAGGGTACTTCCCGCTGACTTGTAATCATGCAATTTCGTAAGAAGCAATGTCTTACAGCACATATAAAGGTAAATATCTGAAAACCGTGAAAATGTAGTTTAATAACAAAATACAAGTTTATACGTACCCTCGGTGCGCGAGTCCAACTCGCACTTGGCCGGTTTTTTATACTTATTTCGATAACCTTTGGGGTAAAGACTTGTTCTTGAATGGTGGCCGCCGCGCTCATCAACATTGGCTAGGCCATCCATAGGGTAAGCAACTGAATGAACGTAGCCCTAACTCAAGATAAATGAAGCTCAATTGGAGAAGCATAAGCCTAGCCGAGGACAGTTATAGGCTGACGACGAGATCGTTTAGGTAACATAGGTAGGGTTTAGGTATATGTGCTAATTGAAAAAAAAACATGCTTAAACACTTTGAGATAGTGAGGAGGCCTTTGTCCTGCTCCTGGCAATGGGAGCAATGGTATAGGCTGATTTTGGTTGCCAAGAAGCATTGTGTAAAAAAGTCCAACCTCAGTGAGTGTATTTGTATTAACATAACCCAAGCGTGGGTGACAATGATACGAGTACATTCTCGTACCATGATATTGAAGATACAAGTAACCACACATAATTAATAGTACCCATCCGATTTTCTTCCCACTAGCAGGAACACTATCAATTTGTCCTATGTATAGGTACTTAAATAATGTTAAGAATTTAGTCAGTCACCCACAGTAAGAGCGAGGTTTTTCTTGAAAGCGTTATTTATATGTAATGTCAGCTCTGGTTCGAAAGTCGATTATTTTCAGTACCTTTTTTATTTATTTTATATTCCTTCTTTTGACCATTTATCATGAGTAACGATCATTATCTTACGAGACAATGGTCTTTCCTTATACAAAAAGGGGTCAAGCAGACTATAGCTACTCCAGTTTAACAATCCTTGTTTTTAGTATCTCTTTTGTTCGATCGTCTTAAACTTGACTCTATAGTCAAGTTAAAGTAATTACTTATGCAATAGACAAGAACTTGAACGAAGTAAGAACCGTAATCGTTTGCACCGAGAGCAGCGGTGGCCCATTGGTGGCGGCCCCGACTTTCGAACAGTAAGTCGTGGGTTCGAACCCAGGCAAGCGAATTACTTTGTGTAAATTATTTCATCACCACTGCTCTCAAAACGGTGAAGGAAAACATTGTGAGGAAACCGGCATGTCCTAGAACCAAACATTCGAAGACATGAGACATCTACCAACCCGCACTGGGCCCGTGGTGGAATATAGCCCATTCCCTCTCTCCATAGAGAGGAGGCCTTGTGTCCCAGCAGTGGGAACATTATAGGATGATTATGCGTTATTATTAAATGTTGACAGTTCTAACTTCAAGCAATTACTAAATCCCTACTAGCCCTACTAATATTATAAATGCGAAAGTAACTCTGTCTGTCTGTCTGTCTGTTACGCTTTCACGTCTAAACCACTGAACTGATTTTAATGAAATTGGGTACAGAGATAGAGTTGACCTTTAGAAAGAACATAGGATAGTTTTTATCCCGGACTTTTGAAGAGTTCTCTTGGAAACGCGATATAACCGAACTCGACGCGGGCGAAGCCGCGGGCGGAAAACTAGTTACAGAATAAAAATCGTTTGTGAGTAATTAGTTTTATTCAAGTAATCACTTTGTCTTCTTTATAGATACGGGTGTTAGACTAGGGTATCTCAGAAAAAGTAATGTAATATGCAATGCAGTTCAAGGATATAAAAGAGAATGCTCATGGAAGTATGGAATCCCGTACCATGCTGCATCAAAATCAAACCTTGTTTTTTATAGACTACACTGATCGTATTAACTCCTACAAAAATTATTTTTGAAAAAAAAAACCCGCGTATCAGAGTTATTTTATAAAATCGAAACTAACCTAAAAAGTAGGTCTATTTTTTCGACGCTACCAACGACGTATTTTAACACACATACATTACATTATTGCTCTAAAAACAGCGTAATACACTAATATTAGTAAGAATTACGAGTTAAAGTAACATCCACAGTATGCTTGACTGAAACTCGATTTTATTTTAGACCTTTATATTGCCAATAGTCAGTCAGTACAGTACAAATGTCAGATGCCACAGATAAGATAACTATAAACCATAGAGTATAGTAAGTGCTATAAACTAGTCGGGATTTAGGGATGTAATCGATAAATCAAAATCTTTAGGCTGAGAAAATCTATTTTGTTGCAAATAGCAATAAACCAAACTAAATCGATTTGGTGTACTGATCTTACTTAATTGTAATTAATTTTAGAGTCCGCTCGACAGACAAGGGTTTGTTCAATTGAAACGGAACGTCGTTTATATTCAGTTGAAACGGAACGTCATATAAAGGGAGTAAAACAATATTCATACTTTTAAACTCGAAAAGTATATTTCCAGTTCAAAAATCAAATCCCCGACGCGTAATGCCGTAAAAAAATATGAAACTAATTACTATAATATTTTGGTTTTGAGGCGCGAGACTTTTTGGTACCAACTTTGGTCATTGTCCTTTCTACTCAAACCTGGGTTATTTTTCAGTCACTTTCATCTGACTTACTTTTCCACCAGAGCTGGGAATCCGTGGACCCATCATCAGCAACCTTCACGCCAGACATCACGCCCCTCATCTTGGCCGCCCACAGGAACCACTACGAGATCCTGAAGATCCTGCTGGACAGGGGGGCCACCCTACCGGTGCCACACGACGTCAAGTAGGTAGAGTACTTCATTACGATTTACTAAGTACCTATTATAAAAATGGGTAAGCGGTGTGCCTGTTGCGTTTAAGAGCCAGGGAATGGTGCGACCGTATTGCCGTCAACCGGATTGACATTCAGACTCGTTGTTTCCAAGAATATCTATACTTATATACTTATTATAATCACTACATGTTATAAAACAAAATCCTCCGCCGCGTCTGTCTGTTCGCGATAAACTCAAAAACTACTGCACCGATTTTCATGCTGTTTTCTCTAATGGATAGACTGGTTCTCGAGGAAGGTTTTAGTAATTTGTAAAATAGGTTCAAAGGTGATGCTTATTTCTAAAGAAATCTCTTCCAGCATACCTGCGAAAGGAGATTAGATAAAAAGAGATGTAGACACAGTGTGTAAAAGAAGAAGAGAAAATAAAAAACATAATGCAAATAACGAATTTAAATATAACATACAATATAAGAATATCCGCACATACATACAAGTACAAATACAAAATATATAACACAAATATAAAATAGAATATAATATATTATAATAATAAAACCTGTGCAACTACGGCTTATGGTTTTATAAAAATGGGTTAAATGCAAAAAGCTGTTAACAACAACGAAAAAACTACAGCTTTGCAATCAGCGTTAAATAGCGTTATCTTTACTTCGAAAATTCAAACTGGCCTTCTTGAAATAAATGCTTTATTTTTTTCACACTTCTCTAGAAGTCGTCATCTAATATCTTCAAAAAAATATTGTCGCAAAATCTACTAAAACCAACTAACTCCTAATTTTTCCTCTCAGATGCGGATGCGATGAGTGCGTAAAGTCTTCTCAAGAGGACTCCCTCCGTCACTCCCAAGCCCGCATCAACGCGTACCGAGCCCTATCCTCTCCCTCCCTCATCGCCCTATCCTCTGCTGACCCCCTACTGACTGCCTTCCAGCTGTCCTGGGAACTGGGCAGGCTGAGCAGAATGGAGACGGAGTTTAGGGTGGAGTATAAGGTAAGTGACTGGAACTAGACGGAATGTTTATTGATTACAAACTTTAAGTATACGCGGACAAGGCGGAAGGCTGGATGCGAGTCGCACGGGACCGGCCAATGTGGCGACACTTTGGGGAGGCCTATGTCCAGCAGTGGACGTCTTTCAGCTGAAATGATGATGACACAAAGTGTAAGTTCGAGAATTGAGGAATCCATATTCTTCTTCAAACAGCAATGGAAAGGTATAAGTGAATAATTTAACTGAAAATGATCATAGAGAATCTATCTCCTTTAAAAACGTTTATGTCATTGCTTTATTTCTAAGACTTTTCTAAACAGGGTGGAAGAGACACCGACGCTAAAACGGACACCACGTACAGCTGTTTCCTACAAAACTGCAATACCTACACGGTCAAAATAAACGGAACAGTTGTTTTTTTTTTTTAAATACGGATTAAAAATGTCTATGTGCCCCTCATTTCGGTTCAGAAAGATACATCTTTCTTAGAATGATACACATCATTTTATTAACCGACAAAAAATTTTCAGAATGATGTTCTGAATACGTGGTAACCGTTTTCGCGTCGGTGTCCCTTCTATCCTTTATAAAATTTTATTTTATTCAAATGGAACAACAAACAACTACACCAGATAACGTACAAGTAATAAAAACACAAAACTTGTAGATAATGTTGTGTACTCTGTTCAAAGATTAACTGAAGTGAGAATCTACTTAAAATTAACCATTATGTTTATCGATTCACGTTAATATGAACGTTAACCTGTCTGAACACTTAAGGGCAGATGTGTCCCAAATAAAATGTTGATAACTTTTCTGAACGTAATCCGAAGGTACTCAATTATCACTTAAATGGAAGACCATAATAACAGCCCACTCTATTACACTGGCATACTTCTTCCAAATCAGGACACAGTCATCCTACCTAGGATTAGAAATAGGTATTTTGATTGTCTATAAAATCCTTTCCTAGCTGCCCGCAACCTTCGTCTGCGCGAAATAAATTTATAAAAATATTACTTCCCTATTTAACAGACCCAATAAAATCTTATACAAACGCCTTCATCTATTTTCCTCTCTGGCCAGGCATTACGCACACAAACTCAAGAGTTCGCGACCTCTTTGCTGGACCACACCAGGACCTCCAAAGAGCTGGAGATCATGCTGAACTATAACCCCTGGGACGTGGACTGCTGGGAGCCAGGGGAGAGACAGACTCTTGGCAGACTGAAGTTAGCTATCAAGTATAAGCAGAAGATGGTGAGTTTTTTCATAGATTCCATTTAATACGATAATATGTTTTTCCTTAAATGGGTGACATCTTTTTATATCAAATGGGCCTCCTCTTGACCTCAATCTTATCCTGAGGACAGAGATGAGGTCGACGATGGAACGAATTAACCCAAAAGAAGCCTATTAACTCGCGACTTATATCGGGAACGCCGACGCAGGCAGGGAATTCAACTCCTTGGCTGTGCGCATAATAAAAGATGTAACAAAGCGATGTATGAATGACAACTAGGTATAGGATCACATCCAGATTGCGGCAGTTCTTATTTTCTGTTGAGTTTGATCCTCACATGACTCTTTTCTTAGATTAGTCTGAAAGAAAATTCCGAACTCATTTAATAAAAAAATGTCGATGTGTAAGAGTTTAAACAACCTATTTACATGGATAAATATAATTTCATTTTAAAGTTTATCCTACTATACTGTTTTTTTAATAAAAATACAAAGAAACACCCAACCCTCCTTAGTTTATTGGTAGAGAATTAGTTTTTTGAGATGAGAATAAAAAATTATAACAAAGACGAAAATTTTCTGGAAAAACTAAATCGGAAACACTGACACCCGTATCTATAAACAAATCACAGTGATTACTTAAGGTGAATGCTCCAACCAACCCGCGAAATTCAAATTTTCTTACGTTTTTTGCAATTTGCAGGCCAGTGCTAGGTTGTATGTTGATTAAAATATTATTCGCGGCTGTAAGACATATGTAGTTGCAGAATTATAATCATCAAAATCATCAATACAACGCTCTAAGTTCATAAAGCTGTAGGAATTACTTTTTTTGTTTTTTTTTTGTTCCTACGTCTTTATGAACTTGGAGGGTTGTATTGGTGATTTTGATGATTATAATTCTGTAACTACATATGTCTTACAGCCGCGAATAATATTTTAATCAACATACAACCTAGCACTGGCCTGCAAATTGCAAAAAACGTAAGAAAATTTGAATTTCGCGGGTTGATTGGAGCATTCACCTTAAGTAATAGTCATTATTTAAACTACGATTTTTATTCTGTGGTTTAATAATTATTTGAAATTAGAACTGTCAAAAGTTAGAATTCTGAGCTTTGATTTCTTTGACGGTTCTTACTTCGTTTGAATTCTTGTCTATTGCATGAAAATGTTTGCTTCTGTAATTACTTAAACTCAAGTAATCACTTTAATATGTTTATAGACACGAAGTGAAGTGTTGTTAGTCTGTTTTTTTTTTTTTGGTGGGTGGGAAATCATCAAATGACCCCTCTCGCTCTGGGCGGAGCGGAAGGGAGTGTCAGACTCTTACTGACTAAAAACCACCCATGTTCCTTCTTTGGCCCTTTATGTTCCAGGGCCGCGGTATCTCTTTCGAACAGTCCCGCAGCCCTGGCGGGCATCGGCCCTTGCGGGCCCCTCCCGTTTAAGTGTTGTTAGTCTGGAAGATTGATTGCATGCAAAATCGAGCCATAATCTAGGAATGAACTAGAATTTGCAGTTTAATCCTGTACACGTTTAACGTCATCCGGTCACTTTATTTCATTACCGTCGACGGTGCGCAGTGGAAAATTTGAGTGAACTATAATTTCCGGGATCATTGACTTTCAGCTTATTTCTAGAAGGTTAAAGATTTAGATGTGTGCCTCTTAGTTTGCAGTCACCGATAATTTATTTACATATGGGGTGTAAGGGATAGCCCTCCGCAAACTGACAGGGTGCATTCAGCTCCTTATTTTGAATCATATTCCACCGGATGTTTTCTCAGGAAAATTGTATTTTTTTATTAATTTATCAGTTACTATTCCTTTATTTCAATGTTCATTCTCTCTCTCCATTTATGTAAATAATACGGCTTAAATAAAAATATAACAACAATAGATGTTGAAATAGTCTAACGAACGCGCGTGAAATCAGCTGTCTACTTCTTGCCTCGCTACAGAGTTCATCGAACTAGTCGTCGTGCCTGCCGTTCGCAACGTGCGGTTTGCCACGGTAACGATCCATTGCGTATGAGAAAGCAAAACAATTCAAAATTATTGGATTCCCATAACGTTCCTGAAATAATTTCTTTTATCGGTCATCTTAGTATGATATACTGAATTCACCCCATCAGTCTACGTAGAGCTGTCCCTTACACCCTGTATAAGCTGTCAGCAAAATAATAATATACCTAGGACTATCAGCTAGTAAAATAAGTACCCACAAGGTAAAATTAAATAAACTCGCCAGAAATGATTGGTATCGATATTAAAAATGTTTTTTCCTTTGTGATCTGTGGTCGTTGACCTTTAATTGGCTGTATTAAGAATTTTTTTTTGTTTTCCCTCCTTAGAATATGACATTTTACGTTTATGGCGTTTCGCCAGCTAATTTATGATTTCCACCTTAAAATAGCTTAGCTTAGGACCAGGGTAAGGAAGCCCGTGAAATTCAATTCTCTTACTACATTTTGAACTGACTTTTTGATAAAGTCATTCAATAAGATTTAATGAACTTAGAGGGTTGTATTAATGATTTTAATGAGTAATTATAACTGAGTAAATCAATACTTGTTACGGTCGCGAATCATATTTGAATCAACACACAACCTGCACTGACCAGCAAATTTCAAAAAACGTAAGAAAATTAATTTGCATTTCGCGGGCTTCCTCGGCGCATCCCCCTTAATGTGACCTTGTATAGGTACTACACTTACTGATTGTATTAATAAAGCATGAGTGTTACGAAACAATTTATCGTAGCAAATCAACGCTTTTCAAAGGATTTTGTCGAAAGTCAAAATGAGGTGTTCCTCGACCACTGCACTATAATTTCTCTTCAATTTACGGGCTTCATTGTTACCAGACGTTGCTTAAATAGAAGTAATTCTCTCAAATATATAGAAGTAATAGTCTCAATTAAATAGAAGTAAAATTGTAATTCTCTCGCTAACACACTTACGGTCGATAACGATCGAGATATCACATAAATTGCTGATTTTTCAGGAACGAATTTGTAGTTGCCATTGTCACTAGTGTAATATTTTGATTTTTCTATCTGCTGTATAGTATTTTTATTACTAAATAATATCAATTCAATGCTGTCAGTCGGTCGTTTGAGGATTTCCACTACCTTAGGTTGATCAGGCCTTGGAGTAGAGGATACCTCAGTAGTCATGTCGTTGTTGTCACAGTCAGTGCGCAACCTTCGAGTCTGTGCCCTTGTCATGACTGATACTGCATGTTTGTTCAAATCCTTTAAACTGTTGGATGTAATAGGTATCCGGCTCAATGCATCTGCAGCTGCGTTGTGCCGTCCTGGGACATAGCTGATTTCAAAGTCGTATTCTTCAAGATATAATCTAAACTTTGTCAACCGGCTTGAAGGATCGGTCATATTAAATAAGTAAATTAATGGCTTATGGTCTGTTTTTATGTAAAACTTTTTCCCATATAAATATGGTCTAAAATGTCGAACTGCCCAAACAATAGCAAGTAATTCTAACTCAATCACAGGGTACCGCGTCTCAGCTGGTTTCAAGTTACGGCTTGCGTACGCGACTACCTTGCCATTGCTATTAGACAGTACGGCGCCTAATCCTAGTTTTGATGCGTCAGTTTGTAACGTGAAAGTGTTATTGTCGCTAAAGTCTGGATAGTCAAGTATTGTCGGACTAATAAGAATCTGTTTTAACTTGTAAAATGCTCGCTCGCATTCATCACTCCATACGAATGCTACATCTTTTTTACATAACGCATTCAAATGATAGGCTATTTCAGCAAACTTTGGAATAAAACGTCTATAATAATTTGCGAATGCTACAAATCTCTTGACGTCGTCTACATTTTGCGGGACTGGATATTTTTGTAGGCATTCTACCTTCGATGGATCGGGAAATATTCCTTCTGAGGTTATTTTATGTCCTAAATAAACGATTTCTTTACGTAAAAATTCACACTTTAGCGGATTTAGTTTTAGATTCACTCTTCTTAGGCATTCTAAAATTTTTATAAGATTCTTGTTATGCGTTTCGAGACAATTTCCTACGACAATGCAATCATCTTGATATAAAAAGCATGATTTATAATTTAATCCTGACATTGCTATTGTCATGAGACGTGCAAAAGCACTAGGCGATGTTTTAAGTCCCATTGGACATCGTTTCATTTGATACTGCTTGTCTGTTGTAAATGCAGTGTACTTCCTAGACTGTTCTTCTAAGGATAGCTGATAGTAACCTTGACTAAGATCTAATTTTGAAAAATAGATGTTATTAGATAATGAATCTAGTATCTCAGTGATATTAGGTAATGGAAATTTATCATCCTGTATTCTATTATTGAGTTGGCGATAGTCCACTACAAGTCTCCATTTCCTTTCTCCTGACCTATCTGTCTTTTTAGGTACTAATAGAACTGGACTTGACCATTCTGAAATAGTCTCTTCAATAATATCATTTTTAACCATTTCATCTATTTGTCTCTGTACTTCGCCTTTCAATGCTTTAGGCAATCGATATGGCTTAACGTATGCTGGTGAAGTATTTTCTTTTAGTTTAATTGAGTGCTCTATTAAATTAGTTGTTGTGAGCGTATCTCCTGGCAAATGGAAAACATCTGCATATTTGGCACATACGTTTTCAATACCTCTTTGTTCCTCTTTATTTAAATAGGTATTTAGTTGTAACGTAGTAAGTAAAGTTTTAACTCTATCCACAGAAATGTTATCGTGGTCAAACTTGCAAACGTAAAAATTATTTAAGCAACTAATACTTAAATCTGAAGTATTTATGTCAACCGAACTATCAGTTGTATTTAATATCCTAACAGGAATAAGTCCATTATGTGGCTTCGATACTACACCTGCTGTAAACACACCTTCATAAATTTCCTTTGACAAAACGACGCAATCACTGTTGTGTGACGTCGGGATGTGTTTAATTACTTCACAACGAGGCGGAATTGTAAATAAATTCCTATTAACATGAACACTAACAGACTGGTCTCGGGTTTCCAAACTCAGAGTACCATCTTTATAGTTTAATACAGCGTTATACCGCTCGAAAAAATCTTGTCCGAGTATACCTTCTGCAGCACAAGATAAGTGTTCAAATATGTAAAACTTTTGTTGAAAAGTTACATTATTAATCATAATATCTAAATAAATGTATCCCATGGACTCTAAATTACCACTAATTCCTTTAATGACTATCTTATCCTGTTTTACTAAATTCAATAAATTCCTATGTCGCGACAACCATTCATACTTTAGCACACATAAGCTAGCTCCACTATCTATCAGTAAATTAAGATCAACATCACTATTTGTTAACTGACAATTAATAATACAAAAATTACAAAAACTAAAAATAGAATGCGTGTACGATTTAGGTACGAAAAAATTCTAGGCTTTCATTTGCTTGGCTTGTGCGATCATTGCGCAAGTTGTCATGAACATTGGACTGTTGCGCGTTATGTTGAATACGCTGACAACGCACCGGACGTCCGCGGAACTGCTGACGTTGTTCACCTGAGTTTTTACCTCGATTAACGCTGCTTAAAGTTCTTTGACCTGTGCTGTTTTCATTATTTTTATCATAATTATGGTTATACGTTTTATTTCTGTTGTAAAATTGTCTATTTCCCCGGCCTCGAGAGCCTCTAAAGCTACCTCGTCTATAATTTTGGTTAGCCCTAAATTGCATAACCTGATCTTGTGGCTGGACTGACAGGGATTGTTCATCTACCGCAGCCGTTATAGCTTCAGGCAATGATGCAAACTGACGTGAGGCAATGATAGTGCTGAGCCGCTTATCAGCCAACCCATCACTAAACCGTTTAATTGCAGTCTTCTCATTGAGTGGACGCAAAACCTCATATGCATCACGCTTATCGTTAGCCTGCGCAATCGTGAGATTGACAAATAACTCTTCGATCTCCGTACCGAATTTTTCTATACTTCTACGGCCTTGAGTCGCCGTAAGCAATTGACTTTGTAAAGCTACATATGATTTCTTCGGTAATAAATAAACACGAATATCTTCTACCAAACTTTCTACATCTGTGTAGTTAGTTTTAAGTCGCAATTTTGCACTAGGCGAGAGACGCGTTTTTAACACAAACTGTATTAATTGACTTTTACTGGCTTCATTAATAAGCGAACTATAAAGTAAGATACCATCTATAAGCTGATTTGTCACCTGCTCCTGACCATTCAACACTGGCAACAGGGAAATTGCAGTTTTAATATCAAATGCGTCAGCCATTTTTGTAAGACAATCAGTATATTCGTATTCTATTAAATCTTTAGAACTAGTTTGACAACTACTATCTACTAAAGAAAGTAAACTTTTTATTTTCTGATAATTTGATTGAGTTTCATTAATTAATGTTTGGAAAACCTCACGAGCATCTTTGCTTAACTTGCGATCTATAACTTCTTGGTTCAACTGAGTCAAAATACAATCCACTTTACTATACTCTTTTTCTGCTTCTTCTAGCTTCTTTAAAGCTAAATCTTTTCTACGCCTATCTGGACCTAGTTTTACTAAATATTCTCTTAGATATTTTAATCTAGCGTGCACATCTTGTAATTGTTGGGACATTCCTAATCTCCAGAACAAAATATAAAAAAATGTATGATCCAGTTACAATAACATGAAATATAGTAGAATATATAAAAAATGTTAGCGTTGCAAAACTTACATTGCAGTAGTTACTTATTTTACTGACAACGATTATGTAGGTCACGACGTCTCACGTGGCTTGGACGAATGAACTCCTCAGCACTGGTCTGGAACTGACTCCCAGCTGCTCCACATCGGACCCGTACAATTCAACTCCCAGCGCCCTGCATATCCTCTCATCACAAGGCTTGAGCATTCTCCCAGCACCCGGCTGCAACGTTCCTTTTCTGTCTTCTTAATTAATGATTTCACCTCTTCAAACTAATTCTTCTGTTGGGATTCTGATTCTTCTATAAATTTTTAAAATCTTCTTCGCTTCCTTTCTTCTAATTTCCGTCTTCACAAACTTCAACTTTTATCGGTATATCTTCATACTTTATTTGACTCGTCCGCAGTCTTTCTTATTGCGTTGATTGCAAAATTTTAATTGCTGGCTAAGGGTCGCCATGTATTATAATGATGTTGTCGAAATAAAAGAGAACTGTTTAGTTCCACGATTCGTATAATAATGTCAATAATTAGTGTATGCAGTTACATATATAAGGTTAGGTGAGCTGCACACTACACATGGCTATAAATTCCAATGGCATTTTTTCTAATAGTCCAGTACCTTATAAAGACCACCTTACTTTCGTAAACTTACACAGGCAGTTTTATCGTTATATTTCATTTCAAATTATTAGTAAAAATATCTTGTGACACTTTCTCCCACTAAAGCCTGCAGAAATACACACTTTTATAATCCGAGCATAAAAAGACATATAAATACACATTTTACGTCCACATCTCAACATCAACCATCTCATCTCAACATGTTCAAGACTCAAGTTCAACTATGTACAGTCAACCTGCATCCGTAGTAACAATTTCACATTACCAGCATTTTATTTATTAAGGTTGCTCATTGGTAATGCTAATGACCCCGAAATACGTAAGAGGAAGTCTGAACGTGGCGCCGGTGACTGAAAAGTTGTGTAGTAATCAGTTATCGTGGTATGAACATGTGATACGGAGCAAGGACGAAAATATATGAATGTAGATGGCTATAAGAGTAAAGGAAGACCAAAGAAACGATGGCTGGACTGTGTGAAGGATGATAAGCCTAGAAAGGAGTTGACTGCTGAGATGACGAGTAATAGAGAACTATGGATGAAGGAACCTCAAATAAATTGGGATAAGGACAGGAGTATGATGATACGCGGGTTCTTGGTTCTAGTTCTTGGGTATTCAGGCAGGCGCGCTATTTTGAATTATTTAATTCATCACCACTGCTCTCAGGACTGTGTAGGCAAACGTGAGAAATCTGACATGTCCTAGAGCCAATCATTTTTTGTTCTGGACCATACCTGGGAATCTTCTTGTGTCTTAAGGGGATGTCGGAAGTCAAAGTCCTGACCTTTTCACAAGTTTTTACTGTTATTTCATGACCCCTGTTCTATTCAATGCATCCATCCGCATAATATTTTGAGTGCGTCACATTGAGACCTACCGTAAAACGTGATTTTTCATCCCAAAAAAATGCTGTTTCCCAGCTATACCTTTTGCGTAGAATTACTTAAGAAAGTTTGATGTACAGAATGCTTGGTTGACGGCTTCGTAAACACACATCTTGTATGTTTGTCGGTAACTTATAGTCAATTCAATACATTTTTTACTTCATATCATCGTTATCAGAAAGAAAGTCACTTTGTCTAGGTTCTAAGGTTGGTTTTCGCACAGCAAGTACAACTACTGACGTGGTTGACGGTACATTATCTGAGTAAGTACCTGGTCCGGTGCTAGTCTCGTCACTCCTCGTTCTCCTAACTACCGCAGACGTCTGAGGACTGTGCCACATTACCGTGCGACTGCATGAATAGGAGATATTGTGGGTACAATTGTCGTAGATGGGACTAACGGAGTTTCTATGGGGTCTAAGATTGAGATAGGTGATGTGTAAGTGAGATTTTATTAGTCTCTGCTAACTGAAACGTAATCCGTACAATGTACAGACTCAACAAGAATAAATACAACCTTGAATTCATGCAAGCCTAGTACTTTTTTCATAGGTCTTTTGAATTCATGCAAGCCTAGTACGTTTTTCATAGGTCTGTTGTTTAAGTTGTTAGGTAGGAGGACATCCGTTGAGGATTTCCACATCGAGAACGAAAAAAAAAAAGGTGAACCTACCTTTCATCTGGAGGTGGAAACCCTCAACCCATCTATATCTATATACATATAATAAAACAGTAAAAAAACTGTGTCTGTACATTGAACATATTAAAAAAAAAAAAATTGAGGGGGGTTTAGAAACAGTAATAGAGCACGAAACCAAAAAAAAAATTGTGTCTGTTTGTCTGTTTGTCTGTTTGTTTGTACACGCTAATCTTCGGAACTACTTGACGGATTTGAATGATTTTTGTTTTGTTGTATAGGTATAAAGTCTGAGCAACACATAGGCTATAATTTATCTTGGAAACTTGAACACCTGATGCAGAACCGCAATAGACCAGCTAAACTATAAGAGATACAAAAATGGTACCTTAGCAAAAATTGTTTCACGTGATGAGCATTTTCTGCTAAGAGAATAAATTTGAAGATCTGGAACACCTGATGTGGAACTCCAAGAGCCCAGCTACACTATAACATATATAGGAATGACGTCTTAGCAAGAGTTGTTCAGCCTGATGAGTACTCTCTGTTGTCGCATAAAATTTAAAGATCTGGAACAGCTTATGTGGAACTCCAAGAGCCTAGCTACACTATAACATATATAGGAATGACGTCTTAGCAAGAGTTGTTCAGCCTGATGAGCACTCTCTGTTGATGTATAAAGATTGTAGATCTGGAACCAGCTTATGTGGAACTCCAAGAGCCTAGCTACACTATAACATATATAGGAATGACGTCTTAGCAAGAGTTGTTCAGCCTGATGAGCACTCTCTGTTGATGTATAAAGATTGTAGATCTGGAACCAGCTTATGTGGAACTCCAAGAGCCTAGCTACACTATAACCTATATAGGAATGACGTCTTACCAAGAGTTGTTCAGCCTGATGAGCACTCTCTGTTGATGTATAAAGATTGTAGATCTGGAACACCTGTTGTGGAACTCCAAGAGTTCACTGTATAATTATATGTATAGATAACATAAGCTGGGAGTACCTCCACGCGGTGAAGGCGGTAACAGTTTAGGACTGATTTTCGATGAAAATTCTATGAATCATTGAAAATTTTACTCTACTGGCTAAAACTCCCATTTATTTCCTTTTCCATTTATCTTCGTGACACGGTAGCCTACCCGGTAACGCAGGGGAGCACTCACTTAGATTTTAATTGATCAGGTATTTTCTGAATAAAACTATAACCATGCCTAGAAAGAGGTCAAATCTTTTCCAACGTTCCAAAGGAGCTAAAAGATTGAGGATCATAAGATCCCAAGAATCTAACGAAGAGCGTCAGGATATACTTGATGCTGTTCGAGTACATCAGGCTGCAACTCGCTCTGTAGAAACCTCTTCGGATCGCGAAGCTCGCTTGCGTTCTCAGCGTATTTATGCATCTACATCCAGGTCTCTAGAGACCAGTGAAGAATATGATGCGCGACTCTCCGCTGATCGTGAACGTCATGCATTGTCTCGCGAGTCGGAGACGTTCATGGATAGAGAATTGCGCTTGAGTTCTCAGCGTATCTACGCATCTGCTTCAAGGTCTCTAGAGACAAGTGAGGAACATGATGCGCAACTGTCCGCAGATCGTGAACGTCACGCATTGTCTCGCGAGTCGGAGACGTTCACGGATAGAGAATTGCGCTTGAGTTCTCAGCGTATCTACGCATCTGCTTCAAGGACTCTAGAGACAAGTAAGGAACATGATGCGCGAGTTGCGCGACTGTCCGCTGATCGTGAACGTCACGCATTGTCTCGCGAGTGGGAGACGTTCACGGATAGAGAATTGCGCTTGACTTCTCAGCGTATCTACGCATCTGCTGCTAGGTCTCTAGAGACAAGTGAGGAACATGATGCGCGACTGTCCGCTGATCGTGAACGTCACGCATTGTCTCGCGAGTCGGAGACGTTCACGGATAGAGAATTGCGCTTGAGTTCTCAGCGTATCTACGCATCTGCTGCTAGGTCTCTAGAGACATGCATTGTCTCGCGAGTCAGAAACGTTTACCGATACAGAATCACGCTTGAGTTTTCAGCGAATTCGCACATCTACTAACAGGTCTTTTGATACGAGTGATGAACGTGATGCGCGACTAACTGCTGATCGAGATTATCATATATTGTCCCGAACACAACAAAATATTGTAAGTAAAGTGAGAGAGAAAGGATTGCTGGAGTACGGCATGAAAAGACAGAAGTTAATTCAGTGTACCCTTGGGATCTGCTGCTGAGTAACGGGAAGAAAAGTTTTTTGTTGTATAGTCTGGGCAACATAAAGGCTATAATTTATTTTGGAAAATTAACACCTGATGCAGAACCACAACAGATCAGCTACAGTATAAGAGATATGTAGATAAAATGGTGCCATAGCTAAAAATATACCACGTGAAGAGCATTTTCTGCTGTGAGAATAAATTTGAAGATCTGGAACACCAGCTCTGGAACTCCAAAGCCCATGGCAGCGCTATAACATATTAAGGAATGACGTCTTAGCAAAAGTTAGAATAGAATAGAATAGAATAGAATTTTATTTTGCAAACATGGGTAATACACAATAGTTGTTATAAAATATCAAAGCTCAAAAGCTCAAAGTTATTTAGTCTGATGGGCATTTCCTATTGACATACAAAAATGAATGATCTGGAACGACTCCAATCGTCTCGCTCATCCCGTTGTTTTCCCGTCCCCGGGCCTGACAAATCTACATCAGACGTTTCAAATTTTCGATTTTGACGACCCCGTTGTCGCTGGCATAAGCAACGGGATCCGCGTACGAAGTCGCGGGCAGAAGCTAGTATTATTATAAAACTAAACATATTTTCTATAGTTATTTTTCGTGTATTTTATTATAATTTTATAGGATAAACACAAACAAGGTAGTAAGTAAATATGTTAGGTAGTAATAATGCTTTGGCCATAATTACGTACATTTTATAGTCATAATGTATTTTATACTTTATAGCTTTCCGATAAAGCTTGTTATTGCAACGAGACTATCTGAGCAATGTTGCTAACTTAAGAAAATAACATAGTACTTATAGAACGTCATCTGCCGATCCTAACATTCTCCTATTGCCTCGTCCACGTTCATACATCTGGTCATACAAGTACACCGATTGCAAGTACTACGCACCTGATCTTTCTGAAAAACATCACCCATAAGGTCAGTGTGTGTCCTTCTAGAGCGTGGTCGAGGGCGAGGCATTGCCACCAAAATATAAAACCAAAACAAGAAAAAAATCTAAATCTAAGCAAATAATAGTCATAGTGTGTCCTTACCATTACAGCATCCCAGCGACTGATCATTTGTACGTATTTGGTGCGGAATAAAGTCTGTACGTTTGCTTTCCCAGTATAAAAATAAATATAAAACAAAAATAATATCTCCAGAAAATACACGAATAACTGATGGACGCCATAATGGATAAAAATAGCTCCCATTTCTTATGAAATGCATTTGGAAAATATTATTTTGTATGAGATATTTTTAGTTTTGTCTCAGGGCATTGCAGATATCCTTAGTTGAAATAAATGATAAAACTGCTCAAAATAACATCACGCCTGTATCCCCGAAGGATTAGACAGAGGTGGTCCTAAGTTCCAACCCTATTCTACAGCAACATTTCACCAGTTATGAGTAATTACGGTTACAAGCCCATTGCGATTGATCGGACACAAATCCATATTCCGAGCTGCTACTGAATATCGAATGAAAAAACTAATAGACACTTTTCCCAACCCGGAAATCCCAAGAACCTAAGAACATACGTTCCTAGGTTCTTGGGATTTCCGGGTTCAGCAGATACGCTTGCAACCATTATACCAACGAGACAGTTCAGGACTGGCTTTAAAGTATATTTTTTTGATAATCTTGAAATACTTTGTTTTATTTTTTAACTCCAAATACTCTTTGATTTCTTGAAAAAATATTCCTGCCTGTTGATTTCCTGCACCTGTTATTTTAACATAAAAAATATTTATACACCAAGTCGCTGCAGTTTCGTTTCAAAATATAAATATTAAAATCAAACACATTACTGTTTTTATAAAACACTGGATATCTTAATTATTTTGTGAAAGTTATTTTGGGTAAAGAAAATATTTTTCTCATTTAAAAGAACGAAAATACGTTTTTAAGATTAAGCTTAAAAAAACTAAATTAACCTGTTTCTAAATGAGAATGGAATCCTATCGTGCTTTACAAATAAAAAAACTTGGTTAAGAAAACTCAAAAAACGCTCCGTTAATTACAATTTGTAGGTTACTCTTGTAGTAGTAATAATATTGTAAACTGCATAAAATCTGTAACATCCATCGTTCATTTACCACACATCTTGAAAAAAAAGTAACCAATAGAATCGACATGGCTATTGAGTTCTACAAAGTATTTTTAAAACTTTTCTTTAATTTTAAGCATCTATATTTCGAATAGATACGAATCCTAAATTGAATGAATTATTAATTGTTATTTCGTTTATTCATCTTTAACAAATTTATTATATTTTTAAATATTAATTAAAAAAGATATATAAAAAGCATTTAAAAATATAAAAAATAAATTGTTATTCTTATTACCTAGACATATAATAATATTAGTAGTACAAATTGATGTTTCGTATTAATTTTTTTACGTTTATCATGTTCTTATTTTTGTATTTATGGCGAAACATATGAAAAAATGAAAATGAAAATATTTTTTTTTATTACACGAAATGAAAGTATTTCCTTTATTCATTTTTTCACAATTTCAATACATTTTTAAATATTTAAATATAAAACAATATAAAAAAACATTTAAAAATATAAAAAAAAATAGTAGCCCACCGGTATCGGGAACAGGGTCCAAGCTACCGGCAGTCAGGGCTCCAGAGAGAGGAACCTCCTAACAATACGAGCCGTGTCCAGGAGTACCGCTTTCTGAATCAAGCCCTTGATCCAGCTGCCTAACGAGAGCCTCCTGAGATGTTGGTTGAGGCTCTTGGCAATTAAGCCATGGGCTGACACGACTATCGGCACAATGATCGCTGAGTCCACATCCCACATGTCGACAACCTCGCGAGCCAAGTCAAGATACTTGATTTGCTTATCTTTCTCGGCTTTCACGAGGTTCTCGTCATGCGGGACCGTAATGTCAACAATCACTGCGCGCCGCTCTGATCGATCCATCACCACTATATCAGGCTTATTGGCTATAATAGTCCTGTCAGTGATGATGGATTGATCCCAGTACAATGTGATATTGCCATTTTCGAGAACTGGGTCGGGCACATACCTATAGTACGGAACTTCCGATTCGACAAGATTGTATTTAAGAGCAAGTTGCTGATGGATAATCCTGGCTACAAGGTTGTGTCTATGCAAGTACTCTCCATTAGCCAGACGAGAACACCCGGAGATAATGTGACGGATTGATTCACCTGGACGGTGGCATGCCCGACATATGTCAACCGTGCCGTCCTTCACAATAAATCTCCGGTAGTTATTCGTCATCATAACTTCATCCATAATTGCACAGACAAAACCTTCAGTTTCCCCGAAGAGCTCCCCGGAACGTAGCCAGGCTACGGACGCTGATAGGTCTACATCGGGCCCATGCAGGGCCCGGAAAAAGCGCCCGTGAAGCTCCTTACTCTGCCATACCTCCCTGCGGTCGTTAGTATCAAGTACTACAGGTTTGCGCCAGTTCTCTTTAGCCAAGGAGAGCGGGGTGAGGTCCTTGTCCACCGCGACTACATCTCGATGCATCCCCACGTCGGTTTCTAGGAAATATTCCCTGAGACTGCATATCTCGCGATTGTGGAAAGTCTTGGCGTTTAAAAAACCTCGACCCCCACACCTCCGCGGGATATACAATCTCATAACCGAAGAACGCGGGTGATGCATTCGATATGCCGTCAACAATGTACGGACCTTCCTATCCAGGGCGTCTAGTTCTGTTTGAGTCCATTTGAGTATGCCGAAAGAGTACATCAAAACCGGCATGACCCAACCGTTGAAAGCACGCACCTTATTTCCGCCTGATAAAAGACTATTAAATACTTTTTTCAGGCGGCCAAAGAAGCGCTCCTTCAACGATTGTTTCATGTCAGCAACATTGATGCCCAGCGCTTCCGACATACCCAAATACTTATAGGTTTCGGTTGCTGAGAGGGATCTAAGATTTATGGAATCCGAGAGCTGGGTTCCCACAGACTCCACAATCTCCCCTCGCTTTACATGCATAACCGCACATTTGTCCACACCGAATTCCATCCTGATGGCGCTACTGAAAGTCTCAGTTACCTTCAGTAGCTCCATCAGTTGCAAATCGTTGGGGGCAAAGAGTTTCAGGTCATCCATGTAAAGGAGGTGAGATATAACTTGACCACCTCTCCTCAACCGATAGCCTAGACTTGAATCCTCCAGCAGCGTGCTAAGGGGATTCAAGGCCAAGCAGAACCAAAGTGGACTCAAACTATCGCCCTGAAATATACCTCGCTCGATCCTTATCGGCTCGTTATTCCTCTGGATTTGCCGACATCCTGGATAGCGAAGGACTGTCCTCCATTGCCCCATACATGACATCAGGAAGGTGCGCAGAGTTGCATCAACTTTATACAACTCTAGCACCCTCATGAGCCATGTATGAGGCACCGAAACATAGGCCTTCTTGTAGTCTATCCAACATGTCGACAGATCCTTTCGGGAGCGGCGAACCTGTTGGCTAATGGCCATATCAATGAGGAGCAGCTCCTTAGTACCGCGGGACCCGTTCCTACATCCATTTTGAGAGGCAGACATGATAGAATTAGTCTCAATATGTTGGTTGATTTTAGCTCTCAAAATGGATGTAAGAACTTTATAGACCGTTGGTAGACAAGTGATTGGTCTATAATTTTTGGGCTCCGCAGTACTACCTGATTTATGGAGCAGGTGGGTAATTCCTGTCGTCAAGAACTGGGGCAGCGACCCTGACTCTAAGGCTGATTGAAACTGGGATGCCAAGCAAGCGTGCGATCTTGTGAACCATTTGATCCAGAAGTTGTGCAGTCCGTCCGGCCCTGGAGATTTCCAGTTAGGCAACGGACGGACTGCACGAGCTACGTCTTGGGGGCCGATGATGATTGCCCCCATTTCTGGTATTGGATCACACGCTTGTTCAACCTTCCGGATCCAATCGCCCTCAGTGTGACTGACAGGCACCGACCAAATGCTGCGCCAGAACGAACACATGGCATCATCATCCGGTAGATGCGCGTCAGTCACACCTTGGTCCGGTCGCTCCCAAGCCCTATAAACCCACCTTTCATCTCTTTGGAATGTGCGATTCTGAGTGTATCGATCCACCCGCCGCTTATACCTACGAATACGGTTTGCCCATGCATACACTTTCTGCTTCAGGAAGTCGATGCGCTCTGTGACACGGGACATGTAGTCTCGAGGACTGATATCAGTCCCCGAGAACGCCCGCCTCACAAAACGCATCACTCTAGGGCGGGTATTGCCCTCCCTGAAGCAAATCAGTTTGCCGATGAGTGCTCTGGCCCCACCAATACGTCGTTCAATCCTGTACTGCCATGCCGGTACGGCTGGTTTTGGTCGTGTAGCTCTGTCATCAGAAAATTTAACATGAGCTACACGACATGCCGCTACAGCCGCACAATACAGGATTGAGTGAGCATCGGTGAGGTCTTCGCAGTTGTCAAAATAGTTTGACAACTGCGAATCCAGAACAGCCACCAGCACCCTATTTTTGTTATGCATGGGCAAACGAGGTAAGCGTGGTCTGAGGTCGGGTTGCATGAACCGATATTCTCGAATCGCACCCTCCAAAGCACTCCTCATATCCTCACTGCACTGGTTACTTACATTAGTAACCATGTCATTACTCACGTCGTTATCGCGATTTGGGATTGCGGTAAATTGTGGTGGAACCACAGCCTGCGACGGCGTGGCAATGACATGGCTACTCTGCATTCCAGTCCGCAAGCGATCAAGTGCGGTATCATCCAACATACGATTACGCTGAATGACTCGCACCTGATCCGACAGTCGTTGCGCCGACACGTTGACAGCTGGCTCAAGCACCTGGAACAGAGAGAGCATCGTCCATCGCATGCGCTGCACACTCCCGCCGGGAGCTGGGACCCTATCAGAGGCCGGTGGGCCTCGAGGTCCTAAACCGTCCGGCGGCCGGCGTCCTCCCCGTCGACGAGCAGGTAGGTGGTGGCGTCGTGGGCGGAGAGAAATACTCGTCACTCGAGCTCGACGCAACTGCCACGGCCGGTGTCACAGCACTCACGACGGGGCTGGAGTCCGGCGGCGGCGAGGCGGAGCTGAGCGACGGGTCCGGAGGCGGTAGGCGTGCGCGTTGTGCAGCTGATCTCGTCAACATCGTCGTTATCTTGAAATCATTATTTCCTTTATCATTATTTCATTTTTGTTGATGTGACATACGTCATTCTTGATCACCAAAGACATTCAAATCACAGTTTTTTTCTTTTGTATTTATTGTTAGAAAAATGCTTCATTTTATTAAATTAAGAAATGGAAAACTGAATATATATAAAAAAGGGAGATTAATCAAATTTTTGGTGATCAAGAAGAATCAAGAATCTTATTATTACAAAAGCATCATATACACTGGATTTTGTTTGAAGCCTCCTTTTAGGCAAACAATGCCTGTATTAGGAGACTCCGCTCTTCCATATCTTAGTTAAAATGATACATTCAATTCATCATCTGCCTAGCCTTTTCCCAACTATGTTGGGGTCGGCTTCCAGTCTAACCGGATGCAGCTGAATACCAGTATTTTACATGGAGCGACTGCCTGTCGGACCTCCACAACCCAGTTAGTGCTAGGTAATACGATACCCCTTGGTAAGACTGGTTGTTGTAAAATGATACATTCAATTATATTGGTTTTATTTACCGATATTATTTAAAACTGAGTATGCATCATGTCATGTGTTAAGAAGCGAAGTGTGCTTTATTTTGGTGTGGTGTGTGTGTAAGATGTAATGTGGTAAATTCAGAACCCTATTTATAAGACCTGAATGCACCATGTTTTTACACAAATAAATGTATTCTATTCTATTCATTTTATGGTGGAAGCACCAGGGTAGCCGCGAAATTCAAATTTTCTGCATTTTTTGCAATTTGCGCCATTTTCAGGGTGTTTGTTGAACAAAATATGATTTGCGACCGTAACACGTATGTATTTACAGAATTATAATCATTCAAATCATCAATACATTTCATGAAAAATATTCATTTAATAGGATGTCAGTTTAATCTACTTGCGTCGACACCCTTGCGCCATCCCATCTTCCTAGCACAGTGGGCTGCGCTGGGGCGGCTGCTGCAGGTGCTGAAAACCTCAAACGGCGCAAATACAATAACTTAATTGGTAGTTATGTGTTTGAGCCGTTTGGGGTTGAAACACAAGAGCCATGGGGTCCGAGTGCCCACCTAGTATTTCGGGAAATCGCCAAGCTGTTGGTCGACTCTTCACGTGACCAGAGGGCGGGCCTATTTTTTGGCCAAAGAATCAGCTGCCAGCCTTCTAGGCACTTTTCCTGTTGACAGCGATGCGGACGAATTTTTGGACGCCCTGTAACCCTTTTCTACTTGTACATAATAAATTTATTACTATTATAGTTTTGTAATTTAATTATATCTTTAAATTAAAATTTAATGGGATTAAATGAACTTAGAGAGTGGCATTGGTGATTTTAATTATTATAACTCAGTTAGGCCATATTTGTTACGGTAAAATATGATTCGCGATCATATTTTCACCTTAATGCAAATTAAGATAAAATTACAATTTGGATTTACCTCAATTAATTAGATACTCTTTCTATTAATCACTTCCCAACATGGTGTTATATCCCCTTGTCCTTTCACTATACTGACATCATTAAAGACAGTCAAATCATAACATAACATCACGCCTGTAATCCCCGAAGGCTTAGGCAGAGGTGTAGGTACTAATAGCAAACCCATTTTTCGCCAGTTGTTACGAATCCAAACTCCGCGGCTGCTACTGAAAAATTCCTGATGGAAAAACCCAATAACACTTTGCCCGACCCGGGAATCGAACCCAGGACCTCTTGCTCAGCAGTCGCGCTTGCGACCACTGGACAAACGAGGCACTCTCAACGTTTGAAAACATAACATTACGCCGGCCGGCCTTCTGGTATAGAAGGGTTAGGCAGAGGGCAATATATAGTACACCCACATTTCGCCAGTTATATTTAAGTCCCATGTAATAGGTAGCGGGACGTTTGGAAACGTTTGTAAGTACAAGTTTACTATCGTATGCTTGAACATAGCAACAACAACGGCCAAAAACCCCATTAAAAATGCTAATACTGTAATTCACTCACCAAATTCACTCAACACTGTTTTAAAGCCAAAAAACTGCTTTAAAACCATCAACATTGGCACTAAAACGCAAACAAGACAAGACAGAGTGTATTAATGGTCTATTTACACACGTATTGCCTTTCATCTGCCACCTGGGCGAGTAGTCTAAACAGTTTAGAGTGTGACTTTGAATTATTTTGGTGATGACTGTGTAATGAGGGCTATCGTTAGAGCTTACCAGATGGCGCCACTGGCGAGTGGTCCTGTCATTAATTCTATTTTATCCTTTAAAGTACCGATTACTTCATAAAAAGTTTATTTAATTACGTATAACAACATAGTGCAAACTTCAGATACATATTTACAATATTCCCTAAAATTAGCAAGCATGAAACATTTAAAAATCATTCTTCCTCCAAGTACTAAGAAATTAGACCTTAACATGCTACTTAATCTTCAAGTCATAATTAATCAGGAATGGCTTAATCTTGACTACAATCGTGAACATTAGTAAAAATACGTGTTAAAAAAGCGCACACTGCCATCTGACATTTCTGAAGACCTTACTCTACACGAGCGCCTCTAGTGGCGAATTAATGCGCGATAGCCCCCATTGTACGTGGTTTGTTGACATATAGAGGGTCTTCTCTTGTATCGGCACGAACTATTGGAGCATGATGAGAGAAAATGGAGGCTTGCCGCAATTACACAACGAATACTCTTAAATGATAAATCATATATATTTACGTAAATAGGTTTTGATGTGAGGATCGTAACATGTGGTGTTCTGTAATTTCTGCCTACCCCCATGGGAAGAAGGCGTGTTGGTGTTGGTTTTAAAAACACTTTTACACGTCAAAAAAAATTGTTTCAAAATAAATAGGTATAAAGTCGCTTCAAAGAAATCTTGCTCTTAGAAAACTTTTTAATATTAATATTGATGAACACAGATTTAATATTGTTCATGTTTTTAAAAGGTCAGTTTAATTATTTAAAGTTCATAAAAACATTAACAGAACAAACATTTTTTTTTTTTTTTAAACTTTAATTCTGAATTCAGATACAATCCGTATAACATAATAGTAATAAAATAGTCAGCTTACAAATATGAAAAATAACAAAATAATTCAATTAATAGCTTAAACAATAGAAATGAAGATATAGAACAATTATATAGATTAAATTAAATAATTGATGTGAATATTAAATATTCTTATGTCAATTAAATTAGAAATGAACCTTGACAGTTCGGTTTTAACATGGGACTTGGCAGAAGAGGGGGGGGGGCGGTCTACTTTGATTTTTATTTTACAAGTATTTCATTTTTACAGTTCGTAGCCCACCCGAACGTTCAACAATTATTAGGAGCTATATGGTATGAAGGTCTACCTGGATTCAAGAGAAAAAACATCGTTGGACAGTGTATACAGGTATTTTTTTTACTATTGTTTTTTTTATTGCAACACAACACGCAACCGTGCGTGTTATGTTCATTCCTTGTTTTTGGAAGCATCATCAAGCAGCTAGATTCGCCTTAAACCAAGTCAAAAATGGTCAACGTGACCTTTCTCGTTGACAATGACCTTTGAATAGTATTGTCTCACTCAATTATACTGAAAAAATTTCTTCCCTTGCGGGATGTGTATCATGGTGCTCGCTTCTCTCAGAATGAATTCTTTTTCGCGCGATCTAAATACTGTGAGGCTTGAGTGGGACATCTAGCGGTCTAAATCTTTGTCAAGAAGTGGACCGGCTGTTGAGCGTGTTGCCGACCGCATCGTCGTAATCCCGGTCTGTTTATCGTTCTAAAAAATGACGTTTCTAACCGACGGAAAAGGATAGGAGCATAGAAAAATTCGATTCCGTGCTGATAGATCAGGCTCAACCTATAATAGGCACCAACCAAACTTCAAATGTTATATCTATGTTAAAAAACTTAATTTTTCGATAGGTGGCGAAATTAGGAGTGATGTTTCCAGTGTACTGCACTATCTACATGCTGGCTCCGAATTCGGAGTACGGCAGATTTATGAAGAAACCTTTCGTCAAGTTCATATGTCACAGTTCCTCTTACATGTTATTTTTAAGTAAGTACAATTTTATTCCATTCTCTCTTCTTCTTTTGGCGCTTTTTTATTTACTAAAGGTTGGCCAACAACTCTGATTACTTCTCCTCGTCCTTTGCGAGATGGAACAGCTCAGCAGCACTGTGTTTGCCGTTCATTCGTGAATGTTTCTCAACCAAGACTTTTTCCTTCGTCCAATACCAGGATTGCTCGCTATTTCGTTCAACATTATTAGTGATCAACCTAGTAAGCCATAACCGAAGCCTATGCACATCTACCCGTAAGTATAGGAGATGATTCGCGGAGTCAAAGCAGGACCTCATGTCATGGACCAATCAGGTAATCATTATGCTGGAACTCATTTAATTCGAACTGGAATACGACAACTCTGCTTGACAACAGACATGGCTAACTAAGTCTGATGATTTCATCATACATAAAAAAGAAAAAAAAGGAAAAATAAGGAAAGGAAAAATAAGGAAAGGAAAAGGAAGGAAAGGAAAAAAGGATAAAGGAAAGGAAAAAGGGTTTTCCTTTTGATATATTTTGAGTAACAAAAATTTAAATTGTCCTTCGCATCCCCTAGATATTCAGGCTCATAGGTAAAGTAAGCCTGGATCTTTGGTGGGAATAATTGGATCGTCTGAGGCGGTTAATGGGTGAATAATCATGAAACGTGTGAAGGAAAAGGAAATTGTGGCTTAATAATAACAGACGCAATGTTCAATCTTCAAAGTTAAGCCGCGGTTGCCAAGGTTGACTCGTGAATCATCCACTACATACCGAAATTCCTCCGTGCCTCAGAAAACTATCATTTTTAGATCTTTGACAGTCGCTACAGGTAGTCAGTGGCCCTAAAGTCCAGTCCTACTAGCCCAGATAGGCAGTCGTTCCATTTAAAACTGAAACTGTTATTCAGCTGCATCCGGTTAGAGTGGAAGCCGAACCCAACATAATTGGGAATAGGCTAGGCTGATGATGATGATGTGCAGTCTACTTTACTTTCCCAGACGAAGTGTTTCACAATTTTTACTATTTAATGGCGAAAATCTTGCAACCCTTAAATTATACTATCACAAGTGAGTTAATGTGAAGTAAACCTCGATCTGTGGTGAGAATTATTGTGTGCCACTGTGACCATAGTATCCCATAGTGGCGAAGGTTCCATACAACACGATTCCTACCGGCACAAAAAAAAATGGCAGTTAAATTCTATAAACAAATAATATGATCACATTAAAGATACTCGTATGTACTCCGGCTTACAAAAATTGACCCTTCGCTACTGGTATCCCAATTACCATTATAGTGTTTATCTCAAGATATCAGCCTCTTATTATCTTTTCGCACTCGTGTTTTTGTAAAACGGCACACAACACACGACACGTTTCCAGGATTAATGTTGACACCAGGCTTTGCTTATCTTATCGATAAACGTGGAATACACACATTTTCACTTATAAACGTACTGACAAATATAGCTTTCACTTATTTAATATGGCCTTGGCAGGATTCTTCTCAGATGAAGATTTTGAAATCGGTAACATTTTATTAAAGGGTGTTAAAGTACCTACCCTTAACGAAGCCGAAAGGTACTTGTTCTCCCCGTCATTGCGATATGTTTTTTGTTCTGGACCATACCTGGGAACCTTCTAGTTAAGGAGATGTTGGGGGTCAAAATTTCTACTTTTTCAAAAGGTTTTTTAAAATCTAGTTTTTTAAATTTACTTTAAATACCTCCATGACCCATTTACTATTCAATGCATCCATCAACACAATGTTTTAAGTGCGTCACCCCAAAAAAATAGTCATTTCGCTAAATTATAGCGATTTTTGAGTAGGGTTACTTGGTTTGATGTACAGAAATCTTGGTTGACGGCTTTGTGAAGGGTCCGTTTACATCTTGTATAAAATAATTCGCTCGGGCTTTGGCTTATATGAGACATTTTCTCGTTTCTTTCCTGAACTTGGTTCTAGTTAAAAACTTGTGGAATTGTATTGTATTGTGACATTTACACAACTCAGGTTTCGTTTCTCCCGTGGTTTCGCCAATTCATTTAATTTGAGGTTAACATAGTAACAATGACCGTTGACCGATAACCTGGTGAAGGTTGCGGAGATCCGCCGGATGCGAGACGCACGGGACCAATCAATGTGGCGACACTTGGGGGAGGCCTATGTCCAGCAGTGGACGTATTTCGCCTGAAATAATAATGATGATGATGATAGTAACACTGTCATTTTATTCCAGCTCTTCTATCTCTGGCATCTCAACGCGCAGACTACCTTATCCTGGAATGGTCTGGTATCACCTGGCTCCAGGAGTTGGTAGACTATTGGAAGGAACACGAGAGAGGGTCCTTGCCCAGCATCATCGAATTCAGTGTCATCATCTACATAGCAAGTAAATTTGCGTTTGTTAGCATGCTTTTCTATATTTTCTGGTACCTTTAGAATAACTAGCCTAATAGGCGTATTACTATCTTAATTATCTTCGTTCCCTACTTAAATAATTACTTTCAGAAAACGGCCTTGGAAGTAGTTTGGATTTTCTTTAATTTTTCTCCGATTATCTTTACAATTATTTACACTACTATTTTACTTCCTGTTGACTCAAATTTTATTTAACAAGGTGCGTCCTAATCAAAGCAATCGTTGCACGAACGTGCGGTAGTCGCTCGAAAACGAGAGTGGCGATCATTTTGTTCGGCAACCCCGAACGCCTCATCGTACCGAACAGACTATTCGGGTGCGCGATAGATCGCTTTGGTTCTGACGTGTGGTTATTCTCACTTCTTTGTAACACCACGAGCTGAAACCGTCCACATTTTGGTAGCTATACATTTAGCTTACCTGTACGAGTATCTCTATGCAGAGCTTAAAGTGCATTTAGTAATATTTCCATTAACCTAAAAACCACTTTACTTTTTACTCGAACATTACCGGTAGACTGCGTAATATTTCAATACATTTATTTTAATACCGCTTGCTAAAATATCCATTTCATTTTAAAGCACTCTTTTTTTTCTCCACATTCAAACTCGAACCAATATTTTCAACTAAAATTACTGGCTGATAGAGACGTTCGAAAGAAAAAGTCCCAAGTGAGTTGATCCTAAGTAAATTGGGAGGTATCATGACAATGAGGAGGAAACCAGCATGTAATAGAACTAAAACTTCGAAGACATTTATGCCATCTTTCAACTGCATTGATCCCCGGTGAATTACGACCTAACCAACCCCTGAGGAGGCCTTTATTCCAGCCGGGGAAACGTGGGCTCATTAATTATGCTTTTGATAAAAACAATATTCTTTTTTCAGGTCTGATTTGGGCAGAAATAAGATCACTATGGACAGGTGGAATAACGGAATACATCAGTGATCTATGGAACATTGTCGATTTCATCACAAACGCCTTTTACATTGCCTGGATTAGCTTACGATTCTCGTCTTGGTATATTGTTCAGGTATGTTGATCTTAGTTTTTGAAGAATTGTGCCTGCTGCTTTGATATTTATGCGCTATGCTTATTTCCGCCAACAAATTAAGCCGCTAGGCAAGATAGCAATCAGAACACTTAGATGTCAGTGTATATTATCAAACTGGGTTGTGTAGGTCAGAGAAGCAGTCATTTCATGTAAAATACTGGTATTCAGCTGCATCCGGCTAGATTGGAAGCCGACCACATAAAATAGTTTGAAAAAGGCTAGACAGATTTTGATTCCCGGGTAACCGCGTAACAACAAGTGTAGAACAGAACGCCCCCGCCCCCAGGCAGATGAACCAATGACCTTAAAAAAGTGGGTGAGTCAAACTTGAATGAAAAGGCGGAGCACCTAGTGTTGTGACATAAATTGGGAGATTGGGGTATGGCCAGCAGGGGATTGCTATAGGCCCAGATAATCATTTTCATCAGTTCTATGCCAAAATGATATCTAAGGGTAAGAATAAACTCGACGACGACAAGAGGGAGAATCTGCAAAAGGGTAGGACGTCGACGAATCTCCACCTTATTGAAAGGAAAAATAAACTCATCTTAATATTTTAACCGAAGTCGGTCGGTTAAATTGGCTCATAATTAAAACAAAACTGCCGAAATGCGAGCTTTACAAATTATAACATTTCTTGTAATAATTAATTGGAATTGTCATAATATTATTCTCCTTTATGAAATACAACAGTGATACCTTATTCCTTCCCTTGGGTGTAATGCAAAGTAACGTATAACTAACCAATTAAAAATATCGTATCGCGTTCACTGATCAACGTTATAATTTAGTGTTTTTTACTGGTTGAGGTAATAGGTTTAGTAATTAAAAATATCATGATCTCATTATCCTATACAGGGTGTAAATGGACCCTTTACGGAACCGGCAATTAAGCATTCTATATACATGAAACTAAGAAACTCTACGCAAAAAATATTGCTGGAAAACGACTTTTTTTTGAGGTGAAAAATCTCGTTATACGTTAAGATGGTATATTGAAGGTACGCACTCAAAACATTGGCTGATGGATGCATTGAATAGTACGGGGGTCGTGAAACAAATTTTAACATTAAAAACTTGGAACTTTGACCCCAATATCTCCGTAACTAGCAGGTTCTCAGGTATGGTCTAGGTCAAAAAAGTGATTGCAATGATGCGGCAAGCAAGTACCTTTCGGCTTCGTTCCCATTATAGACTTCCTCACTATTTTTGTTTGTGTCGGCTAATCATAGCAGGGACTAGCCATCGACATTCAGGGCCAGAAAATGTTACAGTGTGTAAGTGTGTGCACAAACACAGATCCACTTCCTCTTCTCTCTCTTTCTCTTGGTTGCCATAATAGGTTAGGCATCTAATAAAATATGTGTGTGGATATATGGAAGCCTCGTCAAATTCCCTTTCTTAGTGATTGAACTTGTTTAATTTGAAGTTCCTTAACCTTTGTTTTCTTTCTCCTATTTCTCGCGATATTTCATCTCCATAAACCTTCTGTTGGATCTACTCCTTGGTGAAGATTATTCTCTAGACGTGTTTTCTTAAAAAAATCTATGTCTTACTACGTACCATTAAACATTTTGTCACCTTTTAGCGTGACTACACTACTGGAGACGACCCCTGGTATCCTCGAGAAAGATGGGACTCCTACGATCCCATGCTGCTGTCAGAAGGTGCCTTTGCTGCCGGCATGATCTTCTCATTCCTCAAGCTGGTCCATATATTCTCCATCAATCCATACCTTGGACCTTTGCAAGTATCTCTTGGAAGAATGATCCTGGATATTTTAAAATTCTTCTTCGTCTATATGCTCGTGCTTTTCGCTTTTGGATGTGGTAAGTGGAAAAGGAAAAGAAATGAGTGTTTTTTTTTTTCATTTCTTTGGAATCTGTATTTTGTTACCACTAGCTTCGTATGATTTTTCGTTGGGTAAAGATAAAATGGTCTGCACTGCCGTCTTCGGTGTGCGCTGGCCAATATTCACAGCTGGGTGCTGTAAGAGAAAAAAAAAACGAATTACTGTCCTTTCATTGCTATTTTACTCCCTGATTTTGCAGTAAAGTGAAGTAAGAAGTGAGGTAAAATATCTGTTGAAGGACTGTAAGATCAAATCCTTGTCTTGTTCAGGTTTAAATCAACTGATGTGGTATTACGCGGAGCTGGAGAAGAATAAATGCTACCATCTCCCGAATGGTATACCCGATTTTGATGGGCAAGAACGAGCTTGTACTATTTGGAGGAGATATGCTAAGTACGTATTTCAACTGTATTTAAATTTCATTCATGGGGTGGACTGAATGGAGGATAGATAGCCAACCGCTCAATGTAAAATACTGGAATTGTATCCAGATAATCTGGAAGCCGACCCTAACATAGTTAATTATAGGTGATGAACAATTCGTGGGCTTCGATTGAGCAGTTCTAGTGATAATATCCGTTGAAACACATTTATAAGATAAATATTAAAGACTTACTACATAAGAATTTGATTGACAACTCCTGCGTTTTTGTTTTCCACATACTTCATCAATCTACCTTCTAACATCATTTTTCTTTCCAGCTTATTCGAAACATCCCAATCCCTGTTCTGGGCGTCTTTCGGCCTGGTAGACCTCACCACCTTCGAGCTGACTGGCATCAAGAGTTTCACCAGGTTCTGGGCACTCCTGACCTTCGGGTCCTACTCGGTGATCAATATTATCGTGCTCCTGAACATGTTGATTGCTATGATGTCCAACTCTTATCAGATTATTTCGGTAAGTAACGTTATTGGCAGGTGTGTCGAATTTAATAGCCTGAGAAAACTGTTTCCTTGAACCTAGATTATAACCTAACACGTCAGCGGAGTTACCCTAGCTATATATGTCAGCTTTAGGAAATTAGGCCTTAGGTGCAAGACCAATCTTTGGAGTAATCGAAGACAGTTGGAATTTTAATCAATGCTAGATGCAGCACCTCAATTACGAAATCCTCTAAACTTCAGAATCATAATCCACTGATTCAACTGTTTGAAAAGTTCGTCTGTTCAACTATGCAAATAACACAATAAATAATGAGCGTATCCCGTAATTGAGCCGCTGATTTAGTAACAATATTTTGATTTAAAAGAGTGTCCATGGAGTTTCTTGCCCATTCTTCTCCATAGAGATCTACGCTTTTGGAATGTGCAACTACAGTCCTTTCGCAAGTTATTATGCCTTGTGACTGTGACTGTAGCTAAGCTTTTTTTTTTACTTTCAGAAGTGCCTGTAATGGTCTAGTTGAAATAAATGATTTGAGTTTTTGAGTTTGAGTATTAAATTCTACCAGCACCATTATTTTGACCTTCCGCAATCTACGACCAACTGAGTTGCTTATGTACTTTTATTTTCTTTCAATTTTCCTTTAGTTCCAATTAGCTGGTGTTTCCACTAATAACTGTACTTTTCCAAAGACGGCAAAACATGAAGCTACAATATTGTCTATATTTCTCAGGAACGAGCCGACACAGAGTGGAAGTTCGCCCGCAGCAACTTGTGGATGTCTTACTTCGAGGATGGAGACACCGTCCCTCCCCCCTTCAACATCATTCCCACCCCCAAACATTTCATGTGCTGGGTCAGACGGTGCTGCTATAACAGGGATCGGGGGTCGATTATTGTAAGACAGAATTTTTGTTGTGTCTTATTTTTGCTCGAGGCATTCTGTTTTGAATGATTATGAATTTGTAGATTTATCTTACTGAGTCCAGATATATGTAACGTGTAATGTAATGGATGTTTAATGCGAGATGTTTGGTGTTTCTCCAGACACAAAAATCGCGTTACAATTAAAAAAAAATTGTAAAATGATGAACATAAATGTTGATGGATGGAGAGAGAATTTGGGAGAGGAAAAACAAGGAAGCGATGCATGGATTGTGTGAGGAATAATATGAATGAAAAAGTTGTAAATTATTGCGTGACGGTTGACAGGGAAGAATGGTAAAAAACGTGTTGTGCCGACCCCAAGTATCATGGGACAAGATGGTGAGAAAACATTACAAATCTCTATAAAAGCATCTTGAAATGTACCATTCGGCTTACCCCTTTTTTGGGATGGGAAATCATCAAGAGACTTTTACTGACTAAAACCCATCCATGTTCCTTCTTTTGCCCTTTGTGTACCAGGGCCGCGTATCTCTTTCGAACAGTCTCGCAGCCCTTGCAGGCATCGGCCCTTGCGGGCCTCTCCTGTTTGCTGACATCTCTTTGAGGCGCGCGTGGAACACAAACGAGCCGTCGACACGGCCTGTCGTCATAAGACGGACGGACGGCGAGCTAGCCCATTACTCACCGTCCACAGGCCCGCGATTCGGCTTACCCATACATAGCGTATAATTATGATGATTTTCAACGCACTTGTGGAAACCAACTCTGGATTCGACTTGTTTGTTAATGAATAGAAGACGATAATGTTAGAAATTTTGCTGTTCTGTGAGAAGTTAGAGTGATAGGATTACCTTAATTTTAAATTAATCGATATTATGACTAATTCTCCAAAAAACCTCCCTTGAACACTACTCAATTCACTCCTCCCCAGAACAAATCCCGCGAGAAAGCTCGTCAAGAACACGAAGCTGTCATGAGAGTCTTAGTCCGGAGGTACGTCACAGCAGAACAGAGGGCCAGAGACGAGACAGGAGTCACAGAGGATGATGTCATGGAGATCAGACAGGATATCTCTACCTTACGATACGAGCTGATCGATATACTGCATAATAACGGGATGAAGACCCCCAGGGTTAGCATGCAGGATGCTACGGGTAAGATTCTGTCAGATACTCTTTTTGGGATGGATGATTTCGATTTCTGAGTAACTTTTGTAACTTTTTTCACAAGCATAGTCTACAGATTTTGTATTCTTTGTTTTATTTATTCTATTCTTAGATAAAACAAATAAAATACGTACCTATCTAAAATCAAATACCTGGATAAACGACCACTGAGTCTGACCGTATAATAGAAAGCAAAATCTTTGTTGAAGAAAATTCGTTCGTTTGACGATGCTCCTGAACATTTATGGTCATAGCGACCATTAACAACGGAGTCTAACTATCGACGCAGGAAATATTAAAGTTGCTTCCCTCACTCTCATACTCCGATGGGACGCGAATAATAATACACTGAATTATATAACATCACTGTACCAATTTTTTGCAGTCGCTGGTAAAAAAGGCAAAGTGATGGAGAGAAGAATCTTAAAAGACTTCCACATTGGCATAGTGGAGGGCATCATCAAAGACGTTATATCCAAGGAGAACAAACCAAAGGATGTGTTCAGCCAGATCGCTAAAGCTATTGTCAGGAGAGGAAGTACTGACAGGTAAGCCATAATAGTCTAAGCAGCTACAGGTCTTTCACAAAATTTTGTGTCTGACATCAACCAATCAATTGTGATTAACAACGTTATAGCAACGACAATAAAGATCTAAACAAAGAACACTGATGCGAAAGAGGTGAAGTAAATATGGAAGGATTTTACAGACTACCACAGTTATTTTATTTGTGATTTAGCATTACTTTCGAAGTCTCAGTGCAACCTTATTCTTGTTACAATAAGTTTGCTGTTAAGTTACTGGTAATATACCTGAGAAGGGACTGTCGCTGTTTCCTACAACTTTTTTGGCCGACTTAAAAAAGGAGGAGGTTCTCAATTCAGTCGTTTGTTACCTCATAACTCCGTCATTTATGAACCGACTTTACAAAATATTTTTTTATGTAATAGGAATATAGGATATACTTTTTTAAATTTTATCAAAATCGGTTTAGTAGTTTGGTTTTTTTCTTCTTGGCCTATGTTGACATAATGTCCCTTAATAACTTCCTTCTAGTTATTACAATATTTACAATGTAAAATTTGTGTGGTATCATACTACAACTAAAAAGTGAAAATAAAAAAAATAAACAAGAAACTTTTAGCAAAAAAAAGACTTCCAAGAAAATACAAAAAAAATCGAAAATAACTTTACTTTCAGAAGTCGATGGCAAAAAAGTCAATGAAAAAAACAAAGTCACCGACTTCCGAAAGTAAAGTTATTTTAGACGAAGTTGGTTTTTTTTTTCCAACCTCTTTTGTCGCTCTAGGATTTTTTCAATGAAAATAAATATGAGTGATAAAAATAAAATTGATTATTTTTTTAGCTGTTCGTCGACCCGTAGTAGTTGTAGCAGATGTGACTAGTATGTACCTTCAATGTTTTTTGTGGACTAACTGTCAGCTTTATGTTTTAATACTTTGAGAATAACACGCTTATCTTGGAATATTTGCACAATGCATTGATTGCAGCACAATGACTGTCGTATTCAAGTTTACTCCACGTCCTAACCAAATATTCTATCGCGCGAGTACGTGATCGTCTCTTTTTTATGTCAGACGCCCGTGACGTGATGACGTGTTCGCAGAAAAAACTGACAGCGACAGTCGCATGTTCGCGAGACGATCGTTTTGGTTGTGACTCAGCCTTATAATGCTTTCAAAATAGATAAGTGTTATAACAGCATTATCGGATGATAGATGGTGTTTTAAAACAAAACGGTGTTTTTTAATAAATTGTTTTGCTGCTAAACAATTTACATGCATCACATCAGCATTATCTGCCTAGCCTTCTCCCAGTTATGTTGGGGTCTGCCTCCAGTCTAGCCGGTTGCAGCCTTTACACTATCCAATTGCGGGCAAAAAACATGACGTTTTGTATTTGTTTCAGCAAAAAACGCGACTGGAACGCCCTGGTGCGAACTAACACGGTGCGCAGGGATCCTATTGGCACCACTGCTGAAGCCGAGACCAGAAGGAGCCGGCAGTCACTCAGGGCTCATATCCTGGAGAATATTGGTTCCAGAACTATTGATCCGCAGAAACTGTTAGGTATGGTTTATTTAAAAAAAAAAGACGGGTTGCACTCCGGGAGTGCCGGCAGAAGTGAAAACTTGATTATTAACGTTGAGCATGTTTGATATTTTGGAATGGTTAGGGAATAATTTTGCACCAATTGCTTTATCAGTATAAAGAACAGGGTGTACTATTCGGTGCACCCCTGCCTGAGCCTTCGGGGATTACAGGATGTTATGTTATCATTGAATCCTGCCTAAAGAATTTGTAATTAAAAGTGTGGAAGTAATCTGTCGCACATAAAAATGTGTGCGATACATCTTTTCACAGGCGCTTAGTAAGCACGTAAGCAGGAACGTCACATTCGATCTTACTACAGAATTAGCTGAGAATTTATCGGTTTCCTATACCAATAACACTCGTGCTTTTTAACTTACTTGTAAATACTTGTAATCAAATCATTTTAAAGCAGGTTTTTAAATAAACTGAACTTTATTTTACCAAACAACAAACGCCTTAGTGAAAATGTTTAGCAATTTAATACTCGGAAGGTACTTATTGCGATTGAACGATTTCCTTTTTTATTTTATTATCATGATTGTGCTTGCATCTTAAAAGCCTTCACAAGTACTTTTAATAGCTACTAGATACTAAGAAAGCTGCAAACTCAAAGACAACACTGTCTTATTGATTTTAGAATCTCTTGTCATTATGCGTCAATCAATAAAATTGCAAGGAAATACGGAATTTTAGCTACACTAACATACCTACAGGTACGTAACGTTTGTAAATAGCACGTAAATTGCCTTCGTAGTTAGCACGGTGCGAATCCCCCAAAGACCACGGTTCTATCACAATCTTAAGGACGATGAAGATAGCCAGAGGACTATGTTTCGCGGCGCTGCGCCGGCGCGCGGCGGGTGGCAATTTATTTAATATATTTGTCAGCTTTATCCCTAAAGCATTAGGTTCAAAGTTGATTGGAAACATTTCAAAATTTCTTTAAATGATTTTAAACCATAAAATGTTGAAGGTTAAGTTCAAAATCGAATGAGAAAATTTGTCTTACGCTTTTTCGATCAGGGTCACGTGTCCTGACGCGAGTTTAAGATTTTATACCCATTACAGAAAAAGTGCTCAACGCCGCTAAAGAAGTTTTCACTTCAAAAAACTTTTCCTGTGGCTTGTCAAGCCCAAATGGCAACGCAATCAAAACCAAATCTTGCCAAAAAATACATGAAACCTTACTAGTGTAACACCCTAAAAATAAGCTGTGTACTTCAGAACTAAAATACAACTTCCCTTTCAGAATACAATCCTCAACTCGCGGGAGTGTCTCCATGCACGAGGGTAGCCTACGCAAAGTTCATGAGGAGCAAGATCACGTCGGACTTCAACGAAAGAGAGAAGAAGGGCAGAAGGCTTTCCGAGATCAGTTTGCAGGACGAGGTGTTTGATGCGCCCCAGAAACGGGATAGAGACAGCTGTAGGAGGTGTAGTGGTAAGATTTGAGGATAATATTCTTTATTTCAACAGTAAAGTCCAGGATGACCATGGTCGAGGCTATGGCCTTAGTCTCAGTAGTGGGGACACACCAACACAACAACATTAGAGCACCCACAATTTCAGCATCCGGACATAGAGCCTGCAGTTTGATTCTACCGTTATATGCAAAAAATACGATAAGTTAGACTTAATTAAATACGAAATCTATACATATAATAAAACAGTAAAAAAACTGTGTCTGTACATTGAATATATTAAAAAAATAATAATTGAGGGGGGTTTAGAAACAGTAATAGAGCACGAAACCAAAAAAAAAATTCTGTCTGTTTGTCTGTTTGTTTGTACACGCTAATCTTCGGAACTACTTGACGGATTTGAATGATTTTTGTTTTGTTGTATAGGTATAAAGTCTGAGCAACACATAGGCTATAATTTATCTTGGAAACTTGAACACCTGATGCAGAACCGCAACAGACCAGCTAAACTATAAGAGATACAAAAATGGTACCTTAGCAAAAATTGTTTCACGTGATGAGCATTTTCTGCTAAGAGAATAAATTTGAAGATCTGGAACAGCTTATGTGGAACTCCAAGAGCCTAGCTACACTATAACATATATAGGAATGACGTCTTAGCAAGAGTTGCTCAGCCTAATGAACACTCTCTGTTGTCGTATAAAATTTGAAGATCTGGAACAGCTGATATGGAACTCCAAGAGCCCAGTTACACTATAACCTATATAGGAATGACGTCTTAGCAAGAGTTGTTCAGCCTGATGAGCACTCTCTGTTGACGTATAAAGATTGTAGATCTGGAACACCTGTTGTGGAACTCCAAGAGTTCACTGTGTAATTATAAAATAACATAAGCTGGGAGTACCTCCACGCGGTGAGGCGGTAACAGTTTAGGACTGATTCTCGATGAAAATTCTATGAATAATTGAAAATTTGACTCTACTGGCTAAAACTCCCATTTATTTCCTTTTCCATTTATCTTCGTGACACGGTAGCCTACCCAGTAACGCAGGGGAGCAGTCACTTAGATTTTAATTGATCAGGTATTTTCAGAATAAAACTATAACCATGTCTAGAAAGAGGTCAAATCTTTCCCAACGTTCCAAAGGAGCTAAAAGATTGAGGATCATAAGATCCCAAGAATCTAACGAAGAGCGTCAGGATAGACTTGATGCTGTTCGAGAACATCAGGCTGCAACTCGCTCTGTAGAAACCTCTTCGGGTCGCGAAGCTCGCTCGCGTTCTCAGCGTATTTATGCATCTACGCCCAGGTCTCTAGAGACCAGTGAAGAATATGATGCGCGACTCTCCGCTGATCGTGAACGTCATGCATTGTCTCGCGAGTCGGAGACATTCACGGATAGAGAATTGCGCTTGAGTTCTCAGCGTATCTACGCATCTGCTTCAAGGTCTCTAGAGACAAGTAAGGAACATGATGCGCGACTGTCCGCTGATCGTGAACGTCACGCATTGTCTCGCGAGTCGGAAACGTTCACGGATAGAGAATTGCGCTTGAGTTCTCAACGTATCTACGCTTCTGCTTCAAGGTCTCTAGAGACAAGTAAGGAACATGATGCGCGACTGTCCGCTGATCGTAAACGTCACGCATTGTCTCGCGAGTCGGAGACGTTCACGGATAGAGAATTCCGCTTGAGTTCTCAACGTATCTACGCATCTGCTTCAAGGTCTCTAGAGACAAGTAAGGAACATGATGCGCGACTGTCCGCTGATCGTGAACGTCACGCATTGTCTCGCGAGTCGGAAACGTTCACGGATAGAGAATTGCGCTTGAGTTCTCAACGTATCTACGCTTCTGCTTCAAGGTCTCTAGAGACAAGTAAGGAACATGATGCGCGACTGTCCGCTGATCGTGAACGTCACGCATTGTGTCCCGAGTCGGAGACGTTCATGGATAGAGAATTGCGCTTGAGTTCTCAGCGTATCTACGCATCTGCTTATAGGTCTCTAGAGACAAGTGCGGAACATGATGCGCGACTGTCCGCTGATCGTGAACGTCACGCATTGTCTCGCGAGTCGGAGACGTTCACGGATAGAGAATTGCGCTTGAGTTCTCAGCGTATCTAAGCATCTGCTGCTAGGTCTCTAGAGACAAGTAAGGAACATGATGCGCGACTGTCCGCTGATCGTGAACGTCACGCATTGTCTCGCGAGTCGGAGACGTTCACGGATAGAGAATTGCGCTTGAGTTCTCAGCGTATCTAAGCATCTGCTGCTAGGTCTCTAGAGACAAGTGAGGAACATGATGCGCGACTGTCCGCTGATCGTGAACGTCACGCATTGTCTCGCGAGTCGGAGACGTTCACGGACAGAGAATTGCGCTTGAGTTCTCAGCGTATCTACGCATCTGCTGCTAGGTCTCTAGAAACAAGTTCGGAACATGATGCGCGACTGTCCGCTGATCGTGAACGTCACGCATTGTCTCGCGAGTCGGAGACGTTCACGGATAGAGAATGGCGCTTGAGTTCTCAGCGTATCTACGCATCTGCTGCTAGGTTTCTAGAGACAAGTGCAGTACGTGATGCGCGACTGTCTGCTGATCGTGAGCGACATGCATTGTCTCCCGAGTCAGAAACGTTTACCGATCGAGATTATCATACATTGTCCCGAACACGCACACAACAAAATATTCATAATCAGTTAGAAAGTGAGAGAGAAAGGATTGCTGGAATACGGCATGAAGAGACAGAAGTTAATTCAGTGTACCCTTGGGATCTGCTGCGGAGTAACGGGAAGAAAAGTTTTTTGTTGTATAGTCTGGGCAACATAAAGGCTATAATTTATTTTGGAAAATTAATACCTGATGCAGAACCGCAACAGACCAGCTACAGTATAAGAGATATAAAAATGGTGCCATAGCTAAAAATATTCCACGTGAAGAGCATTTTCTGCTGTGAGAATAAATTTGAAGATCTGGAACACCTGCTGTGGAACTCCAAAGCCCATGGCAGCGCTATAACAAATTAAGGAATGACGTCTTAGCAAAAGTTATTTAGTCTGATGGGCATTTCCTGTTGACATACAAAAATGAATGATCTGGAACGACTCCAATCGTCTCGCTCATCCCGTTGTTTTCCCGTCCCCGGGCCTTAGAATTCTACATCAGACGTTTCAAATTTTCGATTTTGACGACCCCGTTGTCGCTGGCATAAGCAACGGGATCCGCGTACGAAGTCGCGGGCAGAAGCTAGTATAACAATAAGCTTATAATAAGCTTGTGAGAACCGCATAGCTTTATGCGGTTCTCACAAGCTTTATAAGAAAGAGGCAGAAAAACCATGCATAAACGACCATAATCAGCCTATAATGTTCTCACTGCGAGGACACAGGCCCCTGTGATGACTGACACAGCTAGGGCTCTCTATGGGAGGAAATGGGCTATAGTTCACCACGTGGACCCAGTGCGGGTTGGTAATGTCAGATATATATATAATTAAAATAAAGAAAATGTGGGTAGGTACGGCATCGCTACCGCAGACTATTGTCTGCGTACGATATTTCATGCTCAAAATTGTAAATCAATTACTTATCAATCTATTTTCCTAATAATGGTTAGAATCTAATATGAAATGCATATGTTTACACAAACTTCCAATTCAATTATGAATCGCAAAGTGATTGGTGATGATGTTGGTAGTGATTGGTGGTTGATTGGATTATGAATTATTTACATAATCGATCTAGCCAATTCAATTATTCCAATACGCAGACACTTATTGCAAAATATACCATAGACTACAATATAATATGAGCTTTTTTTGTACGTGGGCTGAGTAGTGAGTTCATTGATATTAGGGGCTTCAGGCGGAAGCGTCAGGGTTGCCCGCGAAATTCAAATTTTAATAGTTAAGTTCATTTAATCATATTGAATGACTTTTTGAAGTCATTGAATGGCTTTATATAGATTTGTGATTCAAAATACGCTCACGAAACAAATATTGTTTGTGTTTTGAAACACAAATCTCACATGCAGAGCAACCCACTCATTCATTACGTCAGTGACCTACACGTTAATACTACTTTCAGTGATTTAGCAGCCCACCATTTTAAGCTCAAACTTACATTCAGTCAGGTTAGTTTTGTTGGCTGGCTATGTTTCTTCCGTGTCGAGTTAGGTTTAAACTGTTAAGTTAGGAATGATCATTTTGATTAGCGTCTTCCTTACCTTCCTCTTTGATAAGATGTAGGCTATCAAAAAGTTGGAGTGTGGTGTGTCATTACCTGAAAAGGATTCACATGCAAGGATCCACTGTTTAAAACCAAACTTATACTGTCACTTACGGGATATCTTCCGTGATTGTTTATTTTTTTGACTCCCAAAACAGAGAAAACTAAAAAAAGCTGCTCAAAATAATTAACAATTCGGTGTTCGTTACTACAAGAACTATTTGATAATACCAGAAAACTAATGAACAGTGAATACATTTTTTACCTTACACCCATGTGACGGTAGCGAAATGTCACATATTTTTACTAAGGTGTAGAGTTTCTGAAGTTAGGGCTTGTAGAGTTCGAAGCTTGGCTCTACATGAGATCTGATAACTTTTTGACAGTGCGAGCCATATGGTCTCGTCTTGAAAACATTTTACATGAAGATGTTTTTGGTGGGATAAGCTTTAAAGCTTGGCTTGCTACTCTTCATTATGTTAGGGTTTCTGAACCGTCTGCTTGCTCTAAGTGGCTTACCGTATTGTTAGCCCCTAGACACGCCACTGAATTGTTATGTCTAAGTCATAGTACAGACTATAACGTATTCGACCACTCTGCATAATCAATGGATAATTTATTTCGCCAAATACAAAATAAAATCTGCTCCAATTCGGATTTTTGTTTGGTAGACAGCGTTCAGGCAAAGAATGTGGAGCAGAATCTGAAAGGCGTGTTATGTTCTCTATCTTTATTTTCTTCCTGGAGTTTTAACATAGGTAATCACATGTTGACTGCCTCGTTAGTCTAACGGTCGCAAGCGATGAGAGAGAGATGAGATGCTGAGTTCGATTCCCAGGTCGGGCAAAGTTTTTTAAGTTTTTCCATCCAGAAATTACTCTTGTGCCAACGGCAATAGGTTCACCCCCTTTTTCATTGAACTTAAATGAAAAAATAAAACTATTAGGTACACTTCTGCCTAAACCTTCGGGGATTAGACGCGTGATATTATTTATATTTATTCATCTGTTTTTCCTCAACAGGTCGAAATTTCCGAAGCAGGACACCGATCCCTGAAAATGAAACCGATGATGAAGGCAACGAAATACAAGTCGAAGCCGATATTGAGGACAAAGGTAATGATAACATTCTAATGAGTATCTCTCCCTCTTCTTGAAGAGTGAAAAGATTAGGTGATACACTAGACTGGTATGGTAAGGCATATCAGAATACTATAGGACTAAAGCGTCGTTACCCGACATAGAATTCAGGGTGGAACGGACACCACCTAATCAGTAGGTATGTACAGCCACGAGCACCAATATGTACACACTTTCCAAAATTTAAAAGCAAATTTCCGATTGTAACTTGAAGATAGGATCTTTTTCATAAAAATATGAGTTCCAGAATACCTACTACATATGTTCGTAACAACAGGACATTTTAATCAGAACAGTAGGAGAAAAACACTTTTAAAAGTTGTTAAGTGTTTACATATTGGTGCTAGTGACTGTACATCATTCTCAACCACATGGATACCTACACGGTCACACGGCATAGCCGATATTTTTAAATTACCGTCGAAAATTTTCTATGTCGTTCAAAATGATGTGCTGAAGACGTGGTAACGGTTTTAGCGTCGGTGTCCCTTCTACCTTGTATAGTATTCTCACTATCCTGGGAATACCTTGTTTCACAAACTTAACCTAAACGTCGACTGATGACGTCACGCCACAACGATCCATGACGTCGACCTATACCGCTACGATGACCGAACGTAAAATGTCAAATATTCTCACTTCTGACATAATATGTATGTAATATTTTCAGCAACAGGGGTGAAAAATACCTGAACTTCTTATATACCTCGGGTGTGCTCGAGGGGTAATTCCAATAGTTTTCAGAACGTTCACATCTCATTCTCAACACGCCCAATCCCTGATTCTCGCTAATATTACATTGCGACTAGATTTAGGTCTAATCCTTAGATTACATAAATACCCAATATCTGCCAATATCTGTTCTTAAACAGATAACTTTGAACTTAATTACAGCCTGAAACAAGTGAAAACTCGACTTCAAGATTTGAATGTGTCGCAGTTAAAGCAGAGATTTAGGTAAACCTCGAATAATTTAGTTTTCAGAACTTAAACTAATCAAATTGACTAACTTACTGGTATAATAACCAAATTAATTTGAGCCTACTAATCGCTTTGACTAATCAAATAATTAAAATATTTCTTTGTGTTGATTTGTTCGTCTAATCATATACCTAGTATACTAGAATTTATATGTAGAGACATACACATGTGTATGTATGTGTGAATGTGTTTTTCCCGGCTTCTTCACGGAACTTTACCAAAAGCGACTAGCACATGGGCAAAACAGTTACTATAAGGAACTAGTAGGAAAAATCGAAAATGTTTTGTATTGAAATTGCTTGCCGAAAAGCTCGGTTTGCATGACAATTCATTATAACTTCATTAAAAAAGACCCCTATTTGAAGAATAGAACCAAAAAAAAATAAAGTGGACTCCCTTCCCTGGGCAGACTGTGACCAACTTCTGGTACCTACTTGACAACGAAAATGAATCCGTCTATAACACTTGACTGACTTCCCGATTACCCTTGAACTAAATTTAGAATTTTATGAATGAGCTATTTAACTAACTCCCAAAAGTTTAAAGTTTTATCAATCCGTTACGAAATTTTAAAAGCTATGCCCTTTCGCTTTCAAAAGCTCAAGAAATAAACAAATAGACGTTGTTTTGGGTGATGAAATTAAATGATTCCGTCAATTTGGTATTCATTGTGTTATTATTGACTTTAATCAACGGTTTGCCCTTGAAGAAGTAAATAAATAGGATGAATTTGCTCACATTCTGCCATTAGATATCACCTTATATTAATTTCATGCCATTGGCGGACGAATAAGTTAAAAATGTAACTATTGTTATGTTGTAAATATTCTGTAAGTAATATAAATACTTTGAACTAATTATATGATATTACTGTTAGCCTGTGTCATCCCAGTGTTGGGCAAAGGCCTCCCCCCATGACTTCCAAATCCTTTGATCCAGGGCCAATGGGGACCACTGGTCATTGATTCTGTCCAGCTTGTACCGCCATCTCCTGCGAGATCTACCACGTCGATTTCCGGCTGTTAGGGCTCCACGTCGTGGTTATTTTGACCCACAGCTCGTCGGGCATACGAACTAATTATATACCTATTGCATATTCCAAACATTATCTAATAATATTTCTTCTCGTTTATCTAAATTATATCTGATTCTTCTATCTTGTTATTTCTAAGTTATTTCGCTCCTACAGAAGGTAGTCTGAAAGAGATCTTTAGAAACGATATGACTGCCATTTAATTTTTACCCATTGAATTATCATTATTGTAAAAGATTTTTGGGGTAAAATAAAGAACTAAATAATTTATTTATGTATATCTATGGAAATGAATATTTCATAGAAATTCTAATCTATTATATTATTTCGGAAGCTAAAATCTCATTGAAGTAAGAAAGTTAAACATTCTGTATTGAAGGGTAAACAAAAAAGGAACAGTTTATTAGTTTACTTACAATTTCCGGAATTGAACGCCTTGCAAACGTGATAACAATGAAATTTTTATTACATCTCGTTTGTACCTTGTTTACTCAAAGACATCTTAATATACTTGTCGGCGCACATTAAATGCCATTGTCAAGAGTGACAGTTTGTCACTGTCACTCTAGCGGAGCGTCGAGTCGATGGTAGCGGGGCGGCCATCTTAGGAAGATTTCCTGCAGAACGGTTGCAAGCGCACCACGTTTTCGACGAATCGCTATCTATCGCCTTAATCAAAGTTCATTTTAAAGTGATTAGTGTCGATTAAGAATTTTAGTGATTATCATTACGCAATTGTAGTATTATTTATACCTAGTAAAATTGTTTAAGTTTCCAAGACAACACGTTTAATTTAAATTACACTGATTGGAAAACCCACATACCCACGCTGCACGATGAATAATTCTGATGAAGGCCGTCCTGAGCTTTCATACTAAAGATAGACGGGTCACATTTAAAATGGGTATTAAACATAATGGTCGTAAAAATACTCATATCGAAGCAGCGCTTGTTCCCTTTACTGTGTTATTTTTTTGTTCTAGTCCATACCTATAGGTGGGCTCTAGTTACGGAGATATTGGGAGAAGTTCCAACTTTTTCACAAGTTTTTTTTTTATTCATGTTTTGAATGTTATACCTTAAAAGTTATAAGTTTACTTTAAATTCCTCCATAACTCCAGTACTTTAACAATGCATCCATCAGCACAATGTTTTGAGTGCGTTACATTGAGTCCTACCGTGAGATTTTTCACCCCAAAAAAAAGCGTTGTTTCCCAGCAATAATTTTTGCGTTACTTGTTTTGATGTACAGAATGTTTGGTTGACGGTTTTCAGCATTGTGAAGGGTCCGTTTACGTCTAGTATAAATTCGAGTGAGCTCGATTTCGGAAGCGCGTGTAGGTGCATATAGGCGCACCGTTTGCCCCACGCGCAAGTCGTACGAGCGTTGACGCGCTTATAAGCTCGTATAAGCGTGAGCCGCGAGAAACACCTTTCCGCGCGCCCCCTGACCCCGCACGAATACGAAATAAGGTTCGGTTTTTTAAAGCGCAAAAAATAATGCTCTAGTATGAAACCGCTCTTTAGCAATTACGCCGCTATTAGTATCGGTAAAAATGTAACGTGTCAAAGTTGGTAACTATCTTATTTTGCTATGCGGTGTGGAAGGGACACCGACGCGAAAACGGTTACCACATATTCAGTACATCATTCTTCCACCCCGTATGGCCTTCCTGAGACATGTGATGATGTGATCACAATTTTTCTGTAACATTCTTTTCAACTTTTCTCTCGTGCATTGCTTGAAATGGGTGATGCTACACCTGACTTGCAACCATTTCGACCAAAGATTTGTTCGTTCATGAGCTATCAGAAAAGTAACAGGTTAACATCCTGAACTGCGAAGATTTTTCACAATCAGCAGTTCATGGAGGGGAGGTGGAAAATAAAAAGTCTTTTAATGTTCTATTTTTCCAAAACAACCCGGTTGGACCCCAAGTTATCGGGACAAAATTGTTGCAAATTAGGTCTAGTATCACCCATTTTAAGGAATGTACCCAATTACCAATAACCCTGTATCTAATATCGCTTTGTGTTTACTACAAAATATTACTCTTTCTCTCTAGGTTCAGAAGGAGGATCCGAACAGACTCGTCCACTGAAATCCTCATCCCAAGAACCATCGGAGCCCAGCACGCCATCTTTCGACCCCGTCGATGGCAGCCGACTGCCCCCTCCAGCAGAATTCCAGACCACAGACCATGTCATCACCATAGAACCGGATACTCCAACCAAAACCCTGTACATCACTCAAGAAGAGGATTCGAACCTCCAGAAGCCCATTACTCCGACACCTAGCATCCATTCGCAGTCAGAACAGATCCTGTCAGCTTCAAGCTTAGAGTCCCAGTATAAACAGATGACTTCAGAGCCACCTAGTGTTGTCATCACTCCAGAAGAGAGTGAACCTGAGAAGTCTCCTAGCCAGCCTTTAGCTACTACTCCTAGTAAGCCTTCGACCAGTACTCCTAGATCAGCCAGGGTCACTCCTGCACCCTCTCCTATTTACGGAAGAGATAAAGGCAAGTCGAAAGCGACTGGGAGGGTCGTTTCAGGATGGCTTTGAGCTGAATGTAGACCCATTATGGTAATAGATGCATTTTTTGGAATTTGAGAAAATAATTCTAGTTTTCTAGTGTTTGTGTTCTTATTTCCGAATCGACGTATTAGTGAGATATGCTGTTGTTATAATATTGTAGCAATAACTAGTTATTATCGATAAGTTGTCAATGTCATCGATTTAATTAGGGCGATCTAGGTCACGACTTGAAAAATGAAAATGTACGATTCACTGCCACATATCAGTCTACATATCGTAATGACGAACAGCTTCTAATATACGGGATCGAATTAAATAAGCCAGCGAAACTCCGATTATATTATTTTATTAAAATTCTCTCATATATTATTTTATTAAAATTCTGTCTTATTTTGACTAGCTTTTTTTTAATAATTTTACCATGTCTACCAATAACTTGTATGTGTGATTTAGACTGTGAATATTAGTTAGTTTTTAATAAATAAAATGTGCAGCCAGTGACCCCGTCAGCTGTATTTATTAGATATTAAGTCGTTAGATATCGATACCCATCCCATCTGCCCGTTCCGCTAGCTAATTCAATTTGCGCCTGTATATTGATAAATCCCTATGGATAAGTATTAAAAGTGCCTTCCTCTCTATTACGAAAGTTCGTGGCCTAGAAATATTTAGTCTAAAATAGATACTGGTACGTCTGGTGTGGCCAGCGCATCATGTTACTACAAACTGTCAAATTTTCTCATTCGATTTCGAACATAACCATCAACATTTTATGGTTTAAAATCATTTGGAGTTTGACAGTCTGTGGTAACTTGTTGGGCTAAGTCTAAGATAATCTCAATGAAATTGAAGTACATTTTAGAATCGTTCTATTAGTGCATTGGCATATTCATAGGTTGGTCACAAATTAAAACGCGTGCTTGTAATACTTCCCTAGTCCTTGTCATCTAGGAAATAAATAATATCATCCTGTCTGAATTTGGCGAACTTTACCAGATGTGAGTGCTAATCTTTGGGAGTGACCTATCTTCTTTTAACTGAAAAAACATTATCTTGCCCTTATCCCAATTAATTTGGGCTCGGCGCAGCATGTCTTCTTCTTACTTGTCTATTTCTCGTCATAGAGAAGTCATCTTTCAACTGAAAAAGCGACCCCAAAATGTAATTCTTCTGTACTTTCAATAACACCATAAAACATCATTTTGTGTAAACGTAGGTACCTAATTCTATCTCTAAGAATTTGTATTTTAGGAAAAAAATTATACTCTGTAACATCTTTACACATGGACGTAACGAAAAGTTGTTAATTAAATAAATACTATTAAATTTTTAGTTATTATAGTGTTAAACTTATACAGAGATTAAGTGGCCTTTTGTCGGGCGCTAATCTGATATTAAAATTACTTCAAATACCTACGTAGACACTATATCGCCGCCATCTTGTTTTCACAAATGTTTACCAACAGCGCCCTCTGACGACTAAAAGTGTCAAGCATCAAGAAATCAATAATTTGTAACAAAATTAATTTACAATTACCAAACCATTTTGAAATAAGCAAAATATTTTTAAAGAAATTGTAGTTCTAAATGAGAAAATATTATAAGTAGAATTTGTAACTTAGTACAAGAATGCCTTAAATACACATGTAATAAGCACACAAATCCAATAACAAAATGCCTTTATAAAGGTGCGTCCACATCGCTGTCACTTCTTGATCGCGACGATAGGCCGTGGTGGAGCAAAATGAAATGTAGTGGACTGTATACAAGTATACACCATTATTTTTAGGTACTCAAAACGATTGGGACTATTTTTTCAAAAAATAACAATAAAAAAAAACACGAAAGAATAAACTTTATGTTTTTTTTTTAAATAATGAGAACTAAAATGCATATGTGTGTGTAAAACGTATCCACGATCGGCAACACATGCGAAAGATACCCATTGAAAAATTCATTCTTCGATCAATTCTCATTATTTCACAAAAAAAAAAACATTAAATTTATTGTTTCGTGTTTTTTTGTATTGTTACTTTTTGAAAAAAATAGTACCAATCGTTTCGAGTTCGATGATCGAGTTAATGGTATTCGGTGCCAGAACGACCTAAAAATAATGGTGTATTAAGAAAAAGGAATTAAAAAACGGTTGGAAACCAGTAGGTACATTAATATGAAGTTATTAGACGCTAGGAAAACGCGTAAGCGCAGCCGTGCGTGGAGGCGAGCAACATTGCCGTCCTTACAAAAAGTGCAATAACTCGGGTTTTTGGCCTCACAGAGTTACATACGTATCCGTAATCACTAATCAGTATATTATGCAGCATAATAACCCGAGATATTGCACTTTTTGCAAGGACGGCAGAACAGCTGACTGGTGTGGTGCGGGGGCCCGCGCTCTGCTGACTCCCCGCTGTCCCCGCACCCCTCGTTCACTGCCGCTGGCACGCAGCGATGTTGAGAGTAGCGGTCTCAACACTTCTTGTAGAACAACATTTTATGAAAAACTTAAGATACTTATTTTATTTCTTTAGCGGCCATTTCTTGCTATTCATTTATTGGATGTTGCTCATCGCTGATACCGATTATCATGTTGATTTAAAAGTTGTCCAACCTTATATAACCTTGGTATACATTGGCAGAACTTTAAATGAAATGTAACACAAATGAACCGTCAATGGCTCATTGGAACATGAAATGTAACTTATTGTATTACATTTAATATTCATATTGGCGAATTTGTTTCAAAGTCCCCACCCTACCTACATCTTCATTTTACTGTTCACCAATCTGTACCCGGCATCAAATTAATATTAAGTTATTAGCCGTTGTTGCTCACTAAGCAAATGTTACCCCACAAAACGTAACTTTGGTGTGGACGCACCTTAAGACCAGATTGTACTGTAACTTGTTGACATAGTCTTAAGCGTATGTTTAATAAAGAAATAAACGAAATAAAAACACTAGGTTTACGTTTGTCACCATTTTATTAACTACACAACCTTTCTTTGTAAACTTAGGACAAGGTAGGCAAAGAAAGATCAAATGAAATCTTTTTCTTATTTTATTTTCTTTTCATGTCTGCATTTACGGAGAGACATGGACGATTTTATTTACTTTTGGGACCAGAGAATTAATATACAGAAACTTATAGGGTATATTTTACTAGATTTTACCCACCGCTTCGTTCGCGCTACATAGGAAAAAGGTAGAAGAAGGCAGAAAAATAGACTTACGTAATGCATAACATCACGCCTGTAATCCCCACAGGATTAGGCAGAGGTATACCTATAGTACACCCACATTTTACCAGTTATGTTTCAAGTCCCATGTAATACGGGGGCGAGGTTCTTGCTACCAACCGGGTGCAAATCCAGACTCCGTGGCCGCTACTGACAAATTCATGATGGAAACCCAATAACACTTTGCCCGACCTGGGAATCGAACCCAGGACCTCGTGCTCAGTTGCGCTTGAGACCACTAAACCAACAAGGCAGTATTAAATTGAGTTATTTGTACCTAATTGAGTTGTGGACGTCTAATAAGCGCTCAGTGGCCAAAACTAGTTTAAAAATTAAATATATTTTTACATCTACTATAATACGTTAAACGGACGGAGTATAAAATCATAAAATAGTGCTAGCTTTAGACAAAATCTTATATGGCAGTAGAAGATCATACTAATTTACTTAATAAACTTACAAGATTTTGCCGGCGGGTCATCTCTAGTGAAATTACTAGATATGAAAATAACAATCTTGTATACTTTCCTGTCTAGACTTGTGAACATTTTAATATTAACATAATAATTGAATTGAATAATAATTGAATTTGTAACTTTTAACACTGTTTGTCATCTAAACTTTAATTGTTAACTTATATTTTAGATACCAATATTTGCATGCTGAATTTTTAGTAAGCGGAATATGTAGAACCTATTCATCTTTAACACCTCAATGTACCATATTTCACGCAAATAAAGATTATTCTATTCTATTCTATTCTAATATCAAGCCTGTATTCTCGAAGAGTTAGGCGGTGTGACTTACAGTACATCCACATTTCGCCAGTTATCTTTTTAAGTCTCATGTTGTAGAGGGCGAGCCTATTGACATCAATCGGGCAAATATCCATATCCTATTCTGCTTCCGTGAAATTTCAATTTTCTAGAGAAAAAACTACATTTTGCCCAACCTGGAAATCGAAATTAGAACCTCATTTTCAGCTTGCAACCACTAGACTACTGGGGCTGTGAGGCATGTTTGTTCACGTTACATCTTGTTTCTTACTTAACCTTCAAATGTAACATGTGGGTAACTTTGAACAAGCTATGTAAGTTATTACTTAGGTACATCAAAACATAATGATGTAAAAATTCTCGATAAGGTGAGCAGCAAAACACAAGACGGTTCACATCAGAAATGCTGTAAGGGATATTGCGTCTGTAGGATTATCAACTTTCAGCGCTGAGACGAATGCTGCAAATCCATGAGCGTGCTTGATGTGGTTACGGCTTTTGTAATTTGTACCACCGAAATTTTACTCGGTTGAAATCTGTGCCTTTTCCTACTACTAATTAGGTTGGTAAGTATGTATTTATAGCCGGGGAATATAAAGGTTACAGGAACGGTTACATGATACTGCGATACGTGGATATGAACCTACAAATACTGTTAGCCTGCGACATCCCACTGCTGGGCAAAGTCCTCTCCACGACTTCCACTTGATTAAATTTACCTACATCTTATTTATTTAAACTTCATGTGTGGTAGGCGGACTTAATGCCACAAGGCATTCTCTACCAGTCAACCTTTGGGTCAAATAGGACAGCATTGTGATAGAGTACAAAAAAAAAATAGGAAAAATACCATTTTGTTAACATAAATTGATATATATAAATAGGTACGTACTAATATATATATATACAGATAAAATTAAATAAACCTATATTTCTTTCCTCTCTTTTCAAATAGGCGGTGGAAGGGACACCGACGCGAAAACGGTTACCACGTATTCAGTACATCATTCTGAGCCCCCCACCTAGTCTTTCAGGACTCTTCACATGACCTGAGGGCTGGTCTTTTTGGTCAATGAATTAGCGTAATCATCCAACGTGGCAATGCTGCCAGCCTTCTGAGCGCTTATCCCGTTGACAGCGATGTGGATGTTTTTGACGTCCTGCAGGTAATTCTTTTCCTCTTTATTAACTTGTACATATTTTTATTATTAATTTAAAGAGCACTTGCAGGTTTTACTTTATAATACAGCCTATTCACAACGTGGTCTTTATCCCATGGCAAAACGATAAAAAAATACCAAGTACCTACCAAAAATAACCACGTAATATCTTCAGACATTTTCCAAAAATATACCCTCCTACGATGTTATTCGCCTCGACTCCCAGTCTAACGAGATCCAGCTGAAATCAGAACTTCCCTGAAACGGCTGCCTTTGCGAGTGACCGCTGCAATCAAACTGACGATGCTTTTGTTAAACCTAGAACTTGTTCTACCAAATATTAATTTATTACTAGACTAATTTTCGAGATCATAAATTAGAACTACATTATAACAGTTGCACGGGTAGATCTTCAAGATTAAGCAACGCGAGTAGGATGGGTCATCATTCACACTCAATATACAAGGTGTAATTGAGTTACGGAGGTGCAACAGTCGCTCAGTGAACTATACTGTTTTCTTACTTAAACTATTAAAAATGCGAAAGTGTGTGAGGATGTTTGTTACTCATTCACGCAGAAACTACTGCACAGATTTGGGTGAAATTTGGTACACAGATAGTTTATAACCTGGGATTAATGCATAGGATACTTTTTGTCCCGATAGTACAATCCCGTGGGGCAATTACCGAACTACACGCTGATGAAGCCGCTGGTATAAGCTAGTTAGTAGTATAATAATAAATATAGATTGATACAAATAAACTGATGACTGACTGCCTCGTTGGTCAGTTGTAGCAAGCGCGACAGCTGAACGTGAGGTCCTGTGTTCGACTTCCAGGTAGAAAGATCCCAAAGTATTATTGGGTTTTCCCATTAGTCATTTCTCAGTAGCAGCCACGAAGTCTCGATTTGTGTCCGATTGACGGCAATAGTTTCGCCCCTTATTACGTGGGACTTAAACATAACTAGGCGAAATGTGGGTGTACATTTATTAGGACGACTTCTGCGTAACTCCTCGGGGATTACAGGTGTGATGTTCTGTGATATAAATAAAGAAAGTCAGTGGCCGCTAACAAAAGCGCCACACCTCACGCCTCAGGGGGTAAACAATCCACGACGTTGTTTCAAGGGGATTCTTCCTTTGACATGATACTAACATAATTTGGCTGCAATCCTGTTTTATCCCCGAGTAATCAGTTACTTTTCTATGCCGAAAGTTTATATTTTGTCATGATATAGTGTCGGTAAAGAAAAGGTCAAAACCTCATCATCATTCTCTTGCCCTTATCACAATTGGCGCAGCATGTCTTCTTTATACGTCTCTATTACTCGTCATCTCCTCAGCAACTCAGTTCTAGCCATGTCATCCTTCATACAATCCATCTATCGTTTCTTTAGTCTTCCTCTACTCTCATACTCAGCCACAAGTTGATAGATAGATAGTTGATTCATACTCAAAAGGAAAGGGCAAAACATATTTTGATATAATTTTGAGGTAGGTAGGTACACACGAACCCTTGTTAAGGTAATATCATAACAGTATTTTTTTCGTTGGAAGGTAAAGTTTAAACAAAACAAAAGTTATACAGTGTTATTTATATTTATTCTCGTACTAGCTTCTGCCCGCGACTTCGTACGCGGATCCCGTTGCTTATGCCAGCGACAACGGGGTCGTCATAATCGAAAATTTGAAACGTCTGATGTAGAATTCTAAGGCCCGGGGACGGGAAAACAACGGGATGAGCGAGACGATTGGAGTCGTTCCAGATCATTCATTTTTGTATTTCAACAGGAAATGCTCATCAGGCTGAACAACTCTTGCTAAGACGTCATTCCTATATAGGTTATAGTGTAGCTGGGCTCTTGGAGTTCCATATGAGCTGTTCCAGATCTTCAAATTTTATACGACAACAGAGAGTGTTCATCAGGCTGAACAACTCTTGCTAAGACGTCATTCCTATATATGTTATAGTGTAGCTGGGCTCTTGGAGTTCCACATCAGGTGTGCCAGATCTTCAAATTTATTCTCTTAGCAGAAAATGCTCATCACGTGAAACAATTTTTGCTAAGGTATCATTTTTGTATCTCATATAGTTTAGCTGGTCTGTTGCGGTTCTGCACCAGGTGTTAATTTTCCAAAATAAATTAAAGCCTTTATGTTGCCCAGACTATACAACAAAAAACTTTTCATCCCGTTACTCCGCAGCAGATCCCAAGGGTACACTGAATTAACTTCTGTCTCTTCATACCGTACTCCAGCAATCCTTTCTCTCTCACTTTCTAACTGATTATGAATATTTTGTTGTGTGCGTGTTCGGGACAATGTATGATAATCTCGATCAGTAGTTAGTCGCACATCACGTTCATCACTCGTTTCAAAAGACCTGTTAGTAGATGTGCGAATTCGCTGAGAACTCAAGCGTGATTCTGTATCGGTAAACGTTTCTGACTCGCGAGACAATGCATGTCACTCACGATCAGCGGACAGTCGCGCATCATGTTCCTCACTTGTCTCTAGAGATCTAGCAGCAGATGCGTAGATACGCTGAGAACTCAAGCGCAATTCTCTATCCGTGAACGTCTCCGACTCGCGAGACAATGCGTGACGTTCACGATCAGCGGACAGTCGCGCATCATGTTCCGCACTTGTCTCTAGAGACCTATAAGCAGATGCATAGATACGCTGAGAACTCAAGCGCAATTCTCTATCCGTGAACGTCTCCGACACGCGAGACAATGCGTGACGTTCACGATCAGCGGACAGTCGCGCATCATGTTCCTCACTTGTCTCTAGAGACCTATAAGCAGATGCGTAGATACGCTGAGAACTCAAGCGCAATTCTCTATCCGTGAACGTCTCCGACTCGCGAGACAATGCATGACGTTCACGATCAGCGGACAGTCGCGCATCATGTTCCTCACTTGTCTCTAGAGACCTTGAAGCAGATGCGTAGATACGCTGAGAACTCAAGCGCAATTCTCTATCCGTGAACGTCTCCGACTCGCGAGACAATGCGTGACGTTCACGATCAGCGGACAGTCGCGCATCATGTTCCTTACTTGTCTCTAGAGACCTTGAAGCAGATGCGTAGATACGCTGTGAACTCAAGCGCAATTCTCTATCCGTGAACGTCTCCGACTCGCGAGACAATGCATGACGTTCACGATCAGCGGAGAGTCGCGCATCATATTCTTCACTGGTCTCTAGAGACCTGGATGTAGATGCATAAATACGCTGAGAACGCAAGCGAGCTTCGCAATCCGAACAGGTTTCTACAGAGCGAGTTGCAGCCTGATGTTCTCGAACAGCATCAAGTCTATCCTGACGCTCTTCGTTAGATTCTTGGGGTCTTATGATCTTCAATCTTTTAGCTCCTTTGGAACGTTGGGAAAGATTTGACCTCTTTCTAGGCATGGTTATAGTTTTATTCTGAAAATACCTGATCAATTAAAATCTAAGTGACTGCTCCCCTGCGTTACCGGGTAGGCTACCGTGTTACGAAGATGAATGGAAAAGGAAATAAATGGGAGTTTTAGCCAGTAGAGTCAAATTTTCAATGATTCATAGAATTTTCATCGAAAATCAGTCCTAAACTGTTACCGCCTTCACCGCGTGGAGGTACTCCCAGCTTATGTTATTTTATAATTATACAGTGAACTCTTGGAGTTCCACAACAGGTGTTCCAGATCTACAATCTTTATACGTCAACAGAAAGTGCTCATCAGGCTGAACAACTCTTGCTAAGACGTCATTCCTATATAGGTTATAGTGTAGCTGGGCTCTTGGAGTTCCATATGAGCTGTTCCAGATCTTCAAATTTTGTACGACAACAGAGAGTGTTTATCAGGCTGAGCAACTCTTGCTAAGACGTCATTCCTATATAGGTTATAGTGTAGCTGGGCTCTTGGAGTTCCATATGAGCTGTTCCAGATCTTCAAATTTTGTACGACAACAGAGAGTACTCATCAAGCTGAGCAACTCTTGCTAAGACGTCATTCCTATAAATGTTATAGTGTAGCTGGGCTCTTAGAGTTCCACATCAGGTGTTCCAGATCTTCAAATTTATTCTCTTAGCAGAAAATGCTCATCACGTGAAACAATTAATGCTTAGGTACCATTTTTGTATCTCTTATAGTTTAGCTGGTCTGTTGCGGTTCTGCATCAGGTGTTCAAGTTTCCAAGATAAATTATAGCCTATGTGTTGCTCAGACTTTATACCTATACAACAAAACAAAAATCATTCAAATCCGTCAAGTAGTTCCGAAGATTAGCGTGTACAAACAAACAGACAAACAGACAAACAGACAAACAGACAAACAGACAAACAGACAGAATTTTTTTTTTGGTTTCGTGCTCTATTACTGTTTCTGAACCCCCCTCAATTATTATTTTTTTAATATATTCAATGTACAGACACAGTTTTTTTACTGTTTTATTATATGTATAGATTACAATTTCTTACAAAACATTTTGAAATTTCACTCGTCTCCAAAACTTTAGGTGTTGTCACAAATTTTAGTTCTGCTCATCCGTCAAGGAAAACTGGCTTGAATATATTTAGTACGTATCATAGAAGAGCAGAAAAAGTTTTTAATTTACTTGTTGTATTTTTCCTTTTTTATCAAAGCACATCGAATAGGATAGTTAATAATTAGCAAATTAAGTTGATTTTATTACAATTTCCTAAAACTTAAAACTAGGGCAGGTAATAAAAAGTTGGATTGAATCCAAATGTTATGTCGATTCTTGAATTTAAATCTCTTCATTTTATGGTTTCCATTATAAGTTTGGAACTGTCATTGAATTAGGTCAAGAAAAGGTGCACAAAAAGTGAAAAATCTTATTAAATTCGTAGGTATTCTTTCATTCTTCCAAAATTTATGAGAAAATAAAGAAGACACGCAAACAACACAAGCAAAAATTAATATCAGATGTTTATTCAAATAAAATTATACAGACAGGATAATAGCAAAAAAAACTGCAACAACGAAAAAGAAACATTTCAATCTAAAAACCAAATTCCATAAAAAAACAGAGGACTAAAAATTTGAAAAAAGAAACATATTTTTTAATAAAGATTAAGAATATTACATTTAATACATCCCTAAGCTTTTCCCAAAACATAAAAAAAACAACTAACCAATTTAAAACCAAACTCGGTGGGCCCAAACAAGTGGCAATTTGGATCTCATGTGATATACAATAACACACCAAATCAATAAGGAATTGTATAATGCTAGCGACTACCGCGGTCTATCAGACATTCATATTAGTCATGAATTTGACGCTCTGAAACTACACACGAGCTCGCTGCGAAAATATACGAGAAACTATTGATTTTGGTGTGCTTGTGCAAAAGATAAAATATAAAGCGCATCTTTTTTTAGGAAATATATTTTTTAAAGTTAAAAAGCGTGAGATAGTTTTTAGATATATCATAATTTAAAACAAAGTTATCTGTTAATTAAAGTAAATAAAAAATAGTAATAGAGATTCAACAAAGTCGAAATGAAAAACAATAAAAAAAAAACTATTTAAAAATTACAAATGCAAGGAGTGAATTTTCGTTCGATTTCTTTTAACGTGTTTTTTTTATTTGTTTTATATATTTTCAAAGACGTCACATTATAAGATACTTCACTTCAATCACCTACCAACTTATCAGTACATAAGATCATGGGCACCGGCAGCAGGGTGCAAGGGGGTGCACTTGCACCCTGTCGGGAAAGAAAATATATAGAAAAGATTTTTTTTCCTATGTTACTGTGTTAATAAAAACTTAAGACGTCTAGGTTGCTGTCCTAGTGGCCTACCATGACCTCTTAAAGCAGGAGTGATACCAGTGTGGGAAAGAGATGGCGCTAGACGGCCTGTGTAGCTCTGTCTATTTCCCACACTGGAATTACTCCTGCTTTAAGACGTCATAGTAACCCCCCCGTTCATCAGCTTGTCAATCAATTTAGTGTCCTCCTCTACTCTTTTTTCTAAGAACCCAGCATGCACAGGTCTCTTTCAACTCGTGTCTTCCATCGTTAGGCCGTAAACAGTGGGAGGGTGCGAAATCTTGGGCAATTGTAGAGAAACCAAACTATTCGAGGCGGAAATCAAAAATTTTCGAGCTCGCTTCGCTCGTTCATAAACTTTTCTTTATAGATGGGTAGAATTAGCCCTATTTGTATAATAAAGGACAAAACCTATCAAAATCGAGGGGAGTGCTACAATTTTCAAGCTCGCTGCGCTCGCTCTTGCATTCTATTTTTTTCGTCAAAAATAAAAATCGACAAAATTACTCCTTGTTTGAATTGACAAACGAAAATCTAACATATACGAAGTGGAGCGAAAAAAGTTTCGAGCTTTTTTTTTTATGACACTGAAGTTGCACGCCCCTGGAAGTAGTTCTGCCGGCGCCCATGCAGAAGATAGTAGTAACATTTAAACTTAATCAGAAAAAGGTACAATAAAATTAACCGCATAACCCATTAACACTTGATTATGCTTCGTTATTAGCTTTGGACTAACTAAATTACTAGACAAACTACCACTGGTCCACATGGGCCCTGGATCGAAATAACTGGAAGTCAAAGGCCTAAGACCTAAGCCGAGGCCTTTTCGGAGCAGCAAGATGATGCAGGTCACCAGCAATCAGTAATTAGGATAGATTCTGTTGTTGGTCTACTTTGATACCAACTATTAAGTATTTTGCTTTTCAACCAGACTTTCTGAAGAGTTATATGCTGTTCAAAGCTTTGAAAAAGTAGGTCGTATTTATCTCAAAGGGAAACGAGGAGCTACACTCATCTTCAACAGTATTTTAAAGCCAGCCAGTCATCTGTTGCCTCTTGATGGTCTTGATCTCCTCCAACTTCTTGGCTGGTCGGAGCGGCTCTGGCGATGGTGGTGGAATAAGCTGTTCCGTGCTAGATGTCGAAGTTAGCCGCTTTGGTGGAGGAGACGGATCTTTGGCGGGCTGGTGGAGTAAAATGTATTAGTTATTATTGGTTGATATCATCATCAGCCTAGCCATCCTAACCATGTTGGGGTCGGCAGCTGAATACCAGAATTTAACATGGAGTGAGTGCCTATCTGACCTCCGCAACCGGCAAAACTCATTGACAGACTTTCCTTTTGTCGTTCGACATCGAAGTATATCGACCCAAAATAAATTGGGATGATCCTGGTCGGACAATATTGTGGTATTTTACTTTTCCCATTGGAATTTTGTGGCAGCCAAGTCTATCCCTATCTGTACACATTTGATAGCTATTAGGCTTGCCTCAAATGGCAGCGAAATACGGGAAAAGTAAGCAAGGTATCAGAAAACACATAAGGTTATTCGTGACGATAACAAATTCTTAGAATTGGAAACCAGTAATATTTGTTCTGTATCCGAAATGTGAAATGTCAAAGACAAATAATATAACGTTTAAATTTGATAATATTTCAATAATTAATTATAAATTGTAAAATATGTTTTTGCTGCGTGGGAGTACGCCTTACGGCATTCTAAAACTTCCTCCAATTAAAATGGAATATGGCAGTAAAAGAACACATAAAAAACATCAAAGCGGATGCCTACGTCTCAAGTAGGTATTCTAGATTGAACATCGAGATTGAGATTGAATGTTGTTCCTAGACAATAGATACTCAATTATAATTTACTAGATTTTGCCCGCGGCTTTCCCCGTGGATGTCGAAAAATATCCGACGGGAACGTACTACAGGGATTGAAAAAACGCTGATTTTTAATCGCCAACCTAAACACAAAATTTGAAGATACTAACTTCAAAACTGGCGGACTTCCAACCCCAATTTTACCCCTTTAGGGGTGGAATTCCCAAAAATCCTATAATAGTGAATACTTACTCTTCACAAAAAAACACACCGTCCAAGTTTCATGTCTCCAGGACCAGCGGTTTGGGCTGTGTGTTGATATATCGCCCAGTCAGTTTACTATTTTATTTATATACTAGCTTCTGCCCGCGACTTCGTACGCGGATCCCGTTGCTTATGCCAGCGACAACGGGGTCGTCATAATCGAAAATTTGAAACGTCTGATGTAGAATTCTAAGGCCCGGGGACGGGAAAACAACGGGATGAGCGAGACGATTGGAGTCGTTCCAGATCATTCATTTTTGTATTTCAACAGGAAATGCTCATCAGGCTGAACAACTCTTGCTAAGACGTCATTCCTATATAGGTTATAGTGTAGCTGGGCTCTTGGAGTTCCATATGAGCTGTTCCAGATCTTCAAATTTTATACGACAACAGAGAGTGTTCATCAGGCTGAACAACTCTTGCTAAGACGTCATTCCTATATATGTTATAGTGTAGCTGGGCTCTTGGAGTTCCACATCAGGTGTGCCAGATCTTCAAATTTATTCTCTTAGCAGAAAATGCTCATCACGTGAAACAATTTTTGCTAAGGTATCATTTTTGTATCTCATATAGTTTAGCTGGTCTGTTGCGGTTCTGCACCAGGTGTTAATTTTCCAAAATAAATTAAAGCCTTTATGTTGCCCAGACTATACAACAAAAAACTTTTCATCCCGTTACTCCGCAGCAGATCCCAAGGGTACACTGAATTAACTTCTGTCTCTTCATACCGTACTCCAGCAATCCTTTCTCTCTCACTTTCTAACTGATTATGAATATTTTGTTGTGTGCGTGTTCGGGACAATGTATGATAATCTCGATCAGTAGTTAGTCGCACATCACGTTCATCACTCGTTTCAAAAGACCTGTTAGTAGATGTGCGAATTCGCTGAGAACTCAAGCGTGATTCTGTATCGGTAAACGTTTCTGACTCGCGAGACAATGCATGTCACTCACGATCAGCGGACAGTCGCGCATCATGTTCCTCACTTGTCTCTAGAGATCTAGCAGCAGATGCGTAGATACGCTGAGAACTCAAGCGCAATTCTCTATCCGTGAACGTCTCCGACTCGCGAGACAATGCGTGACGTTCACGATCAGCGGACAGTCGCGCATCATGTTCCGCACTTGTCTCTAGAGACCTATAAGCAGATGCATAGATACGCTGAGAACTCAAGCGCAATTCTCTATCCGTGAACGTCTCCGACTCGCGAGACAATGCGTGACGTTCACGATCAGCGGACAGTCGCGCATCATGTTCCTCACTTGTCTCTAGAGACCTATAAGCAGATGCGTAGATACGCTGAGAACTCAAGCGCAATTCTCTATCCGTGAACGTCTCCGACTCGCGAGACAATGCATGACGTTCACGATCAGCGGACAGTCGCGCATCATGTTCCTCACTTGTCTCTAGAGACCTTGAAGCAGATGCGTAGATACGCTGAGAACTCAAGCGCAATTCTCTATCCGTGAACGTCTCCGACTCGCGAGACAATGCGTGACGTTCACGATCAGCGGACAGTCGCGCATCATGTTCCTTACTTGTCTCTAGAGACCTTGAAGCAGATGCGTAGATACGCTGTGAACTCAAGCGCAATTCTCTATCCGTGAACGTCTCCGACTCGCGAGACAATGCATGACGTTCACGATCAGCGGAGAGTCGCGCATCATATTCTTCACTGGTCTCTAGAGACCTGGATGTAGATGCATAAATACGCTGAGAACGCAAGCGAGCTTCGCAATCCGAACAGGTTTCTACAGAGCGAGTTGCAGCCTGATGTTCTCGAACAGCATCAAGTCTATCCTGACGCTCTTCGTTAGATTCTTGGGGTCTTATGATCTTCAATCTTTTAGCTCCTTTGGAACGTTGGGAAAGATTTGACCTCTTTCTAGGCATGGTTATAGTTTTATTCTGAAAATACCTGATCAATTAAAATCTAAGTGACTGCTCCCCTGCGTTACCGGGTAGGCTACCGTGTTACGAAGATGAATGGAAAAGGAAATAAATGGGAGTTTTAGCCAGTAGAGTCAAATTTTCAATGATTCATAGAATTTTCATCGAAAATCAGTCCTAAACTGTTACCGCCTTCACCGCGTGGAGGTACTCCCAGCTTATGTTATTTTATAATTATACAGTGAACTCTTGGAGTTCCACAACAGGTGTTCCAGATCTACAATCTTTATACGTCAACAGAAAGTGCTCATCAGGCTGAACAACTCTTGCTAAGACGTCATTCCTATATAGGTTATAGTGTAGCTGGGCTCTTGGAGTTCCATATGAGCTGTTCCAGATCTTCAAATTTTGTACGACAACAGAGAGTGTTTATCAGGCTGAGCAACTCTTGCTAAGACGTCATTCCTATATAGGTTATAGTGTAGCTGGGCTCTTGGAGTTCCATATGAGCTGTTCCAGATCTTCAAATTTTGTACGACAACAGAGAGTACTCATCAAGCTGAGCAACTCTTGCTAAGACGTCATTCCTATAAATGTTATAGTGTAGCTGGGCTCTTAGAGTTCCACATCAGGTGTTCCAGATCTTCAAATTTATTCTCTTAGCAGAAAATGCTCATCACGTGAAACAATTAATGCTTAGGTACCATTTTTGTATCTCTTATAGTTTAGCTGGTCTGTTGCGGTTCTGCATCAGGTGTTCAAGTTTCCAAGATAAATTATAGCCTATGTGTTGCTCAGACTTTATACCTATACAACAAAACAAAAATCATTCAAATCCGTCAAGTAGTTCCGAAGATTAGCGTGTACAAACAAACAGACAAACAGACAAACAGACAAACAGACAAACAGACAAACAGACAGAATTTTTTTTTTGGTTTCGTGCTCTATTACTGTTTCTGAACCCCCCTCAATTATTATTTTTTTAATATATTCAATGTACAGACACAGTTTTTTTACTGTTTTATTATATGTATAGATATAGATTTTATTATGACAAAGATAAGACCGATGGATTTTCCTAATAAGTATACCCTAAGGAACTAAGTTGTAGCAGTCTTCGCTATTTTCAATATTCACGGAAGATCGAGATTAGTCGAGATAAATGGACATAATATCACGCCTGTTAGCCCCGAAGGACTAGGCGAAGGTGTACTTAAAGAACAGCTACATTTCGCTATACCTTTTTTGTCATCGAACGCATACGACTTCAGAATCTGGGCTGCTGCTGAGAAATTTCTGATGAAAAAACCCAACATCACTTTGTTCGACTTGGAACACGAACCAAAGTCCTCATAAATCGAATTAAGAAGTATTTTCTACAGCCGAAGACATGATTAACTACCAAATTTTGAGAAAAAAAAAAAAAAACAGGAAGCTAACCTAGAAATTCTCAGACTATTTTTTGTTTTAGGTATTTTTTTTTTTAGAAAGGAATTTGTCCTGTTTCGTGGGTGCGTTTACAAACATTTAAACTCACATACACAAACAGCCAGACCCGGAACAACTATCTGTAGGCCATACAAATATTTGTTCCGTGCGGGGATCGAACCCGCGACACGCAACGCAGCAGTCAATCGCTCAGCCACTGCGCCAACCGTGCCGTCGTATTACCGCGAGTCTGCTGTCCGCGGCTGGTCCGAGGAGGCATAGGAAAAGAGCACATGGAGGTAATTGGGGAAAGCCTTTGCCCAGCAGTGGGACAGTACAGGCTAATAAAAAAAAATCTTACTACCTTCGACAATATTTTCCAGCAATCAATGTCAGTATAAAAATATGCTATCTTTGTTGTGGATTTTAGTTATGTATGCAGTACTCTTAAACATATCTATCAGAACGAAATTAAAAACCTCGTGCTGTGATTTTTCATTAGAAAAAGCAGTGAATAACTTGAAGAAGACTTTCATAAGACACACACATACATAGCTGTGTGGGAGTAATTACTCGGTGTCCCGTGACCCATCATCGTATTCAGAAAATGAAATAAAATGGCCAATACGGCGGGTATTAGCCATTTTATTTCATATTCTCATGGAAATTGGAAAGTTGTTTAAAGTTGCCTTTTCGGAATATTCTGGAACATGAAGGACTGTTTTTTATGTACATAAGTAAAAGTAAATACAACTCAAAAACAACTCAATACTCACAGCATCAGTAGCAGAAGTGGAAGGCTGTGGAGACGCGACTCTGGGCAGTGGTGGAGACGCGACCCTGGGTGGTGGTGGAGCGACCTTCGGGGGTGATGGAGGCTTGGCAGCTTCGAGAGGGGACGGGGCGTGCCCGGGAGGAGTGCTGGGTGTCACCTCCATTGTTGGTGCTGGTGGAGCCTGTGGGGAAAAGGTTTATGGAGTCAGAAAAGTAAATGAGGTATTTTTTCTCTTATAGACATCTTGAAACTACCTATGCTAAAGTTAAAAAGACAAAGTGAGGAATCGGCTCAAACCATCATCATCTGCCTAGCCTTTTCCAGTCTAACCGGATGCAGCTGAATACCAGTATTTTACGTGGAGCAACTGCCTATCTGACCTCCACAACCCAGTCAGTCCTGAGTCATACGATACCCTTTGGTAAGACTGGTTGTCAGACTTTTGGGCCACTGACTACCTGTAACGAATGTCAAAGATCTACAAATGACAGCCGGGACCAACGGCTTTCCGAGGCACGGAGGAAACTCGGTATGTAATGGCTGGTCACCCATCCACGGACCAACCTAAATAAACGTAGCTTAACCTAAATATCGACCCGAGCGGCAGTTATTATTTAGCCACGAGCTCCTCGGAAGAATCGGCTCAAACCATAAAGCAAATTACGAGTATTAGTACAACTATCTAAAACTGGTTGGCAGGAAAATAAAACCTGCTCACTTTTAATTAATCAGCAAATAAGTATTTTTTTTTTGGATTCTTCTTACAGTAATTTTCTTCTCACACGGTTACTTTTGTTCACATTAGAGTAATTTCCCTCGTTTTTTTTTTGGAAGGGCATCTCGCAGTTCAACCTCTGAGGTTGGCTACTGCTTAACCGGACAATTTGAGTGTAAGGCCTCCAGCCAGGGGCGTAAAAACTAAAACTTATAAACTAAGCGACCACTCGCTAAGGGCACCCCCTGTGGGGTACGAGCCTCGGCTTAGGGCGTCGTTGGGGAGACAGCAAAGGAACAGGCTGGATCTGATTTTGATTATTTAGGGGCTGATTTAAAGCTACTTGCTCAGTGTCGCGGGCTGACTCTGGCAAGGGATGGGAGGGAATTTCCCTCGTTTATAAAATTGAAATAATATGGGCGAGATCTTTGCCCAGCAGTATCAGTTTCAGTTCAGTGTAATTTATTTACCTTAGTCTTTGCAGGCGGTGGTGGAGGTATAGCTCCGTCTGCTGGTTTTATTCCTGGAACCACTGGTCTGGGCACAGCTGTGACTTCAGCTGGCTTAGCTTCAGAATCTTCAGGTTTGTCTGGTGCCTGTTTAATACAATAATCAATGTCACAGAAGATTCCATATATGCCTATAAATTCGTGTTCATTAACAATATTTGGTGTGTAAGTATTTTGACTTGCTTTTCGTTCTTCGAACCCCAAGATACAGACTAACTGCCCAGTTTCTTTGTTACCTAGCTTTAGATAGTACTTTCTGTTATCCTATGTATTTTCTGACTGTATTACACAAACAAATTCAATTCACTATTTCTATATCTTCTAGGTGGCGACAAATAATAGTATCCGGGGTGAATTATGCATTATTTTCATTTGAATGCCGTTGTGGTTTCAAAACAGTCCGGTTACACCACAGTTTTTGAGACCGAAGAGCTACAACCAGAAAGATGAATTATTGTTTCTTACCGGTTCGTCTCCTGATGTTGATGGTGGTCCTGGTGATTTTCTCTTGATCACCTTTGGTGGAGATGATTCTCCTGGCACTCGTTTCGCCTTCAAGGGACTTGGATCTAAACAATAAAATCATTTTAGAGTAATAAAACATTTTACTTAGTCGTTTTGTGTTGGAAAAAGGGGTGAATGAAAGCCAATTGCATGTGGCTGAGATTAGAATGCTAAGGAAGATGTGTGGTGTAACGCGAATGAATAAAATAAGGAATCTATACTTAATATTATATATAATATTATTAATATTATAAAGCTGAAGAGTTTATTTGTTTGTTGGTTTGCTTGAACGCGCTAATCTCAGGAACTACTGTCCCGATTTGAACAATTCTTTCAATGTTAGATAGCCCATTTATCGAGGAAGGCTATAGGCTATATATCATCGCTAAGACCAATAGGAGCGAAGCACTAATGAAGAATGTTTCAAAATCGAGGGATATTTTTACACGACTGCCCAAAAAAAGGAGTGTTATGTTTTTACCTATTGAGAGCTTCCGCTGCGTGCGCTGCGTAAACGGTTAAAGTTTCACAAAAATCATGTATTACAGAATTATTCCTCTTTAAAAGTTCTAAAAAACGTCCGCGACAGCATATGTCTATCTTTTAAGCTCACTATAACCTTTTTTATGCTAACCAAAGGACAATGACCAAAGTTGGTACCAAAAAGTCTCGCGCCTCAAAACCAAAATATTATAGTAATTAGTTTCATATTTTTTTACGGCATTACGCGTCGGGGATTTGATTTTTGAACTGGAAATATACTTTTCGAGTTTAAAAGTATGAATATTGTTTTACTCCCTTTATATGACGTTCCGTTTCAACTGAATATAAATGACGTTCCGTTTCAATTGAACAAACCCTTGTCTGTCGAGCGGACTCTAAAATTAATTACAATTAAGTAAGATCAGTACACCAAATCGATTTAGTTTGGTTTATTGCTATTTGCAACAAAATAGATTTTCTCAGCCTAAAGATTTTGATTTATCGATTACATCCCTAAATCCCGACTAGTTTATAGCGCTTACTATACTCTATGCTTATAGTTATCTTATCTGTGGCATCTGACATTTGTACTGTACTGACTGACTATTGGCAATGTAAAGGTCTAAAATAAAATCGAGTTTCAGTCAAGCATACTGTGGATGTTACTTTAACTCGTAATTCTTACTAATATTAGTGTATTACGCTGTTTTTAGAGCAATAATGTAATGTATGTGTGTTAAAATACGTCGTTGGTAGCGTCGAAAAAATAGACCTAGTTTTTAGGTTAGTTTCGATTTTATAAAATAACTCTGAAACGCAGGTTTTTTTTTCAAAAATAATTTTTGTAGGAGTTAATACGATCAGTGTAGTCTATAAAAAACAAGGTTTGATTTTGATGCAGCATGGTACGGGATTCCATACTTCCATGAGCATTCTCTTTTGTTCTAAAATAATGCATTATTTATGAAGGTGTTTTTATAAACATGATATTAATCCTTATCCAAATAAATACGTTATTCATAACAAGTATCTAATTTAAAACAAAATTGCCCTTTACATCATTCGATTTAAGTGAATGTCTTAGGAGCTGTCGCAGTTTTAAAATAAAATGACGGCAAAATAATGATCGGGTACTGCGCGCACAATGAGCAAAGCCGGGCAGTCATCATGTTAGCACAAACGCCCAAAGTTACTATTCCACGCGGACGAAGTCGCGGGCGGAAGCTAGTGACTACATAAAAGGAAATCTGAAAGTGGCGCCGGTGACTGAAAATTTGTGAGGTAATCGGTTTCGTGGTGTGGACCATGTGATGCGGAGGAATGAGGAAAATGTCGTGAGGAAAATGTTGAAAATGAATATCATTATCGCCATCTGGCTATTAGAGTAGAGGAAGACCAAAAAAACGATGATACAAACGACGACGAAACAAACGATGGATGGACTGTGTGAAAGATGAGATGGCTAGAAAGGATGTGACTGCTGAAATGACGAGTAATAGAGAATTATGGAAGAACACATGCTGCGCCGACCCCAAATAAATAGGGATAAGGGCAGGAGAATGATGATTTTGTGTTGTTAAAACGCATATTTGGAATCAACTATGTACATAACAATCTCTTTTCAATAGTGTTAGAAGGTTCAGGACAATATTCAGCATCATCTGCCTAGCCTTTTCCCAACTATGTTGGGGTCGGCTTCCAGTCTAACCGAATGCAGCTGAATACCAGTATTTTATATGGAGCAACTTCCTATCTGACCTCCACAACCCAGGTAGTTCTGGGTAATACGATACCCTTTGGTAAAACTGTTTGTGGGTTCAGGACAATATTAATTCTGAAAATTATTTTAGCAGTTCAAAATTAAATTCAATAAAGTAGAATACTAGCTAAAATCATGACTATACAACACGTTGTGCAAGTGGACCATCGCGTCGTCTAGTTGGGAGCACCGCATTCATAAAAACCGTCTAAAGAAGAATGTTTTTTGCTTTGCCAAATATTATATCCATTCTATTAATGTGTAAGATCATTGAACTCTCTCTGGATCATTGAACTCTTGAAACAAATCCCCTAACTACATACATCATAACCCAATTTGTGTGGCGACTAGCGATAGACAATAACCATTAATCTTGCATAGACAAGCGACGCCAGAGACCACAACTAGTTAAGTACATAGTAATTAACAAACGATATTATAGTAAGTAACCGAATTATTATCAATATGATCGATTACGCATCGTCAATAGCAAGAATCTTTAATATAATTTAGAATTTTGTAGTCAATTTGATGTTATCAACTGAATTTTGTGAACAATTGTTTGTCTTCTGAGCGTTATTAACTCGATCGTTTTATAAACAAGATAAAGTTGGCATTTAAAACTTTATTTCTGTGTGACTTGTGTTGGTAGTAAAGAAACAATAATAAAAAAAAAACAACGGGTTGCACTCCGGGAGTGCCGGCAGAAGTGAAAACTTGAATATTAACGTTGTGCATTTTTGATATTTTGCAATGGTTAGGGTATAATTTTGCACGAATTGCTTTAATTATCAATATAAAAGTACTATCATTTATGTGGTAAAATACAATATTCATTTATTGCGCTATCGGACACAAACATGACAATTTATATTACACTAGCGACCCGCCCCGGCTTCGCACGGGTGCATGTGTTATACATAAAAACCTTCCTCTTGAATCACTCTATCTATTAAAAAAAACCGCATCAAAATCCGTTGCGTAGTTTTAAAGATTTAAGCGGTCAAAGGGAAATAGGGACAGAAAAGCGACTTTGTTTTATAATATGTAGTGATTAAAAATTTAACACTTCAGAACTCCCTCCGTCTTACGCTTTTTCGATCAGGTCACGTGTCCTGACGCGAGTTTAAGATTTTATACCCATTACAGAAAAAGTGCTCAACGCCGCTAAAGAAGTTTTCACTTCAATAATAAATAAACCTTACCATCACCAACGCAAAGCTATCTTTCTCATTATTTTTTATAATAGAATTGAAAAAGACAAGACAAGTTAAAATGAGAAGAAAAACTAATGCAAGTCAGACTCGCGTATGCAGGCTTCCGTACCATCGTAGTAGGAGAGCCCTCTTTTTATTTTTTAATTTATTTTTATTATTTGATATATTTATATTTTGATGTTGTAGCGGCAACAGAAATACTCATTCTGTGAAAATTTCAACTGTCTACCTATTACGGTTCATGAGATACAGCCCGCTGACAGACAGACGGACGGACGGACAGCGGAGGCTTAGTTATTGGTTCCTGTTGGTTACCCTCTGGATACGGAACCGTAAAGAGTAATGAAACTGTGCTTAAAGCTTTTGCGTATGCTTAATAAGTATTACTGCACTGTTATTTTTTTTACGCTCAGCGCCGACAGTTGAAACACCAAAAATATGCACCAATTTTTATTATAGCGTTAATTTAGTCGTCGCCTTATGATCGCATTAGCATCTTGGTAGCTGTGACACAGTTATAAACTTTTGTAGCTATCATCGTTTTCTTTGTAATTGTGCCTTGTAGTTACCTATATGTTCCAAACTAAAAACGTTTTACTTTTTTTTTTACTTTCTTTACTTTTTACATTATAGAAAAAACCGGCCAAATGCGAGTCGGGCTCGCGCACGAAGGGTTCCGTACCATTATCTTAAAAAAATACGAAAAAAACACGTTTATTGTGTGGGAACGCCCCTTAATATTATTTTTTTTTTCATTTTTAGTATTTATTGTTATAGCGGCAACGGAAATACATCATTTGTGAAAATTTCAGCTTTCTAGCTATCACGGTTTATGAGATACAGCCTGGAGACAGACAGACAGACAGCGGAGGATTAGTAATAGGGTCCCGTTTTACCCTTTGGGTACGGAACCCTAAAAATGAGCTTTGTATAGCGTCTGTGACTGTTACTTTCAAAAGCTCGATGAGATCCTAGTAGATTCTGCTAAAACATTAATTATCACATCTTTTGGTAATGTAATGACTCGGAAGGATTCAATAACTCATCCCGCAGAAAAACTTCCTAAGTGGTCTCTCAAGACGCCCACACAGGATAAGATGTCCTGGCAACATGCCAAAACAAAAAACATCTTGGAGAATGGAAAACATACTTTAGCGTAAATATGCATTTCATTGCCACATCTAGGACGTCGTTAATCAAAGAAAATATAAATAGTAAGTTGTTAACAATCCGTTTTCCTTTAGTTTCTACGATAAGATGAAAATAAATAGACGTAACGTGTATACAATACTGCGTGTTTGGAAGACGCACCGACACACTGTATAACCAGAAAATATGGGCAGAGGGGCTTTAAGTGTAAGAAAAACTAATACACATCTGCGAAGCTAGCTAATCTAAAACAATGAAATAACCAAAAATTTGTTTTGACCCAAAAGGCAAGCGTAATTTCGTATTTCTTCAAAGACTTTCACAAAGATTGACGTAAGCTTTTATGTAGCCTATTTTAATTTTAATCCAATATATTTTTTAATTACCTTCAGTTTTATTTCCGGCGAAACCTTCTAGTTCTATGAAGTTTTGCTCGTTAATTCAAATTGACCCTATTTTAACCGACTTCAAAAAAGGAGGAGGTTTTTTTGTTTATTGTCTAACTTATCTTGACAAAAGTCATAAATACAAATAAAATGTGACATATTTACCTGGTTGAGGTGATGTAGTTCTTTCACCAGGAGGACTGGTCGTTGTCGGCACAGGACTGGCGACCCTTGATGTACCGGGCACAGGTGTCGGACCCTTGGATGGAGTCTGGATATAAAGACGTTATTATACCAAGACACGCTAGTTGTATAGCAAATTTTGTAAATGGCTTCGCTTAGGAGCTACGGCGTAGGCCATCGTAGAGGCGTAGAATGGTTTCGTAGGTCATCGTAGCGGCCGTATAGGTCGACGTCATGGATCATCGTAGCGTGACGTCATCAGTCGACGTTTGGTTTAAGTTTTTGAAACAAGCTGTTCCCAGGATAGTGGGAATACTATGCAGGGTGGAAGGGACACCGACGTACAAACGGTAACCACATAATATATAGTACATCTTTATGAACCCCCCACATAGACATTTTTCATCGGTAATTTAAAAAAAAGGTGTAAAGTCATGTCGGTGTCCCTTCTGCCCTTTATATCAGAAAACACTTTTCACACGTGTGTGTCATAAACAAGTCATGTATTACTGTATGATATATCTGTAATGAGTAATGAGGTTAGATACAAAAGCCGACCTTCCTTAAAAAATATCTAAATTATGAAATCCTCAAGTACGACTTTGTATCCTTGTATTCATAACTAAAATCATCCAGAATAAAACGATTCTCCACAGCAACCTTCGTCAAAACCAGGAAAGTCACATCTATGGATTAAAAAGTAAATGAGAGAAGTACGAACTTCAATCGCACAAGTTTCTACTGCGATGCATTTCAAATTATGTCTGCATACTGCTTGCTAACTACAGCGAAGACTGAAAAACTAATTATTTTATTGTGTGTACCACTTTTATTCTACTACTTTTAATAATTAAATAAAATGCCAGACACGTGGACTTCAAAAGGATAATTAAAGTTATTTGAATTGCTTTATTTTAGTACTGAATACTGGACATGCTTGTTTCTATGTTAGAAATGTGTTTGTATTTTTGTATGTTCAAATATTGTTTTACTTTTTTTATCCTTTGTCCGAGTTCACAGAGACTTGAATACGTATTTCGCTGGCGTACCGACATCGTTATGTCAAGATAATGTACGATTTTGTTTGTTATGTCGGATGTAGAGACTTGCGTTTCTCGCAAGCATCGTTACGGCAATCGATTTTTTTAGTTATATTAAGCTATCGGTAGGTAGTTTACGACAGCGTCGTTTCGAATGTCGAGACTGCAAGCCACAAACCTTGGTATGACTAGTTACTAGTTAGTACAATACGATAGTTGTACCACCAATCAATTGACATACTTTTTTTTGAGCTGACAAAACGCGGTACTCCACAGCTTTTGTATGGCAATAGCGACCTGTGACGTCACTAATTTACCAACTCAGTGACACGACTTTTTTATTCATTTTGCAAAATTATTGGTTAATGTTGAAACTACCCAATTCATGGCGAACAAAAGACCATTCGTCCATAGGTTGTTGTCAACTTGGCACGCATTTACTGATATCAGTACAAATGATCCTAGACGCCCGATCTTAAAAATTGTTCCTCATTTCTTAAAAAAACTGCAATTTTGCAAGAAACAGCAATACCCACACAGTCAAAATTTACGGAACAGCTTGTTTTTTTGTTTGATAACTGACGAGAAGTACCCAGAACGTAGAATAATTTGCTGAAAAAAAACCATGAACAACACAACAGTTTGGGTGTCGATGTCTTTCACACCTTGTAGATTTGAGGAGATAAAAGAATCATCTCCTAGAAAGCCTACCTTAGCAGGTCCCGGTGTGGGTGATGCAGCAGGAACCGGTGATGTTGCAGGAGTGAGTGCTGGTTTAGGAGACACAGGGCTGCTGCGAGCGTCCGCAACTGATAGCAATGCTCCTGCTGCAGTGCCTGCTGCGCCTTCATCACCTATGAGGAATCGAATGGATGTTGTTTAGCTGCTGAGTTGTGGTAAGACTGCCATTGAATTTACTTTTGAACTTCTACATCGAAACCTGTGTGGCCAAGAGATATCATTTCGAATCGAAATTGGCGATTTTTTTAATTGTACGAGTAAGTAATGAGTTGAGGTCGATCGAAAACGATGGGTCAGCTGAACATAACAAACAGCTGCAGTGGAAAGATAGAGCGGTAACGGCTGCCCGAGCTGAGAGTCGAACCCAGAGCCTGTCTGAAAAGATTGTCTTTTGAGCAGTTATCCAGTGCTGTAGTGACATTCTGGCTGCATGTTGAATCATTTAAGTTTGTAAGTCGTTACTTTGAGTAGCATCGTGGACGATGCGCCTAAAGATTTAAAGAAACTGGGACAACATTTAGGAATTTCTCATTACCTGGTGGTATCCAGGGTGACTTTGGAGGAGAAGTGGAGGGGTCAGGTCCTGTCTCCGCAACCTCCGTGGATATATCCTTGATCAGCTCCAAGAGAGTGTGTCCCGGACTAATTGGCATCTCGATTGGAGAGACCGCTCTCGAACCTAATGACCAAATTCATATTGTTCATAGTTATTTCTATAGAAAAGCTTAACTTAGTGAAAAGCTGGAGTATACTTTTCAGAGCTGCACAGCAAACTCCTGGAATTGGATAGACATGAACTGACTTGCTCATTGTATTATATTTTTACCTCGGAGCGCGAGTGAAAAATAGTAAAGACTTACTAGTGAAATCATGTTTCACTTTCAGTGAGAGATGCCGAATAAAAGAAGCGGTTTGCGAAATGACGATGCAATTAGGAGGATTTTTGATTCCCAAAAATTAAGAAATGAGCTATGGAAGAGTAAGTTACAAAATAATAAAAAAAAGTCGCTACTAAATTCAGTTGAGTGCTTTATCTGAAAGATTTAAAGCACTTAGTGAACCATTTCCCAGAAAAAAGTGTTTTCATAAAACTTTTTAAGAGAAACACAACCTCGGAATTGAAAGAATACTAGTTAATTTTAGTCAGCGCCAAATGAATGTACTTGGCAGCCGCACTGGACTTCATGGCACCAATTTCAAAAGCTTTTGTTTCTATTTCTTTAATTTCTGACACTTTATTCATAACTAGCGACCCGCCCCGGCTTCGCACGGGTGCATGTATTATACATATAAACCTTCCTCTTCAATCACTCTATCTATTAAAAAAAAACCGCATCAAAATCCGTTGCGTAGTTTTAAAGATTTAAGCGGTCAAAGGGAAATAGGGACAGAAAAGCGACTTTGTTTTATAATATGTAGTGATGCTTTAAGAGGAATATTGAGAGATCTTTGGAGAGTGATTTAAATCGTTGGATTCATCCTACCGCATGAAAGTTCTTTCTATTTTTCGTAGACAATAACATTTCAATAGAATTTAATATCATTGTCAATCTCGTTTCTTCTAAAAATCGTACACAACCGATCCCGAACCCGTAACAATATTAAATAAAGAAAGAGAACAGCGAAAGATTAAGAAAAGGAGCTGAAAATAATCACAATGGAACGTTTACAACTTGGATAAGCCAAATTGTCTAGCACCACTGATTAAAATAATCATTCCTAAGAAAGCTCCTAAATTGTGAGCTGTTAGACTGCAATAATAGGTATGGAAAAATGCTAGAAAGCACAGAATAACATAAATATATAGACTTTCTTTTGGAATACTCAAAAGGAACATTGGAATAACTCTGGCTTTTGCAAAATGATATACATATAACTTCAAAGAGACATCTCACCTGGCAGCGGTGATCGAAGCACCAACTTCCTAGCTTCCTCCATAGCTCGCTGTAGGTTCTGCTGATTCTTGAACGACTCCCTACTGCGACAACGGCCGATCTGAGACCTGGTGGAAACAGCACAAGCATCCGTCAACCTATAGTTCTTCACAAATGATTGCCATTTCAGTTTTTAAACTGTCATGGTCACTAACATTAACATTAGAAACGGGATATGCAACAGCGCCGAAATATCGGGAACTCAAAACAAACAGTACTAAACATGGTAAATATCCCGTTTCTAGTTTTAATGATAATTATTGCCATTTGTCGTTATAAGTAGGGTGAGAATAAAAGTTTCTATAAAGGAACTGGGAGTCCGCCGAGCTAACAACTTGCTGACTGTAACTGACTAATTATTGTCCAAAAATAGTTTCCGAGAGAATTATTTTTATCCTGACTTTTCTTTCACGAAACATTTGTCTCCTAAAATGGCAGCATGTCACTGTCAGAAAAAAAACGATCTCTAAAAAACTTACGATATTCCAGTACTTGCAAGCGTCTGATCCCACTTGGCATTAGAGGTGCTTGCCACTGCCAACTTGGCGATCCTTCTGAATCGAGACAGTCCATCTTCATCGGCCGGTTTCTCTTCATCCAAAGCCACTGGAGCCACGTGGAAGTCCTTCATGAGTCGACGCTCCCATATCTTCATGCGTTTGCCGAGGACCACTGAGAGAAAAAGGATTATTGAGATTATGTCCATCATCTGCCTAGCCTTTTCCCAACTATGTTAGGGTCGGTTTCTGGTCTAACAGGATGTAACTGAATGCCAGTATTTTACATGGAGTAACTGCCTATATTGATCCCCACAGCCGAGTTACCAAGTAACACGATATACCTTGGAAAGATTGGTTTTATCCTGAGATTCTGTGCTAAGCAAAAAATTGAAGTCATATTAAGGCTGCACAAAGTTCAGGTTAAACGTGATATTTGAAAAACGCTATATCCTAAATCTACTAACTTACACATACAGGATTGATCTGGTGCCAGAAGAATTTTGAGACACATCAATTTATTTTATTTCTTCCAATCTTATCTGGTGCCATTGGCAACCTTTGTGACAATTCTAAACATTTCTTTGTTTTTCATTTCTTTCGGCTTTGCTTTGATACAAATTACTTCAAACGGCAGACTCAATCATTTCGTAAGAGTAGCTGGTATTTCATGCACATGTATTTGCCCAATGCGGAAGTAGTGTAGGCAAAGGACAATGACCAAAGTTGGTACCAAAAAGTCTCGCGCCTCAAAACCAAAATATTATAGTAATTAGTTTCATATTTTTTTACGGCATTACGCGTCGGGGATTTGATTTTTGAACTGGAAATATACTTTTCGAGTTTAAAAGTACGAATATTGTTTTACTCCCTTTATATGACGTTCCGTTTCAACTGAATATAAATGACGTTCCGTTTCAATTGAACAAACCCTTGTCTGTCGAGCGGACTCTAAAATTAATTAGGGGAAACCGGGGCAATGGGGGCCCCTTAAGGGAAATCTTGAATAAAATCTTAGAAAAACAAGATAATGAAAAAAATCAACAACCATTTATTAGTGTCATTAATGTTCTCTAAACTTAACGTAAAATAATTATCTTAGTCTATCAGTCTTTGGCGCAAATCAAACTTAAAAAAAAAGAAGAAACTGCCTGTTTTGCCCCGTGTCCGGGGTAAAATGGTCATATGCGGGGCATAATAGGCATACACAGATATATTCACTCGAATAAGTTTTAATTCGAGCACAAAAGGAACAAATGTGAAAGAACTCGTCATCATTATTCTCTTCGCCGTTGCAAGAACAGCGGGCCCGTCTGTGGCATGCACGGCAGGTGACCCTACCCTCAGTAGATTCAGAGTACCAATATCCACGGTGCAAACACTCTACATCTTCTTCCTCCGATTCGTTTTCCTTATTTTTTTCATTTTTCTTCGTCCATCCATTCCTATCCAACCTTTCATCCATCCACCATTCTGTCCATTGTTATCCAACCTTTCTCATCACATTCTGTCCAAAAATTGGGAGGAGCTCCATCAGTTTAGAGCTTTCGCTGGCCAAATTGCATATGCCTGTTTCCATTTCCTCCAAGCTCCATTTGGCATGTTCCTTTGGTAGTGGCGAACCATACTTGTATCTGGAGAAAAAAGATCAACTTAATACCTATACCCTACCCGAGGCAAAACGGGCATCCTACCCGTTTTGCCCCGCTCAAAATGCCCCCGACGTCAAATAAAATAAATGTTAACCTAATCAAACGAATTTATGGTAGTTAATTCACAACTCTTTCTAGTTATTTAGTCACATAATTGAACGTCGCAATTTACTTAATAACTGAGCATTTAACACAAACACGAATTAACTACAACGCAGACTTAAAAATGAAAAATAATAACAAATGCATCAACTTACGTATTTTCGTTTTGTCGACGAACGACGCGCATCTACACACACAGAACTACGTTTCTAGCTATCGCGAGGTCGACTAGGACGCGATCTGACTACTTACAACCGTCTCGGTTTATTATCTTGCGGGGGAGAGGGGGTGTCCGTCTTACCCCGGGAGCCCGTAATGCCCCGGCTTCCCCTACAATTAAGTAAGATCAGTACACCAAATCGATTTAGTTTGGTTTATTGCTATTTGCAACAAAATAGATTTTCTCAGCCTAAAGATTTTGATTTATCGATTACATCCCTAAATCCCGACTAGTTTTACTCTATGGTTTATAGTTATCTTATCTGTGGCATCTGACATTTGTACTGTACTGACTGACTATTGGCAATGTAAAGGTCTAAAATAAAATCTAGTTTCAGTCAAGCATACTGTGGATGTTACTTTAACTCGTAATTCTTACTAATATTAGTGTATTACGCTGTTTCTAGAGCAATAATGTAATGTATGTGTGTTAAAATACGTCGTTGGTAGCGTCGAAAAAATAGACCTACTTTTTAGGTTAGTTTCGATTTTATAAAATAACTCTGAAACGCGGGTTTTTTTTTTCAAAAATAATTTTTGTAGGAGTTAATACGATCAGTGTAGTCTATAAAAAACAAGGTTTGATTTTGATGCAGCATGGTACGGGATTCCATACTTCCATGAGCATTCTCTTTTATTCCTTATTAACAACGCATCACCTTTGAGAATAGCTGATACTCGAGTCACGTTGTGAAGGAGCTCGTCATGCTTTCTACAGCCAAGCAGCATTTATGTGTTCCAGTTTGTGAAGGGTATCAGTGCTGTGGTATCTAATTAGAGACAAATGAGACATTGTGGCTCTGCTTCTAGATGCCAGTATTGCATATAATCATAGGCCGCAGTAACCACTGCACATCAGATGGCATAGAAAAAGTAGCATTCTATCACCAGAGACGATGATCGAAAATTCCAAAATGATTGACAAAAGCACATGTCAAACCTGTTTTATTGAAATACGAAACACTTCGAAAGTGATTGGCCACAGCAGTACCTACCGATGTGCCGATGTAGCGAAGTCTGTGTGTATGTGGCTTGCTCGAAATCAAATTAAATAAAACCAAACTTACCCTGCTCCTTCCTATCAGTGAAGCTGACATCCATGCCGTTCTTCTCGAACACCTCCAGCAGTTCGTATCTGAGTGCTGACACATCGCCCTTCAGTTCATTGATATCATCTTCCGTAACTTCCTCGTCATCCATCTTCCTATGCATGGCGGATACGTAGCGCCAGACCAGGGCTCGCATGACGGCGGTGTAGCGGACGTCGGTTTCTTTCTCTTTTTGTTCCTGGCATTAAAAGTGGGAATTAATGTCATCATCAGCTTTGCAGCCAAAGCTTGTTTATTGCTGGATATAGACCTCATAGTCAACCTCCGCGCTGCGGATTTCCCTGACCTTCATTAGACAAGTTCCGTCAGAACTAGAAGCAAGACGCGCGGGTTCGAGAGAAATAGAAGGAGTGGAGGGAGGCTTTTGCCCGGGAGTGGGACAAAACAGGCAAGGAAAAAAACAATGATAATTACATCTTATCCCGAAAAACAACCAGGCTTTAGTTGAATCAGTCATCCATATTGCCATTTTGTACGAGTATCTTACAACTAAAATATTAACAATTAATTTCAGTCCTTGATCCATATGATATCGGTAAACACACTACTTATAAGCTATGTTAGTAACAAACGTATTAAAAGATTTTAATTTATTCATAACTAGCTGTTGCACGTGACCTTCATTCGCGTGTATTATAAAAAAATATTACTTACGTTTTGAATCGAATTTTGTTACCAATTTCAAGGGTTTTAATTTTTTTCGCGGAACCCTAATATTTTTCTAAAATAAATGTAGCCTATGTTAGACGTTATAGCATCAGCTATCTGCCAGTAAAAGTTCCGTCCAAAATCGGTTCAGCCGTTTTGTAGATTATCCAGAACAAAAAGACAGATAGACAAAAATTGAAAAAAATGTGTTTTTGTTTTATGTATATACTTTCATATGCATACAATAAAAAAATGTTATTTTGGTATTGCAAACAGACACTTGAATTTCATTTATTTATTTGTATGTATAGAATATACATATAGAATAGATGGATAGATAAGAAACTTGTAAGTTGAAGTGTAGTTTCATAATTATAAGAAAGTTTATAGTTTTAGGACATAGCTGTTGTTTATTTACTCAGATAAGTGTGAGCGTCGGAGTGTGATGAGTACATAATATGTATCAAATTATGTCATATTATGACCAAATCTTGTGATTATCTACTGTCCTAAAAACATCTCAGGAATTTTAGACAGCTATATTTAGAAAACACGAGTAATTAAGTTCAGTTCGTATCTTAATGCTCGTTAGGCTGACGTGACAGCAGGATAACAAGAGATCGTGTCGTGAATCAATCATTTGTTTAATTAACGACACAATTAATGACTACTTTAGAACAAGGCATAAGGACGGTAGATATTCTTGTAATAGAAAGTAATTTCCAAAAGTGCGTAGTATTTAGTCATTGAAGAAACCCAATTCCCATTGATTCCTTTTATGTCTTAAATAAACAGGACAATACGGTAAATTTATTATTTTAGTAGGTACCTAGAATTCTTTAGTTTACACACTTTTTCTAAGGTATTTCTATAAAGAAAATATTCATTATAACTTTTATAATCTTTAAAAAAAAAATGCTTACTTAATAAGTTAAGTTTTCATTAAAATGTTCCGGATCTTTTAATTAAAGGCGAAAAGAGGCGTGAAGCAAAATATTATAAATACCTTTGTGTACATTTTACCGGATATTACGCTATGGACTCACGCTGAATATGATATTAAATATGAAATCGTGTAGGCACGTAAGGCTGGTCTGAAAATTTATTAAAATGGTATTGTAGTATATTTTGTTATGGTTTATTTTCAGACAACCAGTAGATCTTCTCTCTGTGCATAAGAGATGCTGCGGGTGGAACAAGGCTGCCAGTGGTTGCCAATGATGATTTTCGAAGTCCAGTATAAGTATTCAAGTTGCCAGTAACACACTTTGATATGAATTTTGCATTCACCTTCAACGGCTACTAATTCGCTACTTTCAAACTTTTGCTAACAAAAAATAAAAATTAGATTAAATTTGTTCAAAATTATAAGGTACAACTTTAACAGTTTTTCTTAAATCTATGTGTAAACTATGTCTAATTCACCCATGATTTGTGACTGAACTAGGTAATCCTGTGTTTATAGATAGCTCATATGCGAAACTTGACTTTATCGTTTACCTTTTCAAAGAATCGATCATTATACTCTACGGACGTGAGATTTTGGACAAATTTTCTGATTGGAGAAAAGATTAGGTCGTTTTAAACCCCTAGACCCTACTCAGTGCCGGATTAAGCCAGCGCGGGGCCTGTAGCAAATTCTACCAAGGGGCCCTTAGACTGTTTTAGGTTAGGTACTTATCGAGTTTATGGTATTATAATAAAACAAAACTGTTACAAACAAATGTTTCTTGATTTAATTTGGGCAAATTTATAAATAATGCTGTTGATATCGACTTCTCGGAGTAAATCATGTTCAATATTCATTAAAGTGAGGTGATTAAGACGTTGTTGGCTCATCGTATTCCTCAATTCATTTTTAACACGTTTTAATGTTGAGAAAGATCGTTCACCACTGCAGTTGGTGATCATGAGAGACAAATAAATGCGCAAAGCAATTTCAACGTTCGGGAAACAAGATTGTAAAGAATTTTGATATAACAGCTTCGTTTTTTTTTTCTTTTTCATCTTTTGCCTTACGCTTTGCACTTCCTGAAGCGTAGTGTCGGCCAGTATCTCTTGATCTGCTGCTCATATTACCTACGATTAATCAATTTTTTTAAATTAATGTTCAAAATAATCAAAATCGAACTTGACGCAGCAGGCAGGATCGCAGCTAACGCTCCATTTATTTTACGAGAAAAATCCGACCGTATTTAACAAACCACATAGACTCTAAAAAATATTTAGGTAAGTACATATTACAAAATATTCTAGATACAAGAACATATTTAAAAAAAAACTGTTCTGAATAAAATCATAAAATTTCTTCGATAAAAAACAATCACAAAAAGACGTATTGTTTTTAACCAATTTTCATGTATTTTCAATAGTATGCATGTGAATACGCCAATATTTTAATAACAATATGTAAGTAATTTTACCTATTACGAAGTAAATGTATTAGGAAAAAAATAATCTAAAGAAAAACAAAAAACCCGACTGCGTAAAAACTAATTTTAAAAAATACGTGAAAAAATAACTTAAATAAAAACTAAAAAGAAAGAAACAAGCCCAGTTACCCAGTAGTTTAGAATTGTGTTAAGTAATATTAAATAACTACACAATTGAAATAGTTTTATAATCGATACGATAAAACAAATCATAAATTCTAATGCAGAACAGAACGACTCACAGTCGGGGCCCATTCAAATTTTACCAATCAAATCTTCCCAAGGCAGGGGCCCCGACTGTGAGTCGTTCTGTTCTGCATTGTTCCTCCTTTGCGTCGCGCAGTCGGGTAAAAACCGAAATGGTGCTTACGGTCTTTGTGGGTCTGATAAAAATCAAATATACGACCTGGGCCACCCGTATACAGTATAAGTATCATAAGTATGTATATCCCTTCTTAAGAAATAACATAATAAACACTTTCGTCACTTTCCATGCGAATGGAGTCACGGACATCCAATCAGATAATTAAAAAAAACACAATTAATTGTTATTTTATAAGGTTGGCTACGGTCAGATCTTTCAGATGAACCCAGCAACTGCTCAGAGTGAAAAGTAATAATAATTTCTTATTTTAACTTAAAAATATCTTACCATAAGCACAGTTATTATCGTTGAATACTTTTCTCTTCTTGACTACGTAAGAACACTGATCTATTTAGTATATTTTAAGAGATAACTGAATACTTAAAAAAATCAGTTGCACCGCTATGTTATGTAAGAAAACAATACTCAACACAATTACGAAACCACTTTTCTCAAGAATGGTTCGTATCGAAAGTACTATTATGTATTATTCAAACGTAAATATCGATCATTCCTCCTCGATTGGTAGTCAATATAACCCTTTTCAAATCGGTCGGGTTATTACGACTAGCACGGAAAAAATATTAGGGAATTCCCCGTTTTGTTTAGCAGTATTGCAAACTTGCGTGTACTGCGGTGCGAAATATGATTTTTGGTATGACCAGCAGATAGAAAAATAAAATTATAGTTGATCATTTTGATGCAAATATTTTCTTCTTAGTAATTGTGACTAAATCTAATATATAAATAATACTTTTTTATGGTCAGAAAACGTTGGTGCGCGGGGCCCCCAAATGCGCGGGGCCCGCAGCATTTGCTACTCTTGCTTCGTGGCTAATCCGGCACTGACCCTACTACGGGTATTAAATCGTTCAGATCCAGCCAGGGAAATCTCTTTTTTATATAAAAATTGATACAACACATCAATTTCCCCTGTTGGCAAAGAATGTCAGTGATTCGAATATGCTGACCATTTAAGTTATTATCAAGTCAAAGTTTAGGGAATACTAAAATATTCCCAGAGTTTATTAGTTACTAACAATTATGGTCAATTACAAGGTCTTCAATAAAGGTTTTTTTATTATTTTGACGTGACAACATCTAATAAATCGATGAACGCCGTCTGCATGCACGAAAAAGGATGACTCATTGTCCCGTTACGCTTATCGTACGCTAGGCTTGCGCCGCAGTAGTAAGCAGTAAATCAAACGACAAAACTATTTACTGAAACCAATCGCTTTAGTTTGCTCTTAGTAGGTAAGTAAACATGAGTTATTAACCCTGTCAATTCCTGCCTGCGTTCATTTGGCCTTAAGCTGAGAAATGATCGTCTGTGACATAATTATTTTTCTGAAAGGTACCTTTCAGTTTTAACCTAACAAAAATTTGCCAATACCTACTTACACTGATATGATCTTTACTTAATTATCATAACATCACGCCTATAATCTCCAGAGTGAAAGGCACAGGTGTACCTAACAGTACACCCACATTTCGCCTGTTATGTTTTAAGTAATGGGGGCGAGCCTATTACCATTGACCGGGCACAAATCCAGACCCCGTGGCTAGCTGCTACTAATAAATTCCTGATGGAATAACCCACTAAAACTTTGTCCGACGCGGGAATTGAACACAGGACCTCTTGCTCAGCAGTCGCGCTTTGCGATCACTAGACTAAAGAAGCAGCATCGATATATTTATTTATTAAAACTTCATGCAAAAGTAAAAAATACGGTAATATGGCGGACAATGCAGTAATGTATGAGACACGATGCAGAGTCAGAACATGACAGGCATAACATAACAGTTAAACAACGTGAAAATAATTATAGGTACCTAAGTACAAGAATAGATACAATAGAAATGGAGATCATGGTAAATAAATATAACGTAACTTTGTCAAGACCAAAAAAATTAAATCTGTCTTGAATTCTTGACAAAGTTTACGGTTGAAGGAGAAAAATCTAGCCAATTTACTATTTTATGATTTCATTGACTGTCTTTCTATATAGATAAATAAATCATACCTTACAAACACAAAAGCATATATTGTTTTTAGTAAGTATGCAGGTAGCTTGCGTGCTCTCAACCCGTAACAATATCAAATTCTTATTGGTCAATGTCACGCAACTTACTGGAGTATCTACGAGTACTTCAATGTTGCACACTTACCTTCATCTTCATCTTCCTTATTTTATCCTTCTTCCTTAGTCCCAGCATCTTGAGAAGCAGCTTGGGCGTCGGAAAAATATTAAATGGAGGAGGAAGAGTAGCGCTCTCTTCAAAGTAGCTCATCCACAGCCGTGTGCGGGCGAACTTCCATTCTACGTCCGAGTGCTCCTAGATATAGAAAATTAGTATTTTACGAAAGACAAACACACCTTCATCATATGGGGGTATACAGAAACTACACAACGCCAGCTGCAACGATTACTATACTCCTTTTGCTACGTCATCATCATATTCCTGAACTTGTCCTATTCTGTTTAGTGTCGGCGCAACACGTTTTCTTCTTCCATACTCCCTTGTCAGACGTCACGGCATCATTTACTCCTTTCTCTTTCATATCATTCCTCACACAATCCAGCCTTCTTTTCTTTGGCCTTTCCCTCCCACTCCATCCATCAACATTCATGTCCAAAACTCTTGCTACTTATATGTTCATAAATAGTCATACACCGGTTGCGAGTACTAGGTACGCACCTGATATTATTACCGAAGAAAGTCAGCACCAGTAGGTAATATCACACCCTCCTAACGCTTCCCCTCCTCGCGTATCGTTTTTAAATTATAGTCAATTATTCCGAGTTTGGACTTGTGTAATTAGACTTATGTTTGTAAACGCACCCGCGAGAAATATTGAGTCAAAATTATTGAAAAGTTCGTTAAGTAAGTAGTTAAGTTAATGTTGTTATTGATTATTGAGTTCTACTGACTCTGACTTGTGAGTTGTAACCACAGCCCACAAGTCAGAGCCAAGTCTTGATTACTTATGTGCGAATCAAAATCAAAAATCAAAATCAAAGCATTTATTTCAAGTAGGCCCGTTACAGGCACTTTTGAACTGTCGAAACAAAGACAACAATGAAATTTAGCTACAGTCCCAGTCACAAGGCATAAAAACTGTGAAAGTACTGTAGTTGCCCATTCCCTAACGTAGATCTCTATGGAGAAGAACGGGCAAGAAACTCCATGGACACTCTTTTAAATCAGAATATTTTTACAAAACCTTGGTTACATCATTCATGTTTAGATGGTACATTATGTGAGAGCGATGTAGCAAGATGTGCACGTTAAAAGTGTCCATAGTAAAAACAAGGAAAAGAACAATTCAAAAAAATAAAATAATTAATTCAAATAAGCCGTGGCAACCAAGAGATGACCAGTCACAACTGACAGCGCCCGTTCACGAACATGACGCATGTATCAGCACCATTCAACTCAACCATTTTGAAGGGAACTAACTGATCCGACACACGCGCCACCATCAGCGAGACATTTGAGTGAGCATGACATACACTTAACCGCCAGGGCAAATTCAAGTAAAAAATAAAATAAAAAATGACGTAGGTTTCCAACGAAGGATAGCTTTCTATTACATAGTACTCACATAATATGGGCTATGCGGCTATATAATACCAAAAGAAATTGAATCTATACAATGCAAAGATAGTTGTACAATCTTCAGCAGCTCCAACAATACTATTTAATGCTATCCATTAATCAGTTTATGCGCCCCTGTCCATGTGGAGCAGGACCGGCATTGAGCCAAGCATTTTTATCAGAGATATAATCGTCCAACTTGTAATATGCTTGCTTACATAGTGTACGTTTAATGCATGATTTGAATTTCGTCTCATTCAGTTCAAGAATACTTTGTGGAATTTTATTATAGCATCTTAAACAGTACCCCATGAAAGATGAGTCTACTTTAGCGAGTCTGAAGCCCGGCTGAACTAATTGGTCTCTAGTTCTCGTACTGTAATTGTGTCTGTCACCTCTTTTATCTAATCAAAGATTATTGCCAGTGTTTTCCTACTAATTTGATTAATATAGCGCCTGCGCTCGATAGCATAGCAACGAAACCCTACACAGCACACAATTGCTTTACGAGTATAACCTAAAAATTACTACAAAGTCGTATATAAAGGAATTCAAGGTGTTTTGTTAAACAAGTAAATTTCATCAACAACAAATTAAGTTATTTAGATAACCAAACTTAAGTAAGTGTGGGCAATATACCTACAAATCTACATACATAAACTCACGCCCTTTTTCCCAGGGAGATAGGCACAGACACCTGCTACAATCCTTACATACTCCTTTCGCCTCGTCCGCGTTCATATATCTGGTTATACAAATACCGGTTGCAAGTACGACGAATAACCTTTCCGAAAAACCTCCTACCCTAACAACCTATTGAGTTTTAACAAAATTCCGTAAGTTGCGTTGTCTTAAGTAGCTAATATAGTAGTTCACTTTAGGCATTGAATATTGATAAATCCATCTACTATGATAAAATTATCAATATTTAAAAATAGGTATCGATGAAAAGTAGGCACATAGATAGTGAATGTTAATTTCAACATGTTAACTACAGCCGAAATAGCTCAGTTGGGAGAGCGTTAGACTGAAGATCTAAAGGTCCCTGGTTCAATCCCTGGTTTCGGCAGAACACTCTTTTTGCTTTTAAGCAACATTTTAAAATATTATCTCGTCGTTCTTTTATCAAACGACAACAAAGATAATGTTTATGAAATCGAATTAGAGTCAATAATGCATTTAATATGATTTACTTAATGAACAAAGAAAAGTGCTACCAGAGATACGGTGGGCGTATCAAACAATTATTTATAATTAACTTTTGCATTTACCTTCATGCAGAAAATAGAATAAATAAAAGCTTAAAAAAATATTATGAGACAACATTTATAATATTTGGATCGTTATAAACAATAATAAATAAGTTTATTTTGTAATCAACAGGTTTTAACTTCTTCCATGTTTATATGCAAACATTCTACAAAGCCTGTTATTAATTAGTTACTTAAAAGTATTAATTTCGTAATGTAAAATCAAATTGTGTGAGTCCTATTTATCTAGAACATCAAGTTTGATCTCATTATTGCGTAGGAACATCAAGTTTAATCTGAATGTGCCACTGATAATGAAAACATGCAGAAAACCCATTTCTATTCCAAGTTTCTTACAAGCGAACTTAGATAACGTAAGAGTACTTTTATGTAAAACTAGCGACCCGCCCTGGTTTCGCATGGGTGCAATTTTCGAATGAAGAAAAAGAGAAGTGCGGTTACCAAAAACCAAAATACTTTCATTCAATCATTGTGTATTGTGATTAAAATTTTAATTTTTGTCTTGTTAGTCATTGCTATTGTAATTTTAGAATTTTAATTCAGATTATTTACTTGATTATGTTTGTGCTGATTGCAACTGAGATTTTAATTTTATAATATTGGTAATTTTTATGTCAAATGTATAATTATGATCTGAAATGGATTGAATTAAATGAATTTGAGTTTGAACTGTCCTGACAAATTGTTAACAAAAAAAAACTACCAAATCAATCGAGCTGTCCTCAATTGATGCTCCGTCGTACATGTTGCAATTGATTTTTAGGGTTCCGTACCCAAAGGGTACAACGGGACCCTATTACTAAGACTCCGCTGTGTGTCCGTCCGTCTGTCACCAGGCTGTATCTCATGAACCGTGATAGTTATATAGTTGAAATTTTCACAGATAATGTATTTCTGTTGCCGCTAAAACAACAAATACTAATAAACCGGCCAAGTGCGAATCGGACTCGCGCATGACGGGTTCCGTACCATCGTTGTAGGGGAACCCCTTTAATTTTTATTTATTTTTATTATTTGTTGTTATAGCGTTAACAGAAATAAACATTCTGCGAAAATTTCAACTGTTTGCCTATTACGGACCATGAGATAGAACCCGCTGACAGACAAACGGACGGACGGACAGCGGAGTCTTAGTAATAGGGTCCCATAGATTACCCTTCGGGTACAGAACCCTAAAACCAAAATCAAAAAAATATTTAAGTTGGGCTCACATACAACAGACATGATATTTTCGCCGTTTTTATAGATAATGGTACGGAATCCTTCGTGCGCGAGTCCGACTCGCACTTGGCCGGTTTTTATTTATACATATAGAAGACTAATTTATAAAATACACAATGAGCTAAGCGCACTTTAAACTCGCGGCAGCCCGCAGCGCGCCTTATCTGTAAATTGCGCCAAAAAAACATTCGGAGTCACGTCGAGCCGCGCCGCTACGCAATAATTGTCAGTCAACAGCACCTTGGCACCAGGGCCGGCACAAAAAAAAGTATCCAGTGGCCACATAAACACATCTGCCAAGCAATCCACTAGTGTGTTTAGTGCCTCGCCTTTAGTGTGCAATAGTTCATACAAAACGTTATAATGAAAATGATGTAGACGGCAGCAAGCCCTGATCTACGCTAACTTTTATAAATCTGACCTTCTTATTCAATCAAAATCAAAATCAAAATATTTTTATTTCACATAGGCCTACATGGGCACTTATGAAACGTCGACAAAAAGGTGCACGGTTCGGGTTGGTCGTTTCCTATGGAGAAGAACCGGCAAGAAACTCCATGGTTACTCTTTTAAAATGATTAGTTTTACAATATTATCATGTTACAGCATTAGTACTCAAGTATGGGGGGACAGCATAGGCCCGACAATAAGTCGTTGCTTACTACACAAGAAAAACGGAAAACAAGATAAGAGGTTAACAAAAGTTAACACACATCTAGGAATCTACAAGGCCTACACTGTTCACACATTCACAAACAATCTTTAAAAAGAATCTATACAAAGGCAAGAAAATATTATAAAAGACTAAATTAAACAAGTGACAAAAATATTGTCATCCTCATCAGTGCTGCAACTATTCGCGAGAGAAGAGGACAACCGATTTCTATTTAATATACAGGGTTATTTGTAAAACACCAGAAACCTCTTAAAAGGTCATTGTACTCATCACTATGAACAACTTACTATGGGACCAAACCTAAAATCGCGAAAAAAAAATCAGCTGTTCCCTACATTTTGACGAGTTAATCGATCATAAATGTAGGGAACAGCTGATTTTTTTCGCAGTCCCGACGTTTACGCTCGGCAATCTTCGATGCTCCATTGTTTTAATATTCTCTCTAAACATTGAACGGTGCCAATTTCCGAAAAAAAAATATGAGTTGTGTAAAAGTGTTCACTTTCAAATTGTTTGCAGTTGAGTGAAAATAAAAATAACCCCATCTACAAGCACAATTTAGGTACTCTGCTTCCATAGTTCTAGTGTCTAGTCATTGTCTTTTGCTTAAAGTCCTTTTGAAGTTAGTCCACTGTCTGTGTCTTTTGTACACAAACTCATCGCAGTTAAGGTTCTTTGACAGAGCCAGTTAAACAGTTCTAATTAAATCCCAGTTAAATGAGTATAAGCGAGACATTTTCTAAGATCTTAGCGTAATACTATTTTTAACTTAAGTTTGAGTTTTATGAGACTGTGCTTAAAGTACATAATTGATAATGAAGTGACTGTTATCTGCTTTACTCGCACATAGGTAAAATATTAGATGTACGCACATAATGAGTATCCTTCTGGCTTTGTCATCCCGGGTAGACCCAGCAAGATTCGCTAGTTCACAGGAACATTGACACTATTAGAGAGGCCTGCGCCCAATGGTGCGCCCGTGGTGGTCAAAGTTAGGGCAAAGTAACCAGGGCTGGCCGGCTCGTTGGGTCAACGATATCGTCAAAGTCGCGGGAAACACCTGGAGAAGGCACGCACAGAACTGGGAAGTGTGGCAACTTTTACAATCCAATTCGTACATTGTTTTTTAGGTCTTCCGCTACTCTTATATTAGACACAAATCGATCAAGATATTTATAAGATTAAATAATAATAAACAAGTTTATTATAAATCTATAAACAGCTTATGGCAAAAGTACGAGTATAAAAGCAAAAGTAATGCATTCTTATTTGCGACCTTATTTAAAGCGGTCTACCCTCACATCCGTTCCATGTTTAAAGTTTAAACATGGAACTCTAAACTACACTCTTTGACCTTCATTAAAAAGTGAATGAACAGCTTTATTCCTTTCTAGAGATGAAAATGTGAGTTTTTAAAATAATAGAACTTTCTGCTACTGTGGTTCTAATTTCTATAGCGTTGGAGTGTAGTTTAGTTTTTAATTATGTCCATTTGCACTAACGCCATAGCTACCTCTGGTACATAATTCCCTATTAAGCACTAGTTCATTTAGTTTATATTTGCACTGAAACTGGCGTTGATGGAAGATATTGCTGCAAAAATTTAGCTTTTTGATATTTGATCAAGACACGACACAAACAGCAGTAACACGACCGGCAGAATTATTGTTACACAATGACCGTATTTGTCTTCACTAATAAGAATTTACTGTCGTAAAACTTTATAGAAGTTGTCTTGCACTAGTAGCACCAGACGAGGAAAGCCGTGATATTGCGTTGTTGAAACTAACTCCTGATTTGATTACGATGGATAAAACTATTTTTTAATACAACGTTCGTTTTTATCCAATATTAGGCTGTGTTTCCACCAGAGATGTGCGAAAGGAGCAAGGAAGGAAAGAAGGGAGAAAGGATAAGGAAGGGAAAGGGGAAGGAGGAAGGTGCGAGGTAGCTGGGCGGTGCGAGGATGCGTAGCGAGGCTGTGGAACGGTGTGAGCATTTCCAATAGAACAGCGCTGAGCGAGGTTAACTTGACGATCTGTGATCATTTATGATATCAGAGACAGTAAGCGGTACTAGTACATTTGGCCTAGGTACAGGTATTTGTTCCGGATCTGGCTGTTAGTGTATGTGAGTTTGAATGTTTGTAAACGCACCTACGTTAGAGGAGAAATTCCTAGTGTCGGGCGGTTTTTTTTTTATATAAAACTAGCGAACCGCCCCGGCTTCGCACGGGTGCATGCATTATACATATAAACCTTCCTCTTCAATCACTCTATCTATTAAAAAAAGCCGCATCAAAATCCGTTGCGTAGTTTTAAAGATTTAAGCATACATAGGGATATAGGGACAGAGAAAGCGACTTTGTTTTATACCATGTAGTGATCAGTCAAAAAATAAAATAAATGTCGCATACACGCATCCATAATATCACGCCTTTTTAACACCTGCTATGATCCTTGTGGACGAGGCGATAGGAGTAAGTCCTTTCGCCTCGTCCACATTCATACATCTGGTCATACACGCACGCCAGTTGCGGGTACTACGCACCTGACTTTTCTGAAAAACCTCACCAAGTCACACCACGCATGAAAATATTAGTAGCATAAAACAAAAGTACTTACATCAATCATCGCATAGGAGTTGGACATCATAGCGATGAGTAGATTCAGCAGCACGATGACATTGATTACTGAGTACGATCCGAACATCAGCAGGCCCCAGAAGCGGGTGTAACTCTTGATACCGGCCAGCTCGAAGTTCTCCAGACCAACCATGCCGAAAGACGCCCAGAATAGGGACTGCGAGGCTTCGAAGACGCTGGTGGAAAGGTGTTAAGATGAATTGGTGCAGGGTTGATTTTGACAAAATCAAAACATTTGTTCATAATAGGCATCAGTACCACCGTCATCGATAATTGAGAAGTATGAGCTAGCAACTAGAACAGTGTGACTCTTTTTGAGTCGCTAATAAGTATCAAATTGAACTGGGAAGTAAAAAACAAAAATAAAAAATTGTTTCTGACAAAAAAGTCCATAGGCAAGGTAAGGTTGTTAGTTACAAAAATATTAAACATCGAATCTTATTCAAACCAAAGGACAATGACCAAAGTTGGTACCAAAAAGTCTCGCGCCTCAAAACCAAAATATTATAGTAATTAGTTTCATATTTTTTTACGGCATTACGTGTCGGGGATTTGATTTTTGAACTGGAAATATACTTTTCGAGTTTAAAAGTATGAATATTGTTTTACTCCCTTTATATGATGTTCCGTTTCAACTGAATATAAATGACGTTCCGTTTCAACTGAATATAAATGACGTTCCGTTTCAATTGAACAAACCCTTGTCTGTCGAGCGGACTCTAAAATTAATTACAATTAAGTAAGATCAGTACACCAAATCGATTTAGTTTGGTTTATTGCTATTTGCAACAAAATAGATTTTCTCAGCCTAAAGATTTTGATTTATCGATTACATCCCTAAATCCCGACTAGTTTATAGCACTTACTATACTCTATGGTTTATAGTTATCTTATCTGTGGCATCTGACATTTGTACTGTACTGACTGACTATTGGCAATATAAATAAAGGTCTAAAATAAAATCGAGTTTCAGTCAAGCATACTGTGGATGTTACTTTAACTCGTAATTCTTACTAATATTAGTGTATTACGCTGTTTTTTGAGCAATAATGTAATGTATGTGTGTTAAAATACGTCGTTGGTAGCGTCGAAAAAATAGACCTACTTTTTAGGTTAGTTTCGATTTTATAAAATAACTCTGAAACGCGGGTTTTTTTTTCAAAAATAGTTTTTATAGGAGTTAATACGATCAGTGTAGTCTATAAAAAACAAGGTTTGATTTTGATGCAGCATGGTACGGGATTCCATACTTCCATGAGCATTGTCCTTTCGTTGATAGTTTTTTTACGCATGTATGATGAATCTTTTTTTTTTCATTATTTGTTCCATGTTAGGAGCCCCCTATAATCTTTTGTTTTTTCTGTTTTTGTATAAAAATCGTAAAGCGGTTCACAGAATACATCTACCTACTGTGTAGTCCTAATAGTTTCGGAATAAAGTAGCTATGACATATGGACGGACAGACAGAAATGACGAATCTATGTATAAGGCAGAACCCTTAACCTAGTTTGTGCCATTCAGCTACGGAACACTAAAAATCGCAACACGACTTCGTGTCTTGAAAACTGATCATTCGCCAATGATGTGATGAAGAAATGGATGGAAGTATTTCCTATGATATGTATTTAGTAAAGAGTTAGCGGTGTGTTAATGTACTACAGAGGGAGAGCCAGCAGGTCAACCTACTCGAAACTGTCAGATTATCCCAACCAACCTTGAACCTAATGCTTTAGAGATAAAGTTTAAAATCTATTAAAGAAATTTGACAGATTGTATTAGCTTGATGTGCTGGCGTCTGTACATTACTATTGATAGATTCTTAAAAAAAACATTTCGTAGGAGATTTGCATAACTAGTATATTTTTTATGTTTAAATCTTGTGTCGTGGAAACGAACGTTTTAGCTATCAATACCAAGAAAAACAAATAGATGATATATAATTCAAGCACAATCAATTTATTTAAATATCAATACAAATAAAACTACAAACACTAGGTAAGTTTAAAAAAACTACTTAAAATTGAGCTCCGAACTTAGCAACACACGCCAAAGAACATTCGTATTAAAGCGTCGACATCACACCCCTTTTTAACACAGTACACTGAGGGTACCTATTTCACATCCACCCCACAACACAAACCCACACGCACTTTATTTTGAACAAATAAAAAAACTGGGAGCTCTTTCAGTACAATAATACTATAACAATATAACTAAGGGCCATCTAATTGATATAAACCTATGTCGTATTTGTTCTCACGAATAATATTGCATCATTTGTCCGTTAGTCATACCAAATGCATCATCTACTTTATTTTAGTGCATTGTGTGCATATCGTTCTCTAGTAATAATGTTTGTGGCTGCGATACTCCACAAATAACCAAATCAAAATCCTAGTACGCGTGATAGTCCATAGTCTGTCTCAGAGTCATGCAGTCCACCTCATCAATCTTCAGGGTGTTCATCTTCACGTTTATGTCCTCTTCCAACTGGATCTGTGTCTGCAGTAAGTAGCGCAGAGAAGCTGACGCCTCCTGCAGCATCTGTTGCAGTTGCTCCGTGCTGCGACGTAACAGCTCACATTCATAGTACAAAGACTGCCCTGGAGGGTCCCTCACCAGCTCAGCCCCCACTCTTTGAGCCCGCTTACCGAGCCTCGTATGCGCCAAAGCTATATGACCTTCTTTATCAGATAGGGCTTTTTGCAGCTGCAAGATATTGTCCTGCATGTCACTTATCTTTTGAGTCGTATCCTTGTGCATTTCCTCAAGTTTCGCTTTAGCTTGTTTTGTTTCTACAATTCGCTCGGAGAACGCGTGGTTGCATCTCTTGTAGGCGCCCCACAGGTCGTCGATCACTTGTTTGAGGATTGTATCAACAAACATTCGGATGGGACGCGCGCTCGTCACTTCCCTCGCTGCCATTTGAATGTTTTTCGCCGAATAGGCATTGTACTCGTCGGCAGATATGTTTGCTGGGTCAAGGCTAGAGTAACCTTCGTACATTGAGAGACATAAATCAGTGTGTTTGAGAGAAAGATTGGCTTTGTCTAGATCAATTGCTGCTTGCTTGTATTGCAAGTCGCGATCGAGGAGATAGCGTGTAGAACGCAGACGCCGCATCTGTTCGTTCAGCTGCTCCAACACTCGTCTTAGTAGGCTTTGTCCCCCAAGGATGGTGGTAATCTCCTGCTGCAGTGCAGATTCAACCTCGTCGACGACCAAGTCAATGCCAAGGCGTCCATCTCTGAGCATGAGACATTTGCGGACAATCGTCAAAGCATTTGCTTGAAGAGATGCAAGGCAGTCAAAGACACGGGTCTTATACACTGACAAAGCTTCTAATTCTACATATATTTCAGTGCGTTGTACTTGCAACTCATTCTTGTTGAACTCGACATCACCGATGCGTTCCTCAATGCGCCTGTCAGTGGTAGCTTTCTGAATTCCCGCGCGTTCGCCGGTCTCTTCTCGGACACGGACGGACTCGCCGAGGACCCTATCCGCTAGCTGCTGTTGGTCTACCGTGTTCCTGCATCTTTGGTCGTTGCTTAACCTCCACTCTGAGAGAGTGAACTTGGATGTTCTAGGCGGTATACATACTATGGCCTGCTCCGCGAGCCTGGTGGTAGCAATAGGAGCACCGATTACATGGCGCACCCCAAACTGTTCCTCCCCCATGATAACTAGCGGAACACTAAATAATTTCAAAAAATAAACTTTATTAAAACACAATTACACGTCTCCTGAAGAAATTGACAAAACTGTTTGTTGGGTTGTCTTGGTTACAACAAATGACATGCGCAGATGTTTTGGTATAAAAAGATCGCAAACATTGTATTCGAATCAGTGTTGTTCTCTCTGAATGAAAATGAAAATGAAAGCGAATGCTCAAATTCGAAACAAATGCGCAAATCAGTAATCGATTAATAATTAATAATTGGCTACTCAAAAAAAAAAACACACGAGCTTCATTGATGTCTTCTTTAGTAACTTTACTAGCAAAACAATGGGGCTAACGCGCGTGAATTCGCCGCTAGAGGCGCTCGTGTAGAGTAAGGTCTTCAAAAATGTCAGATGTCGTAGAATGTTTGCGCGTTGCGTGCTCTTTTATCACGTATTTTTACTAATATTCACGATTCTGGTCAAGATTCTGCCATTCCTGATCAAGTATAACTTCAAGATTTGAAGTAGCAAGTTAAGATCTAATTTGTTCGAACTAGGAGGCAGAAAGATTTTTAAGTATTTCATGCTTGCTAATTTAGGGACTATACATATTGTAAATATGTATTTCTAATTTACAATATGTTGCTATACGTAAGAAAATAAACTGTGTATGAACTAAAGGAGTTATTAAATGTGATTTAGAATATGTCAAACAATCAAAAAAATATTATGACCCTAATTTACTGGTAAATGAAGTGGTAGCAGAATTAAATAATAAATGTAATGATTGGGATAAAATCTTCACGGACGGATCAAAAAATGTTAGTGGTTGTGGGGCAGCATTATTTCATAAAAATTTTGACTTTAAAGCTAGCTTTAAAATCGATGCAAATACTTGTATAATGTCACTGGAACTCATTGCAATATACGAAGCAGTAGCTTATGTTCTGAATCAAAATTTACACAAAGCAGTTATTTTTACCGACAGTAAAAGCGCTTTACAGCATGTAGCTCGATGCGCCTCTGGTTGCAGAGGTGCATCGATAGCTTACGACATTCTTAAAATTATGAACATTATTAATAAAGACGAAATTAGAATTATATTGCAATGGGTTCCAGCACACATAGGATTACGCGGCAACGAGGAGGCTGACCGGTTGGCAAAATTGGCAATTAACGCAGGGAATGATGTTTCTTACCTACCTGATCACTGGGAATATGTTTCAAAAATCAAGGAGTTTTGTTATAATAAATGGAAAGATCATTTCAACGAAATTTCGAAAAAAAAAGGTATATGGTACAAAACGTAGACAGAGAATGCTATAGACTAATTGATATGTTTTGTCGCATTCACACAAGAAAAAGAACAACTTATGCCGATGTCGTGTAAAGAAATGAAACAGAACGATAAAATTTTTTGTTTCATCGAGCGTGCCACGTTTTTTCAAGGTCAGCACACTAGTTTGCTAAACAAAGTTTGACAGCTGACGTGCAGCTAGCCATCGTCTACCTTTAAAATACAGTTTTTACGTGTTATATGTTAAGTAATTTATGTTATATTTTGTTTTGAACAATTTAGACTTACTATTTCAACCATTTATACAAAAAAAATGGTGTGGTGTAGCGTTAAAGGGTGTAAAAGTGATAGTGGAACGAAAATCCCAGGATTGTCTTTGCATTCGTAAGTATGCCACTCTTTATCAGTTCTAGGCATTCAGTAACATTTTATTATGTTCATATATTGTGTATAATGTACGCTAGACGTACGATTCATCCTTAAAAAGCACAAAAATAACAATTATTATTCAATTATAAATTCTAACCTAAAAACGTTGGTGTTGCTAACTTTTGTATAAATTATTACCCACTATTATGGGAAATAATAATATGATGGCTTCTGCAGTGAGTATTAATTAAATATCTGAAATATTTAATGACTTTTTGCAGTTTCCCTGAACCTGATAATTTACGTCAGAATTGGATTGTAGCTACAGGACGAACAGATTGGACACCAAAACCGTCATCAAAAATTTGCAGCAAACATTTTGAGAATTAAAAAGAAGAATATAAGTTAATTAGAAAGAAGAATTCATAAATAATCATTTTGAAAGTCAACCTTTTATTGGAAACCACAAAGTTTTACTTATTAAGGCAATTGCCATGCACTATTTTGAACTGCGTATACATCACGCAACAAAAGGATTTGAACCTAAGCAAAAAATTAGAAACATACGAAGCTTGTTTTATTTAAAGGACAATAATGTGTTAAATCAATAAAAGCTTATTAAAAATAAACATGTTCTATTATTTACCCACAAACCCAGAACCTACTATCACATCAGAAATGGCAGTAATTTAGAACCACATCATCATCATCCATCGTCACTTCCAATTCTCATAAATTGTGGGGTAAATTTTTCCTCACCCGGTAACCCTAAATTCGTGACGTATTTATTTTTTGTCTCTTTTTGCGACACGCTTTGCCGGTGTCTATAGGATACTCTGTCTACGGTACAAAATAATTCAGAGTAAACCTCCTCGCGTGCCCTGGTTTGATGACACTAATTTAAGTAGGAGTTATGTCAAAGTAGCTTTAAGACTGCGTTCTGGGCACTTTCCATCAGCAAAATTTTCTTTCCTAATGCGTAAGACAGCATCTCCAAACTGCGGAGTATGCAACAAAATAGAAGACGTGCAACATTTGCTGATGGAATGCGTTAAGAACAAAAATAATAGGGATTCATTGATTAGGGAGTTTGGTTTAAATATTTTAGATCTTGGGCTTATTTTCACTATTTTAGCGAACACTAAATCAAATGTTGCAAAAAAATTGTGTGGTTTAGTGCAACAGCTTGATCAATGAAATCTAAATTTGTTAAATAATAAGTAAGTATTATAAGAATATTGTTATTATAGGTTAATTTTAGTGGTGTAAGAGTAGTGATAAGGTACAATGGGGTTGGCGTATCCATGTGGATAAAAACCCTCTACTTATTAATTTTTTAAGAAAAAAAAAACTGTATGAAGTTATTGGTATTTTAAAATATAAAACAGAATTAATGACAGGACCTTACTCGACACTGGCGCCATCTGGTAAGCTCATAAACGATAGCCCTCATTCAGCACACACAAAACTTTGATCTAGCACTACTAAGGTCTTGCGAGGACTGACTTTCCGAAGCTCCTCCATTTCATGCAGGAGTCCCCGGCATTGTCCCAGTCAGGTAGACCACCAGGTAAGACGTAACATTTGCGTTTCTCCAAGTCCGCGAAGTACCAGAGCAGTTGGTTTAAACCTAGGTTTAATGTGATGAAATATCAAGAATTTAAAACCACTGTAAGCTTATAGTTAGGCATTTGAAGGTGGGGCCTAAGTACTTAAATAGATCTCTTTTTCGTTAAACTAAGTATACAAGACTTTTATTTAACTTTTCAGAGTATATCGGATAATAAATAATATAATAGAATGCTTTTCAGTAAATACGGAAATTCTAGACTCTATCGAATTCATCGATATGAAAAAATAACTTAAATTATTTAAAAAAAAAGCAATCACAAGACAAAAAAAAAACACGCACAAAGAAGGATAAACGAAAAATGTTGATATTATTAAAAATAAAATTACGGTCAAGAAAATGTTAATATAACCAAAAGTAGACTAGAAACGTTCACATAAGGTTAAAAACGTACCGCAAGCAAAAGCGAAGAGCACCAAACTATAGATAAAGAAGAACTTCACGATATCAATGACCATGCGGCCCAGAGAGATCTGCAGTGGCCCCAGGTGAGGATTGATGGAGAACAAGTGCACCAACTTGAGGGCACTGGTAAAAAAATATAATTGTAAGTACACAGAACAAGATAGACGAATCATATGGATGCACTAATTAAGTAAGTACTATTTACAGAGCTTTAGAAAAAAACCGTAACACATTTACACACTGTGAAGACGCTCTTAAAAATCGAACAGTTTCTAATACTCAATACAGATCCACAATAATTTTTGCTGTGTATCTATATTTTGCCGAAATCATAAAAGTATGAGAAAAGTATGTTAGTTACCATTTTCTATTTCCGTGAATTAGCACATAAAATCGTGAATCCGGTTCCTGTATTAGCAAGATGGTGATTTTGAAGTGTGTCCTTACACTTATCTACAATCTTTATTTTCATTAATGTCGAAAATACTTTTTTAAATATATTTTCCCTAGAATACAAAAATGGACATAAAAACAGGTATCATTTCATTTCCCAATATACCTAAAAATATTCGCCGCAGCAAACAATCCCTCAGCAATTAACTGAGGGTCGAAAGCATCCCAGTTCTCCCTCGGAATGAACTTGGTCTGGGGGTCCCTCTTGATTTCAGTGGTCTGCTGGATATAGGCTGCGAACCTAAGCACAGCCACGGCCACGTAGAGAGAGTTCCTGGTGAAGTCGATGAAGTTCCACATGTTTCGGAGGTAGGAGCGGATGCCTTCGATGTAGATCTCTTGGGTCTCTTCCCAAATGAATCCTAGGAAAGAAAAGAAAAATGAAGTATCATAACATCACCAGTAATCTCCAGAGGGTAAGGCAAAGGTACCTGTAGTACACCCACGTTGCGCCAGTTATTTTTAACTCCCAGTCAGTAAATATTGTAATTATACCTAGTTATTGAATAGTACGGGCAGGAAAGCAATTTCGTCCACGTAAACTGATATGGATCATAAATAGGGAGTGTTATGTTTGTACCCACTTTGAAATAAACTCCAAGAGTTGGAATAAAATAACTTTAGTGTAAGAAAAAGAATTGGTGCACAAAATGAAAACCAAAATAACTTAGGACCAAGTAGGTACCCTTAAAGACATTAAACTCACTTAAGAGAAAAGCCAACACTGTTGGAAGATTACAGTTACTTTTAGTATTTTCGAAAAATAGTATGCATGGTATACTTACCCAAAGTCTGACCACCAGTCTTACCAAAAGATATCGTATTACCCAGTACTAACTGGATTGTAGAGGTCAGACAGGCAGTCGCTCCATACTGGTATTCAGCTGCATCTGGTTAGACTGGAAGCCAACTCCTACATAGTTGAGAAAAGGCTAGGCAGAGGATGATGATGGTATACTTACCTAATACATAAACCACAACAACCAGTTCCAAGTAAGTAGGGCCGTTCCCTCTCTGCTTGAGGAGTTCTTTCTCTAACTCCTTTACCATCCACTCCGGACCAAACAGCTGTATCGCCTGCACCTCCGCTCTTTGGGATACCAGGATTAGAATCACTGTGGACAACTGACTTCTTGAAAAGTGGAGTCAAGTATTTATGTGAAATATTTTTTTTTAAGGAGTCTATCAGATATTAGCTAAAGTAGTCTGTATACCAAAGTGGAACGTTTGTGAAACAATAGACACAAATTCGTAGAAATATGTAGTATGCTCCACAAGTTTTATTGGCTAAGATCTCAAGTGCGTATGCGGCGTCTCCACACAAACATTCACCCAACTTCTATTTTGCACCGCAAGTGCACTGAGTTTAGTTTGCGTAGCTGATGTTTCGTCCAAATAGGTACTTTCGCTATGAATAAGCTGAGGAAAACAACGTGGAGCAGCAGAAAGCAATGACGCAAATGACATACGTACACAAAAAGAAGCAATAACCACGATTGATTCATGCCAACTTTTTGAAGAATTTCTTTATATAAAAAGACCAGGCCAGTAACCCCTTACTATGACGTCTTAAAGCAGGAGTAATTCCAGTGTGGGAAAGAGACAGAGCTATACAGGTCGTCTAGCGTCATCTCTGTCCCACACTGGAATTACTCCTGTTTGGTAGGCCACCTGTACAATGTACAGCTCGCAGTAGAATGCAATGATACAAGAAAGAATATTAGGTTTATCTATCGACATTGAACGCGTATACAAACTTCTGTGCTCGTGCTATTAACCGTTAAGGAGTTCTCCGGTGAGGAGGCGATCCTGGCTGCAGGATCAACTCAAGTCTATCATAAAAATATACTGTCACCAGAACCAAAGGTGTGTGCAAAATGTCAGCTCTATCAGTTGGGCGGAACTCGTTTGAAATTCATTTACAAGATTTTACTCACCTTACTCCAACAAAGCAAGTTAAATTATGTTTATAAAAAGACATATGTACGTACACAAAAAGAACAAGTAACTAGATGCGTGTATCAAGAATTTCATGAAGGGTTTCCTCATCAGTTTGCCAGTGGAACAGTTAGGGGCTACCATGTAAAGGGAGCAGTAGAAAGGGAACAGTAAGGCGACGCGACAGATGATCATTATCTTCTCCATGGCAGTCTTGCGACGGAAGCCGGGCACGCCTTCGTACCAGATGGAAGCGAGCAGTTGTTGGATGTTCGGGTGGGCTACGAACTGGAGAGAAAAAAGAACATTATTATTCCGTTTATTCATTCTTATATTCTTATTCTTTATTGCACACAAAATTACAATACAATATGACTTATGTACAACGGCAAGCTTAACCCAGAATTGGGTTTTCTTATAGCAAACCTTACTTCGATTGCGAGGTCATCTTTATTTACATTTTTATATTGTTACATATTACAACAAAATCATTTATAATATAAAAATTAGGTTTCATTAGGAACAGGGTACAAGTTTTTAACGTTCACTTTAAATACCTCCACGACCCCTGTACTATTCAATGCATCCTTCAGCACAGTGTTGCAAGTGCGTTATATTGAAACGTGATTTTTTTACCGGAAAAAAGTCGTTTCCGAGCAATCGTTTTTGCCAGCTACTTAGTTTGATGTACAGAATGCTTGATTGACAGCTTCGTGAGGGGTCCGTTTACACCTTGTCTCAAGGATTTATTTTGTGTTTACCTTATGTTGCGAAGCCATATTTACCTACAGGTACTTTTTTACTTAACTGGAGAGCTCTAATGTCATCTTTGAGCTACATACTGTCTTTGAAATGATAGATTCCTACAAACATAAATGTATATCATTCACCTTCTTCTGCTTAAAATCGATGGCCAGCTCCAGCCTCGCCAACTTCATGTGGTCTCCATCGACGAAGGCCGGTTCGTCAGGGTCGTGGTTCAGAATTATGGCCAGCTCCTGTGAGCTTCGGGACTGGTCCAGTAGGTCTACAGCGAACATTTGTGATTGGCGACGAAGTTCCAGATATTCTGATTTGCTTTCCTGGTAGATAGATATAGTATGAGTTATGGATGCAAAATGATTGTTAAAAGTGTGTGTGTGGGAATGTTTAGCGCTTAAGGCCTGTTTGTGGGTAGTTTACCACCTCTAGGTTCACTCTTGTGGGTAGTTTACCACCTCTAGGTTCACTCTTGTGGGTAGTTTACCACCTCTAGGTTCACTCTTGTGGGTAATTTACCACCTCTAGGTTCACTCACAAGAATGCTCAAAAAAAAACACCAATTCATTCATTTTCGTTCATGTTTTATTACTTATTATTGTTCAAATATCGCTATACATAACGTCGGAGTTTTGTCATCTAATAAGTTCCAGGAGACTTATCTCGCAGGATTCTAATTCAGGTAGTGTCTGCTTATCTGGATATTGTAAAACAAACCCTTCATATCATGGTTCATGCCCGAAAAAACTAACTTCGTAACTTAAAAAATGCTTTCACGAGATTCTTACCTGTTCAGCAAAAGCCAAGTTCCTTAGTTCCCAGGATAACTGGAAGGCAGTCAAGATGGGGTCGGTAGAAGACAAGGCTATGAGTGACGGTGAAGCTAACGCCCTGTATTCGTTGAGCCGGGCCAGTGAGTGTCGGAGGGAGTCCTCTGTTGACTCGCGGATACATTCCTCACAACCACACCTGGGAAAAACAACAAGCTTTACACCTCCTTGAAAATACAGCGTGATTAAAATGTGGTCATATTTAAGGGTGTGGTATAGACAGTCCAACTGAAAAACTGTCTCCATGGGACCCACATCTTAATCGCGAAAACATATTCTGCTGACCTATACAAAACTTGAATGTATAATCGACTCAAATGTATTTTTAACCCCCGACCAAAAAAGAGGGGTATTTATAAGTTAGAAGTGTGTCTGTCTGTCTCTGTGGCATCATACGAACTGAACGGATGAACCGATTTTGAAGTTCGAGAATGTTCTTAGCTATGTTTCAAGAAAACCTGCTCAGCCGTTTTTATAAAATAGAGTTCAAAGCCGTAGATTTAGTTTATTTACCTGCTTTAAAATTAAGATGATAAAAGTGAAGTCTTACTTAACGTCATGAGGGTTGGGTAGCGTGGCACCGCGGTCGAGCAGTATCTTGATGATCTCGTAGTTGTTTTTGTGGGCCGCCAGCATCAGTGGCGTTATGTCTGGCGTGAACATTGCCGTGTTGGGGTCCACTTTCTGCCAACTCTGCATGAGGAAAGATAAAAAGCTAGAAAAAGTAACACAAAATCTCAACTTTCTTGACGATATGAAGGTCAATTTAAGAGCGAACACGAGCTGCGATTCTCAATGCAAATATATTCTCCTTTTTTCTTCCTAAATAATGCCTCTAGACTCTAAAAACCATGATTGCTCTAGATCTAGAGTCTAGAGCAATCATTTTTGTTTTCATAAAATATAGGTCGGCTGTAGTCACGTCCCTGTCATTTCCTTTTTTCAGCAACTAATAAGTTAAGAAAATAGAACCCTCCAAAAATTACAAAATGTGCCCCATTTTTACGGCCGTGATCCGTTAAATTCGAAAAGTTTTTGGCATAAAAGAAATCAATAGGAACCTAGGCATATAACTTTCTTAAAATTATAATGTCGAAAATAGCTGAATCGGCTCAGTTTTCGAAGACAAAAAAGGGGTATACAAAACGAAATCAATCAAAATTCTATGTAGCCAATTAACTCACGTAAGGTTCCCCATCCTTGTGTATCAGCTCCTCATGCTCCAACAGCAGTTCCACAGCCTCCACGAACTCCGCGTTGATGGCCTGCAGCAGAGCATCCCTGGTATCCACTCCCATGATGACGAGAAGTTCCACCATCTCCAGGTTTTCCCCATCGATGGCCAAGGTCAAAGCTCCGCGTCCCAGGGAATCTACGCAGTTGATCTCTATGAGTTTCTTGCGATGGGCTTTTTGGAGAATTCTAGAAAAAATACAAAGTTCATAAACAGGGTGTAAATGGACCCTTAACGAAGCCGTCAACCAAGCATTCTGTACATCAATGTAAGTAACTCTACGCAAAAATTATTGCCGGGAAACGACTTTCTTTTGGGGTGAAAAATCACGTTTTACGGTAGAACTCAATGTAACGCAATCAAAACATTATACTGATGGATCGTGGTGATGATCATGGTCGTGGAAGCATTTAAAGTTAAGTTATAACGACAAACAGTGGACATGGTAAATATCCCGTTTCTAGTGTTAATTATTAAGTTATAACATTTAAAACTTTATAAAAAAAAACTTGTGATAATGTTGGAACTTTGACCCCCAATATCTCCGTAACTAGAAGGTTCCCAGGTATAATCTAGAACAAAAAAATTATCGCAATGACGAGGAGAACAAATACCTTTCGGCTTCGTAAAGGGAACTTTTACACCTATTGTACAATACAGGCCATATTATACAGCGTGTATCAGAAATGTAATGTCTTGTTTAAGGATGGTATACAGCGCCTCAGCGCATCTAACTTAAGGTGAATGCTCCAACCAACCCGCGAAATTCAAATTTTCTTTCGTTTTTTGCAAGTTGCAGGCCAGTGCTAGGTTGTATGTTGATTAAAATATTATTCGCGGCTGTAAGACATATGTAGTAACAGAATTATAATCATCAAAATCACCAATACAACCCTCCAAGTTCATAAAGGCGTAGGAACAAAAAAAAAACAGAAAAAGTCATTCCTACAGCTTTATGAACTTAGAGCGTTGTATTGATGATTTTGATGATTATAATTCTGTAACTACATATGTCTTACAGCCGCGAATAATATTTTAATCAACATACAACCTAGCACTGGCCTGCAAATTGCAAAAAACGTAAGAAAATTTGAATTTCGCGGGTTAGTTGGAGCATTCACCTTAACAACTGTTTGGGTCACACGCCTACAGTGCAACCACATTCGCCAGTAATGATAAAGTCCCATGTATTAGTTTCGTTTTGAGCCTATTGTCATCAACCTGGCACAGATCTAGAATCCAGGCAGTTACTGAGAAACTCTGCTGAGAAAACCCAATAATACTTTGCTCGACCTGGGAATCGAATCCAATACCTCATCAATGCTTGTGACCATTAAACTAACGTGGCAGGAATGCTTTCCGAAAAAAACATACACCAGACTGCCCAGTAATAGAACACAATCTGAAAAACTACGTGACACAAACTCTCTATGCAATTTTTTCTAACTTTTGATTGCCCAGTCCGCGTATGAAATCCTACGTATTCAATGCTCAATGCTAGCAATTGACGTATTCATAGTTCATAGGATCATGGATACAGTTCGTCAAAGTTAATACCTAGGGTAATCCGATTATACTGGAAACAGTAATTAAGTTTGCAGACTATAGGCAGCGGTCATTTTTTTTAAAATGACTATTCTAAACCATTTTTATGCAAAGATTGCATCATCATTTTGCCCTTATCCCAATTCATTTGGGGTCGGCGCAGCATGTCTTCTTCTTCCATACTTCTCTATTACTGGTCATCTCATCAGACATCTCTTTTCGTGCCATATCATTCTTCACACAGTCCATCCATCTTTTCTTTGGTCTTCCTCTACTCTTATACCCATCCACAATCATACTCTAAACTTTGCTCACGACATTTTCCACATTCCTCCGCATCACATGCCCATACCACGATAACCGATTACCACACAACTTTTCAGTCACCGGCGCCACTTTGAGACTTCCTCTTATGCAAAGATAGCACTAATGCTAAAAATATTAAAAATAGTTTCTTCAAAACACTAAAACTAACCTTGTGAAACCTCTTTTACACTGTCTTGGTTTTTATCCCGTTGTCTGGGATTGTGCATAGGGAACTTAAACATAACTAGCGAAATTTAGTTATGTTCACTCGACGGGGATACCCGGTGTGATGTGATGTTTTTGGTATCTCAAGTCATTATTGCTTTATTCATTGCCTTACGAGTATGTAATAATACCATTCATACTTGTTCAGATATCGCTTGCATAGTATCATAGTATTTTGTTATATAAGTAAGAAACGTACGTGTATAAGTAAGTACGTGGAAAAAAGGCTAGGTAGAATTCACTCCTACGCGTTAAACGTAATCGAAAACAATTTCCCGTCGTCGTCGCCAATTTAATTTCATCATTGAATCAAATCAGCAGCGAGTTATTTTCTCCAGAAAATATGACATAAACTGTTTTATTTTTAACAAAAGACAAACCCATGTTTACTTGGGCTTGTAAATATAATTGAATTTTAAGTGTTTTTTTTTTTGCAAACAAACAAGAAATGTACGTGGGAACATTTATAGACACAAAACGTTAGTTCTCTTTTTACTTATAAGTTAACAGAAATAGACATTTTATAAGGAGCGAGCTACTTGTTGAGTTGAAAGGTTTCCAATAAATGAGATCCTATATAATTTATAGGCTATCCATTATTTTTCTTGGACCTTAATAAGTGCTTAAAAATAAATCGTAGCCCGTTTTATCTCAAGAATCTTTGAACCAAAGAAACTTACTTTTGTATTTAAAGCATCGTGCTTAAACAGGGTGAAAGGGACACCGACCAACCGCGAAAACGGTTAACACGTATTCAGAACATCATTCTGAGCTCGGGAGTCCCCCCACAGAAATTTTTCTACGGTTATAAAAAAAAAATCGGCTGTTTTCTACAAATGTAAAATACTTACACGGTCAAAATGTATGGAACAGCTGGTTAAATTTTTAATAACTGATGAAAAAATTTATGTAGGGGGTCTCAGAATCATGTACTGAATACGTGGTAACCGTTTTCGCGTCGGTGTCCCTTCCACCCATATACATAGTTAGGTAGGTATCTTCAGAAGAATTTGTGAGTAAGTTACTTGTAACTTTTTTAATAATAGCTACCAAAGTTAAACTCTTTCCTCTATAAAAATAAAGCTTATCGAAGTTAAGTTTTGGGCCGTTTATTAAGAATTTATAGACTGAAGAATAGATGAAACTCTTCATGGTAAACCTAGTGACAGCTATGTGCCAAGTTTAGGACAAAAGTTCTTCCATTACAATATTCAATTGACTTTTAAATTGCTGGCGAATGGTGTAGTCCCATAGACATAATAAAGAAGTTTTGTTTTTAATACTTCTGTGGGTAGTCCTAATAGACTGTTTTACGGTTTAGGGAAAATGTATTTTGAAGCGAAATTAAAATGTTCTTACGTTTTTTGCAATTTGCAAGTCAGTGTCAGGTTGGATGTTTAGAAAATGAGTCACGCAAGAAACACGTATGTAGTTACAGAATTATAATTATTAAAATCATCAATAGGCACAACCTTCTAAGTTTATTTAACCCCATTGAATGACTTTTTCATCAAATAGTTACAGAATAGGGTTAAATGAATGTAGAGGGTTGTATTCATGATTTTATTTATTATTCACAAAATCCACAACTCTTTGAAATTTTATCTTTAAAATATAAAAACCTTCTTACGTAAATTTCTTTTATCTTTAATTATTAAAATTCTGTAACTAGATACGTGTTACTTGCGCGACTCATTTTTCATCAACATACAACCTGGCACTGTCCTGCAAATTGCAAAAAAAGTAAGAAAATTTGAATTTCGCGGGCTACCCCGGCACTTGCACCTTAACAAAAACTTTAGAAATAGTAACTTACTGTGCCAACCCTAAGTAATATGAGACAAGAGTAGAAAGATAGACAGTCATAATAAAAATGTTGTCTCACCGTCTCACATTGCCCATATCTCCTCGTTCTACAGCCAGGAGATACTTCTTCTCCTCCAGTGTCAAGGGTTTGGGAAGGGTTGGAAGATCCATCGGTTTCCGGACACATTCTAGCTCCGGGTCACCCTGTCGAATAAATTAGTGAGTAAGTAATTACTTTTTTATACCCAACGAACTTATAAAATTAATAGACCAATTAAAATTCGTTGTTCAACATTCAAATCGAAATGAAATAAAAAACGATTTCCCGCTAGAATGCCGCTTATATTTTTTTCAAGACAAAATAAAATTTAAAGGCCTTATTTTTTTTTTGTTTTCGGTCTGAAAATGCTTCATTTTCGAAAATTAACGACTAGTGATTATTTTTTTGACTTGATTAGCATGGTTATGCTGATTTTGGTGTACATAAACATAACAATGAACATTTAAGTCTTCATACTCACGGACTCCAGGTCCTTCTTCTCTGACATATTGTCGGTTTACCCCACCGTGCTCTGGAGCGGCATCCGCCCCCTCAGGCAGACTGCTTATCTACAACTAGAAGCAATCATATTCACCAAAAGGTACGGGGTATCAGTCAGGCCTGGTTTCGGATTGGCTGTTATAGTTCACCGATCAATTAAACAACATATTTTGATGTGAAGGCAGATTGGCTGATGAAAGTTACCGAAACCGGGCTAAGCTGTCAGTCAATTGAAAGTTACGGTCGAAGAAAATGGGGTAGTGCCCGTCGGGATGGTATCTTCCAAACGGGACACAGCCGCACATAGCTTGATGAGAATATTGAGGAGTGCAACGTTGTATAAGCACCATTCACTACGCAGCTTATCAATATCATCCACTGGAACTGAGGCTTACTGAAACTCTAAGACTTACCTACACTACCAAAGATATAACTGTTTCTACACCGCCAAAAATTGCAGAATCTGCCGTAGAACGTGCAGTTCCGACCAACTCCACAAGTCCGTCAACAATGTCGCAGATCTACATAAAGGCCGAACGCACGAAGCCTCACGACTTCATACACATACACCGAAGATAATCTGCTTGACATGCCGATTACGACCGTCACCTACTTGCCTGACATAACCTCACTGAATAGTAATTCAATTGATGAGCATGTTCATGTCCTACTTTTGAAGTGTGTTGATAGCGAAATGGAGGGTCTTAGCGGGTATTAACATACGACATGTATCTGAAATGCGTGGACCGTGGTCATACAAGGTGTGTGTAATGCTTGGTTGACGGATTCATGACGGTCCGTTACATTCATGAATCTGTCAACCAAGCATTCTGTACATCAAGCTAAGTAACTCTATGCAAAACTTATTGCTGGATAACGACTTATTTTTTGGGTTGAAAAATCATGTTTTACGGTAGGACTCAATGCAATGTAACACTCAAAACATTGTGCTGATGGATGTATTGAATAGTGCGGGGGTCGTGGAGGTGTTTAAAGTAAAGTTATAATATTAAAAACTTGTATCAAAAAAAACTTTTGAAAAAGTTTGGAACATTGACAACCAATATCTCCGTAACTAGAAAGTTCCTATGGTCTACAACAAAAAAATGATCGCAATGACGGGGATAACTAGTGCATTTCGGCTTCGTTAAGGGTATATGTATTTACATCCTAGTTTTATGGGTATAGAGACTATCAAAATGTTCAACTTTCTTGATAAGGCCGTCATAATAATGGCGAAAAAAGAATCAGCAGTCCCATAGATCGAGAAGGTATTCAAGTTTTTTAGTGAACAGGAGTTTCGATGTATCCGGTTGAGGGCATTAGGCTCGCCCCCTATTGCATGGGACTTAAACATAAATAGCGAAATGTGGGTGTACTACAATAGGCTTCTGCCTACCCCTCGGGGAAATACAGGGTGAGGTAAGTCTAGGTTGTGGTAGACTATCTTGATCTTCCTAAGGTGGCTGGTAGCAGTTCGATGAGAGTAGTCGAGGATCAAGTTACATGATTAGAGAGGCTTATCATCTTCTAGGCTAAGAGGATTATCTTCATAATTATAATCTGTTGCTTCTGGTTGATCTGAACAGCAACCAACTATTTTGTCTGTATTGTTGGAAAAATAGTATAATAGCTTTTTACTGAATGCATAAGAAAGTATAATATACGGTACTTATAACAAAAAAAAAAACTGTTTTTTTTATTTTTGTCTGTTGGTCTGTTTGTTCCGGCTAATCTCTGTAACGGCTGAACCTATTTTGACGAACTTTTTTTTACTGGCAGATAGTTGATGTTATAAGGTCTAACATAAGCTTTTACTTTTATATTAGAAGAAAATATTAGGGTTCCGCGAAAAAAAGTAAAACTCTTGAAATTTTAACAAGTAAATTATAACGAGTAAATTAGGCTACCTTTATTTTAGAAAAAAGATTAAGGTTTTAAACTTATTAACAAAATCAAATTCAAATAGGTAAGTAATATTTATACAATATGTTAAAAAACCGTGTCCGATCCGTAAGGATATTATTAGGTATCGAGATTAGATTCTATTTATGTAATTTTTTTGGAGAACAAGTAGAAAAAAAACCCCGATTTAAATTAAATTAAATGTACTAAAATGAGGAAACTAATATGGCAACACACGGACGCGCGCGGTCGCTTTACGGATCGATTACGGATCGGACGATCGATCGAACATACTTATGCCGAAGATGAGATGGTGTTGTCACGAGGAGCTCGTGGCTAAACATACCGAGTTTCCTCCGTGCCTCGGAAAGCACGTTAAGCGTTGGTCCCGGCTGTCATTTGTAGATCTTTGACAGTTGTTAAGGTAGTCAGTGGCTCGTAAGTCTGACAACCAGTCTTACCAAAGGGTATCGTCTTACCCAGTGCTAGCTGGGTTGTTGAGGTCAGATAGGCAGTCGCTCCATGAAAAATACTGGTTTTCAGCTGCATCCGGTTAGACTGGGAGCCGTTCCCAACATAGTTGGGAAATGGCTAGGCGATGATGGTGTTGTCACGTTTTAAAAGTTTGTTAGATTTTAGGGAAACTGTGGTAATTTGGGACAAAAATCCTGCTTTTTAAAATTCATTAATATTTTTTCTTTCATGAATGTTTATTAATGTATTTGGCAATGTCATTGGTAAACCTATATGCGCCTTTCCCATCGGACAGGTTTTTTTAACACACTGTTTAATAATTACACGCGGATGATGGTGGCGGGGAACAGCTAGTTTATTTAAGAGTGTTAGCGTAAAGACGCACAATAGGAGTACGTATGACATGACCAGCATAGGCCTGCTTAAGGTCGGAAACGGGAGAACCCCACCGATATTCAAAAATATCCTATGTGTGTCCAAACATAGGATACTTTTAGGCATACAGGTAAAACATGACCTTTGTTAGACTCCAGGTCATGATTTCAAGCCGTGTCGACGGCGCGTTCGTGTTCCACGCGCGCCCCAAAGAGATGTCAGCAAACCGGAGGGGCCCGCAAGGGCCGATGCCTGCCAGGGCTGCGGGACTGTTCGAAAGAGATACCGCGGCCCTGGAACATAAAGGGCGAAAGAAGGAACATGGGTGGTTTTTAGTCAGTAAGAGTCTGACACTCCCTTCCGCTCCGCCCAGGAGCGGGAGGAGTCATTTGATGATTTCCCACCCTTTCAGTCATTAGGGTGTAAAAAAAAGTTACAAACAGACGGACTTATTTTCGTAGAACTTATAATATTCAGTATGGATAGGATCGAAGCACGCGGCTTTCTGTAGTTTCTTGTTTTTTTACGCCTATAGCCAGTACTTGTTTTTAAGAGTAGGTATTCAATGTTACCTGTTGCCTATTTAACAATTAAGTAGGGTACACGATTACATGCCTACAAGCTTGTTATCTGATATACTACACCCGAATTACTTCCATATCTTGATAATTGACGGCTTGACGGCACGGTTGGCGCAGTGGCTGAGCGATTGACTGCTGCGTTGCGTGTCGCGGGTTCGATCACCGCACGGAACAATGTTTGTATGGCCTACAGATAGATTGTACCGGGTAAAAAATTTAACTTTTTTATTTTTCTCGTAATAAGTTAGTTAAATTATAGCGATACTGTTTTATTTCTGAATTTTATATTTCGTAAGCTAAGTATACTCTTAAATTTAAGGAGTTTAATTGTGTAATAGCACCTTAGTTTAATTTTTATATTCTTTTATGTTATCTATCACTTACTTATCTTTGTAAATACTGGTAAACCAGTAATTAGCGACTGTGTAAGTCCAAGACTGTAAAACCTGTACTCAAGACATGTTGTACACACAAGCTGTTGGTAAACCGGGCCTTTATTAATAAATTAATAAATTAATTTACTGTGTACGGCCACTATTGCAGTCAATATTTAGTATAGTATTTCCGTTCCGTTTTTTATTTTTTATAAAAATGATCATCAGATCATTCTTCAAAAGTCCACAAATAAAAATGGGGCTGGGTAGGCGTTGTATGTCTAATGGCAGGTAACATTTGAAATGTTTCTTAAGAACCAGAAGAGACGTTTCAAGAAAGATTACTTCACAACAGCAGCCGTGAGAAATGGAACGAGGTGGCGGAGGCCTTTGCCCAGCTGTGGGACAGTTTGGATTGATAATTATATAATATCTAATAATCGTCAAGTGGCGAACACCAAGCACCGACAATTTTAAAATAAATTCGCTCCTGATTCTGAACTTCATCTCTGGAGATGAAGAGATGAAGGTCGCGGCTAAATAACAACAGCCGCTCGGGTCGATCTTTAGGTTAAGCCGCGCTTGCCTAGGTTGGTTCGTGGATGGGTGACCACCCATTATATACCGAGTTTCCTCCTTGCCTCGGAAAACACGTTAAGCCGTTGGTCTTGTCTGACATTTGTACAACTTTGACAGTCGTTACAGGTAGTCCCGAAAGTCTGACAACCAGTCTCACCAAGGGGTATCGTATTACCTAGCACTAACTGGGGTGTGGAGGTCAGATAGGCAGTCGCTCCATGTAAAATACTGGTATTCAGCTGCATCCGGTTAGACTGGAAGCCGACCTCAAAGTAGTTAGGAAAAGGCTAGGCAGATGATGATCTCTGGAGATTCAACAAAGAGTATGGTCAAGGTCAAAGTCAGTAGTAAAATCGGTCATTTACAAGATTTGTATTGGTTCTGATTGTTTTAACTTTAGATTGCCTTTTAGGTTTTATGAATTTAAACTAATTGTTCAGACCTTAAACTTCGTGCCCCGTATCCTATGACTGTGCAATGAGGACAAGCCAAAACATCTTAGATATTATATTTGTAGTATTCCAGATGATACCAACAAAAGGTTTCGACTGATGGTTTAACAATAAAAACACTCTATAAAAATGTTAATCAACAAATGTGGAAAATGAACAAAATACGGCACTTTTTGATTCAAACGATAGTTCGCGACGGAACGCTGAAACTTTTTTTTATAACTGGCGTTTCCATCACGAGTTTTTGTAGCGGGAAATATGAAAATGAGTTTTTTTTAATAAATAGCTTAGGTTTTGACCTTCATTTCGTGACTGCTAAGCATGAAGGCAAAGAAGTTCACAAACACTGCTGATTCTCGCTTTCAAGAGATGCACTGGTAAAAGTATAGCAGGCTTGTCCCAGTAAAAATGACATTAGAGAAGATCATTGTTACTGCAGCCCAAGCGTGGTGGCGGCCCCGACTTACGAACAGTAAGTCGTGGGCTCGAACCCAGACAGGCGCATTACCTTGTGTAATTTATTTCATCACTACTGCTCTCAAAAACGGTGAAGGAAAACATCGTGAGGAAACTCCTATGTCCTAGAACAAAAAATTCGACAACATGTGACATCTACCAACCCGCACTGGGTAAATTATAGCCCATTCCCTCTCATAGAGAGGAGGCCGGGTGTCCCAGCAGTGGGAGCATTATAGGCTGATTATCCTAAACACCAAAATTTTATCCAATAAATAAAATTATAATCGAATTATGAAAAAAATGTTTGAGCACTGTCAACTAGAATTTTACAACGAAGACATTCGTATCTACAGAGTGTGGCAGAAAGGTTTGGTCATATTTAAGGGTGTGGAAGGTTCAGACCATCAAATATATTCTTCTATATCGTGTGGTTAGTGCCTAACCTGGTGTCAGAGTTTTTTTGCCGCCCATGGGCCTCTGATTTGGCTTTACATGCCCTCAAGAAATATCTCTCGGGCATGCTGGTTTCCTCACGATGTTTTCCTTCACCGAAGCAAGAGATAATAATACAATAAACACATTAATCTGAAAAATCAGACGTGAGACCGGGACCTACGAGACCATTAGACTGAACCACTTTCTTTATCTCACTAATATCGAAATAGCGAAAAAAATCTGCTGTTCAGAACAAAACTTCAAAACAAACTTGGCCAAAACGTATGGAGAAGCTTTTAAATTTTTGCGATAACGATGTTGGTCCCATACAGAAAGTTGTACAGTTATTATGATCTGTACCACACCCTAAATTATGACCACACCTTTCTGATACACCCTGAATATAAATATAAGTTTGCTATTGCATCTACTTCACCAACATTTGGCCAGAACCAAGCAAAGAGCGGCGCCGTTGAATTTTTCTGGTTGCCACTACATTCTCATAATAGAAATATCGTAATTCCTGGGCGAGTTTACACAGATACACAACTCTTTAAAATGGTATGGACTAATTAAATTTGACCGGACCAATATAGCATCGGGTAATGTTTAAGGTATACCAAAACTTGTTGCGTGCGAGGAACGAACGCGCGAAACGTTTTCCAAGCTAAACACTCAGCCAGCTGCGTCAATTAGAACCATTTCTTCCGTTGCCTAGCATACCTAGTCACCTAGGTCCACGCTAATACATTTCACCTTCACCCAGTTAGAATGAGAGACAGTTAAAGCCTTTGAAATGCGTGTAAGTACACACAATCCTTCTGACATTACACGCATTTGGAATTTAAACTTATGAATAACGTTTGAATCAAGCTGCTGAAGACGGGTCCAAGTTTTAAAAGAGTTAAATACGTCAAGGCCAAAAAATTTACCTGTTTTTCTTGAAGAGTTATTTTGTTTAAGCACTTTTTGCATGGACATGAAACTGTCTAGAAACACTTGCATTTAAGGGGGTAGCCAGGGAGGGTAGCCTGCGAAACTCAAGTTTTCTTACGTTTTTTGAAATTTGCAGGTCAGTGTAAGGCTTTTTCATGAAAGTTAGTCATTCAATGGGATTATATGAACTTAGAGGGCGTTTCTGTAAACTCACTTCGATTATTTTATATGTTACTTTATAATAAAAATCTAAATTTGTTATAATGATATTGTGAAACAAGAACAACTGCCAACAAACTGTTTTGCAGTTTGGCAGACTTTTTAAATGTTATTGTCAAACAGATTTTGAATAAAAAAAAAGGTTGATGATTTTAATGAATATAATTCTGTAACTACATACGTGTTACGGCTGCGAATCATATTATTTTGTTCAACATACAACTTGACCTGCAATTTGAATTTCGCAGGCTACCTGAGCGCATCCTCCTGAAAGCTGTGGTGCATAGGACCCGAGCCAAAACTTTTTACTCTAACGAACAGTCTCAAAATCAACATCTGCAAATTTGTTCTGACTTTGGATTTTTTATCATTAAAATAGGCCACCATCAGGACCAGGATCAGGAGTCCTTATAGTTTCACCAATTCTGTCCGCGGTTTTTGGGCACTCAACTTTTCAGCACTCAATTCACATTTCGCTGGCTTTGTCTAGCATTCCAGAACCAGCAAGCAAAAAAACAAAAATCTACTTACGAGATCAAACGAACGCCGTGGCTGACGCGACGCCACTCCTGCGCGGCGACCATCCCCTTTCGCTCTTATACCACCCCACCTGACCCTACCTGATCCAATTAGACAAGTCAGCTGCCAAATGAACCGGTTCGATGCCGATCTGAACCACGTGGTTGTTTGTTTATAAGTTTTGTAGATTTCAAGGGCGTCTGGAGTTGGTATTGTGGTGTGGAACAGGTTGGATTTATTTGTGGGGTTCAGAACTAAAAAGGTTGGGCACTCTTTTGCGTTCAGCTATGGTTTTTGACGGAGGAAAAGTTTTCAGACTACATAACATCACGCCTGTAATCCCCGACGAGTTAGGCAGAGCTGTACCCATTAGTACAACCACATTTCGCCAGTTATGCTTAAGTCTCATGTCATAGGAGACGAGCCTAATACCATCAACCGACCAGAAATCCAGACTCCTGATGGGTAAACCCATAACACTTTGACCGACCTGGGAATCGAACCCAGGACCTCACGCTCCACGCCGTGATGGCTCTCGGCCACCGTAGGCGCGGGCCTGTGGACGGTGAGTAATGGGCTAGCTCGCCGTCCGTCCGTCGTATGACGACGGGCAGGCCGTGTCGACGGCGCGTTCGTGTTCCACGCGCGCCTCAAAGAGTTGTCAGCATACGGGAGGGGCCCGCAAGGGCCGGTGCCTGCCAGGGCTGCGGGACTGTTCGAAAGAGATACCGCGGCCCTGGAACATAAAGGGCCAATGAAGGAACATGGGTGGTTTTTAGTCAGTAAGAGTCTGACACTCCCTTCCGCTCCGCCCAGAGCGGGGGGGTCATTTGATGATTTCCCACCCACCAAAAAAAAAAAAAAAGGACCTCATGCTCAGCTGTCGCGCTCACGACCATTCGACCAATGAGGTAGTCTTCGTTTAGCAGGGTTCATTTATAGATAAGATCACGCCTATAATACTCGAAGGGGTAAGCAATTTCGCCAGTCATATTTAGGTCCCGTGTAAAAGAGAGCGAGTTTTTTGCCATAAATAAATCCAGACTCCGTGAATCAACGCTAGTCCTGAGCATTATTAATTGGGTTTTTACATCAGGAATTACTCGGTAGCAGCCCGCAGCCTGGATTTATGCTAAATTGATGGCAATAAGCACGCCCCTGGTATGTACAAGTAGTTTTTAAAACAACAGGCAAAATATTTATGTCCCACGCACGACATACAGGCTTACATCGACCAGCTGCTGCAGCTCAACTCCGACATAGAACACCATGAGGAGCTGTTCAAGACGATTAGCAGGTTCGTTTGAGTTATTAACGATTTGGAAGTCGTCAACAACAACAACTGAATAGGAGTCCCCAATTCCCATAATCTCTGCCTCCAACAAAGGAAAGAACCAATCACTCAGTATCATTTTAATTCCAAATTAAAAAAACTCTAAAAACGTCCACAAACGAGTGCTCATAATCATAATAAAACAATGAAAATGTTTTTGTTTTGCGTTTTTACGACTTTCACGGCTATAAATTAGAGGGTAGACGCGTGTCGCCAGATGTTTGACATTATCGTACTCTGAAATTCAGTGATCCGTAAAATGCGTGGCGATCCAATTGGGATATGTTGCGTAAATTATGAATATAAATGTTGATAGATGAAGAGGGACAGGAAGGCCATAGAAAAGATGAATGGATTGTGTAAGTAGTGATATGAAAGAAAAACGACTAAAGGAGTGGAAATGATAAGGATACTTAGCGCCTAAGATCGCTAGATTAGGTGCACTTTGCAACAGGAAAAAAACTTTTCACAAAAACATACGCCTCAGGTCCAAATTACACCTAGGCCTCGTTTTTAGGTCGACGCACTACAGATTTCACTGACGGTCGACCACTTGTCACCCTTAGGCAGAGCAATCTTTCCCACTGTACACTCTGGACACGTGCCCAGAGCCCCCAATCCAAGGGGGGCCCAAGTTCCTGTAAGTGTCATAGCTAGAGGTTGTCAAATGAAACTAAACTTATTCCAGGCGGAATACTGAAATTGCCGAGCACGCTTCGCTCGCATTTAAAGTCCTAAAATAAAAATGATTAATAATACACACAAACATATTATAGCGGAACATAAAAAGGCCCATTCATGTTCAAGTTCCATATTTTTAACTAATTTCCTTAGAAGTCTCAATTTGTTTTGAAATGGGCCCTCAGTCAAGATTGCACTCCTTATACACCATTATTTTTAGGTAGTTCTGGAGCCGAATACCATGAACTCGATCATCGAACTCGAAACGATTGGGACCATTTTTTTTTTAAAAAATAACAATAAAAAAAAACACGAAAGAATAAACTTAACGTTTTTTTTTTAAATAATGAGAACTCAAATGCACATTGTGTGTGTAAAACGTATCCACGATCGGCAACAAATGCGAACGATACCCATTGAAAAATTCATTCATCGATCGATTCTCATTATTTCACAAAAAAATACATTAAACTTATTCTTTCGTATTTTTTTTTTATTGTTATTTTAAAAAAAAAATAGTCCCAAACGTTTCGAGTTCGATGATCGAGTTCATGGTATTCGGCTCCAGAACGACCTAAAAATAATGGTGTATTTCTGTACGAACTTGTCACAAGAAATTCTAACCAAACAGACTCGGAGTGCAAAACAATTTGAGCCTGCTTCGCTCGTTCTTTCATCCTACAAGAGCCCCTTTATTCGAAAGTGCCCAGGCGCCTCCAATTGGTTAAAGACAGCCCTACCCATATGCCCTAAGTTATAAGGTTGAAAAGTGGTCAGTGAACTCGTTGGTACTTGGTAGTTTGGTAGGCAAGATTATGTAGTATTCCTAGCTCTGGGGTGCTTTCATCTAAAAGAAGCGCAAAGAAGGAGAATCTTGCTACCTACAACTAACATTCAGTGTCTCGACCGAAAATATCAACATAGAAAATGTATCGAAGACGTCAACAAGATCAATTTTCTCCAGTATGTATGTAAACATAATCATCATAACTAAGAAATGTCTGTGAACATTCACAGTGCTGGTTTTTTACCGAAACTCTATTACCCATTTTACGATATCCAGTAAAAGCATAGTAATAAAAGTTCATGACTTTATTAGCCATCATAATATTGCCTGTATATCTACATGAATAGTTGCATGGAAAATAGCGTCAATCTATATCTATACAAATAAATAAAATGGAAGTGTCTGTTTGTTATTCCGGCTAATCTCCGATATTGACGGGACTTTTACTGGTAGATAGCTGTTGTTATAAGGAGTAACTTACGCTACCTTTATTTTACTAGAAGAAAAGGATTCCGTGCAAAAAAAAAACTCAAGAGATTGTTAACAAAATCCGATTCAAAGAGAAATAATATTTTTATAATAATTTAAGCGGACGAGGTCGCGGACAAGAGTTAGTAAATTTAATAAAGCTGAAGAGTTTGTTTTTTGTTTAAACTCGCTAATCTCTGGAGGAGAAAAAGATAGTCCAATTTTTGAGGAATGTAACAGGCATCCTTAGAACTCAAGAGAAGCAGCGGGTAAAACCGCTGGGCACAGTAGTGTTTCTATAAGTAACTACATAGTTGTCAGCAGTAAGTTTGATGACAGTCGTAAAGGAGAATGCTCATGGATATATGGAATCCCGTACCATGCTGCATCAAAATCAAACTTTGTTTTTTATAGACTACACTGATCGTATTAACTCCTACAAAAATTGTTTTTGAAAAAAAAACCCGCGTTTCAGAGTTATTTTATAAAATCGAAACTAACCTAAAAAGTAGGTCTATTTTTTCGACGCTACCAACGACGTATTTTAACACACATACATTACATTATTGCTCTAAAAACAGCGTAATACACTAATATTAGTAAGAATTACGAGTTAAAGTAACATCCACAGTATGCTTGACTGAAACTCGATTTTATTTTAGACCTTTACATTGCCAATAGTCAGTCAGTACAGTACAAATGTCAGATGCCACAGATAAGATAACTATAAACCATAGAGTATAGTAAGTGCTATAAACTAGTCGGGATTTAGGGATGTAATCGATAAATCAAAATCTTTAGGCTGAGAAAATCTATTTTGTTGCAAATAGCAATAAACCAAACTAAATCGATTTGGTGTACTGATCTTACTTAATTGTAATTAATTTTAGAGTCCGCTCGACAGACAAGGGTTTGTTCAATTGAAACGGAACGTCATAATAAAGGGAGTAAAACAATATTCATACTTTTAAACTCGAAAAGTATATTTCCAGTTCAAAAATCAAATCCTCGACGCGTAATGCCGTAAAAAAATATGAAACTAATTACCTACTATAATATTTTGGTTTTGAGGCGCGAGACTTTTTGGTACCAACTTTGGTCATTCTCTTTTAAACGTAAAGGTAATGTTGTGAAACCGCATTAACCATAAAGGCTTAGCTCGAATAGTACCGAGCCAACTGTAGTTCAATCCACCTCCTCCATACCGCGTATGCTTACGATCCTTAACGCGCTCGTGGAGATCAAGCCTGGATTGAACTACAACATGAACAAACAACAACACAAACAACATGAACATTGTAACAATGCTTGTGGTTCTGTGAGAAGACTGAGTAAAAGGATTGCTTCACTTAATTTAGTAATGCTCAATGTTTTAGTTTACCTACTAAATGTAAATGAATAAAGACTTATTTTTAAATGCACATCAAAATACTTAACACCCGTCAATTTAATTACTTACATCAATCAAATATTTTTTACATGAAAATAATTATTGTAATCCAAACAAACCAAATCTTTAACAAAACTAGTACTAAAATAATCCGAAAATAATGCATCAATAAATAATATATGTTAATAATTATACGTTTTCCTTGATTTTTTTATTTACAGTTAGAAAAAAAGCACAATTTCGCGCAACCTAACTACGGGTAAGGGTATATCTTACAACATACATCCTTGACTATTGTACAGTATTGAATAGGAACGGCGACGGCGGGGTAATTGCATAACACTCCAACAATAAATGGCAATGTCTTTCATTTTCAAAAACATTTATTGCGTTCTTTACGCCGTTGAAAGAACAACTTTTTATAAAAGAAGAATTGGGGTGCGGGTCAAGTTCTAAATAAAACAACAACATAAAAATGTAAAACTTTATTACATCTCACAATTCAACATAAGGTACTGTACACACCGGACTACTAACGTTTCGACTAGTGCAATTCCAGATATGTCACGATATAACCTACACAACATACAGCTAGACATTTCGTTATTCTATAGTACAAAATACAATCAGGGAAATAGTTCGAAGCTATTGGCGAGTTATGGCGACTAAAGGACGTTTCACACTGAGGCAAAGCCCGTGACGGGTTTGTGCGATGAGTCGTGCAAGCTAAGCACATAGTACTGTCTGCATAGCGCCCCTCGCAGGATTCATGGCGGTGTATTAGAAGTTTTATAACTTTTTGAAATACAGGGTGGTAACTTCGTCAACTGCAATTGTTGAGAGGGAGATTCTACCTGCCATAAAGAACAACTTTGTCTATGCAACCAATACTCTATTTGAAACATATACAGGGTGAAACTGACACCGACGCACAAACGGTTCCCACGTATTCAGTATATCATTCTACACCCCCACATAGAAATTTTTCATGGGTAATGACAAAAAAACAGCTGTTGCGTACATTTTGACATGCAGGTATTGCACTTTTGTACTGAATTTGATACTGAATACGTGGTAACTGTATATTTTTCAAATAGAGTACTGGTTGCATAGACAAAGTTGTTCTTTATGACAGACAACTTTGTGAGCATGTTTATGAAAACTCTCACGAATCGGATAAGGTTTAAGTAAATAGGTAAAACTTAACAAACAATGTGCCAGAAAATATTGTATTATAGCCATAATTTTTGTAATTTTCTTATTCTGAGATGTACAGCAAATTTTTCCTTGTCTATAACATTAAAAATAAATTATAGAATAATTTCCCTGATTATAAAAAAGCTACGGGTATTAAAATTCTGCTATATTATTGCTGATTTATTTTATCTAAATAACGATATTTACAATATCAACAACAGAGTAAACATATAAGCTTAAAATACAGCTATTTCAAAACTGAACACCTGCCACCCACTTGATTGCAAATTAGGCACTTAACTATTCCAAGCAATTTTCGACCTTACAAGTTATTTTAATGTAGAGTCAGCAACGAAAGTCTGAAAATAACCATCTCAAACATTATTATGCCAAAAGCAGTTTAACCATTCACGTTTTCTAAATTTAGGATTTTTTGCAAAAATAACATTGTTAATGTTAACTAACTTTAGTTGCTGACCATACCTACAGATACCATTTTTATTAAACAGTGTTGTACCCTAATAGTATTAATTCCTTAAATATCATTATTAATATAACATCGGTGAATTGTATTATATTATGAGTCAAAAATTAAAACAGTAAAATGATTGGTCTCGCAACACTTGCACCAACACCAAAATAACCCTGAGTTCAACTCAGAAAACCTAACCTCTTTTGATCGATAAATATTGTTCTGTATTAAAATGAATATAATAATTTATTAACCTTACAACTATTAACTTTAATAAGGCTCAATTAAATACACTTAATGCCTACATCACTACAGGATGGCAATCGAAGCACTCTGGAAACCACTTAATTATCAATTTAATTAATTGTTACTGAACAAAACGTGTAGTTTCTAACGGAAAAATATCTGACAGAGTAGTTCCACCTAGATGGCGCTACATGTTACTTACTTTTTCAGCTGCTATGGAGTTCCTTGCTGAAAGCTTTGCCGCGAGATGGCGCTAAGTGTTTTATCTTGTCGCCCATTGGTGGCTTACAAACATACAGCGCTCTCTCGCGGCAGTTTCCAGAAAAAAACCCCGTTCATCGTTCATTTGTTAGGTTGCATTCTAAATTAGAAACTTCAATTGAGTATATTTATCAAAATCTTCTGTTTATTTGAGTCTTTGTCAAAATGTTGTGGGTTGAATATCTTCTCAGTTGGTTTCCATCACCATACAATTAAATGCAATAAACATCTTACTTTTAATAAAAACAACATTTTATTTTTTAAATAAACCAGTGCAACAAAATGCAACAAGTGAAATAATAATATAGTAAATACGAGTACCTTGACTAAATAGCAAATTGAAAAATTTGCAATAAAGGAGATTGTCAACTTCGGTTCAAGTGTGTTGCAATGTACATTGTACCTTAAATGACAGGTGTCACCGAGTACAACATTTTTATTATGGCAGCAAAAAGAATATTCCAGAGGTATTGACATTCTTGCATGTGTATTTATATTTTTTTAAAACAGTGAAAGGGTGATGAAGAAAGAAAAAGAGGAAAAAGTGTTATTTTATTTATGTGTGTTACTAACATAGACAACTACTATTTTTTATCGATAACGTAATCTAAAAAGTCTGCTGTTCGATTAATATTATCCTCGTGCCTAGCCGACTTCAAAAACCATACTTCACACATTATATGGGTGCAGCAGGCCAGTGTGCGTTTCCCCGCATGTGCAGTAATAATGTTTAATACGATTTCTGTATTGAGTAAAGAGTAGGTAGGTATAGATATCGCGCGCGTATACATATAACGTAATTAACGTATAGTAATTTTCGAACTTATCGTGAGACCTTTTACCTTTTTTTTAAGTTAATAATACACATATAAAAAATGTTGTACTGGTGGAGACCTGTCATTTATGGTACAATTCGTATCTGCAACACACTTGGACCAGCACCCGTTGTAAAACTGACATTCTCCTTTTACACTTGAAAAATAAAAGCTAAAAGTATTTAGTATCACAGGATGGTGGATTGACCAGCACAAATATATTTTTTATTCAAAACAATCAAATATAAAGTAGATAAATTTTAAATTTTTAACTGAACACTTAATACTGACGACACAACCATATAAAATAATTTTGGAAAAACATCATAAATAATATAAAAAAGACCTGTACCACCACCGATGAGGAAGCAATTTCTTTTCTCCCACATGAAACGTACAAAAGATTGTAAGCCCCGTGTCAATAAAAGAGACACATACAGGGTGTAAAAGGACCAATTACATAATCGTAAACAAAGTATTCTGTACATCAAACAAAGTAACAAAAAATATTGCTAGGAAACGATGTACGGCAGTGCTCAATGTAACGGACCCAATACATTGTGCTGATGATGGATGCATTGAATAATACAGGAGTTATGGAGGTATTTAAACTTTTGAAAACGTTGGAATTTTGACCTCCAATATCTCCGAAATCAGAAGGTTCCCAGGTATGGTCCAGAACAAAAAAAAAATCACAATGACGGGAAGAAAAAGTGCCTTTGGCTTCATTAAGGGTCTTTTTACACCCATTGTATTAATAGTTGATCGCTGACTAGTTGCTCGCACCGCAGGCGAGAACTCTATCAAACAAAGAATTCGTTCTTAGTTGCTAGCTTGTCGACAGTAGAACAGGTGTCTAAAATATAAAATAATTACAATAAAAAGATTCGTCGTCTACCAAGTATAATGAATTCTGTGTTTATAAGCTTAATATAAGAAGCACCGTTTAATAAAAAAAACACAAGTTTGAGCCAACCCTGAGGAACTAGCAGGTATAGCAATGGGGACGACCTGTCAATACTCATCATGATGTAGATGGCAGGACCATAGCGAAGACCAAATCTGACCAATGAGGCAATTTATTTTGAAATACAGCTTGTATCAGAAAGTTGTGGTCATTTTTACGGTTGGGGTACAGACCACCAAACTAAACAATCTTCTCCACCATGTAACCAACGTCATGGCATTGCAAAAAAAAATCAACTGCTCCATACATTTGGGTCGAGAAGATATTGAAGATTTGTTTCAGACAGTTGATTCAATATTTTACCTGAAAAGTTGAATCATCAGTCACCACCACGAGACTCAGATATAGATATACCTATTACTTATAACGCAAGAGCATCTACTTCGCGTGCCCGGCTAGAAGAATGTTTTTCCGTTTGATACAGGTCTGAACCACACCATTAAACATGACCACACTTTTCTGACACATGCTACAAAATGACATGACATATCAATGTCATTTTATGGCATTAAAATGACATTAACAGATTATCAACCAATGATGGCGCTTGGAACTAGCTACACTAGCGCCATCAGTTTCATAGATGCCATCCCCATTAAAAACGCAAGTAAAAAATAAATCCTTGAAACGGCGACCTAAATAAAAGCTTGAAAATCAATCAACCTATCACCAAAACAAAGTCATACATTAACATATCTATATCTTAAAACAAGAATATTTCCCATATTCACTAACACACTTTATTTTCAGCTCTCGGTGCTGAGCCGAGAGTTGAAATTACAAGACTGCTTTATTTAAGACATTGTAATTGAATAGCCTACTTCTAGTGAAAACGAGTATTTTTTAAATCTAATAGTATTGTTTTGCATAATAAGGCAAAATAAGAATAAAAATAAATTGCGATACATCGTAAAGATAATAAATAAGTATTTGTTCTTCAAAATAATTATTTTTCTGGCAAATATAAATAATTGTAAAATATGTGTCAACGGTGTAAAATATCTTCTTTAAATCATTTTCAATGAAAATACATAAACATAACGATGGCAAGTCCATTCCTTTATGACAATGATACCAAATACCTCACAAGTTATAATGTTTAAGTTAGGTAATCTAAAGCCGCGTCCTGACCAAAGCGATCGTAGCACAAATGCGCGACCGTCGCGTTCTTTTTGATTTGTGTTTGCGCCGACAGAGGGCGCCAGATATGAACGCGACGATAGGTTAGGTAAGGAAGCGGGGTAATATCATTATCATAATAAATAATGTGGCTAATTCAAAATGTAACGCCCGATTTTCACGGTTCACTTTTGCCTAACAATTTGGTTGAATCAATCAAACTAAAGGTTCAGTCAATTACAGATCGGCTGCTATCACCGGACACTGACAAATACTTCAGTATGGAGATATCCATGTCCGAAACTGCGATTGAAATTTGCCTATACCGTTTTGGCGAAGCCTGAAATTGTGTAAGCATAAAATGTACACAAGGTGTAAAATAATAAACCGCAAGACCTCCCGTGTGGTCTCTCGGTCCATGAAACCGAACACCTTTTGATCTACGAATTCCTGAAATTCGCAAAAAAATATTGCACTTTCTATAGGAACTGACGCGATCACCTGATCAACATGTTTGGTAAAACTAGAAAAAGTTATGAATTTCCAAAAGTCATAGAACTAAAGTTGTTCAGTTTCATGATCTGAGACACCACTCGAGAGGGCGTTTATTATGTTACATCCTGTATATATTTTCTGCGTATTTCAATCAAAGTGAATCAATCTAGTTGAGCCGTGTACCAGAACCTTCACAAATTCGAGATGAGCCTACTCATCACCATTTGAGATAACTTTAAAAAATGCACATAACTGCAGACATCACAAAAACAGTGTGCAATAAAACTAGAACGGCCTAAATTCATATTTTTCTGCACACAATTCTCAACCTTAAAACATTAACGATAACCTATGTATATACACACATTTACAGTAGAAAAGTACTAAGTTATTAATACTTCACTTGAGGTCTTCCTCTTCATCATCCTCGACATACAATAGGTCTTCCATTTTCGTCATGAATTTGCTGTTTAATTCTTGTTCTACGGAGAGGGGTGCGGTCTGTAAAGGTTATGAAAGAATATGATGTAAGTATGTGCCTAATTTTAATTTCATGGTAGAGGCATGATCAACAATTCCCAACCCCGCGTCCAAACCAAAAGATCGTCTCGTTCGCGTTCATGTCACTCATGTTTTAAGCGCCATCTGTCGGTGCGATCACGCCAGTCGCTTGTTCACGAGATGATCGCTTTATTTAGGACGCAGCCTAGTAATTAAATTACATGCCAACTATTATTACATTAATATTAGTAAACAATTATATTTCGTTACCTGTTACAATTTTCCATCAATATGTCACAAGTAAAGTAATATGCAATAGAATAAAAAAACTGATTTAGCCAAATTAAAATGAAATGATTTTTAAACAGTCTAAAAGAAGTTTCAGTTATTGTATGTTATTCTATGCTCCATACAATCCATTCACATTTTTAATAATGTAAGTAGTTGTATATGTAATTTTGAGCCTTTTTCAGATACATACAAGGTGTTTATTTAATCACCTTTTGATATAAACTTGTTGTCCCCAACAAAAAGTTTAATGACACTAAAGGAGTAAAGAAAAATAAATAAAAACTGGCATGCTTTCCAATGAGTTTATTAAGCAACACATAGTGAATAGACAAACAACAGGCGATGTTAACTAGAATTTTACATACATATTTTATGAAAATGATATAATATTTTTGACAATATTCCAACTGGGTATTAGGTTACTTCGAAAGTTGGAAATCCACCAGCGTGCTATTTATTTAGGTAACGGTTACCACGTATTCAGTACTTCATTCTGAACCCCAAAAAGAATTTTTTTTCGGTTATTAAAAAAAACAGCTGTTTGCTACAAAACTGCAAGGCCTACCGAAAATGTATGGAACAGCTGTTTTTTTAATTTCTTTTTGGGGGTGCAAAATTAATGAAGTTCTATTGCTTGAGGAATATATACCTAAACTTTATAAGCCCTGGAATATTGTCAAGCACTTCATAAATATAAGCGAATGTTACAAACAAATAGATTTACATGCGAAAATGAAGCTTTATTTACTCAAAAGTACTCGATGAGAATGAAACATAAATGTTATATCTCTGTAATTAACAATACATATAAAATATCATGCAAGTACAGTATACGACCGTAAATATGGCGCATCATCTTTAAAAAGAGAATATCACACAAGTACGAATGGCATAAAAATCCCCACTTTACGTGTACAGGAGATACTCTAAAAAAATACTTTCGAGATTTTATTTTACCACTATTTGTCGGCGTAAGTAATCTGTATATTCATGCCAAATTACAGCTTTCTAGTACTAGTACAGAGTCTTTGAGCTAAGCTGCGGACAGACACACATACGGACATGGCGAAACTATAAGGGTAGGAACCCTTGTTGACTGCGGAACCCTACAGAGGTAAACTTTTTCTTAAATTCGGTGTGTTATATTTACGGCCGTGTACCTTTATGTAAAGCGTGGGACACACGCGCTCGGGTCAACCTTATTCAGCCCGATACGACACAGCCAGGTAGCAAATATCCGTTCACCCTGTCCCGATATGGCTGACCCGGTTATGTGTGTAGCTCCCTGATATTCCATGCGTTATAATAGTAAAAACAAGCACAATTTTAACATGCAAAGAGACGTTACAAAAACAGACTACGACTCAGTATAAAAAAGTTTGTAATTCATTTTAACAACAGGAACAGACAGCGACAAACACATTAAAACATGATTTAAAAACACACACACAAACCAAACATATTTAAAAATAGAAAACGAACACACAAACTTTAAAAGCAAACCGTTAACTTTCATTATAAAAAATACAGCCATGTCGACACACACGGGAACACTGAAAAAATGTTAGCAGTTCACAAAAATGGTAACGCAATGGTAGAAAATTCAGTGTTGCCATTTTTTTATTTGAATTTTGAAAAAGTGTGATAACATGATAATAAAAAATGAGTGTTAAATAAAAAAACGAATATTAATAGGTAACATAATTTTATACCAGTACCTTCAGTGAAAATATAGCACATTTGTGGCTAGACTATTGTACATTATTCTATATCATTATACCGTCGCGAATATAGAACAAATTAGTAACACACATACAGATTTTTTTTTTTTTTGTTATTTCTTTTCATCATTAAATAGGTAATTGACACTTCATGGAGATTTAAAAATAAAATCTTTGAAGATGAGACGAATTTGATTCACCCTTATAATAATCGGGGTTGAATTTCAATTAATTAGCCAAACTGAGCCCATATTTAGGAAAAAAATGAGTATAGTTTGTATTCGCCTCGAAGCGATGACGCACACACACGTAGTTACGGTCGATCACTATACAGGTTGTTTGCATAAAGACAAGTCACAGACAGTCAATATACAGGGTTAAAACAAGTATGAACACCCCAAAATATATTTTAGCATTTATACAGGTTGTTTCTAGTTTTTATACAGGCTGTTTCCATATGTGCATACACATTAAATGCTTGTATTACCAATTTGTCATCTAAATTAGGGTACAGTATGGCATAACTGAAAGAAACATATTTATATCATTTAACTTTTTCGTTGTATATTCTCTTAGATGGCACACAACAGTCTTACAGGGCATTTAAAATTAACGCCTGCATAACATACTTAACAATTTAAATTCATAAAATCACAGAAACATTACGCAGATATTTTTAAGTTTTATGACTTGGTTGATTTATTTTTCAAATATAAACGTATGTTACTTTGGCATTAACACTAGAAACAAAACTAATACATTTATATTACCGTCTGATTTTTATTTATTTTTATGTATTTAAAAAAATCTTCTCACGCAAATAAATAACGATAAGAACGTGTCCAAAATAATTAACAACATCATTAAAATATTTCCAGAGACAAAAACATCTGCAAAGATTTCTCTTATCTTCATTCATAATCTTTGGCATAGATTGTTATGCTAACGAGAACATGTTGATTGTGAAAATATGAAGAAACGGAAAATAACATTGATAGTGATGTTGGGTTTTTCAGCGCTGATTCGACTGTTGCAAATATTTTATTCTCTCTCAAAATTTGATTTGCTTAAAAAAGTTTTAAACGATTTTTTTATTATTATTAGAATCAACCAAGTCACGAAAATAAGGACCGAATTCTCAAACGAAACTCAATTTTTAGTTACCTAAGGCTCCGTTAATGACCATGGGCAATACGACTTGCGTAGATAAGCGCGCGCTCTGACACTATCCGTCAGTCCGTTTCACCGGCTCTAAAGTCGTGGCCAAGGCGCTAGCAAACGATCTGTTTTGTCACGCGTATAATATCCTACACCGTCGGTACTTGTGGCATGGCTTTATATTCATTAAAATTCTCTGCTCGTGGCCAAGAGGCAAAGACATCTTACAAGACATTATCGTTTGAGAATCCGGAGGTGGGGGACACAGATCACAGTAATAGAGACACACTAGAAGTATTAAAGCTTGTGCAAAGGGGGTGGGCAGTGGTTAGAGTTAAGAGAACCGCCGCGACGGGGTACACGTCCAGTACTTGGCCGGACGAGTCAAATCGTGGGCGTGGCACTTGAAAGCGGACTGTGGAATAAATGTTATTCGTTACTATGACCTTTGAAGTTATGAACATAGAATCTACAACTGCGAGTAGTTATTAAATAGAGGGAGGAGCTACCTATTAGACACTGCGAACAGTCCCATGTTCCTGAAGGGAAGCCGGCAGGAACCGGCTTCTTAGGTGCCTTCGAGCCTGCTACCTATATTCATCTGTTTTTTTTTTGTTTATTCTTGACTAGAAGGATTTTAAGGAAGAACACTGTATTTATCACCACTTTTTCTATTTACGACAATCTAAATTGATTTGTCTTAACACAATCATGTTTTTATCTGTACTTTTAATATTAAGATTTGAGATTTGAACTACAACTTACTCGTAACCATGATTTAATTTAATTCTGAAACTATTTCAATAACCTTTTAATGCTTCATCTTTTACCAGGTATATAATTATATGGACATGCGACATAAACAAACATGCAAACATGCAGCATAAAATAAATAAAGATTAATCCGAGCATATACTCAGGAATAAAAACTGGCAATTTTTGGTACATAACTAAAAAACAATGCAGGATTTGTCTTGCTTGTCTACTTTGGTAAAAAAATAAAGCAGGATTTGGATTTAAAGAAAACTTTTGTATTTCAATAGATGAAGAATTCATGTGGAATGCTTAAAGATTGTCTTGATCTTTCATCAGCTGTCCATACCAAAGTAACAGTTATTATTTCTGTACTAAACAAGACTAGCAAGAAAAACAGACTAAACGAGGATATGTATAAACTCAAGTCATAAAATACTCACAGCAGGGTCAATACGCGGGAAGGGCGCGAGGCATATGATGAGCACAGTCATGTTGTCGCAGCCGAGCCCGCCCGTGGCGCAGTTGGGCGCCAGGCAGCGCTGCATGAGCGCCTCGCACACGGCCGCCGGCTCCCAGCCCGACAGCAGGCGCACGCGGCAGAACGACACCACCTCCTGCAGTACCAGGCGGGTGTGACAACCACAGGATATTTATCGTACTACCCAGAACTATTCTGAGTATCTAGAAACGAGGTAGCTTTAGCTATCCCTCTTATATTATAAACCCAAAAGTGGTAATGGAACAACATATTGATATGATTGGTTATACAAAGAAATAGTCTATGTGCCACAATCGAATATAGGCTACTTTTTATCAGGAAAAATTGCACGCCCCACGGGAGTGAAGTCACGGGAAACAGCTAGTCAATTTTAGCTAGCTAAAAATATGTGACGTATAAGATCAACACGGTCATGTTGTCGCAGCCGAGCCCGACCGCGGCGCAGGTAGACCTGCATGAGCTGACTTTCAGTCGTGTCCGATGGCCGTGAGAGGGGGGGGGGGGAATGACAGTGATTGCACCTGTGATAACGCACAAAGTTTTGTATATTTCCTGGGTCGAAGGCTAGTCTCCGCGCAAATTGCCCACCATAACCGAAAAAGGCCAAGAGGACTATTAAAAATCACTTAAGACGCTGTCTGTGGGATTGGAGACACGTGACTGTCAAATGTCAGTCACAGCAAGATCTTATTTGCAGATTATAATTTACCTCGTTAGATAACACCTCCCATATTCCGTCACACGCGATCACTATGAATTCCCAGTCTTCGTTCAGCTGCCTCACTTGTACGTCTGGAAACGCTGAAAATATAAACAATAGGTAATTTCAATTACTTATACCTAAAAGTAGAAACATCATCATCTGCCCAGCCCTTTCACAACTATGTTGCGGTCGCCTTCCAGTCTAGCCGGATGCAGTGCCGGCGTAAGGGCCACTGACACCCCGGGCGAAAATATTGTGGCGCCCACTTGAGGGAAGCAATATCAGCACAGAGCGTAGAGCACAGTTTTGAGGGTTTGCACCAGGGGAGGCCAGAGACTCCAACTCCAGACCTTGGCGCCCCCCAGAATTTGTCGCCCTGGGCCGTCGCCCCATCGCGCCCCCCCCTAACGCCGGCACTGGCCGGATGCAGCAGAAATACCGATATTTACCCAAAAGCAGACTATATAGAATTTTTATGTGCGTTAAGTTTTCACAAAACTCGCACTCAAGTGCTGTAACATAAAAATGGTACAGACCAGCACATGCTACCCGAAACTTTAAAATTTTCCTAATCAACCTTGAACCTAATTTTTTAGCGATAAAGTTGAAAATGTCTATTAAAAAAAATTGTCAGATTGCAGACAGCTTTATGTGCTGGCGTCTGTTCTTTTAACACATGCCCGGGGCTTCATGGTAATCTTCTATATCTTTAACCACACTACTGACAGTTATATTTCTAACTTGGTCAGTGAAACTAAACTTTACTTTTTCCCTACACATTCATTTTTGGCTTTAATTCGGCATCTTTTGCTAAGTGAAACGTCTGAATGAATCCAAAGGGAAACTGAAACAACAATGAACGTTCACTCAACTGAAGCGTCTGATGTCGGTTTATGCGTTCCTATACCTGTGACGATCTGTTCCTGTGGCGAAAGTCTGTAGTTCCTCTTGAACACATAGTCCCCTAGTGCCCTGGACAGCGCCAGGTTGCCGTTGACCCTGTTCAGCTGTACCCACCCTCCTCCCGCCGTGATCCTGCGGAGTTCCTCCTCGTTGTTTGGTTTGTGGTCGTATGACAGCATCTCCACCTAGGCAGATAACGAAATAGGTTTTAATAGGAGTATAAACACAGCCTGCCTGGTGCCTGGGATTCCTTAAGTTTTATAGTGAACTAGCTTTTACCTGTGGCTTCGTTCGCGTTAATTTGAATTTGACAGTCACTTCAAGTTGTTCACTGCTTGTAATAATATAATTCAATCATGATTCAAAAGACATGTGGCGCATTCTATTATCATAAGAACGTTATTGTTGTTTTCCTCGGAAACAGTACTTTTTTTCGTGATGAAAGCCCTATGTCCGTTTCTGTACACCTGACAACCTATATGCAAAATTTCAGGATGATCGCTTTAGTGCTTTAGGCGTGAAAGGCAACAAACAAACTTACTTTTGCATTAATTTATTCAGATAGTATATACATTTTTTTTGCCGTAGAATAAGACAGACAATACTGTGAATGGTTTAAAAAAAAATTGTTTATTTCTTAACCAAATCCAAACAACAAGTTGATGATTGGAGCCTCCTTTTAAGCAAAGAAAAGCCTGAAAAAGGTTTTACGTATGTCTGTAAGTAACTCACTCCGCCTCTGACGCTGGCGACGGCGCGGGAGTCGCCCACGTTGGCGCAGTATAAAGTGTTTTCTTTGACCAACACCGCGACCGCCGTGCTGCCGGCTACCTTCTCTTGCAACATGTCTTCTTCGAGCATAGCCTGGTCCAGATCTAGGAACCCCTGGAGACAATCGATTATTATTATTATTTATGGAGTAACTTCTACCCCAAGGGGTTAGGCCGTAGCAGCTCCCTCTATCTATTCTAATATTTTAATTGAAGGATTATGGATTATTCAACAAAGAAGAACTTCTCGTGTAATATTATTAGTTTAATTTGTAAAAATGTGTCTTACAAATTAAGCGGTTTACAGAGACAATTGACAAGAAGAACACGCCTCTAGCGGCAAAAATAAAAACTACTCTTTGCGTTCCTTATTTAAATTCTAACAGTAATGACTCAAGTAGCTGACGTTGACGTTAATAAAGCCAGGCTGAAGTGGGAGTGGTCTGGCCATATCAGACGAATGCACCCGGAGAGGTGGGCAAAGATCGTCACTCGCTGGATGCCTGAGGGAGGACATCGACGTCTAGGACGACCACGGCGAACGTGGTGTGACGATCTGATCTTGTTCGTGGGGCAAACATGGCCAGAAAACAGAGAGATTTGGAAGGAGAAAGGCCTGTGAGAGACGACGTAGGACAACAAAAACAAATTAAGTCTGTCAGTTGGTCCGGATTGCATATAGCCATTTTACTCCGAGGCTTTCGGAACTAAACAGGGTGGAAGGGACAATGACGTGAAAACTGTTACCACGTACCTATTCAGTATACATGAAAATTAGAGAGAAACAAACCTTCTCCTTTGTGCAGACGGACGGGACGTAACGAAATTAAAAGAGAATTAAAGTGCCGTTTTTGCCTATGGAATCCTAAAAAAAAAGCTAAAAGGAAAAATATCTACCTACGCACAATTTATAAATAACCAAAATAAATACAGTTCAGTTAGAGCGGTTTCAGACTAGCATATTTTGTAGCGCGTATAAGCTCGTACGACTACGCGTTCACACATTTTTTTTTAAATGAGTTACCTACCGCAGACATGGTGGTCCGCGCCCTTGTTTGAAATTATTTGGTTTACATGTTTTTACTACTTAAAATTACATTCGTGCTCCTACTTTGGACACTTACATTATACTAAACTTATTAGAATAACTTAGAATCTACTTGAGTCCATCTTTTTTTTTAAATAATACACATGCACATCATGCACACAATTCTTTTTTTGATATATACTTTTTTATTTTGTTTTTTTCAGGCTTACAATTTATATTTACTATATACACAAACGCGTACACACATTAAGTGCTTTAACCACTCTGCTCGACAAGATTTTGACACATGACACATCAGCTGAATCGGGGGGGGTGATGCGAATTGTCATGAAATTCAAGAATTTTCGTGAACATTCAGCATTCGATTTTATGATGATAAATATGTCACGGCAGCTGTTTCACACGATAAGTTTGTGTTAAATATCTTCAATACCGTGTTGAGGTTCGTAAAACGGCGTCAGTCTATTGCCAAATATGTGTAAAATACATATTACGGCACGCTTCCAAAAAATAGGTAACTTAGATACGCTGGAAATAATGTACATAGACAAGTTTCTCGTTTGCTAAAAAACTCGAAAAGGAAAAATAAATACAGTAACATTCTATCTGCGTTCTTATTTTTGCTATTATTCGTACATAATTTCATAAAAAAACACGATAAAAGTCTTGACAAATATTACTAAAAAACTATGTTGCAAGTGTTGCAAAATGACACTTCTTAGTGCTGACCGTAAACCCAAGTTCTATCATTACGATTAAAAAGTGGTATTCAGCCTAATCGATACTCGCAATGAAATCGAGTTTAGAAAAAAAAAGAGTTGAGACTGAATTCTTGATATAATTTCGAATCATAAATTAATCATTTAATTTTATCTTTTTTAATAATTTCACTTAGTAATTATTCGATGTTTTTGGTTGAATTAAAGAGAAGGAGATTTATAAATATTAAAATAAAGTAAAAACTTGCTCCTATGTAATAATTTTGATGATTATCTTTCTTTCCGTTGAACTAGCAGAGTGAAATTTGGCAAGAAATAAGTCTCACAGTTCAAACAAAGAAAAATCTGAAAATGGATCGATTTTCAATTTCAAATTAAGAATACGCTCGCAATTCACAATTTTAAAGTATTTTAATTTATACATCATTTATTGTGAATTTGGTTTTCTAATATCTGGCGGTTGGACTGGAAGCCGACCCCAACATAGTTGGGTAAAGGCTAGGCAGATGATGATGAATATCTGGGGGTTGGATATAGAATGTCCAGGATCTCGGTAGGCATAATAAAAAAATAGTTTGATCCGTCAAAGAAAGTAATATAATGTCATTATATTACTTATTCTACAACATTGTGTATAGTATAGTTGGGTTATTGTGTTAGGTTGGGACAAACTTTTGTTTTGTTAGGATTATTCTTTCTCACTGCTGGGCAAAGGCCTCCCCTTGGCCAATCAGTCAAGAACGAGTGAGTCCAGATCGCCACGCCAGTGTTTCTTGGGCCTGCCTCGGTGACGACGACCGACAATCTTATTGTCCTATATTTAGCAATCAGCAGTGCATAGGCCGCATCCTAAATAGACATTAGTTTATTTTTTCAAAGCAGTTCACTGTCCACTCTAAAACCTGTTTTTACAACTGCAAAGTTCAGGTTATCCATCATAGGCCGTGGGCCGTGTCACTTGAGTGAGGCCGTGAACAGCTATAAGACAGAACCCTCAGGGTAAGAGTCCTACTCGCATTTCTAGAAGTTTTCTTAAAAATACAATTTTATAGTTTTTGGGGTTGCTACTAAACCAAGCTTATCTACGCATCAAAAAATAATGACGATTAAAAGTATTGGTCGGAGAAGGCAAAAGATAAAGAAAATTGGAAAGCCATGGGGAGGTTTGCCCAGCAGTGGGAGAGAACTGTCTGATAAAAAAAAAAGTATTTGTAAATAGTGAATACCTAATAACCAATCCATCTAACCATAACCCAATTTTGTAGACTAAATATAATTTATCTTGGTGGGAACCAAACAAACACTATGGCCTACCAAGATCCTTGGCGTTCTATATTCAACCAACCAATAGAATAAAAATCACAATAAATTATCTAGTAACTATAAATACAATATAAATTGGAACAGCGAGTGCATTCCTAATTTAAATTTTGACATTGAAACAAAATCGGCGCGAATTTAGCCATAGATTAATCTGTTCTGTTTATTGTTGGGTCGGTTTTAATACCTACAATGCACGAAAATCTAGTAAGATTACCATTATAAAAGCTTGAAAAATATTATAACATTTTTTATTGTATTTAACGCATAAAGCAAAATTATTTTAATTTCTATCTATCGATTTCTTAAATTCTTACATTTAATTACTCGATTTAATCGAAATTTACAAAACAAGAATCGATTGAAATAATCGCTTTTACACATCCCAAAAATTAAAAAAAAACATATGGTCGTGGTCGTCAATTTCGAATACAAATTGAGTAGTGGTAATGAATATTACGTGTTATTGGTCCTGAATTAGTAAATTACGCTAAGATCTGGGCATTTTCATGTTGTTTATAATATTTGAAATTATATTTGTCACATTTGTTATCGAATCTTTATGCGTTTGTGTGATATAATGTGAAAAATAAAAATGTAAACACGCACTATTGGCGCGAAACTTCGACTTTAGATACCAACATTCATCATTACCACTGCTTATTTAAATTGAATTATGGATGAATTCGTCACATAATTAAATGACGAGTTAATTATTATCAATAAAGTGGAGTTTGGATGTCCGAAAACCACAATTTTTATGATTTTTAGCCTCGGCCAGCACTGCTGTCAAAATGGCGATGACCGTATTTACGCACTTGGATTTTGTAAGGTGAAATTAAGAAACTTGCGCGCTAAATACAGAAGTTTTAATGGCGTTGACATACGAGCTTTTTATCCAACTCTCTTAATTAACGCACACTCATAGTATTTGATTATCAGAATATTAAATATTTACATGAATAATGAGGATGACGTATGACTTAAATGCTAGCCCCTTTCGGGGCCGATACCGAGCCAGCGGAGGTTTGTATGTCAAGCCCCCAAAGGGGCCCGTACCGAACTATATGGTTAAAAAATAGAACGCGCGTAAAATGACAGCTGTCAACATAAGTGACGACTTATCTCGCAACTCGCGCTTGTACGAGCTTATACGCTCGTACGGGTTCCGTGTGTAGCAAATGGCGCGCGTACACGCTACGCGTCCAAAAAAGAGCTAATTTGCGCTGAAAATACGCTGATCCGAAACCGCCTTAAAAAATAACTGCGTAAAATATAACACCGCACCTATAAAGATGACATTGCAAAATATTTCGTTATTAAATAAACACTGAAACACCTACCTTAAGTTTCAGACGTCGCGTCATGAGCCAGGGTTGACACAAGATAAACTGAAGTTAAATGTTATGCAAAATGTGTAGTTTTAATTCCGCTATTTTGCACAAAATTTAATGTAATGTTACTAAGTATGTGTGTTTCACACCTATATTTTTCAAAGGCAGACCATTTGAAAAATATAGGTGTGGTGTTGTGGTGTAAAAACAGAGGTGTTTATTATAATGTAAACACAGTTCAGTGTTGTCAGTGAGTAGTATTATTGACATAGTTATAGGATATATTGCCAAAACCCTAAAATACTTGAACGGACCCAAAGACGGAACTCTTTACAGGGTGTAAACAGACATCATTCGTGTATCAACCAAAGTCACTCTACGCAAAAAATATTGGGATGAAATATTACAGTTTACTATAGGACTCAATGTAACGCCGCGCATTCAAAGTACTATGTTGAAGGATTCATTGAATAGAACAGTGGTCATGGAGGTATTTAAAGTTAAGTAATAACACTTAAAAGTTGTATTTAAAAAAAGATTTGTGATAAAGTTGGAACTTCCACCTCCAATATATCCGCAACTGGAAACTTCCCAGGTATGGTCCGGAACAAAAGAAAAATCGCAATGACGGGGAGAAAAAGTGCCTTTCGGTTTAGTTAAGGGTCCGTTTACACCCATTATTTTTAACAACACTATTAATCTGGCAACCCTACTCTACTAACATTTAAACTACACGCGTGTAGTTTTACGTAATGAGATTTTTACATAAAACAAATCACATACTAACATGCTATAACACAAATATATGCATATGTTTTTGTAAGGTCACATTCAGTAGTAAGTGCTGGAAATAGCACAAGCATCAGTTCGTAGGAAAAGTAATAGTTGGACTTTGGATGATGATGCATTTTATGTTAAGTTTACGAATAGACACGCTATATATGTTTCATTTAGCACGGAATACGGTAATTTGCAATGGCGAATACAGAAGTGAAATGGAGCAATGTTGGTCAAAACTAATTATGACCATTAGGGCCTGTCTCCACGAGCGAGAGAATCGCGACGATATTATCGTCGTTGCTACGTATTTCTATACACTCTCTTAGAGGCCGTCTCCACGAGCGAGAGAATCGCGGCGATATTATCCCATACAAATACGTAATATCGCCGCGATTCTCTCGCTCGTGGAAACGGGTTTTGAAGTAGGGACGTCGATTGCAGTTTCAAACGTAACCTGGTTTTATTTTGTGTATTTTATTTCACATCGGAGGCCCTAGCACGAGGTAAACGTAACCAAAAATAAGTCGATTTATTAATCGAAAATAAAATTAACCTATAGCATACTAATTAAATTGTTTGCAACAAGCACAATCCGTATCAGCCATCGATATGAATAAATTCTTAAAATTATTATAAATTCTTAAATTATTATACAATGTGTACACAAAATAATGCAGGCCTTAGATATCACCATGTTTTTCTTGTGTACTTTGTGCATAAGCAGAATAAGCCTGTAATGTTTCCACTGCTGAGACATAGGTTACCTCTCTCTGTGAGCAGCAGAGGGCCGTAAGGGGCCGTCTCGAGCGAGAGAATCGCGGCGATATTTTCGCATACAAATACGTCGGACGACGATAATTTCGCCGTGATTCTCTCGCTCGTGGAGACGGCCCCTAATTGACCACGAAGGCCCAGTGCGGGTTGGTTGACTCTCTCATCTACTTTAGCACATGCCGGTTGCCTCATGATGACTCAATTTTAGTTAACATCGCTAAATTTTGAATGCTGTATTCGATATTTACTAAAAATTCAGTTATTTTCATTTTGCATGCAAGATAATATACAGGGTGATAGAGGCATCGATGCAGAAACGATTAGGTACCACGTATTCAGTACCTCATTCTGAACATATTGAAACCCCACAAAGATATTTTTAATCGGTAATTATTCCCTCATGGTCAAAATGTATGGAACAGCAGATCATTAACCGTATTCATCTAAACATAGCTACTTTGACCAGGTGTTTTCCAGTTCATCAACACGGAAAGAAATTAAGAAAGTTATAAACAGGTTTGTCAACATCATAATTACATAAACAGACGTCTTTTGACTAATGTCCGTTCTACAATCCGAATTCGTGGGAATAAATGAACTACTAACTGGAAGTTGAAAAACAAGATTGACTTGTTATACCTAATTACTTACTAACCATTGTTGACATCACGGAGTCAGGTAGATTGAGGGTCAGCACGAAAACGCCAGATCACAAAAAAAAATCATGGTGGCAACAACCGCGACTGCAAACCGTAGAACCCGATTGTTTCATTCGACAAGTTTTTCCATCAAGATATTCTCAATAGTAACTTGCTAGTCTGGCCCAGTTAATAGCTATAGAATGTTTTGAGTGCGTTACATTGATTCCTACCGTAAAACGTGATTTTTCACCCTAATAAAGAAAGTCGTTTCTCAGTAAAAATGTTTCGTAAAGTTACTTAGGTTGATGTACATAATGCTTAGTTGACGGCTTTGTAAAGGGTCCGTTTACACCCTGTATATTATGTAGGAATAATAGCATGGCATTAGGACTACTGCCTTCTTCGTTTTCTTCGTCTTCCCTTAACACTGAGTATCGCAACCACACGATGCGTCTAAAAGTAAGAAAATTCATAAATAGCTACCTGTTTCAACGCCTCCTCTATGTTGCCGAGGTGGTATTCCGGTCTCGCTGTTATAAACTTGTGCAGGTGCTTGCCAGCATATTCTGCTATGTTCGCGCCTGGAAATACAGGTAGAGCTACAGCGATGCACTTCTACGTTAACATAGGGAGGCTCGAAGGACAATGTAGATAATCTCGCAATCGAAGTAAGGTTTGCTGTAAGAAAACTCAATTCTGGGTTAAGCTCGCTCGCCTTTGTACTACCGCGCTCACCAATGGTCGATCACTTTTCACCCTTATACCCTGGGTAATAAAGTTGAAAATTATATATGTATATTATTGCAATTTCTGTGTGCATATATCATTTGATTTTGTGTGTAATCTAAATTTATTTTAGAATAAGAATTAGGTTTCCATGCAAAAAAATTAAAACCCTTGAAATTGGTAACAAAAACCGATTCAAATAGGGAAGTAAATGTAATTTTTCAAATTCTAAATAATTTATTATCTCTTCACAAAGATTACTTTTATGCTGAGCTTAAAATTACGATAGCTAGATAAGTTTGCGAGAGACTGGTGTCTAATGATGAAATCACCAGGGTCCCACCACACGGGAATTGGATTACATAATATATTTTAAACATATTTAAATAATGTGATGATGTGTGAAGGGAAAGTGCATAAACATGAAAATATGATAAAATAAAAACAATTATAAAATAAACAGAATACGCCAAATTACAATAAAAGAAAAAACAATAAGTGAGCAAATAGAAAAATGCGCGTTATGTGTGGAGAAGGTAGCAGGGCGGAACTATTTGGGATGGGAAAGTAATTCCTCAGTTGAAGCATACTCTAATCTAAGGAGCCATTCCACTTGAGCACTCTTACAAGCTTTCTTTGATAGATTGTGGTGCCCCCATTACATATTTTTATAATAATTTCATGCGTGCGAAGGTCGACAACAGCTAGAAATAACTAAACATAAAAGGTAAATACCGCCATGCCCGTCATAAACAGCAAAGTACGCAGTCCCCGGATCCTCGGGCAGCGAGAGTATGTGTGTGTGCGAGTCGTCCATGGAGACCCGCCATCCCTGCATGCACGAGGAGCCGACCAGGTAGCGGGCATCCTGCACTGTGGACGACTGCTTCTCCGTCACCGGTTCTGATAGGGTCTGACCCATAACTCTGTAATGACATTGACATAGTCACATCACTAGGAATTCAAAATTAGTGTTGGTAGTCATCTCCAACTGTATTTAAATAAATGAAATAAAAATTTGTTTATTTCTTAACCAATTCCAAAGTTGATGATTTGAGCCTCCTTTTAAGCAAAGAAAAGCCTGTATTAGGAGACTCCGCTCTTTCATAGCTAAATAATTTTGCAATAGAACAGAATACATTTACAACATTTTTACATTATTCATGTGATTGTGTATGGCGATGGGGGTGAGGGGGGGGGGCTTATGATTGTTTGTGCGTGTGTGTGTAGAGAGAAACGCGCGAGTTAAACTTTGTGTTGTAAGAGCGCCTCAGTATCATCATAGGTAAATGGTTTTATCCTATTTGTTACCATTATTTACATTCATGTAATTGTTTAGTGTATATGTATAACTCCTTGTTTACTCTGTTATAAAGCTGAGCAGAAGGTTTGTGGTACTGTATAACAGCGAATTTTTATTAGCTCGTGGGATTTGAGCAATTATGTCTTTCTGTCTCTTTGTTAGTGTGTTTACTATTTGGGGTTGGTTTCTAAAAATATTGGTAAATCACTAACTAAGCTTGAAATGGAACGAGAATTCTGATGTTTTTGATGTTGTATCTGTCAAAATCATCTCAAAATGCGTAAAATGAATAGCTAGTTGTTGACAGTGACAGATATACTTTACGTCATTCCATTGCTTCCGAGTTTACGAGAATGTCTTCCATAACATTTAACGTTTATAAAAGTTACTCTTTTGGTGTTTTATTGAGTGCAAGAGCGAGCTCGGGACTTGGGGCACCCCGACTCAGACAGGTTAGGTTAGAAGGAAAGAAAAAAATAACCACGAAGGGGATGGCAGAGTGGGGCGGGATGAGTCTGCAACCCCCACCCCCCTATTAAAGTGACTTGATTCTACACCTTACCCTCGGACCAGATCAATGCAATAAGCATAATATACAATACACACATATACCCCCCGTGCGTATTTGTTTAATTAATTAAAATTCACTTGTGACGGTTTTATCATGTGTACCAATCATCAAGATTTTTTTATGTGCCATTTTGACATGGTTGCAAAACAGTAACCGAGTGTACTGGACAGCCATACCAGGTTGACAAACCAAGAGTTAATCAGTAAAAAACCAACTGATCCACTATTCCATAACCAACTCATACTGTGGAAACTTTGAAGCCAGTCTGTTCACTGATTAATAAGGCTGGTGAGAAACTTAGGTGCTATTTTATCCTGTTCACATTTTTATACTGGTATACTATTTCTCCAATGCCAGGTTTAGGTGTATTGCAATAGAAGTGAACGAATCAACTAGAAACCAATTAAAAGTATATATGTGCCTAACAGAATATTTTTGCAAATTATTTATAATATTACCATGTTTCCTTGAATACTACTTACCCATTAAAACTATGTTTCCTGCCAGGAAGTATAAACTAATCATGTTTATTCTATTTATCATTGAATTGCAACCCTTCTGCTTAGCTTACAATAAAAAAATATTTCTAGATTATTGACTATTCACGGATGCCAAAATAATGTTATGAAAATGTATGGAATCATAAAACTACAGGAGAGCGTCATAAATCGTCACGGATAGATCGTAAATCGTAAACTGGCCGTCTTCAATTACCAGTATCAATAGTACAGCCAGATATGAATAACAACTGATGTCATATACGTTTCTACAAAAATCACATCACCTTTGACAAGACCTTTTCTTATAACAGAGCAATAATGATGCACCCAATAAACTCACAGATTGTTTGAACAACACCTTTATCTCTCACTTAGCACAGAATAAACTGTAATTGTCAAATTTAAAACAACAAAAAATGATAAGATAGAACTCGTACTTAAACTACGTTGTTATTCCTCACACATAGAAAAAACATACAAATAAATACACTCACTGTTTTGTCGGACTATAAGAAAACGTTTATTGTTCACTGTTGTTTTATTTGGTAATAATTCAAGGCTTAATTTTCAATATTTTCACGAAAATGCGTAGGTAAATCATATCCGAGACAAGATTCAGAAACGTCAATGTGACACATGACGCCAGAGTTGCCACTTGTAATGTTTATTTTTAAAATAGCCGAAAATATAGAAAAACTACCATAAAAATACGTTAAAAAAATATAAAAAAGTGTTAACTATAAAACAAATTCAATTTATCAAATTTATGACTTTCCGAATCAACTTGAAGCCAGTAGCCTGTGGTCTCTCAACTTGAAATTTTCTGTTGTTCCTAGGATAAAATAAAAATAAACATGTTTGGAACCCAATAGCTTGGCACGCGTTGATGGGAAGAGACCAGATGGTATGACCATAATGCCATGGAAGTTGGGTAGGCCTTTGGTGTGGGACGCAACTTGCGTCGACACCCTTGCGCCATCCCATCTTCCTAGCACAGTGGGCTGCGCTGGGGCGGCTGCCGCAGGTGCTGAAAACCTCAAACGGCGCAAATACAATAATTTAATTGGTAGTTAAGTGTTTGAGCCGTTTGAGGTTGAAACACTAGGGCCATGGGGTCCGAGTACCCACCTAGTATTTCAGGAAATCGCCAAGCGGTTGGTCGACTCTTCACGTGACCAAATAATCAGCATTGCCATCCAACGTGGCAATGCTGCCAGCCTTCTGGGCACTTTTCCTGTTGACAGCGATGCCGACGAATTTTTGGACGCCCTGAACCCTTTTCTACTTGTACATATTTATTACTATTATAGTTTTGTAGTTTGTAAATAATTTAAAAATAATCTTTGAAATAAATCCTTTATAACATGTTTGGGAATCATTTATTTACTTAATAGCATTTTTGTGGCACAATATAAGTAAAACAAAGGAAAAATACCTAAAAGTAAGTAGAAAAAGTAATAGTTTAAAAATCTGTATTCAACTACTTGCTCTTTAGTTTACGTCTAACTATTTAGGTAGCATACCTGCCAGCCTGCCACATTATAGATACCAAAACTAAATTATGGTCATGTAGGCTGAACATTCATTTAAAATACACCCTGACTAAAGCAGGGTATGAATAGAAACATAACATAAGAGTAAATAAGTACAGAAGTAAATAACAACAACACCTTCTTAATATGTTTGTCGCTCCGAACATCATTTTGTAGCGTGTACTTTTATAAATGGATTGGAAATGTTTAAACAATAAAAATAAAACCGTTTGCACGGGTTATTTCCCGCAAAAAAATATAAAATTTAGTAAAAAAACTAAAAAAATAAATATGCAAAGACACGTCAGAGTTACATTAATGACAGGTGACAGATGTTTTTTTTTGCAGTATATTCATACCAAGAAGGAAGAAGGTTTTAATTCCTGAAGGTCGCTATGTTCGTACTGCAACAGCATGCAAACGCGGGCTGACAAATTGCGAGCGCGGTCTTTTAACACCGGAAATTTACAGATACTTTACTGAAATATCTGTCAGTATCCGGTCTGTGGGGCTTGGCAAAAGCAAGAGAGAGGTATATACCCAGCAATCAGTGAAGTTGAGCTGTGGACAAAGAGATTTAAAGAGTTACAGAGCGGACATTGGGAATATTTTCATATAAAATTTTTGATCCCGATTTTACGATTTTGACACACGACTGACTGATCGATCACTCATGCCATTCTTCATATTTCACATAGCCAGATATTTTATTGACTATTTCTTTGGCACTAAGAACTTTACATTGTTTTCAAGGAGAATCGCATACTTAGGAGGTTGCGCAAAAAGGAACATGACGGGTACCTACCTCCTACATACAAACCTACTATGCCCACTTACCCTACACTACACAATCCACCAGGCCCCAAAGTATTCGATGATTTCATAGAATTTTGGCAGTTTAATAATCAGGCATGAAAATGTGTGTAAATAATTTGAGCATCATATTTTATGACCGTCAGAAAATATTATTGTTTTAAAAAAATTACGTCGTCAAAGCGTAACTAAATTCTTTCGTCATAAGCTTGTAGCGTGCGTAATTGAATATACGTAATCATAATATTAAATTAGCTGACTCTAAAATACCAGCTGTGTCATCAGAATTTGGCTGAGGCAATTGCAATGTTGTTTTGCGTAGAATTTCTAACTGTGCAAATATTATGTTATGAGGTTGGTTATGTCTGATTTTTTATAGGGCCCGTACGTTCAAATTGATAAGGTGGATACAGAAAGAAGGCAAATAGAGAGATAAGACTGTCGACTGGTATCTACACTCGAAGACTGAGATCTGTACACGTTACTTAGAACGTAGGTACAGACGCCAACAAATCAAGCTACTACAATCTGTCAAATTTCTTTAATAGATTTTCAACTTTATCACTGAGGATTCATTAGGTTCAAGGTTGATTGGGAAAATTTTACAGTTTCGGGTAGCTTGATGTGCTGGCGTCTGCACCATAAGTTAGCTTAATTTTTTTTTAATAGGTACTGTCTTACATCTGTTAAATCACAAGTTACAGACAAAGACGAGAACATGTTTATGCAAAGTTCTTGCTATTTAAGTAATTTCTAATCTTTTATGAACTTTCGACTGATAAAATAAAATAGTTTTTTCAGTCGTGTCTTTTTTTTGTTTTTTTAATTACTTTTTTATATACAGCTTTTCAGTATAGTAGTGTGAAAGATTTCGTAAACGTTTTAATTTTTTTTATTTATGCCTAGTATATTTTCACTTTTAAAACGATTTGTCATTTCCAATTACTTAAATCTATAAGTTGTTTATATTTTTACCCGACTGCGGCGAATACCAAAAGGATGGTACTCGATGGGTTCCTAACTCCACAATACCGCACCCAAAATCCACCGCTTTTTTGGTTTTAAATTTTAATGTCAACTGCCAACACGACATCTAACGACATAATTTTTCCAAATCGTTTTATCCGTACCTAGTTACGAGGGAACAAAAAAACAGACATACATATACATACATACAGGCAAAACACATAACCCTCCTGTGGGCTTCGCCACAATCGGGTAAAGAGATCATTACTGGGTCCGAATCTAATAATAGTAGCGTCTTCCAATTCCCATTAATTATAGGTAGTATACCTGCAAATATCTAAATACAGCCAGCTTTTGCTCCAGAAAGTACCACCGTCCCAAAAGTTCAAAGTCCCCCTCCTAAAAGTAGCCTGCAGGTTAAGGGTGAAGAAGTATGCCATTCAAGTTCAACCTACTGTAGCTGTTCGCATCTACTGTATAAGTATATTACTAACACGCTTTCCAAGCCACCTGACTTCCTGAACCCAAAGTGTAGGGTTACTGGCAGTCTATTTTGGGCTTCTGGCAACTAACGAAGTTAGGACATATCACTAATTATTATTGTCACAGGAAGCACGTCTCATTAAACCATTTCCCACATTAAAGTAGCCGACGCAGCACCACATCGGATCAACTTAGTCATTGGAAAATCGATAGCAAATAGTTTTATGTTACAGTATCGGAAGCAAATGACGAAATCGACTCCAATGTGCGCTCAGTATCGAATCGTCGCGCGACGCGAAAGCGCGTCAGTCTTGTGTGTCTCCCGTTTTAGTTTTTTGTGAGAAAAAAAGAAGAAAAGCACCTCTTTTAAAAATGGCATGCCCCATGAGGTAAGCTTTTATTTTGATTGTGTTTGACATTTAATTTAATTAACTCGACTGTCCATTTTTTTTTTCATGGTTGGAAATGTGTTCTTTTGAACTGTTTTTTATCAGCTTCCTATTTATTAACGTCATCAATATTATTACTTTTTAATTCTCAATTTTTCAACAATTACCTACCTTATTAAAATTTGATTGTGATTCAACTTCATTGCTTATAAAAAAAAAACAGAAAATAACTAAGATTATCTTATAAATGTCGTTACGTTGTTGTACCTATGTGTTTTTCCATCAACGCGAATATTACAATGGACTACCCACTTCTACAATAGTTATTCATTATCAAAATAATCTAATTTACATTTTTATTTTCTCCAATCTGTAAATAAAAGTTAAATCTTAGGTCGTGTTAACGGTTACTTAAGTATGAAAGATGAACCCCTGTGACCTGCCAATAACAATAAAAAAAAACGTTTTTTAAAGAATGTTGCCTAATTTAAAATTCATGAAGTCTACCCTACTAACAAGTGGCGCGATTTTTTTGTTCCATAAAGCTCACCTTTGTTTTTTTATTAATTCAATTCAAACGGACGTAAGTCGTAAAGCTGCGGTTAAATTCAAAGTAAAACAATGGAGTAGAATAATTAAACAGCAATTTTCATAGAATAAAACAGTTTATTAAAAGAAAAATAATAATTGGCTTAACTGAGAAGTAGTTATTATGATTTGATAGCACTTCATTTTACTTTAAAATAACTATCTGAAAACACGAAACTCGACTCAATACCTACTCAAGTAATACCTAAGTACCTACTTATTGTATCGTGTATCGTGTTTCGTGATCACATAATACGTAATTAATACCTAATCGCTAAATTTAATATTTATGTTGCGAGACATGATTATAAACAGGTCTAGCAATAGTATAGGTAGTAGTGGTAGGTACCTAATTACAGTAGACTGCACGTCATTGCCTTCACAACCACTACACGCTGTCCTACTCTGGATGCTTTTAACGTGAACGCTTCCTGTATCGTTTTAACATTACCTATGTTTAATCTTAACATGAATGATGTAAGTAATCAAAATGTTGTAACAATATTTTGAATTTAAAGAGTGTCCTTGGAGTTTCTTGTTCGTTCCTCTCCATAGAGATCTACGCTTTAGAATGGACAACTATAGTCCGTTCACGGTTATTTTGCCTTGTGACTGGGGCTGTCACTTTATCTTTATTTTTTGGCAATCGTAAAAGTGCCAGTAACTGGTCTCTTTGAGTTTTAGGCCAGTTCAAAGTCAAAGTGTTACCAAAGATGGGCGACCGACCATATCATGACCTATGTTATGTTAAGTTAAGCAAGGGAAGACCATTGACCCTATTAATTCATGTTGCCTAGCGAAAACGAGAAATAAACAGTTTAAGCTTAGGTTTGGCAATTTGACCATGACCTATGTTATGTTAAGTTAAGCAGGGGAAGACCATTGACCTTATTAATCACATAGGCGACGGCAATTTTAATCTTGAGGTTATAAAATCAAGATTAACTTAGTATCGAGTAGGTTGATTGTTGTTTTTGGTACCTATATCTAAGTAATAGACCAATTTATATAAATTAGCAATAATTTTGTTTACATTAACCCTGTATACGTAGGCAATTCATAAACTACTGCTTATCAAAATGTTGTTGGTTATCTGAAACACGTAATAAATTATGAGGTCGTGATGATAGGTATCAGAAAAATATTATTGTTAGGAACTTTTGTCATTTTTGTGAATTCACTAATTTCTGGATTTACCCACTTCTTTAAAAGTAGGTAATCAGAAAATCTTTAAAGAGTTTGATTCTGAAAGTGAAAGACCACGAAAACCTTTCACTATCGCAAATAATTGAAGAACAAGACATACAACAACATCAACTCTCAAATTTGAAAAAACAGCTGTTCCATACAAAAGTTATGGCACTTTTGTATGGAACAACTGTTTTTTTTACAAAAATCTTAATTTAATAACGTCACACAAATTACTTCACTTAAAAAATATGACTTAACTACTGAACTTGTTATTTGGTTTGTATAAAATTTAGTTATTTTTAGTTTGACCTATCTTTAGGATCTCTGTTGTAAACTTAATTTACCGCAAAATAATTCCTAATAGATCATCTAATCTACGAGAAATCATTCAAAAAAACTGATTATATAATTTCAGGTTATATTTATTTACATTCACCAGGTGCACAGGAGTTGTAATTCTTTTTAAAACTAATAAATCAAATTTTATTCAAGTCTCATAACATCGTACATTATTAAAAAGCTAGTAAAAAACACAATGCGCCAGCGCTAGATTTTTACATATTTCCTGCAATCCACACTAGGATACCCTGTGTCGTGTGGGGTCCAGTCTCTTCATTAACTTTAACTGAACTACTTAACTACAAGAGAACAGAGAACTGACGTTATTGTTTAAATAATAGACGTTCTACAATGAAAAACAATGTAGGTACTGTCCTTTTCACTCAGACAATGTGACATAAATGAATACCTTAATCAAAAGCACACTGTTGCACGACAGTTGCAAACTGAATAGTGCAATAATATTTAAGCATTTCATGTTGCCTGGCGAAAACGAGAAATAAACATATTAAGCAATGATAAGCATGTTAACATTTCTCGCAATTAGCCCGAAGCCATGGCAACAAGTAACAGTGGCCGGCCCTATCTGTCGATCGAAAACCCGATAGCCGTTAGAAAGTCCTTGATTTGGGGACCCCCAAATCACAAGACAAGCTAGGCGGTTCAACGATCACTGTTCCTCTTAAGCCTCAACATGTATTAAACAGAATATTTTTTAAACTGCCATGGTCACTAACATTATCATTAACACTAGAATTTACCATGTTTACTGTTTGTTTTGAGTTCCCGATATTTCAGCGCTGTTCCAAGCACCATGATCACGGTTAAACCATAGATAATACCTACACTATACACCATTATTTTTAGGTCGTTCTGGAGCCGAATACCATGAACTCGATCATCGAACTCGAAACGATTGGGACTATTTTTTTCAAAAAATAACAATAAAAAAAACACGAAAGAATAAATTTAATGTTTTTTTTTTTAAATAATGAGAACTCAAACGCATATGTGTGTGTAAAACGTATCCACGATCGGCAACACATGCGAACGATACCCATTGAAAAATTCATTCATCGATAGATTCTCATTATTTCACAAAAAAAAACATAAATTTATTCTTTCGTGTTTTTTTTATTGTTATTTTTTGAAAAAAATAGTCCCAATCGTTTCGAGTTCGATGACCGAGTTCATGGTATTCGGCTCCAGAACGACCTAAAAATAATGGTGTATAATAAAAAACAAACGTCACAGGGACGTGTAAACGTCACAGGGACAAGATTCACGCTATGCCTCATAAAACAGCATTATACGCAAAAAGCTTTCTGGGAATGGCTCCAAAAATTTATAATATGATACCCACGACTATAAGAGTTGAGAATGATGTTAACAAATTCAAAAGAATGCTAACTAACTTTATGGTTAAGAAAGCGTACTATTCCATTGGTGAATTCTTAACAGACAATTTAAATAAATAATAATTAGGTATGTCGTTGTGTGAGTCAAATGTCCGATTTGTTTGATAAGCTAAATTATATTTAATGGTAAATTTAATTTTTAATGATTAATAGTGTATAATTAATTTTAATAATACAATGCATGATTTTTTTTTCAATTAGTGTATGCAAAATTTGTATGCCTATTAGGTTAAACATAGCGATCCTGGCATCCGAATTAGACCTTATTATATTGTACCTATGTTTCACATATGTATCATTTGAATTTGAATTTGAAAACTGAAATTATTGCGAGTGGGTGTTTATGAGCAGACTAATCGGTCTACCCTCTTTCGTGTTCGCTTTTTGCACTCAGTACCGCTACCACTGTCACTCGCAACTCGATGCTGTTCCCGATACACGATTCGAAACTCACTGTGTCCGCTCGCGAACTTTTTCGGCACTTTTCCGGTTTTTACACAGCTGACCCACTGGATTCCATGCTCTCGAGAGTTGAAATCCATCCTCCCGGTTGAAGTTCCTTTATTTGGCAATCTCAAAAGCTTCTCTAACCAGTCTAGGAATATAGTGGTGTTCTATCGAGATGACCTGAGGGTTATGTAACTCAATTCAGTGGTTCGATTCTGATTCCAGAAGATGTTAAGCTATGGCCGTTTTTTGGGTGTCACATAAAAGAAAACATTTCACACAGGGTGACACAATGGGCGGTCTTATTGTTAAAAGAAAACTTTTCAAGACAACATTTGGATGTCAATAATAAAAAAGGCAAACATTTACTATTTTTGCGATAAGAGAACGCAATATTTTATAACGACACTTCTATGTAAGTGGAAAATTATAGTGAGTTACAGTCGACACCCTTGCGCCATCCCATCTTCCTAGCACAGTGGGCTGCGCTGGGGCGGCTGCTGCAGGTGCTGAAAACCTCAAACGGCGCAAATACAATAATTTAATTGGTAGTTATGTGTTTGAGCCGTTTGGGGTTGAAACACTAGAGCCATGGAGTCCGAGTGCCCGCCTAGTATTTCGGGAAATCGCCAAGCGGTTGGTCGACTCTTCACGTGACCAGAGGGCGGGCCTATTTTTTGGCCAAAGAATCAGCATTGCCATCCAACGTGGAAACGGGCACTGGGCATTAAGTTAGGTGTCACTTAGTGTTGGTGGAAACGGGCTTTAGGCATTGAGTTAGGTGTCACTTAGTGTTAGTGAAAACGAAATTGGGCAGTCAGTTAGATGACATTTAGTGTTGGTGAAAACGGGCTTTAGGCATTAAGTTAGGTGACACTTAGCGTTTGGTGGAAACGGGCATTGGGCATTGAGTTAGGTGTCACTTAGTGTTGGTGAAAATGGGCATTAGGAATTGTCTGATAAAATCAGAAAGTTTCGGTTTCAGCTTTCCTTTCGGAGTTACTTTCAGAATGAAAGCCAACAAACAAACAGTGCATCATTGACAGCGACGCGCAACGGTAGGACCCAGACATGTTTTTAAAATTAAGGTTAAAGAACAGTATTAAAAAAAGAATCTTAACTAGGTCCGATTTGGTATAGACGATTTGACATTTTGTTGAGAAGAAATGTTTCTACCCCCAAGTGTCAAAAGTAGAGAAAAAATTGTCGTCATGCATGACGTTGTAGACCTTTGTCGACTGAAGATTAGACACATTTATTTCATGTTTACGACGCGACAATAGAAATCGTTCTACAATCTGTTATTTTGTCGATTCTTCCGTCGACGAAACCCGTTTCCACGGTGGTGGCCATGCTACGCGTGCAGGACACTAAATTATTTATCCCGACTGCGGCAAAGCCAAAAAGAACGAGACGAAGATAGACGAAGCCATTGAAAAATTTTTCAATGACTTCGCGCTAAAGATGATAAGGAACAATCAGATCAGTCTTTTAATTTTTTTTGACTGAACTTGGCAAAATAATGAAAAGAAAACCTTTGCTCTCGAGTCTCGCTTAGCGGTTACCATAATTACCTAACTGCCTTTCCTTATAAGTTTACGGAGTGTGAGACCACTAAACAGGCTTTCGACATGTGTAACATATTTCGGTAACCGATGAACAGGTATTTCAGGTTCTACTCTCAGAGAATGCTAATTATCTGTCAAATATAGCGGGATACCGGTTGAGTGGACTAAGACATATTTTTGCCATTGGGTAGACTTATTAGGTACCTACTTAGTCATGTTATTTAAAAGTAATACTTAGTAACAGTAGTCTTACCTTGTATTACAAGAAAAAACCGGCTAAGTGCAAGTCGGACTCTCACACAAAGGGTTTCGTAACAGCAAACATTGTAATAAAAATATTTTTAACGCTCATTCAATTCGCCCACAATTTACACTCAACAGCAAAACAAATTTTAATTTTCATAGTACATAGCTACGGTATAAAAACAAAGTTACTGCTGCAATTTCATGATAAAGTACCATAACTGCTAAGCTAAAAATTAAATCTTATTCAAACCATTTACGTTGAAAATTCTTTTTACGTTCTACAAACTCACATTTTTTTTCAGAATTTTCCTCTCCTTACTTTAGAAATTAGAAGGGAGGACACATTTTTTACGGCTTTAGAACCGAATATCCCATCAACTATTGACTTGAGAAAAAAAAGATATTTTAGGAACCTCGATATCGTATTTTAAGAGCTGTCGATAGACACCCTAATCATACATATATACGTATAATTTTTTTCACCCTTCATTTTCATGTATCAAGGGCCAACCCCAAAGACTATTATATATGGCCAACCCTATTTTGTTTGTACCTATTTGTAGTTTCATATAATTTTATTGTAGCGGTTCATAAATGACACAGCCTGCTGTCCAAATTCCTAATATTGTGTTGCCAACAGTCTCACAGTAAAATGGCTGCGATATACGGACGGACAGATAGACAGACGGACAGGACGAATCTATAAAGGTTCCGAACAAAATTTTGGAGTTTTGGTAAATAAACCGATTTTTGACACAAAAAAAAGAATGCAGCATTACCCTCCCCGCTTGCAAAATTATGCACATAGCTAGAGAATGTGCCATAATGATTATGCAAAATGTAACCCTAACGCACACTATACTCGACACTTGTTTTATACCCCGCCACGGGTCATCTTCAGGATTTGTTACTTGGGATGATTTATTATAGGTGTAAAAATGTCGAGCTCAACCCAATACCTACTTAATTAATGACTTTGTTTTCGATATTTTTGCTATTAATAATTGGTAAAACATCAAAAAAAGAGAATAATATTAAGTGTTTAACTGGTTTTACCACATTTAAGAGTAGACGAGATGTCTGTCTTGCTTTATTTTCCGACCTGTATAAATGAATTAATAATGTGATCTACCTAGACAGAAACCTAGACATGATGCCACAAAAACTAGACCTCGAGGTGAAAAAAAGAACTAAGTCTCCATATTTTTATGTTCGTAAAAGTCGACATAATATAAGTAGGTATATACTACTACTGTTTTTGTAACTACTGTTTTTTAGGGGTCCACAACTCAAAATGAAAAACGGAACCGATATAGGATCACTTCCATAGCAGTCTGTCTATCAAGACCCTTTTTCTCATGTTTGTAAGTTTGTATGTAAGGAGTTATCTCCGAAACTAATGATCCAATTCAAAAATTCTTTCACTGGGAGAAAGCTAAATTATTCGTGGGTGCTATAAATTATGTTTATATCATGCATATTAGCCGAGCTATCACAATTTTTGCGGACGAAGCCGCGGGCGAAGTGCTTGTATCAATTGTAAAGGTCTAAGATCCCTTGTAGCTGTAAAAAAATCAAGCTTTTTAGTCAAAGCATCATGATATTTGGTAAGAAGCAAGATCTACACAACTAAAGGAAAAAATCAGAAATTCGTTAATTTACAGTTATTGTTTAAAAATTTTTTTTTGCGGTTACTAGTTTACATTTGCAGTTGAAGAATTGAACGTGACGTACATCGATGTATAGGAGAGTTTTTTTTTATATTCAAAATTAAGTTTGTTCTTCAAACTCTCCTGCCAATACAAATGTCGTCTATCTCTTAGGTTAGACGAACAAAATAAGACACGACCTCACCTCATGGTTTTCATCCCTTATTCAACAATTCCCTATTTGTTCCCAGGTCTATGATGGACGAGAGCATGGCTCAGGAAGGCGACACCCTGGGCAACGAGGCAGGCATGCTGTATGGAGAATATCTGATGCTGGACAAGCTGCTATCAGCACAGAGGATGCTCAGCGCTGAGTCTTCCAAACCAGTGCACGATGAGCATTTGTTTATTGTCACTCATCAAGGTTAGCGAAATTATCGGTGATATTATGGACATATCGGTGAAGGAAAACATCGTGGGGAAACCTGGACTTATACCTACTTATAATTAGCTGTGCCCCACAACTTTCGTTCGCGTGAAATTATTATAGAAATATTACTTCCTTAACTGCCTCCGTGGTCGAGTGGTTTAGGCGTTTGCCTTGTGACCCGGTGGTCGTGGGTTCGATTCCGACGGGAAGCATACTTTGTGAAGTTGTTTCCAGTTTGGTTAGGACATTGCAGGCTTGAATCACCTGATTGTCTGATAAAAAGATGATTCCGTGCCTCGGAAAGCACGTTAAGCCGTTGGTCCCGGCTGTCATTGGTTGATCTTTGGCAGTCGTTACGGATAGTCAGAAGCCAGTAAATCTGACTCCAGTCTTGCCATGAAATACCGTGTTACCCAGTTAATGGGTTGTGGAGGTCTGGTAGGCAGCCGCTCTGCGTAAAATACTGGTATTCAGCTAAATCCGGCATGACTGGAAGCCGACCCCAATACAGTTGGGAAAAGGCTAGGCAGATGATGATGACTTCCTTAATTGAATCGGATTTTGTTAACAAATTGTACTGTATTGCCCAGCAGTGGGACCGTAATAGGCTGGTATTATAAGCTAACGGAGGTTAGGTGAAGGTCCAGTGGTAACAGGCCTGACTTACAAGTTGAAGGTCGTATCTACGTTGCTCTCAAAACGGTGATAGAGAACACATCGTAAGGTACTTGTAAGGATACCGGCCTGTACTAAAACCATCAAATGGAAAGGGATACGTGATCATCTGCCTAGCCTTTGCCCTACTATGTTGGGATGGCTTCCAGTACAAGTGGATGCAGCTGAATGCCAGTATTTTACATGCAACTCCCTATCTGACCTCCATAACCCAGTTAGTACTGGGTAATACGATACCCCTTGGTAAGACTCGTTGTCGGACTTTCAGGCCAGTGCGTTGACTACCTTTAACGACTGTCAAAGATCCACAAATGTCAGCCGATCAGCCGGGACCAACGCAATGGCTTAACGTGATTCCAAGACACGGTGGAAACTCGGTATGGTATGGGTGGTCACACATCCACGGACCAACCTAGGCAAGCACGGCTTAACCTAAAGGTCGACCCGAGCTACTGGTTTTATTTATCAAGCCACGACCTCCTCTTTTAGATATACAAGTCATGTGATGTATTCATCAACCTAAACTGCACCAGCGAGATGAACTATGTATGACCCATTCTTCAAAGAAGAGGACCGGGTTACCAGGGCTAGACACATTACAGGCTCAGCAGTATGCATGGCTTAATGACGACAAAATCCCCACAAACTCTTGGTGCTGTAACGTCACAAAACGTACACAAACTGTCCCAAAAAGTTAGAGAATAATTATCAAACACGTTTTCTACAGTGTGCTGTGTGACCCAAAAAAGAAAATGTTTATCTAAAATATGGCTAGGCAGTCTGCAAACGTCGTTATCTTTAGGAAGGCGCCGGATGTCACCTCTTGCACTTGAACTGACAGTATTTAATCAATTATTTATCGAGTTCTTCAAACAAACACCGCATGAGAAATAATTTTGAAACTAAAACATAAACGCAAGGATGGAAAACAAGAGGAGTTAGAAGAAGTGATATTCTATTAGCGATGTCATTTCCTGACTAGCCTTTTCCCAACTTTGTTGGGATCGGCTTCTAGTCTTATCAGATGCCGCTGAATACCAGTATGGAGCGTCTACCTATCTGACCTCCACAACCTACAACCCAGTTAGTACCTACTGGGTAATACGAATTTTACAAGAGATATCGATGATAGAACTGTATTGGGTTGAACTCAAGCTGATAGTAGGTTATAGTAGTAGACATACAATTGCTATAAAAGTGATTGCCAATTTTCTAGTCAGGTTTCTCGTTTCCATCTTCTATTTTAATTCAGACTAATAAAATGTCCATAAGTTGTTAGTAACATTACAACAGAACACAGAACACACACACACACACACGCACATTATAACAGAATGAATAAAATCTGGAAGGTTACAATTATTTTGTTTTTTTTAGGGTTCCGTACCCAATGGGCGAAACGGGACCCTATTACTAAAACTCCGTTGTCTGTCTGTCCGTCCGTCACCAGGCTGTGTCTCATGAACCGAGATAGTTAGACAGTCGAAATTTTCACAGATGATGTATTTCTGTTGCCGCTATAACAACAAATACTGAAAAACAAAATAAAAAATATTTAAGTGGGGCTCCCATACAACAAACATGATTTTTTCTCGTTTTTAGATAATTAATAGATAATGGTACGGAACCCATCGTGCGCGAGTCCGATTCGCACTGGGCCGGTTTGTTTTAAGTAATGTTCTTCAACGAAAATGTTTTCTTCGGTTAATATCTCCAACCAATCGTTCTAGTAAGTATCTTAGCTTATGTGTAGGTAATTAGATAGCTGCTCCGTAGGTACTTAGTCATTGACGTCAAATTACCAATCGAATATCAAAACATGAATGAAACTAAGTCGAACAAACGTCTCGCTGATACTTGGCTCAACTTCCTCTTGCTACTAAACTTTTCTGCATAAATAATTGTTAGTCCCTTAGTAAAATAGGGGAGGAGCTTGTGGCTTAATAATAACAGCCGCTCGGGTCGATCTTCCGATTAAGCCGCGCTTGCCTAGGTAGGTCCGTGGATGGGTGACCACCCATTATATACCGAGTTTCCTCCGTGCCCCGGAAAGCACGTTAAGCCGTTGGTCCCGGCTGTCATTTGTAGATCTTTGATAGTCGTTACAGGTAGTCAGTGGCCCGAAATTCTGACGACCAGTCTTACCAAGGGATATCATATTGCCCAGTACTAAGTGGGTTGTGGTGGTCAGATAGGCAGTCGCTTCATGTAAATAGGTACTGGTATTTAGCTGCATCGGGTTAGACTGGAAGCTGACCCTAATAAAGTTGGGAAAAAGCTAAGCAGATGATGCCCATATTCTAGGTATAGAGGTCTCTTCTTCCCTGCCGTTCTTCTCACACATTCCTCTCATCATTTTCCTCGCGTCATGATTAGAGTATGAACATCGTTATTCCTGTTTCCAGCATACGAGCTTTGGTTCAAGCAGATAATCTTCGAGGTGGACTCGGTGCGGGCACTCCTCGACGTGGAAGGTCTAGATGAGAGTCACACCATGGAAATACTGAAGAGGCTCAACAGAATCGTGCTTATATTGAAGGTAGGAACGTCTTTATTACTTTATTTTCTTGGCAATTGACGTGTCAATGGAGGAACGAAATCTTATTGTAATTACCTACATTTTGTGATAAAATTTGGTGTCGTTGGTAAAGACGACGACAAAAATGACTTCGCATTAGTAACCCAGCATTAAATCGGGCTATTTTGTGGGAGTTAAAACTTTATAATGATTGACACAGATAACTAGAAAAGATAATGAAGAAATTCTACCTACACCACGACCTATCACAAAACATACCACTTTGAATCTCAGGGCCACGAGTTTGCAATCTGGAAATACCCACCAGAAAACCCATTAGGCACAGCACCACAGCCTGACAACTTGACATATCTGTATACTAAATGGCAGCTTTCAATTGAATGTCGCCGGTGAAAACAATTCTAGGTCAATATCTAGAATGATTAATAATAATAATAATAATAATAATAATAAAGCCCTTTTATTCTGACTACATAGATTATTACAATTTGAGTTTTACAAAATATCTCGTAGATCAGCGTGCCTCTTGGCATAGGCCTCCTCCAACAATTTCCACTGGGTTCTGTCTCGCGCTACCCTTCTCCAATGGTGTCCAGCCGTAAGCTTCAGGTCGTCTTGCCATCTGGTTTGTTGGCGACCTCTATTTCGTTTCCCGTCCCTGGGGTACCAATCGGAAACTATTGTGCTCCATTTGTTTTGTGGGTCTCGAATCATGTGGCCGGTCCATCTCCACTTCTGTAGGTCTATTCGAGTAAGTATGTCTGCTACTTTGGTCTTTTCTCTTATTTTGCTGCTTCTCACTTTGTCCTGTTTCTTTATACCTGTCATACTTCTCTCCATGGCTCTTTGGCATCGTTCCAGTTTTTCTCTGTGGTGTTTGGTGAGTGCCCATGTTTCGCATCCGTAGATGATGACTGGCAGTATACAGGTGTCAAACGCTTTCCTTTTTGTTGACATACTTAGCTCTTTGGATTTCATGATCTCTCTCAAGGACCAGTACTTCTTCCATCCATTTGCTATTCGTCTGTTGATTTCTTTAGTGGTTTGGTCGCTGTGAGAGATTATCTGTCCCAGGTAGATGTATTCTGGTACATATTCGAGTGGTTGATTGTCAATATTTATAGCTATTGGCTTGGAGTTCGTGAGCAGTTTTGTTTTGCTTTTGTTCATTAGTAAACCTACTTTCTTACTTTCCTTGTCGAGTGAGAGTAACATTTCTTCGAGATGTAGGGGGTTTTCTTCAAACAGGGCTATATCGTCTGCAAATCTTAGATGATTTAGTTTTACTCCGTGTACATTGAGGCCAAATTCGTCCCAGTTCATTTTTCTAAAGATACTTTCCAGTACGGCCGAGAAAAGTTTCGGTGACAGGGGGTCACCCTGTCTTACCCCCCTCTCGATCTTAAACCTTTCTCCCAACGTTTCTAGTTGTATTCTTGCTTCGGTGTTTGCATAGATGTTCTTGATGATTTCTATGTATATTGACTGTACCCCTTGTTGTTCTAGGCTTTCCCATATTGCTTTGTGACTTATACTGTCGAAGGCTTTGGAGTAGTCGATGAATGCCATATACAGGTTTTTATTGTATTCTTTGTATTTTTCTATTATTTGTTTCACCGTGTGTATGTGATCTAAAGTTGAAAATTTTCGTCTGAATCCAGCTTGCTCTCGTGGTTGGTTTTCATCGAGCTTTTTGGTAATTCTTTCCAGGATCACTTTGGAGAATACCTTGTAAATGTTTGACATCAGACTTATAGGTCGATAGTTGCCTATGTCTTCTTTGAGTCCTTTCTTAAAAATTAGAATGATGTGCGATGTTTTCCACTGTGTAGGAATCAAGCCAGTCTTCATTATTTCGTTGAATACAGATGTAAGTATGGGTAGTAGTTCTTCGAGGGTGCCTTTGAGAAGTTCGTTTGCGATTTTGTCAGGGCCTGGAGCCTTTTCCAGTTTCTGGCTAAGTATGGCTTTTTCGACTTCCATAGGCAATATTTTTGGTTCTGGATCTTCTTGATGTTGCCATTCGTTTGGGTCGTTTTCATGTCCTTGGTTTTGTTCGTCATCTAGGTTCGAGTATAGGTCTTTGTAGAATTTAGTTGCTATGTTGTTAATATTTTTTCTGTTTGTTGAAGTTTTTCCTTGTTTTTTGAGTTTTGGTATCCATTCTTTGTTTATTTCTCTGAGTTCCTTTAAAGCTTTCTTCACGCCCCCTGTTTTCTTTATATGTCTTTCTAGTGTTTCCTGTCTCTTATTCTTCCTATCTTTTTTGATGTTGTCTTTGATTTTCTTACTTAGTTCGGATATTAGTTTGATATTTTCTTTTTTAGGGTGATTTGAGAGCAGATTTTTCCTTTTTTCTATAAGTTTAAGTGTTGTGTCGGACAGTCTGTATTTCTTATTTCTCGCATTTTCGGTTTTGAATAGAGTTAATTGTTTTTCTAATTTTCCATAATTTGTAAGGACACTGGTGTTGTCTTCTAGGGTTATTTCTTCACTCAAATTCTTCAGTGATTTGGCAACTTTCTTGACTGTTTCGTTGCAGTATTGTTCTATTTTGTGTGGAGTTACGTATTTTCTAGATTGGCCTGGTGCTTCTGTTCTCAAGGAGCTTCTTACCATGCGGTGGTTCGTATTGAAATTAAGTTTAGTTACTACTGCTGTGTCTGTGAAGGCATTTGGGTGACTTGTTGCTATGTAGTCAATCTCGTTTTTATATCTGCCATCAGGGGATATCCAAGTCCACTTGTTCTTCTTGTCTTTCTTGTACTTGCTGTTGAGTAGCGTTAGGTTATGTTCTAATAAGAACTCCACTAACAGTTCGCCGTTTGGGCTTCTCTTCCCCTGTCCAAAGTTTCCCAGTACATACTCTTCCTTACTTTGTTTCTCACCGACTTGTGCGTTAAAATCCCCCATCACTATAATATGGTTGTGCGAGTGTTTCGTTACTGTTTGACTTAATTCTTCGTAAAAAAGTTTGGTTTCTCTTTTTGTTGCTTGTTCAGTCGGGGCATAAGTTTGGATGATTGACCACAGTTTTCGGTACCTTGGTATGTTGATGTTGAGAACGGCTATTCGGTCGGAGATTCCAACGAGCTCTTGAATATGTTGTTTCATCGTCTGTTTGATTAGGAATCCCACACCTCGTTGTCCGGCTATTTCTCCTTTATGGTACAGTATGTAGTCTGCACGTTCCTCTATTTTTTCGTCTAATCTTCGCATCTCGCTTATTCCTAGGATATCCCAGTTTACCTCTTCCAAAGCTTTTTCCAGCTCATGTAGACTTTCGTTTGTTCTTAGGGTTCTAGTGTTTAGGGTTGCAATTTTAAGTGTTTTGTTTCTTCTTGTTAGAGGGTGATGGTCTAGTACTCCCGCGGGGACCAGCCGTTGTGGGAGACACTTTGTTCGTTGTCGTTTAGTGTGGTGTGGTTTTCCGGGTCGCGGTTCCCTTGTCTTCAGGTCTGTGTTCGTATTTGTCTGATAGTGAATGTGATCTCTCACGTAGGTACTGAAAGGCATCCCGCTTCATAATTTTTGGGTCCTTGTTTCTATCTTCGTTACTGGTTTTGGGGCTTGGGGTTTCAGATCTCTTCCTTTTTTCAAATCCTTTGTTGTCGTTATTTCTTCTTTCCTTCTTTTTAAGCTGGGCTTCTTTTGTGAGATCCTGTGTGATGTACGTATTAGGTTTCATTTTTTTCTTATTTTTTAATATTTGGATTTTCTTTTGGAGGGTCGTAGTAGCAAGTAGGATTGGTCTAGTTTTTCCGCTGCCTTCTTCTCGTTTCCCTACTCTTTGCATTATGTCTATCTCTTCTTCTTTCAATCTGACATCTATTTCGTTCAACGTAGTAGTTATGAGATTTTTGAGTTCCTCTTTCGTCTCTTCCTTTAGTTCTGGAATCCCATGTATTAATAAGTTGTTTCTCTTTCCGTTTGTTTCTAAGATTTCAATTTTTTTGTTAAGTTTCTCGATTTCGGACTTTAATTTTATATTTTCTTCCATTATTGGTTTTATTTTTTCGTCTACTTTGAGGAGTACTGCTGTTGTAATATTTTCTGTTATGGTAGCAGTTTGGAGATTTAATTTTTCATCCAATTTTTCGAGCAGAAGTAGCATTTCTGGTGACAACTGAGTTGACATCTTGTATCGGTGGAATGGAACGTAGTTTGTGTAGTTGAAACGGAACGTAGATTGAAACCAAACGTTATTCACGATTCCGAACGAAGTATTTTGTTTTTATGTTGGTACTACCAATGTCACTTCACTGTTTATTGTCTATGATGAGTTGATGACTGAACACTTTTATTTTGACAGATAACCTCACTTGTTTTCCTTAGTTTAAGTGATTCTGCGTTTATTCCAATGTTTCTCGCTATGTGTCGTATGAATTTTGAAGCACAAGCACTGGGAAGACTCTTGGTCCGCACTATTTCTTCGAGATTGTGATCTTTTGCAATATTATTTCGCAAAATACCGCAGCGTAACACTAAAGCGTCTAACGTATCCGAACACCGGAACCGGATCATCTAGAATGATTAGACCTTCCCAATGATTTAACAGACAGATTCGATCTGGCGTGTCAATAATGATCATGTTTCTTTTGCGTTGACAATGGAGTAAGTATTGTCTCGCTTATCAATATTGAAATTGTTTCTATCGTACCATTATCCCTACCAAACATTTGAATTTCTTATTACGAGTATCATTTCTTGCAACAATATACGGGGTGGAAGGGACACCGACGCGAAAACGTATTCAGTACATCATTCTGAACCCCCCCATATACAGGGTTATTGGTAAAACACCAGCAACCCCTTTTTTTTTTTTTTTTTTTTTTTTTGGGGGGTGAGAAATCATCAAATGACTCCTCCCGCTCTGGGCGGAGCGGAAGGGAGTGTCAGACTCTTACTGACTAAAAAACACCCATGTTCCTTCATTGGCCCTTTATGTTCCAGGGCCGCGGTATCTCTTTCGAACAGTCCCGCAGCCCTGGCAGGCACCGGCCCTTGCGGGCCCCTCCCGTTTGCTGACATCTCTTTGAGGCGCGCGTGGAACACGAACGCGCCGTCGACACGGCCTGCCCGTCGTCATACGACGGACGGACGGCGAGCTAGCCCATTACTCGCCGTCCCCAGGCCCGCGCCTACGGTGGCCGGGAGCCATCACGGCGTGGCCCCCGACGCCCGGTGCTTCTCCCGCGGCGGCTGGGACGTGAGGAGGTTCTCTCCCTCTCACGTTCCGCCGCCTCCTTCGCTAGCATTACTGCTTCGCAGAAGGAGGCGACGGCTTCCCATTCCCTCTCGCCCCGGACCATGGCTTGAACCAGGGCCGGACGCGAGAGGTCGCCGCCGCCAATCGCCGCTACGAGGACACGGCGGTGCTCCGCCCAAGCAGAGCAGACCTCCACGGTGTGCTCCACCGTGTCCTCCGGTCGATCCTCGCAATTGTAGCATCCGGACGTTTCCTCCCGCCCGATTCGGTGCAGGTACCTCCCGAAGCACCCGTGTCCGGTGAGGACCTGCGTCAGGCGGAAGGTGAGGGCGCCGTGGCGCCTCCCTAGCCACTCCTCAAAGAGGGGACTTACCGCCACTATCGTGGCGTGCCCTACACCAGCAACCCCTTAAGAGGTCATTGTACTCATCATTATGAACAAGTTTTACTATGGGACCAAACCTGAAATCGCGAAGAAAAAATCAGCTGTTCCCTACATTTATGATCGATTAACTCGTCAAAATGTAGGGAACAGCTGTTTTTTTTCGCGATTTCAAGTTCAATTTTTTCATCGGTTATTTAAAAAAAACAGCTGTTTTTGTTCTACAAAAGTGCAATACCTACACGGTCAAAATGTATAGAACAGCCGAATTTTAATGATGTACTGAACACGTAGTAAACGTTTTAGCGTCGCCGTCGGTGTCCCTTCCACCCTGTATTTTATTTAGTCATAGTTTCCTTTTATGCACTAATTATACCATTGTATGAGAAATAATACAACTGCGTCTAAATGTACACTTTTTGTAATTCTATTTTTAAGTAAATTATTCTATTCTATTATTCATACCGTGGTGTGTTAAGATCACACTTCTCAATTTGAAAATTTTCATACGTCCTAAGTACAATAAGGCATATTAAGGATTTAAATCTTTGACCGTCATAATACTGTGTTTCCTAAAGAGACAGCCAGTCACTCTTATTCGAAGAAAAATCTGTAATATTACACGTCACAGCAACATGTTTATGTTACTATACAATTACGCATATTAACTGCGATAGTGAGGAACCCTGACTTCTGACCTGTATCGACATCTACACGTAATTTTTATCGATAATCTGGCTGGAACTGGTGACTCGCTGTTATTGCTGGCTTCTTTTTCTCTTGCAGCGGGACGAGGTATAGCTATCAACTTCGCCATTGGCAGCGTAATACTGCTGAATGTAGCCATCCTCCCTTATTTACCATGCTATCCGTTTAAGCGAGTTCATACACACAGTCTTTTCCACTCATCTGGATGTATCTGGGTCTGGGTGTTGGTATACCAACAACTCTTCCACCGTATCTTGGTAACCATCCTGTGAGGGTTATACTCTGCCGGTCATCATCACTTCTTTCCAAGTATCCTGCCCTCCTCCCGAAGGATAACCAACGGGAGCCTATTATAAAGCCTGCACTGTCCGTTCGTCTGTCTGTCAGCAGGCTAATGGGTAACCAATTGAAATTTTCACAGAATGTGTATTTTTGTCGCCGCTATACCAAAAAAAAAATATTAAAAATTAAAGGGGGCTCTCCTACTGCTATGGTACGGAACCCTATGGCTGGTTTTATTGTTATTTGTTACATCGCCACGGATCTCAAAGGGTGAAGGAAAGCAAAGTAAGGAAAGTAAGGACACCGACATGTCCAACCAAACATTCGAACCGTGTGGTGGATCAGAGCCTACTGATGAGATGGCTCACAGAGAGGCCTGTGTTCAACAGAGGGAACATCATAGGCTGATTATGTATTGTGGTAGACAGTGGTAATAACAGACACACACTTAAATGTAGCCTCATCATCTGCCTAGCTTCCCAACTATGTGGGGGTCGATTTCCAGTCTAACCGGATGCAGCTGAACAACAATATTTTACATGAAGCGACTGCCTAGCTGACCTCCACAACCTAGTTACATACAAACATAAACTGACGCCTTTGTCCCATGGGGTTAGGCAGAAACCACAGAACGCCACCAGCTACGATCCTCATATACTTCTTTTGCCTCGTGACCTCGTATACACGTACGCCGGTTGCGAGTACAACGCACCTGACCTGACACCCAGTTAGTACTGGGTGATACAATACCCCTTGCTAAAACTGGCTGTCAGACTTTCAGGCCACTGACTACCTGTAACGACTGTCAAAGATCTACAATTGACAGCCGGGACCAACGGCTTAACGTGCTTTCCGAGGCACGGCGGAAATTCGGTATGTAGGTAGTCTCATGGAGGCTATATTAAAGTCTTTCTTAAACAGGCTTTTAAATTTATTTTATTAAAATAAAATAAACATTTAAAACTAGTCAGTCGTTTGTGGCCAAAAGGACTCGTGACCAACAACTAAGTACTACCTAGAAGATTATCGTAAGATCGCGTGACATCGAAACCCATGCATAAAAGATTTCAGATCATAATCTCGGCCTATTTTAAACTTTAATTAAAACAGTATGCTTAATTGCCAAGCAACACTTATCAACGCCGTATCGGTAGTCTTTCTCCGACATCTCTGAGCGAAACGACTCGATTGTTTTTGATTCAAATTTACACGATTCGACACGATTACGTGTTGAATTCGATTAACTCGATATAAAGGGAGCAAAACTGCATGAAGTAGGCTGACGTACCATCATGTCAATTTGTTTCTCCTTCGTGTCTCTGGCACGTTTCGCCACATCCACGGCGTCTGTAACAGAGCAGAGGTATCATTGGCTACATGTTTTGGGGCTCAGCGGGGAGGTTAGAAGATAGAGGATAGTTTGCGAGACAGCTCCACATCCCGCTGCCGTTCGTCGAGGTAGCCCAACATAACTACGATTTGATAAACACTTCTACGATGCGTGTAAAGGGTTTGGATGTAGAACTGCATCGCAAACTTATGCTTCCCGACCTCCTTTTGTGCCCTTTGTGTAAACCTGACGACCTCAACGCTGCCACTGATAATTCCGTAGATTTTGCGAAGTATTGGACCATTGGAGAAAGCAACTGTAAATCTAATGGCGCTAGCTAGTTTGTACCAGGCATCGGAATTAGCTGAAAATCTGTCAATGTCATTTTATATTTCAAACTAGGTTGACCTGGTCTCATTGGTCAGATTGAGACACGCCATCTACAATAAGCTTTGACCTGCCTTCCCCATTGTAGCCTCAACATGAAGACTGTAAATATAAACAAAATAGTGTGAAAAAAACAAATAACATGCGCAGACTTGAGTCAAGATCAAAATGTCTTTATAAGACTATAGAGAGAACTGTAAAATCAAAATCAATCTACTTACTGAAGAATGGTTATAAAATAAAAAAATAAAATTCGTTTACTTCAGACTAATAAAATGTCCATAGGTTGTTAGTTAAAACAAAACAAAACTTATAAAACATGCAGCCTGATAAGCCTACAACTGCAGATTCAGGTCTCTCTGCAATCATCCTTATAGGATTCCGTTGCCACTACCTCGAATTCGGCGAATTAGTGAGGCTGACTTTTTGCGCATTATAGCGTAAAAGTCATCCACCCTCGCGTCGGCAAACATGCCCGAGGCGCTGCAAAACCGAGGCAGTCGCACCAGAATCCTAAAGGCGTTGTTGTACTGCACTCTAAGAGCATTGTAGGCCCGCTGCGTATAGTTGGTCCATAGGGCGCTGGTGTAAAAGCTTTGACAGTATGCTCTGAACAAAGTTACCTTAACCTGTGCCGTACACCTTGCGAACCTATGCACCAACATGTTAGCACGCACCGACAATGCTCTTCTTTCCCTCTCAATATCTCTGTCGTCGTTTCAGTTACAACGTGCCCTAGATACTTAAACTCAGAAACACGGCTCAAAGATACCCCGTTTAGATAAACTGGCGGTATATGCTCAGGTTCTTTATTTTTACCTCTGATAATCATATGACACTAGACAAATGCCTGTATGGTGTGAATAAATTGTCTACTAAACCTATGGTAGACAAAAGCCTAATTTGTCTAGTGACAAGACGTCCCAAGTAACACATCAAAGCACTATATCGGCCGACTTCCAGCATTTCTGTATCGTTTTCGCATTTTGAGTTAGTTCTATGATAGCATTACAAACGTTTATACGGCTACTGTAATGCTAATTTGGGCACAAATTATACGGCTTTAGATCATAAATAAGTTCACAAATAGTTGTTTAATTGCATTACAGGCGCATTATATTAGCATTATTGTGACCAAATAAGTTGCGAATCGCATTATAGAAGCATTATTACGGTCAATGAAGTTGCCAATCGCATTACAGAAACATTATACTAGCAATATTATTGATAATGAAGATGCTAATTACATTACAAAAGCATTAGACTAGCATAAGATTGTTCTAAAAGTACGATTGAGGCTATTTAAGTGTTCACAGGTAGAACTTAAATCATCATTGCAAAATCATCTCTAATACCATAGCACAAATGTTATAATACAATTAACGTTGTAATTTCACTACTTTGTTCAGCAATATAATATGAACGAAGATCGTCAAAACTGAGTGACACCATACTTGTATTTGCATTAAAATAAAATTTATAATACTTGCTAAGTTTTTGACTTTTTTGTTATTTCATGCCTATTTTAAACGCAATCTAGTTTACTGTAAATCTACACTAATATTATAAAGAGGAAAACTTTGTTTGTATGTTTGTTTGTTTGTAATGAATAGGCTCAAAAACTACTGGACCTATTTTAAAAATTCTTTCACCATTCAAAAGCTACATTATCCACAAGTAACATAGGCTATATTTTATTTTGGCAAAAATAGGGTTCCGTAAGGTATTTGGGTTTTTCGGACACAAGGTGTAAAAAATCAACCAGAAAAGTTACTTATTTTGCGTACGCTGCCTAAACTATAAAAGATAGAACCATAAAATGTATTAATTAATTGTAGATCTTATAAATATCTACAAAAAAGTCCACGACATACTTTACCTATCTATGTCGAGTGAGGCACAACAACCATTTTTTATTTAAAAATCTTGAGTTTTTTTTGGACTACATTTAAACGCGTTTATTTTACTCATGCTATTAATCCTTATCAAAATAAATTATTTCATCACTAAGTACAGTTTATTTAGATAATATTTGATCTCTGAATGATTAAAATTGGACGTTTGGTTTTGAAGTTATGGCGAAATTAAAATATTACGATTTCTGCTGCACGGAAACGACGAAAGACTTTTCTCGCAAATTTGATACTTGCTAAAATACGGCAATCAGGGAAGATAGCGATTGCAGTTGCTTCGTCAGGAATTGCTGCAACTCTCTGGAACGAAGGAAAAACTGCTCACTCTACGTTTAAACTCCCGCTATCCGTATCTTTAGATCAACGGTCTACGTGCTCTATTCGGAAAAATGGGCCTCTTGGTAAGTTGCTGCAAGACGCGTCGCTGGTAATATGGGATGAATGCACCATGAGTCATAGAGGTCATGTGGAGGCTGTGGACCGTACTTTAAAAGACCTCCGAAGCTCTGCTAATGTCATGGGTGGTATCACTTTTGCATTTGCTGGAGATTTCCGACAAACGCTTCCAGTCGTCAACAGAGGTACGCGAGCAGATATTATGAAGGCATGTTTAAAATCGTCTCACCTTTGGACATCTGTTCAACATTTGAATTTGCGCACCAATATGAGAGCTCATATACATGGAAATACGTATAGCAATTTTCCAAAACAGCCGCTGAAACATGGAGAAGGAATTTTTCCATCTTTAAATTTGGGCACCAATTATGCGGTTACTTTGGATGAGTCTCTAGGTCAAATAGTCCATAATTTAGATAGTCTGATAGATGCTATATATCCTGACATCGAAAAATTACATCAAAATGATTTTCCTTGGCTGTGTTGTAGAGCAATAGTTTCTCCCAGGAATGAAACAGTCAACGAAATAAAATGCATGCAATGCAATGCAATGCAATGAAATTATGCAGAAAGTACCGGGTAATGCTTCTCAGAAATTTAAGCCCCCCCAACATGTGTAAAGGCACGAGACTTCTTTTAAAGGAGCTAAAAGATAATTTAATAGTAGCGAAGATTATCACCGGCCCTGCAGCTGGTGAATTAGCTCATATACCAAGAATACCCATGATCCCTACTGATTTGCTTATACCCTTCAAAAGGCTCCAATTTCCAGTAAAAATTTCTTTCGCACTAACGATAAACAAATCCCAGGGCCAAACATTCAAATTAGTAGGAATTGATTTACGAAAAGAATGTTTTACGCATGGGCAACTTTACGTTGCCCTATCACAGGTCGGGGCTCCCGACCATCAGTATATTTTGTTACCTGAAAATAATTTAACATCAAATGTTGTTTATAGAGAAGCTCTACAATAATCGCTTTAGTTATCTATCCTAAAACAACGGGTTGCGCTCCGGGACTGCCGGCAGAAGTGAAAACTTAGTATTAATTACATTTAAATATTTTCATCATTAACAACTTTAACATACACAGAAAGACAATCTGTGCAGCCTGCGGATAATGACTGCGTCGTCGATGTTACTGTCGGTGTCTGTAAATTGACCTGGGAATCATTTTGCTGACCGTGTCTTTCCTGGGTAGGCTTTTTGCAGCGGTAACCGACATCCACGCGGGCGACCGCTAGTATCTATATAAGTTTCATTGAAAATTTTCACGCGCCTTCGATATTTTGTAGTTTTGATATAAAATGTTATATAAAAATATGAATCAAATAATCAAAACAATTTTTTTATTCCTAGTCTAGAATGAATTTTGCATAATTAACGTAATAGTATTGATTGGGCAGTATTAAATTAAGTTAAATCATTATGATAAAGGTCTATTGCTATTATAAATAGGTTCGAATGATAATATTTTTTGGTTTTAAATTTTTTCAAAATGGCGTGAGTCTACAATAGCCCGGTGAACCTTTATAAAGGCCAATTAATGCCGTCAGCAGTATAAATAGTCACACGTGAACAATCGTTAAGCTAGAGGCCAGAGAGAAGACTTTTGATGAACCACCGTAGTGCCATTGGCTATAAAGTAGTTCTCTAAGGGTTCACCGATATACCAATAGACTTGATGTAGACTGAAATAGTGCCATTGCTTTAAAGTAATTTTGGGGATCCTTGAGCAAAACAATAAAACTCATTTCAGAATTTGTATTACTTGAATAATCACAACTTAATTTTGTTATTAGCATAATTATCATAATCATTACACACGGTTAGGCAACACACCATAAAAAAATGCTGTTATTTGTTGATGTATACACATATTATATTTTATGTGCTTTTCCCCAATATGGCCGACAAATGGTTTTAAGAAAAAGTAAAGTGAATGTATATATAGCTTTAGGCATTACAATAACTCACGTGTATTTGATTAAAGAACTGTTACTCGCACAACAGCACTCAGTTGATCTTTAAAAATGCAAGCATTATATTGATTCACGTTTATGCTGTTCAGCAGTATTAGGCTTTTACTTAGCACTTAAAAGTGCTATAACACAACAATGGGCACTAAAAACAACCTAAAGCTGTATAACGGATTTACGGTGCATTATAATGGTACAAGTTTATGCTATTAAGCGGCAATAGGCATTATCTTACTGCTTAAAATGCTATTGTAAACCCTAAGGCACTAAAAATAGCTGAAAGCTGTATACTGGATTTACGATGCATTATAATGGTACAGGTTTATGCTATTAAGCGGCAATAGGCATTATCTTACTGCTTAACAATGCTATTGTAAACCCTAAGACACTAAAAACAGCTGAAAGCTGTACAGCTGCATTGTGGTTGGCTTCACTAAAACTGAAGGCTTTACAAAAGCATTTTGATAGGCTATTATCCAACCGTTATACATTGTAAAGCATCATAATGGTTTTGAAATACCAATATAAAGCATCAAGACGTTCGGTGAACTTTTGTAAGAGTTTATACGGACCTTAAGTTTTACACAAGTTTACTATTCGTATTTTAAAATGCTTCCTATGTTACTTGGGGTTAGTGTGCACTCTGTCTCATTAACTTGTCTTGTCTATGTTTATGTAATAACAACAAGTTATTATGTGTGCTCTCGTTAGCTATTTCGTATGATGTAACAAGTATCATGACATGTGATCCGTATTAATAATAATGTACCATATAATATGTTATTGCTGTTATGAATCAAAACAATGTGCTTGATTATTGTTTTCTTATTTAGAAACTGTTGCTGTCGTATCCTTATAGCTTCTCTAGGTTTTGAGCGACTCGTTGTTCTAGTGGTTGTAAGCGCCTGTTCATGAGGTCCTGGGTTCGATTCCCGGGTCGGTCTAGTTGATGCTGTGTTTTCCATCTGGACTTACTCTTTAGTTGATGGCATTAGGCTCGCCCCCTATTACATGGAACTTAAAAACATAACTGGTTAAATGTGGGTGTACTATTAGGTACACCTCTACCTAACCCTTCAGCGATAACAGGTGTGATGGTATGTTCTCTAGGTTTTGTTAGCGGTTTTATTTTGCACTAGCAGCTCGTCCCGGCTTTGCACGGGTACCTATGTTACTCAAAGTGAATGTAGCTTTCCAATGGTGAAAGAATTTTTGAAATCGGCACAGTAGTTTTTGAGTTTATTCATTACAAACATACACACACACAAAAATACAAATTTTTCCTCTATAAAATATTAGTGTAGATAGATTGAAACCGGTACGGACAAATTGTGGAGACGGGTCCAAACACCAACCACTGACAGATAATGTACTACTGAAGTATCTAGTCAATGGTCGCAACTGGTCAGCACTGTCCGCTCTTCATTCCACTCGTTTGACCGCTTCTTTAGTTTAGCACATACCAGCTTGACCGAACTTTAAGTAGGTAAACCGTAATTGTCAGCACACCAACTATTCGTATCATTATCATCTGCCCAGCCTTTCCGGCCAGTCTTACCGGATGCAGCTGAATACCAGCGTTTTACATGGAGCGACTGCCTATCTGATGATTATACGATACCCTTTAGTGAGACTACCTAGTTGTCAGACTTTCAGGCCACTGACTACCTGTAACGACAGTCAAAGATCTAAAAAGAGCCGGGACCAAAGGCTTAACGTGCTTTCCGAGGCACGGAGTAAATTCGGTATGTAATGGGTGTTCATCCATGGACCAACCTTGGCAAGCGCGACTTAACCTATCGATCGACCCGAATGGCTGATATACTTACCAATTATATAAGACGGCACGGTTGACGCAGTGGCTGAGCGATTGACTGCTGTGCTTCGTGTTGTGGGTTCGATTCCCACACTGAACAAATATTTTTATGGCCTACAGATAGTTGTTCCGGGTCTGGCTGTTTGTGTATGTGAGTTTAAATGTTTGTAAACGCAACCACGATACAGGAGAAATTCCTAGTGTGGGGCAAGGTTTTTAAATAAATAAAAAAAAAGGTATTCTTATAAATCTTTCAATTTGTTTCAAGATGGTTTCAAGTTATCAACTAGAATGATGATTTTCTAGATTCACTATTATCAGATTTCGTGCTTAGCGTTATTCAAATCTTGATGCATCGTTCTAGAATCTATGACTGCCGCACTACGGCGTATAACAGTGTCCTACACGTTGCGGTTGTTAAACCATCGTCCGACGGATCGGATATCAACTTTCCCTGACACTTTCACATCATTCATTCGACGACATTGTAAGCCACGTTGTACTTCTATCTTAAGGGCTGTCTCCACGAGCGAGAGAATCGCGGCGATATTACGTATTTGTATGGGATAATATCGCCGCGATTCTCTCGCTCGTGGAGACGGCCTCTAAGAGAATGTATAGAAATACGTGGCAACGACGATAATCTCGTCGCGATTCTCTCGCTCGTGGAGACAGCCACTTAGATATTAATACAGACTTGGGTTCTAACTTGCAAATCGAGCAACATACATGAATGGGTGTAAAAAGACGAATAACGAAGCCGAAAGTCACTTGTTCCCCTCATCATTGTGATCACTTTTCAGTTCTGGACCATCTGAAAACATGTTTTATACAAGTTTTTAATTTTATAACTTTACTTAAATACCTCCATTACCGCTGCAATGTTCAATGCATCGATCAGCACAAAGTCGAGTGCGTTACATTGAGTCATATCGTAAACAGTGAATTTTCACCCAAAAGAAAAAGTCGTTTCAATAATTAGTTGGCAATAATTTATTGCGTAGTTTGACTTATTAGTTCGATGTATGTAAAGCTTGGTTGGCTACGTGAAGGGTCCGTTTACCCCTTGTACGCCAGCACATCAAGCTACTACAAGCTGTCAAATATCTTTAATAGATTTTCAACTTTATCTCTAAAGCATTAGGTTCAAGGTTAGTTGGGAAAAATCTGACAGTTACGTGTAGGTTCACCTGCTGGCGTCCCGGCTGTCATTTGTATATTCTTAACAGTCGTTACGGGTAGGCAGTAAATTGAACGACCGGAAACCATAGTCTGTTGTGGCGGAAAGCTACATGTCAAAGTCATTTTGGGCAGCAGCTTCTTTCTGACTCCGTGAAAATACGGCCTATATCCTCCAAACGATCAGTAAATAAATAATCACTATTTTTGTATACATACTTACATATATATGTGATTGCGATACAGGTGGCGGTCGTTAATATCTGTGTGCTTTACATTTTCCTCCCTCGTAAACTCCTACCCGCTGACAGTTTATGTAAGTATTTCTTACCATCCAATTATAAGCAACTAGCTGTGCCCCGCGACGTTCGTCCGCGTGGAATTATTGAAAAAACATATTGCTTCCCTATTTGAATCGGATTTTATTAACAACTACCTTCCGCCCGCGACTTCGTCCGCGTGGAATAGTTACTTTGGGCTAACATGACTGCCCGGCTTTGCACATTGTGCGCGCAGTACCCGATCATTATTTTGCTGTGATTTTATTTTAAAACTGCGACAGCTCCTAAGATATTCACTTAAATCGAAAGATGTAAAGGGCAATTTTGTTTTAAATGAAATACTTGTGATGAGTAACGTATTTATTTGGATAACGATTAATATCATGTTTATAAAAACACCTCCGTAAATAATGCATTATTTTAGAACAAATTTGGTTAGCATAAAAAAGGTTATAGTGAGCTAACCTTAAAAGATAGACATATGCTGTCGCGGACTTTTTTTTAGAACTTTTAAAGAGGAATAATTCTGTAATACATGATTTTTGCGAAACTTTAACCGTTTACGCAGCGCACGCAGCGGAAGCTCTCAATAGGAAAAAAATATCTCCCGATTTTGAAACATTCTTCATTAGTGCTCCGCTCCTATTGGTCGTAGCGTGATGATATATAGCCTATAGCCTTCCTCGATAAATGGGCTATCTAACACTGAAAGAATTGTTCAAATCGGGACAGCAGTTCCTGAGATTAGCGCGTTCAAACAAACAAACAAACAAACAAACTCTTCAGCTTTATAATATTAGTATAGATTATGGTGGTCAATAACACGGCAACTGCATCAACCAGCTACTTATAAGACAGGTAGACCAGGTATGTCATTAACGACAGATGGAAAAACCAACTTATTGGTCGGCAATTACTTTAATGGGTTGCAATACATGACCATCAATAATTATAATTCAAGCAAAATACTGTTCGATGTAGCCAAGCTATTAATAGGAGACCTTTGTAATGTCTAGCAGTTTATGTTTTTTGCCTGAAATAATGAAGGCTATGTACTTACTACCGAGTTCACTAACGGTCGACCACTTTCACCCTTATTTATTTATTTATTACATTTGGGAAACCAAACAGTAGACGTATATTGCGCATAAACAGCGTTGGCTTAAAATTTGTCTTAACAAATACTTAAACCTACATAACATTTTCCAGAGATTACTATGATAAATAATAAAAACAAACTGTTAGGAAACGTTACCTGTACTGTAACTATTTAATGAAAAAAAATTTAAAAGGGAAAAAAAAAATGAAAGGGAAAACAAAATGCCTGCCGATCCTTTAGAATTTTAATGATATCCTTTTTAAATTGATATCTGCTTAGGAATATTATGACCTGAGTAACAAGGTTGACAAGTAACATTTAATTAAAAGTACCATAAACCCAGGATTTGTAATCTCCTTTTAATTTCCTTCATTTTGATTCCCTACTCAATAGGTTTGGTTGAAAAAAAAAATTAACGACTTACAATTTAGCGCCAAAAATCCGCCATTTTTTTTTTAAACACCTATTTAAGGACACTTGGGTTTTTGAGACGAATCTAATAATACCTTAATCGTCGGAATCCATTTAGCCATTTAGAAAATACGAGTAATAAAGATAGAAGATACGCGGGAAAACATAACCCTTTCTTGGTAGTCGGGTAAAAAGTGGTCGAACGTCGTCGTCAGTGAGCGCGGTGGTTACATAATGCAATATTGTGGTCTATTAACCATATAGTTCGGTACGGGCCCCTTCGGGGGCTTGACATACAAACCTCCGCCGGCTCGGTATCGGCCCCGAAAGGGGCTAGCATTTAAGTCATACGTCATCCTCATTATTTATGTAAATATTTAATATTCTGATAATCAAATACGTGTACGTTAATTAAGAGAGTTGGATAAAAAGCTCATATGTCAACGCCATTAAAACTTCTGTATTTAGCGCGCAAGTTTCTTAATTTCACCTTACAAAATCCAAGTGCGTAAATACGGTCATCGCCATTTTGACAGCAGTGCTGGCCGAGGCTAAAAATCATAAAAATTGTGGTTTTCGGACATCCAAACTCCACTTTATTGATAATAATTAACTAAGTAGTCATTTAATTATGTGACGAATTCATCCATAGTTCAATTTAAATAAGCAGTGGTAATGATGAATTTTGGTATCTAAAGTCGAAGTTTCGCGCCAATAGTGCGTGTTTACATTTTTATTTTTCACATTATATCACACAAACGCATAAAGATTCGATAACAAATGTGACAAATATAATTTCAAATATTATAAACAACATGAAAATGTCCAGATCTTACCGTAATTTACTAATTCAGGACCAATAACACGTAATATTCATTACCACTACTCAATTTGTATTCGAAATTGACGACCATTTTTTTTTTTAAATTGTTGTGATGTGTGTCGTGTGAAAGCGATTATTTCAATCGATACTTGTTTTGTAAATTTCGATTAAATCGAGTAATTAAATGTAAGGAATTTAAGAAATCGATAGATAGAAATTAAAATAATTTTGTTTTAAGCGTTAAATACAATAAAAAATGTTATAATATTTTTTTAAGCTTTTATAATGGTAATCTTAATAGATTTTCGTGCATTGTAGGTATTAAAACCGACCCAACAATAAACAGAACAGATTAATCTATGGCTAAATTCGCGCCGATTTTGTTTCCATGTCAAAATTTAAATTAGGAATGCACTCGCTGTTCCAATTTATATTGTATTTATTATAGTTACTAGATAATTTATTGTGATTTTTTTTTCTATTGGTTGTTTGAATATAGAACGCCAAGGATCTTGGTAGGCCATAGTGTTTGTTTGGTTCCCACCAAGATAAATTATATTTAGTCTACAAAATTGGGTTATGGTTAGATGGATTGGTTATTACTTAGGTATTCACTATTTACAAATATATTTTTTTATCAGACAGTTCTCTCCCACTGCTGGGCGTACCTCCCCATGGCTTTCCAATTTTCTTTATCTTTTGCCTTCTCCGACCAATACTTTTAATCGTCATTATTTTTTGGTGCGTAGATAAGCTTGGTTTAGTAGCAACCCCAAAAACTATAAAATTGTATTTTTAAGAAAAGTTCTAGAAATGCGAGTAGGACTCTTGCCCTGAGGGTTCTGTCTTATAGCTGTTCACGGCCTCACTCAAGTGACACGGCGCACGGCCTATGATGGATAACCTGAACTTTGCAGCTGTAAAAAGAGGTTTTAGAGTGGACAGTGAACCGCTTTGAAAAAATAAACTAATGTTTATTTAGGATACGGCCTATGCACTGCTGATTGCGAAATATAGGGCAATAAGTTAGTCGGTCGTCGTCACCGAGGCAGGCCCAAGAAACACTGGCGTGACGATTTGGACTCACTCGTTCTTGACTGATTGGCCAGAGAAGGCAAAACACCGAGAGAGTTGAAAAGGTATGGGTAGGCCTTTGCCCAGCAGTGGGAACGAATAATCTAAACAAAAGAAAAGTTTGTCCCAACCTAACACAATAACCCAACCGTACTATACACAATTTTGTAGAATAAGTAATATAATTTATCTTTGACGGATCAAACTAATTTTTTATTATGCCTACCGAGATCCTGGGCATTCTATATCCAACCGCCAGATATTCATCATCATCTGCCTAGCCTTTACCCAACTATGTTGGGGTCGGCTTCCAGTCCAACCGCCAAATATTAGAAAATCATATTCACAATAAATGATGTAGTAAATTAAAATACTCTAAAATTGTGAATTGCGAGCGTATTCTTAATTTAAATTTGGAAACAAAAAAATCGACGCGTATTTAGCCATAGGTTCTGTCCGTGCTTACAGTTAAATTGAAAATCAATCCATTTTCAAATTTTTCTTTATTTGAACCATTGATTTGAACTGTGAGACTTATTTCTTGCTAAATTTCACACTGCTAGTTCAACGGAAAGAAAGATAATCATCAAAATGATTACATAGAAGCAAGTTTTTATTTTTTATGTTATTATTTATAAATCTCCTTCTCTTGAAGTCAACCAAAAGCATCGAATAATTACTAAATGAAATTATTAAAAAACCGGCCGAGTGCGAGTCGGGCTCGCGCACGAAGGGTTCCGTACCATTATCTATAAAAAATACGAAAAAAACACGTTTATTGTATGGGGACCCCCCTTAATATTTTTTTTTAACTTTTAGTATTTGTTGTTATAGCGGCAACGGTAATACATCATTTGTGAAAATTTCAGCTTTCTAGCTATCACGGTTTATGAGATACAGCCTGGAGACAGACAGACAGCCGAGGCTTAGTTAGGGTCCGTTTTACCCTTTGGGTACGGAACCCTAAAAAGATAAAATTAAATGATTAATTATTATTTGAAATTATACCAAGAATTCAGTCTCAACTCTTTTTTTTTCTAAACTCGATTTCCTTGCGAGTATCGATTAGGCTGAATACCACTTTTTAATCGTAATGATAGAACTAGGGTTTACGGTCAGCACTAAGAAGTGTCATTTTGCAACACTTGCAACATAGTTTTTTAGTAATATTTGTCAAGACTTTGATCGTGTTTTTTTAAGAAATTATGTATGAATAATAGCAAAAATAAGAACGCAGATAGAATGTTACTGTATTTATTTTTCCTTTTCGAGGTTTTTTAGCAAACGAGAAACTTGTCTATGTACTTTTTTTCCAGCGCATCCAAGTTACCTACCTATTTTTGGATGCGTGTCGTAATATGTATTTTACACATATTTGGCAATAGACTGACGCCGTTTTACCAACCTCAACACGGTATTGAGGATATTTATCACAAACTTATCGTGTGAAACAGCTGGCCCGTGACATATTTATCATCATAAAATCGAATGCTGAATGTTCACGAAAATTCTTGAATTTCATGACAATTCGCATCACCCCCCCCGATTCAACTGATGTGTCATGTGTCAAAATCTTGTCGAGCAGAGTGGTGTAAACCGATAGTATACGATTTAGTTAGGGGAAAACCGACAAAAGTATCTCTCGTGCTTTATTCGAAAACCAACCTTAGCTAATTCGCTTACGTTATTCTTTCCAGCTGCTGGTAGATCAAGTGATGATCTTGGAGACAATGACTCCGCTGGACTTCATGGACTTCCGGCATTACCTGCGACCTGCCTCCGGCTTCCAGAGCTTACAGTTTCGTCTACTCGAAAATAAGGTAATATTTTTTCAAAGAGGTAAGGCTAGCGCAGGCCGGGGACGGCAGGGCAGAGCAATTTATCTTTATCCAACGTAAATTCATACTTAACTAGTGGTGACAACAGTGCCGGATTAGCCACGAAGCAGGAGTAGCAAATGCTGCGGGCCCCGCGCATTTGGGGGCCCCGCGCACCAACGTTTTCTGACCATACAAAAGTATTATTTATATATTAGATTTAGTCACAATTACTAAGAAGAAAATATTTGCATCAAAATGATCAACTATAATTTTATTTTTCTATCTGCTGGTCATACCAAAAATCATGTTTCGCACCGCAGTACACGCAAGTTGGCAATACTGCTAAACAAAACGGGGAATTCCCTAATATTTTCTCCGTGCTAGTCGTAATAACCCGCCCGATTTGAAAAGGGTTATATTGACTACCAATCGAGGAGGAATGATCGATATTTACGTTTGAATGATAATAATAGTCCTTTCGATATGAACCATTCTTGAGAAAAGTGGTTTCGTAATTGTGTTGAGTATTGTTTTCTTACAAATAATATAGCGGTGCAACCGATTTTTTTAAGTATTCAGTTATCTCTTAAAATATACTAAATAGATACTGACCTATTTAGTATATTTTAAGAGTTCTTACGTAGTCAAGAAGAGAAAAGTATTCAACGATAATAACTGTGCATAAGGTAAGATATTTTTAAGTTAAAATAAGAATATATTATTACTTTTCACTCTGAGCAGTTGCTGGGTTCATCTGAAAGATCTGACCGTAGCCAACCTTATAAAATAACAATTAATTGTGTTTTTTTTAATTATCTGATTGGATGTCCGTGACTCCATTCGCATGGAAAGTGACGAAAGTGTTTATTATATTATTTCTTAAGAAGGAATATACATACTTATGATACTTATACTGTATACGGGTGGGCCAGGTCGTAGATTTATTTTTTATCAGACCCACAAAGACAGTAAGCACTATTTCGGTTTTTACCCGACTGCGCGACGCAAAGGAGGAACAATGCAGTACAGAACGACTCACAGTCGGGGCCCCTGCCTTGGGAAGATTTGATTGGTAAAATTTGAATGGGCCCCGACTGTGAGTCGTTCTGTTCTGCATTAGAATTTATAATTTGTTTTATGTGTGTATCGATTATAAAACTATTTCAATGTAGTTATTTAGTATTACTTAACAGAATTCTAAACTACTGGGCTTGATTCTTTCTTTTTAGTTTTTATAAGTTATTTTTTCACGTATTTTTTAAAATTAGTTTTTACGCAGTCGGGTTTTTTGTTTTTCTTTAAATAATTTTTTTGCTAATATAATAACATTTACTTCGTAATAGGTAAAATTACTTACATATTGTTATTAAAATATTGGCGTATTCACATGCATACTATTGAAAATACATGAAAATTGGTTAAAAACAAGACGTCTTTTTGTGATTGTTTTTTATCGAAGAAATTTTATGATTTTATTCAGAACAGTTTTTTAAATAAATGTTCTTGTATCTAGAATATTTTGTAATATGTACTTACCTAAATATTTTTTAGAGTCTATGTGGTTTGTTAAATACGGTCGGATTTTTCTCGTAAAATAAATGGAGCGTTAGCTGCGATCCTGCCTGCTGCGTCAAGTTCGATTTTGATTATTCTGAACATTAATTTTAAAAATTATTAATCGTAGGTAATATGAGCAGCAGATCAAGAGATACTGGCCGACACTAACTACGCTTCAGGAAGTGCAAAGCGTAAGGCAAAAGATGAAAAAAAAAACGAAGCTGTTATATCAAAATTCTTTACAATCTTGTTTCCCGAACGTTGAAATTGATTTGCGCACTTATTTGTCTCTCATGATCACCAACTGCAGTGGTGAACGATCTTTCTCAACATTAAAACGTGTTAAAAATTAATTGAGGAACACGATGAGCCAACAACGTCTTAATCACCTCACTTTAATGAATATTGAACATGATTTACTCCGAGAAGTCGATATCAACAGCATTATTTATAAATTTGCCCAAATTAAATCAAGAAACGTTTGTTTGTAACAGTTTTGTTTTATTATAATACCATAAACTCGATAAGTACCTAACCTAAAACAGTCTAAGGGTCCCTGGTAGAATTTGCTACAGGCCCCGCGCTGGCTTAATCCGGCACTGGGTGACAAGATACACATTTCAATGCCTTAGGGTCGATCTCATGGGGGGATTTCTCTTCGCGCTATTGAAGATAATTTGAACTTGTGACAATGTTATTAAATAAACCAGATTCGGTTTATATTTCTTATGAACTTCCTTTTGACTTTACCGTTGTAGTATGGGACCACCGTGTATGATGTTGATGATGAATGATGTGCTGAATACGCGGTGTCCCTTCCACTAAATTTCAAATTATCAAATTCCATTAATTATCAAACTAATTAAGTAAGTTTTACAACACAGATTATTATCAGCTGTGCTTGGTTTTATTGGCCGGCCGGTTTTAGAATTTCGGTGGAACTTGCGACGAGTCCAGCCACGATTCAATCACAATTATTATGTATGAATTCAATAAAATAAACAGTTGAAAGTAAATATTTCAGACCATATTGCCCTTTTTCTCATACAAATACGTAACACATTGCATTAATACAATATTAAAATGTTCCGACATAGGAGAGTTAAAGTTTACCGCCGTGGCTGATAGATGGCGCTGTACGCTGACGTCACGTTTCTGAATCGCGGTGTTAAGATTCTCCGCGAGTGAATGACTACCCCGGTTTCACAATTTTTCGTTATCGCTTCTCGGCCTTTTGGCTAAGATCAAAGTGTAGTATCTGTTCTTTTCAGCTTAATATCTGAAAGTTCCCTCACTGAGGGACCAGTATATTAATCTGATTTTTGTAAGCTGACGGGATGTTCGGGGCTCGCTCCACTCCCGTCGCGGGTCGGCCCGGCATTGCAGTGCCGCCGGGATCGGCCCACATAATAACTAAAATCTCCTCTGACTGAAGTCATAGAAGTCCAGTACTTTTTCGGGTTCCGTACCCAAAGGGTAAAACGGGACCCTATTACTTTACCAAGACTTCGCTGTCTGTCTCCAGGCTGTATCTCATAAACCGTGATAGCTAGTAGAAAGCTGAAATTTTCACAAATGATGTATTACTATTGCCGCTATAACAACAAATACTAAAAATAAAATATTAAGGGGGGCTCCCATACAACAGATATGATTTTTTTTGCCGTTTTATAGATAATGGTACGGAACCCTTCGTGCGCGAGTCCGACTCGCACTTGGCCGGTTTTTTTTATAATTCTGGGCAAATAATATCGATGTGCTTCGTGTGTCTAGTACAATTATATTTAATTTTCTAGCGATATCGTGTCAACAACTTCATTAATTAACACCAGTTGTTCTCCAGCACGATTGATTTAAAACAATATGGCATTGACATTGAATTTGCTGGAACTGTTTACTGTCTATTACGCAATTACTATTTTTATCACTTACAGTGAATCAATAAAAAGAAAGATTTTTTTAATGGAACACTGCCTTAAAAAGTTATTATATGTATAGCTTCAACTGTGATACTGCTTAAACCTAGGTATTACTAAGACATAGTCGATAGGTGGAATGAATCTTCATCATTCTCCTGCGCAGGCAATTTATTTGGGGTCGGCGCCGCCGCATATCTACTTCTTCCATAGTTCTCCTCTTTTAATCGTCAATTCAGCCAAATCAAGTGCAATCAATATACGGGGTGGAAGGGACACCGACGCTAAAACGTATTCAGTACATCATTCTGAACCAATGCGTCTGTTATTAAAAAATAATTAAAACGGCTGTGCCTAGTCTACTGCCTACACGCTTTTGGGTCAATCTATGTGACCGTGGGTCACATTACTTTCATTTTCGACCACAGTTTAGATGTTTTATCAAATCTTTAAAAAGAGGTTTTCACTAGATCAAAGATAAATTGATCAAAACCTTATCCACTTTAAAAAATATGATCATAAACCACTACCTCTCCATAAACATCACTACATGGTTCTCTGATCTTGTTACATGATTATTATTTATTTTATATATTTACATAGATTTGTATATGCTTTATGCATGTGTGTATCTGTATATTGATATTTAATCGGTACACCACAGATTACCTGCAGTATGGTCTCTCTCTCTCTTCCTGTAACTGTATTCTTGTGTCACCCTTTGTGAAATGTTTTCTTTTATTTTAAAACTTCAAGGTTTATTTTCATGATAATTAAATTATTTACAAACTACAAATCTATAATAGCAATAAAAATATGACCAAGTATCAGAAGGATTATAGGGCGTCCAAAAATTCGTCCACATAGCTATCAACAGGAATAGTGCCCAGAAGGCTGACAGCATTGCGACATTGGATGACAATGCTGATTCTTTGGCCATGGCCCGCCCTCTGGTTACGTGAAGAGTCGACCAATCGGTTTTCTTTTATGAATGTTACTTGTATGGTGTACATATTATAGAATATTCTATTCTATGCTATCAAATATGTAATAATTTCCAAATCATCTCTGTTTCCAGCTCGGTCTAAAGCAGGCGTTGCGTGTCAAGTACAACCAGAGCTACCAGACGGTATTCGGAGACGACCCTGAAGCTATGGACAATCTACAAAAGTAAATATGCGTTACTGTTTGCAAAAAAAACTTTCAATGAAAATTGGTTTGAATATGATTTGATGTTTAGTTTTTGAGATAGGTATGGGACTTTTTTATCAAACTGTAGCAACTTTGATTTTCATTAACATACTAGGAAAAACAAATTTAGTTTTGCTGTTGAATGTAATGCAATACAACTTAAGAATGAGCCGTTAAAATATTTTTATTATATTGTTTGGTGCTACTGAACCCTGTGTACGTGTGAGTACGACTCGCACTTGGCCAGTTTTTTCTTTAAATTGCCGATGAACATTTTCTATTAGGGTTCAGAAAGGTGTACTGAATACGTGGTCACCGTTTTAGTGTCGTTGTCCTTTCGTGTCCCTTCCACCCTGTATTTGTTTCGCTATATCACCCTCACCCTAAAATGGCAGGTCTAGTTTCTGTGTACACTAATATTATTAAGAGCTAAGTTTGTATGTAGAGGGAACTTGTGATCTGATTCCGAAAACTCGATTCACTAATGAGAAGCCACAGTATCCCCGTTCGCGTTGGATAATTTCCGACCATAACACGAGCGAAGCCGCGGGAAAAAGCTAGTGTCTACTACTAATCCTAGACCAGTCGCAACAGACTTTAATGAAATCCATATATCCTTCAGGTCCGAACAAGATCAATCTCTCCTAGCCCTGATCGAACGCTGGCTGGAGCGCACTCCTGGCTTGACTACCCATGGGTTCAACTTCTGGGGCAAATTCCAGGCCGCCGTCGACAAACAGATCAAGGAAGATATTGATGCTGCTGCGGTGAGTATCAGCTTTTAATCGGTTTAAGGTTGGGGTCCTACCTACCGGTTTGGCTGAATAATAACAGCCGCTCGGGTCGATCTTTAGGTTAAGCCGTGCTTACCGCCGTGGTTGCTCCGTGGATGGGTGACCACCTATTACTTACCGAATCTCCTCCGTGCCTCGGAAAGCATGTTAAGCCGTTGTTCCAGGCTGTTATTTGTAGATCTTTGACAATCGTTGTAGGTCAGTAGCCCAAAAGTATGATAACCAGTCTTACCAAGGGGTATCGTATTTCCCAGTACTAACTGGGTTGTGGAGGTCTGATAGGCAGTCGCTCCATGTAAAATACTGGTATTCAGCTGCATCCTGTTAGACTGAAAGCCGACTCCTACATAGTTGGGAAAAGGCTACGCAGATGATGATGAATCTTAGGGTCCTTACCACTACGAGAAATTCTAAACACACTGCTAATCAGTTAGATAATTAGGGGCTAGGAGCAGTTTTGGCTCATGTGGTTTCGACCCCGAGTTACGAACTGCAGGTCGTGAGTTCGAACCCCGGTAGGCACAGCTTAGTGTCATTTATTTCATCACCACGGCTCTCAAAACGGTAAAGGAATATACCGTGAGGCATGTCCTAGAACAAAAAAAAACGAAGATTTGTGACATAAGTTATTCTGTTCTGGAAATGTGGAACCAATTGGAAAATTGTAGTGTACCTACTCCTTGGTATACATGGGTATGTTTTACGTCTTTAGCTGAACCTATTAAGTTTTTTATTTGCAGCTGGAGACAAACGAGACGGTCCGTCGTCATCGGCTCCAGGATGCTGAGAACCGTCGCGAGATCTACCGATCTATCTTCGATCCGGCCGTCCACGACGCACTCAGGTCCAGGGGAGAAAGGAGGTCTGTATTCACTAGTATAACATTTATTGGACCTAGCACACTAGGAGACAGTGATCCGCCACCGTCTGCATGAAGCAGAGAACCGGAGAGAGATCTACCGCTAAATCTTTGACGCCGCTGCCCAGAGATGGTAAATAAAAATAAACAGAACCTTTCTTTTAATATTCTTAAATTAAATGGCCTGATAAATGAAGAGGATCGGCTTCGACTGTGCCAGTGATACAAAATGTACCTATGCGATAGTACACACTATGATCAAGGTTGGTTTCTTTATAGCTAAAACGTCTAAGGGAGTGCTGTTACAATACCCCATCTTATATCACTACCCTTGAAACGAGCGGAGCATTTAACATGTTAAACTATTGACTAAGAATGAATACTATGATATCAAATTAACGTTTTCCCTTGTTTCAGGTTGTCCCACAAGGCCCTGCAGGGAGCCATCATGATCACATTCTACAGAGACGAGCCTCGGTTCTCGCAGCCGCACCAGCTGCTCACGCTGCTTATGGACATGGACAGTCTCATCACCAAGTGGCGCTGTGAGTATGATATGCCGGCAGCTCCCACAGGGCGCCATCATCATTGTCATCGTCAGTCACCACAACCTTGGCGAAGACCTACACACATTGGGAAGTTCCGACTGAGCTGTGAAGAGCACAATTTACAAGTAATTGCGAAGCGAATTGCGACTGTCTCACAGAACATCCCTAATACTAGACCTTTCAGCCGCAACAGATGTGTTGCTGGGGAGTCTGAAAAAAAACTTAAAACACTAGGAAGTAGCGAAGAGCTGGCATTTTGGGGGAGTACCTTGTGTAATTGACGTTCAAAAACTGTTTATCTAGGGACTTTTGATTTGATTGGCTGACTAGTTAGAGCGGAAGTTTCGCTTCTACAAGGTAAGGTGTATGTTATTAAAGTAACTGAAAACCCGAAAAGGGGTAATTGAACTCATCATTGTGAACAAGTTTTACTTTGGAACCTGCATATGACATTAGTTAGTAGAGGTACTTAGTAGTATCTGGATTAAAATTACCATACGTTGTTGTGGCGCCTGACGCGCGAGCACTGCAATAACGATGGAATGCGAAACCGTTCAGTTTCTTAAAACCACGACCCTTGATCACTTATGTGCCGCTTCATTAGAAGGAATAAACTCTACAAAAATAAAACATTGATGTTATCCCCAAAACGCCGTTCTTTACCACTTAGTGAACCACCAAGTGTTTGAGCTCGGAATAAATGGCCATCTACCCAGAAAATAAAAAAATGACGAAGCTTATGTTTTTTTCACAGACAACCACGTGATCATGGTGCAGCGCATGATAGGATCGCAGCAGCTCGGCACAGGTGGCTCTTCTGGATACCAGTACCTGCGCTCTACGCTAAGGTAAAATTCGTTCATCATCGATCTCCTGAACTTCATCATCTGCCTAGCCTTTTCCCAACTATGTTGGGGTCGGCTTTCAGTCTAACTGGATGCAGCTGAATTCCAGTATTTTACATGGAGCGACTGCCTATCTGACCTCCACAACCCAGTTAGTACTAACTAACACGATACCCTTTGGTAATATTATAATTAACACTAGAAACGGGATATTTACCATGTTTACTGTTTGTTTTGAGTTCCCTATATTTCGATATTTTAGTTTATTCGTGATCATGGTGCTTGCAACAGCGCCGAGATATCGGGAACTCCAAACAAACAGTAAACATGGTGAATATGCTGTTTCTTTTCTAGTTTTAATCATAATGTTTGTGACCATGACAGTTTAAAAACTTTTACCCTTTGGTAACACTGGTTGTCAGACTTTATCAGTCTTCTGCAATTTATTAGGGGTCAGCGCGCGGCGGCGCATTGGCGTCCTCTTCTTTCATACTTCTCTAAGGCTGATTTTATAGTCACGCGTTTCAGCAGCGCCGTCGGAAGCGCGCGCGCTCGGATATGTATTGGGGTAGTAGTAGCGTTTCAAATTCGCGCGCTTGAGCAGCGCCGTTCGGTGTTCCTGTTCAACAGCGCGCTGCCCAACGGCGCGTCTAGCGGCGTGACTATAAAACCAGCCTTAGGCTGATTTTATAGTCACGCGTTTCAGCAGCGCCGTCGGAGCGCGCGCGCTCGGATATGTATTGGGGTAGTAGTAGCGTTTCAAATTCGCGCGCTTGAGCAGCGCCGTTCGGTGAACGCGTCCTATTCCTGTTCAACAGCGCGCTGCCCAACGGCGCGTCTAGCGGCGTGACTATAAAACCAGCCTATAAGTCAACATCTCATGGAACACCAACCTTTCTGACCATATCATCTTTCACACAGTCTGTCTTTGTTTCTTTGGTCTTCCCCTACTCTTATAGCCTCATGAGTTAACTCTACTCTCACTCGTCACTTCGCGCACTCACCCACTTCTTCTTCTTCCATACTTCTCTTCTTCTCTTTTAATTTAATCGTCAATTAACAAATTAGGTGCAATCAATATACGGGTTGGAAGGGACACCGACGCGAAAATGGTTACTACGTATTCAGTATATCATTCTGAGCCCCCCATCCCATATATAAATTTTTCATCGGTTATTTAAAAAAAAAACAGCTCCCCGCTCAGACTGATGCACTAAATACGAGTACGTGGCGTGGTAACCGTTTTCGCGTCGGTGTCCCTCCCACCCTGTATACCGAAAGAGGCTGTATTTATTGATATACCATAAAAACACATAATTATGTGCAATCATAGCCAAAATTTGTTTTTCGCCGGAAAGGGTACCTATAGGAAAGTATTTGAAAACGGACAAACTTATAAACGGCTTGACAGTACTTGAAAGGCCCTTCAAAATATAGACCGGCGACCTGTGCCGGTCGCGGGTATTCGCAAGATATGGGAAGCACATGTCGGTATGTACCCGGTCAATCATGTGAGCCCGGTCTAGCAGTGGTAACATTTTATAAACTGCATGCCACAGTTTCCAGGACTAAAGTGTACATTCGCATATTACACTAGGAGTGTATTTTTTAGGGTTTCGTAGCCAAATGGCAAAAAACGGAACCCTTATGGATTCGTCATGTCTGTCTGTCTTTCGATCCGTATGTTACAGCCACTTTTTGCCGAAACTACATATAAGAACTATACAGTTGAAACTTGGTAAGTAGTATTCTGTGAACCGCATCAAGATTTGCACACAAAAATAGAAAAAAAAAAACAATAAATTTTGGGGTTCCCATACTTAGAACTGAAACTCAATTTTTTTTTTTCATCAAACCCATACTTGTGGGGTGGGGGGGGTATCTATGGATAGGTCTTCAAAAATGATATTGAGGTTTCTAATAATTATCTTTTTTTTCTAAACTGAATAGTTTGCGCCAGAGACACTTTCAAAGTGGTAAAATATGTCCTCCCCCCCCCCTGTAACTTCTAAAATAAGAGAATGATAATTTAAAAAAATATATGATGTTTATTACCTTGCAAACTTCCACCAAAAATTGGTTTGAACGAGATCTAGTAAGTAGTTTTTTTTAATACGATTTCTATTAAAACATCGATGAAAGTTACAACGAACTACAAGAACTTTTATATTATGTTAGGTACTTGCTTGCTACGGAACCCTTCATGGGCGAGTCCGACTCGCACTTGGCCGCTTTTTTATACATATTAAATGGGCCTACTCTTGACCTCAATCTAGTCCTGAGGACAGAGATCAGGTCGACGATGGAACGAGCAAACCCAAAAGTAGCCTATTAACTCGCGACTCGCGGCTTGGTTTTGACCCAATGACTGTGCCAATGATAGATAGTTTACCTAATCGCAATCGCAGGCATAAATGTGGAGTAAAACACAAAAATATTATGACTAACGTAAAAGATAACAGAATAAAAACAAGATAATACTTTTTGTAGGCACTTACAAAAAACTGAAATGCTGGCACGTAAAATACTTGGTAGACATAACATCACGCCTGTAACCCAATAATGTTTAAGTCCCATGTAATAGGGGGCGAGCCTATTGTCATCAACCGGGCACAATTCTAGACTCCGTGGCTGCAACTAAGAAATTCCTGATGGAATAACCCAATACCACTGACCGACCTGGGAATCGAACCCAGGACCACTGGGACTACTTCGTTTATTGAAGACAATTCTACCTAACATCGTAAGTCGAGAACGCATTTTTGTTTATTTTACGGTCCGGAACACTTAACACACAAGTCGTTCTCGCAGTTGGCCGGCTTGTAATAATATAATATAATTTATTTTAGTTTTTGTTTTTGATTTTAATTTATTTTAGTTTTTGATTTTGATTTTAGTTTTTGATTTTGTTTTTAATTGATTTTAGTTTTTGATTTTGATTTTAATGGTAATTTATTTTGAATTGCTGATGTTGTTTGCAATGTTAATTTATTTTAGTTTGTTTTAACCTAAATCGGACTATGGATCTACTTATCTGAAATAAATTAATTTTATTTGTTTATTAATAACCTAATATCAAACTTTTCTTATCAAAACATTCCTCAATTAAGAATAAACATTGCATAAAAACATTTGGCTAACTATCTTTACAATTATACCTATACCTATAAGGTATGATGCTCTGTGCAGCACTTTCATAATCTGCACTTGTAATTGCGCAATCGTTGATAACGTGCGATCAATACTGTATACAAACTGAAACTAAGAAATAAAGTGGTAGTTTATAATATGTTTTATTCTTTTTAACTGCTAAACATGCGGTCTTAAACTCGATTCCCAGATCAGACAATCAGGAATTTCTCAGTAGCAACCCGGACCGTGCCCGGTTGATGGCAAAAAGCTCGCCGCTATTACAGTATGTAACTTTAAAAGAACTGGCGAAATCTGAGTGTTCTATAGGTTCAACTCTGCTAACCCCCCAGGAAAATCAGCCGTGATGTTATGTCGAATTATTTTGGAAATTTATATACATACATTGATTACCTAAATTTGTAATCTGCTATCTTTAACAACACACAACAAGCACAACAGCACAACAACACACAACACACAACAGTCAGGCAGTGTTTAACAGTGATGTATGTGATGATTCACTAAACAAGTATATCTATAGATAGACCAGTTTGGCGAACTTTCAAGGTATTTCTTTTTGTTGATTATTTACGAGTATGATGTAACACGGAAATGATGGCTAATGGGAACTTAGTGATGTAGCAAACCATTTTTTTATGGTTAGACAGGTGATCTATTCATGATTCAAAGAATAGGTGGCAACCTTTAGTTGACTGTGGCGTTGAAGGTGATCATCAGATTGGTCTAAAAGAAGACTCGTCTATACTTAATAATTATGGCGTTCGACTATTGTTTGCATTGCGGTCACCTCATCCATTTGCGTATTGTAAACCCTTATGGATATTTTAGTTTCATTGGTCAAAATAGTCTTATAATTATTAAATTAATTAACAATTTAACAATAATTATGTCCCTTGATTGAAGAAATTAGATGCGTCATCATTGTGTTTCGTTGTGCAATCGCGTCAAAAAATGCGTTTAGCTGAAAAAAAGTTATTTAAACACCTCGGACATGATCTAAAAAATGCATCTAGTTCATTGTTTTTTATCTCTTCAACTAAGTAAATATTCCCTCGCTTCTGGTTCATCAAAACACCGATGCTATCGTTTTGTAGCTCCGCATATACAGGTCTGTGAATCAGTCGACCGCTTTATCGTAGCGCGAGGCGGTGTCGACACTACATTGATTGCATGATGTGGGCATGCTATCCGACCAAATGTAACTCGATTTCTCTAATCAAAAAACGCCTGATTACACGAAGTATCGATTTGTCTAGCAGTCTTAATGTATTTGGGGCATACATTTTATAGAAAAACACCTGGCTTTCAGGAAATTTACTGGCATAATGTGGGACCACTAACGCTTCAAACAAAACAACAAAACCTTTTATTTATTTATGTAACAATTACCATAAAATTATTACCCTGATCGGTGGATCACTTGGCTCGCGGGTCGATGAAGAACGCAGTTAACTGCGCGTCATAGTGTGAACTGCACATTTGAACATCGACATTTCGAACGCACATTGCGGTCTTTGGAGACACATCCAGGACCACTCCTGTCTGAGGGCCGGCTGTATGTAACACAAATGCCACATTGCACTTCTAGACAAGTACGAACGTCGTGCTCGTTGAACTGCATATGACGGTTCTGTAACATGAATATGTAAAACATACCTAGTTACAGTCTGTTTAAAAATGTGAATATCAACGTACAATAAGACCTGGTCATCACTGTCATGTATTCAAAAGCAGTGTGCGTGGAGAGCGATCGCCGATGCGTATTGTCGTCAACACAACGGCAAGGACACGCACAGGCGTCTGCTTAACACACGTATGCGGTACTCTTTGGTCGGTTACACTAACCTCAGAGCTGCGTACCACATAGCTTATGTCCTACCACCTTAACGGTGCAGTGATTTGCCATAATACAAGTGTCTCTTTGTATGTTACAAGTAAGAAGGCGTCGTAAGCCTGCTTCATAATATCGTTGGCCTCAGATCAGGGAGGATCACCCGCCGAATTTAAGCATATTAGTAAGCGGAGGAAAAGAAACTAACCAGGATTTCCTTAGTAGCGGCGAGCGAACAGGAATGAAGCCCAGCACTGAATCCCGCCGTGTTCAGGCGGCGGGAGATGTGGTGTTCGGGAGGTTCCGTTTTCTCGTCGCGATCACTCTTGTCCAAGTTCGTCTTGAATGGGGCTGTTTTCCCGGAGAGGGTGATAGGCCCGTAGCGACGGAGGATTGCGGCGAGAGGAACTCTCCTTAGAGTCGGGTTGCTTGAGAGTGCAGCCCAAAGTGGGTGGTAAACTCCATCTAAGGCTAAATATTACCGCGAGACCGATAGCGAACAAGTACCGTGAGGGAAAGTTGAAAAGAACTTTGAAGAGAGAGTTCAAGAGTACGTGAAACCGTTCAGGGGTAAACCTGCGAAACTCGAATGAACGAACGGAGAGATTCATCGTCATTCCGCGGCACACGGACGCCTGCCTCGATGCCGCCTGCCGACGGTTCGGTAGGTAGGCACGGGACGCGTCTGTCGATGGCCGTGGACGGCGTGCACTTCTCTCTTAGTAATTACATCGCGACTAGTTCGATGCCGGTCGAAGCACTGTTCGGATCATCGCCCCATTGCCCTTAAAGGGTAATGGGACCGTGACTGTGGCGGACCGGCTCTTGGACTATAGTTTTGACGAATCGCGCACGCGCTTTAGACGCGTCTGGCCCGACGCAAGTCACGTCGTATTCATCGTCTACGCCTTAGTGCGGATGTTGGTGCGGCGCGTCTGTTGTCGCCGCCGTGTTGTCTCGGACTGTGCGCGTCTCGGTCTGCGATGATTCAGTTTCGGGCACTCGCAGGACCCGTCTTGAAACACGGACCAAGGAGTCTAGCATGTATGCGAGTCATTGAGATAATAAAACTGAAAGGCGCAACGAAAGTAAAGGCGTGCGCAAGCCGCGCGCTCAGGGAAGATGGAGCGTCGATCTAGATCGATCTCTCGCACTCCCGAGGCGTCTCGTTTCCAACCCGTGAATGCAGATGCGCTCTGAGCATAAATGCTGGGACCCGAAAGATGGTGAACTATGCCTGGTCAGGTCGAAGTCAAGGGAAACCCTGATGGAGGACCGTAGCGATTCTGACGT